>CP106723.1:3342686-5742686 GCA_025506655.1 Gossypium rotundifolium | reverse complement strand
TGGTTGCACAGCAGAATTTTAATTTTTTTTTTCTTTTAAAAATCGAGCTATTGTTTTATTTATAATAATAAAATTTACCAAATTATTATATATGTTTTCGACTTAGCGGTTCTGAACGATTCTTGCTTTTCAACCACTACAATCTTATCTGTTATTCTTAAGTTCTTGACTTTCTTAAAGAGTGTGTTTTAATTAACAAATCAATCGCATAATGAAAACTTTTTAATTTTTCAATAAAAAAATTAATACTCTCTATGAAAATAAATTTAACTCGAGCTCTCAAGAAAATCAAATTTATTTGCAAAAATAAAAATGACTATTTTCTGACAAAGTAACTATGCTCAATGATATGTTTTTTTTTATTTAGCTTATAGTCCTTATTTAAAGGGAAAATTCACAAAATTCTATTTGAACAAGAGGAGATAAAATAATAATAAATTAATAGAAAACATAAAGCCCCATTAGGACTATTAAGGTGGGCAGTGCACACCCTCTCTGGGTAACCTTGGGTGCTGCCCATCCTTTTTAAATAGGCTTACTGGGCTTATTCATGTATTGTATACAATTATACATGTTATTCAATCTTTAAACCAACTCATATAAATTATTTAAAATAGTTAATTTTTATTCTCAAAATATTATTTATTTATTTATTTTAATTTAATTATTTCTCTCAATTAAATTATTTTCTCAATTCGATTTTAATTCCGTTAAAATCATGATAACGGTACGGTACTAGAATCTATAAGTAGATAAATTTAATTTTCTCATTCGTAAAATTACGACGACTAATTAATTTAATTTTCACTTTGAACTTCAATTATTTAGTTACAAAAATAAAATAATAATCCAAATACATTAAATTAATTTCCAAGTCATCTTTTGCTCCTTGTGAGAAAATGCATTCCTTGTGAATAGTAATACATGCAATTTATTTCTCTATTCTTTGTTTTCATTTATTCAATATATCAGTTCTAAATGTAGTTCATAAATGGTTATGTTGAGTTAGCGGAGAGATTGATTGTACATATATATTTAGGGCTCAAAAATTTGTAATTAAGTTCTAACTATTCATTTATTAATTATAACATTATTGACTCATAGAGTCAATATACTAAAAGTACCATTACCGAATCCTCTCTTATTATGTGTCATTATGAAAACAACATGTTACTTTTATTTTCTAATGACATTATCATTAGTGTGTTACTCTTATAGGATATCATTTATCTCTTTGGGTTAAATTCATTTACCCAATATGATCTTATTTTATCTCATGATAACTATCACATCTTCCTTTATGAACAAGTCTATTACTAACACATAGTAATAAAATCATTCGTCCTAAACAAATGACTAGTGGCCATGATTTTTTCATCAACCATGTAATGCTAGTGAGACAATATATTTTACCCTTAATTGGGCTATGAATCCTACTTTTATAAGTAAAGTCATGTCATACAAAAGTCATATACCAACATACTAGCTTTCGACTCTATTACCAATTGAATTCAGGTTTTTAATATATCAAAGTATACAAGTTACACACATACAGATACATACTTAGGCTTGAGGTAAGTTACACCATGAACGTCACAAGTGAATAAATCCATAAAATAGTTTAGGATAAATTCATATTGGGTCTTGTCTAATGTATTGTTAGTATAGACAATTATACTTATGTCTCTATCTTTCTGAAATTCATTCGCTCTGATACTTAAGGCAATGTATCTCTCCATTTGGATTTGATAGGCAACATAATAGTTCATTCAATCAATTCGCTCAATTTTTATTATTCAAACTATGAACTATTTAAATTATCTACTAATATAAGTTACCTTCCTATATCATTATTCGACGACATGATGCGACTTGATATTAGTTAAACGTTAAGTAATCAGTGAACCAATTTTTGCTTATACATTTTGCTTTTCAAGGAAAAATCATTGAGGACAAATATACAAAAGATAACAATCCAATTAAATAATCTGACCAAAAGGTTATAGGCATTAATGATGAAACAACTACACTAAGGTCATAAGATCCCAACAAGATGATGTAATTCTGTTTGCTAAAACAAATAGGTGTACTATTGAGGCCATTAACAAAGCCCTTCTTTTATTTATGGAAGAACCTAGACAATGCATTAATTTAGCTAAGTCGAGAATTGTCTTCTCCTCTAATTGTGCCTCTGATATTAGAGATAGTATATGTAACCCTTTTAGAATAAGGGAAACTTTAGATTTAGGGAAATATTTGGGCTTCCCCATTCATTCTAAAAGAGTGACTGAGGAGCCGAGGATTTTGAATTCAGTATTGATAAAGTTAGAAGCAAATTGAAAGTATGGAAAGCTAAAGTTTTTCTCCTACATGTTAGCTTGTCCTCGTTCAGTTTACGATGGTTGTCATCTTAAGTTATTTTATGCAATGTCAATTACTTTTGTTTAGTGTTTTCAATTAAATTGATCTCATTAAAAGAAATTTTAGTAGAAGTGAACTAGCTATGAAACTCCACTTGGTTAATTGGGAAATTATAACTCACCCCAAAAACAAAGGTAGATTGGGTATCTGACGTGCTAAGTAGAAAAATTAAGCCTTCCTTGTAAAATTGAGTTGGACAATGCTCCAAGAAAAAGAAAGTCTCTAGGATAAAACTCTTATATCTAAATATTTACAAGACCCAAGGAACCCACAAGAAGTTAACACTTCGTGTTATGGATTCACTTTGAAAGATCAACCCGATCTTTGCTTCAAAGATCAAATGGGTAGTTCAGGATGGAAGAACAATTAATTTTTGGTATGATAATTGGTTAGGATTGGGATCTGTGAGGGAATTAATCCAAGGTCCACTTCATTTAGAGAAAGAAATTGGATGTTCAATCAAGTCAGAAATAAATGGGATGTATCTAGGCCTTAGTGTATTTCCTTTTATCCTAAATGAGTTAGTTGACATTTTTCAGAGTACTCTCGTACTTGACTCCTCCTTTAAGGGTGATATTGTGTGCTAGGGACCAACGAGTAATTGTAACACCCCTCACCCGTCCAATTGTTGGTATGAATGAGATATGCCATTAGACCACTTTCATGCCAAAATCTCGAATTTATTTAAAAATTGAATAAGAAAACATTTTTATAAAATCATAGAAAATAGATCAAATCAGTTTTAGAGTTTTGGAATCTTATTAAAATGATTTTGAATCAATTTATAAGTGTTCAGAACCAAATTCGATTTTGGAGGGATTGTTTTCGACAAAATAGTGTTGTAGCACCTACAAGGATACCTAGGCCTTAGGTACTAAACCCAAGTCCTTGTCCTATCTAATTTAACATTCTATTGATTGGGTGTGCAGTACCCTTGATAAGGGTACCGAACCTTAAGCACCTCTGATGAAATTTTGGCCCCTTTTTGGGCTAAGAACCAATACCTATACCATGGGTACCGAACCCAAGGTGTAGGGGACCAAAATTTTGAGTTATAAACACTTAAAAATCAATCCAAAACACCTCACACCAAGAGCACCCATGATACATGCTTCGAAAAACAACCATGTACAAGTAGAATTTACATAAAATTTACTCAATTCAAACCATTATCCAACAAATAATTATGAACAATAATAGCAAAATAAGGCTATCATAAAATCATTCAAAGTAAGTTAATTGGCCAACTACTCAGAGCTTAGAACAATTAGGCTATTTGCATGCATGCAAATGAGGTTTTCATGCATTCATGAAGTATAACAAAATAATTAAGCCTTTAACAACTACATCACAACCAATGCTTTAAGTACCAAATGACATATGAAATAAGCATATTTACACATGCAAACTCCTAGATACATGCCAAAATAAACAAATATGTGAATTTCATACTCTTGTTATCTTGATGATAGTGTGATGCTCCAAAAGGAGATGTTGGCTTCAAGGATCCGAAAGTGTAATCTATGCACAAAAACAACATGTAAGCATATAGTGCTTAGTAAGTTCAAATGGAATTCACTATACTTATCTTGTTTGGAGTTGAGCATACTAAGTTGTTGGATCTGATGCCTTAATTGTAGTATTTTCGTCTAAGTACACTTGTAATTTTTCGAATAGATTGGTTACTAAAATTACTCATGAATTACATTAATAATTTGTATATTATCCTCACATGGTTTTTGTACGCAAAGAAAAATAGAAGCAAATGTTGCTCACTGGTTGTCTTATGTTCAACTAATACTAAGCGATATTACGTGGTCAGATCATAATACAAAAAAATAGCTTGTATTAGTAGACGAACCTAAACATGTCCTTAGTCTAATTAGAAATGAACAAACCAATTGAAAGACTAATATGTTTTCTATCAAGTGTCTAGTCTTAGGCATTAGAGTAGATGACTCCCATAAGATAGATACATAGATGTGATTGACTGGATTGATAATACATTGGACAGGACCCAAGCAAAATAAATTTTGAATCCGTTTATGGATTTATTCACTTGTGACATTCATAGTGTTACGTACCTAAATCCTAAGTGGATGGTAGACTATGTATGCGTAACTCATACACTTTGATGTAAGTAAAAGTCTGAGTTTGAATATATAGGGAACCGAAAGTTGGTGCGTTGGGTGTACGACTTCTGCAGTATGTAGCGGCATTCACAATAGTGAAATTTATAGCCCGGGACATGGGTAAATGATATCCTCTCATTGGCATTACATGGTTAACGAAAAGTAAACTTGGCCACGGATTGTTCATATTTGTGATGAATGACTTGATCACTATTTGATAGTGAATGACTTTTCATGAAAAAAGATGTAATGGTTACTATAAGAAAAAGTAGGATCATATTGGGAGAGCGGATATTATCCCAAAGAGATCAATGATATCTTATGATGGTAACACACTTATGACAAGGTTATTGGACAAACATTAAGTAGATACTTTCGTAATGGTATGTCGTTAGTGAGAGCTCAGTCATGATACTATAGTGGAATGACTTCGTGACTACATGAGTTTACAATTAATAGGCGAAAAAATTGAAACTTAATTATAAACCATTTGAGTTCTAATTACATATGTCCAATCGGTCTCTCCGCTAGCTCGTTGAAACCAAAAATGAATTGCGTGTTTGAATCAAAATGAATAGAAATAGAGAAATGGAAAACATTCAAAAATGATTATGGTTTTCTCCAAAATGGAGAAATGAAATAATTTAAAAATAAACGTGGTTTTCTCAAAATGAAAATGAAAATGAAAATGAGAAATTATTCATTTGCAAATGTACATAGATTACTCGGAAATGATCAGAAGAATGAGTTTATATTTTTGAGCTATTTTAAAGCCCAAAAAGGAAAATAAACCATTCGGGCGTAGTAAACATGTTGAGTGGTGAAATATTATACATATTTTCTCGAAAATTTACCAGGGGTAAAATCATCATAATTTTACAAGGAGCTTTTGGTGTTCCATTCACATTGCTTCATAGATCCTCCATTTCTGGAATCGAGTGGGAGAATTAGCTCACTGCAAACCTTTCATCGAAAATATGGGCAATCAAACTTAAAATCCCTTGGAGTGTCCTATTTGCTTTCACCTTATGGAAGGTATGGCTTACTCATAATACTTTAATATTTGGTCATGCCTACCCTAAAAAGCATTTCCTTGATAGGGAGATCTCTACAGCTGGAGAGTTCTTTGCCCTCTCTCCTATAATGAGTAGGAGAAATCTACCATCCTTTGTTTTAGTTACTTGGAAACCACCTCTACTAGACTAGTATAAGCTTAACATCGATGGATCTGCTATAGGTAAGCCAAGAATAGTGAGGGTTGGACTCTTGATAAACCGTAAAAGTAACATATTTTAACCCAATATTTAGCATGCTTTTGGATGATTTAGCCATTGATTTATGTAAAAAAAGGTTCTCTTAATCATTTCTTTTCATGTTTTATACTCAGGAAAGCACTCGAGGATGAAAAGAACGAGAAATGGGCTTAAAATGGGCCAATTTAAGCCAAAGTAGAAATCGACACGGCCTGGACGTCAAGCCACATGATCGTGCCTCGACAATTAACTAAGACACGTCCATGCCACAATTTACACTACCGTGCCCCAATCGACAGAATCGAGACACGACTTGAAGACGATTTATACGGGCATGTATCATGGCCGTGCCCCTGTCGTGGAAAAGAGGAATTGTACTCAGATTTGGATACTTTGAGGCAAAGAAACACATTCCAAAGCCTATTCAAACACCGAGTAGGAAGTATACTTGAATTAGGGCACTTAGAGGCCAAGTAAAAGCATCTCAAAAGCCTATATAAAGAACCAAGAGGCCAATCGTCAAAGGGGGTCAGAGGCCGAGACATTCAGAATTCGGCAGAAGCGAGAACTTTTGTGGGAATCACTCGAAGATAGCCAGTTGATCCATCCGAAGCGAATTCTACTCAAGACAATGGATCTCCTTCAATTCCTTTGAGGATTTTAGGATTTCTTATATTTTGTTTTATCTTTTCTCTTGAGATGTTTTCTTTATTTGTTATGAACTAAACCCTTCAGATACCTGAAGGGGATGATGCCTGAAGGGGATGAAACCTAGATGAACCTTATTATTGTTTTCTGAATTATATGATAAATACTTGATTTGTTCTTGATTATGTGTGCTTAACTCTTGTGTTAATGTTTTCGGGATATTAATTCAAGTCAGATGTTCTTAGGTGGAGGAGGAATAGACCCTGCCTAAGAATAGATCTAGCATAATTAAGCGGAGTCGTTCGCGCGCCTAGAGATAGGGTGACGAGATTTTACTAGATTAGGGTGAAACCTAATATGGGAGTCCATAGTTCGATTTACTGCTATTCTAGGGGGTTATTAAGTGAAAAAGAGATTTTTGTTAATTAACTTACGATTAGACATTATTCGCCTCGAGAGAGGGTTTAATATACGTTAGGGAGTCTTACGGACCAAATCAAGTAAATAAATCGTATAGTTCAATGTTAAATAATAAGTGAAGTCTAGGTGAATTCTTCCTGGTGGTATCATCGTGATCAACTGAGTTTTTCTTCAAGTTATTTCCCAATTCATTCTTTTTGTCTTTGCATCTTAGTTTAGTAATCAATTAGTTAATCAACCAAATCATTTAATATTTAGGCTAAATAATAGAAAGAAAGTGAGTATTAGTACTTTTAGTTCCTTTGGGTTCGATAATCCGGTCTTGCCTAAGCTATACTACGATAGGTACACTTGCCTTAAGTCATTGTCGGAGTTAGTTTCCAGGTTTGATCATTCTCTTTATAAATTTTAAAACTCGATAATTTTACAACGATCAAGTTTTTGGCACCATTGCCGGGGAACTAATTAAGAAAACTCTATTTTTATTACTTTAGCCATTATTTTTATTTTTATTTTTTGCAACTTATTTTATTTTATTTTTTGCTAATTTTATTTCTTTCTTTTTTTTCAACAGGTACTTCTAGTTTATGACTAGAAGGTACCTAACAGGACCTCTAGTATAGGATAGTGATATCGAAGCGACCGCTTGTAGGAATAAATCAGGCGAGCCTTAAATTACCAAGAAGAGTAACAACAAGTCGAATCCAATCCTACTGAAGGGATGGACGAGAATAATCCACCACGAGATGTGGCAGAAAACAATGCTCCGTGTATTATGTATGATTATGCTAAACCTAATTTAACAGGAGCAAAATCTAGTATTGTTAGGCCTGCTATAGCTACTAATAATTTTGAATTAAAGCCTAACACAATACAAATGATTCAACAATTTGTTCAATTTGATGGTTTGCAGGACGAAGACCCGAATACTCATATAGCTAATTTTTAGAGTTCTGTGACACTTTCAAAATAAATGGCATTTCTGATGATGCCATTTGTCTTAGGTTATTTCCCTTTTCATTAAGGAATAAAGCCAAAGAGTGGTTAAACTCGTTACCACGAGGGCCAATCACTACATGGGACCAAATGACCGAAAAGTTTTTATTAAAATATTTCCCACCGGCCAAAACGGCCAAATTATGGAATGATATCTCTTCTTTTGTGCAGATAGATTTAGAGACATTATACGACGCATGGGAGAGATACAAGGATCTCTTAAGAAGGTGTCCACACCATGGTTTACCCTTGTGGCTACAAGTCCAAACTTTTTATAATGGTGTGAATCCCTCAACGAGGCAACTAATTGATTCAGCCGCCGGTGGAACTCTGAATAACAAAACTCCTGAAGTAGCCTACGAATTTATTAAAGAGATGTCGTTGAATAATTATCAGTGGCAAGTTACAAGGACAAAACCGGCAAGATTAGCTGGAGTTTTCAGCGTCGATGCAGCAACCATGCTATTGAATCAGGTAGAGATGATGAATAAAAAGCTTGATAGTTTGTGTTCTTCGCAGGTACATCCAGTAATGCAGTACAACAGAAGTGGAACTGTGGCGAATCCTGAGTACCTACCCTACCAACCGAGCACAGAAAGCGAACAGATTAACTATATAGGTAATAATTTCCAATCCAATAATAATCCTTATAGTAATACTTACAATCCAGGTTGGAGGAACCACCCAAACTTTTCATGGGAGGTCAAGGAAATCAAAGACAACAACCTCCCAAAATTTCCAAAATCACCATATCCGTAAGAGAAGAAGCCAAACCTCAAGAGATGTTGACAAAATTCATGACAAACACGAAAATCATCTCCAAGATAATTGATAAAACACTTAGAAGTCAACAAACATCTATTTGAAGAGACCAAGAATCGAATCGGGAACTTACTAAGTTAGTAGGGAAGTCACTAAAGCGATGGACAACTTGCAAAATTAATGTCCGAACGACCGCAAGGCGTCTACCAAGCAACACCGAGATCAACCCAAAGGAGCAAATCCAAGCCATAACAATTCAGAAAATGTAAGGTTAGATGAACCCATCTTAACAAGCAAAAATAAGGACGAAAAAGGTAAAATGGAGGTAACACAAGAAAAGCCAAAACCGGTAATCAAAGAGTACCAACCTCGCATAACTTACTCTGAAGCAGTAAACAGAGAAGATACAGAGGAACAGTTTAGTAAGTTTCTTAAACTTTTAAAGAAATTACATATTAATTTACCGCTTCTTGAAGCTATTTTTCGAATGCCGATTCGAGAATATTTTTAAAACAACTCTTGATGAACAAACGCAAATTAGATGAAGAGCCACATGTAGAATTAAACATAGTATGCTCAGCAATGTTACAGAATAGACTACCACAGAAGCAAAAAGATCCAGGGAGTTTTACTATCCCTTATTCAATTGGTAGTTTAATGTTGATAACGCGTTAGCTGATTTAGAGGCAAGCATTAATGTCATGCCTTATACATTGTTTAAACAATTAGGTCTAGGGAAATCCAAACAAACTAGGTTGAGTATTCAATTAGCTGATAAAACTGTTAGAATTCCTAGGGGTATTATCGAAGATGTTCTTATAAAAATTGACAAATTCATTTTCCCAGTAGATTTTGTTGTCTTAGACATGGATAAGGATAATTCAATCCCCTTAATTTTAGGAAGACCCTTTCTAGCAACTGCCAAGACTAAAATTGATGTTGCAACAGAAAACTCATTCTTCGTGTAGGTGATGAATCAATCAGTCTTCAAGCTCTTGACTCAACCAGGACTACAATCAATGAAGGTAAGAAAGTCAATTCAGTTGATGATCAATTTGAGTAATCTTCATTGCAGGAAACACCACAAGGATACGAATCTGAGCCGAAGCACGGACTTAGTGCCAACAAAGAAGAACTATATGAGGAACGAAGCCTTAAGGTCGACAAACTAAAAGAATGGAAGACACAATTCAAAGAGGAACAGGAACCGGACGAAGTAAAACCTAAGGAACCCTCAGAAGAGCTCATAGGAACATCAAACCACTTCAAAATATGAGATAAGGTATGGATGAACAAAGCAGATCCACGAACAATCAAGGAATCCTCTTGAGGTATGAATATCTTCCTATCTGAAAGCAATGAGGTAAGCAATCCAATATTCGGCACTTTTAAGGTAAACACTTCTCGACTTAAACTTTATCATGAGAGTAAAATCGACAGCATAAGGGAAGATGTTCAAACCTTCAAACCACCATGATTATACAAACAAAGGGACAGTCTAGCTTAAGACTATAAATGAGCGCTTCTCGGAAGGTAACCCGAGCTCTAACATAATTTATCTTTACATTTTGCTTTCAAATTCTTTTCCTTTCTGAAAAATTTAGTTTTAAATTAACACAAAGGTGCAGATTTCAAAGCCATACGGCCTTGCACATGGCCGTAGCGTGACCGTGTGGACCACCAGAATCATACACTGACATAGTAGAGGCAGTACGAATCCCACCTAATTTTCGACGTCACGGATCCAACCAATCCCTCACGGGCACCGAAAAAATGACACGGACGTGCCTCACGACCGTGTGAAGCTATTAACTTGCCAACCACGTACCGAACATGCCCGTGCCTACCAACTGTGCTAACATACTGACTTGTGACCTACGGCGTGGCTGGCTAAAAAATGGGCATGGAGAAACAACACGCCAAGATACACGGCCGTGCTAAGTGGCCGTGTGTGAGACACGCCCTAGGACTACGGTGTGGGAACTTACCAGAATTGAGCCTCTATTTAAACATCAACCTCCTCCCCATTCTTCTACTTTCCACCTCTTTTCTTACTCCCTTTTCTCAAATTTCTTCTTCATCACAAGTCTCTCCAACCCTTAAGCCACATCAAAACCATGTCGAAGAAGCGTAAAAAGGCAAGTGTAGTCTCCTTAAAGGAGACCCTACATATAAGTTCATGCTGGCCGCTTCATCAAAACACCAAGCCAAGGGTCTTTGAGACTTTTTCGGTTTTATTTTTCATTTCTCTTTTGCTTCAATTTCCTTCCATTTGACTCTCTTATGCTTAATTTAGTTTATTTTGTCTTAGTTTCTTTATATTAGGATCTAAAGGCTATTAGGGAATCACGCACCACAGCCTTAGAAATCACCCCCACCTCGCAAACCATCTATCAATAAAGACTATTCAGTCCATTAGTCTTTTTTCTTAATTTCAGTTTTCTTCTTAGTCTCCTTCTTTTTATTTTCTTTGTCTTTAATTATATTATTAGTATATTATTAATGTTTCTTTAGATTCCTTGGCTATATCTTTCCAAGCTACCCAATTTCTTCATCTAGCACAGTGCTTGTCGGTAGCCACCCCACCAGGACCATAGAAAACGCCATCGCCGCCTCCTCCTACAATTCGACAAGGGAACAAGGATCCATCCAAAAATTCAGGAAGTGTTACTTCTCCCCTTCTCTTTTGATTTTTTACATAATTGGTTATCTATCTTTGTACATTGAGGACAATGTACATCTTAAGTGTGGGGGGGTAAAAGTACCTAACTTTTTGCATTATTCTAAAATCTTGAATTTTAGTTTTGTTCTTAAGTAATTTTCTCATATTACTAATTATGGTGAAATTTCTGATGATTTATGATTTTTATTGATATGTTTTTGAGTAAGTCATTGATAATTGTGCATTGATGATTAAATTTGAATAATACTAAAGAATCAAGCATGATAAGTCTATTTTTCAAGAATAAAAATTTTCCTAGGTTGTTAAACTGAATTTGAATATTACCTTGAAGTTTGAAATTTACGTAGATTGATGTCAAATACCCATAATTTTGTGAGATTTTGAGCCTTATAGAGCATATATTCTTTTTCTTGCTCACTTTATTGATTATGAGTGTGTCAACACTGAATTGTTATTTTAGAACTTGCCTTGATTATACATTTCGAGACCTAATTATTGATTTGATATACTGAGATGATAAAGGCACCTAGGTTTTAACCCATTCACTCCACTAAAAAGCCTACCTTTACAAATTAACCCTTAGTGAACCTATTTGATCCTAACAACCCTTTTTATTGATTTACCAGCTAATATTAACCCAAAATCCTTTGTATTTGTTATCACCATTCTTTTGACTACCCTTCTATCGAGAATTGATTTGATCAGTTGTCGAATTAGTTTATTTCAGTTGATAAAGTTTTTTCTTTATTATGTATTTATTTGATTTGTTCTTAAAAAAATAAAAAAAATAAATCGATCGAAAAATCAAAGTATATTCAGTATCAATAGTATAAAAAGTGAGCTTGTGCATTTAAATTTCAATTATCAAAGAAAAAGCTCGTAGTATTATTAGTTTCAAAGTTTCAATTGATGTAATCATTTATTTTCCAGTTCATTATTTTTTAGCTAGGTAATTTGTCAATTCAATCTCGATTCTAAACCTTCTAATTCAGCCTTTATCCACACCTTTAACCTAAGCCCCGTTACAACCCTGTCAAAGACATTTTGATTTGTGTATCATCTCATATTATAGTGGTGGAGATTTGATTTTCAGGCAAGCCTATGGGATTAACTTTTCAGGTTCGATTGTTGAGTGCTTAATTGTAAACCTTAAAACACTTTGAGTGATTTGAGTGAATCTTTAGTGAGGATGTCAATCCTTGTCGGTTTTGAATCAAAGGTAATCATTTAGATAAGGGGAGACACCTATGTTTTCGTGCTACAAATATATGACTTATATTGCTTGAATCTTTAAGAGTCTTTGAGTTAAATTATCCATGTATAAATTATCTATGAATTATGATGAGGTGTTATTGATAGGAATTGTGAATTATGGAAAGTTCGTTTTAACTGTAAGTTGAGAATTTTGCTTGAGGACAAGCAAAAGCTTAAGTGTGGGGGTATTTGATAAACCGTAAAAGTAACATATTTTAATCCCATATTTAGCATGCTTTTGGATGATTTAACCTTTTTTTGTGTAAAAAAGGTGTTATTAATCCTTTCTTTTCATGTTTTATACTTAGGAAAGCACCCGAGATGAAAAAATAAGAAACGGGCTTAAAACGGGCCAATTTGGGCCAAAGTGGAAATCGACACGACCTGGACTTCAAGCCACACGACCGTGCCTTGAAAATTAACTAAGACACGAAAATGCCACGATTTACACGGCCGTGCCCTAATCGACAGAATCGAGACACGGCCTGAAGACAATTTACACGGGTGTGTACCATGGTCGTGCCCTTGTCGTGGAAAAGAGGAATTGTACTCGATTTGGATACTTTGAGGCAAAGAAACACATTCCAAAGCCTATTCAAACACCGAGTAGGAAGTATACTTGAATTAGGGCACTTAGAGGCCAAGTAAAAGCATCTCAAAAGCCTATATAAAGAACCTAGAGGCCAACTGTCAAAGGGGGTCGGAGGTCGAGACATTCAGAATTCGGTAGAAGCCGAAACTTTTGTGGGAATCACTCGAAGATAGCCAGTTGATCCATCTTAAGAAGCCGAAATTCTACTCAAGACGGCGGATCTCTCCTTCAATTCCTTCAGGGGGTTTTAAGGATTTCTTATATTTTGTTTTATCTTTTCTCTTGAGATGTTTTCTTTATTTGTTATGAACTAAACCCTTCAGATACCTAAAGGGGATGATACCTGAAGGGGATGAAACCAAGATAAACCTTATTATTGTTTCCTGGATTATATGATAAATACTTGATTTGTTATTAATTATGTGTGCTTAACTCTTGTGTTAATGTTTTGAATATTAATTCAAGTCAGATGTTCTTAGGTGGAGGAGGAATAGACCCTGCCTAAGAATAAATCTAGCATAATTAAGAGGAGCCGTTTGCGCGCCTAGAGATAGGATGATGAGATTTTTCGGATTAGGGTGAAACCTAATATGGGAGTCCATAGTTCGATTTATTGCTATTCTAGGGGGTTATTAAGTGAGAAAGAGATTTTCGTTAATTAACCTACGGTTAGACGTTATTCGCCTCGAGAGAGGGTTTAAAATACGTTAGGGAGTCTTACGGATCAAATCAAGTGAATAAATCGTATGGTTCAGTGTTAGATAATAAGTGAAGTCTAGATAGATTCTTCCTGATGGTATCATCGTGATCAACTGAGTTTTTCTTCAAGTTATTTCCCAATTTATTCTTTTTGTCTTTGCATCTTAGTTTAGTAATCAATTAGTTAATCAACCAAATCATTTAATATTTAGGCTAAATAATAGAAAGAAAGTGAGTATTAGTACTTTTAGTTCCTTTGGTTCGATAATCCGGCCTTGACTAAGCTATACTACTGTTCGATAGGTACACTTGCCTTAAGTCGTTGTCAGAGTTAGTTTTCAAGTTCGATCATTCTCTTTATAAATTTTAAAACTCGACAATTTTACAACGATCAACTCTCATTAGGGATCACATCTGTAGTTGAGCAATTGGAGCTTATCAACATATATCAAGAGCTACTAGCGTTGAGGTTGAGCTCAAAGCCTTGAGAGATAGCTTTTTAATGGCAAGAGATTTGAAAATCACCAATCTTGAAATAGAAATGGATGCTAATATCATTATTCAATTTATTTATGCCGATAAAGTCTCTAACATTATATTATCTCCTTTGATTGATGAGTGTAAAATACTCATCTATTATATGACTTTTAAATTATTCAACCGTATTTTTCGAGAAAAAAAAAGTACACTGATGCGTTAGCTCAACTTATAGGTAACTTTCAACTTTCTTCATCACCAAATGGTGATATTTGTTTTGTTAATGTAAGACTCCACCTAGCTATATAAACTGTCTATTAGTGTGTGATATGCAGGGATGTATTTTACATCAAACAGTACCTTAATTTTGTTTTGATGCTATCTAATTCCCTTATTGAAAATTAACCCACTCATTATATCATGTTAAATATACGTACTATTAATAGACGCTACGGAACGGGGCTTGAAATTTTGTCGTGTTTTATATCTGAAAAACTCTTATCTTTCCCGTCTTCCTATCCCATCCTCACTCACTCGGCCTGCTTCATCGTTCTTCTACTCCATTTTTTCGTTAAACCCTATACCCTAAAGCCGCCGAGTAGCCCCACCCCATGAATCCCTCTCTTCTCCTTTCTCCCCCTTCCTCTCACCCTCGCCCACTTCTCTTATTCCCTTTCACCCCTAATTCCCTCCCCAGGCCCTCTCGACGTCGTTTCAGGGTCTCTTTCCCCCGCAGCTCCCTCTCTACCCATGACCAACCCGCTTCCTCATCGGAAACGGAAGCCTCCAACATTTTCGGAGGCCCCAAGGAGCTGACTGGCATCCAACCCTTGGTTCAGAATTTGTCGCCGCCCGTTAGACTAGCCACTTCTGCTGTCATCCTTGCTGGAGCTTTAGCTGCTGGGTACGGTCTCGGCCTTCGTTTCGGTGGCAATCGGAATGCCGCCTTTGGCGGAGCGGCCGTCCTCGGGGCTGCTGGCGGAGCGGCCGTCTATGCGGTGAACGCCGCTGCTCCGGAAGTTGCGGCTGTTACTTTGCATAATTATGTAGCTGCCTGTGATAGCCCCGATGCTATCAAGAGAGAAGATATTGAAAATATTGCCCAAAAGTACGTGTTTTAAATCTTACCCAATTATTATTGTGATTAAGTTGAAAAGACTCTGGCTTTTGTTTTCACTAATTTCATTGGGAGCTAAAGTCTTTTGCAATGTTTAAAATAATTCAGATACGGAGTGAGCAAGCAGGATGAGGCATTTAACATGGAGCTTTGTGATTTGTACTGTCGGTATGTTTGATACTAGTTAAATCAGTTCTCTTCTTATTTGGAAAAAAGGATTTAGGTGCAAGGTTTGGCTCTGAATCTTCGATGTTACAGGTTTGTATCTTCTGTCCTTTCCTCTGGAAGTGAAGATCTTAGAGGCGATGAAGTTGAAACCATAATCAGCTTCAAAAATGCATTAGGCATTGATGACCCTGATGCAGCTTCCATGCATATGGAGGTAATCTCGTGATGTTCACTCTATGTAGACGTTGTCTTTAATGGAAATTTCAAAATTGTTTATTTGATTCTGCTTGCTAGATTGGTAGGCGAATCTTTAGGCAAAGGCTTGAGACTGGAGATCGTGATGGTGATTTAGAGCAGCGGCGGGTCAGTCACCTGTGACTATGTACACCTGTTTTAATGAATTAGGAACTTAGGAGGATGCAATCCGCATGTGGATCTTAACCATTTTTAGTTTCTTTCCAGTGCAGGCATTTCAGAGGCTGATTTATGTTTCAACTCTAGTTTTTGGGGATGCATCAACTTTTCTTTTGCCTTGGAAGCGTGTTTTTAAGGTTACTGATGCACAGGTACTTATGACCATTATTTTTATGAACTTCTTTGCTCCTATTTTCTTATACTCTTCCAATCAATTATTTCAGTAACTTTACTTTTGGCATCATGAATGCACCCCTGTCAGTTCAACTTTTGAAAATCTGATGATAAGTTCATACTTTTTTCAACCTGATAATAAGTCAATATATACTATTGATGCCTCCAGGTTGAGATTGCTATCCGTGATAATGCCAAACAATTGTATGCTTCCAAGTTAACTTCAGTTGGAAGAGGTAATGCGTGGATGTTCCTTCCGCAGTGTATTTTAGATTGACCATTTTAGAATTTAAGGTGGTGGTATGATCAATGTTCTTCTGCAATATCTGAAACCTGCCAAATAATGCCTTTTATGTTAATTCAATTTTAAGTATTTACTTTCAGATGTTGGTGAGGAACTGCTTGTCTCCCTTAGAAAAGCACAACTGAAATACAAACTTTCTGATGAGGTAATTTCTTCACAATTTTTGGCATTGATGTTATTGGCATATGATTTTTCTTAATATGGTAGTTTTCCGATTTGTAGCTTGCCAAGGATCTGTTGATGGAGCACAAAAGAAAGCTAGTTGAGGAAAATATTTCTGTGGCACTCAACATACTGAAGTCTAGGGCGAGAACTGTGTATGATTATGATTGCCTAGACTCTAGTGCAGTTTGTTTCTTTTCAGTCAGAAAATTTTCCTTAGTGATGATGCTTAAATGTGTTTGTATATTTTTACATTTGCTTCTGATTATGAATGTTCTGTCCTTACCGTAAAATATTAAACTTTTTGTTCTTTGATGCCATTTGCTCAACTAATCAAGTAAGGTTTTCTCAGTGGGGGAGTCAAGCAAGCCGTCGAAGAGCTTGACAAGATATTGTCATTCAATGATTTGCTTATCTCTTTGAGTAAACACCCAGAAGCTGATCGTTTTGCCCGTGGGCTTGGTCCTGTCTCTCTAGTTGGTATGCTTCCTAGTCCTTTAATCAGATACATGGCCATTAGACCTTGTCAATTGTACTGCATGTTTTTATATTTAAGCATATGATGAAATTGGATGAACTGGGTGAAATTTTGTCTGGCTTTGTTTAAAACGGGTGAGCAAACCTTTTTCTTACCAAGTTGTATTTATGCTTAATTTTTATGATAACCGAGGATTGACCATCCCTCATCCAAAACCATTAAACTAGCATTATTTATGACTGGCACAGGTGGTGAGTATGATAGTGACAGAAAGATGGATGAGTTGAAGCTTCTTTATAGGGCTTATGTATCTGATTCTTTATCTGGTGGCCGCATGGAAAAGGATAAGGTAATTGAATTCCTTCTTTCTATATTCTTGTTCAGTTGCCTCATGGTTGGTCTTAATAGCTTAGAGGTCCGGAGAATATCAACAAATTCCTTTATTATAGCAGTTGTTACCTTTTCTGAAGCATTATGTCTAATTTTTGTTTTAAACTATTCCTATCAGCAGAAACATTATCACTCCTGGAGAACAATTCTTATGGGATGCTACTAGTGTAACTTTGACTATCACTCCTGGAGAAAAATTCTTAATGGAAGAAAATTGAATGCTCATAACCTTGACTAAATGAAATGATCCATGTTATGTTATGGGAAATATTAAAAGAATATCTAGATGGTTTTTCTTGGATAATGGTGTAAAGGAGGCTGGAAGTAAACCTGCAAAGTTATGTTATAAGTAGCTGGTGCTTCTGGCTGGTATTGTTCTTTATATTTATGTTCAAGTGTAAACCCTAGAAGCTTTTCTTTTTACTAAGTTGTAGAGCTGGGAAGGTTATTGTTGTTTTCTGTAACTTCTGAACTTCCTGATTATTACTAGTTTTGAAAAGATGAAGATCCTGATAAAGTTGAAAATATCCAGGGTGTTAGTCGGAAATATTTGCTTCTCATTTTTATAGCATATGCAAGCAAAGCACCATTAGGATTCACCTATAGAATTTTTTTTTTTTTGTCGTCCTGCTATTAATCTGGTTGCCTCCCTTTATTCTTCACTTCCCACCTCATGATAAAATCTAACAGCATCAAACTTAGGAGACTTCTTTTATTGCCCTTTATATAACTATTAATTTCATGGCTACTCAGCCTGGTGTCTCCTTTTTTGTTGATTCATTTTTTAAATTGTGACTGCATGGAAACTTTAGACTTATTAGTGGATAAACTAGCTGATAAGAGTCCCATTGTTTGCTCAACAGTATCAGGGAGTGTTTTCAACAGTCAAAACAACTGCTTACTGCATTCCTTTTTTATCTGTTCTGTCTTGGTTTACTAGTAGGTTTTGATGCATTTTCTTTGTATTTTGCAGCACATTGTCTTTTTGTTGTCTAATGCTTGTTTCTTTTGTTGTCTGTGTCTGAACTTCAGCTTACTGCATTGAACCAACTGAGGAACATACTTGGCTTGGGCAATAAAGAAGCAGAAGCTATCATACTTGATGTTACTTCAAAAGTATATCAGAAACGGCTTTCAGAGGCTTTTCAGGGTGGTGACCTTGAGATGGCAGATAGCAAGGCTGCCTTCCTCCAGAATCTTTGTGAAGAATTGCACTTTGATCCACAAAAGGCTAGTCAGATTCACGAAGGTATTAGAAGCAGGGTTGGGAAAAGGAAAAGGCTGAGACTTTTTTGTCTTCCCTATTAGGATATTGTTTTTTCTGTTTTCAGTGTTAAAATATTATTTGAAGTGTCTGATATGTCTATTTTGTTTCAAGAAATCTACCGGAAAAAGCTTCAACAATGTGTATCTGACGGTGAGCTGGATGAAAGTGATGTTGCTGCATTGCTGAAGGTGCGAGTCATGCTCTGCATTCCTCAGCAAACTGTTGATGCAGCTCACTCAGATATCTGTGGCAGTTTGTTTGAGAAGGTAAAATTGTGTCCCTTTGTCCTGGAGATTCATTATTCTAATACTATATCTACTCAAAATTCAGTCTGAACAGTTATTTCTTTGCTTTATGTTCTACACTTGAGAATAGAATAAGTAGATTCCTTGATTTAGTATTGCACTAGCACCTCATCAGTTGTACTGTACTTTAAAAGGGATATATAGTCCTGGAGGTTGGATGAAATCTGGAACTATTTGTGGCAGCAGCACATCTGTTAACATTATGCACCAGTAAAATGTTTGATGTCTTTATGATACTGTCATGTTGATATGGAAAAGCTGGGGAAAATGAAAAATCTCACATGGATTATTGGAACCAAAAGATGTGGTTAGTTGTGTCTTAATTCTTTTTTTAATTATAAATGATCACTTCAGGCCGTGAAGGATGCTATTTCTGCTGGTGTTGATGGCTATGATGCCGATGTAAAGAATGCTGTGAGGAAAGCTGCACATGGTTTGCGATTAACTAGAGAAGCAGCTATGTCAATTGCGAGCAAGGCTGTGAGTGCACACTACAGTTATTTTGTGCCAATGGTTATTCATTTTGTTAAATTTGAGCTCGAGGTTTAATTTCTTTCTCTCTGCTTGAAATCATTATGCATTTGCTCAGGTCCGTAAGGTTTTCTTGAATTATGTGAAACGGTCTCGATCGGCGGATAATCGGACAGAATCCGCAAGAGAACTTAAAAAGTTGATTGCCTTTAACACCTTGGTTGTCACAGAATTGGTGGCAGACATCAAAGGGGAATCTTCTGATACTCCATCAGAAGAACATGCTAAAGAGGAAGTAAAAGAAGTTGATGAGGATGATGAATGGGAATCCCTTCAGACACTTAGGAAAATAAAACCTAACAAGGAACTTAATGCAAAGTTGGGCAAGCCAGGCCAAACAGAGATAACACTCAAAGATGACCTCTCCGAAAGAGACCGTATGGACCTCTACAAAACATACTTGTTATATTGTCTGACAGGTGAAGTCACCAGGATTCCTTTTGGTGCTCAAATAACCACGAAGAAGGATGATTCAGAGTATGTTCTACTGAACCAGCTTGGTGGGATCCTTGGTTTGACGAGTGAGGAGACAGTAGAAGTCCATCGGAGTTTGGCGGAGCAGGCTTTTAGGCAACAAGCTGAGGTGATTTTAGCTGATGGACAGTTGACCAAGGCTAGGATGGAGCAGCTCAATGAGCTGCAGAAGAATGTTGGCCTACCTGGACCATATGCACAGAAAATAATAAAGAGCATAACAACTACCAAAATGGCAGCTGCTATTGAAACAGCTATTGGTCAAGGGAGACTCAACATTAAGCAGATAAGGGAACTCAAGGAATCAGGTATTGATTTAGACAACATGATCTCAGAGAGCTTACGGGAAAACCTCTTCAAGAAAACTGTAGATGAGATTTTCTCATCAGGCACTGGCGAGTTTGATGAAGAAGAAGTCTATGAAAAAATCCCAGCAGATCTCAAGGTTAATCCTCAGAAGGCAAAAGGTGTTGTTCATGATCTCGCACGGACTAGATTGTCTAATTCACTTATTCAAGCTGTGGCACTGCTACGGCAGAGAAACCGACAGGGAGCGGTAAGGAACATTCTAGCTTGGTTTCATATGGTTCAATATTGTTTGGTGTTAGCATACTTGTATTTGTAACAAGGTCAATTAATGCGTAAGATTCGTTGCTGGTTTTGTAGGTTTCCTCGCTTAATGACTTGCTAGCTTGTGACAAAGCTGTGCCTTCAGAGCCACTATCATGGGAGGTGCCCGAGGAGCTAGCTGATCTGTTTGGTGTATACGCACAAAGTAATCCTGCTCCTGAGAAGTTGTCCCGCCTGCAGTATCTGCTTAACATAAGTGATTCAGAGGCGGCAGCTGCTAAAGAGATGGGACATGGAGCAGTATCAGTCGGAGCAGAGGAAGAAAAGTTTGTGTTTTGAATGTTTGCTTGAAATTCTGGTGTAGAGAGCCTTTTGTTTAGGGAGCTCAGTTTTTGAAGGCTTTTCTTTTTTTATATGTTACTGAGTTGAAAAGGAGAAAAGTAGTAGGATCGAGGTAGGATGGCGATAGTGATAAGGGTGTTTGATCTTAATTGCTGCTTTCTTCTTTCTCTATCCGTGTTTTCCTTGCACTTATTATTTTTACTCGATGGTATTTTCCAAAACATGATATTCTCTCTTTATATATAATAATAACAACGAAAATTCTGTGACTTGTATCTTTCTTTTATCTTTTCCTTTCAGTTGAATTCGAGTTTAGTAAAATTTAATTTGAATGACATTTATTGAAATTTTCAGTTTTAACATTTTTATATTATTATGTTATTGCTCTTGTTATATATACTATTATTAACCTTAAGTATTGAGTTAAGCTCAAGTTTAAATATATATAAGCTTAATCAAGCTAAAGTAGTTTAATTATATCTTGAGTCAAGTTCCAACTTAAAAAATAAATGTTTAATCGAGTTCAAGTCGAGTATCAAGCTTGAGTTTGCCGGGATCTGAGCTCAGGTCAAAGCTGGGGAAGACCCTCAAGTATGGGCATCAATCATGCATTTTTTTTATAACTCATTCTACGACCATTGACCATATTGATCACACACGCACGCTCGTCCACCACCACTAAAAGAAGGGAAATTATTAGCAAAAACCATCAGTTAATGCAAATCAAATATGAGATAAATCAATTATTACATCTATTAATTATTTTCTGCTATGGTGTTTTGTACATATATGCCTCCATAACTTTGCTAGCTTCTCAAAAGAAAGAGATCGACTGCCTAATAGTATAGAACAAATGAACAAGGAAATGAAATTGCAGAGGCACAACTTTGCTAGCTTCTCAAAGAAAATAGATCAACAGCCTAATAATAGCTTCTTGTTATCAAAAGAACAAGGAAATGAAATTGCAGAGACTTGTCAGAAGAAGCAGGGACTTCAATTGGTGCCTGCCTGCATGCAAATGAATGACACAGAGTGAACAGAGAAGCAATGACTATGAATTTTCACAAACCACATATAGTAGGTGTGATATCCTTCATTTTCTTGTAGAAGATAAACAAGCAGTTTTTTAGCTATAAATATAAACCAAGTGCTTAAAAGATATAATTTATTGAATTTAGAGAGTTATGAGGTTATTGATGTTATGAAGCAACTATTATTTCACATAGAATTCATCCCAAGATATGCAACTATTAGGGCCGCAGAAGCACCAAGAATGGTTAAAGAACAAATTTCGTTAGCTCTTTTCTAGTGTTAACTGGATAAAGTGAGGTTACCATGAGAGTCTGTACTCTACCAGTCTTCATTTAAAAGAAAATCATGAAGAAATTAACATGTTCCAAAGAAAGGAAAGAAAAGGGAACCTCTTCCTGTTTCAATGGTGGGAAAAGCTTGCTCAATGCCTGAGGTTCAAAAACATTCCCAAATAGGATATTGGCATCTAGAATAAAATAGAATTAACATTTTGGTTTTTTGCCATGCTATCACATAGACATATTAAGCGATATTCAAACGCTCAGAGCATAGGATACTCCAAGAGGACCAGCATCAAAACATTAAACCCTATGATTCCAACTTCCAAGCTCAAGTGTTACTGTAAATGTGGTCCAAAGTTTGGCATGCCATTGAGTTCTACTCTTAGCAAATACAACTATTACTTTAGCAGGTTAATAAATTAAAATAATGAAGCCAGCAATCTCATTGGATTCCAAGGAACTTGCAGTAACAGTAGTGAGAAAGAGTACAATTGGATATGATTAGCAGTAATTTTAAAATAAATGGAGGAAGCTAATAAAACTACCTGAATTCGTATGTCATTGTTGGTAGATGTTGCGGATTGCAGCGTTGATACTCTTACAATCAAAATCCATGCTCTTCATCCAGTTCTCAAAGTCTCCAATTTCCTAAAACCAACAATTCATCAAAAACCCAGTTGTAATTAATTTAAAAAAGAGAGTTAAGGATGAGATAGAAAGTGGGAAAAACCTTGACAGCGGTGTTAATGGCGTGAGATGCGGCAAGCCATTGATCGGTCTGCTTCATGAAACGAGCAATTGTAGAAGCCAAAGCACGAATCTCCGCCTCGATTCGCTTCTCGTTTATAAACGAATCTTGCACACCTCCATTCACCGCCTCCACCAACAAATCCGACACTCTCCCCGCTTTCTTAATCGCATCTTTCTTCGCTTTCTCTGTTCCTATCAATTCCTTTAAACTAATTAATTAATTACTTAATTAACACACACACACACACAAAAAAAAAAAAAAACAGAACTGACCGGCCTGATCTCGGAGCTTGAGGGAGTTGTGGTGGTGATGGTGGTAGATTTGGATTAAAGAAGATTCAAGATCTCCTCCTGACCCGGCTGGGGATTTGTTTATCTCCGATGAGGATAACACGCGCCCACGCGTCTGTGGAAGCTGCGGTGAGTTCATATCTGTCTCAGTTAGCTATGCCACCGAGTTTCGAGTTCGCTTTCCTTTCGGTTTGTTTGTGTTTGTGTTGTTAGTTAAGTCAACTGCTTTAACAGTAACACATTCGCCAAATCTTTGTCTCTACTTCTTTGGGCCCAGGCCTCGCATAAAAGCACTTAAGCCCACCCAAGGAAAAAAAAAAAAAAAAGAAGAAGCTTATATAGACATCTGATAAATACATCTTTTCATGAAATATCCTTTCATAATATTAAGTAGTTTAATAAGATAATTTTACATAAAGTTATATCTTTATAAGATAATTTTATGTACAAAATTACATCTTCATAATACAACTATTTGATTAATAATCATAATTGGTTAGACTTTTTTATATTGAAATAATATTATACTAACGTTATAAACTATTAACAATCTCCATAGTTAAAAATATTGATAATTTATTTTATTGCCTTTCACACAAATACATATTATGCATATAAAATAGTATCTCTTGATTTGGGCTATCAATTAGCAGTTGTATTTTCATAATTCTAATGAAGTTAGTATTCAGAAATTAAACCGCAACTCTTAGTATTAAAAGTTAAAATACACAACACATAGTATTCATTTATATTTTCGTCATAGGTTATTCACTTTTAACACTAAATGACTATATACTTATTTTGTTCATAATATATAAGAGAGACTCCACCTTTACTTGTTGAAGCGACACTACTTCTTATGTTTATATAGGTTCCTACAATGACTCTATTGCTTTAGACATTTAAACAATAAATCATGAAATTCATTAAAAGTATTCAATCTTGTTCTCTATATACAATGGACCACGTAATTTCCATTAAATTTGTTTTTAAAATGAATTTTACTAGTGCATTACAGTCATAACTTGTTTTTACCTATTTAAGTGCAATGGTTAGTAATTACCGGGGTGTTACAACCATAGGCTTTCCATTCTATTTCTTGTCTCATCCTCCTTATGAAAGACAATTAGGAATTGGTTACCCCCATTCTCTGTTGATATTCACATCAAATACTCCACCCATCTTGAAGTTTTCTTTGAGAGTCATGGTCTCATAAAAGCATCGAGCGGTTCCCACCACACACCTCTTCAACAACTTGACCATTTCTTCATTCACCTCCCCTGTGATCATCTTCATACTATTAATCTCCTTCCCAATCCTTTCAGAATCCCACCGCTCCTTCAAGGATGACATTTCATTCCGACTAGATTCCACTGCCGAACAGAATCCATCACCTTATTGCGTTATTCCTCAACCTCGTTCAGACCACATCTCCAACACGACGCACCTTAGGCTTCAACTTCCTCCAATATGAGGTTCTTCCTTTAAACGGGCTAAGGACACAGAAACCATATCTACTACTACGACGACCTTATGAGGAATGAAAGTATCCACTACTTCCCATGGTATTTGAGCAATTGTCGCAGGCATCTCCAATGCATCCTATCTAGAAGATAGTCAACAAACAAAGTCTCGTAGCTCCTCCTGTTTGTTTTCAAGCACTCCATGGACTTATCCAAAAAAAAAAAATATATAAATGTGTGATGTTATAATTAGATGGTTAGGCCCTACTAATGAAAGGTTTTATTTAGAGTAAAGCAAACATCTCAATCAATAGCTAAGCTACCATTAATATACTGATTGACTGGTTTATTTTAACTAAACGAATTATCTAGTATGCATATACCATGGGCTAATTTATTATAATGTACAAATATAAAAAAAAAAAATCAAAGCATTTAATGGAAAAGAAATGATCAAACCAGTGACTCTCAGCCTCTGACCAGTGACCATCTCAAACTTAAAAAGCTAATGGTATCTATTTAAAGAAATATATAATATAGTAACAAAAAGTAGCAATAATTTACAGGCACCTGTGAATAACTGTGCTTAAGAAGAAAGAAAAACGATTCATTAATATGCTTCAAAATACACAAATTAACAACATTGTCCTTCTTGGAACTGGATCAAACATTAACATGCAAGCTGCTTATTGTTTAAGAATGCTTTATTTTTCTTCTTATTTTTATTTTGGTGGAATCACTTTTCTTTCTTTTGTTGGATTCATAACAAACGATAAGTAATATCTTTTTATTCGTAAACTGTTTCCCTCATACGACGATATAAACATAGAAGCAAATCCTGGGTAGTCCTCATTAATTATTAGGCCAAAGCAACGGAGGAGCTATATTAATTAGGCTTCCCGCAATTCTTCCTGATTTCACCATTTGATCCGGTGAGTGGCTTAATATCTCCCATCTTTATCATTGCAGCAACAAAGTCTGAATAGAATTTCTTCATGTTGCTGCTGTATGTTTTGACCAATGAATCGGTGGATCCGCCATTGAAGAGTTCTTGGTCTGAGTGGAGTAGACCCTTTTTGTTTAAGAGGTTTTCGAAGTATTTGGAGTCAAAAGAATTTGGGGTTGCCAGGTCTAGGGGTGCAAGGTTGTTGTCTCCAGATCCGCTGGTTCTTGGGCAGCTACTTCGCCTTGTATTTGCAAATGAAGTATCGATGTTTGTCTCGTTGTATATGCGATTTCTGAAAACCAAGCACCTTGCCTTCCCAATTGTGTGAGCCCCTGGCTTAGCAACATAAAGCAATTTGGCTTAGAAGAGATCTATAGATTTAATAAAGTAGTACAGACTGAAGTGCAGGAGAGGAAAGAATGTTATATACTTGTATTATACCAGATAATGAAACCATGTCCTTGGTAGAAAGACCTTGCGCTTGGAATAAGCTGATGAGTTGGCTAAGATTGGCACTACCCAGTGGGAGGGCACTATTTGCATCAGAAAAGCTGGCGGTCTTTGAATCCATTCTTCCAAGCTTAACATCCCAGTTGGGCCCTCCAAGCTGCACCAATCAAACTCAATTTTCTATATTCATTTGGTGACATACTAATATGCAGTATATACGTTGGACTGTTCATTTCAAGTGCTTACAATAACAACGGAGTCCCGAGCTGCAATGGCTAAGATATCAGCACACGAGACAACACCAGGACACACTTTCTCCACCTTGGCCTTAATCTCATCAACAACTTCGAAACCTCTCAAGGACCCATTATTGGGAGTAGCAGTTTGCTCCCCGGTGAAAGAAGAAGTGTCGTCTAGGAGTACTGACCCATCACAACCCTGTCATAATTAGATATGATAAATACAGGACGTACTTAATTAATAACCATATATATATACACATATATACTAACTGACTAAGTATTTCATTAGTCATTCACTTGCTCCATATGCAATCCTTTCCCCTTTTGAGTGGTTAAGATTAATATGAGCCAAGGTGCAAAGGCATCATACATCAGTACTTGTATTGGCTCCACAAATGGGATTTCTTTACGTCCGCAGGGAAAAAAACACATGCATGCATGCATGGTTGGAAAGGTATTCTGGATTGAGTTTTATATTGATTACACCAAATATATATACATGAGATTAAAAATTTGACGGCGCTTTTCAACATGAAACTCCAATATATTATTAAATTGAAAGGAATGAAAAAAAAGTTACTCAAGTTCCGTTGACCAAGAACACTGAATATGCTTATGTGACCATGTGTATATATAGTAAGAAGATGGAAAGAGAAAGAGTGGAAATTACGTTGACAAAACAGTCATGGAAGAACAAGCGGAGGAGAGAAGCACCCAAGCGCTGCTCTTTTGACACAGCTGTTTCAACTACTGACTCAACCGTAGACAACACCTTTGGACATGATTTAGAGTAGAAATTAGTGGAGAGCTGAGCATGACTACTGCTCCCCATCATCATCCAAACCACTACAACAAACAAGACACCAAATGAAGAAGCCATACTCACAACTCTGAATATGCTTAAAAATTATTATACTAGACAAACTATAATAGAAGAAGATAAAAAAGTGCAGCGGTGTTTAGATGAATGGATGGTGGTACCATTAGCCATTAGGGATCAAATATATAGGCAAGTGGCACCGTAACATCAGCAAGTCGTTAAGGCATGTGTAGAGAATCAGATAATTAATGATATATCTATAAAAATCAAAGTAGTAATTAATCCATGACAGCAATTCATCAACCGATTGAATTTTCAAACTCATTGGGGTCCATGATTCCTTAATGCCTTTTTGAGTGTTCTCTTACGTTGAGGACGACACTGCCATAGCTAGAGGCTAGGGGGACTGAATTTTGATTCAGTCACTCACCTTTTAAAAAGTTGTCACCTCTGCTAAATCACTTGTTTGTTGATTTTGTTTTTATCTATTGCACCAACAGGGTTGATGATGTTCAAAGTGTGTCATATGCTATGTTTTTATTGAAAACTTTACTTTTAGATTAAAATAAAATAAAAATATATACAGACAAACATTTATATACAAAATTTAAAAAGCTAATCTAGTTAAAGGGCTATATCATGAATTAAACTTTCCATCTTTAAAAGTGGAATAAAAATAGTCTAAAAGAGAAGAGAAAGTAATCATGCTCCTAATTTTCTCCTATTCTCAATCATATATAACAATGGTGCGTGAAATTGTTAAAAAAAAAAAAAGGTGCGTGAAATTCAATTATACTAAATTGGGTGAAATTTATTAATTTTAATAGTTATCCAATATCACATTGGTAATAACATTCCTATCAAATTATTAATTGAGGTAAATAAGGTTTGTTTGTTTCACGAAAATGATTTACGAAAAATATATTTTTTGAATTTTTTCGTGTTTGTTTTCTTGAAAACAATTTGACCAACGAAAAATGACTTACATGTCAATAAAAATTAAGCTCTGTAACTCATTCTCCGAAAAATGGCTCATTTATAGGTAACTTGATTTTTATATAAAATTAACTTAAATCAAGCATAATATTATTAATAAATTTTAATTTTAAAAATATTAATATAAAATATTATATTTTGATAATATTAAACATGCACATTTTATTATTTATATTTAATAATATAATAATATAATAACATATTAATATTATTTCTTATCTTAATAAATTCTTTAATATTGCAGTTTCATTTTAATAATATATTTTAACATTAGTCATAATTTTAAATTTTAAATTATATTCTTAATATTTTATCAAAAATATTTATATATTACAATTTATAATATTTAATAGTGTAAAATTTGAATATTTTAACAATACAAATATGACTATTTGTTTAAATCATGCTTAGCTTCATTTATCCTTTTAAACTTCAATGTGTTACTATCCACTATATATATATATATATATATATATATATATATATCATACGATGTAACTTCAACTTAAGTTTTAATTAGGAATTATTTATTATTAAGTATATATAAAATATAATTATTATAAAATGAATTTCGTTACCAAAAGAAAATATTTTTATAATATTTCATAACAAATATAATGTTATATTATGTTTGTTTTATTAAGAACAACTTTTAAAAATGATTCCAGAAAATTTTCAAACAACACAAAATATTTTACACCTAATCATCCAAACATAACAAAAATCAGTACATTTTTAGAAATAATTTTTTGAAACGATTTTCAATAAAATAACTATCCAAACACACCCTTAAATAGTTTTTATCAATTGATTATCATACTTAACTAATCTAGTCTCCAGCATTACCAAATTAAACTTTTGTGGTTGCTTTCTCTTTATTTTTACCTTTTTAATATTAAGATTATTACTAGTCAGAGGCGGATTTAGGGAAGCTGGTAGGGGCCCAGCCCCCTAAAGTGTAAATTTTTTATTTAGGCTTTTAAAATTTTTTTTAAAATTTTAAATTAGTAAATATAAAATTATACTTCGTCTCCTCTAAAATAATAAAAATTAATTTAATCTTCTAAAAATTATAAAGATATAAATTATAAAAAATTAAAATTTCATTTCACCCCCTAAAATTTGTTCTAGCTTCGCCCTAGTTGCTAGTTTCACTTTTCAAAAGGAAAAAGACTAGGAAATTTTATTTTTCTTGTGTTTCTATGCAATATCTTCAATTATGCAAATGTTTCTACCCAAAAACCAACAATAAAAATGTTTAATTTCTATTTTCATCATATATAAATCACCTATAGATTTATTTATTTATTTAGATTAATTAACTAGTTATTTTTTCCTCACCTTAACTAGTTAAGTTTAAATTGAGTTATTCAAAAGTTTTTTTTCAATTTAATACTTGAATTTAATTTTAATAATTATTTTGGTACTTGAAGTTTTTTTTATCTCAATTAAATACGAACTTGAGCTTTTTTGTCTCAATTAAGTACTTAAGTTTTTTACTAGAGCAGATGTGTCAATCATTTATTGGGTTTTTTAACCTAGGTACCAAATTATTAAAATTAAATTCATGTACCAAATTTAAGAAAAAGAAGAATAAGAAGACTCAAATGCCAAAATAAGCATTAAAACCAAACTTACATATTATATATATAATATAATATAACAAGGTACGTAAGAATGATATTGGACAGGTGATGCATCTTTTTATTATTTTAATTTCTATATTTTTATTTTTATCTACTTAAAAATTTTAAATAATTTAAGTAAAATTAAAATATAAGTACAATTTACATATATTGTTATAAAATAAAGAGAGATTGTGAGAATAAAGAACAAAGAATATATGAAAGTAAAGAGAATGAACTTTATTGATCAAAAGAGATCATTTACAATGCTTCATCGAGTTTCTATTTATAAGTATAACAAGTATAAAAGAAGTAGATATCTAATTCTAATAACTATTAGAATTTAAAATACATCAAAACTTTATCTTAATCATGATGGACATCCACTTAATAAGATATTCATAACACTACTCCCCTTGGATGTTCATTGGTAGATAATGTGCCTCGTTAAAACCTTATCAGGAAAAACCTCGTGGGATAGAAAACCTAATAAAGGAAAAAGAGTACACAATCTTCTATTACAAGCTACCTCGTTAAAAACCTTTACTAGGGAAACCTAATGGGACAAAACCTTAGTTAAAGGAAAAGAGTACAACTTGTTTTTAGACTCCCCCTGATGGAAACATTACATTACATCTTTGAGTCGACACATTCTAATCTTGTGTAGTAGTCTTTCAAATATTAAAGTTGGCAATGCCTTAGTAAAAAGATATACTAAAGAATCACTAGAACGAATTTGTTGAACATTTATATCACCTCTTTTCTCAAGATCATGGGTAAATAATAATTTTGGTGAAATATGTTTCGTTCTATCACCTTTGATGTAACCACCCTTCAATTGAGCTATACATGTTGCATTATCTTCATATAAGATAGTTGACATCTTTTCTTGTAAAGGAAAATTATATATCTTCTGGATATGTTAGGTCAATAACCTTAGCTAAACACACTCTTGACTTGCATCATGCATTGCAATTATTTCTGCATGATTGAAGAAGTGGCAAGTAATGTTTGCTTTGTTGACGCCATGATATGGCAGTACCCCTGTAATGCCCTGAATTATTTGTTTTTGTTTCTGTAAATGTCTGACACAACTGTGTAGCTGCTCCAGTGGTTAAGTGTTCTAGGTGTGTGTAAGAGGTCTTGGGTTCAAGCCCCACTTCTGTCAATTTTGTTAATTTTTGGATCTAAGCATTACCCTTGTTGAATGGACTTATATTAAATTGTCTGTTAATTCATATTAGAATGAGCCTGCTGGTTCAAGTGGTAAGGGAATTTGTAACACCCCAAACTCGGCCCATACGTTTCGACCGGATCTGGTATGCTACGGGTTGTACATTGAAAACTTTTCTCTAATTGGTTTTGGAAAAACTTAGTTTATTTTAGTTGAATAATCCATTAAGTGTGAGGGTTTTTTTATATATCTTTAATACTTGCGTTGATTGGGTTGAAAAGCCCATTTATCATCTCGTTTTATTTTGGAGACTTTTTTTTAAAAAAAAAAAAACATAAGTTTGTAAATCCTGGCATAGCCGAAATAATAAATCGAATCTAAGTTATGGAGGCCTTATTACATAAATATTCCCAAAAAAAGATAAGACTTAAAGAAAACCGAAATTTAATCTATAGAAACAGATGCTTGATGGCCCCTCGAGTCCGTCTCAGCTCCCGTGTCCATGTTCTAATGCTCATCTGAAAGAGTAGAGAAAATGAAAGCGTGAGTTACCAAGACTCAGTGTATAAATCCCGAACACACTGGCCTGAAGCCCACAAACACATTATGGGCCTTGGCCCATACATGGAGGCAACAGTCATAAATACATGATAAATAATAAATAATGAATAGTCCAACCCATCCTAGAATTCCATCCTCTACACACCAACCCGTACCAACCGTCACACCTTGGGGATTTCTACAATCAACCCTCCATCCGCTACACACCATAACGACAGCCGTACTGCCTAGTTTTGTTAATCAGAAATCATTAAACGTGGCATAGCCACCGATCATTATGTGACCTAACATTTATATTTGTGGGATTTCTAGCACCGGTCACCTTGTGACCTATGTTTATATTCGTGGGATTTTACCACTGGTCACCATGTGACCCATTATGCACTTCCCCTTCATTATCATATTCCCACCCCATGCATACATACATAAAGAAAACATCATCTGAGACTTTCATATATTTCGATATACATAGAGATTTCTTATGATTGCGTGCACGCATCCTTGCCTAACCCTTTTAGGGTTTTATTCGATTGCCTACATGACCACTTTCGCTTTTTAGCCCATAACACATAAAAAATAGTTAGAGAGTGTGTATTAGAGATCTACACACCTTATTACCGTTAGAGCGAGAACCTCTAAGTCGACGCTATCCGTAGCCAACACCACCGCTATCTGCCTAAGGTGTTGTTCAGAAGCCGGTCCACAACCAGGTGACCAATCTCAAACGGTAGACACCGCTCATTTCTTAAACTTAGGGATTCTCTCCTTCGCCTGATCCATATTTAATTCCACCACAAGTCCTTGTCAGAACTACTATCACAACACATGGTCGTTACTCCACATCATAAAGTTAAGATCTCACATACGATAAACGAGTCTAACGAAAATCTAGAGAAAACCACCTTACCTTAAAATCCGAAAATAACGTGATTCGAATGCTACCAATTTCTGGCTTAGAACCCTAGGCGATTAGATCTCCTTCAAATCCCGGAATGTCGCCCAAAGAAAGAGAACACGAGATTAGAAAGAAAACGTCAATCTAAAGATGGCCCTAACCACCATCTAGCCATTCGGCTTTGGCTTAAAAGCTAAAAAATAACAAAAATAATAGCACAAGGCAACACTTACCTCTATAGGAAATTCGACAACTCCTAGGAATTTTTGGCTTTTGAGAAGATCAAGAAGAGTAGATAATAAGAAGAGATCTAAGTAGTTTCGACTTTTAGTTGAAGGAATCGGCTATGAAGATGAGAAGAGAGTTCAGGATTTCGTCTTTTGAAAGAAAAGATGTTGAGAAGATTGGGAGGTTTCGGCTTTTGAAGAAATCAAAAGAAAAGAAATTTAGAGGAAGACTGAGAATTTTGGCACAAGGAAAGAAGAAAAGAATAGGGTTCCAAATGCCGAAATTGAAGAGATATCCCCTCTATTTAAAGAAGATTTCGGCACCTACTGCTCAAAACCAAAATGCCCTTCCTAATAACTAACAATTAATCAAATAGTAGGGGAAATTTTGGCACCCCCTGTCATAAAGAAACCGATTCCTTCACTTCTCTAGGTGATGGAATTTCGGCCAACACCTAGCCTTGCAGATATCTCCTATCTTTTCTCCTTTTATCTTTCATATTATCAGCTATAATATCTACATTATCCTATTCACATAAATCCTCCTACATTTGAGCCTTGTTGCCGTCCACTCCACCTAACCCTAATGCCGAAAATTAGCTAACTTAATTAAAAGAGATTGGGCTCCAAAAACTTAAATTTGGCCCCTTACTCCCTTGTGTGTGTGTGAGCCTTGCGTCACCTCCTTGCTCCCTTAAAAGTGGCGTCACTAACCACTGGGCCACAAGCCCATTTTGATATTTTAAACACAGATACCACCCTTTAAACCTTATAGTGCCCAAGCAAGAATTTTACCAAAGCCTTGACCACATTCTGAGCCTAATTTGGACCCCTAACAGTTAAATTAACACCTTAAACATATACACACACTAAGCGCATAGGCCCATTAATCCAGGATGTTACAGTTCTACCTCTTAAAGAAATTTCGGCCTCAAAATTACTTGGTCAAAAAAGATGGGGGTATTGCTGTCACATCGCTTCCTCTGGTTCCCACGTAGCCTCTTCAGAACCATGATTCCGCCACAGCACCTTAACCAATGGAACCGTTTTCCTTCGCAACACCTTAATATCACGATCCAGAATTTCCACCGGTTCTTCTTCGAAGGATAGATCGGGTCTTACCTTGATTTCTTCCACAGGCACTACATGAGATGGATCCGAACGGTAACGTCTTAACATAGAGACGTGAAATACATCGTGAATTTGACTTAACTCTGGGGGTAACTCAAGCTGATATGCCACTGGTCCTACTCATTTCAACACCCGGTAAGGTCCGATGAAGCGAGGACTCAATTTCCCCTTTCGTCTAAATCTTAGCACCTTTTTCCACGGCGACACCTTTAAGAATACCTTGTCACCCTTTGCAAATTCTATGTCCTTACGCTTTAAGTCAGCATAGGACTTCTGTCTATCCACCGCCTCTTTTAGTCTATCCCGAATTAGTTTCACCTTCTCCTCCATCTCAGTGACCAAGTCCGGACCCAAAATTCTATTTTCCCTAATTTCGTCCAACAAGTAGGGTACGACACTTTCGCCCATACAAAGCTTCATAGGGCACCATCTGAATACTTGACTGGTAACTGTTGTTGTACGCAAACTTTGCTAATGGAAGAAAGTCCTCCCAACTACCTCTGAAATCTATGACACAACCCTTAACATGTCCTCCAAGATCTGAATCACCCGCTCCGACTGTCCATCGATCTGAGGATGAAACGTTGTACTAAAATCCAACTTCGTACCCAACGCCTGATGCAACGCCTTCCAAAACCTTGACGTAAACCTAGGATCTCGGTCCGAGATAATCGACACAGGTACTCCATGCAACCTCACAATCTCCGCTATATACAGCTTAGCCAACTTTTGTAAGGAATAGTCGACCCGAACTGGTGCAAAATGAGCGGACTTCATCAACCGATCAACGATCACCCAAACTGAATCTTTCTTAGCAGGCGTGAGAGGTAGCCCACTAACAAAGTCCATTGTGATCCTTTCCCATTTCCATTGAGGAATCTTCACCATTTGTAACAGCCCTGATGGTAACTGATGCTCCGCTTTTACCTGCTAACAGGTTAAACACTTCGCCACTACTTCAATCACCTCTCATTTTAAGCCTGGCCGCCAAAATTATTCCCGTAAATCTCGATACATCTTACTCTCTCCGGGATGCATAGCGTATAGACTACCATGCGCTTCTTGCAAAATCCTTAGCCTCAACTCAGGGTCTTTTGGCATACACACTCTCCCTTGAAAACATAACAACCCTTCTTTATTCACACTAAACTCCGTTGATTTATCACTTGCTCCAACCGAAACTTTTCCTTCAGCAACTCATCCGTCCACTGCTTTTCCTTAACCTGACTAACCCATGAAGGTTTCACTTGAAGTTCCACCAATAAACTCCCATCATCGTACAGACTAAGGTGAGCAAACATGGCTCTCAAGTCAGAGATCACCTTTCGGCTTAGAGCATCTGCCACTACGTTGGCCTTACCGGATGATACTCGATCGAGCAGTCATAATCCTTTAACAACTCAATCCACCTCCTCTGCCTTAAATTCAACTCCTTCTGAGTCAAAAGATACTTCAAGCTCTTATGATCAGTGAAGATGATAGATTTCTCCCCGTAAAGATAATGCCTCTAACTCTTCAAAGCAAAGACCACCACCGCCAATTCCAGATCATGGGTGGGATAATTTGCTTCATGCGGCATTAACTGCCGTGATGCATACACAACAACCTTTCCATCTTGCATCAACACACACACTAATCCCATGTGTGATGCATCACAATAAATCACGAATTCCTTCCCAGCCTCCGACTGAATCAACACCGGAGCCTCTGTCAAAATCTTTTTTAACTTCTCGAAACTCTCATGCTGCTTATCAAACCAAACAAACGAAACTCCTTTCCGTAACAAATTAGTCAACGGTGCCACAATTAAGGAGAATCCTTCAACAAACCTTCGATAGTATTTGGCCAAACCAAGGAAACTCGAATCTCTGCCACCGACTTAGGAGGCTTCCAATCCAACACCGCTTCAATTTTCCTAGGATCAACCCTAATCCCCTCAGCTGACACAACGTGCCCTAGAAAAGTAACCTCCTTCAGCCAAAATTCACACTTATTGAATTTGGCATACAACCGCTTTTCCCTTAGAATCTGCAGAATCAGTCGCAGATGTGTATCATGCTCCTCTCCCGATCTTGAATAAACCAAGATGTCATCAATAAAAACCATGATAAACCGATCTAGGTAGGGTTGGAACACTCGGTTCATCATGTCCATGAACACTGCTGGCGCGTTGGTCAACCCAAATGGCATCACCATTAACTCATAGTGACCATAGCGACTCCTAAAGGCCGTCTTATGAATATCAGCCTCCTTAACCCTAAGCTGATGGTACCCTGACCTTAGATCTATCTTCGAAAAGACTAAGGTCCCCTTCAACTAATCGAACAAGTCATCGATCCTCGGCAACGGGTACTTGTTCTTGATCGTTAGCTTATTCAACTGGCGATAGTCGATACACATACGCATTGACCCATCCTTCTTCTTAACGAATAAAACTGATGCTCCCCACGGTGACACACTAGGTCGAATAAACCCTTTATCCAACAACTCCTGAATCTGCGCTTTCAACTCCACTAACTCCTTCGGTGCCATTCGGTATGAAGCTATTGATACCAACGCTATCCCCCAAAGAAGATCGATTCCAAACTCCACTTCACGATCCAGAGGTAATCCCGGAAGCACTTCAGAGAAAACATCAAAAAATTCCTTCACCGTTCTAACATCTTCAACCGTTAGTTCCTTAGCTTCCATGGCGCGAACAAACATTAAGACTGCCTTACATCCTTTTCTCACCATCCTTTTCGCTCTTAGGGCGGTTACCACGTTCGACAGACTGTTCCCCTTTTCTCCTATCACCAACACTTTGTCACCCTCAGGAGTTCTTAGCACCATACGCTTAGCTGCACAATCTAGTTTAGCTTGATACTTCACAAGCCAATCCATGCCTAGGATTAAATCGAACTCCCCGAACGGTAATTCCATTAGATCCGTTCAGAAAACTATCCCCTCAACCTCTAAAGGTATTTCCTGATAAAGCTTATTTACCACCATAGAGTGTCCTAATGGGCTTACTACAGTCATCTCCCTAGAGGAAATCTCAGCATCTACACTTAAAGTTTCAGATACCCTCCTAGCAACATATGAATGTGTCGATCCAATGTCAATTAATGCAGTATAGGGCAAGCCAAAAATTAAGAACGTACCGGTTATGACATCCGGTGCGTCAGCTTCCTCTCGACGTCTGACAGCATAGACTAACCCGGTTGTCTCGCTTGGTGTTTCTTACCCTCTTTCGCTGCTCCACGACCCGACTAGAATCGTTACCACCTCCGATCGCCCCACGACCTCCTACGCCAGTGAACATTTCCTTGACCCATGGGCCCTTCATTGCCTTTTTCTGTCATGGACGGTTCCTAACTTGATGGTCAAAAGACCCACACCTAAAGCACTTTCCACCGCCGCCCAACACTCACCGCATGGGATTTACCACATTGAGCACACTTGATTCTCGACTAGTAGAGAGGTCTATTATCTCGCCTCGGCCCATCTGGCTTGGGTCTTTTCTGATTACTTCTATTTGTCCCCGATGATCCGAAGTTTCTCTTACTTTCACCCCTATCTCTATCCCGGTTTAGCTTTTCTGTCCGTTTCACCTCCTCCACTATCTTAGCCTTCTCCACAAGCACTGTAAAGTCTCGCTCTTGTTGCAGAGCTATCAGCACACGCAATTCATCCTTCAGGCCATCCTCAAACCAAACACACTGCTCATGCTCCGTGGCCACTATCCCTCGAGCATAACGGCTCAGGCGTAAGAATTCTACTTCGTACGCCGCTACGGACCTACCCCCCTAAACCAGATTCAGAAATACCCTGTTGCTCATCCATATAGCTCGATCCAATGTACTTGTTCTGGAACGCTTTTTTGAAGAACTCCCATGTGATGCGGTCAGCCACCATACCATCCTTAACCGTGAGCCACCATTGGTAGGCTTCATCCCAAAAGAAAGATATAACTCCTTTCAATTTCTATTCCTCCGTGAGATCCAGATCGTCCATTATGCGTTCAACCGCCTCTAACCAATACTCAGCTGAGCTCGGGGCTATACCAGAGATTCCCTAAACACTTCTGCCCCGTTGCTTCTAAGTCACTTCGACATAAATTTTTGGGCTCTGTGCCCATGCCTGCTCCAATAACTCTCTTCAAAACTCTTAACATAGCCTGAGATACAGCATCATCTCCGGCCGTCTGATCTTGAAACTCTGCCTCCACAGCTTGTGGCACTGGAACTTTATTCCGGACTCGTGACTGAGACCTACGGGTTTCGACACGACAATCGGCCTCTACCTCTACCACGCACACCACGCCCTCTAGTGCTCATTCTACTGTTCACCATTTATCTGATTAAAAAATGTTATGCTTTATTAGTTTTCTTCCACTGATTAATGACGGCTAGTCTTATGGAAAATAGTTTTAACAGTAGTTCTTTCGAATTCGAATTCTATCTACAAGTTCGGTTCCCAAGTCTGTATTCCCTAATTCTAGAATTCTCATTCATTCCACATCAATCAGAGCATCACATACATTCATCAACCACATACAAGCAAACATTCATGAACTTACATTCATCACCTAAGGGTATTTTCGTCATTTTACTACCTAGGGGTATTTTCGTAATTTTATCCTACAGGGGTATTTTGTAATTTTTTCTAAAATAGGGTTTCTTGGTAATTTTTACAAAATAAGGGTATTTTGGTAATTTTGCAATTCGAGGTATCTTGGTAATTTGGCAGTCCAAGGGTATTTCGGTAATTTTACAAATTAGGGGTATTTTGGTCATTTTACAAATCAAAGGTATTTTGGTCATTTTACAAATCAAGGGTATTTCAAAATTTTTAAAACTAGAGGTTATTTTAGTAATTTTACAAAATAAGGTGGCTGGTCCTTTTCGGGTTTTAATTATAAATTTTGGCCCGTCAACAAGTCCTCATGGCTAAGGTGAGCAATACCACGCACTGTGTAGGATTCTAGCGAAGAGGAGGTGAGTTACTAGGACTGCTTAAATACCAAGCTCTCCCTGAATCCAATCCTAGACATGCGTATGCCTGTTGCCATACCCTAATCTCGCGACTTGTTCACAGGTTTGTTTGGTTGGATTAAATCTTATGAATTTAGAGAGTGATTTAAGCTAAGCCTAAAGTCCATCAATGTCTAATATAATAGCCTACTTCAATCAAGCCCATTAAGCCCACATGCATATCAAAACAAGAGTTTAGAATACTTACCTACGTGGATCGGATGCTAGTAGACTCGAAGGCCCTATCTTCATCCAAACATTTTTCTCAATATTCCCAACAAATTTTCAAAACATTACTAGGCCCATTTCATAGCCCGAGTTTTGAATTGGGCTCTGATACCAAAATGTAACACCCCAAACCCGGCCCATACGTTTCGACCGGATCTGGTATGCTACGGGTTGTACATTGAAAACTTTTCTCTAATTGGTTTTGGAAAAACTTAGTTTATTTTAGCTGAATAATCCATTAAGTGTGAGGGTTTTTTTTATATATCTTTAATACTTGCGTTGATTAGGTTGAAAAGCCCATTTATCATCTCGTTTTATTTTGGAGACTTTTCTTTTAAAAAAGAACATAAGTTTGTAAATCTTGGCATAGCCAAAATAATAAATCGAATCTAAGTTATGGAGGCCTTATTACATAAATATTCCCAAAAAAAGATAAGACTTAAAGAAGACAGAAATTTAATTTATAAAAACAGATGCTTGATGGCCCCTCGAGTCTGTCTCAGCTCCCGTGTCCACGTTCTACTGCTCATCTGAAAGAGTAGAGAAAATGAAAGCGTGAGTCACCAAGACTCAGTGTATAAATCCCGAACACACTGACCTGAGCCCTCAAACACATTATGGGCCTTGGCCCATACATGGAGGCAACAGTCATAAATACATGATAAACAATAAATAATGAATAGCCCAACCCATCCTAGAATTCCATCCTCTACACATCAACCTATACCAACCGTCACACCTTGGGGATTTCTACAATCAACCCTCCATCCGCTACACACCATAACGACAACCGTACTGCCTATTTCTATTAATCAGAAATCATTAAACGTGGCATAGCCACCGATCATTATGTGACCTAACATTTATATTTGTGGGATTTCTACCACCGGTCACCTTGTGACCCATGTTTATATTCGTGGGATTTCTACCACCGGTCACCATGTGACCCATTATGCACTTCCCCTTCATTATCATATTCCCACCCCATGCATACATGCATAAAGAAAACATCATACAGGCTTTCATATATTTTGATATACATAGAGATTTCTTATGATTGCGTACCTGGCATCCTTGCTTAACCCTTTTAAGGTTTTATTCGACTGTCTACACAGCCACTTTCTGGCTTTTTAGCCCATAACACATAAAAAATAGTTAGAGAGTGTGTATTAGAGATCTAAACACCTTATTAATGTTAGAACAAGACCCTTTAAGTCGACACTATCCGTAGCCAACACCACCGCTATCTGCCTAAGGTGTTGTTCAGAAGCCGGTCCACAACTAGGTGGCCAATCTCGAATAGCAGACACCGCTCGTTTCTTAAACTTAGGGATTCTCTCCTTCGCCTGATCCATATTTAATTCCATCACAAGTCCTTGTCAGAACTACCATCACAACACATGGTCGTTACTCCACATCATAAAGTTAAGATCTCACATACGATAAATGAGTCTAACGAAAATCTAGAGAAACCACCTTACCTTAAAATCCAAAAAATAGCGTGATTCGAATGCTACCAATTTCTAGCTTAGAACCCTAGGCGATTAAATCTCCTTTAAATCCTAGAATGCCGCCCAAAGAAAGAGAACACGAGATTAAAAAGAAAATGTCAATCTAAAGATGGCCCTAACCACCATCTAGCCATTCGGCTTTGGCTTAAAAGCCAAAAAATAACAAAAATAATAGCACAAGGCAACACTTACCTCTATAGGAAATTCAACAACTCCTAGGAATTTTTGGCTTTTGAGAAGATCAAGAAGAGTAGATAATAAGAAGAGATCTAAGTAGTTTTGACTTTTAGTTGAAGGAATCGGCTATGAAGATGAGAAGAGAGTTCAGGATTTCGTCTTTTGAAAGAAAAGATGTTGAGAAGATTGGGAGGTTTTGGCTTTTGAAGAAATCAAAAGAAAAGAAATTTCAGAGGAAGACTGAGAATTTCAGAACAAGGAAAGCAGAAAAGAATAGGGTTTCAAATGCCGAAATTGAAGAGATATCCCCTCTATTTAAAGAAGATTTTGGCACCTACAGCTCAAAACCGAAAATGCCGTTCCTAATAACTAAAAGTTAATCAAATAGTAGGGGAAATTTCGGCACCCCCTGTCATAAAGAAATCGATTCTTTCACTTCTCTAGGTGATGGAATTTCGGCCAACACATATCTCCTATCTTTTCTCCTTTTATCTTTCATATTATCATCTATAATGTCTACATTATCCTATTCACATAAATCCTCCTACATTTGAGCCTTGTTGTCATCCACTCTACCTAACCCTAATGCCGAAAATTAGCTAACTTAATTAAAAGAGATTGGGCTCCAAAAATTTAAATTTGGCCCCTTACTCCCTTTTGTATGGCGTCATCTCCTTGCTCCCTAAGTGGCATCACTGACCACTGGGCCACAAGCCCATTTTGATATTTTAAACACAAATACCACACTTTAAACCTTATAGTGCCCAAGCAAGAATTTTACCAAAGCCTTGACCACATTCTGAGCCCAATTTGGACCCCTAACAGTTAAATTAACACCTTAAACATATACACACACTAAACGCATAGGCCTATTAATTCAGGATGTTACAAAATTGGTGTTCGAGGTCTTGTGTTCGAATCCCTACGTTAGTGGGGGTATATTATTTTTGCTCTGTTAACTGATAGAGTTTCAGTGGAGTTAGGATTCTGAGTAGTTGTTTGTTAGTGAGTTAGTGGAGAAAAATTAGGGATATGCTAGCAGTTTTCTTTTTCCCAAAATTTTCTTCTCCCTCTGGAGTTTTCTCTCTTATTTTTAATCCAATTTTTGGCTTTCTATTTTTAATTTCCATTAATTTTTTCCTTCCTAACCGTGGTACGTCGACGTTTCGTTTCCTTCATGTTGTTGAGTAGGTAAAGATTTTGAATTTTTTTGAGTAATTTTGTTTTTACGTTAAATCTATTAGTAAACGTGGGGTTTGATTTTTCTGTGAGTATTTTGGGTGTAGGAGAAGGCTGTGAATAGTGAGTTTTCGCACCATTCATTTGAACATTTTAAGTGGTGGTTTTCGTCGCCGGTAAGTTTTGAGTGTTACTTTGGGTGTTGTAGCGATTCATAAAATTGATTGATAAAATGGCTGTTGGGTGCTCTTTTCTTAGGTTTCAAGGCCTCGAGAGTGTTTTTGCATAGAAACGATACCAGGTGTGTACCCGAAACACATAACACGAGGTTTTAGCAAAAGCCAAAAAACTGTTATGTCGACGCCACACGGGCATGTGGTCACCCGTGTGGTAGGTCGTGTGCGAGGACATGGCCGTGCACAAGACACGGCCGTGTGGTGGCTCGAGTGTGGCTGAATGGGCCACACGGCCAAGCCAAGTTGGGTGTGTAGGCCACACGGGCAATCCACATGGGCGTGTGGGTTTCTGGGCCAGGCTGTGTGGGCCACATGGGCTAGGCCAATGTGGGCGTATGAGCTACACGGATGTGTGGGCCCACATGAGCATGTAGGCCCATAATTCTGAAATTCTCCCTAGGGTCGCACGAGTCGTTCCAATTGACTGTGGGCCTACCGTGGGGTCGGTAAAGGCTAAATAAACCCTAAAACTGTGGATCTAAGATTCTATTCTGAGCATGATAATATTATGCATGTCTGACTATTTTGCTATGTATATACATCTAATATCTATATGTGAGCATGGCTAGCTTGATGATTCTGTATCTATTAATTCTGTATCTATGATTGGATTGGGATATGCATATGAGGAGGAAGTATACTGTACGGCGTATAACGCTTTTATTTTGGAAGCCTGGCTATATATTATCTAACATGTGTCATGATGGCACGATATGGTGTGTAGGGTTGGGTGGGTGTTTTTTACCCTACATGGTGTGATGGGATGGTCGGAGTTGGTGTGTAGAGGATGCGGGTAGGATTTCTGAATATTCTGATCTACATATCGATTTTGATGACTGTATCTGAGATGGGCATAAGCCCGATTCTGTATCTGTTTGTGTGTGATGTTTCTGTATGTATGCTTGCCTATTTCTGTTGGGTTACACACTGTGTTTACGTAAACTCATATATGTTTGTCTGTTTTGTCAAAAATCCATAGACTTAGGAGAATCGGTGCGGTGGAGATTCAGTGGTGACTACTCGAGTGATGAACTGTTTTCTAAAAGTTTTTCTAAAAATACGAACTATTTTCCTTAAACACAACATTTTCATAAGCTTCCATTATAAAACACGATTTGAGGCAAACTGATTTTGAATAAACATTTTAACAAAGGATAAAAGAAAATAATAGTTGAAACACTGATGTGGTTTTAACGTGTAGATTTCGTTATCAAATCCCATTCTATGTGACACCTTAGGATTTGGCCATAACATCTAGGCTGGGTTTGGGGTGTTACAACCCCCACATGTAAATAAATATCTTGTTTGAGATCAACCTTTATGTAGATCTAATAAGTATCCAGCATCAACATGATTTTGAATCATTTGAATAAAATAACCCCATATCAGTAGTCCTCTGAGGTATCTAAATACATGTTTAATTCCATTCCAATTTTTACATGTTGGTATCAATAGTCCCTCTGAGATATCTAAATACATGTTTAATTCCATTCCAATGTTTACATGTTGGAGAAGAACTAAATCTTGCTAACAAGTTTACAACAAAAGCTATATCAGGTCTTGTGTTGTTTGCAAGATACATCAATACCCCTATGGTACTTAGATATGGTACTTCAGGACCAAGAAACTTTTCATCATTCTCACAAGGAAAAATTTATCTTTATTCACATCCAATGGTCGTACAACCATTGGAGTACTTAATGGGTGTGCTTTATCCATGTAAAATTTCTTTAATATCTTTTCCATATAAATTGATTAATGAACATGAATTTCATCTTTTAAATGCTTGATTTGTAATCCAAGATAAAACTTTATTTTTCTAACATCTTTCATCTCAAATTCTTTATTTAAATAATTTATTGTATTTTGAAGCTCTTTAGGAGTTCCAATAATATTTAGACCATCAACATAAACAACAATTATCACAAAATCCGATCCAAACCTTTTTATAAAGATACATGCCAAGTTTATATCTTAATTTGAAGCTCTAAGAATATTGTACCACATACGTCTAGATTGTTTTATTCCATATAAACTTTTCTTTAATTTGATCGAGCAATTTTCTCAAGAAACTTTATATCTTTTCGAGATTTTAAATCCTTCAGGGATTTTTATATAAATTTTAATATCAAGTGTACCATACAAATAGGATGTAACAACATCCATTAGATGCATGCCAAGTTTTTACGTATTGCCAGACTAATAAGATATCTAAATGTGATTGCATCCACCACAGGAGAATATGTCTCTTCATAATCAATGACGGGCTTTTGCAAAAATCCTTGTGCTACAAGGCGAGTTTTATATTTTATGACTTTATCAATTTCATTTTGTTTTTACAAAAATACCCATTTATATCCTACCAGCTTTTACACCTTTAGGTGTTTGGACTACAAGTCCAAAAACTTTACGTTTAGAAAGTGAACTCAGTTCTGCTTGAATTGCATCTTTCCATTTAGGCCAATATTTTCTATTTTTACATTCCTTAGTAGATTTAGGTTCAAGATCCTCATTTACTTTTATTATTTTAATGGAAATATTATAAGCAAAATTTTTGTCGACAACTACTTCTTCTTTTTTTTGGTTCCATCTTTTTCTCGTATTGACATAACTTATCGAGATCTCTTTATTTTCATCATTTCCATTTTCAGTTTTAGGTATCTGAATCTCTTCTTGAGTTTTATAATTAGTTATGTCATGGGTCTCTTCAAGAACTCCTGCCTCCACTATATGACCATCTTGAATGTTTGCTCCTTTACTTTTACGAGGATTTTTATATTTGGAACCAATTGATCTTCCATGCTTCAGGCATGAATTACTTTCTTTTGCACTAACAGTTTGCCCTATTAGGACATCAATTCATATTGGAGCATTTTCAGCTGATATATGAGTGATAAACCGTAATATATACATATTTTAAACTTACATTGAGCATACTTTTGGATGATTTATCCATTTAATTGTAAAATTTGATGCTCCTAATCCTTTGTTTTCATATTTTATACTTAGGAGAGCACAAGAGGATAAAAAGAATGAGAAATGGGCTAAAAATAGAGAAAATGGGCCAAAGTATAAAGTCCACACGTCCTGAAGCTCACCACATGGCCGTGCCTCTTTAGCAGGCTCGAACACGGCCTTGGCTCGAATTACATGGGCGTGTCCCTGCCGTGACCTATTTTAATTCCACTCAGAAAAGGATACTTAGAGGTAAAGAAACACATTCTGAAAGCCTATATAAACATCCTAAGTGTATCCTAAAAGAGGGGGTAGCCTGATGCAGCCAGAGAAGGCTGAATATAGGGAACTACTCAAAGAAAGCCAGTTGATCCATCTCAGAAGCCGGAATCACACTTAAGACTGAGGATTTCTCCTTCAATTCCTTCAGGAGGTTTTAGGGTTTTCTTTATGTTTTGTTATTTTTCTTCTGAGATGTATTCTTTTATAAACATGAACTAAACCCCTTAAATACCTAAGGGGGATGAAACCTAAGACGGATCTTGTTATTGTTTTCTGAACTATATGATAAATATTTGATTTGTTCTTAATTATGTGTCCTTTATTCTTGTTTTGATATTCTAGGATATTGATTCAAGTATTGATGTGCTTAGGAAGTGGAGCAAAAGTCCCTGTTTAAGAGTAGTTCTAGCATAATTAAGCGGAGTTGATCGCACTCCTAGAAATAGGACGATTTAAAATCACGGATTAGGGTCAAACCTAATATGAGAGTCCATAGATTGAGTTAATGCAACTCTAGGGTTTTAATTAGAAAGAGATTTCAATTAATCAACCTAGGGTTAGACGTTAGTAGCCTCGAAAGAAGTATTAATATAAATTAGAGAATCCTACGGATCAAGTCAAGTGAATAAATAAATGCGGTTCAAAGTTAAATAACAAGTGAAGTCTAGGTGGATTCTTCCTCGGGTATTGTCTTGATCAATTGATTTTTCCCAAAAGTATTTCCCCTATTCATTCTTTGTATCTTGGCATCCTTAGCTTAGTAATTAGTTAAACAAACATTAATTACTTTTATTTTAGGCTAGATAATAAAAAGAGAGTCAATATTAGTACTTTTGGTTCCTTTGGGTTAGACATTCCGGTCTTTCCACTAAGCTATACTACTGTTCGATAGGTGCGCTTACCTCAATCGTGGTGATAGTTAGTTTCTAGGCTTGATCATTCATTATAAATATTAAGACTTATCACAGACAAATCAAGTTTTTGGCGCCGTTGCTGGGGAACTAAAATATTAGGAACACTAAATTTTTATTACTTTAGCCATTTTAAATTTTTTTTTGCAATTTACTTTTATTTTTATTTTTTTTATAATTTCAATTTTAGCTTTGCCAATTTTTCTTTTATTCATTCCTGGCAGGTACCTCTAGTTTATGACTAGAAGGAACCCGACATGGCCCTTAATTTATGACAGTGATATTGAAGGTACTGTTCGTAGAAATCGTAGAGAAATAAGGCGAAGCTTAAATTACATAGAAGAAGATCAAGAAGACGAAACCAATACTATCGAAGAGATGGCTGATAATAATCCGCTACCTCCTGTAGTTGCCGTAAACCCGGTGAATCAAAATCCTGCTCCCAGTACTATGTATGATTATGCTAAACCTAATTTAACAGGAGCTGAATCGAGTATTGTTAGGCCTGCTATTGCTGCTAATGATTTTGAACTGAAACCAGATACTATTCAAATGATTCAACAATTTGTTCAATTTGATGGTTTGCAGGACGAAGACCCAAATACTTATTTAGCCAATTTTCTAAAAATTCGTGATACCTTCAAAATAAATGACGTTTCTGATAATGCCATCCGTCTTTGGTTGTTTCCCTTTTTTTGAGGAATAAAGCCAAACAGTGGTTGAATTATCTTCCACGAGAGTCAATCACTACATGGGATCAAATGACCGAAAAATTTTTGTTAAAATATTTTCACCGGCCAAGACGGCCAAATTAAGGAATGATATCTCTTTTTTTGCAGATGGATCTAGAAACACTATATGATGCATGAGAGAGATATAAAGATTTGTTGAGAAGGTGCCCTCACCATGAGTTACCTTTGTGGCTTTAGGTTCAAATCTTCTACAACGATGTGAACCCTCGACTAGGCAATTAATCGATTCAGCCACCGGCGGAACCCTGAATAACAAAACTCCTGAGGCGGCCTATGAGTTTATAGAGGAGATGTCACTGAACAACTATCAGTGGAAAGTTACAAGGACAAGGCCAACAAAAGTAGCTGGAGTTTTCAACCTCGACGCAGTAACCATGCTATCAAATCAAGTAGAGATGTTAAATAAAAAGATTGATGGTTTGTGTTATTCGCAGGTACATCCGATAATGCAGTGCGAAACAAGTGGAGGTGTGGCGAATCCTGAGTACCCACCCTACGGACATGGCATGGAAAACAAGTAGATAAATTATATGGGTAATAATCCTCGACCTCAAAATAATCCTTATAGTAACACTTACAATCTAGGTTAGAGGAGCCATCCAAACTTTTCATGGGGTGGCCAAGGGAATCAGAGACAACAACCCTTCCCAAGCTTTCCATAGCAACCCTACTCACAAGAGAAAAAGCCGAACCTTGAGGAGATGTTGATAAAATTCATCGCTGTGTTAGAAACTCGTTTCCAAAACACAGAAACAACACTCAAAAATAAGCAAACATCAATCCAAGGGATCGAGAACCAATTGGGACAACTTGCTAAACTCATCTCTAAACGACCGCAAGGTAGTTTTCCAAGAAACACTGAAACGAACCCAAAGGAGCAACTTCATGTTGTTATCGCTCAAAATAGTGAAGGGTTAGTAGAATCTGAACTTGAGCCAATGCAAGGGCTTGTGGTAAATAAGGGTAAGGTTGAGGTAAGCCAAGAAAAACCAAAATCGATAATTAAAGAGTACCAACCTCGAATACCATACCCCAATGTGATGAAGAAAGACAACGCAACCGAAAAATTTGGTAAGTTTCTTAAACTTCTGAAGAAATTACATATTAACTTACCGTTTCTTGAAGCTCTTTCGCAAATGTCAGATTTAAGAAAATTTTTAAAAGAGCTTTTGACAAATAAACAGTGGTTAGACGAGGCATTGCATGTGGAGCTGAATGCAGTGTGCTCAGCAATTTTGCAAAATAAACTACCACGAAAATTAAAAGACCTAAGGAGTTTTACAATTCCATGTTTAATTGGTAGTTTAACTATTAATAATGCTTTAGCTGATTTAGGAGCAAGCATAAACATTATGCCTTATAAAATGTTTAAACAGCTAGGTATAGGGAAACCCAAACAAACTAGGATGAGCATTCAATTAGCTGATAAAACTATTAGAATTCCTAGGGGTATAATTGAAGATGTACTCGTGAAAATTGATAAATTCATATTCCCAGTAGACTTTGTCGTTTTAGACATGGATGAGGACAATAATATCCCTTTAATTTTAGGAAAACCCTTTTTAGCAACTGCTAAAGCTAGAATTGATGTTGGTACAGGTGAACTCACACTTCGTGTAGGTGACGAAACGATCACTCTTCAAGCTCTTGACTCGGCTAGGACATCAAACAATCAAGGTGAAAACATAAATTCTATTAATGACCATTTGGTTAAACCTTATTCATAGGAAACACCACGAAACTACACAACTGAGCCAGACCCTAGACCTCGTGCCAATAAAGAAGTAACTCATGAGGAACGAAGGCTTCAGATCGATGAACTAGACGAGTGGAAGCCACATGTCAAGGAAAAACTGAAAACACACGAAGCAGAACAAAAGCGAAACCATGTCAAACTTTAATATGGGACAACCCAGTTCAAGATAGGAGATCAAGTATTGTTGGATAAGAAAGACCCTCGAATTGCCATTTCAAACCTTAATACAAACGAAGAGATCCCTTTCACAGTACTAAATGTCTTCCCATATGGCACAGTCGAGGTAACTAATCCTACATTCGGCACTTTTAAGGTAAACACCACTCGGCTTAAATTATATATAGATAACCGAATTGATAGAAAGAATGAGGAGTTCCTACACTTCAAACCACCATGAGGAGTTCCTACTCTTCAAACCACCATGAATGTGCAAATGAGAGGTAAGTCTAGCTTAAGACTTTAAACGATCGCTTCTCAGGAGGCAACCCAAACACTAACCCCATTAGTTTTCATATTTTTATTTTTATTTTTTATTTTTACTTTTAGCATCTAACTACAAACTAGTATTGATGAAGCATAGGTTTCCCTACCACACGGCGTTACACACGGGCGTGGCCGTGGCCTTGTGGAGACCACATATTTGCATATTGGCATGGCAGAGATTGTGTGGTCCAAGGATGGAAACTTTTCCCAAAACACGGGTTACGATAAAATGCCATGACCGTGCGATGCGGTCGTGGTTGAAACTACCTAAAGAACACAGGCTGAGATAAATTGACACGGTCGTGCAAGGCGACCGTGGTTGATATTGAGTAAATCACACGGGTGTACGACACACCTCGTGCCTTTAGCCCGTGTAAGACCACCACGCCCGTGCACCACCACCACAGTCGTGGGCAACGTTGATTTATCAACATGGGCATGGCGACCTCTACAACAGGCATTTATTTTTTATTTTCTTTTTTTATTATTTCCCTTTATCTTTCCTGTCATTACTTTATTTTAGTATATTTTGCTTTCTTTAATTTAGGTTCAAGGGGCTGTTAAGGAACGACCACACCACCACTGGAGTATCTACTTCCTCTGCCTAACTTTACACCGTTTTTTTTCTTTGACTCCACCCAAACTTCAGGAAGTTTCACTTCTCTCACTCACTTTTGATTTTCTTACTATATTATGAATATCTATCTTTGTACATTGAGGGCAATGTACATCTTAAGTGTGGGGGGTGAATTTCAAAATTTCCTAACTTTTTGCATTATTCTCAAATCCCTGAATGATATCTTGTCTTAAGTAATTTTCTCATATTACTAATTAGAATGAAACTTCTGTTGATTTATGATTTTTATTGATATGTTTTGGATTAAGTCATAGTTAATTGTGCATTGATAATTTAAACTTTAAGATATTAGAGAATCAGGGATGATAAGATTATTTTCAGAATTAAAAATTTGCTAGGTTGTTGACCTAAATTTGAATATTACCTTGAAGTTTGAAATTTGCAAGGTTGTCATCGAAAACCATAATTTTTGTGAGATTTTGAGCCTTAAGAGCATACATTTTTCGTGCTCACTTTTTTTGATTATGAGTGTGTCAATATTGATTTGTTATTTTAGAACTTGCTTTGATTATACATTTCGAGACTGCACCTTTGATTTGAAATACAGAGATGATAAAGGCACTTTGGATTTAACCCACTTACTTCACTAAAAGCCTACCCTCATAATTAACCCCTAGTGAACCCCTTTGATATTAACAAACCGTTTCTTGACTTATCCATTAATATTAACCTAAAACCCATCTTGTATTTGTTATCACCATTTCTCTTAACTACCCTTATATCGAGAATTGATTTGATCAGTTGCCTAACTACATTTTTTATTTCAATTGATAGATTCTAAATATTTGATTTGTTCTTAAAAAAAATCAAAGTATATTCGTTATTAAGTTCTATGTTTAAAATTCACATCTTTAGAAGAAGCTCGTATTATTTGATGTAATTATTCATTAATCAGTTAATTGTTTCTAGTTAGGTAATTTGTCAATTCAATCTCGATTCTAACCTTCTAATTCAGCCTATATCCACACCTTTAACCCAAACCCCATTACAACCCTTTAAAGACCTTTTGATTTGTGTATCATCTCATTTTATAGTGGTGGAGATTCGATTTTCATGCAAGCCTATGGTAATAACTTTTCATATTTGACTTATGAGTGCTTTATTTTGAACCTTCAACACTTTGAGTGATTTGAGTGAATCTTTAGTGAGGATGTCAATCCTTGCGTTTTGAATCAAAGGTAATTATTCAGATAAGAGGAAACACCTATGTTTTCGTGCTATAAAAATTAATGACTTAGATTGTTTGAATCTTTAAGACTCTTTGAGTTAAATTATCCATGTATACATTATCTATGAATTATGATGAAGACATTGTTAATGAGAATTATGAGCTAAGAGAAGTTAATTCTAATTGTGAGTTGAAAATTTTGCTTGAGGACAAGCAAAAGCTTAAGTGTGAGGGTATTTGATAAACCATAATATATACATATTTTAAACCCACATTTAGCATACTTTTGGATGATTTATCCCTTTAACTGTGGAATTTGATGCTCCTAACCCTTTTTTTTCATGTTTTATACTTAGGAGACCACAAGAGGATGAAAAGAATGAGAAATGGGCCAAAAATGGGGAAAATGGGCCAAAGTATGAAATCCACACAGCCTGGAGCTCACCACACGGCCGCGCCTCTTTAGCAGGCTCGAACACGGCTTGGCCTCGAATCACACGGGCGTGTTACACGGCGTGTCCCTGCTGTGACCTATTTTAATTCCACTCGAAAAAAGGATACTTAAAGGCAAAGAAACACATTCCGAAAGCCTATATAAACACCCTAAGTGTATCTTAAAAGAGGGGTAGCTGAGGCGAAGAGAGAAATTTGATATGTGGAATTACTCAAAGAAAGCTAGTTGATCAATCTCAGAAACCAGAATCACACTCAAGACTGAGGATTTCTCCTTCAATTCCTTCAGGGGGTTTTAGGGTTTTCTTTATGTTTTGTTATTTTTCTTCTGAGATGTATTCTTTTATAAACATGAACTAAACCCCTTAAATACCTAAAGGGGATGAAACCTAAGACAGATCTTGTTATTGTTTTCTGAACTATATGATAAATATTTGATTTGTTCTTAATTATGTGTCCTATATTCTTATTTTGATGTTCCAGGATATTGATTCAAGTATTGATGTGCTTAGGCAGTAGAGCAAAAATCCCTGTTTAAGAGTAGATCTAGCATAATTAAGCGGAGTTGATTGCACTCCTAGAAATAGGATGACGAAAATCTGCCAGATTAGGGTCAAACCTAAAATGGGAGTCCATAGATTGAGTTTGTAATAGCCCATTTTTGAGTCTGATTGGAACGGGTAGTTTGGGACCACTTAGCCAAGTCAAAATATTTATTTTATTATTTTATTAATATTTACAGTATGATAGAATGTTCGTGTGAAAATTTCGTAAAAAAAAATTTACCATTTGAGTGGTTAATTCGGTAAAAAGGACTAAATCGCGTAAAGCGTAAAACTTGTGTTCTATTAGCTAAAAATGCCAAATAGCTAGAGAACATTAAAGGAAAGGTCCTTAATTGGTAATTGGACCATTAAAAGAGATAGTGAAATATGATGGCTTGGCATTTGGTGTAATAAATAAGTTGTATAAAGGTTATTTTTGTAAGTTTGTTAATAATGACAAAACAAATAATAAATAAAAGAAACAAAGTGTCATCTTTTTCATTCCTTTTTCACCAGCCGAATTTGAAGACTTAGAAAGCCATTGATGGCTTTAACATTCGGCCAAGCTTTAATTTCTAATTAAGGTATGATTTTTACTCGGTTTTAATGATATCTATGTTTTTGAGCTCGTTGCAGCTCGATATAGCTAGCCCGTACCTAAATTTCTAAAATTGGTAATGCTTTTGAAATGTGCCGTTGTTGAATACGTGTTTATTTTGATATTTCTTGCAAGATTATTGATGGTTGTTTAAAGATATACAAGTTTTATAAAGTGATTTTTGACAAAAAATATGAATTAGGGATTAAATTGAAAAATATAAAATTTTTGTGGTTAGAAATGTGAAATAATTAAAAACATGGGCTTGTATAATATACATGAATATTCGGCTATGAATGGGAATATGGAAATTTGGTGTATTTTGCATATTTTTGTATAGGGACTAAATTGTAAAAAGTGTAAAATGTCAGGGGCAAAATGGTAATTTGTCTATTTATGTGTTTTTGGATTAAATTGAATGGAGTTATGTTTAAATAAGTTTAATTTGAATATGTTTAGATCAATAATCGAAGAAAACGAGTTTGGATAGAAAAAACAAAATAATCAAATATCCATTTATTTCGTTCGTCGATATCCGAGGTAAGTCTATAAGCATATAAATGTTGTTAAATTGAAAAAATATATATATTTGTTATGTGTTGAATTGAATTTTAAGAATATATATGTGCATTGGTTGATTGTGATTAAGCTTGGAAGATAAGTTACAAGTTCGATTCGACCGATATGTGTTTTCGTGTAAGACCACGTCTGGGACGTTGGCATCGAATTGTGTTTACATGTAAGACTATGTCTGGGACATTGGCATCGTATCTGATTCGTGTAAGACCCTGTCTGGGACAGTGGCATCGATATGTGATTACGTGTAAGACCACGTCTGGGACGTTGGCATCGACTTGTGTTTACGTGTAAGACCATGTTTGGGACATTGGCATCATATTTGATTCGTGTAAGACCCTATCTGGGACAGTGGCATCGATATGTGATTACATGTAAGACCACGTCTGGGACGTTGGCATTGTACGATCTTTTCGATTATCCGTATCCTTTTTAATTCCGAATGGTTCAACGGGCAATGTGAAGTAAAGGTCGAATGTGAAAACAAATTAAAAGGTTCAGGTATGTACTCGTACTATGTTATGAAATTAAGGTAAACTGTATACTTGAATTGATGATTTAAAGTTATGTGAAATATGAATTATGTGTTAGCATATTTGAACATATAAGTGATTAGGCCTATTATGTATTTGTGATAAAATAAGTGATTCGGCCTATTCATATAGTTGTGATATTTAAAAGTGATAATTATATATGTTTATGAGTATTTGTGCATTTAGCTATATGATGTTAAATTCTAATGTATTTTTGAAAACATATAAACTTGTGAGTGTGATATATGTATATTTAATTAAGGTTTGGATTGACTTGGCTAATTAATTTAGTGTTAATGTTCATATGATTATTGTTTGCTTATGACTTACTAAGCTGCAAAAGCTTACTGTGTGTATGTTTACTCTCCATTTTATAGATTTTGGATGGGTTATGAGCTCGGGGATCTTCGGAGGAGTCTATCACACTATCGACTGTTTTGGTATTTACTAAGTTTGAATTTTGAATCTATGGCATGTATAGTTTAGTATTAGTTTGGTTGGTTTTGAAATTGTAATTATTATAGCCATGCGAAAATGGCTTAATTTCCATGCTTGAGTTCGGGTTGGTTTAAAAATGGCTTGTCCATGATCATTTTGTTTAAGTTGGATTTTATGTGCTTTTGAATGAGTGCTTGAAGTGTTTAATTTTTATGCTTTATTTTGACTACATTTGATCATGATTTGAGCTTCCATTTGAATGAGATATTCATGTTACAGGTATGTGATAAATTTGGTTATGTTAGGTATTAAAGTCTTGAAATATGAGGTTGATGAATAAATTTAGGTTATGCATGGTTAATGATTTAATATTGAGATGTCTAAATTGTAATATGAACCGGTTTGAATATTGATTATAAAGTAAGTATGTATTTGATTTTGAAATGAAATATGTATGTGATGGTTTGAGGTTATATATAATTTGGCTATGAAAATTTGATTAGGAAATGTGGTTTTGTATTGATTTGAAATGGCATGCTTTAATGAGTAAAAGTTGATATGTTTTGTTAATCTTTGGATTTGATCATGGTTTAGCAAATCGAGAAGAAATACCATGTTTTTATGAATATGAGGCATATGGATATGTATTTCGGCAATAAGCTAAGTAATGAATGTTAGTTAGGTAATAAGCATGTTATATGAGTTTGAGGGATATACGATAAATGTTAGATTCGCATATATGTGAGTAAGATTGATTCGGTTTATTAATTGTACAATAAAACGATTTGTATAGATTTTCAGAAATGGCTCATTTGGTGTGCACATATGCGAAAGCTGGTAACAGGAAACTATGCATGTTTATGGTCTTTTAAAATGATACATAGTTGTCTTTTAAATAGACTTATAGTTAGTAAATAATGTTCTCATAAAATCGGTTAAAGTTGGTTATATGAGATGTGTATGTTTTGGGTTTAGCTTTTAATAGATAAATTTGATTAGTCGAATTAAAGGCAAGATGATTGGTAATGTGTATATATATTTTAAGCTTGAATGGTTCAAATTTAATGTGGAAAATGTGCCAATAAATTGGTTTAATTGTTTATATCATATATGATTTTGGACATTAAGCTTTGTGATGTTATTTGTTTGGTCTATTAAGTGCAAGTAAATTATTGAATAATTAAGTGTTTAATAATTATATTGGATTTGAACATATATGTCATGATGTGATGAGTATATCATTTAGGTGTATATTTTGAAGCAAATTTTGTATGGTTTTGAGGCAAGTTTATTTAACATTTAAACAAGATTATATGCAAGAGAATTGTCCTTTGTTTTATGATTAATAATGTATATTTAATTTTTAATCAGCCATATGCTTTATTTATGCGAATATGATCTGTGTGAATAAGTGAATGTTTGGAAGTTGTATTTAGTGTGGCAATGCCTTGTAACCCTAATCCGGCGACGAATATGAGTTAGGGGTGTTATAGAGTTAATGCAACTCTAGGGGTTTTAATTAGAAAGAGATTTCAATTAATCAACCTAGGGTTAGACGTTAGTAGCCTCGAAAAAGGAATTAATATAAATTAGGGAATCCTACAGATCAAGTCAAGTGAATAAATCGTCTGGTTCAAAGTTAAATAACAAGTGAAGTCTAGGTGGATTCTTCCTCGGGTATTGTCTTGATCAATTGATTTTTCCCAAAAGTATTTTCCCTATCCATTCTCTGTGTCTTGGCATCCTTAGCTTAGTAATTAGTTAAATAAACATTAATCACTTTTATTTTAGGCTAGATAATAAAAAGAGAGCAGTAATAGTACTTTTGGTTCCTTTGGGTTCGACATTCCGGTCTTGCCACTAAGCTATACTACTGTTCGATAGATGCGCTTACCTCAATTGTGGTGATAGTTAGTTTCTAGGCTCGATCATTCATTATATAAATATTAAGACTTATCACGGACATGATCAGTGAGATTTAATGAATCTGGTTGTTGATTTGTAAAATGAATCATCTTTTGAACTTCTGGTTCACATTGCTTTGTATGAGGATCTTAGAAACTGATAATTCATTTCAAGTACTTTATTAATCCAGCTTTTTATTCTCTCCCCTTAATGTTGGGAAAACTGACAACTCATGTCATAACTAAATATCGAATTAATAGCTCAAAAATATTATAAGGAGACTCATATCAATATAGATTCCGAATCTCTTATGATCACCCATCTTTGTGCGTTGTGGTGGAGCAGTTGGAACATATACCGCATATCCAAAAATTGTAAGATGAAAAATATTTGGCTCTTGACCAAAAATCAATTGTAATGGAGAATATTTATAATTTATTAGCTTGATGTGTACAACATGTAAATCAATACAATCTCATGCTGAAAGAGAAAGTTTTGTTCTCATAAGTAATGATTTAGCTATTAGTTGGAGGCATTTGATAAACAATTCAACTAAATCATTTTGTGTGTGAACATGAGCTACAGGATGTTCAACTTTTATCCCAATTGACATGCAATAATCATTCAAAACTTGGGATGTAAACTCACCAACATTAGCAAGATGAATTGTTTTAATTGCATAATCTGAAATTAATTATTTAAACAAGCAATCTCGCAAACGATAAGTTACGAGTTGATAACGCATGTGATTATTTTGTAAATGTATCTACCAAAATCATATATCATCAAAACTATCCACATGGTGGATGAATGAGCCCATATTCATTTCAGAAATGCAAGACATTAAATTTCAACTTTAGCTAGTGAGTGTCTAAGAATCAATTTTCATTGAGAACAAGAAACTAATGAGAATTCTTTAAATTAAAGAATCTTCTAGTTCTTTAATGAATGTCTATATGAATTCTCAATTAATTTTCGCATCATATATGATCCAGGATGGTCTAACTGATTATGCCAAGTAGTAAATGCATTTGTATTAGTAAACTTCTAGTTTACTTTAACATGTGTTTCAATTGTACTAAATTGTAACAAATTGATAATTTTATTATCATTCCTTTTAATTTGTATCCACATATAAGTATTATTGTGACATTTACTACTGGAAATGTCTAAATTAATGTGAAGTCTATAATGGCACAAAGTCAATAAATATAATTTCCAAATAATTATATGCAGTATTCGCTTCAGGGAATATGCCAAAATCTTCAAATGCCCAAAACTCTATTAATAGCAAACTTTGAGAGTGAATCTTATTTTCTAGGTGTACAACAGGTACATAACCAATGACTTTTCATACATAAGTTTTCTCTCTTACAAGTTCTCATCAGTAATATTTTACCACATAATTTTAATTAAAAACTTATTATGAATATTGTAGAGTTATACTCATAGTTTTTTAAAAAACTTGCAACTTTAGGTGCATCCAACCATAATAAACTTTGGGTAATAATATTTGTTTGTTTCAAGACCAAATAAGATAAATATTTTCTATCTATAATAATAGAATTCATTACTACATTCTCATATCATTTCTCAAAGAATATTAACATAAACAAAATATTTGGGCATACACCACATATGTGGCTAATAATATTTCATATCACATTGATAACATAAGTTATCTTTACCCTTTGAAGAGTTATCTTGAAAACTCTTATTGTTCTCTTATTTATTACTATGTTCCCACTTTTAGTGTTCCATGAGTATTTTTTTATTTTCTTTATGTTTACATTCATTTTAGGGTATGCAACAAATCTAGTAGGACAGACTTCTAAACGCCTTTATTGATTTTTTTTTTATTTCACAATCACCATTGTAAACATACGTGGATTTTAAATTAGAATCTATCCATTCATGTTGTCATGATTATTCTCTAATTATAATAAATATGATATAATAAATAAAACATAGTAAAATATACCTGAAGATCTTTAACATCATCGTCATCACCTTGACTATTATCACGAGTATCCATTCTGAAATTGAATCTTTCAACATCCTGAAGATTGACTTGTGGGACGACTTCGAAAGATTTTAAAAAAATAGAGAATCATCGTGCTGATAACGTGTTATAAAATAAAGAGAGATGGAGAGAATAAAGAACAAAGAAAATATGAAAGCAACAGAGAATGAACTTTATTGATCAAAAGGGATCATTTACAATTCTTCATCATAGTCTCTATTTATAGGCATAAGAAGTATAAAAGAAGTAGATATCTAATTCTAATAACTATTAGAATTTAAAGTAAATAAAAATTTTATCTTGATCATGATGGACATCCACTTAATAAGATATTCATAACACAAATAATATTTTGTATATTATCCATTTGATTATAAAATATTTATTTAATTAAATAAGAAAATAAATATAATAATTTGGATAATTATTATATTTAATAATTAAATTTTATTAAAATTTTAATTAGATAATCAAAATCTTTAAATTTTAGATAAATATTTAATTAAATAAAAAATTAATTAGATAATTAACCATTTGATTTAACTTAAATATTTATTTTATATATTATCTATTTTAAATTTTAATTTAAACAATTTTAAAAATTAATTATCAAATTTGGATATTTTAAGTAAAATTAAAATGTAAGTAATTACATTTCAAAATTTTTATATATACTCATTTGATTATAAAATATTTATTTAATTAAAAATTAAATACAATAATTTCAATAATAAATATATATTTAATGATTAAATAAAATCAAAATAATTAATTATATGGCATAATTATTTTCTAAGACAAGACAATGTCGCAATAATATATTAGATAGGCATTCTTGCAATGTTGATGGTCTCAAATTTAATATTAGATTATTGTACTATCAAATATTTATTCACAAAAATTAAGAAATCTTTGAAACAAATTTCCTTATATTCTATAAACCCTTTGATTATTGACGAATCTAGAAATACGATTTAAGAGATAATTTATGGGTTCGAGCACGTTAAAGCGTATTTATTCTCTTATTTAAGGTTGGAGTGGAGTTAAAAAAATACTTACTTGATAATCATATAATTAAAAAAAATAACGTAATAAACTTGAATTTAACAAAATAATTTTACTAATGTTAATCGTTGGGTTTGAATTTTGAAATATGAAAAGTAAAAAGAATAAATTTTTAAAAATAAATGTACATAGACTAAATTTCAAATCTATATTACAGGTTATGATCATCTCTGCTATTTTTGACACAATACTTACAACTACTCATAACTTCTCCCCAACTAATAAATAGAAAGATAATGTGCTCCAACGTACTCGAACCTACATTATTTTACATTGACAATAATATTAATACCAAATCAAATTAAAATTTAATCGACAAGCTTATCACATGTAAGTAGAACTGGTTAGCTAGCGGTCGGTTGTTTAGGTGTCAAATCTTGCATCGCTTGCCTATCCATGTGGTACGTACTTATGGACCCCTTAGCTTCGAAATTTCCACGTCCATCACTACTCTATATTAATATTGTTTGATACTTTGGACTAATATCTATTTATTTTTGTTGAGCAATCAATCCTTATCTTTGTTCAATGCTGAACCGTGCCCTCAGTTGAAGGCTACTTGGATTTGATATGTACAATATTAACATGTTCTTTTTTTTTTTTGTTACTAATTTTAGTAAAATCGAGATATAATTATTACTAATTTTAGTAAATTATATTGATTTTTAAAAAGTGTAATACATGTCACTAAAATATTAAGATTTGGATCCAATTTCTGTAGTTGATACATGAACGATGATTAAGGCGTGGGAATAATACGGTAGCCGGTAGGGGTGTTGCTTGAAGATTTTGGACAAAATGTGGATCACATTAATAATCATAGAATTATTTTGAGATATAGCAATTGTTTTGTATTTAATGATTTAGGATTTTCTTTGAATGTTAGATATTATATTTAATAGTTTTGTCATTTTGAGATTTTATTTTATTTTTATATTATTTTTAAGGTAAATTATAAAATATTTATTTTTGTTTGTTTCGAATACATTTTAATTACTTATGTTTGACATGTTACGTTTTAGTCACTTACATTATCGTTTGTTATGAAGTGGTCATTCTACTGTTAAATTCTATTACTTCTCTAACGACAGTCTTATGTGGCAGTCCAAATGAGTTTTAAATGTTAACTTGGATGTCCAGTTGTTGGGATAAAAATATGTTTTTAATTAAATAAATTTAATTTGGACTGTCACGTAAGACATCCAAGTTATGATTTAAAACCTATTTGGACTGCCATGAAGGACCGCCGTTAGGAAGGCAATGGAGCTTAACGGTAGAGTGACCCTTTTGTAACAAAACGATAACGTAAATAAATAAAACATATCATTTTAAACATAAGTGACCAAAATATAATCTAAAACAAACAAAATTAACTTTTTATAGTTTACCCTTATTTTTATTATTTTGTGGAGAAAGTTAGGATAGAATTCCATTTTAGTCCTTATAAATAAAGAACTCGGCATCTCCCAAGGTGGGAGGAGGCTTTGTAATATATTTCTTTGGTTAATATTGTTTTGGCATTTACAAAAATTATGAGTAATTAATTTAATTCCATTTATCTAGCCAAAGATTGAAGTGTTTTCAATATTCTTTTATTTAATTTATATTTTTCATTCTCCATTTTATGGGATGGTTCGTGCCATCTCTTATTACTATTATTTATAGTTTGAAGTAGGATTTTGTAACATCTTATATCGGATTTAGAAAATAAATTGAATAAAGAGTGTCATATTAGTTGTCGAAACAACAATAATTAATTATTCAAATATCAAAACGATTTAAACGGAAGTTTTAATCATGCAAATAATTTATCTAACATCTATAAAACATTACGAACGAAAAATGAACTCAAAAGAACCTTAAAACGTTAAATTGGATGTTGGATTAAAATCTTTAATTATGGACACATATGTATAATGTATTATGTTGTTTTAAAGTGTGATACAAAATTAAGTGACTAATTATGTATTAAAGTGACATGAAAAAAATGTGTAGATACCATAAGTTGTATTTATAATTCGATGAGGGGCCAAATTATAAATATCAAAATTGATTTAATAATAAGTTATTTAAAAAGAGGTAGTGGTACCCAAGAAATAGATATATATCTCGTATTTGTTTTCATCTCCTTTAGAGGGTTAAACAATGAGATAAACTATTTTCTTGGAAAATCAAAACCTTCTAGGTAATCTTCAACAATGGATTCAAGTACGTTTTCGCATTTAGTTTTATTCTTAATTTATTATTGATGATTTAACATGACAGATCTTGATTTTTTAAAATTTTATATAGATTTTGTTTTACTATTGTAACATTAGAAACTCAAATTTTAAAAACTAGAACCAATTCCTTATACTTGGGCCAATGTATCAATACATGGTCTTATATCGTGAGACACAGAGACCATGTCTCAAGACTAATCTCCCCTGAAACTAATTTAGTTGATGACTTCAAATGTCTCGACTTGCTTATCATGTCTTAAGACATCATCCTATATTGAGACATGTTTGTCTTGTCTTAAGACTCATGTCTACTTAGAATTGCAGAAAAATAAGACTCGAATGCAACCTGACATGCTCCAAAATGCATTCTAATATATTTGACACAAAGCCATTACCAACATATTTGCCATATCATAACAAGTTCGAAACATGCAAATCTTGATCATCTTTGTTGTTGCTTGTATCAGTTGATCCGTGTGTGTGGGATTGTTTGAATATCTAAGAAAAATGTATCATTGTGCTTAATAGCTGGCTAGGCTAAGAGAAAACACAAAATTCATTAATTTGCATCAAAACAGACACATCATTGTTCCTTCTGGAACTCATCAAACATTAGCATGCTTTCTCTTCTCCCTTAATTTTATTTTGTTGGAATCAATTATCTTTCTTTTGTTGTTGGATTCATAACGAACGGTAAGTACAGTTTTTTCTTCGTAACTGTCCGACCTCCTACGACCATATAAATAAAGAAGCAAACTGTGTAGACTAGACAAGTCCTCAGTTATTGGGGCAAAGCAATGGAGGAAGAGCCATTAATTAGGCTTCCTGCAATTCTTCCTGATTTCACCATTTGATCCGGTGAGTGGGGTAATATCTCCCATCTTTATCATTGCAGTAACGAAGTCTGAATAGAACTTCTTGGTGTTGCTGCTGTATGTTTTAACTAATGAATCGGTGGATCCGCCATTGAAGAGTATTTGGTCCGAGTGGAGCAAACCCTTTTTGTTTAAGAGGTTATTGAAGTATTTTAAGTCAAAAGAATTTGGGGTTGCCACGTCTAGGGGTGCTAGATTGTTGTCCCCTGATCCACTGGTTCTTGGGCAGCTACTTTGCCTTGCCTTCGCAAATGAAGTATCGATGTTTGTCTCGTTGTATATGCGATTTCTGAAAAGCACGCACCTTGCCTTCCCAATTGTGTGAGCCCCTGGCTCGGCACCATAAAGCAATTTAGCTTAGAAGAGATGTATAGATATAATAAAGTAGTGCAGTGCAGGAGAGGAAAGAATGGTCTATTATACCAGATAAAGCAACCATGTCCTTGGCAGAAAGACCTCGCGCTTGGAATCTATTGATGAGTTGACTAAGGGTGGAGGTCGGAGGTGGGATGACACCACTATTCGCAGCAGAAAAGCTGGCGGTCTTTGAATCCCTTCTTCCAAGCTTAACATCCCAGCCGGGCCCTCCAAGCTGTACCAATCAAATTCAACTTTTTTCTTGTGAATATCGTTATCTTTTCAGAGTACAGCAGATTTTCGGTGATTAGTTGATGACTAATACGCAATAATAATAGAAAAAGGAGCACATCCATGTATATATGTACTTTTCATTTCATTTACTTACAATAACAACGGAGTCCCGAGCTGCAAGGGCTAAGATATCAGCACAAGAGACTACACCAGGGCAAGCTTTCTCCACGTTGGCCTTAATGTCATCAACAACATTGAAACCTCTCACGGAATTATTATTGGGAGCCGCAGTTTTCTCCCCCGTGAAAGAAGAAGTGTCGTCTAGGAGTATTGACCCATCACAACCCTGTCATAATTAGACATGATAAATATATACATACTTACCAGCCATATATATGAACACAGCTATGTATATTCTAACTAATTAAGATGGTTGGTATTTCCTTAGCCATTTACTTGCTCAATTTGCAATCCTTTCTCTTTTTGAGGGGTTTAGCTTAATAGCTAATGAGCCAATGGCATTTGATAATCATACATCAATACTTTTTGTTACTTGGGTCCACGAATGAATTTCGTTTAGGCCCGCAGGAAAAAAGCATGCATTCATGGTTGGAAAGATATTTGGACCGGCAGCCAATGCTTACCAAGTAAGTGAAATGAATTTAAATCATGTTATTGCAGTTGAGATTTTTCGTCAATCTGGCTGTTAATCAAATGTTAAATATCAGTTGAATATAATAGAGAGCATATTTAAAACATATGGACTAAATGTTAAATATGTATACTTACAGTATGGATAATTTGTATATGATACATTGAAAAACAAATAATATTATAAAATAACTATTTATTCTTTTAATATGTTAAATTTAAATTATTCATGTAACGGGTTTACACGTATTTAAAATTTGATTCATCAATTTTAAATATGCTTCACATTGTATTCAAGTTAAACATTCGAGTTAGTATTTAACGCTATGGCTAATGAAAGAACCTAACTAATAATATGATATTGATAGGTTTAGGATTCATTTAGAACACTTTGAACTTGGACACTACTTTAAAATCTGAATTATATAGCTTGTGAATGTTTCGTGGGTTATATATATATGCGTGTGTGTGGATACCATTCAACGTGAAACTCCATTTTTAAATTGAAAGGGAAAAAAAAACCTTAAAGTTCAGTTGACCAAGAATAATGAATATGTATGTAGGCATGCAATGCAACAAAAATATTAGTGTATCGAGAAAAGAAGGGAGGCTGCAGCAGGTGTATGCGTATGTGTGTATAGAAGAGAAGGGCTTAGCAAGAAGAAGGAAAGAGCAAGAGAGGAAATTACATTGACAAAGCAGTCATGGAAGAACAAGCGGACGAGAGAAGCACCCATGCGCTTCTCTTTTGACACTGCGGATTTAACAACTGACTCAACTGTAGACAACACCTTTGGACATGATTTAGAGTAGAAATTAGTGGAGAGCTGAGCATAGCTACTGCTCCCCGCCATCATCCAAACCACCACAACAAACATGACACTAAATGAAGAAGACAAAGCCATTCTCTCTAGTCTCGATATGTATAATATTATACTTGACAAATTATAGAAGAAGATAAAAGTGCACAGGTGTTTAGATGAAGGGATGGTGTTAGCATTAGCCATTAGAGGTAATATATAGAGGCGTTTGGCACCATGAAACCGGCAGGTCACCTAATTTTTAAGACCAAGGCATGAATGACTTTGTTTTTCGATTTCTAGTAATTAAGATGAAGTTAATAGATCTATAAAAAGCATATTAGTAATTGATTGATGACAGGAATTCATCAACGAGTTGGTGGGTTGAGCATCCAATTATCAAACTCATTGGGGTCCATGATTCCTAAAAGCATTTAAATATTCCCTTTCGTTATGAAGACGACACGCAATGCAAGACTATAAAACAAAACTACCTAGAGACTAGACGGCAGTGAATTTGACAAATTCACTCACTATTTGAAAAGTTCTCTGCTAGGCACACTACAGCTAATCACTTGTTTATTGATTTTGTTTCTATCTGTTTTTCTTGGTCATATAAAGTTAAAAGTTTAACTCAAGTTGCATACTTCAATCTAGCATTTAGGGCAAATTACCCTCGTTATAAAAGATTGAATATTTTTTGGTGGAATTAAATAGTTAAAAAACCAATGATTAAAACGATTAAAATTTGTAAGTTATTACGGTGAAAGTCTGCAATCTTTGCCATGTGATTAGCAACTTTGTTATGATCTCTTGAAACATGTTGAACTCTCATTTTTCAATTACGACACAACAGGTGATGAGACTTGAATATTAAATAGTAATGAGTATACAGCAAACTGAACCAATTGGTTCAAATTTTGTTTTTATGTCTTGCTCTTGGACCAACAGGGTTGATAGTTGATAGAAATTGGGTTCGTTAACCAACGGTTTTTACAAACAATAATGAAACCTTAAACAGTAATTTTCCGTCTCAGTTTGGGGGCGATTCACTTTAGCGTCAATATTCAACTCCCCTCATGTCTATTTCTAATTAATTGAACTGTTCCTCAATCCTATTCTGCTCACCAAACCAAAACCTAATCAAATGAGCTGACGAATTAAGCTTACTCTTCTCACTTTCTCAATAATTAAGTAGAGTCAAGGAAACAATCGTACTCAGAAATTAATAGGAAGCAACTAGCAAAAGACTCGTAATTGTTACAAATTAATGATGATAACAAAAACCAGAAATTTTCAATAATTTCATTTTGAAACAGCAAAAGACTCGTTTGGTAGAGTTTTCTTGTCTTGCTACTGATTTCTGTTTCCTTTTCAGGCTATTTAGGATTGGTTTGCAAGTTTTAAAGTATTTAAAAAAAGTGAAACAACGAGAAAAATATAACACAATATTTGTTAATACAGTTTGAATTCACTATTCTTATTTTGCGAAGTCTCGTATCAAGAAATAATTTTATTTCACAATTCGTACGACTCAACTATTAGTTACTCTTAAACCGATGAATATTTGCAACTCTAATATTAAATTTAAATTGTTACGAATCATTCTCTTCAACTACCTCACCTTACATTTGATAAAATATTTTAATAAGATAGGAAAAAAAAAAAGAGTCAAAGACAAGACACTAAAAAAACTGTCCACCAATATATAGGCCATGTATAGCACAACCTCCCACCACAAGATAAGACTGTTAAAATTATCTGCACAAACTCTCTAATAAATAATATCATTAATCCCATCATTATCGAGTTTTACAGTAACCTCAAATCACTTAAAGAGATAAGAAGGATAAGGATAGAGATCTTTAACACTTTAAACTTCTTCCCTCCTCTCCAAGGCTGATTAAATGGATGATGACCATATTTTAATTTATTGTGAAATTCTCTCCTCGTTTGTTTCAATCATAAGCCATTGAAAGTTAAATATACTAACACTAAAAACTTTGATTGCTCCAAATAATTTGTTCTAACATTTGTTCAAACATGAAATAGGACAAGGCAGACAAAGTTCCCAACAATTTCTCTCTTTTTAACATTTACAAAACCGTGCAGCAAATAATTAACACACAATTCAAACAAATTGAATATGAAAGGAATTAGAATATTTCTCCCCCTAAGAAGTAGAACGATCCTCAAACAACTACTCTCTATATCAACAACCAAGCTTGTTCATCACAAAATCAACCAAGCATGCATCAAAAACTCAAAGATCAAATCAAGGGATGTGAAAATAAAATAGAATGTTGGTAATGATAATTTTACGTGGAAATCCTTTCGGGAAAAAAAACCACTAGCAGAGGAGAAGAAAATTCACTATGTCAAATTCGAAATAATTATAAGAGGAACAGACTATGTCTATTTATAGGCTTGTAAAGCCATATTCTAATAGGAGTGTAGTAATATTGAAACACCTTATTCTAATCAATATAAAATAGATGGAGTTTAATAAGGTTTAAAAAACCTTATTCTAAAATAAAATAAAATAAGTGTAGTTCTATAGTGATTTTTATTTTATTTTATTTTACCACTGTATTTTATTTAAATAAGGATTCGGGTCACTTAATTCTAACAATCTCCACCTTGACACGAATTCTCAATGAACAAGTTCTTCATCGCGAACTCTCAACGAACAAATTCTCCATCTCTTCCATAAAACCCCTTAAGGGTTTAATTTCAACAATGAACACCAACCAAGTCTAAGCAATGCTCAAACTTGGTTATAGGAAGTGACTTAGTTATCATATCTGCAGGATTTTCATGAGTACTAATTTTGCTCACAACAATATCACCACGAGCAATAATATCACGAACAAAATGATTCCGAACATCAATGTGTTTTGTTCTCTCATGAAACATTTGATCTTTTGTAAGGAAGATGGCACTCTGATTGTCACAAAATACCGTGCTGATTTGAAGGTCTTCATTGAGTTCACTAAAGAGTCCTTTCAACCAAATAGCTTCTTTACAAGCCTCAGTAATCGACATGTACTCAACTTTAGTGGTAGACAAAGTGACTGTAGTTTGCAAAGTAGCTTTCCAACTGATTGCACAACCTCCGATTGTAAAGACATAACCAGTGAGAGATCTTCTTCTATCAAGGTCTCCAGCAAAATCAACATCAACATGCCCAATGACTCCACTTCTAGTTCTTCCAAATTGTAAGCAAACATCAGTAGTACCTCGTAAGTATCTTAAAATGTACTGAACTGCTTTCCATTGTTCTTTTTCCATTGTTCTTTATCAGGATTCGTCATGTATCTGCTAACTACACTGACTGCATATGATAAATCTGGACATGAACAAACTATAGCATACATGAGAGATCCCACTGCACTAGAGTATGAAACATGTGACATGTACTCAATCTCATCATCTAATTGTGGAGGCAAAGCTGATGAAAGTTTGAAATGGGCTGCTAAAGGAGTACTAGCAGGCATAGCACTTTGCATATTGAACCTGCAAAGAACTTTCTCAATGTGCCCCTTCTGACTTTGGTACAATTTATTTGTTTTTCTATCTCTGAGAATCTCTATACCAAGTATCTACTTTGCTGGTCCCAAATCTTTCATCTCAAATTCTTCACTTAGTTGGGCTTTGACCTTTCTTATCTCTCATTTATCTTTTGCTGCTATGAACATGTCATCAACATAAAGAAGTAGATACACAAAAGAACCATCACTGTTTTTCTTAAAGTAAACACAACTGTCAAAACTACTTCTTTTGAAATCATGAGAAGTCATAAAGGAATCAAGCCTTTTGTACCACTGTCTTGGTGACTGTTTCAAATCATAAAGGGACTTTTTCAGCCAACAAACATAATCCTCTTTTTCTGAGACTGTAAAATCTTCTAGTTGTTGCATGTAAATATCCTCCTCAAGTTCTCCATGCAAAAATGTAATTTTTACATCTAACTGCTCAAGATCCAAATCATGCATGGCCATAATACCAAGCAAAGCTCGAATCGAACTATGCTTCACAATTGGGGAGAACACATCTGTGAAGCCCACTATTGGAATTTGACTGTAACTTTTTGCAACAAGCCTTGCTTTATATCTGGGTTCTTCAACTCCTGGAGTCCGTTCTTTCTTTGTAAACACCCATTTACAGCGAACAACCTTTTTACCTTTAGGTAGTTTCACAAGATTCCATGTCCTGTTTTTGTGGAGTGATTCCATCTCCTCTTGCATAGCAAACATCCACTTTTCTAAGTCTTCACAGCTAACCGCCTCAGAATAATTATATGGCTCTTGGTTTGCATTTATATCTTGAGCCACATTTAAAGCATAAGCAACTAGATCAACCTCGACATACTTCTTTAGAGGTTTAATTTCTCTTCTAGTTCTATTTTTGGCGATAGAGTATTGTGGTGAAGAAGTAACTCTATTCTCAATTTTTGTACTGGCTTGAGGAGTCGACTCTGTATTAATCTGATACTCCACCTGCTTTTGATTTTTTTATTGGAAGAGTCTTTAAGATATAAGTTAGGTAACATAGCAATTTCATCAAAAACAACATCTCTGTTAATCACAACTTTTCTATTTTCAAAACAACATAACTTATACCCTTTTACACCAACTTTATAACCAAGAAAAACACATTTAATGGATCTCGGTTCCAATTTTCCATTATCAACATGAGCATACGCAGGACACCCAAAGATCTTTATACCAGAATAATTAGCAGGATTACCAGACCATACCTCTTGTGGAGCCTTTTTCTCAATAGCAATGGATGGAGATCGGTTGATCAAAAAACATTTGGTAAGTTGACATTTGACAACATACATCGAACCTTCTCCATGATCATTTTGTTCATTCGTTCTGTAACGCCGTTTTGCTGTGGAGTATGACGAACTGTCAAGTGTCTCATGATCCCTTCTAACTTGCACAGTGTATTAAACTCATCAAAACAGAACTCTAAGCCATTATTTGTGTGGAGGTATCTATTTTTCAATCATAATTTTCCAAGACTTAAATGCGGAAAACATATCGCTATTTTGCTTCAGGAAGAACGCCCAAACTTTTTTAGAAAAATCATTAATAAAAGTTAGCATATAATTAGCTCTACCTCTCGAAGGCACTATGGATGGTTCCCACAGATCAGAATGAATATACTCCAATGTTCCCTTCGTGTTATGGATTCCTCTGGTGAATCGAACTCTCTTTTGCTTCCCAAAAACACAGTGCTCATAGAATTTCAGTTTGCAAATTCATTGCCCATCAAGAAGTCCTCTTTTGCTCAATTCTGCCATGCCATTCTCACTCATATGCCCTAGGCGCATATGCTAAAGTTTAGTAATATCATCATCTGACAAGGAAGAGGAAGCGATAGTCAGTATCACCGATATGATGAAACGCGCAAAACATATAACTTGACTGTCTTTCTCTGCCCTTTCATCACAACAAGGGAACCTTTGGAAATCTTTAAAACCCCACTTTCAGCTGTGTATCTGTACCCTTTTGAATCAAGAGTACTCAACGGAATTAAATTTCTCTTCAATTCTGGAACATGTCGTACGTCACTAAGTGGTCTGAAAACTCCATCAAACATCTTAACTTTAATTACTCCAACATCTGTGATTTTACACGAAGCATTATTTCCCATCAAAATAACACCTTCAGACACTGTTTAGTAAGTTATAAACCAATCCCGATTAGGACTCATGTGGAAGGTGCAGCCTGAATCAAGTATCCACTCTTCGCTCACTTTAGAATTCTTGATAGAAGCGACTAGAAGTTCACCATTGTTGTAGTCTTCTACAACATCAGCTTCACCAAACTGGTTGTTTTTCCTTTTGATTCGCAGCCTCCCTTTTAATCTTGTTCTGTAGCTTATTACACTCAGATTTAATGTGCCTTTTTTTCTTACTGAAGTTACAAGTTTTACCTCTGTTTGAAGACTTCGATCTACCCTTAAATTTACCGCGAGCATTCCATTCCTATGTCCTTCCACGATCATCATTAGCATTTCGATCTTATCTTCTACGAACAATGAGACCCTCTTCTTGAAAGTCAAGTTTAACCAAAATATGCTTCATCTTATCATACGAGGTCAAAGAATCATAAACCTCATCAACTGTGAGAGACTCACGGCTATATAAATTCGTGTCTCTAAAGGTTGAATAAGACGAGGGCAACGAATAAAGTAGAATCAACCCTAGATTTTCCTTATCGTAATGAACCTTCATGGCCTCCAAGTTTGAGAGAATTTCTTTAAACACTATTAAGTGTTCATGTATAGATACACCTTCCTCCAAACGATGAGCATAAAGATGCTGCTTCATGTGCAACTTACTTGTTAGAGTTTTCGACATACATATTTGTTCCAGCCTCTTCCATAATGCAGCGGCGGTCTTCTCCTTCATCATATCCTGCAAAATTTCATTGGATAAATGTAGATGTAATTGTGTTAAAGCCTTTCGATCCTTACGCTTCTTCCCTTCATTTGTTAATATCGAAGGCAACTTATCTATCCCTAGCAGGGCATCCTTTAGATCTATCTACGCAAGAACTGCCTGCATTTTAATCTGCCATAATGTAAATCTGGTGTTGCGATCCAACAGTGAAATTTCGTACTTTAAAGACACCATTACCGTGATCGAGATGAACAACCCGGAAGTTCTAATACCAATTTGTAAAAATAAAACAGAATGTCGGTAATGACAATATATTGCAAAGAAAAGAGAAAGAAAATAAAGAACATACAAATTTTACGTGGAAACCCTTTCGAAAAAAACCACGGGTAGAGGAGAAAAAAATTTACTATGTCGAATTCGAAATAATTACAAGAGGAATATACTATGTCTATTTATAAGCTTGTAAAGCCATATTCTAATAGGAGTGTAGTAAGATTGAAACACCTTATTCTAATTAATATAAAATAGATGGAGTTTAATAAGGTTTAAAAACCTTATTCTAAAATAAAATAAAATAAGTGTAGTTCTATAAGGATTTTCTTTTATTTTATTTTACCACCGTATTTTATTTAAGGATTCGATTCACTTAATTCTAACAAGGGATATATAACATAGGATATAAAAGTAATTTATATCAATCTATAAAAATTAAAAGTAACAAACCATTATCGAATCAAAAAAGTTTTTAAAAATTCATTATCATTTTTGCTTTTGACAAAGCGAAATGCAATAACCATCAAAATAGACCATAAACCATCAGATTAAAATCATAAACCAACCAAATCAAAACCAGAAATCAACCATCATATCAAAAACATCAACCGTCACCAGATCATCAACATATTCAACAAATCAATATGAACATTCCATTTGTTACTACCATTTTCTTCCCGTTTTTGGCAAAGATGCCAAAAGTGCTCTCCCTCACTAAAAGGTCTTTTTAGCAAACCTGGACTTTTAGCCTACAGCCTTTGAATATGAGTATTAAATGAATTCATATTAGTCCTCAATGACCCCAACACTTGAGGTTTTTATGTTGTCAAAACAAGAGCCTATTGTATTTTTAGTTTGAATAAAAGATGAAACAGTGACAAATTACATACCAGCTCAACAATAATTTTCTTTCTTAGCCACCAATATCTTCAATTTGATGATAAAACCAGATTGTATCTTTAGAAAAAGAACATCCTCAAAATCAACAATAATATGCAATAACAACAACCAACAATATCAATTTAGATGCATCAATTCAGACCACAGAAATATTGAAATCAACCATAAGTAAAATCAGTAGTATTGCTCTCCCCTTACTCTATTCATTCCTAATCAGATTGCTTCATGTTGTTTAGATGGGATGAGATTAAATGCCACCTTAACAATAATAGGGATCGTAGATTGTGGAACAATAGAAAAATTTTCCACGAAGTCTAGATAGAGCACGTGTAATCTTCGATATATGTTCAATATGATCAACATGAGTTGCAACCTCATGTTTCACATGAGCATTAACCAAACATTGATTTTTATAACTCAAATGTGCTCAATCCTTTCTCACCCAAATTTACTTTGTTGTAGTCTCCTTATTCCATTTGATGTTCTAACAAGCTGTGCACTAGATCTGAACTTCTTCTAACCTTGCATCATTTTAAAATAATAAAGGTTTGATATTTCCTTTGTTCTCACAATAAAAGTATATGGGTTTTCCTTTCATCCTGTTAACTTTGTGTTTTTGTCTAGGTATTGTTATATTAAACATTGCAACAAGATTTTAATTTCTCTTTCGATCATTTATCAACTTGTAACAAAAAGATCTAATATGCATAACCTTTCCACAGTGATAATTGTTGAGGATATGCCTTAGACTTGCTTAATAATAGGTCTGTAGACCAAGCCTTTAGTGATTTAAACTTTTTTACATGATTTTAGAGTAAGTTAAGTGTTTGTGGCATGTCTTTTAGGAGTAAGATTTGCAAGTTATTATTATTATTTTGCTATATAATATGAACAATACAACTGATTATAGTGTGCTTCCAATATATCTTTCTTTCATATTTTCTGTCTTTTATATTGTTGCTAAAATACCAACAATTGGTATCTGAGCTTTTATATTAAGAGGTCTATGAGTTGAGAGAAACACATAAACTTTAGACATAAAAGTTGACACAACGTTTTCTCATATTGTTCCACCAATTTTTGATGGTGGTAAATATCAAGCTTGGGCTGTTAGAATGATAGTTTATCTTGATGCAACGGATCTTTGGGAAGCAGTATAAGAACACTACAAAGTTCCGTATTTGCCAGCAAATCCAATGATAAATTAACTGAAAACTCACAAAGAGAATAAGATAAGGAAGTCCAAAGCTAAAGCATATATTTCATTTGTTGTTTCAAGCAAAGTACTTACAAGAATCATGAATTTGGGGTCAGTAAAAGAAATTTGGAAATACCTCATGAAAGAAAAAAAATGCAAGTGCTGAATCTAACCAGAAAGCTTGAAATGATGAAAATGAAGGAGACAGAAACCATTAAAGACTATTCTGACAAGTTGGAGGGCATAGTAAACAAGGTAAGATTATTGGGTAAGAATTTTTCTGATGATCGAATAGTGCAAAAAATTATTGTCACTTTGCTTGAAAAATATGAGTCTAAAATTTCTTCATTAAAAGAATCTAAAGATTTGTCAAGTATATCATTGGCAGAATTAGGAAATGCATTGCAGGCTCCATAACAAAGGAGAAAGATGAGACAAAAAGCATCAGTTGATGGTGATTTTCGAGCAAAGTTTGAAAATTCAGGAGGCAAAAATAAGAAAATTAAAGATGAGAATGTAACGCCCTAAAATTTCTATTTTTGATTCTATTTAAATGTGACACAACTGTGTATCTGATTTAGTGGTTAAGTGTTCTGGGTGTGTACGTGAGGTCCCAAGTTCAAAGCTTGGATTGAGCAAATTTTGTTATTTTGGGAATTAAGCCCTATCTCTGTTCAAAGGGCTTATATTAAGTTATTCATAAAAGCATGTTAGAATCGGCCTGCTGGTCTGGTAGTTTAGTTGAGTGTGGGATTGCTGAAGGTCTTATGTTCAAATCTTTACGTAAGCGAGAATGTTACTCTTTTTACTCGTTCTCCGGTTAGAGTCTTGGGGGAATGGGATTCTGAGTGGTTGAGATTGTGTAGTTAGTGGGGGAGAGTTTTAAGGAATGTGTATCATATTTTTTAAATTTTTCTTTTCCCGGCCAAATTTTACTGGGGGTTTTGACTTTTTCTCTCTTTCTTACAATTCTTGGCCATTTTTTTCTTCCATTTTCTCCATCGATCTAGTCTCTTCGTTTTTATTTTTTCTACTGAATTTTTGTGCCTCGTGGAACTGTGCCTTTCGTGCGTTACCGGTAAGTTGCATAGTGTGTTTGGTGTTTTGCTTGTTAATTTCTATTGATGGGCGTTGTAGTTGCTGGTTAAGGAAGCTTCAGAGGCTCAGAATCGTTTAGTGGGGACTAGTCTCGTGGTTTTTGTCGTTGTTAGATTGGAGGTAAGGTTTGGTGTTTTATGGATAAATAGTTCGATTTGGGTTTGGATTTAGTTCAGTTCTAAACGACTAAATTAAGTGTCTTGTTAAATTATCTTAGGTACTGGTGGTCTCAATAGTGATTTCTTATCAAATTGATATCAGATGTGTACTCAAAAATGCAAAAAATAAGGTTTCAGTGAAAATTGAAAACCTCACTATCGACATCACACGGGGGTGTGATTGCCCGTGTGGTAGGCCGTGTGTAACAACACGGGCGTGTGATCAACGAGGCCAGGTCATACGTACAAGTCACGATCGTGTAACGGCCAGGTATGCCGTGTACGACACACGGGCTAGACTGATTTGGGCTATTTGGGCCACACGGACTTGTGGGCTCACACGGGTAATCTATACGGACGTGTGAGCCCATTTATATGAAATGATTTCTAAGGATGCACGGGTCACCCAAGTCGACTGTGAACCTACTGTAGGGTCAGTAAGCGTTACCTAGACCCCTAAATGTATGATTTGAGTGTATGTGATGCATGATAAATTGTGCATGGTTACGGATGTATATATGTATATGTATGATTGATGGTTGCATAAAAGCCTGGAATATTGTATATTTGCATTGCATTGGGTTGGGTTGGGATGATGATATTTGGAGGAAGTTTACTAAAAGGCTATTAAGGCTAATATACTTGCAGCTCAGCTGCAAACTACTATTTTGTGCCGCACTCGGTACTACTTAGAGTGTAGGGATGGGTGGGTTGATTTAATCCCCACATGGAGTGCAGGGTTGGACGGAGATGGTGTGCAGAGGCTCTTTGGGTAGGACTTGGTTACTAAATACTATATATCTCATTATCGACATCTTGTGATGGGCTAAAGCCCTGTGCATCGACATCGACATCGAAAGAGGCCTAGGCCCAAGACTATTTTTTACTGTGCATTGTGTTTACTGTTGTTTGTTTTCTGTGGGATTAGATATTGAGTTTATGTAAACTCACCCCTCTCTGTTTAATATGCACAGTTAATTTCTAGACCTAGACGGATCAGACGGCGGAGGACTTGATGGTGACCATAGTTTTTGAACTTTTATGATTTATGGTTTATTTGGATGTAATTTGGAGACTTTTGCTGAAATTTGGTTTTTATTTATTTTTATGGATTTATAACTGCTAGACGTAGTGATAAACCATAATTTATACATATTTTGACCCCATGCTTGGCTTATTTTTGGATGAATTTTCATTAGATTTGATGAATTCGATGCTCCTAATCCTTTAATTTCATGTTTTACACTCAAGAGAGCTTAGAGAGTCGAAAAGAATGATAAACGGGCCAAAAAGGGACAAAATGGGCCCATATTAGAAATCAACACGGCTTGGACTATAGCACACGGGAAGATCACACGGCCGTGTATGACGAGTAGAATCGAGCACGGTCTAAGTTGTAGACCACACGGCCGTGTGTGGCAAGCAAATTCGAGCACGGTCTAAGCTATTAAACACAGGCGTGTCCCGACCGATCCCAAGTCTAATTCCATTCGGAAAAGACCACTTGTGGGCTAAGAGCGGTGTTTCAAAGCCAATATAAACACCCTAGGGAGGACTTAAAAAGACACGCAGAATAGAAAGAAGAAAATACTCGAAGACAGCCGTCGGGAGCAGCTTGGAAGAAGGATCTCCATCAAGACTGAAGATCTCCTATCAATTTCTCTTGAAGTTTTTAGGTTTTCTTATGTTTTGTTGTTTTCCTTATTTTAAGATGTTTCCCTCTATTAGTATGAACTAAATCCCTTAAATACCTAAGGGGATGAAACCTAAGACGGATCTTATTATTATTTGATTTATAAGATTAATACTTGTTCTTATTCTTAATTGTGAGTTCTTATTCTTGTTTTGACAATTCAGGTTATTGATTTAAGTCGAATATGCTTATTTAGAGGAGCAAAAGTCCCTGTTTAAGAGTAGATCAACACAATTAAGCGGAGTTGATTGCAACCCTAGAAATAGTGCGACATAAATCTACCGAATTAGAGTCAAATCTAATAAGGGAATCCATAGATCAAGTTAATGCGACAATAGAGGTTTTAATTAGAAAGAAATTTCAATTAATCAACCTAGAGTCAGTTCTTTTTAGTCTTGAAAGAGATACTAAAATAAATCAGGGATTTCTACGGATTAAGTCAAGTGAATAAATCGTATGAATCAAAAGTAATAAGAAAAGTCTAGATCGATTCTTCCTTGGGTAATGTATATCTCATATAGTTGTCTAAAAGTATTTTCCCAATTCATTCTCTGTCGTGCTTTTAATAATTTTAGTTTAAAAGAAATCACTCCAAATCTTAGGCTAGATAATAAAAAGATAGTAATTACTAGTACTCTTGGTCCTTGTGGATACAATATTTCTAGTCTTACCATAACTATACTATTAAACGATAGGTGCGTTTTCCTTTATTGTGATCATAGTTAGTTAGAGACACATCACGTAGGAAAACTCAATTTTCAAAAAAGACAAAGTTTTCTCTAAACACACGATTTACTCAAAACAGTTTTAAAATCTTCCGCAACGAATTATGTTTAAAACAACCGACTAAACGAGTAAGGATCTTAGAATTAAGAAGAGATAAGAAAAGTAAGTAAATGAAAATGGTTTTATCGTAGAAACGTAGTTTCTGCACATTATCATGTGACATCGCTAGATTCGACCATAACGCCTAAGCTGGATTTGGGATGTTGCATTTAATGGTATTAGAGCCAGGTTGCAAAACCCAGTAGTGGATTTTGGGTTTTAATAATTGGTTTTTAAAAACTAATTTTTAAATGATTTAAAATGACTTGATTGAGATTGTGGTACACCGAGTCTCCGGCGCCGATCCTGTAAGTATTCTAATAAACTCCTATTGATAGTCTATACTGAAACACTTTAGTAGTGACTACTGAAACTGTAGAAAAAGTAAGATTCTAGCAAAACTGATAGAGACCGCGATTTGTGAAAATCACTCAAAATTACTGAAACTGTTTACATAAAACATCTGCTAATAAATATCGAAACTGTAACTGATTCATAAAATTGTTAATGTAGATAACATCCTGAATCTACGATGAGTGCAAGAGGTATTCGTGGACGTGGTACTAGAGGCTGAGATAGAGGACGTATAGGGGCTCGAGCTGAGTCTTCTTCACTAGGTAGAATCTCAAATCTGGACACAAGTGAGACGCCAGTGTCGCCTGCTATTGAGACTGGGTCTCAAAGTCGCATGGCTAGGGACGACGCATTGTCCCAAGCTATGCTAAGGATATTAGAGAGGGTCGCTGGACCCAATACTAGATCTAGGGGCCGAGGGTCGGTAACGGAATGACTCCGGTCCAATGGAGCTAAGCTCTTCAAGAGTGTCAATAGGGTCACCCCTAATGTGGCCGAATGTTGTATTGAGGCCATGAAGAGGATCATGGATGATCTAGATTGCACCCCTGAGCAAAAATTAAAGGGTGCAGTCTCACTGCTGCGGGATAAGACTTACCAGTGGTGGCTGACTATTAAAAAGGGCACTCAGCCCGAACATTTGACCTGGGATTTCTTTAAGACTGCCTTCTAAGGGAAATATGTAGGGGAGAGATACGTGGATACCCGTAGGAGGAAGTCCCTGAACCTTATTCATGGAGATCGATCATTGGCCGAGTATGAGTTTGAATTCTTGAGGCTGAGCCGCTATGCTCGAGGTATGGTGGCAGACGAGTATGAGAGGTGTGTCCAATTTGAGGACGGGCTGAGGGATAACCTGAGGGTCTTGATTGCTTCATAGAGGAAGCGAGAGTTTGTTGTACTAGTAGAGAAGGCGAAGAACACTGAGGATATTAAGCACGCTGAGCGCTAGAACAAAGACCGTGAGTGGCGTAAGAATAAGAGGGATTCAAAGCCCTCGAGTTCTGTACAAAGGCCTAAGAAAAAGGCCAAACCTGATGGGCCAGCTAGAGATGGGCCCCCTGTTATTGATACGGGACTGCAACCATGTGTCGATTGTGGTAAGCGCCATCAGGGCGAGTGTTAGAGGAGAACTAAGGCGTGCCTGAGGTGTAGATCATTGAATCATCGCATTAGGGAGTATCTGTTGAGGGCCGATCAGATGTAAGCTCAGGGTACTAGTGCTGCACAGCCACAGAGGGTAGTTTAGCAGCCATCTAGGGTCCGTGGTCAGGTTAGAGGTGGTAACGGTATGGGCCGTGGTCAGAGAGCATCGAGTAGAAGTGCTAGACAGATTGAGGCAAGGCAGCTTGCTCTTGTTTATGCTGCACGTCGCAGAGAGGGCAGAGACGCTCTAAATGTCATTGCGAGTACGTTTCTAATTCTTGATGTACCATATCTTGCATTGATAGACATAGTGTCTACTCACTCATACATAGCTAGCAACATATCTGAAAACTTAGGGATTTCGGTTGAGAGCACTACGAGTGAGGTTACTGTAATGAGTCCGTTAGGACAGTCTATAGGGCTAATCAGCTATTTAGAGATGTACCGTTAGAGGTTCATGGGTCGATCTTCTTGGCTGACTTAATGGAGTTTTTGTTTGGGGAGTCCGACTTAATATTGGGAATGGACTAGTTGATGAAGTATCGTGTCAGCTTGGACTGTGCGTCTAAGAGGGTTGCATTAAGAACTAATTAGGGTAATGAGGTAGTCATGATTTGAGAGCATCAGAATTACTTATCTAATGTAATTTCTGCACTGGTAGCTGAGAAACTGGTTCGCAAAGGGATGTGAGGTGTATTTGGCCTATGTAAGTGTTTCTGCTTCTAGGGACTCTATTGTAAAGGATATTCGCACTGTAAAAGATTTTTTGGATGTCTTTTTTAAGGAGCTACCGGGTTCACCTCCGAAACATAAAGTGGAGTTTGGGATTGAGCTTTTCCCTGGTATAGCTTCGGGGTCTATCATTCCCTATCGAATGGCTCCGAATAAGCTTACAGAGCATAAGGCTCGGATTTAGGAGTTGTTGGATCGTGGGTTCATCTGCCCTACTGTGTCTCCGTAAAGAGCATCAGTACTATTTGTTAAGAAGAAAGATGGATCCATGATGATGTGTATTGACTACCGGTAACTGAATAAGCTGACTATCAAGAACAAGTATACGTTACCAAGGATCGATGATCAGTTTGACCAGTTCTGAGGGGTGTCTATGTTCTCCAAGATTGACGTGCGTTCTGGGTATCATCAATTGAGAGTTAAGGAGGCTGATGTGCATAAAACTGAATTTAGGACTCGTTATGGTCACTACGAGTTCCTAGTGATGCCATTTGGACTTACTAATACACCAGCAGCTTTCATGGACCTGATGAATTGAGTGTTTTAGCCCTATCTGGATCGGTTTATGGTAGTTTTCATCGATGACATATTGGTTTATTCGAGGACTAAGGATGAGCATTACGAGCACCTTAGGTTGTTCTTCAGATTTTGAGAGAAAAACGGCTCTATACTAAGTTCAGCAAGTGCGAGTTCGGGTTACGTGAAGTAACATTTTCGAGTCATGTGGTGTCTGCTGAGGGGATTCGAGTCGATCCTTGAAAGATTAAGGCTGTAATGAATTTGAAACAGCCTAAGAATGTGTCTGAGATTCGCAACTTTTTAGGTTTGGCGGGTTATTATTAGCAGTTTGTGAAAGGCTTTTCACTAGTTGCAGCACCCTTAACTAAGCTGCTACGTAAGGGTGTACCATTTGTCTGGTCTGATGCACAGTAAGAGAGCTTCAAGAAGCTCAAGACTGTACTGACTGAGGCTCCTGTTCTATTACAGCCTGAACCTGGAAAGGAGTTCACGGTTTATAGTGATGCATTACATGTTGGTTTAGGATGTGTGTTGATGCAAGATAGTAAGGTGGTAACATATGCCTCTCGTCAACTTAAGACACATGAGGCTAACTACTCGGTGCATGATTTGGAATTGGCCGCCATAGTTTTTGCTCTAAAAATCTGGAGGCACTACTTGTATGGTGAAAGGTGTGTCATTTACACTGATCACAAGAGCCTCAAGTACCTCCTTACTCAGAAGGAGCTAAATTTTAAGTAGAGTATATAGGTTGAGCTGTTTAAGGATTACGACTATACCATTTAGTACCATCCTGGCAGGGCCAATGTGGTGGTCGATGCGTTGAGCCGTAGAGATATGACTGATCTGAGAGCGATGTTCGCTCGACTTAGCTTGTTCGACGATGGGAGCTTGTTGGCTGAACTGCAAGTCAAACCAACTTAGATCAAGTAGATTAAGGATAAACAGCGGAAGGATAGGACTCTGAGCTTGAGGTTTCTACAGATTAAGGGTGGTACTGCTACGGACTTTGGGTTGAACTCTGAGGGGGTGTTGTGTTTTCGAAGTTGGGTATGTGTGCCGATTGATTATGATTTGAGACAGTCGATTCTGAGGGAGGCGCATAGTAGCCCTTATGATATGCATTCCGGATGTAATAAGATGTACCGAGATCTTCGAGAGTTGTATTGGTGGCAAGGATTGAAGCGAGATGATAAACCATAATATACACATATTTTAATCCCACATTTAGCATACTTTTGGATGATTTATCCCTTTAATTATGGAAATAGGTGCTCCTAATCCTTTGTTTTCATATTTTATACTCAGGAGAGCACCGGAGGATGAAAAGAACGAGAAATGGGCCAAAAACAGAGAAAATAGGCCAAAATACGAAATCGACATGGCCTAGGCCCAAGACCACATGGCCGTGCCTCATTTACAAACCCAAACACGGCCTGGCCTCAACTTACACGGGCGTGTCCCTGCCGTAGCAAAGAAGAGTTTCATTCGGATTATGGTACTTAGAGGAAAAGAAAGACATTCCAAAAGCTATATAAACACCCTAGAGGCCAACCTTAAAGGGAGCGTTCAGCTAGGCCAAAAGGCAAGCCACAGGGGCCGAATTGTGGGATTCATTCAAAGAAAGCCAGTTGATTCATCTCAAGAAGCTGGAATCATACTCAAGACTAAGTATCTCTCCTTCAATTCCTTTAGGGGGTTTTAGGGTTTTCTTTATTTTTAGTTTTATATTTTCTTCTGAGATGTATTCTTTTATGATTATGAACTAAACCCCTTAAATACCTGAGGGTGATGAAACCTAAGACGGATCTTGTTATTATTTTCTGAGCTGTATGATAAATACTTGATTTGTTCTTAACTATGTGTTCTTAATTCTTGTTTTGATATTTCAGGATATTGATCCAAGCATTTTTACTCTTAGGCAGAGAAGGAATAGACCATATCTAAGGGTAAATCTAGCATAGTTAAGCGGAGTTGATCGCAACCCTAGAGATAGGATGACAAAAATCTATCAGATTAGGTTCAAACCTAATATGAGAGTCCATAGATCAAGTTAATGCAATTCTAGGGGTTTTAATTAGAAAGAGATTTCAATTAATCAACCTAGGGTTAGACGTTAGTAGCCTCGAGAAATGTATTAATATAAATTAGGGAATCCTACGGATCAAGTCAAGTGAATAAATCATCTGGTTCAGAGTTAGATAACAAGTGAAGTCTAGGTGGATTCTTCCTCGAGTATTGTCTCAATCAATTGGTTTTCCCATAAGTATTTCCCTAACTCCTTCTTTGTGTCTTAGCATCTTTAGCTTAGTAGTTATTTAATTTTAGGTTAAACCACAATTCCTTTAATTCTTAGGTTAAATAATAAAAATAAAGTTAGTATTAGTACTTTTGGTTCCTTTAGGTTTGACAATTCGGTCTTGCCACTAAACTATACTACTGTTCGATAGGTGCGCTTGCCTCAAGTCATTGTCATATTTAGTTTTTAGGCTAGATCATTCATTATACAAGTTTTTAAGACCTTAACACACGATCAAATTTTTGGCGCCGTTGCCGGCGAACTGAAATATTAAGAAAGCTCAATTTTTATTACTTTAGCCATATTTTATTTTATTTTATTCTGTAATTAAATTTTATTTTTACTTTTCTAATTTTCTTTTTCTTTTTCTTTTCCTAACAGGTACCTCTAGTTTATGACTAGAAGGAACCCAACGGGACCCTTGATTTACGATAGTGATATTGAAGGCACGGTTCACAGAAATCGTAGAGAAATAAGGCGAAGCTTTAACTACATACAAGAAGAGCAAGAGAACGAAATTAATACTACCGAAGATATGGCTGAGAATAATCCGCTACCTCCAGAGGTGGCCGAAAATCATGCTCCTCGAACTATGTATGATTATGCTAAACCTAATTTAACAGGAACTGAGTCAAGTATTGTTAGACCTACAATAGCTGCTAATAATTTTGAACTGAAACCTAACACTATACAAATGATACAGCAATTTGTTCAATTTGATGGTTTGCAGGATGAAGATCCAAATAATCACTTGGCAAATTTCCTAGAATTTTGCGATACTTTCAAAATTAATGGCATTTTTGATGATGCCATCCGTCTTCGGTTATTTCCCTTTTCTTTGAGGAATAAAGCTAAACAGTGGCTGAATTCTCTTCCACGAGGATCAATCATTACAAGGAAACAAATGACTGAAAAATTGTTATTAAAATATTTTTCGCCGGCCAAAACGGTCAAATTAAGGAATGATATCTCTTCTTTTGTACAGATGGATTTAGAAACACTTTACGATGCATAGGAGAGATACAAAGATCTATTGAGAAGATACCCACACCATGGATTACCCTTGTGGCTACAGGTCCAAACCTTTTACAACAGTGTGAACCCTTCAACGAGATAACTGATTGATTCAGCAGCTGGTGGAGCCCTGAATAACAAAACTCCTGAGGTAGCCTATGAGTTTATAGAGGAGATGTCACTGAACAACTATCAGTGGCAAGTTACAAGGACAAGGACAACAAAAACAGTCGGAGTTTTCAACCTCAACGCAGTTACCATGCTATCAAATCAGGTAGAGATGTTAAATAAAAAGATTGATGGTTTGTGTGGTTTGAAACACCCCACACCCGGCCCACGAGAATGGACCGGATCTGGTATGTTCCTCAAGTAAACCGGTTTCAAAATTCTTTTGTTACTTAGGGAAAAACTTGTGTGATTTTTTAAAAAAAAAGATTGGTTTGGGTTGGGCTTGTGCTGAAAACCAATTTATCTAACATTAAAATCCATTTATTTAAAGTGACAAAACATTTAGGTTTTATTTTAAAAATGTATTTGCTTGATCTTTACTTAATAAAAATCCGTAAACATAATAATTAAAAGTAAAAAGAAATAAAGAAATCCAACTTGGGCCTTATGGCCTTATTACATCAAGTAAAACCCAATAATAAAATTAAATGTACTAAAAAGAAATAAAGTCCAAAATAAATAAAATCTTCAAATTGATGCATGGCCACCTCAAGGTCTACCGTCCGTTAAAATCCTTTGTTCATTACCCGAAAATAGTTCCCATAACGGGTGAGTCAACAGACTCAATGTGCACACAAGATACTAACATTCAACAAATCGGCATACATGTTCATATCAAATTCATAAAGATAAATGATGATGCAACCCAACCCAAGCCTAAAGATCCATCCGCTACACACCACCGTACACGCCATTCACAGTAGGGACTACTAAGTCAACCTCCATCCGCTACTCTCCATCGAAGGCATTCGCCCATATATGTTGTGTCATTAGACACTATAATCAAATTTATCGTTGTGTCATTAGACACTATTGTAAGAAGTTACCAAAATTTCGCAATGTGACCGTAGTCAACATATTTCATTGGTGAGACCAAGTCAACACCTTCGTTGGTGAGACCAAGTCAACACCTATATTTAGTTGGTGAGACCAAAGTCAACACCTTCGTTGGTGAGACCAAGTCAACACCTACTCTTCCCTTTCACATAAATCCCGAATGCCCCAAATATATATATTATGCATAACTTACTTAATTTCATGTTTATATACATATATTCGCATGTTATAAAATAACATATTTCACAATCCTATCCGAAGTAGGAAACGTACCTGGGTACTTTTTGCCACATTTGTGGTACTTAGCCACATTCACATTCTTATACATATTCATATATTAAATAATAGCCATATGAAATATTGAAGGTTAGTAAGGGTACACACCTTTTTCGCTTAATAGGTTCCTTGATATCTCGAGAATCCCGATCTAATTTTAGATCTATTAATCCCTATATTCGGCCCACCAATTAAAACACATTAATAAACCCCTTTTTAGACAAAACCAAATCCTAGTAGGATTTGTAAGGAAAAACTCACCTTGCCGATTTGGTGATTATACAAATCCGAAAGTTGGGTTTTCCTCTACTTGATATTCGCCAACCTTGTAGTTCAATATGGTTAGTTTTTGGCTTTTCAAAAATTAAGGAATGGATTTAGATACTCACACCACCCTTAGTCAATATTTTAGAGGCTTACCTTAGAGATTCCAAATCCGAAAGTTCCCTTTTGTCTTGAATATCTGTCAAATCCCTAAAGATCATAGGTTAGATTTGATCTAACTTTAATAAGTGGTAGATGGCCTTTAGCGAATGTGTCTTACCTTAATTTTCCTCGAATCAAATCCCAAACTCCTCCTCCGACATTCTACCATAGACAAAGAGAGGTTATTTTCTTAAGCCTCGATTTAAGCGATTTAGAAGAACAAGAATCAATTGTTCTTACCTTAGATCATTGATCTTTATGTTCAACGATGGTGGAAACCGAGATCCCTTGTATATTCGGCCATGATCAAAGAGAATAGAATTAGGCCTTTTACTTTCTAAGAACTAGAAAGAAAGAAAATTGAATGGCTTAACTTACCTTGAAACCTTTAATCACTTGTTTCCTTGTCTTGGAGTTCTTGAGATCCGGCTATGGAGATCTAACCGAGATTGGAAGAGAAAAGTTTTGACTAGGCAATGGCAAAAGGAAGGAAAAGAAAAGATGGAGTCCTTGCTTAGGGAAATTTGCAATGAGAGGGAGAAGGAGAGCAAAATTTGACAAAGAGAGTGAATGGGAGAAAAATCTCTATTTTCCTCTTTTAAGCTGAATCGCTAGACCAAGAGTCCAAAACTTGGCCACTACTCTCCCAAGTGATAATTTAATCTCTTATTAATTATCACTTAATTAAATTAAAAGTCTTTAATCCATCTTTTAATTCCTCATTTATCTTAGAAGAATAAATCCTTTATTTATCACTTAACTTGACAAGTTTTAGTGAAAATAAAACTCTCTCCTTTTAGCTACCAAGTCCGTCCACCCTAGCCTTGGGAAGCAAAATTAAACCTTCAAAATTGCTTTCCAAGTGACTCGAACTCATGCCATTCCATAAACCCTAAGTGACACCTCGGGCCACTTTTCCAAGCTCGATTGTATGACAAAATTCACCAACTTTTTCTTTTAAAGCCCTCCTGCCCTTATCTCCTATTTTGGGCTTTAAAATTTGTCATTCCGGCCTTATTTCTAAGTTTCCTAAAATTTTCGCGCGGCTCTGTAACTTGCCATTTTTCTTACATCCTCAAGTTTCCAAAATGTTCAAGTTTCCAAAATGTTTAAGTTTCCTAAATGTTCAGGTTTCCAAAATGTTTAGGTTTCCAAAATGTTTAAGTTTCCTAAATGTTCAGGTTTCCAAAATGTTTAGGTTTCCAAAATGTTCAGGTTTCCCGAAATGTCTAAGTTTCTAAAAATGTCTAAGTTTCCAAAAATGTTCATTTCCATTTCCATTTTCATTTTCGTTTCCATTTCCATTTTCATTTTCATTTCCATTTCCATTTTCATTTCCATTTCCATGCATTTCTAGATTTCCAAAAGTATCAAAAATTTATTCATAGTACTTGAAACTTGCCATTTCATACAATTAAACTGGAAATGCATAGGCCCTATTCAGGATGTTACATGGTTCCTCGTAGGTACATCCAGTAATGCAATGTGATTAAAATCCAGGAGGTGTGGCGAATCCTGAGTACCCACACTACAATCTTGGCATGGAAAGTGAATAGATAAACTATACGGGTAACAATTTCAAACCTCAAAATAACCATTATATTAATACTTATAATCCAGGTTGGAAGAACCACCCCAATTTCTCATGGGGTGGTCAAGGAAATCAAAGACAACAATTTCCTCCAAACTACCAACAACAGCCCTACCCACAGGAAAAGAAGCCGAATCTTGAGGAGATGCTAATAGAATTCATAGCGGTGTTAGAAACTCGTTTCCAAAACACCGAAACAACACTTAAAAATCAACAAGCATCGATTAAAGGAATCGAGAACCAGTTAGGGCAACTCGCTAAGTTGATCTCCGAACGACCACAAGGTAGCTTGCCAAGTAACACTTAGCATAACCTAAAAGAGGAACTTCAAGCCATAACCGCTTAGAATAGTGAAGGGTCAGTAGATTCTGAACATGGGCCAAAGCAAGAACCTGTGGTAAGTAAAGGTAAGGTTGAGGTAAACCAAGAAAAGCTAAAACTAGTATTAAAGAATACTAGCCTCGTATACCATATCCCGATGTAATAAAAAAAGACAATTCAGATGAACAGTTCGGTAAGTTTCTTAAACTTTTAAAGAAATTACATATTAACTTACCGTTTCTTGAAGCTCTTTCGCAGATGCCAGATTCAAGGAAATTTTTGAAAGAGCTTCTGAAAAATAAGCGGAAGTTAGACGAGGAGTCACATGTGGAATTAAATGTAGTGTGCTCAGCAATGTTGCAAAACAAACTACCACAAAAATTAAAAGATTCAGGGAGTTTTACAATTCCATGTTTAATTGGTAGTTTAACTATTAATAACGCGTTAGCTGATTTAGGGGCAAGCATAAATGTTATGCCTTATAAAATGTTTAAACAACTAGGTCTAGGGAAACCCAAACAAACTAGGATGAGTATTCAATTAGCTGATAAGACTATTCAAATTCCTAGGGGTATAATTGAATACATACTCGTTAAAATTGAAAAATTTATATTCCCCGTAGACTTTGTTGTTTTAGATACGGATGAGGATAATACAGTTCCTTTAATTTTAGGAAGGCCCTTTTTAGCAACTGCCAGATCTAAAATTGATGTTAATACAGGTGAACTCACACTTCGTGTAGGTGACGAATCAATCAGTCTTCAAGCTCTCGACTCAGCTAGGACGTTGAGCGACAAAGGTTAGAATGTAAATTCTATTGATAACTATTTGGTTAAACCTTCTTTTCAGGAAGCACCACAAAGTCACGAGGAACGAATGCTTCAGATTGATGAACTAGACGAGTGGAAGGCACATTTCAAGGAGAAATCAAAACCACACGAAGTGAAACCGAAGGAACTCTAGACGAGCTTATAGGAACATCAAATCGCTTCAAAATAGGAGATCAAGTACTGTTAGATAAAACAGACCCTCGAATAACCATATCAAACCTGAATACAAACAAAGAATTCCCTTTTAAAGCAATTAATATTTTCCCTTACGGAACAGTCGAGGTAAGTAATTCTACATTTGGTACCTTTAAAGTAAATGCTACTCGACTCAAACTATATAATGATAGCATGAGAAAGGACTTTTCACTCCTCAAACCACCATGACTGTGCGAATAAGAGGTAAGTCTAGCTTAAGACTTGAAACGAGCGCTTCTCGGGAGGAAACCCGAACATTAACCCTATTTATTTTTATTCTCTTTCTTTTAGCACCTAACTACAAATTGATCAAGTTAATGAAGCACGGATTTCCGAACCACACGGCCGTGGCCATGGTCGTGTGGATACTACGGATTTTCATACCGGCATGACAAAGATAGTACGAAAAAGGATGAAAAAATATCTTCAAGCCACGGGCTCCAACTAAACACCACAGTCGTGTGACACAGTCATGGCCGACACTATTGTCTAAACATGGGCGTGGTGACCTGAATAAAAGATGTGGGAAAAACGAATGAACCAATGCACGGCCGTGCGATACGGCCGTGTGACACGACACGCCCATTGAACACGGGCGTGGAGATGTACCAGAGCTGAAAATTTTATTTAAACCACCTACTCCTTATAATTCTCTAGAACGCCATGTTTTTATGTGCTAATTGTATATTTATTTTGAGTATGATTCTACTAATTTGGGCTTTTTATGGTATTTTATTTTATAGGGACTAAATTGGAAGCAGAAGAGAAATTAAAAGCCAAAAGTGTAAAATTAAAGACAAAATGGGCCAATGTGCGATATAAGGGAAAGATTGGTGCCAAAAGTGCTAGCATGGAGGACAGAAGGGTTGAATTGCAAAAAGAAGAGATTTTTATTTTATCAAACTCTATTTTAATTATATTAGGATAATTAATATTAGTATAATTATAGAGGATTATTTATTTTCTTTATTTATCTCTATTTATGTTTAATTATTTGTAATTATCTTTAGGAATTTAAGTAGGACTAGTCTATCTATCTTAGTACTATAAATAGGGGATGAAGTGACTTAGTTGAGGGTTCAACTTTTTCTGTAAACTCTCTCCCCAAAAGTCTTTTGTTCTTTCATATTTCTTTTTAATAAAACCTCAATTTATATATTTATTTTCTTTTCCACCACAACCATGAGCCACTAAAACCCATCTAGCCAAAGGTTACCGAAAATCCCCAAAAAGGGTTCTTGAGGTTTAAAATTCGTACTTAGCCTTCTCAACAGAGTATTCATCGTTTCTCCGCATTACGGGGCTGACGCTTCTGTTTATGTCCCTTAAGAAGTAATCTTTTCAGCATTTGCAAGGAACAACTGCTTTGTATATTTTGAAAAGGTTGTACAGTCGGTTCGTTAGCTTACTGCGTCAGAGGTTGGCGAGCCTAACAGACAAAATGGCGTGGGATTCACCATTGAGAAACGTTGATCTAGCATAGATGATCCCACAAGAGTGATTGTTGGCTAGAGTCAGGTTCCACCAAATTGAAGTCTAAATCCTTGGACCTGGTGGTCATAGGCATCCTCTTCCACTATAACTGGCTTATTCGAGTTGAGAAGGATAATCTAAAAGCCAAGGATTGAACCCAATGCGAATCGAGGCAACTGGAGGCTGGAATCTCACCACATAAGAAACTTTCTCTAAAACTCTTTCTTTTTATTTTCCTCATTTTAATTTTCATAATTTATTCTCGTAATTTCAATTCGTTTTAAATTCTATTTTTTTATTTTCCCAGATCAAACTTTTAATTCTGTTATTTTTATTTTTTCAGGAACGCAGGTTTTCTTGGGCACGATTCTGCCCAGGATTTTGAGAAACATGCATTCGTATAATCCGGTCCCTGAGGATTTGACCCTACTTCCCCTCTACTGTTATTTTTACTATTTTACAAGGAATAGGATATATTTGGTGCTTTCAACGACGCATCAAATTTTGACGCCATTTTCGGGGATCGGTAACGTACAAATCTTGTTTTTTGTTTTCTATGACCAGATCTGCTCCAGGCACTCTTGCGTTTGACTCAGAAATTGAAAAGACTGCTAGAGCTAATCGCAAAGAAACAAAGCTAAGGAAAAAGCAGTCAGCGGTGGTAGGAACTCAAAGCAATCCACTGCCAGAAATTAGAATCGACGACGAAGCAGAGTCTAGGGTTAACGAAAACCCTACTCAAACACTTGAAAGTAAAGCAGAAGAAGTCAATTCACTTGAAGAAGTGCTCAACGCTAGGGTTGACGAAAACCCTAATTTGGTACGACCACCGATGGCTCAAACGATTGACAACTAGTCAAGCTCCAACAGTAACAACCACCTTTGTGCATTGCATATCCTACTATGGATCGATTTTGAACCGAAATCGGGGTTAATTGATTCTTGGCAACTTTTCGAGGGTTACAAAATGAAAACCCCCATAAACATTTGAGGGAATTTCATATGGTTTGTCTGAGTATGAAACCTCAAGGCGTAACTGAGGATCAAATTAAATTGCGCGCTTTCCCTTTTTCCTTAGCATACTAAGCTAGAGAATGGTTATTTTATTTACCCCCTGGATCTATAACTACTTGGGCTGATTTATCTCACTTGTTTCTTAACAGGTTTTTCCTAGCATCTAGAAAAATTGAGCTAAGAAGAGAAATCGTGAGAATAAGGCGAAAGAACCGAGACTCTTTATGATTATTGAGCGGTTTAAAAAGTAAAGCGAGCTGCCCACAACATGGTATATGAACAATCTCTCCTCCAATACTTTTATGAAGGTTTGAAACCGATGGAAATGAATATGGTAGATGCAACTAGTGGAGGGCGTTGGTCAATATGACCCCAACAAGCAAGGGACTTGATTTCCACAATGGCGCAAATTCTCGTGATTCTAAGCTAACCCCGAACCCCTAGAAGGTTCACCACCTAAGTAATTCTTCCATAGAAGATAGACTTGATAAACTTACTAATATGATGAATACTCTTCTTGCAGAAAAAAATAAAGACAGCTCGGCTATGTGGAATATGTGCTACACCTGAGCACACAACTGATGCATGTCCCAGTTTGTATGATGACTCTATGGCTCACTTAGGTGCAGTGGGAAATTTTCCCGGCCCACCATAGAGGCGATACGATCCTTACTCTAATACCTACAACCCAAGATAGAGGGATCACCCTAACTTAAGTTATGAGGCCAACCCACAATATAATCAGCCATACCAGAACCGAGTTCCACAGCAGCCACAAGATTCAGGTAATTCTCTAGAAACTTTGGTCAATAAATTAGCAGCTAATATGCTTGATTTTCAACAGAAAATTGAGGCATCTATAAGAGAATTGACCATATCAGTTGAGAAATTGAACTCTCAAGGGAAGCTGCCGTTACAAACAGAACTGAATCCAAGACAACACTCAAATGCAGTGACGTTGCTAAGCGGTAAGGTACTGGAATCGATTCCTGATAGGAATCATGCTCAAGAAATCTCCCAAGAAAAACCTGAGAAAGACGAACAGGTCCGACCAAAGCCTCCATTGCCTAAAATTCAACCTGCATTTCCAGAATGATTCAACTAGTGTCGAAAAGGTAAAGAGGATAAGAAAATCCTCAAAACATTTAGGAATGTCAAGATCAACATACCGCTGTTAGATGCCATCAAGCAAATACCGAGGTACGCTAAATTTCTTAAAGAGCTTTGCACCAACAAGCGAAAATTAACAGGTAATGAAAGGGTGACTGTTGGCGAAAATGTGTCCATGATGTTACAAATAAAAATACCCAAGCAAAATGTAAGGATAGGGGCATGTTTGCAATACTATGCAAAATAGGTCATTTGGGAATTAAAAAGGCTATGTGTGATCTAGGAGCCTTCATAAATGTAATGTCATATTCTATTTATGAATCACTTAATGCAGGTTTTTTGACAAAAACAGGTGTTAGCATTCAATTGACAGACAAGTTCGTTGTGCATCCCGAAGGAGTCCTCGAGGACGTATTAGTCAAAGTCAATGGACTTATTTGTCCTGCAGATCTTTATGTAATAAAAATAGAGGAGGATAACGCTCTCGGGTCTTCGGACATCTTGTTGGGGCAACATTTCCTTAGTACCGCAAATACTAAGATTGATGTACGAAGCGGAACCCTCACAATGGAGTTTGATGGGGAGATCATGAAGTTTAACGTTTATGGCACAATTAGCCACCCAAGTGAAGTCTTGGACGTAAACCGTGTCGACATAATTAACTCATCAGTAGAAAAAACTTTTGAGTCATCTTATGGAGATAAATCTAAAATGATGTTTGATGATTTTGAGTCTGTTAATAAATTATTGGCTCCTATGGATACTAAACTTCTACCTTCTGTTGTGCAGGCATCAAATCTGAAATTAAACCCACTTCTCAAGCATATCAAATTCACATTTATGGAGAATGATGAGACCATTGCAGACTTAAAAGGGATTAACCCCTTGGAGGAAAATATGAAACCAATAAAAAAGTCGCAAAGACGATTAAACCCAAATATGGTGGATGTGATAAAAAATGAGAATTTCCAAACTCACATGATTAAAAAGATTTATTTTGAACCACCGTAGAACCATTTAAGTCGTTGAGCTAATGACGTTAAACAAGCGCTTGTTGGGAGGCAATCCAATCTTTATTTTATTTTATTTTGTTTTATTTTTTATTTTCATAATTATTATTATTTCTTTTTTATTATTTCTTTTATTTTATTAATAAATTTCTCTTCTTCCATCTAGGTTAAACAGAGTGAAAATTCTAAGAAAAAGGGAGACAAAATAGAGTCAAACAGCCCTATCCACGGTACCAAACAGTCTCTATTCTAGATACTATTCTAGCCCAGAATACTATATCCCTGCAGCCAAACTACCCTATTCCTGCACCCAGCCATCCTTAAACCTGCAACCAAACACCCTTTTTCAGCCAATTAAAACCCCCAAAACTTAAAAAAAATTTCCATTTCCTTTCTTTGGCCGCCGAAATTCACTCCCTCTCCCCACCCATTGCCGTTTGCCTTTCGACGCCTCCCACCGCCACCCACCATTCGCGATGGTTTAAACCCGAAGCCCCGTCGCCGTCGTCGCCTCTCGCTCCCCATCATCGTCGTGCCATTCGACCTCCCCTTCCTCCTCTTCTCCCACGACACAAGCCACCGAGCCCTTTACAATCGATAATAGCTACACGGGGAGTTTTTCTAAACTTTTCTACCTATTTATTTCTTTTGCGTCCACATTGAGGACAATGTGTTTTAAGTAGGGGGAGATACTTTTCAGATTCATGTTGTCTTCGATGTCATTTGTGTTTCTTTGCTTGAGGCTCTATTACATCCATTTTTTCTAAGAATATTCTATCGCTTTTCATGCCCAAGAATTTGACCACGACTTGCCACTGTTTAACCTACATGCATGATTCTTGGCTACTAAGTTAGTTATGATTTTGTCTGTTTGATTTTATCTCCACTGTTTTATTTTTATTAGGCTAAAAATAATTATGATTAATAAGTTAACTCTATCTTGCTTTTGTAAAATTGATCAAGTTCAATATAAAGGGGACACTTAATACAATTGCATGCGTAAATTATGTTCATGTCTATTAGGTGGTTACTAAAACTTATTTTCGACACTTGATTATTTCTCTTAGGACCTCCAAAATTAAAATTTCGTGTAAATTTTGTTTAATAAAAGTTTCAAGATTATGAATGCGACTTAGGCGTGGTGGTGAAATGTAAGGGGTAGGGTGCTTGGGTTGTCATTCTACTTGGCGTCAAAAGGTTGTGTGGCGTGATAGGTAAAACTCCGCTAACCAAGGTTATGAGTGCGGCTCGAATGTGATTGATTGAGTAAGGGGTAGGGTGCTTGGTTGTCATTCTACTTAGCGTCAAAAGGTTGTGTGGACGTGATGGGTAAAACTCCGCTAAGGAAATAAATAATTTTAGGAGTATGTTGAAATTGAAGTGCTGGGGTGGGGTGCTTGGGTTGTCATCTCTCTTCGCGTCAAAAGGTTCAATATATGCCTAAGTAAATAAATAATAAATATAATGAAAGAAAAATAAAAAAAGAAAAAAAAGAGAAAAAAAAGAAAAAAAAGAAAAAAAAAGAGAAAAAAAACTAATAAAATTACAGTTGGGGACTAAAGGAGGAAATAAATAGAGTGTCTTGGTAGGTTTGATAATTTTTCTAAATAGCATGAAATAATCCAAGACGATTTTAATTTTTGTGTGTGTTAATTGGAGTACTTTTTCTGTTTTACTTAAAGCAAGCTTAGAAGTTCTCTTTATTTTTCATATGCATTTTTTTTTTTACTAATCTTTATAAAACTTTGGAGTAGAATTTCTTTCAGGATCTAATTTTCACAGTGGATAGGAACCATACTTGAGGGCAAGCATGGGCTAAGTAGGGGGAATTTGATAATACTCTAAAACTTCATGTTTTTATGTGCTAATTGCATATTTATTTTGAGTATGATTCTACTAATTTGGGCTTTTTATGGTATTTTATTTTATAGGGACTAAATTGGAAGCAAAAGAGAAATTAAAGGCCAAAAGTGTGAAATTAAAGACAAAATGGGCCAATGTGCGATATAAGGAAAAGATTGGTGCCAAAAGTGCTAGCATGGAGGAGAGAAGGGTTGAATTGCAAAAACAAGAGATTTTTATTTTATCAAACTCTATTTTAATTATATTCGGATAATTAATATTAGGATAATTATAGAGGATTATTTATTTTCTTTATTTATCTCTATTTATCTTTAATTATTTGTAATTATCTTTAGGAATTTAAGTAGGACTAGTCTAGCTATCTTAGCACTATAAATAGGCGATGGAGTGACTTAGTTAGGGGTTCATCTTTTTCTGTAAACTCTCTCCCCAAAAGTCTTTTGTTCTTTCATATTTCTTTTTAATAAAACCTCAATTTATATATTTATTTTCTTTTCCACCACAACCATGAGCCACTAAAACCCATCTAGCCAAAGGTTGCCGAAAATCCCCAAAAAGGGTTCTTGAGGTTTAAAATCCGTACTTAGCCTTCTCAACAGGGTATTCATCGTTTCTCCGTACTACGGGGCTGACGCTTCCGTCCATGTCCCTTAAAAAATAATCTTTTCAACATTTGCAAGGAACGGCCGCTTTGTATATTTTGAGAAGGTTGCACAGTCGGTTCGTTAGCTTACTGCGTCAGAGGTTGGCGAGCCCAAGAGATAAAATGGCATGGGATTCGCCATTGAGAAACGTTGATCTAGCATAGATGATCCCACAAGAGTGATTGTTGGCTAGAGTCAGGTTCCACCAAATTGAAGTCTAAATCCTTGGAGCTAGTGGTCGTAGGCGTCCTCTTCCACTATAACTAGCTTATTCGAGTTAAGAAGGATCATCTAAAAGCCAAGGATTGAACCCAAGGCGGATCGAGGCAACTGGAGGCTGGAATCTCTCCACATAAGAAACTTTCTCTAAAACTCTTTCTTTTTATTTTCCTCATTTTAATTTTTGTAATTTATTCTCGTAATTTTAATTCGTTTTAAATTCTATTTTTTTATTTTCCCAGATCAAACTTTTAATTCTGTTATTTTTATTTTTTTTAGGAATGCAGGTTTTCTTGGGCACGATTCTGCCTAGGATTTTGAGAAACAAGCATTAGTATAATCCGGTCCCTAAGGATTTGACCCTACTTCCCCTTTACTATTATTTTTACTATTTTACAAGGAATAGGATATATTTCCCATCTACTCTTCATTCACTTCTTCTACATCCTTTACACTCTCCCCCTTTTTTTCATTTCCTCCTTCTTAATCTTTCAAACTCTTGATCTATACTTCATCCATGTCAAAGAAACGGAAAGATCCTATCCCAGTCTCCCTGTGCGAGACTGATTTACATAAGTTCATGCCAACCGCTTCATTGACTCAATAGGAAAAGGACCTTTGAGTCCATTCAACCTTTCTTTTTCCTTTCTCTTCTCCTTGATTTTCCTTATCTTTATTTTTCTTATACTAAATTTGGTTTATTTTATTTTAGTTTCTTGGTTTTATGTTCTAAAGGCTGCTTGGGAATCACACACCACGGCCTTAGAAATTACACCTACCTCGCGAACCATCTAACAATAAGGACCTTTCGATCCATTAATCGGTTCTTTTAGTCTTATTTCACTTTTTACACTCTTTCTTTTTATTTTTAGTTTCTTTAAATATATAATTAGTATATTTAGCATTATTCTTATTATTTCCTAGCTAACTCTTCACGAGATTCCCAATTTCTTCATCTAGCGCAGGAATTAGAGGTGCCCCCCTCAAACTTATCTTTCACCTCCGAATCAAGTTTCCACACTTCCAATTCAAAGAATCCATCCAAAAATTCAAGAAGTTTCACTTCTCTTCCTCTCTTTTGATTTTCTTAATATGTGATTACTTTCTATCTTTGTACATTGAGGGCAATGTACATATTAAATGTGGGGGGTGAAAATTATTTAGAAAAAGTTCCTAATTTTTTGTATTATTCTCAAATCCCTAAATGATATCTTGTCTCAAGTATTTTTCTCATACCACTAATTAGAATAAAATTCCTGTTGATTTATGATTTTTATTGATATATTTCGGATTAAGTCATTGATAATTATACAGTGATGATTTAAACTTTAAGATACTAGAGAATCAAGCATGATGAGTCTATTTTCAAAAATTAAAATTTTGTTAGGTTTTCTACCTGAATCTAATTATTACCTTGAAATTTAAAATTTATAAGGTTGTCATCAAAAACCTATAATTTTTGTGAGATTTTGAACCTGTTAGAGCATACATTCCTTTCGTGCTCACTTTTGTTGATTATGAGTGTGTCAACATTGATTTGTTATTCTAGAACTTGCTTCGATTATACATGTCGAGACCACATCTTTGATTTGATATACTGAGATGATAAAGGCACCTAGAATTTAACCCACTTACTCCACTAAAAGCCTACCTTCACAATTAACCCCTAGTGAACCCCTTTGATCCTAACAACCCCTTTATTGATTCACCCACTATTATTAACCCAAAACCCATCTTATATTTGTTATCACCATTCCTCTTGACTACCCTTTTGTCGAGACTTGATTTGATCAGTTACCTAATTATTTTATTTCAGTATTTGAATTCATCTTATATTATGTACTTATCTTGAATTGTTCTTAAAAAAATCAAAGTATATTCATTATCAGTTCTGTAATTAAGTGAGCTTATACGTTTAAATTCGATATCTTGAAGAAAAAGCTCGTATTATTAGTTTCAATTTTTTAATTGATGTATTTATTCAAGATTAGTTCATTTTTCTAGTTAGGTAATTTTTCAATTCAATCTCGATTTTAACCCTCTAATTCAGCCTTTGTCCACACCTTTAACCTAAGTCCCGTTACAACCCTTTTAAAGACCTTTTGATTTGTGTATCATCTCATTTTATAGTGGTAGAGATTTGATTTTCATGCAAGCCTATGAGATTAACTTTTCATGTTTGACTGATGTGTACTTTATTTTGACCCTTAAACACCTTGAGTGATTTGAGTGAATCTTTAGTGAGGATGTCAACTCTCGTCAATTTTAAATTAAAGGTGATTATTTAGATAAGGAGAAACACCTATATTTTTCGTGCTAAAAACTATGACTTTGATTGTTTGAATCTTTAGGACTCTTTGAGTTAAATTATCCATGTATAAATTATTTATGAATTATGATGAAACATTATCGATGAATATTAGGAATTGAGGAAGTTCGTTTTAATCGTGAGTTGAGAATTTTGCTTGAGGACAAGCAAAAGCTTAAGTGTGGGGGTATTTGATAAACCATAATATACACATATTTTAATCACACATTTAGCATACTTTTGGATGATTTATCCCTTTAATTATAGAAATAGGTGCTCCTAATCCTTTATTTTCATGTTTTATACTCAGGAGAGCATCGGAGGATGAAAAGAACGAGAAACAGGCCGAAAACAGAAAAAATAGGCCAAAGTACAAAATCGACACGGCCTGGGCCCAAGACCACATGGTCGTGCCTCATTTACAGACCCGAACACGGCCTGGCCTCGACTTACACGGGCGTGTCCCTACCATAGCAAAGAAGAGTTTCATTTGGATTAGGGTACCTAGAGGCAAAGAAAAACATTCATAAAGCCTATATAAACACCCTAGAGGCCAACCTTAAAGGGGGCGTTCAGCTAGGCCAAAGAGGCAAGCCAGATGGGCCGAATTGTGGGATTCACTTGAAGAAAGTCGGTTGATTCATCTCAAGAAGCTGGAATCATACTCAAGACTGAGGATCTCTCCTTCAATTCCTTCAGGGAGTTTTAGGGTTTTCTTTATGTTTTGTTTTATATTTTCTTCTGAGATGTATTCTTTTATGATTATCAACTAAACCCCTCAAATACGAGGTGATGAAACCTAAGCAGATCTTATTATTTTCTCGAAATGTATGATAAATACTTGATTTGTTCTTAACTATGTGTTCTTAATTCTTGTTTTGATATTTCAGGATATTGATCCAAGCATTTATGCTCTTAGGCAGAGAAGGAATAGACCCTGTCTAAGGGTAAATCTAGTATAGTTAAGCGGAGTTGATCGCAACCTTAGAGATAGGATGGTGAAAATTTGTCAGATTAGGGTCAAACCTAATATGGGAGTCCATAGATCAAGTTAATGCAATTCTAGGGGCTTTAATTAGAAAGAGATTTCAATTAATCAACCTGGGGTTAGACGTTAGTAGCCTCGAGAAATGTATTAATATAAATTAGGGAATCCTATGGATAAAGTCAAGTGAATAAATCGTTTGGTTCAGAGTTAGATAACAAGTGAAGTCTAGGTGGATTCTTCCTAGGGTATTGTCTTAATCAATTAGTTTTCCCACAAGTATTTCCTCAATTCCTTCTCTGTGTCTTAGCATCTTTAGCTTAGTAGTTAGTTAATTTTAGGTTAAACAACAATTCCTTTAATTCTTAGGTTAAATAATAAAAAGAAAGTTAGTTTTAGTACTTTTGGTTTCTTTGGGTTCGAAAATTTGATCTTGCCACTAAATTATACTACTATTCGATAAGTGCGCTTGCCTCAAGTCATTGTCACAGTTAGTTTTTCGGCTAGATCACTCATTATATAAATTTTTAAGACTCAAACACACGATCACGAGAAGTTATTGATTTTGTGGCTAGAAGTCTAACATGCCAGTAGGTTAAGGCTGAGCATCAGTTGCCTTCGGGTTTGTTACAGCAGGTTAAGATTCCATTATGGAAATAGGAGCGAGTAACGATGGATTTTGTTAGTGGATTGCCTCTAACACCCTCTAAAAAGGATTCAATATGGGTCATTGTGGACCGATTGACCAAGTCTGCGCACTTCGTACCGATTAAGACAGATTATTCTCTGCAGAAGCTGGCAAAACTTTATATTTCTAAGATAATGAGACTGCATGGGGTACCAATTTCGATTATCTCTGATAGGGATCCTCGCTTCATGTCTCTGTTCTGAAAAAAGTTACATGAGGCTCTCGATTCGAGATTGGACTTCAGTACTGTGTTCTATTCTCAGACCGATGGTTAATCTAAGAGGGTGATTCAGATACTAGAGGATATGTTAAGGAGCTGTGTTATAGATTTTTGAGTTAGGTTGGAGGATTATCTGCCTTTAGCCGAGTTCGCCTACAATAACAACTTCTAGTCGAGTATTCAGATGGCACCTTACAAGGCTTTGTATGGTCGTAAGTGTCGTACTCTTTTGTGTTGGACTGAGTTGGGTAAACGTCGAGTGTTAGGTCCTGAGTTGGTTTTAGACTGAGGATAAGGTTTGACTAATTAGGGATCGTCTGAAAGCGACTTCTAACAGACAGAAATTGTATGATGATCTAAAGAGACGTGAGATTAAGTTTCTATGGAGGACTTCGTGTTTCTTAAGGTCTCTCCATGGAAGAAGGTTCTGAGGTTTGGTCGCAAAGGCAAGTTGAGCCCTAGGTTTATTAGGCCTTACCAAATCCTGAAGCGAGTGGGACCGGTCGCTTATCAATTGAAGTTACCTCCTGAGCTAGACTGTATTCATGACGTATTTCATGTCTCGACGTTAAGGCGTTATCGCTCTGATCCCAAACATATTGTCACTGTTGAGGAGATTGAGCTTAGGCCAGACTTGACCTTTGAGGAGGAGCCAGTTCAGATTCTGGATTGCGATGTAAAGGTTTTTCGGAGGAAGTCTATTTCATTAGTGAATGTGCTGTAGCAGAATCATAGCACTGAGGAGGCCACTTGGGAGCCTAAGGATGCTATGCATCAGCAATATCCTCATCTATTCTGATCAGGTAAATTTTGAGGACTAAATTTTTTTAGGGGGTAGAGTTGTAATGCCCCAAAATTTCTATTTCTATTTCTGTTTAAATGTGACACAACTATGTATCTACTTCAGTGGTTAAGTGTTTTGTGTGTGTGTGTGTGAGGTCTCAAGTTCAAGCCTTGCATTGAGCAAATTTTTTTATTTTTGGAATTAAGCCCTATCTTTGATCAAAGGGCTTATATTAAGTTATTCGTAAAAGCATGTCAGAATGGGCCTGTTGGTCTGGTGGTTGAGTTCAGTGTCGGATTACTGGAGGTCCTGTGTTCAAATATTTGCGTAGGCATAAATGTTACTCTTTTTACTTGGTCTCCGATTAGAGTCTTGAGGGAGTGGAATTCTGAGTGGTTGAGATTGTGTAGTTAGTGGGGGAGAGTTTTAAGGGATGCGTATCATCTTTTTGAAATTTTTCTCTTCCCGGCTGAATTTTACTAGGGGTTTTGACATTTTTCTCTCTTTCTTATGGTTCTTGGCCATTTCTTTTCTTCCCTTTTCTCCACCAATCTAGTCTCTTGTTTTTCTTTTTTTGCTACTAAATTTTTGTGCCTCGTGGAGCTGTACCTTTCGTACATTACCGGTAAGTTGCGTAGTGTGTTTGGTGTTTCGCTCATTAATTTTTATTGACGTTCGTTGTGATTGTTGGTTAGGAGAATCTTTAGAGGCTCGGAATTGTTTAGTGGGGACTTAGTCTCATGGTTTTTGCCTTTGTTCGATTGGAGGTAAGGTTTGGTGTTTTATGGATGAATAGTTTGATTTGGGTTTGTATTTAGTTCGGTTCTAAACAACTAAATTAAGTGTCTTGTTGAATTATCTTAGGTACTGGTGGTCCCGGGGGTAATTTCTCATCAAACTGATATCAGGTGCATACCAAAAAATGCAAAAAATAAGGTTCTAGTGAAAGTCAAAAACCTCACTATCGACGCTACACGGGGGTGTAGTCGTCCGTGTGGTAGGCCGTGTGTAATAACACAGGCATGTGATCGACGAGGCCAGGCCGTGCGCACAAAACATGGCCTTGTGCGACACACGGGCTAGACTGATTTGGGCCATGTGGGCCACATGGACGTATGGGAATTTGAGCCAGGCCATGTGATCTACATGGGCCAAGGCTAATCTGGACGTGTGAACCCACACGGGTAAGCCACATAGGTGTGTGAGCCCATTTATATGAAATGATTCCTAGGGATGCACAGGTCGTCCAAGTTGATTGTGAACCTATTGTAGGATCGGTAAGCGTTGCCTAGACCCTTAAATGTATGATTTGAGTGTATGTGATGCATGATAAATTATGCATGGTTACGGATGTATATATGTATATGTATATGTATAACTGATGGTGCATAAAAGCATGGCATATTGTATGTTTGCATTGCATTAGGTTGGGATGATGATATTTGGAGGAAGTGTACTGAATGGCTCTTAAGCCTAATATACTGGCAACTCAGCTCCAAACTACTGTTTTGTGCCGCATTCGGTACTACCTGGAGTGTAGGGATAGGTGGGTTGATTTAATCCCCACATGGAGTGTAGGGTTAGACGGAGATGGTGTGTAGAGGCTGGTTGGGTAGGACTTGGTTACTGAATATTTTATACCTGTTACTGATATTGTAATGGGCTAAGGCCCTTATGCATACTGATATTGATACTGAAAGGGGCTTAGGCCCAAGACTGTTTTTGACTGTGCATTGTGTTTACAGTTGTTTGTTTTCTATGGGATTAGACACTGAGTTTATGTAATCTCACCCCTCTCTACTTAATGTGCACAGGTAATCCCCCAGGCCTAGACAGATCGGGCAGCGAAAGACTCGATGGTTACCACAGTTTTTTGACTTTTACGATTTATAATTTATGATTTGTGGTTTATTTGGATGTAATTTGGGGACTTTTGCTTAAATTTGGTTTTTATTTATTTTTATGGATTTATAACTGCTAGACGTAGGAAAACTCGATTTTCAAAAAGGCAAAGTTATCTCTAAACACATATTTACTCAAAATAATTTTAAAAGCTTCCGTAATGAATTATGTTTAAAACATCCGACTAAACGAGTAAGGATTTTGGAATTAAGAAGAGATAAGAAAAGTAAGTAAATGGAAAAGGTTTTTTCGTAGAAATGTAGCTTTCAACACGCTATCATGTGACTTCACCAGATTCGACCATAACGTCTAGGCCGGGTTTGGGGTGTTACAGAAACCAACAATAATAACAACAACGAGACATATCCACCATGTCCACATTGTAAAAAGACAACTCACTTGCCAAAAAAATATTGGTAGAGGCCTGATATCAAATGCAGAAAATGTGGTAGTATTGGGCACATGGAGCGGGTCTATAAGTCTCAACAACATGAAGAGGCAAAATCATCTATTGAGCAACAAGAAGATGAGTTTTTTTTTGTGGCGACATGTTTATCCAATGATTCTTGGTTGATCGATAGCGGCTGCACAAATTACATGACTAATGACCCAACACTTTTCAAAAAAACTTGATAAAAACTTGATAAAACTATCATTTCCAAAATAAAAATTGGAAACGGTGAGTTCCAGTTAAGGGAAAAGGATAGTAGTTATTGAAAGTTTAATAGGTTTGAAACATGTAACTGATGTTCTATATGTTCCTAACATTGACCAAAATCTTCTAAATGCTAGGTAGCTGATTGAAAAAGGATTCAAGATCATATTTGAAGACAAATGGTGCTTGATCAAAGACTCAAAAGGTAGAGATATATTCAAATTAAAAATGAAAGTGAAAAGTTTTTCTTTAAATCTAATAGAGGAGAAGCCAACAATGAATCAATTGTTAGAGACTCCTCAGTACATTGATGACAACATCGATGATGTTCTAGTTCGTGACACAAGATCTTTATCTAAAATTTATGAAAGGTACAATGCTGTTGTATTTGAGTCTGCTGAGTTTAAAGAAGTTGAGAAGGATGACAAGCAGATTGAAGTAATGAGAGAAAAGAAACCCGAGGCATTCCAAGCCAAGAGACAGGATGAGAAAGTCTACATGTTAAATAATGCCTCATGTGGTCTTCAACAAACTTCTAGGGCCTAATACAACAAGATTGATGGATACCATCTGAAAGAATGACAGAAGATTGGTGAAATCAAGTCTGGTTTTTGCAAGACTGAAAATCAAATTGCAAGTATGTTAACCAAGGCTTTTTCAAAAGTTAAATTTAAATTTTTAAGAAATAAACTAGGCTTTTGCAATTACTAAGGCAAGGAGGAGTGTTGAGGATGTACCTTAGACTTGCTTAATAATAGGTTTGTAGACTAAGTCTTTAGGGTTACTTGATTTTAGGAGTAAGTTAAGTGTTCGTGGCATATTTCTTAGGAGTAAGTTTTATAGGTTTTTTTTTTTTTACTATATAATATGAACAATACAACAGATTATAGTGTATTTCCAATATATCTTTCTTTCATATTTTTTGTGTTTTATATTGTTGTTAAAATACCAACAATAAAAAACATGCTTTTGATTCTTCCTTTTTCAGTCTCAAGAAAAGAAGAATCCACTTCTTTAGTTCTAATAGAAATTGTAAGAGTAATAGGCTTCTTACTAGAATTGATGTAACCAAGTCCTTTATGTATAAGTTCAAATATTCTTGAAGCTAAAATTTCACCAAACTTCTCACGTCGGCCTCTAGACTTTTTCAAGACAACCTTTTAATCAGCTAGATCATTCTTGATGGATTTTAAAGCATTATCCTTTTCTTAAGCCACGATTTCAATGGATTTTAAAGCAGATAAGATGGAGGTAGATGAATTGGAGGCCAATAGGATGTTGAATGCTTCCATAAATTGTGTGAGGGATGGTAGAAGGATAGATGTTGACTGTAAAGATTGGTTTGATGACTAAGTTGATAGAGGATTCTAACTGGTATTTAGCCTAGAAGATGATCCAAGGTTGGTTAGACTGGTAGATGGTCGTGTCTGTCGAGTCTTAAAAATTTATAAAAAGAATGATCGAACCTAGAAACTAACTAAGACAACGATGGACGCAAGTGCTATCGAACAGTAGTATAGCTAGTGGCACGACCGGATTGTCGAACCCAGAAGAACCAAAAGTACTAATATTAACTTTCTTTCTATTATTTAGCCTACGAATTAAGGGAATTTTTATCTAATCTAAAATTAACTATTCAACTAAACTAAAGATGCCAAGACAAAGAAGAAATTGGGGAAAAGACTTGAGAGAAAACCGATTGACTTGGACAATACCTGAGAAAGAATCCACCTAGACTTCACTTGTTATCTAACTCTGAACCGGACGATTTATTCATTTGGCCTGATCCATAGAATTCCCTAAGTTATATTAATCCCTCTCTTCAAGGCTATTAACATCTAATCCTAGGTTGATTTATTGAAATCTCTTTCTAATTAAAACCCCTATAATTGCATTAATTCGATCTATGGACTCCCATATTAGGTTTGACCCTAATCCGACAGATTTTCGTCACCCTATCTCTAGGTGCGTGAGCAACTCCGCTTAACTATGCTAGATCTACTCTTAGACAGGGTCTCTTCCTCCTCTGCCTAAGCACATCACACTTGATTTAATATCCTGGAAATACCAAAACAAGGATTAAGAACACATAGTTAAGAACAAAACAAATATTTATCATTCAGTTCATATAACAATAACAAGATCCGTCTTAGGTTTTATCCCCCTCAAGTATCTGAGGGTTTAGTTCATAATTGTAAAAGAAAACATCTCAGAAGAAAAGATAAAACAAAACATAAGAAATCCCTAAAACCCCCTGAAGGAATTGAAGGAGAGATCTTCCTTCTTGAGTATGATTCTAGCTTCTTGAGATGAATCAACTGGCTTTCTTCGAGTAAATCCCTGAAATTAACTGCTCTGGCTCGGCTCTTTGGTCTAGCTGAACGCCCTCCTAAAGGTTGGCCTCTAGGGTCTTTATATAGGCTTTTGGAATATGTTTCTTTGCCTCGAAGTACCCTAATCCGAATAGAATTCTTATTTTCTGCGACAGAGACACGCCCATGGCACACGCCCGTATAAATCGTGGCCAGGCCGTGGTCAATCCTGTTGATGAGGTACGGCCATGTATTTTGGGGTCCAGGCCGTGGTCAACTTTTCTTGCGAGGCACGACCGTGTGGTCTTGTGCCCAAGCCGTGTGGATTTCATGCTTTGGCTCATTTTCTCCGTTTTTTCATTCTTTTCATCTCCCGATGCTCTACTGAGTATAAAACATGAAAACAAAGGATTAAAAAGCACCTATTTCCATAATTAAAGGGAAAAATCATCCAAAAGTATGCTAAATGTGGGATTAAAATATGTTACCATTTCGGTTTATCAAATACCCCCACACTTAAGCTTTTACTTGTCCTCAAGAAAAATTCTCAACTCACAATTAAAACGAACTTCCTCAATTCATAATATTCATCAACAATGTCTCATCATAATTCATAGATAATCTATACATGGATGATTCAACTCAAAGAGTCCTAAAGATTAAAACAATCAAAGTCATGAGTTTTTAGCATGAAAACATAGGTGCTTCCCCTTACCTAAATAATCACCTTTAATTCAAAATCGACAAAAGTTGACATCCTCACTGAAGATTCACTCAAATCACTCAAGGTGTTTAAGGTTCAAAAATTAAGCTCTCAAAAGTCGAACATGAAAAGTTATTGCCATAGGATTGCTTGAAAATGAAATCTCCACCACTGTAAAATGAGATGATACATAAATCAAAAGGTCTTTAAAAGGGTTGTAACGGGGCTTGGGTTAAAGGTGTGGATAAAGATTGAATTCGAAGGGTTAGAATCGAGATTTAATTGACAATCACCTAACTAGAAAAATGACTAATAACCTGAATAATGACATTAATTGAAAACTTGTAATACTAATAATACGAGCTTCTTCTTCAAGTTGTTGAAATTAAACGTATAGGCTCGCTTAATCGCAGAACTAATAATGAATATACTTCGATTTTTTCGATTTTTCTTTAGAACAAATCAAATATTTAATAGAACTTTAACAACTGAAATAATCTAATTAGGCAACTAATCAAAACAAATCTCGATAGAATGGTAGTCAAAAGGAATGGTGATAACAAATACGAGATGGGTTTCGGGTTAATATTAGTGGGTTGAGTCAATAAAAAGGGTTGTTAGGATCGAAGGGGTTCACTAAGGGTCAATTATGAGGGTAGGCTTTTTAGTGGAATAAGTGGGTTGAATCCTAGGTGCCTTAATCATCTCTGTATATCAAATCAATAGTTTGGTCTTGACATGTATAATCGAAGCAAGTTCTAGAATAACAAATCAATGTTGACACTCTCATAATCAATAAAGTGAGCACGAAAAGAATGTATGCTCTAAAGGCTCAAAATCTCACAAAAATTATGGGTATTTTGATGTCAACCTTGTAAATTTCAAACTTCAAGGTAACAACTTAGATTCAGGTAGACAACCTAACAGAATTTTAATTTTTGAAAATAGACTCATCATGACTTAATCTAAAACATATCAATGAAAATCATGAATCAACAAGAATTTCATTCTAATTAGTGATATGAGAAACTTACTTTAAGACAGAATAACATTCAGGGATTTGAGAATAATGCAAAAAGTTAGACACTTTTTCTAATAAACTTTCACCCTCCCACACTTAAGATGTACATTGCCCTCAATGTACAAAGATAGATAATAATCATAAAATAAGAAAATCAAAAGAGAGGGAAAGAGGTGAAGCTTCCTAAATTTTTGGATGGATTCCTTGAGTTGGAAGTGTGGAAACTTGATTCGGAGGTTAAAGATAAGTTGGAGGGAGCGCCTCTAGTTCTTGTGCTAGATGAAAAAATTAGGTAACACGTGAAGAATTAGCCAGGCAATAGTAATAATAATTTAAATTATATTAATTATATAGTTAAAGTAGATAAAGATAACAAGAAAGAAAATATGAATTAAAATAAAACTAAAAGAGAAGATGAATGGACTAGAAAGCCCTTATTGGTAAATGGTTCGCGAGGTGGGTGTGGTGTATAAGGTCGTGGTGTTGTGATTCCCTAGCAGCCTTTAGAACCTAAAACCAAGAAACTAAAACGAAATAAACTAGATTAAACATATGAATAATAAAGAAAAGGAAAATAAAGGAGAAGAGAAAAGTAAAATAAAAACTAAATGGTCTCAAAGACCCTTGGCTTGTTGAGTTAATGAAGCGGCTGGCATGAGCTTATGTTGATTTGTTTCACACAGGGAGACAGGACTCAGATCTTTCCGTTTCTTTGACATTGTTGGAGCGTAGATTGAAACTTTTATGGAGTGAGGAAGGAAGAAAGTGAAGATGAATGGAAGTGGGGAGTGAATGGGGTGTGGCTGAGAAGGGGAGAGGGGTGTTTTAAATAGAAAATTTTAGCTCTGGTACATTGCCACGCCCGTGTATCGTGGTCGTGTTATGTCACACGACAATGTCACATGGTCGTGTGGTGGTTCAATCCCTTCTCCCACGCCTGATATTTAGGTTACCATGCCGTGTTGGTTCAACAGTGTCAGCCACAGCTATGTCGCACAGTCGTGGTGTTAGGTGAGTCCATGATTCAAAAATATTTTTCACGTCCTGTCTCGTACTATCTCTGCCATGTCAGTACGGAGATCTGTAGCTTCCACACGGCCACGACCATGTGTAAGGCCGTGTGATGTGAAAATTTGCGCTTTATTAACTTGGTTAGTCTATAGTTTAGGTGCTAAAAGAGAAAGAATTAAAAATAAATGGGTTAGTGCTCGGGTTGCCTCCCGAGAAGCGCTCGTTTAAAGTCTTAAGCTAGACTTACCTCTCATTCGTACCTTCACGGTGGTTTAAGGAGTGAAAAATCCTTTTCTGTGCTATCATCATATAATTTGAGTCGAGTAGAGTTTACTTTAAAAGTACCAAAAGTGGAATTATTTACCTCGACTGTTCCGTAAAGGAGAACATTAAGTACCGTAAAGGGGATCTCTTCGGTTATCTTTAGGTTTGATGTGGCGATTCGCGGGTCTGTATTATCCAATAGTACTTGATCTCCTATTTTGAAGTGATTAGATGTTCCTTTAAGTTCTTCTAGGGGTTCCTTTGTTTTCACTTCGTGTGGGTTTGACTCCTTCTTGAGGTGTATTTCCCACTTATCTAGCTCATTGGTCTGAAGCCGTTGTTCCTCATGAGATATTTCATTGTTGGCATGAGCTATAGGATCTGGCTCTGTAATATAGTTCCGTGATGTTTCCTGAAAAGAAAGTTTAATGGAATATTTATCAAGGGAATTTATGTCCTCAACTTTCTCACTCGATGTCCTAGCTGAGTCGAGAGCTTGTAGATTGATTAGTTCATCACCAACGCGAAGTATAAGTTCACCTGTGCTAACATCAATTTTAGATCTGGCAGTTGCTAGAAAAAGTCTTCCTAAAATCAAAGGTATACTATTGTCTTCATCCATATCTAAAACAACGAAGTCTACGGGGAATATAAATTTGTCAACTTTAACTAGTACATCTTCAATTATTACCTTAGGGATGCGAATAGTTTTATCAGGTAGTTGAATACTCATCCTAGTTTGCTTGGGTTTCCCTAGACCTAGCTGTTTAAACATTTTAGATGGCATAACATTGATGCTTATCAACAGATAAACTGCTGATTAAACATGGAATTGTAAAACTCCCTTGATCTTTTAATTTTCGTGGTAGTTTTTTTTGTAACATTGCTGAGCATACTGCGTTTAGTTCCACATGCGACTTCTCGTCTAACTTTCTCTTGTTTGTTAAGAGCTCTTTTAAAAATTTCCTTGAATCTGGCATCTACGAAAGAGCTTCAAGAAGTGGTAAGTTAATATGTAATTTCTTTAAGAGTTTAAGGAACTTACCGAACTGTTATTCTGTGTCGTCTTCCTTCATTGCATTGGGGTAAGGTATACAAGGTTTGTATACTTTAATTACCGGTTTTCGATTTTCTTGGCTTACCTCAACCTTACCTTCACTTACGACAGGTTCTTGCCTTGGCTCAAGTTCAGATTCGACTAACCTTTCACTATAATGAGTGGTTATGGCTTGAATTTGCTCTTTGGGATTAGTCTTAGTGTTACTTGGCAAGCTACCTAGTGGTCATTCTGAGATCAGATTTGCGAGTTGCCCTAACTGGTTCTCGATTCCTTTAATCAATGCTTGTTGATTTTTAAGTGTTGTCTCGGTGTTTTGAAATCAAGTTTCAGACACCGCTATGAATTTTGTCAGCATCTCTTTAAGGTTCGGCTTCTTTTCCTGTGGGTAGGGCTGTTGTTGGAAGTTTAGAGGGGGTGGTTGTTGTCTCTGATTTTCTTGGCCACCCTACGAGAAATTGGGGTGGTTCCTCCAACCTGGATTATAGGTATTACTATAGGGGTTATTTTGAGGTCTAAAATTGTTACCCGTATAGTTTACTTGTTCACTTTCCGTGCCCAAATTGTAGGGTGGGTACTCAAGATTCGCCACACCTCCTAAGTTTGAATCACATTGCATAACTGGATGTACCTACAAAGAACCACACAAACCATCAATTTTTTTATTCATCATCTCTACCTGGTTTGATAGCATGGTGACTGCGTCAAGATTGAAAACTCTGGCTGCTTTGGTTGGCTTTGTCCTTGTAACTTGCCACTGATAGTTATTTAGTGACATCTCCTCTATGAATTCATAAGCTGCTTTGGGAGTTTTGTTATTCAGGGTTTCACCGGTGGCTGAGTCAATTAACTGCCTAGTTGAGGGGTTCACACTGTTGTAAAAGGTTTGAACTTGTAACCACAAGGGTAAACCATGGTAAGGGCACTTTCTCAACAAATCCTTGTATCTCTCCCATGCATCGTATAATGTTTCTAAATCCATCTACACAAAAGAAGAGATATCATTCCTTAATTTGGCCATTTTGGCCAGTGGAAAATATTTCAGTAAAAATTTTTTGGTCATTTGGTCCCATGTAGTGATGGATCCTCGTGGAAGAGAATGTAACCACTGTTTAGCTATATTTCTCAAGGAAAAGGGAAATAACGGAAGACGAATGGCATTAGAAATGCCATTTATTTTGAAGGTATCATAGAATTCTGGAAAATTAGCTAAATGAGTATTTGGGTCTTCGTCCTGCAAACCATCAAATTGAACAAACTGTTGAATCATTTGTATAGTGTTAGGTTTTAATTCAAAATTATTAGCGGCTATAGCAGGCCTAACAATACTCAATTCAGCTCCTGTTAAATTAGGTTTAGCATAATCATACATAGTTCGAAGAGCATGATGGTCGGCCATATCTTGATGTGGCGGATTATTCTCAGCCATCCTTTCGTTGGTATTGGTTTCGTCCTCTTGCAATTCTTGTATGTAATCTAAGCCTCGCCTTACTTCTTTACGATTTCTGCGTACGGTTCCTTCTATATCATTGTCGTAAAGTAGTGGTCCTGTCGGGTTCCTTCTAGTCATAAACTAGAGGTACCTGCTAGGAAAAGAGGAGAAAAAGAAAAAAAAATTAGAAAAGTAAAAATAAAATTTAATTGCAAAAATAATAAAATGTAATACGGCTAAAGTAATAAAAATTGTGTGTTCTTAATATTTTAGTTCCCCGTCAACGGCGCCAAAAACTTGATCGTGTCTATCGAGTCTTAAAAATATATAAAAAGAATTATCGAACCTGAAAACTAACTAAGACAACGATGGAGGCAAGTGCACCTATCGAACAGTAGTATAGCTAGTGGCAATACCGGATTGTCGAACCCAAAGGAACCAAAAGTACTAATATTAACTCTCTTTCTATTATTTAGCCTACGAATTAAGGGAATTTTTATCTAATCTAAAATTAACTATTCAACTAAACTAAAGATGCGAAGACAAAGAAGAAATTGGGGAAAAGACTTGAGAGAAAACCGATTGACTTGGACAATACCTGAGGAAGAATACACATAGACTTCACTTGTTATCTAACTCTGAACCGGACGATTTATTCATTTGACCTGATTCGTAGGATTCCCTAAGTTATATTAATCCTTCTCTTCAAGGCTATTAACATCTAATCCTAGGTTGATTAATTGAAATATCTTTCTAATTAAAACCCCTAGAATTGCATTAATTCGATCTATGGACTCCCATATTAGTTTGATCCTAATCCGGCAGATTTTCGTCACCCTATCTCTAGGCACGCGAGCAACTCCACTTAACTATGATAGATCTACTCTTAGATAGAGCCTCTTCCTCCTCTGCCTAAGCACATCACACTTGATTTAATATCCCAGAAATACCAAAATAAGGATTAAGAACACATAGTTAAGAACAAATCAAATATTTATCATTCAGTTCAGATAACAATAAGAAGATCCATCTTAGATTTCACCCCCCTCAAGTATCTTAGGGTTTAGTTCATAATTGTAAAAGAAAACATCTCAGAAGAAAAGATAAAACAAAACATAAGAAATCCCTAAAACCCCCTGAAGGAATTGAAGGAGAGATCCCCCATCTTGAGTATGATTCTGGCTTCTTGAGATGAATCAACTGGCTTTCTTTGAGTAAATCCCTAAAATTAACTGCCTTGGCTCGGCTCTTCGGCCTAGCTGAATGCCTTCCTAAAGGTTGGCCTCTAGGGTCTTTATATAGGCTTTTGGAATATGTTTCTTTGCCTCTAAGTACCCTAATCTGAATAGAATTCTTATTTCCTACGACAGAGACACGCCCATGGCACACACCCATGTAAATCGTGGCCAGGCCGTGGTCAATCCTGTTGATGAGGCACGGCCATGTACTTGAGGTCTCAGGCGTGGTCGACTTTTCTTCTTGAGGCACAACTGTGTGGTCTTGTGCCCAGGCCGTGGGGATTTCATGCTTTGGATCATTTTCTTCGTTTTCGGCCCGTTATTCGTTCTTTTCATCCTCCGGTGCTCTACTGAGTATAAAACATGAAAACAAAGGATTAAGAGCACCTATTTCCATAATTAAAGGGAAAAATCATCCAAAAGTATGCTAAATGTGGGATTAAAATATGTTACTATTTCGGTTTATCAGTAGAGTTTGTTATATTAAAAGAATTAGCTAGGTTGGTAGGGTTAGCAAGGTCAATGAGAGCTTTAGTTTGTGTTAGAATTGTGTGACCCAAATTCTTGTTAAAATAAAATAGGAGGATCTATGAGAGCGAACGCTGAGGCCGCAGTACAGTATAGGCTGTACAAGTAAAATTCGTATAGAAGTTTACTTCTTCTATTTGATGATGATTAGAATAAGGTGTTTTAATCTTACTACATTACCTCTATTTAACTTTAATTAGAATAAGGTTTTTAAACTTTTAAATAGACGTAATCGTCTTTCCTCTTGTATTATTCGAATTCGACATAGTAAATTTTTTTCCTCTACCCGTGGATTTTTCCCGAAAGGGTTTCTGAAAAATTTTGTGTGTTCTGTTTTCTCTCTTTCTTTACGGTTCATTGTCATTATCGATGTTCAATTTTCACAGTTTTATATTGAGATGCCATTATGCCCATGCTCACTTCACCAATTGTTGATGTTAGGTATCAATAAGGGGGAGATACAGTGGAGGGTGTGGTGGTGGTGGTAAAGGCCGATTCACCTAATTTGGGTGGAGAGCCACACCAATTGTTGATGTTGGGTATAAAAAAAAAGGGGGGGAGATGCGAAGAAGAGAGTGATATGATGGTGCTAGTGAAGGTCGGTTCACACAATTTGGGTGAAGAGTCAGACTAATTATTGATATTGGGTATCAATAAGAGCGGAGACACGGAGGAGGGAGTAGTGTTGCTGGTGATGGCCAGTTCACCTTTTCTACATAGAGAGCCGGAGATGGTAAGTGAGCAAAAAGACTAAGGTTGCTAAAGAGTATGCTAGACACACTAAGGAGGCTTGAATGCTTTGGATCCATCCCTTCTTCATCACATCAAGGGTTTTTTATAGGGGAGGTTCTGTGTTTGGTGGCGTTGACTTGGTGAACTTGCTATCAAGTTATCACTGTAAGACACATGGGGAGGATTTTTGTGATGGGATAGATTCTTTCATTACTTTTGAACCATTGTGTAGATTGGTTAAGTCCACATGGGGTTCGGTGGCCTAAAGAGTCACGTTATGAACAAAAGAGCGGGTGTTGGGTGAAAACTTTTCATAGAAAGCGGGTAACTACTTCTTAGGAATGGTTGGCCAGGGTCCTTCCGAAGGGGACAGAAGGTTAGATGGTTTTAAGCCTTTTGGGATATTAGTCTTCTGGTGACAAGCGCAGGGGCTTCTTTCTGATGGCTTGTTGTGCTATCGCGTGTCTTAGGTTAGAGGGAGTATAGCACTAATATTATTGTTAAGTGTACTCAAGGGATACAAAATTATTATTTTTCTCCACTGTTAGTTTTGAGTTTCTCGTTAATTGTACATTAAGTCACAACTAACGAAAAAGATAAAGAAAAAGTAAAAAAATAAGATATAGGAAAACAGATTGGTTATGTAGTTTGGAACCCTTTAATAATTCTTCAAGGCCTTGCCTAAAGAGTAATAAACTATCAATTAATTGTACAAGATGTTATTTAAGTTCAACTCACTCACCAAGTTGCAATCCCATGCTTGTTGATAAACCATAATATACACATATTTTAATCCCACATTTAGCATACTTTTGGATGATTTATCCCTTTAATTATGGAAATAGGTGCTCCTAATCTTTTGTTTTCATGTTTTATACTCAATAGAGCACCGGAGGATGAAAAGAATGAGTAACGGGCTGAAAATAGAGAAAATGGTCCAAAGTACGAAATCGACATGGCCTGGGCCCAAGACCACACGGCCGTGCCTCATTTTTAGACCCGAACATGGCCTAGCCTTGACTTACACGGGCATGGCACACGGGCGTGTCCCTGCCGTAGCAAAGAAGAGTTTCATTCGGATTAGGGTACTTAGAGGAAAAGAAAGACATTCCAAAAGTCTATATAAACACCCTAGAGGCCAACCTTCAAGGGGGCGTTCAACTAGGCCAAAGAGCCAAGCCAGAGGGGCCGAATTGTGAGATTCACTCGAAGAAAGCCAGTTGATTCATCTCAAGAAGTCAGAATCATACTCAAGACTGAGGATCTCTCCTTCAATTCCTTCAGGGGGTTTTAGGGTTTTCTTTATGTTTTGCTTTATATTTTCTTCTGAGGTGTTTTCTTTTATTATTATGAACTAAACCCCTCAAATACCTAGGGGGATGAAACCTAAGACGGATCTTGTTATTGTTTTCTGAGCTATATGATAAATACTTGATTTTTTCTTAACTATGTGTTCTTAATTCTTGTTTTGATATTTCAGGATATTGATTCAAGCATTTATGCTTTTAGGCAGAGGAGGAATAGTCCCTGTTTAAGAGTAGATCTAGTATAGTTAAGCGGAGTTGATCGCAACCCTAGAGATAGGATGACGAAAATCTACCGGATTAGGGTCAAACCTAATATGGGAGTCCATAGATCGAGTTAATGCAATTCTAGGGGTTTTAATTAGAAAGAGATTTCAATTAATCAACCTAGGGTTAAACGTTAGTAGCCTCGAGAGAGGTATTAATATTAATTAAGGAATTCTATGGATTAAGTCAAGTGAATAAATCGTCTGGTTCAGAGTTAGATAACAAGTAAAGTCTAGGTCGATTCTTCTTCGAGTATTGTCTTAATCAATTGGTTTTTTCCCAAAAGTATTTCCCCAATTCATTCTCTGTGTCTTAGCACCTTTAGCTTATAGTTAGTTAATTTTAGGTTAAACAACAATTCCTTTAGTTCTTAGGTTAAATAATAAAAAGAAAGTTAGTATTAGTACTTTTGGTTCCTTTGGGTTCGGCAATCTGGTCTTGCCACTAAACTATACTACTGTTCGATTGGTGCGCTTGCATCAAGTCATTGTCACAGTTAGTTTTTAGGCTAGATTATTCATTCTATAAATTTTTAAGACTCTGACACACGATCAAGTTTTTGGCGCCGTTGCTGGGGAACTGAAATATTAAGAAAGCTCAATTTTTATTACTTTAGCCTTTTTTTTTTGCAATTAAATTTTATTTTTACTTTTCTAATTTTCTTTTTCTTTTATCTTTTCCTGGTAGGTACCTCTAGTTTATGACTAGGAGGAACCCGACAGGACCCTTGATTTACAACAATGATATCGAATTTACGGTTCACAAAAATCGTAGAGAAATAAGACGAAGCTTAAACTACATACAAGAAGAGCAAGAGAACGAAATTAATACTACCGAAGAGATGGCTGAGAATAATCCGCTACCTCAAGAGGTGGCTAAAAATCATGCTCCTCGAACTATATATGATTATGCTAAACCTAATTTAACAAGAACTGAGTCAAGTATTATTAGACCTGCTATAGCTGCTAATAATTTTGAACTGAAACCTAACACTATACAAATGATACAATAATTTGTTTAGTTTGATGGTTTGCAGGATGAAGATCCAAATAATCACTTGGTAAATTTTCTAGAATTTTACGATACTTCCAAAGTTAATGGTGTTTCTGATGATGCCATCCGTCTTCGGTTATTTCCCTTCTCTTTGAGGAATAAAGCTAAACAGTGGCTTAATTCTATTTCACGAGGACCAATCACTACATGGGAACAAATGACCGAAAAATTTGTATTAAAATATTTTTTGCCGGCCAAAACGGCCAAATTAAGGAATGATATCTCTTCTTTTGTGCAGATGAATTTAGAAACACTATACGATGCATAGGAAAGATATAAAGATCTATTGAGAAGGTGCCCACACCATGGATTACCCTTGTGGCTACAGGTCTAAACTTTTGACAATGGTGTGAACCCTTGAACGAGACAACTGATTGATTCAGCAGCAGGCGGAACCCTGAATAAAAAAACTCCTGAGGCGGTCTATGAGTTTATAGAGGAAATGTCACTGAACAACTATCAATGGCAAGTTACAAGGACAAGGCCAACAAAAAGCGACGAGTTTTCAACCTCGTTGATCACCATCTGTGTCAAATCATGTAGAGATGTTAAATAAAAAGATTGATGGTTTGTGTGGTTCCTCGCGAGTACACCCAGTAATGTAATGTGATTCAAATTTAGGAGGTGTGGCAAATCTTGAGTACCCACCCTACAATCCTGGCATGGAAAGTGAACAGATAAACTATACGGGTAACAATTTCAGATCTCAAAATAACCCTTATAGTAATACTTATAATCTAGGTTGGAGAAATCACCCCAATTTCTCATGGGGTGGTCAAGGAAATCAGAGACAACAACTTCCTCCAAACTTCTAACAACTGCCCTACCCACAGGAAAAGAAGCCGAACCTTGAGGAGATACTGACAAAATTCATAACGGTGTCAGAAACTCGTTTCCAAAACACCGAAACAACACTTAAAAATAAAAAATCGAATTAAAGAATCGAGAACCAGTTAGGGCAACTCGTTAAGCTGATCTCTGAACGACCACAAGGTAGCTTGCCAAGTAACACTTAGACTAACCCAAAAGAGCAACTTCAAGCCATAACCGCTCAGAACAGTGAAGGGTTAGTGAAGGTAAGGTTGAGGTAAACCAAGAAAAGCTAAAACCGGTATTAAAGAATACCAACCTCGTATACCATATCCCGATGTGATGAAGAAAGACAATTCAAATGAACAGTTTGGTAAGTTTCTTAAACTTTTAAAGAAATTACATATTAACTTACCGTTTCTTGAAGCTCTTTCGCAGATGCCAGGTTCAAGGAAATTCTTAAAATAGCTTTTAACAAACAAGCGAAAGTTAGACGAGGAATCGCATGTGGAACTAAATGCAGTATGCTTAGCAATGTTGCAAACAAACTACCACGAAAATTAAAAGATACAGGGAGTTTTACAATTCCATGTTTAATCGGTAGTTTATCTATTGATAATGCTTTAGCTGATTTAGGGGCAAGCATCAATGTTATGCCTTATAAAATGTTTAAACAACTAGGTCTAGGGAAATCCAAACAAACTAGGATGAGTATTCAATTAGCTGATAAGACTATTTGAATTTCTAGGAGTATAATTGAAGATGTACTCGTTAAAATTGACAAATTCATATTCCCCGTAGACTTTGTTGTTTTAGATATGGATGAGAATAATACGGTTCCTTTAATTTTAGGAAGGCCCTTTTTAGAAACCGCCAGATCTAAAATTGATGTTAGTATAGGTGAACTCACACTTCGTGTAGGTGACGATTCAATCAGTCTTCAAGCTCTCAACTCAGCTAAGACATCGAGTGATAAAGGTGAGAACGTAAATTCTATTGATAATCATTTGGTTCAACTTTCTTTACAGGAAGCACCACGAAATCACATAACTGAGCCAGATCTTAGACCTCATACCGATAAAGAAGAAATTTATGAGGAACGAAGGCTTCAGATTGATGAACTAGATGAGTGGAAGGTACATTTCAAGGAGGAATCAAAACCACAAGAAGTGAAACCGAAGGAACCCCCAGACGAGCTAATAGGAACGTCAAATCAGTTCAAAATAGGAGATCAGGTACTGTTAGAGAAAACAGACCCTTGAATCGCCATATCAAACTTGAATACAAATGAAAAAAATTCTTTTTAAAGTAATCAATGTTTTCCCTTACGGAACAGTCGAGGTAAGTAATTCTACATTCGATACTTGTAAAATAAACGCTACTCAACTCAAACTATATAATGATAGCATGAGAAAGGATTTTTCACTCCTCAAACTACCATGAATGTGCGAATGAGAGGCAAGTCTAGCTTAAGACTTTAAACAAGCGCTTATCGGGAGGCAACCCGAGTACTAACCCCATTTATTTTTATTCTCTTTCTTTTAGCACCTAACTACAAACTAACCAAGTTAATGAAGCGCAGATTACCGCACCACACAGCTTTGCACAAGGCCGTTGGCTGTGGCCGTGTGGTTACTACAGATTTTCGTACTGGCATGACAGAGATAGTATGAAACAGGACGAAAATATCTTCAAGCCACGGGCTCCGACTAAACACTAAGGCCATGCGAAACAGCCGTGGCCAACATTGTTTTATCAATACGAGCGTGGCGACCTGAATAATAGACGTGGGAGAAAAGAATGAACCACCGCACGGTCGTGCGATACAGTCGTGTGACACGACACGCCCAAGAAACACGTGCGTGGGGATGTACCAGAGCTGAAAATTTTATTTAAACCACCTACTCCCTTTCCCATCTACTCTCCATTCCCTTCTTGCACAACCTTTACACTCTCCTCCCTTTTATTTCCTCCTCCTTCATTTTCCGAACTCTTGATCTACACTTTATCCATGTCGAAGAAATGGAAGGATCCTATCCTAGTCTCCCTGTGTGAAACCGATCTACATAAGTTCATGCCGACGGTTCATTAACTCGACAGGAAAATGACCTTTGAGTCCATTTAATCTTTCTTTTGCCTTTTCTCTTCTCCTTTATTTTCCTTATCTTTATTTCTCGTTTTCTAAGTTTATTTTATTTTATTTTAGTTTCTTAGTTTTAGGTTCTTCAGGTTGCTTGGAAATCACACATCATGGCCTTAGAAATCACACCCACCTCGCGAACCATCTAACAATAAGGACCTTTCAGTCCATTAATCATTTCTTTTAGTCTTATTTCACTTTTTACACTCTTTCTTTTTATTTTTCTTTTCTTTAAATATATAATTAGTATATTTTGATTTATTCTTACTATTTCCTGGCTAATTCTTAACGAGCCCAATTTATTCATCTAGCGCAAAAATTGTGGGCGGCCACCGTATCACCACCAGCCACGCCTCCTCTAACTTATCTTCCACCTTCGAACCAAGTTTCCACACTTCCAACTCAAGGATTCCATTCAAAAAATTCAGGAAGTTTTACTTCTCTCCCTCTCTTTTGATTTTCTTACTACATGTTATTATATATCTTTGTACATTGAGGGCAATGTACATCTTAAGTTGAGGGTGAAAATTTATTTAGAAAAGTTCCTAACTTTTTGCATTATTCTCAAATCCCTGAATGATATCTTGTCTTAAGTAATTTTCTCATATCACTAGTTAGAATGAAATCCCTGTTGATTTATGATTTTTATTGATATGTTTCGAATTAAGTCATTGATAATTATACAGTGATGATTTTAACTTTAGGAGACTAGAGAATCAAGCATGATAAGTCTATTTTCAAAATTAAAATTTTTTAAGTTGTTTACCTGAATCTAAATATTACCTTGAAATTTGAAATTTACAAAGTTAATACAAAAACCCATAATTTTTGTGAGATTTTGAGCCTTTTAGAGCATATATTCTTTTCTTGCTCACTTCTTTTTATTATGAGTGTGTCAACATTGATTTGTTATTCTAGAACTTACTTCGATTATACATGTCGAGACCATATCTTTGATTTGATATACTGATATGATAAAGGCACTTAGGATTTAACCCACTTACTCTACTAAAAGCCTACCCTCACAATTAACCCCTAATAAACCCCTTTTATCCTAACAACCCTTTTATTGATTCACCCACTAATATTAACCCAAAACCCATCTTGTATTTGTTATCACCATTCCTCTTGATTACCCTATTTGTCGAGATTTGATTTTGAGCAGTTGCCTAACTATGTTCTATATTTCAGTTGTTAAAGTTCTTTCTTATTATTTTTGATTTGTTCTTAAAAAAATTTTGAAATATATTTATTATTAGTTCCGTGATTAAGTGAGCTTATACATTTAAATTCAACATCGTGAAGAAGAAGCTCGTATTATTAGTATTTCAAGTTTTCAATTAATGTAATTATTCAGGATTAGTTCATTTTTCTAGTTAGGTAATTTGTCAATTCAATCTCGATTTTGACCCTCTAATTCAGCCTTTATCCACACTTTTAACCTAAGCCCCGTTACAACCCTTTTTAAAGACCTTTTGATTTGTGTACCATCTCATTTTATAGTGGTGGAAATTTGATTTTCATGCAAGCCTATGGAAATAACTTTTCATGTTTGACTGATGAGTGCTTTATTTTGACCCTTATACACCTTGAGTGATTTGAGTGAATCTTTAGTGAGGATGTCAACTCTTGTCAATTTTGAATTAAAGGTAATTATTTAGATAAGGGGAAACACCTATATTTTTCATGCTAAAAACTATGACTTTGATTGTTTGAATCTTTAAGACTCTTTGAGTTAAATTATCCATGTATAAATTATCTATGAATTATGATGAAACATTATCGATGAATATTATGAATTAAGGAAGTTCGTTTTAATTGTGAGTTGAGAATTTTGCTTGAAGACAAGCAAAAGCTTAAGTGTGGGGGTATTTGATAAACCATAATATACACATATTTTAATCCCACATTTAGCATACTTTTGGATGATTTATCCCTTTAATTATGGAAATAGGTGCTCTTAATCCTTTGTTTTCATATTTTATACTCAGGAGAGCACCGGAGAATGAAAAGAATGAGAAACGGGCTGAAAATCGAGAAACGGCCCAAAGTACGAATTGCACACGGCTTGGACCCTGGGTCACACGGCCGTGCCTCTTTAGCAGGACCAACCACGGCCTATAACTCGAATTACACGGGCGTGGCACACGGGCGTGTCCCTACCGTAGCAAAAAAGAGTTTCATTCAGATTAGGGTACTTAGAGGTAAAGAAAGACATTCCAAAAGCCTATATAAACACCCTAAAGGCCAACCTTCAAGGGGGCGTTCAGCTAGGCCAAAGAGCCAAGCCAAAGGGGCCAAATTGTGGGATTCACTCGAAGAAAGCCAGTTGATTCATCTCAAGAAGCCGGAATCATACTCAAGACTGAGGATCTCTCTTTCAATTCCTTTAGGGGGTTTTAGGGTTTTCTTTATGTTTTGTTTTATATTTTCTTCTGAGATGTATTCTTTTATGATTATAAATTAAATCCCTCAAATACCTGAGGGGGATGAAACCTAAGACGGATCTTGTTATTGTTTTCTGAGCTATATGATAAATACTTGATTTTTTCTTAACTATGTGTTCTTAATTCTTGTTTTGATATTTCAGGATATTGATTCAAGCATTTATGCTTTTAGGTAGAGGAGGAATATACCCTGTTTAAGAGTAGATCTAGCATAGTTAAGCGAAGTTGATCGCAACCCTAGTGATAGGATGACAAAAATTTGCCGGATTAGGGTCAAACCTAATATGGGAGTCCATAGATCGAGTTAATGCAACTTTAAGGGTTTTAATTAGAAAGATATTTCAATTAATCAACCTAGGGTTAGACGTTAGTAGCCTCGAGAGATGTATTAATATAAATTAGGGAATCCTCTTGATCAAGTCAAGTGAATAAATAAATGCAGTTCGAGTTAGATAACAAGTGAAGTCTAGGTGGATTCTTACTCGGGTATTGTCTTAATCAATTGGTTTTTTCCCAAAAGTATTTCCCCAATTCCTTCTCTGTGTCTTAGCACATTTAGCTTAGTAGTTAGTTAATATTAGTACTTTTGGTTTCTTTGGGTTCAACAATCCGGTCTTGCCGCTAAACTATACTGCTGTTCGATTGGTGCGCTTGCCTCCAGTCATTGTCACAGTTAGTTTGTAGGCTAGATCATTCATTATATAAATTTTTAAGACTTTGACACACGATCACTCGTACAATAACTAAGATCAACCTTCCAACTAAGACTTTCTCCTTGAAAGTTTAGCTACAAACTGATCATAAAATAGATTGTTTATAATGTATTTGCACTAAAATAAGTTCTTCTAAGAAACAATTTAAATTCTCTCTAATTCGTACCTAATAAAAAAATACAAGCCTTCTTTAACTAGACAATTGTAGGCTTGTAAATCTCCTATTAATGTTATCGAGGTATATTGTAACACCCCAAAATTTCTATTTTTGGTTATGTTAGAATATGACACAACTGTCTGTTTACTTTAGTGGTTATGTGTTTTAGGTATGTATGGGAGGTCTCAAGTTCAAGCCTTAGCTTTGGCAAATTTTGGTTTTTTCTGATATAAGCCTTATCTCTGTTCAGTTGGCTTATATTTAATTATGGTAAAACCATATCAGAATGAGCCTACTGGTTCGAGTGGTAAATGAGTCTATGTGTGGTGTGGAGTTCTGTGTTCAAGTCCCTACGCGAGTATGGGAGTGTATTTTTGCTCGGTTGACAGAGAGAATTTCGGTTGGACTGAGATTCTGATGCAGTTGAGTTAGTGGGGTTAGTGGAAGAGATATGATGGATTTGGAATATTATCTTTGGTTTTATTATTTTATTTTTATTTTTCAAAAATATTTTCTCTCTTTTCTATAGAATTTCTGACGTCAGTTTCCTCATTCTCTGTCAAAATTTTACTTTCCCTTTTCTCTTCTTTTTCCTTTCAATTTCTTTCTCAATCCAACTTCATTTGTGCAACGTGTGGTTTTGCGTGGTGTTTGGTAAGTGCTTCGAAAGCTTTGTGTAATGGTTGGATATTTGATTATGTTAATGATGTGTATTTTGTGCTTAGGAGTAGAACTAAGGGCTGGGGACTTCTCATCGGTACAATAGTTATGCTAAATCATAGTGCTCGTTTTAAGGTAAGGGATTCAATTGTCTATTGAAATGTGAAAGGACTTGGTTTCGATTTTAGTTTCGATTTAAGCGACTAATTCGATGGGTTGTTGGTCAATTTTAGGTTCTGGTGGTCTTGGAATTGTAATTGCTGCAAAAATGAACCAGGTGTATACCCGAAAATATAAAAAATAGGGTTTCAACGAAAGCCAAAAACCCCACTATTGACACCAAACATAAAAAATAGAGTTTTAACGAAAGTTGAAAACCCCACTATTGACGCCACACGGGTGTGTGGTCGCCTGTGTGGTAGGCCGTGTGCCATAACACGGACGTGTGATCGATGAGGCTAGGCCGTGTGCGTCAAGACACGGCCATGTGATGGTTGTGGTGGTAGGTAATGCACACAGGCTAGATCGATTTGGTAGTATGGGCCACACGAGCGTATGGGTCCACACGGGTAATCCACATAGACGTGTTAGATTTTAGGCCAGGACGTGTGGTCTACACGGCCAAGGCCAAATTGGGTCGCATGGGCTACACGGGAATGTTGGCCCACACGGGCAGGCCACATGGGCGTGTGAGCCTATTTAACTGACATGTGTTCTAAAGTTGCACGGGTCGCCCAAGTCGACTGTGAACTTATTGTAAGATCGGTAAGCACTACTTAGACCCTTAAATGCGTGAACTGTATGTATGATGTATGTACTGAGCTTGATGATTATATGAATAAATAATGAACTGTATGTATTACTGAAACTCGTATATTAGTATGTCATATATTGTATGTTGCATTGCATTGGGTTGGGATGTTGATATTTGGAGGAAGTGTACTGAAAGGCTCTTAAGCCTATTATCTGGCAGCTCAGCTAGAATTTACTGATTATGTGCCACATTCGATACTAATTGGAGTGTAGGGATAGGTGGGTGTTTTAAACCCCACATAGAGTGTAGGAATGGACGGAGATGGTGTGTAGAGGTTGGTTGGGTAGGACTCTGTTTATCGATTATTGTATATCTAATACTATTACTATGATGGGCTTAGGTCCTAATGCATATAAATCATCGAGACTATAGGCTAAGGCCGAATCGCTCTTGGCCCAAATGGGCTTAGGCCCAGATTGCATTTGACTGTTTGTCGTTGTTTGACTGTATGCATGTCTTCTGTGGGGATTACACACTGAGTTTACGTAAACTCCCCATTTCTGTTTTATCTGTATAGGTAACCCCCGAATTTAAACAGATCGGTGCGACAGAGGACTCAACGGTGACTACACAACTTTTGAACCGGGTTAATTCCATTTAAGGTTTTAAGTTCTATTATTTTTTGGGTATTTGATGTAATTTGGATTTTTTGACTGTTTGTCTTTATTTTGGAATTTTAGTTTATTTTTTTTATTATGGATTTTTAAACTGCAAAAATTCAACGAAAACTCGGTTTAATTAAAAACAACGCTTTCCCTAAAAGAGAAAGGTTTTCTTTAATTATCATGGTTTTAAAAGCTTCCTCTACAGAATTTGATTTTAAACGAATCAAATTATCGAGAAAATAATTTTGAAATTAATGAAAGAGTAGCAAAAGATAATAAACGGAAAAGGTTTTAACTTGATAATCTCTATTTCAAATTCCATTGCATGTGACATCGCCAGATTCGGCCATAACGTCTAGGCCGGATTTAAGGTGTTACATATGCATTGAAATTATTCTTCAATTAAACTTTATGGCATCAAAATAAGTAGAGTTCTTGATTTGAACTTCCATATATAGAGATTGTATCTCCTTAAATATAGTAACTTGATTACATACAAACCCTCCAAATAAAGTCTTTGCTTGACCTTAATTCAACATGGGTAGAGTTAAAATCCTTAAGAAGATATACTCACACAATTTATGTCAAATATGCCAACACAAATGATAGGTTGCACACGAGTCCAAATTGCAACTGGTATATGCAAATGGCACTAAAATATCTACAATATTGTATAGACTCCAATTTTACCAATGCGTAATTGTGTGAAACCAATGTAGATGGGGCTTTCAATTTAGGCCACAAGAAAAGGGTGTCAGCTTGGTGTCATGGGATAATGACAGGTTTGTCATCTTTGTATAGCCAATGGTGAGAATGCTAGTATAGTTAGAACACATGCAATGACTCTTGCTCTTAAGTTTGGCCAAGAACGTGATTTCATGGATATCATTTTGGAAAGTGATGCGTATGCAGTGATTTCAAAGATGAGGAAAGACGATATAAAGGGACTAATTCTTAGTAGAAAGCCTAGATTAATACATTTAATAGTAAAGGATTAAATTGATAAGATCTCTATAATAAAAGGAACTGTTTAATATTTTTACCCTAAATTTTCTACATCAGTATCACGCAGGACCAACGGAGCCAAACTTGTCTGTCTGCTTTCTATTATTATAATTCTTTTCAGTTGTCACAAACTTAAGCTAAATTATATTGCTGAGTTAACATTTGAAAAAGAAAAAAGAAATTTTGCTTTTTTAGTATTTTCTTCGCGTGGGTGCTGAAGATGTGACACAATACTAACCACCAGCAGACTCAATTGGCCCACATTTTTAAAAAAAAAAAAAGGTTCTATAAAAGGAAAAAGAATTGGAATTTTGCTTTCCTTTGTAATACTTGAAGGTTTTATGTCGGATTAATTTTTTTATTGATTTAATAATTTTAAGATATTGATTTTTTACGAGATTATTAATCTTTTGATTGGATAATTATATTTAGAAATTGGGATATAATTTATAAGGTAAAAATTAAAGTAATTTTATGTACTTTCGATATTTTAACGATTTAATTATTAAATTTATTAATATAATTATATTTTTCATGCATATAAATTTTTAACCGATTTGATATTTTTGTTATGAAATATTCTATATATTAATAAATATTCAAAGGTAGAAATTTTTACATAAAATAAATAGTTAAAAGTTTTAAATTTACATCAAATTTAATATGCATAATCTATATGAATAGACCATAAAATATAACGATTGGGTTGTTAAAATATTAATCATATAAATAATTACGAAAATTTGCAAAATTACTTTAGTTTTTACATTGGGTGAATGAACCCTCCCTTTAAATTTTAATTAATACAAATCCTTGAAAATATTATAAATCTTGAGTTTATTAAATATTGATTAGAAATTTACTATTTTATTTATAAATTATCGTTGTTAGTGTGATTATTATAAATCTTGTATTTTTATTTAACATATTACATTTTAAAACACTAAAAAAACAATAATTGCTAATAAACTTTGACATAGTTGGTAAAAACAAAGGTATTGGATAATTGAATACTTAAATTCAAGATTTATCATGTGCAATTCTCGTATATAGTTCTTCAGTTCTATCACGTGTTGTTATATGTAAGTTTTAATTCAATAAATAGATTTTAGTCCAGATTTTTATCTATTTATATTAACTTTAATTTAATTATATTTTCTAATTGTTTAGACATGTATTTATAAATGTATTATACTTATACTGTACTTATATACTCTTAAAACAATTAATTAATATTTTAATTTATATGAAACAATAATTAAAATTCTTATAAAAATCTCTACTCTCGATATTATAATAAAAAAAACTAATTAATAATTAAGTAAACGAAACAAATTGGAATGCAAATTTAAATCTTATTATATTTATGCATGTGATAAAGTCCAGGTTAATTAATTATTACAAGACCACTTTTTTCTTGTCCTTTTGCTTCTTTATTACTTTTGATGTCTGACACATCAATTTCACTCTTATCGCTTATCCTTTTTTTACTTGTTAGCAGTGAACCATAAATTTTGATGCACTTGCACCTTATTTTGTTTTCTGTCACCTTGCTCCTTTTATTAATAATAAAGAATTTTGCAGAGAAATTATCAAATTATTTTTCAAATATTTTAACACAATTTTTAATCATTTATATTATTTTTAAGATGTTTTCATTTTTAAATTATTATTAAGAATTTTTTAAAAAACTTAAAATGATATTGTAACTATAAACCAGGGACTAAGTTAATAATAACCATTTAAATCAATGTTCTACATTATCATTTAATAGTAAAATTTAACAAAAGATTAATTTGCATATTTTAAAATGTATAAGAATTCATTTACATTTTTTAATAAAAATACTAAAATAAAATCTACCTCTAAATATGACTTTTTTCTAAATAAAAATGACCCAAAATTTTGCATTATTTACAAAAAAATCCACTTTGAAAATTATGTATATGGCCTGTTTTGAACATTGAACGTCGGTGACGCCATTATCATTGGCATCACCACCCTTGATTTTTAAAAAATATTTTCTTTTTAGGTGCTATCGTTACCGTTGCCATTAACGGTATCGAACTGAACTATGATTATATAAAATATTAAGGGACCTGATGAAGCAATTACCCTCTTAGATGGAATGAAAAAAGTGGTCACCCCAATCGTCTCCAATTTTAAATGCTTTTAAACTTTTGGTCTATTTCCATGTTAGATCTCTTTCTTTTTAAAATTAAATTTAAATAGCCCTTAAAAATATAAGAATAACAAAAGTAAACTCTTTTTAATTTTTTAAAGATAATAAAATTAAAAGCTATATAAAATTCTTATTTAAATTACTCAAATGTATCCCTCAAAAAATTTTCTCAAGTTTTAAATAAGAATTTTGACTTGATTAATATTCTTGAGGAATATATTTGGATAATTTAAATAAGAATTTTATATAGTTTTTCAAGTTTACTATTTTAGAAAAATAATAAAAATTGAAAAGGGTTTTTTGGTTATTCTTTTATTTTTTAAGGTTATTTAAATTAATTTCAAAAGGAGCCACTTTTTCCATCAAATCTAAATGATAATTACTTCATCCGGTCTCTAAATATTTTATATAATTATATTTCAATTCGATGCCGCCGACGGCAATGGTGTCACTGACATTTATTGTTCAAAATAAGTCATTTAGGTACATAATTTTGAAAATGAATTATTTTTGTAAATAATAAAAAATTTTGGGTTATTTCTGAAAAACCTCTAAATACAGAGGCTTACCTTATACTTTCACCAATTTTTTCCCTTTTCCTTCTTTAGTACGCTTAATGTCTGACACAGCAATTTCACTATGTTTTCCATGCCAATAGTATAAGGTGGTACGACTAAGACCTTTTTAGTGCCTAAAAATTTAGGGTTTAAACTTTAATATTTTCATAGCCTCTCGATTTAATTGTATAAGTATTTGCAAACTATACATTAAATTTTAAATTTATATTTAAATTTAGAGAAACTATGTTTGATAAATTGTTGAAAAAGATTAAATCAATTAAAAATTATTATTATCGATAATTTAATAATTTGAACATATTTAATAATTTAAAATTAATACAATATGATAGAATATTTTCAATTAATTCTTTTTATTTTATTCTATAAAAATTTTGCATTTAAAATTTGGTTATTCTTTAGAATAAAAGAAATGTTTAAAATTAAAGGTAGAATGTGGAATATATATTTTATAATTAAATTTTACATTTATCAAACAATCTAATTATATTCTATAATTAATATTAAGTAATATATAAAAAAAAAGAATAACTTAAATTCAGTACTTATATTGTCCATGTTTAATTATTCAACACTTAATTTTTTAGCACTTAATTTTTCAGTTTACCAAATAACACCTAGGGGGCATTTGGTTCTGCGAATGTTACATTTGTAGCCCGTAATGTTACATTTCGAAATGATATTACGGTGTTTGGATTGTTAATACGTTGGCCATCCTATAATCTCACATTACGGAATAGTGTTAAGATGTTATAATATACAGGTTGTAATTGTTGGAAAAAACTTGTTATGAAAACAATTTACTTTTACAATGAAAGTTTAAAAATTTTCAAAACCGACTTGATTTGTGATATTTATAGCAATAAACGTACTATCGAAAAGTACATGTATTTTATGCGAGATGAACCTAAAAAGTTCCCAGTGTAACACCCCTCGCCCTACCCGATCACTAGGTCCGAACGTCAGAATGCTATATACGTTGTCACAGCAACTACAGTCAATCAGACATTATACAATCATTTATACATGTAATCTGACGCCAATCACATTCAAATAACGTTAATCAACCAATTCGAGTCTCAATTGAGCTTACGAAAGTTTTTTTAAAAACACGAGCACGAAATAGGACCAAATTATAAAGTTTTAAAAGTGTATGGATCGACGTAGTGACTTCATCTAGTTCTCGTCACGACGTGGCCATCTCAGTATGTCACGTCGAGATGACAAGCCTTAGCTCGTCACGACGTCACAACGTCACTCATTGTAATGGCAACACATAGCCCCTGTTTTTGGTAAAAATGAACCATTTGGTACCTATTTCATATTCTCCAATCAAACCTATCAATTTGTGCATCAAATACCAATTTCATTTGAATCAAAACATATAAAAACAAGTCATTTATTCATTTCAAAACAAACCAATTCAAACAATCAATCATTTCTATACAATCAATCAAATGCCATTCAAACAAATTAATTTAACTCTTTAACTACCAATCTTACCTATGCTATAATGCATTGAAACCTACCATTTTATATGTAACATCCCCAAACTCGGCCCACAAGCCCTGACCGGATCTGGTATGTCACTGCGGAAAAACGGTTGGAAAATCTTTGACTTTAGAATAAACTTGAAAATTTTGTTAACTTTTGGAAAATGTGTCCATTAAAAAAATTTTACTTAATCATCTAAGCTTGATTTGAATTAAAACTTTATTATAAGTTGGTATGATATTAATCATTTGTAAAAATAATTCTAAGTATAGTATAAACTTCAATAATAAATAAAGTACTTTAAATCAAAAGGGCCCTTATTACATCAAATCAATACCCAAACTCATCGATGATATAAAATAATTAAATCAAATAAAACATCTATCGCATAAAATCGCTTTTGCATGGCCACCTTTGTCTCCACTCCAACCCCGTCCATTAATCACAAATCACCTGCGATGTTGGATAAATAATTGGGTGAGTCACACGGACTCAGTTTGTAATTAAACCACTGATATCCACCCACATGTTAGCCACAAATCAACCCAATTATCAAATGCAACATGTAAACATAATCATATAGACATTACCACGATCTGGGCTTGGCCCACAATCAAATCATATTCAAGCACTGGGCTAGGCCCTTTTCTCATCAGTCCACTAATCACGGGGCTTGGCCCATTTCCATGTATGTTCTCAAAACATACCTATCCACATGTCATACTGGGCTTGGCCCATTTCCATATCATTTCATAACGGAACAATGCAACATGAAACCCAACCCAATCCTAAGGTCCATCCGCTACACACCCCTTAACCAAACCTACCACACACCGGGGGACTATCGAGTCGCCTCTCCTTTTCCCTCCAAAAAGGCAACCAATGCCATCCACGATGTAGCACGTAGCTAACATCAAACCACGATGGGGCACATAGCAACCCATCAAGCCGCGATATGACATAAAGTCGATATTAGTCAAGGTAACCATGCGAACTAAATCGCAAAGATCCACAACGCGACCTCAGTCAGCGCCAATCCACGATGTAGCACAAAGCTGACATCAACCACGTACTCGAAGTACACCCGTACCTTCTTTCAAAAACCCACCCATGCACATGTAACATAATATAATGCGGAGATGATGCATGTGCATGATATTCACAATCATAGGCATACCCACATATTAAAAATCAGTTATCACATATTAACCAATTTGCTACTAACCTGGTCATCATCATACCCCCTTCAAGGGTATCAATTTCACATTTACTACACTTGTTAGCAAACATATTAAGCAGGCAAATATCACGCAAATCCCTAAACAATGGCTAACTACACACTTTATAACTCAAGCTCTAAACCTCGATTCGACGCTATCGTTTAGCGAGACTACCATTATCGCCTATCGTCACTGACGCCCACACCCCAGTGGCCAATCACGAACCGTCGAGATAGCTCTTTCCTTAAACTTTGGGACAGTGACCTTCCCTTTCCCCTATTGACTGGCACTCGCATCCATCGACGATACTTAATCAGAACCACACGATTAATGAACAAAGTCATAATCTACTATTAACGAATCTAAGTCACTTACTAATCATCCTTATCAAATAAATTGAAATCCAAGGCTTCCTTTGGTTACATCGATTGCCCTATAAACCATAGTCACCATTCGGTCAACACCAAAATACAACCAATGGCCTAAGGTCGAATATCAAACCACTTACCCCTTTTAATTGAATCCAAACACCAATGGAATTGTCGAAAATCTGTTACAAGACTATTAGTACATTTATCAACCACAATCCATGTAAAAGGCCCTTGTCCGAATACTACAAGAGATAGATTAATATCATATTACCTTACCTTTCACAACGACTAAAGAAAAACCCAACGCTCCAACCTTTGCCCAACCAATAATCGGCTACCACAAGGAATAAGATTCGACTTGTGGACTTGTAAACAAAAGAGAGAGAATGAGAGGCTAAATGTTTCGGCAATGACTCCTAAATGGAGTTGGAATGTTCGGCCAAGGTAAGCTTTTAGGGGTGATTTCGGCTTGAATGAAGTGGAGAGAAACAAATGGAATATTCGGCTAAGGGACCCTGTAGTTTCGGCCAAATAAACAGGTGAGAAGGAGGGACGGTTTTGGTGAGAATAGAGTATGAGAAGAAAAAAAAATGAAGGTCTAGAAGAGATTAAACATTCGGCTAAAGGGTCAAAAGAAATTCAAGAAGGAAGCTGCCCATTAAATAGCAAATTCGGCACCCCCTCCCCCAAAAGACTCCAAAGCCGATTAAACACTCCAAGCCCCCCATTCGGCCATGACTTCCACCAAATCCAAAATTCCTTCCTAAATTCACTCAATACCACCCAATTCAAAATAAAAAAAATAATCTAATAGCAACCATTATCACCTATTTACTAATTTTAAACTAATTAAAATAATCCCACCATTATCAAAAATAAATAAAACAAGATTACCCACCAGCCGAATTCAAAAAGCTAAACAACCCCAATTCAACCTTATCCTACTTGAAGCTCCCCATGTGCCGTCCAATGCCTTCAAATCTGCTGCCCAAAAAGAATAAAAAAATTAAAACTCCAAATGCCACTCACATGGTTCAACACGGAACCTTCTTCTTTGCACCCTCTCCTCCAACGCCTGTGCCACTCGCCACTTTGATTTTATGCCATAAAGCCCCAACATTTAATTTTAAACCCTTCTTACTTCACCCATCACCACATAACAAAATAAAACGCCAAAATGTCTTTGCCCCACTCGAACCAAGCCCTTTCTCCCTTCAATACCTAAGTGGCGCATGAGAGCCACTCCGCTAATTGGACTTTCATGTCCACCTACACAGCCATTAATTAATAAGGCCTACCTAGCCAGTTCCTATAGGCGCCGAAAAAAAAAACAAAATCTTGCCACCACGGTTCGAACACAAGACCCTCAATGGCGCTTTTTCCATTTCTAAGCAGCAGCCCATGCCACTCCACCAATCTGCTTTTGAGTCCTAAACTCCCCAAATTATTTTTAAGGCCTTCCGCCTATTTCCCTTTAGACCCTAAAATCAAAAATTTTCCAAAGCCTTTCCCTTTCATCCAAGCATTCTTAAACCTCTAAAACACATCTAAAACACCCAAAACCTTCCAACACTGGAATTATACCCAATTGCCTAGCCCCTAAACCGAGGTGTTACAATTCTACCCTCCTTAAAATAATTTCGTCCTCAAAATTACTTTACTAACGAACGTCCGTACAACCTATCTTACCACCTTACGCTTATGCTGCGCACTCGATCTTACTAAGACTATCATACCTTCCCAACACGTCTCTAAGTTCGCACTCAAAATTTAAAACACCTCTCTTAGCAACACAGAAAAGGCTAATTCACAAGCAAGCAAAGCAATCAAAGCATGTACCAAAGCAAAGGAGGTTACCCGCTATCACATCCTTGGTTGACTCTGACTAGAACCATTCCTTCCATGGCTTGAACCACGACTCCTCGTCGCTCGAGGACAATTCTTAACCAGATGTGCCTTAGATCCACACCGAAAGCATTCTTTACTATTTCCCCAACACTCTCCTGTGTGAGGTCTTTCACACCGAGCACAAGGACGATTCCAATCCACTGGTACAAGTGCACTTACAGGGTTCTCGGTCCTTGGTCTTTTCTGGGCATAACCCAACGATACTGATAGCCCAACATTTTTCTTCTTCTCGTTCCCATTCTTTTCTCGATTTTCTCTTATAGTCTTCTTAACCTCTTCAGCAATCCGAGCTTTCTCCACTAGCACCGCGAAGTCTCTCTCCCTCTGCGGAGTAATCAGTATTCGAAGTTCATCTCACAATCTGTCCTCAAATCGGACGCACCTCTCATAATCAGTGGCCACAATTCCCTTAGCATATCGGGCTTAATAAAGACAAATTCCGCTTGCACCCACTATCGACTTACTTCCTTGTACTAGATTTAGAAACGCTTTCCTCTGCGAGTCCAAATAACGGCTCCTACGCACTTCCCTTCAAACTTGGCCTTAAAGAAATCCCAATCCAATCGATCCACGCAGACACCTTGTTTGGCGGTGAGCCACCAATGATAAGCTTGTCGTGAAGCAACAAACGCCCTTCAACTTTTCTTCATTGGTGCGGTCCAAATCGTCCATGATTCTTTCAAGCGCTTCTAGCCAATACTCCGCCACGTTAGGAGCTACTCCCGACACTCCTCTAAAGATCTCGGCTCCGCTCGATCTAAGCTTTTCCGACATCGACTTTCGAGTTCTATTTCCTCTACTAACTCCCGCTACTCGCTCTAGCACTCGCATCATGGCTGCGATCTGCGTCATCTTCTCTGTCGATCTTGCTCCTCTACGCCCTTCTTTGGCGGACTTCACTTTCTAACCCATGGCGGACCTATCGGTTCCGATCTCGCCATTCTACCTCATCTGCGCCCCTAGAACTCATCTCTATCGTGCGATTTAATCGATGAAGAAGTTTTATGCATTAGTAATTGTTCCACTATTTAACCATGAGCATATTTTATGAATGAAAGATTTTGAAGTAGTTCTTTCGTTCACACAAGGGTTCGATTCAAGTTTACTACTCTAATTCAGAGAATCACCTTCGTTCCTCGCTAGGGACACATTCATTCATCATCAAAACACATTCATTCCTCAGCAGAGGCACATTCAGTGGTATCTACCACCCACATTCACTATTCAGACATTTCTGCCCGTTTCTACCCCAGGGGTATTTCCGTCATTTTCCTACAGGGGTATTTCGGTAATAAACCAAAGCGATTCCAAAACTGTAATAAGTCAAGATATTTTTTTTTTAAATTCCCAAAATTGAAGAGTATTTTTTTTTGAAAATTTCCCAAATTGGAGATATAACAGGATTTTGAAAACCAGGGGTATTTTGGTAATTTTGTCAATCAGGGTAATTTTGTAAATTTCCAAAGTCAGGGCATTATTTTAAAATACAAAAATTTGGATACTTTTGCAAAGTGAGAGAATTTTATTAAAGTTGGGGTTATCTCAGAAATTTTGAAAGTCAGGGGCATTTTAGTAATTTTTAACACAGGGGTGTTTTCGTAAATTTTCAAATCGGAGTATATTGATATTTTGGAAACTAGAGATTTTGGTATTTTGCCAAGTAAAATCATTTTAACAAAAGTTGAGGTAGTCTTGGTAATTTTACAATCTGAGGGCATTTTGTAATTTTTGCTAGGGTATTTTGGTAATTTTGGTAAATCGAGAAAATGTTTTTCAAAACCAGATTTAGGGTTTACAAACCAAAGAGGTAAGTTTGAGAATTTTTTTTTAAATTAAGGGTTTTAAAACAATAAGGCTAATCCTTCCGGTTTTAATAATTGGTTTAGCCTATGAACAAGTCCTCTTGGTTAAGGTGAACCGTAGCTACGCACTGTAGGATTCTGCGAAGAGGAGGTGAGTCACGAGGACTGTTTAAGTACTGTGCTCTTCCGGATCCAATCCTAGACATGCTATTACAAAGTTGCCACATCTTAACTCTGCGACTTATTTCATGAGTTTGTTTATTAGGCACTTTAAATCTTATGCACGTGTTTGGGTAGACCAGTCCTAGGGTCCAATAGCCCTATCACTCTATTCTACGAGCCCAAATAAACCCATCACAATTCATATATAAATCATTTCAACAAATAGGGGTACTTACCTGGTGGACTTCGGGTCGGAGGTACAGGTGCCATGCCAGAATAACCTGAGAAATATTTCATAAAAACCCATATTTTGAAAAGCCCATTTTGAAAATGTTTTCGGGCCCAAAACCCTCAAAGTCGAGTTTTGAACTGGGCTCTGATACCAAACTGTAACATCCCCAAACCCGGCCCACAAGCCCTGACCGGATCTGGTATGTCACTGCGGAAAAACGGTTGGAAAATCTTTGACTTTAGAATAAACTTGAAAATTTTGTTAACTTTTGGAAAATGTGTCCATTAAAAAAAAATTATTTAATCATCTAAGCTTGATTTGAATTAAAACTTTATTATAAGTTGGTATGATATTAATCATTTGTAAAAATAATTCTAAGTATAGTATAAACTTCAATAATAAATAAAGTACTTTAAATCAAAAGGGGCCCTTATTACATCAAATCAATACCCAAACCATCGATGATATAAAATAATTAAATCAAATAAAACATCTATCGCATAAAATCGCTTTTGCATGGCCACCTTTGTCTCCACTCTAACCCGGTCCATTAATCACAAATCACTGCGATGTTGGATAAATAATTGGGTGAGTCACACGGACTCAGTGTGTAATTAAACCACTGATATCCACCCACATGTTAGCCACAAATCAACCCAATTATCAAATACAACATATAAACATAATCATATAGACATTACCACGATCTGGGCTTGGCCCACAATCAAATCATATTCAAGCACTGGGCTAGGCCCTTTTCTCATCAGTCCACTGATCACGGGGCTTGGCCCATTTCCACGTATGTTCTCAAAACATACCTATCCACATGTCATACTGGGCTTGGCCCATTTCCATATCATTTCATAACGGAACAATGCAACATGAAACCCAACCCAATCCTAAGGTCCATCCGCTACACACCCCCTTAACCAGCCTACCACACACCGGGGACTATCGAGTCGCCTCTCCTTTTCCTCCAAAAGGCAACCAATGCCATCCACGATGTAGCACGTAGCTAACATCAAACCACGATGGGGCACATAGCAACCCATCAAGCGCGATATGACATAAAGCCGATATCGGTCAAGGTAACCATGCGAACTAAATCGCAAAAGATCCACAACGCGACCTCGGTCCGCCAATCCACGATGTAGCACAAAGCTGACATCAACCACGTACTCGAAGTACACCCGTACCTTCTTTCAAAAACCCACCCATGCACATGTAACATAATATAATGCGGAGATAATGCATGTGCATGATATTCACAATCATAGGCATACCCACATATTAAAAATCAATTATCATATATTAACCAATTTGCTACTAACCTGGTCATCATCATACCCCCTTCAAGGGTATCAATTTCACATTTACTGCACTTGTTAGCAAACATATTAAACAGGCAAATATCACGCAAATCCCAAAACAATGGCTAACTACACACCTTATAACTCGAAGCCCTAAACCTCGACCCGATGCTATCGTTAAGCGAGACTATCATTATCCGCCTATCGTTTTCACTGACGCCCACACCCAGTGGCCAATCACGAATCGCCGAGACAGATTTCTTTCCTTAAACTTCGGATGTTGACCTTCCTTTCCCTATTGATCGGCACTCACATCCATCGATGATACATAATCGTAACCACACGATTAATCAACAAAGTCATAATCTACTATTAACGAATCTAAGTCACTTACTAACCATCCTTATCAAATAAATTGAAATCCAAGGCTTCCTTTGCTTCATCGATTGCCCTATAAACCATAGTCACCATTCGGTCAACACCAAAACACAACCAATGGCCTAAGGTCAATATCAAACCACTTACCCTTTTAATTGAATCCCGAAACACCAATAGAATTGTCGAAAATCCTGTTACAAGACTATTAGTACCGACTATCAACCATAATCCATGTAAAAAGGCCCTTTGTCCGAATACTACAAGAGATAGATTAATATCATACGACCTTACCTTTCATAACGACTAAAGAAAAACCCAACGCCCAACCTTTGCCCAACCAATAATCGACTACCACAAGGAATAAGATTGACGAGGACTTGTAAACAAAGCGAGAGAGAATGAGAGGCTAAATGTTTGCAATGACTCCTAAATGGAGTTGGAATGTTCGACCAAGGTAAGCTTTTAGGGGTGATTTGGCTTGAATGAAGTGGAGAGAAACAAATGGAATATTCGGCTAAGGGACCTCAGTAGTTTCGGCCAAATAAGCAAGTGAGAAGGAGGACGGTTTTGGTGAGAATAGAGTATGAGAAGAAAAGAAAATGAAGGTCTAGAAGAGATTAAACATTGGCTAAAGGGTGAAAAGAAATTCAAGAAGGAAGCGCCCATTAAATAGCAAATTCGCACCCTCCCCAAAAGACTCCAAAGCCGATTAAACACTCCAAGCCCCCCATTCGCCATGACTTCCACCAAATCCAAAATTCCTTCCTAAATTCACTCAATACCACCCAATTCAAAATAAAAAAAATAATCTAATAGCAACCATTATCACCTATTTACTAATTTTAAACTAATTAAAATAATCCCACCATTTTCAAAAATAAATAAAACAAGATTACCCACCAGCCGAATTCAAAAAGCTAAACAACCCCAATTCAACCTTATCCTACTTGAAGCTCCCCATGTGCCGTCCAATGCCTTCAAATCTGCTGCCACTCACATGGTTCGAACCTGGAACCTTGCTGCTGCACCCCTCTCCTCCAACGCCCAGGCCACTCGACCACTTTGATTTTTATGCCAGAAAGCCCCAACATTTAATTTTAAACCCTTCTTACTTCAGCCCATCACCACATAACAAAAATAAAAACGCCAAAATACCGCTACCCCCACTCGAACCAGCGCCCTTTCTCCCTTGGCGCCTAAGTGGCGCATGAGAGCCACTCGCTAATTGGACTTTCATGTCCACCTACCGCCATTAATTAATAAGGCCTATCTAGCCAGTTCCTATAGTCGACGAAAAAAAAAATGAATCTTGCCACCACGGTTCGAACACAAGACCTCAATGGCATTACTTCCACCCCTTAAGAAAGCGCCCATGCCACTTCACCAATCGCTTCTTGCGCCCTAAACTCCCCAAATTATTTTTAAGGCCTTCGCCCTATTTCCCTTTAGACCCTAAAATCAAAAATTTTCCAAAGCCTTTCCCTTTCATCCAAGTATTCTTAAACCTCTAAAACACATCCAAAACACCCAAAACCTTTCAACACTGGAATTATAACGAATTGCCTAGCCCCTAAACCGTGGTGTTACAATTCTACCCTCCTTAAAATAATTTCGTCCTCGAAATTACTTTACTAACGAACGTCCGTACAACCTATCTTACCACCTTACGCTTATGTCGCAGACTCGATCTTACTAAGACTATCATACCTTCCCAACACAGCCTCTAAGTTCGACTCAAAATTCAAAACACCTCTCTTAGCAACACGTAAAAGGCTAATTCACAAGCAAGCAAAGCAATCAAAGCATGTACCAAAGCAAAGGAGCTTACCCGCTATCACATCCTTGGTTGACTCGACTAGAACCATTCTTTCCATGGCTTGAACCACGACCCTCGTCGCCGAGGACAATTCTTAACCGGATGTGCCTTAGATCCACACCGAAAGCATTCTTTACTATTTCCCCAACACTCTCTGTGTGAGGTCTTTCACACCGAGCACAAGGACGATTTCGATCCTTGGTACAAGTGCACTTACTGTGGTTCTCGGTCCTTGGTCTTTTCGGGCATTACCCAATGATCCGATGGCCCAACATTTCTCTTCTTCTCGTTCCTATTCTTTTCCCAGTTTTCTCTTATAGTCTTCTTAACCTCTTCAGCAATCCGAGCTTTCTCCACTAGCACCGCGAAGTCTCTCTCCCTCTGCGGAACAATCAGCATTCGAAGTTCATCTCGCAATCCGTCCTCAAACCGGACGCACCTCTCATAATCAATGGCCACAATTCCCTTAGCATACTGGCTTAACTGCACAAATTCCGCTTCGTACCCAGCTATCGACTTACTTTCTTGTACTAGATTTAGAAACGCTTTCCTCTGCGAGTTTAAATAACTAGCTCCTACGTACTTCCCTTCAAACTTGGCCTTAAAGAAATCCCAATCCAGTCGATCCGCCGGTACACCTTGTTTGACAGTGAGCCACCAATGATAAGCTTCGTCGCGAAGCAACGAAACAGCGCCCTTCAACTTTTCTTCATTGGTGCAGTCCAAATCGCCCATGATTCTTTCAACTGCTTCTAGCCAATACTCCACTACGTTAGGAGCTACTCCCGACACTCCTCTAAAGATCTCAGCTCCGTTCGATCTAAGCCTTTCCGATACCGACTTTCGAGTTTCATTTCCTCTACTAACTCCCGCTACTCGCTCTAGCACTCGCAACATGGCCCGCGATACTGCGTCATCTTCTCCTGTCTGATCTTGCTCCTCGACGTCCATCTTTGGCAGACTTCACTTTCGACCCATGGCGGACCCTATCGGCCCGATGTTGCCATTCTACCTCATGCGGCCCCTAGAACTCATCTCTATCGTCATGATTTAATCGATTAAGAAGTTTTATGCATTAGTAATTGTTCCACTATTTAACCGCGAGCATATTTTATGAATGAAAGATTTTAGAAGTAGTTCTTTCGTTCACACAAGGGTTCAGTTCAAGTTTACTACTCTAATTCAGAGAATCACCTTCGTTCCTCGCTAGGGACACATTCATTCATCATCAAACACATTCATTCCTCAGCAGAGGCACATTCAGTGGTATCTACCACCCACATTCACTATTCGGACATTTACGCGCTTCTACCCTGCGGTATTTTCGCCATTTTCTCTGAGGGTATTTCGGTAATAAACCAAAGCGATTCCAAAACTGTAATAAGTCAGGATCTTTTTTTAAATTCCCAAAATTGAAGAGTATTTTTTTGAAAATTTCCCAAATTGGAGATATAACAGGATTTTGAAAACCAGGGGTATTTTGGTAATTTTGTCAATCGAGGTAATTTTGTAAATTTCAAAGTCGGGCATTATTTTAAAATACAAAATTTGGATACTTTTGCAAAGTGAGAGAATTTTATTAAAGTTGGGGTTATCTCGTAAATTTTGAAAGTCGGGGCATTTTAGTAATTTTTAACACAGGGGTGTTTTCGTAAATTTTCCAAATCGGAGTATATTGATATTTTGGAAACTAGAGATTTTGGTATTTTGCAAAGTAAAAATCATTTTAACAAAAGTTGAGGGTAGTGCGGTAATTTTACAATACAGGGGCATTTTTGTAATTTTGTCGCTAGGGGCATTTTGGTAATTTTGGTAAATCGAGAAAATGTTTTTCAAAACCAGATTTAGGGTTTACAAACCAAAGAGGTAAGTTTGAGAATTTTTTTTTTAAATTAAGGGTTTTAAAACAATAAGGCTAATCCCTTCCGGGTTTTAATAATTGGTTTAGCCTATGAACAAGTCCTCTTGGTTAAGGTGAACCGTAGCTACGCACCAGGTAGGATTCCTGCGAAGAGGAGGTGAGTCACGAGGACTGCTTAAGTACCAGGCTCTTCCGGATCCAATCCTAGACATGCGCACACAGGTTGCCACACCTTAACTTCGTGACTTATTTCACGAGTTTATTTATTAGCACTTTAAATCTTATGCACGTGTTTGGGTAGACTAGTCCTAGGGTCCAATAGCCCTATCACTCTATTCTACGAGCCCAAATAAACCCATCACAATTCATATATAAATCATTTCAACAAATAGGGGTACTTACCTGGTGGACTTTGAATTGAGGTACAGGTGCCATGCCAGAATAACCTGAGAAATATTTCATAAAAACCCATATTTTGAAAAGCCCATTTTGAAAATGTTTTCGGGCCCAAAACCCTCAAAGCCGAGTTTTGAACCGGCTCGATATAAATCAGTAACATCCCCAAACCCGCCCACAAGCCCCGACCGGATCCGGTATGTCATGCGGAAAAACAGTTGGAAAATCTTTGACTTTAGAATAAACTTGAAAATTTTGTTAACTTTTGGAAAATGTGTCGATTAAAAAAATTATTTAATCATCTAAGCTTGATTTGAATTAAAACTTTATTATAAGTTGGTATGATATTAATCATTTGTAAAAATAATTCTAAGTATAGTATAAACTTCAATAATAAATAAAGTACTTTAAATCAAAAGGGCCCTTATTACATCAAATCAATACCCAAACCATCGATGATATAAAATAATTAAATCAAATAAAACATCTATCGCATAAAATCGCTTTTGCATGGCCACCTTTGTCTCCACTCCAACCCGGTCCATTAATCACAAATCACCTGCGATGTTGGATAAATAATTGGGTGAGTCACACGGACTCAGTGTGTAATTAAACCACTGATATCCACCCACATGTTAGCCACAAATCAACCCAATTATCAAATACAACATATAAACATAATCATATAGACATTACCACGATCTCGGCTTGGCCCACAATCAAATCATATTCAAGCACTGGGCTAGGCCCTTTTCTCATCATCCATCGATCACGGGCTTGGCCCATTTCCACGTATGTTCTCAAAACATACCTATCCACATGTCATCTTGGGCTTGGCCCATTTCCATATCATTTCATAACGGAACAATGCAACATGAAACCCAACCCAATCCTAAGGTCCATCCGCTACACACCCCTTAACCACCTACCACACACCGGGGACTATCGAGTCGCCTCTCCTTTTCCCTCCAAAAGGCAACTAATGCCATCCACGATGTAGCACGTAGCTAACATCAAACCACGATGGGGCACATAGCAACCCATCAAGCGCGATATGACATAAAGCCGATATCATCAAGGTAACCATGCGAACTAAACCAAAAGATCCACAACGCGACCTCGATCGGCGCCAATCCACGATGTAGCACAAAGTCGACATCAACCACGCATCAAGTACACCGCACCTTCTTTCAAAACCCACCCATGCACATGTAACATAATATAATGCGGAGATGATGCATGTGCATGATATTCACAATCATAGGCATACCCACATATTAAAAATCAATTATCACATATTAACCAATTTGCTACTAACCTGGTCATCATCATACCCCTTCAAGGGTATCAATTTCACATTTATCGCACTTGTTAGCAAACATATTAAACAGCAAATATCACGCAAATCCCTAAACAATGGCTAACTACACACCTTATAACTCAAGCTCTAAACCTCGACCCCGACGCTATTGTTTAGCGAGACTACCGTTATCTGCCTATCATTTTCTGCTGCACGCCCACACCCCAGTGGCCAATCACGAACTGCCGAGACAGCTCTTTCCTTAAACTTCGGGACAGTGACCTTCCCTTTCCCCTCTTGACTGGCACTCGCATCCATCGACGATACTTAATCAGAACCACACGATTAATCAACAAAGTCATAATCTACTATTAACGAATCTAAGTCACTTACTAATCATCCTTATCAAATAAATTGAAACCCAAGGCTTCCTTTGCTTCATCGATTTCCTATAAACTATAGTCACCATTCGGTCAACACCAAAACACAACCAATGGCCTAAGGTCAATATCAAACCACTTACCCTTTTAATTGAATCCAAACACCAATAGAATTGTCAAAATCTCATTATAAGACTATTAGTACCGGCTATCAACCACAATCCATGTAAAAGGCCCTTGTCCGAATACTACAAGAGATAGATTAATATCATACGACCTTACCTTTCACAACGACTAAAGAAAAACCCAACGCCCAACCTTTGCCCAACCAATAATCAGCTACCACAAGGAATAAGATTCGACGAGTGGACTTGTAAACAAAGCAGAGAGAATGAGAGGCTAAATGTTTTGACAATGACTCCTAAATAGAGTTGGAATGTTCGCCAAGGTAAGCTTTTAGGGTGATTTGGCTTGAATGAAGTGGAGAGAAACAAATGGAATATTGGCTAAGGGACCTCAGTAGTTTCGCCAAATAAACAGTGAGAAGGAGGGACGGTTTTGGTGAGAATAGAGTATGAGAAGAAAAAGAAAATGAAGGTCTATAAGAGATTAAACATTCGGCTAAAGGGTGAAAAGAAATTCAAGAAGGAAGCTGCCCATTAAATAGCAAATTCGGCACCCCCACCCCCAAAAGACTCCAAAGCCGATTAAACACTCCAAGCCCTCCCCATTCGGCCATGACTTCCACCAAATCCAAAATTCCTTCCTAAATTCACTCAATACCACCCAATTCAAAATAAAAAAAATAATCTAATAGCAACCATTATCACCTATTTACTAATTTTAAACTAATTAAAATAATCCCACCATTATCAAAAATAAATAAAACAAGATTACCCACCAGCCGAATTCAAAAAGCTAAACAACCCCAATTCAACCTTATCCTACTTGAAGCTCCCTATGTGCCGTCCAATGCCTTCAAATCACGCCCAAAAGAATAAAAAATTAAAACTCCAAATGCCACTCACATGGTTCAACTCGAACCTTGTCACTGCACCCTCTCCTCCAACGCCCAGGCCACTCGGCCACTTTGATTTTTATGCCATAAAGCCCCAACATTTAATTTTAAACCCTTCTTACTTCAGCCCATCACCACATAACAAAAATAAAAACGCCAAAATGTCACGCCCCCACTCGAACCAGTACCTTTCTCCCTTCAGTACTTAAGTGGCGATGAGAGCCACTCGCCAAGTGGACTTTCATGTCCACCTACACCGCCATTAATTAATAAGGCCTACCTAGCCAGTTCCTATAGCCGAAAAAAAAAACAAAATGTCGCCACCTCGTTCGAACACAAGACCCTCAATGGCGCTTACTTCCATTACTTAAGGCGCCCATGCCACTCCACCAATCTGCTTCTTGTGTCCTAAACTCCCCAAATTATTTTTAAGGCCTTCCGCCTATTTCCCTTTAGACCCTAAAATCAAAAATTTTCCAAAGCCTTTCCCTTTCATCCAAGCATTCTTAAACCTCTAAAACACATCCAAAAATACCCAAAAACCTTCCAACACTGGAATTATACTCGAATTGCCTAGCCCCTAAACCAGGGTGTTACATTATACACATGTGAACATTATATACCTTAATGATTTAAAGGCATTAAACTTGAACCAAAACAACCAATACATATCTCAAATATATAAACCAAACTTACCATTTCAAATGGGCATCATTTTGGCCATTCTACTTACCTTATTCTACCAACTACATGACAAGCTTAAGTAAATTCATGTTTAACTTCCCACATTCATCAAGCATTGCTAATTCATGCATTAACCAATTCATTTACTATGAAGAATACGAGATTTATCATATACCAAAACCATCAAAAGTTACCAAACTCATCAAGGCTTTTATACATTACAGTATATATACAAGACACTTATATACATGCCACAACTCTAGACTCAAAATGGTAAAAAAGCTACCAATCACCAGACCGAAATCCAGGTTTGGACAATTCATCCATACCCACCAGACCAATCATGAGAACCTTCTTATAGATCTAGAATAAACTATTCTTTTATTCGAATCAAGCTATGGAGATATTCTCACCCTAGGATCATTGTTCAACAAGCCACTTGGAGCTTTCCAAATGTAACACCCTCTACCCGTATCCGTTGCCGAAATATGGTACGAGGCATTACCGGAGTTTACTGAACATTTTCGAATAATTCTGAGTCATTATTATTCATATTCTGAAAATAATCATAACGTCCCTCTATTGGGTCCTCAAAGCCCAAAACATACATTAGGAACCAATTGGGATTAAATTGGGATTATAGAGAATTCTTCGCAAAATCTTAAAATTTTCCTACATTGGTTAGCGTACTTTAATATTAACAAATTTTTTATTATTATTTTGACATGTCTCACTTAAATTTATTACTTATCCTAATATACATAATTTTCCTTATAAAACATATCAAAGATAGTCTTATATTTACATGTTATGATCCATATCGTTTTCTTGCTATTTCTTCATAAATATAAATTATTCAATTTATTATAACAATGTTTCATGTACCATCATTTTCATGAGATTAGTATATATTTGTTCTAGTAGTAGTTCATAATCTTGAATATGCATAATTATCCGCAAATTTCACATACATATATTTTCCATGTCATATTTCAATATATCAAATAATTATTATTTCTATGTATTTCAAGTTTAATTTCATGATTTCAAGTACTTGCCATTTTCGTATTTATCCCGTTGAATTTCTCGAATTTCGATGGATTTTCCAAGAGTACACTTATAGTGTACAATTCCTGTGTCCGTCAATTGCATACATATGGGTACACCCTTTTCCAGAGAGCACACTCCATGAACCTCATCCTAACAATGGATTACAGTCCAGCTAAATCCTCAGAAGAAAGCACACTCCCGCGAACCTCATTTATTACAGTGGGATTACCAGTCCAGGCTAAATCCCCTATAACATATGCTCAAAGAGTATTGTCGGGATTACCAGTCTAGGCTAAATCCCCTGCAACGGCAATTACTCTAATGAGCTTGGATCTGAATTACCAGTCCAGGCTAAATTCAGATCCTAATTCGGATTACCCGTCCGGGCTAAATCATTTTTCCACATATTCTTCGGGAGGGCTATATCAGGATCACCTGTCCGGGCTAGATCCTTTTTGTCGTAACCATTTTTTTTAAAAACGACAAAGGGTTCGACTTTGGGTTTTAAAAATGAAAAAACGGGAGTCGCTACCAATCCCTTTTTGTTGAGGTGTGATCGGGTCACCTCGTAAAACGGTCATTTTTAATAAACAGTTTGGTTTATCAAAACAACGATTTTGGTCTACGAAATCCAGAAAATGAGTTTGGAAGTCGGTTACGCACGAGGAAGGGTTAGCACCCTCGATACGGCCAAAATTGGTACCAAAATGATTAATTAGTGTCTTAATGTCGGAAATTTGGAAAGATTTTTAAAATACGGATCCTTTAAAAGGTATTAGGATATTTGAGATTTCTTTGTTCCGAGAGGGTACAAACATCACATCCAGTGCGTTAGGACATGATATTCTACACCTTCGTAATCAAAGCTATCTCATGATTTTACGAAGTTTATCAATAGGATATTTAGTTATTTAGTCCAACGGAAAATTGCAACCCAGCACGTTAGGGCACTATTCCCCGAATTCCCAAATACAGAACATTGCCTTTATTTTAAAACCTTTAAATGGAGTGTAGCAATTTTACAAAATGCATCGTATCGGATTAAATCAAAGAAAAGGCTCGAGTCAAAACTTGAGATTTCTTTGTCCCGAAAAGATATAAACATCACATCCAGCACGTTAGGACACGATGTTTTAATCTCTCGTAATCAAAGTCATCTCGTGATTCGTGAAACTTCGTAAAAGGATGTTAAGTTATTTAGTTAAACAGAAAATCGCAACTCAAAGACGTTAGGGCACTATTTCCCGAATTTCTAAATACGAAACATTGCCTTACTTTAAGAATCTTTGGATAGAATAGGACGATTTCATAAAATGTATTTTTATTTAGCGAGATTATTGAAAAATTGCAATAGCAATAATAATGCCAATAAAGGATGATTGATAACAATAATGATGACAGTGGTGATGGATAACAATACTAAACAAATGATAATAAAGATGTTATATAATGGTAATAATAATAATGATAAGATTGAACAATGGTAACAATAATAGTAACGATATATATAGTAATAGTAAGTCGATAAAATACGCTTATATGTGTATGAATATCATGACAAGAAGAAGCATAATAAACAAATAGTAAAACACATATGCGATAATATAGTAGTAGTAAACTAACAATATATATATATTTATATATATAACTATGATGAAAGCGATGGTTAAAGCTTAACGAGAAAGCAATAATATGGTCGAAATGAAATGGTCATGTGGATAACGATATGTTAATGAAAATAATAATAATGGTAATAGTAAAGAATAAAATAAACACGATAACAAATAAAATATGTATATGGATTTGATATGTGAAAATAATGACAAACAATAGAAATAACAAATAATAGTGATAATAATAATAATAATAATAATAATAATAATAATAATAATAATAATAATAAAAAGCAATTTAAATACATAAATATATATAAAAAATAATGATAATAATAGTATTTATGTATAATAATAATATAATGCCAATAATGATAATGGAAATATATATATATATATATATATGAAAAATAAATAAGTAAGTAAGGTAAAATAAAGTAAATTAATAATTGAATAAAGTAATAAATATAATAATAGTAATCATAATATTAATATTAATAATAAATGTAATAATGGTAAATATAATATAGTATCAACAATACTAAATACAATCAAATAATAATAATGATAATAATAATAATAGTAATACAACAAAATGATAAAAATAATAGTAGTAGACATAATAATAATAGATAGCAATAATAAACAAATGATAGTAAAAAAATAATGATAATAATAATATAGTAAAATAATAATATAATAATAATAGTATTAATAATAAAAGAATAAAACGCGAATTAACCTAAAGGGGATTGAATTGAAATTAAAACGGAATTTTAGGGTTAAATTATGAATAAAACAAGGTTCGAGGGGTCAAATGATAAATAAGATAAAGTTCGGGGTCGATTGGTAAATAAAAATAAAAGAAAAGGACCGATTTGCACATGCGGAGGAAATGGAGGGACCACGCGCGCAATAATTCCTTCCGGCCGAAACGCACAGCAGCAGGGGGGACCAGATTGGAAACCGGACTAAATGTTCGGGCCAGATTTTAAAATAACAAAGATCTGATTAAACAAAATAAAAATGCGGAAGGGCTAAAAGTGCAATTAGCCCGTCCGTTCAAAAACGAGCGGATCCTCAGGTCGGGTCGGGTCACGAGCGAGGGTCAAGGTCAAAACGACGTCGTTTTGGGGTTAAGGGCCAGCCCCCAAAACGATGTCGTTTTGGGAGGCTATTTAAAGGCCAAAAACTTGAAAAAAAATTCATTTCCCCTACTTAAACAAAAAAAAACCAATCCTTTTCCTTTTTTTCTCTCATGGGTGGGGTTCGCCGAATTGATGGCTTGACGTCACGCCGTTGTTGTCGCTCAACCACCACTACGGTGGCGAAAAAGGTAAAAGTTTTATTTTTTCCTTTTTTATACTTTGATATTATATATATAAATAAACTATTTTTTTAAGAAAATAAAGAAAATAGGTTCATATATGTAGTTTCGAAAATGAAAAAAAAAAGAAAATAGAGGACCTTAGCCCGTCTCCTTCAACCCTCCTACTGTTTGTATTATTTTTTGACGATGCCAATCTCTACTCTTCCGTAATTAGAATTTGTTTGTATTTGACAAACTATTCGAATCTCTCTGTTCTTGCATGGATAATCAAAAAGAAAAAAAGCTCCTTACAATGTACTTTGTTTGGCTTTTTATAGCCATTTTACACGATTTATTTGACTATTCTTTATGCTGTCTTTTCTTGATTTTGCAGGTGCAAGTGGAGCAATGATGGTGGCGGTGGTGCTGTGCTTGGGCGGTGGGCAGGTGGAGCAGGTCTGGCGCAGAAGACAGTGGCCTAAGCTGCGGCGCAGAGGGGCAAGTGGCCCTAGGGTTTTGTTTTTTCTGATTTTGGTGTTTGGGCCTTCTTGTTTGGGTTAGTTTTAGGTGTAACGGGCCCCGGGGAAAAATGGGTTCGTACACTTTTCACACATATTCTTCGGAAGGGCTATATCAGGATAGGATCACCCCTCCGGGCTAGATCCTTTTTACCGTCAATTCCTTTTCAGAGATCCATCGAATTTTCCTTTCATTCAACCAGGATTTATTTTCCATTTTCATCAAGAATATCAATGCTTCATCAATTACCATACAATGAATATCCAAATTATATTCATATCAATAAGAATATATTTCAAGTATTTAAGATTATAATTCAAGTTACACGAATTTATCTCATTGCTTGTTCATGTTTATAGTTTCACTAATCCGATGACTTTTCTTTTCCACGTTAAAGTCTCGTATTTGAGTTATCCGGATCTTTATTAATAAATTTGATCATCATTTCATTCATCTCAGATTCTGATACATTTAATTAATGCTTTAGGTAAAAATTACCATTTTGCCCCTAAGCTTTTAATTAATGACGATTTCATCCTTAGGTTCAGAAAAATAAAATTCTTGTAATTTAATCATTGTTTCAAGCCTAATTATTCTCATATATATTGATAACAGCCCATGAATTCTATGAAATATCAAAATTTTCCATAATTTCAACACATTTCAATTTAATCCCTAAAACATATTTTCACCGATCTTGATCTAAATTAATAATTTCATTCAAGTTTATAATTTAAGTAATAAAATAATCAATTTCATGCAATTTGGTCATTTCTTGACATTTTTACAAAATTACCCATAAAGTTTTACTTTTATTCAATTTAGTCCCTGAGCTTTGAACATGCAAATTAGCCATGCTAGTTGAATATTCGTATATATTTTCCTCCTCCTCCTCTCCATTCCACAACCTTAATTTATATAACATGTTTACAAGTAACATTATCTATGATTTCACTATTTACTCATAAATTTATTCAAAGTTGTCTATTTGCATCATAGTCACTAAATTATTTATATCTTGAGCTACAGAATTTCAATTTAAGATCCGCTAATTTTCCTAAAACTAGACTCACATATATTCTTACCATAAAATTTTTAGAATTTTTTATTTATCCAATAAGTACAGTTTATTCTTTAAATTTACCCCTATTCTGATGTCTGACAGTTCTGATCCTTCTTCACTAAAAATTAATTATCTCCTCATACGAGATTCGAATGATGTTTCCGTTTCTTTATATTGAAAATAGACTCATTCATAATTTTAAAAATATAAATTTAAGCCCCTAATTATTTTTCTACAATTTTTTATGATTTTACAAAGTCAGAACAGGGGAACCCGAAATCATTCTAACCTTGCCTAACAAAACCTATTATATCTCGTGATTTACAACTCCATTACTTACAAAGTTTATTCTATAATAAACTAGACCTAATAAGCTTTAATTCCATACTTTATTCATCATATAATTCGATTTATACAATTTTTGGTGATTTTCTAAAGTTAGACTACTGCTGCTGTCCAAAACTGTTTTAGTGCAAAATATTAATTACCAAGTTTATAACACCTTAATTTCCTTTCTCTACAATATTTCCCATCACTTTCTCTTATTTTCCTTCACTAACATATCAAGAACATAAAACCTTATATAAAAAACTCTACATTAACATCATTTCCATGCTTTTTCCACAATATCAAACTTAAAAATATATTGAAAACTTGATGTTCTTACCTTGTTTTATTGATTTCAATCTTTAACTTGATTTTCTCTCTCCTCCAGCTTCTATTTCTTGAATCTAACTTGATATTTTTGTTCCCCATAGTCTCCTTGTCATCTTTCTCTCTTGATGGCCATAGAAATTCTTTTGAATTTTAAGTGAAAATGGTGAATTTTTGGTAAAAGGACCAATTTGTAAAGAAAAGAAAACTTCTTTCTTTCTCTTCTTCTCACGTTGGTTTGCATGGGAAAGAGATGATAAAAATTTATCATATTTCCTTCCTTATATACTACATAAATAATAAAAAAAAATGATAAATAATAAAATATCTCATCAAAATATTAATAAAATAATATTTATCCAATTAAATAATTATAAAATATCATCAACATCATCATTACTTTCTAGATTTCTCTGTCTTCCAATTGACCATTTTGCCCTTTGTGATCTTTAAAATTCCATCCTTGAATCATCACATAACTTGGTAAAATTATGATTTAATCCCTCATAATTCTTTACCTATTCAATTTGGTCCTAATTCATCCATTTTCCTTAGTTTCTAGATCATTCCACCCTTAAAATATTTTTACTATTGGTCCTTTAACTTTTTCATATTTAAACTTTAACCCCTCAAGTTTTGAATATTTACTCTTAGGCAACAAAACTTTTCTCACTTTTACCATTTGGTCCTTTCTTGAATTAATATATCATAATATACTTCTCAATGTTGTCGTAACTCCAAAATTTCCCTTTTTGTCGCTTTATTTCCTTATTTTACTATATCAAAGATAATATTTTACTGTAAAAATTTTCGGGGTATTACACCAAAACCCTCTTCAACAGTCGCTTTTTATAACCACCTTGCTAATCAAAAGCCTTGAACACTCTAAGGCAAAAACCATTTTTAACGATGTGGTTTCCTTCATTTATCGCTTTTTCTAAACCTACCTTGTATTTGAAACGAACAAAAGCAAAAGTAGTCTCTTTGTCTCTTCTCCTAAGGCTATGAAACACCATGTAAAGGTCTCCATCATCAGCATATTTCTCAAAGAACTCTTTCACAATGAGTCTAGAAATCCCTTTGTTGAAGGAGCCAACAAAAGCTATGAAAAACTTTTGATGATTGTCTGTCACTTGACTAAACCTAAGATCTATTCCATTTGCCCTTGCCTTATCACATCTCCGGAAGATCGATGTCTTCATCTTGCCAATTGGTAAGATCGGTTAATACTTCACTACAAAGAGAAAAATAAATTAAAGCTAATATAATGATATGTAAAAATATAAATTAATCTAAAATTTTAAATATATACTTTTTAAATAGTTATTTTTTTGGAACAATGAAGTTTTAAATAATTAATATAAATAAAGATATCTTGATACATTGGTGAGAAGATTACTTTAAATTAAATGACCACCATGCGTGAATATCCCATTAATTATAGGTTTAAGGGTGTAAAAAACCCTCAAATTTAAAAAAAAAAAAAAGCAATTAAGCCCTTACTTTTTTTTTTTTTTGCACTCAATTGGATACTTAAACTTTCAAAATGCATCAAAAAGGCCCTCAAACATTTTCAAAGAAAACAATTAAGGCCCTACTTTTTTTTTCCACTCAATTAGATACTTGAATTGCCAAAATGCATCAAAAAAGTCATTTGACTGTTAACTTTAACGATTGACTGTTAAAGCAAATCGCCCCTAATTTTTTCAGTTAAAGTCACCACCGTATGAAATGTGACAAAAAGTGATAAAAAATAAAAATCAATAAATGTTATAAAATTATTAAGTTCTAAAAATATATAAGAAATATTTATTTTTATTAAAATTAGAAAAAGATTATAAAATGGTAAAAACTATAAAATATTAGAAATATAGAAAAATATATAGCATTTTATAAAGTCATAAGAAAATGATAAAAAATGTAAAGAAATGTAAAATTTGTAAAAGAATTATAAAATTTATCATATCAAAAGAAGCATTTTATAATTTTTTTAATTTTTTTACTTTTTATCATTTTTCGCCACATGTCACGTTGTGTTGCGACACGTGATAGCTTTAAATGAAAAAAAATTGGGGATCGTTAACTTTAACGGTCAACGGTTAAAGTTAATGGTTAAAGGGATTTTTTGATGTATTTTATAATTTTTTGATGATTTTTATAAAATTTTACAATTTTTTTATAAATTTTTACGTTTTTTATATTTTTTTATAATTTTTAGTAAATTTTAAATATTTTTTTATATTTTTTAAATTTTTATTTCTTATAATTTTTTTGTCACATTTGACATCGTGGTTGTGACATAGGATGGTTTAATTGAAAAAATTAAGGGTAATTAACTTTAATGGTTAATTGTTAAAGTTTACAATTAATGGGCATTTTTTATGCATTTTGGCAATTGAGTGCAAAAAAAGAAAAAAAAAAGCAAGGGCCTAATTATTATTTTTTAAAAGTTTGAGGGTTTTTTATACCCTTAAGCCTTAATTACATAAGTAACAATTAGGGTTGATGAGAAAATTTATAATAAATTGTTAATCATAGAATCAATGATTTGTATCCAATTAATCAAAGTTAAAGCTAATAGCACAAGTTGAAAAACTAAAATTCACGACTTGAACCTAGATTACACCAGCGACGGTGAACGCCTTAATCATAATGCCAAACCATAAAGTTTCCTTCCATATTTTCATTCAACCAATTCTTATTACGATGAACAGTCAAACCACAAAATTTCCTTCAATATTTTAATTCAACCCATTCTTGTTATTAGTAATTAATGTTATGAATTATATCCAAAACAAAATTAATTCACTTCTGGTCTGCATCAAAGAAGTTTCAAAGATGGCTGTGTGGACCGGAAAGAAAGGATACACTACCTAATTTATCTCTCTCCCAAGGTAACGTATTTGCTTTTAACCATATAGATAAAGTGACACTGACTTAAAATTTGAGCTGAAGATTCAAACATGCAATGCAGTGAAAACGTGGAATAGTATAATATCTATAAAGAAAAGGGCTAAATTCCAATTGGATAACAATCCTGACTTTTCCAGTGCATACAGTAAAAGCATTTAATTTGCGTTCCACATCTTGTCCTTTACTCACACCAAAAGTAATACTGTGGGATGGAGAATGAGAAGGAGAGTGGAGAAGCTAAATGAAGATGTGAGCAAAGCCGACACTAATTAGCTTGCTGCTGGGTTAATACATTCCCTCCTTGTTTAATCATCAATATAGGGGTGCTCTCGGTTGTTTAGGTGTCTAATCATGCATGCCATGGGCCCCTTAGCTTTGAAATTTCCACCTCCGTCACCAATCTAAATTAATGTTTGTTTGATAGGTATCTAATCATTTGCTTTGATTGATCAATCTGTCTTCATTCATTCCTTTGATCCAAGGCTGTCTAGTATATGCATAATTACGTTTTATAAATAATATTAATTTCACCACACGATTAAATTTTGAATTGTTTTTCAAATTTCCAAAGTATGAATGAAGTTTTTAATGTGTTAAAATGTTAATTTAAATTTAACGTGAAATATATTTAAAATACGTATTAAAATTTAAATATATAAGTATTTATTATTTGAACAATTTATAAATAATATATTAAAAAATAGAATCGAAGATGTTTATAAGATATACATACATGTGTTTACAATTTAATCTATTTTTTTAAATGTGTTCCACTTTATATGTAACACCCCTACCCGTATCCGTTGCCAGAACAAAGTACGAGACATTATCGAGAAGTACGGAACACTTACAGATAATTTAAACCATTTATCACTCAAATACCAATATTGATTATAAAAGTTACCTTTGAAGTCCAAATCATGCATTAGGATCGGGTCGGGACTAAATCAAAATCGTATGAAGTTTTTCACAATATCTCAAAATTTATCTCATTTACAAGGGTCCCACATTTAATACATACAAAAACCAATTCAACATATTCAACCGAGCCTTATACTTAATACTATATTTGTTAGTCGTACACTTCATATAAATAACAAGAAACATATATGGGCTCAATTCTCATTAAATTTCTCTTGTACTCATATTTTTTCACACTATGTATTCATATAACATATAACAATCACACCTCTGTATTTCATATATATTTTTATAACAAATTATCTTGATTTCAAACTACTTCATATTTGAGTTTTACTTATCAAGTCATTTGAAACATCATCTTTACACATATAGTGCACTTGAGATGCACAATTCTATAATTATGAATGAACACATTTATCAAACATATTTCATGTTTTATATATATAGTCTCATATTTCCATGTATCAATTACCATCATTTCCTCGATTTTGACAAATACATGTAACAATTCATAAACATGCAATTCACTAACTCATCATGCCAATCACAATTTAAATTAACAAATCACTTATTGAGCCAAATTTCAATGTTCACTAAAATCTATTAGGATGTACGTATCCACCAATAAATTTCATGTATGTATTATCACCTCATATTTTCACATACATTTACTTTCCATATTATGAACTCAAATAACATATACAAGACATACCAATGTATTCCAAGTACGTTTTCATAATATTTCATTTCGAATTTTCTCGTTAACTCATTTGGAATACCAATTCATACGGATAATACACTCAAGGGTGTACAAATATATAATTAATTACAAATGAACTCATTCATCAACCAAGTTCTATGTTCATGTCTCATCAACTCATATTTCCTCATATCACATAACTCTATGAAACACTTACCAGCTTCGTCAAATTAGTGAACGTCTTACGGAATTGTTCTACACCGATATGCATTGAATTTCACTGATAATCACTGATGCCATAACATAGCTATGGTTTTTTCACAAGAATGTCATAGCTCAACCATGGTCTTACATCTTCACTATCATTATGCCATGGTGAAACCATGGACTTATCCATCAATTCATCACTTTTCACTAGAATGCCATAGCCCAGCTATGGTCTTACATCTTAAACACGTATCACACCGATGCCATATCCCAGATATGGTCTTACACGGAAATCACTTGTCACTTGTAGCCGAAGCTACCACTATTCACTGATCAGGTAGCCGGAGCTACCACTTTTCACTGATCAGGTAGCTGGGGCTACCACTTTTCACTTTTCACTGATGAGGTAGCCAGAGCTACCACTTTTCACTGATCAGGTAGCCGGAGCTACCATTTTTCACTGATCAGGCAATCAGTGCTGCCACTTTTCACTTTCACTTGTCCTTCATTAGATAAGTGTAGCCGAAGCTATCACTTATCACTTTCACTTTTCCTTGATCAGATAAGTGTAGCTGAAGCTATCACTTATCACTTGTTGCCATGGTTCAATCATGGCCTTTTTAATCAATTCGCCTTGTCATTTGAACTAAAGTGCTCAATTTGATCGCTTATTCAATTTTCATGCTTTTACATTATTCACGATTTTATCATCATTACATATGAAATAACACATTATGAAGTTCATAAAATTAACAAATGATCACTAAAATTTAGCCGTATAAACTCACAAGTTCAATTTTTGTATTATAACGATAATCATAATTTCATAATAAACATTCCAAATAAAACATTATATCATTTCTAATTCAACATTTATCAATTATAATCGAGCATGTGATCAATTTATACACAAGTCGCTCATATATTATTTTTTCCTCCTCCTCCTCTCCATCCACATCCTTAGTATAAACAACACACTTGTAAGTAACATTATCTATAATTTTCACTATTTACTTATGTGAATATTCAAGCTGTCTACTTGAGTCAAAGTCACTAAATTATTTATATCTTAATATAAAGAACTCCAAATTAAGATCCGTTAATTTTTTTTGAAACTAGACTCACATATCTTCTTACTATAATTTTTCCAGAATTTTTGGTGTGGCCAATTAGTACAGTTTATTAGTTAAGTTCTCCCCTGTTACACAGTCCGGAGGCTCTGACTTCTCTTCACTAAAAATCAATTATCTCATTGTACGATTTTCATATAGTGTTTCCGATTATTTCTAATGAAAATAGGCTAACTAAGGAATACAAACATCTAAATTATAACTCATAATTATTTTTGTAAAAATTTTAGTGAATTTATAAATTAAGAACAGGGGATCACGAAGTTATTCTAAACTAGTCTTACAAAACTTTAAATATCTCAATATGTAGACTTCCTTTGCTTTCTCTGTTTCTTTTATATGAAAATAGACTCAACAAGCTTTAATTCTATATCTCACTCAACTTCTAATTCAATTTCTACCATTTTTGGTGATTTTTCAAAGTTAGACAACTGCTCCTGTCCAAAACTGTTTTGAGGTAACATGTTGATTTCTATTTTGTCCCAAATTCCACAATTCATACAATTCAGTCCTTGCTCAATTAACCCCTCAATTGAGCTAATTTTCTTATTTAATACTTTTATCTATCATTTTAAACTACTTCATAACCTTTGAAAATCATAATTTTAACACTAGGCCTTAATTTTAACTCTTTCACAATTAGGTCCTAAAACCAATTTCCGTCAATTTTACTTGATAAAATCATCATATTTCAAAATTAAAGCTTCAATTCTATATTTATTCATCATATTATTCCAGAACTCATCCATATCAACTTTAAAAATTAGCCATAGAATCAAAAACTAATGACATACTAAGTTGGACCCAATTGTAAAAGTTCAAAAACATAGAAATTTCAAGGAGAAAGCAAGAATTAAACTTACATGAAGCCAGAGTATGAAAACCAGCTTGAACCCTTTTCCATGGCTGTTTTTCAGCTGATGAAAATGAAGATAAATGAAGAGAATTCTAGATATTCCAATTTGGTCCCATTTTTATTTAGCTAATTTTGGCAATTTTCTAATTTTGCCCTTATTTCACCCATTTCCTGATTTTTCTCTGCTATTGCCGCCCAAAATATCTCTTTTGGGCTTATTTTCACTTTAGGTCCTTCCTCATTTGAAAATTAAGCTATTTAATCCTTCTAGCAACTTTTACACTTTTTTTAATTTAGTCCTTTTTCTTTAATTAACCACCCAAACGTCAAAATTTTCTAACGAAATTTTAGAACTAACTTATTAACATTCCGTAAATATTCATAAAAATATTTATGACTCGGTTTATAATACCGAGATCTCGATACCTCTTTTTCTCGATTTCTTGATCAAATAAATCTTTATAAAACAAAATCTACTATTTCAAAAATCTTTTAAAAGCTACATTTGGTTTGTAAATATTAAATAATATAACTTACGAGTTCATTTGTCAGATTTGGTGTTCTCGAATCACTATTTCTGATATCACTGAAATTTGGGCTATTACATTATAACTGAATTAATACCTAAATTGACAATTCGATTGATAGAAGGATCTAATTAATAAAATAATGATACATTGAGGACTCAATTAGAAAGTAATCAAATTTAAGACCAATTTAAAATTTGATTCGTAGTTAGAGAATATAAACAAGGTTATTTTCACTAGATGTCCTGAAATTATGGTTTGGAATTTAAATTGATCTTCAAATTTTAAAATATTCTAGTTGAGTCTTGGTATCGTATCAATTAAGTCCTCCCATTAATTCAGTCGTTAGTCTGGATATTAAACGCTGACATAATGCATATTTAAAACACATGGGTCAAATTGTAAAACACATATACTTGTGGCGTGGAAAAATTAAATCTAACATGTTACAATAAAAAAAATAAAAAAAAAAAACCTCCTAAACTTTATTGGATGTCTATTTTTTAACATATCATATTCAAGTCTATGCAATAGGTATGTATGTATTTACAAATTGATCTAAGCATTTTAAATATGAAAAGATATGATTAATACAATATTGATATTTTGAGCACGCACTTAAAGTATTTTAAAGTTTAAAGACCAATATGAAAATTGGATGATAGTTTGGTGACTTTTGGTTAAATTAGAGTTGGCAAAATAGGCCACAGCCTAAAAGCCCACCTGTGTCAATCTGAGCTCATAATGGTTCGAGCTCGAGAAAATCTAAGCTTATAAAAGATCTAAGCCCAAGATAAATCCGGCCCAAAACCTGAAAAAGCTTGAATTTATAAGTGAACAACCATAATATATCTTAATAATTAATATAATTTTATAGTATTACTTAAAATATATATATAAATAAATGATGATTCTTTATTTTTGAATATGTATTCATAAGCATTGCTTATACTTATTTTGAGTTTGGGTAATAATGTGTAAATTTCTTGGGCTATGCTTAATATAATATATTTAGATTTTGGAATAAATACTTTAGAATACGAGTGTCAAGTTTGTAAATTTAATAAGAAAGATAAAAATTATTCAATTTTCAATATAATATAATAATGAATAATAAGAGATATTTTGTTAATTCATATAATATCATAGAATAAAATTTCTATATATAATAAGCACTTTAATTATTTAAATTAAATAAATTTATTAAATATATATAATTTATGCTTTTTATTATATAAATTTGAATTGTGTTGCCATCGTATATAAGTATAATGAATTATTACATTCAAAATTAGAATCTTTATAACTTAAAAATTCAAAATTATTTGAATCCATCAAAGCTCACTTGGCTCGATCCAAGTCCAAATCTGAGAAAAACCTAAGTCTGAAAGGACTTGAATATAAAAAAAATCCAAATTCATAACAAATTTGAGCTTGACAAAATTCAAATCCGAAATAAGCCCAATCCAAACCCGTTTGAGCCTGCCTGTTTGTCAAGTCTAAGTAGAATTAACCCAAACATTAGACGGAGAAGAAAAGAAAAAGGACAAAAAAGAAAAAAGAAAACTTGTTAGATCTCTCTCACATAGTAATTATTTTTTTTTGAATTGGACACCAACGTGTATTAAATGTTTGATATTGTAAAAGATATTTGAATAATTTAAATTAATGAACAATATAATCATCTAAAGCTCCATTTGTTTCAACGTAATAGTTTTTGTGAAAATATTTTCAACTTTTTTCGATGTTTGTTTCATGTAAAATACGATGATCAATGTAAAAGGTTTTCTAGTCAACGTAAAATTACTCGTTTATTCCTGTAAAATGTCTTACCAAATTTTTTTCTTAAGACATTTTCCGAATTGATAAGTCTTTGTTCACTGTAAAACCCCTGTACCAAACCCGAACATCGGGTCAAACTACCAAGATGTTACATTCTCTACTACATTCTTCACTTATCAAATATTTTCTTATAAAGTTTCATAACTTTTCAATTTAGTCCTTTTTTTGTCATAAAAGTTCAATATTCACTACTTAATTATATTAAATCAAGTTTCTTTTATGTTACACTTTAATCACATAATTTATCTCAATACCTTGTTTCACCTATCAAATTTCTATGTATTTCATTTCTATTATTCCATCCACATATTTCTCAAGTTTAACAATTTAGTCCTTGTCATCATGAAAATTCCATATTTTCCACAATTTCACTTTAACAATACTTTATGCATATTTTGTCATCTCATAACACATTCATTAAACTTTTATTATAATTTCTTTATTCACATATTAAATTGTTCCACACTTAAACTTTTGTCCAACTTTCAATTTAGTCCTTATTGCAATGCAATTCGTTTTTCACCATATAAGCACTTTAGTCAAATAGTTCATTATAATATCTTATTTCACATAAAAAAATTGATGCATATCACTTCTCTTGTTGCAATTATAAATTTCACAAAATTTACAATTTAATCCTTAACATCATGAAGATTCATTATTTACTATAATTTCACTATAACATCACTTTGTAATCAATTCACTACTTCATTTAAACTCTTTACATAAATCTCAAATGGATGTTTGCTTCATTAAAAACAACTTTTATGAAATATTTTCAAGAAATTTGTCAAACAAAAGAAAATATTTTATATAGATTTATCCAAACACCAAAAAAATAAATCATTTTTCGAGAATCATTTTCAGTGAAACAAACGAAGCCTAAACAAATTCTCTTATAGCACAATGGAAAGAAGCCAACTCCATTGAAAGAGCTTTAGCCTTGTTTGACCAAAAGTCTATAAATATAGGGTAATTAATTATGAAGGGATGAAGAAGGAATTATTCTTGATATTGTGGTTACGATTTGATGCATGGGTCAATAATAGAAATTCATCAGTGAAAGCAAGCCAAGTTGTTGATGACCACATTAATTAAATAAGTCCAGGGTTGGGAAAGTTAGGCCTGCTAGCTACCGTATGCGGCGGTAATAGCAGCTGGCGACAGTGTTGTTATTGACTAAACTGTGTATATGTTACCTAATCGTTGAAAATTTTGATTCCGTTGGCTTAATATATCCAATTATATGAGTTAGAGGAGGGAAGACTCACTGCTGCCAAGGGAGTTGAAAGGGTGTTTCTCACTCTGCAGCTAAGCTAGCAAGGACATGGTCGTTTAAAATGCTACAATTAACCCAGACTCCTTTTCTAAGCCCTACATAATGTCCTAATGTTGAAGATGAAGATGGGCTCACTGCCCAACCTGGCTGTATCAGTGCAATTGCTTGCTAAAATTAAGCCTAAACATTATGAATTTTCTGTAATATAAACAAAATTTTAAAAGATGTCAAGTGTGTTTAAAATGTTAGTAACTAAAATATGAAGAAGAAAATAGTTTTTGAGTAAATCGTTTAATGACAGTATAATTTTTGCTTGCCCTGATTTTGATTCGATTTTTATATTTCTTGTTTCGATTTTGTTTAAAATCTGGCTTTATTTAAATTTTTTGTTTTTGACTTCGATCTCAACTCAACCCCGAAAAAGGTTTTTTTTTTTTATCTCGCCCTGAAATTTTAAAAAATGTTTTATAATATATTAATTTTCAAAAATTAAATTAAATAGGTGTATTACGTGATAGAGCTGATCATGGGTCGGGCTCAAATAAAATTCTAGGCCTATTTTTTAAGTCCAATCCTAAATATGAGTCTAAAAAATTATTTAAGCTCGGCCCAAAATAAAATTACTAAGATCGAGCTCGACCCAACCCGGCCCATATTAAAAAATTTTTTTAACTTACTTTATTAAATAAAAAATTTAAAATATAATAAATCAAATACATTTAAAAACATAAATGATACTAAAATAATTCTTAAAATAATACACAAATTGAGAGTGAAAGTGAAATTAGAAAAGTAAAGTTAAAAATTTAAAATGATTAAAAATAAAATAAAATATTTACTATATAATTCGGGCCGGATCAAAAAAAATTACTCGAAAACGGGCCTCGTCTTTTGTCCAAAACTATTTTTTGAGCCTCTATTTTAGCTGACTGTTTAGCTAAGTTGAGTTTAGTGTGGAAGGCAAGCCTATAAGTTTTTTATGATGCTCCCAATGAAATTTCGAAGTTTCTATAACAAGACAAAATTAACGGTGCTTTTGACTAATTTGATTTTTGTTTATCACCAAAAAAATCAAATAAAATATTTATAATCTTATAAAATTAAGGAAATTATATCAATATATAATAATATTATAAAATTAAAATAATTTTTTGGAAGGAAAAACAAGTATAAAAGTAAAAGAAGGTGTTTTTGTAAATATATTGAGCTGGATGGATTTTCCCTAAATAAGAGTCTATATATTTTAATGAAAATACTGAGTCTTATCAAGTTGGGATGACCAAAACCCGTTGGGCTTGGTTTTTGTTCTCCATACCCATTCATGATGTGCATTTGTATATTTACATAACTAAGGGTTAATTTCACAATACATCCTCATTCTGGATTTTGAAAAAAATAAAAAGGAAGAAGGAAAGTTAAGTTTGTTGGCACAGTTCTCCAATTGACACTTGGAACAATCGTAGCATGACACTTGTAAAAGTTTTCATTTTGTTTTTAAATATGAACATCTTATGTGAAAAATAGAAATTCTTTATTGCCTATTATAATTTGCTATTTAATTATATACTTAATTCCTTTGTCCTTATGGGTATAAACATTAACATTTTGTTATGATTCATGCAAATTTGGAATTAAGGCATGATTTATATTCGTAATCAATATTATCAATGATTAAAATTTTATAATTTTCACTAATTTAATTTATTCATGGTGATTACAATCTTGACTTTATTTTATTTTATTTTGTTACGAATAATTTATGTAAGACCCAATTTTTGCTCGGCCCATTTTATTAACCAACAAAAAAATCAAAATGAAAAAAATAATAATAATAAACAGTCCATTAAATTGTTTACGAACCCCAGCCCAAACATTAAACCAAATACTAGCACCTAGCCCAAATGGCCCAATCTTGAAAAGGCCCAGATGGTCCGAATGCTCTTTCAGAAATTAAAACCCTAAAAAACTTCCAGAATACTTCAGCGCCGCAACCTCGAAAGCAGCCCTGCACCAGCCAGACGTTTGGGCTTTCCCCTCCCCCCACATACGCATCACGCCTCTCCGCGTATGGCCTCCGTACAGCCACGCGATCGTACCTGCAAAGAAACAAAACAGCAACAAATGGGAGAATAACAAAAAAAGACAAAAAAAGAAACAGTGTATTTTGATTTTATTTCCATTTTTATTTCCGATTTCGGCCTTTAAAAGGATCGAAATCAACCCCTGTAATCGGTTCACAATTTTCGAATACGCATACAGAATATCAACAAAAAAAATCAAAAACAAAAAGGTTTCTTTTCCGACTGCTTATTTTCGATTTTCTTTTGAATCATCTTTTTCTTTTTGCTTTTCAAGTATTTCTTTGTTTCTGAGACTTAAAAAAAAAAAGGGAGAGAAGGAAAGGGTTCACCTTCGGAATAGGGACCGTCGGGTTGCTTTTTTCGCAGTGATCAGAGCAAAGCAGTCTGTCGGGGCGTAGGCGCGAAGCACCCTGGTCGATTAAAAGGGGGGCCATTGAATGGCCTAGATTCGGCCACTACTCGCCGATCGTCATGGCGTTGTAGCGGTCGTTTCGTCTCCCGTTTCTATCGCGGCTGAGGGAAAGGAAAGGTTTTTTTTTATTTATTTCGGCTAGGGTTTCGTCAAAAGGGAGGGGCAAGCAGGATGTTAAGGTGGCTTTTAAAGCATCAATGGCCATCAATGAAACGACGCCGTTTTAGGTTCAATCTGATAGCCTTGAAACGATGTCGTGTGGGCGCCCCGATCCGACCCGATTCAGAACCCGGAGGATCCGCGTGTTTCTTCCAAAAGGAGAATTTGCGCGCCTAGTCCTTCTTTGTCGTATTGTTATGCATTCCATTGTTTTTTTTTTAATTGAGCTATACAATTTATACATTATTTCAATCTAATCCTATTTGTGTGCTGCGATTTGGCCAACTGGAATAATTGCTGGTTTAATCCCCATTCTTCGTGCACGTTTCCATCTGGGTCCTGCTGTTGTTTTAATGTCTAGCTTTTAAGTTTCTAATTTTGTTTTAATTTCGATTTCGTCCTGAACTTATTTTAATCTATTTATTTATCTATTTTATGTTGTTTTATTATTACTTGTTCTTACTATTTATCTTTTGTCATCTCTTATTATTTATAAATATATATCATTTGTATTAAATTTCTAAAATATCTATTTTTATATATTATCTGATTTAAATTATTTCATTTCTTTATTTTACCAGTTTTTTATCATTTAAAAGCTTGTTTGTAATTACTTATTTTAAGATTTTGTATGTTATTTGTTAAACTATTTTACACTTTCATGTATTATTTATTTCCCACTTCTTTACATGCGTTAATAAATTTAAATCCTTTTATGCTTGATAGGGTTGTTTTCAAATTAAACATTTTCAATTATTTTATACATACATATAGTCTCTTAAAATAATTTTACATAATATTGGTTCTTAATTACTTTTCATTTTATATCCGTTTTGTGTAATATCTTGCTCCATTATCTTCGATTGCTAGTGTTAAAATTATGTTACATGATTATTGCTATTGTATGAATCATAAATTGTTAATTCGTAATTATTAATCATTGGTGATTCATGATTGTAATATTTTGTGTATATTGCTATTTTGCTTTGTATGTTATCATTTCATTATGATTTATTTTTTAAAAAAATTGAATATCGTTCAAATTTCAAAATCATTTAAAGTTTTAAATAAGACAATGCTCGAGTTTAGAGGTTTCGAGAAAGTCGTGCTCTAACTTACTAAGTTCTGATTCTCTTCGTTTAAAACCTGGTAATCGAGTATCCTTTCTCTCTTAAATCAAAATATACGATATTTTAAGTAAAAAACTTATTCTCGGGAAGTTGAGATATTGCGCCCTAACTCACTGGGTGTGATATTTTATCATCTCGAGATAAGAATTTCAAAAGAATAAAGGCAATATTCCGTATTTGGGAATTTTGAGAAATAGTGCCCTAACTTACTGGGTTGCGATTTTTCATTTGACCCAAATAATTGAATATCCTTCTTATTTTTAAATGTATGAATATTGAATGTCGAAGGATGAATCCAATTTCCAGAATATAAGATGTTGTGCCCTAACTTACTGAGTACGACATTTTATTTCCTCGAAATAAAAAAAAAATTTTGGCATCCAATATGATTCTCTCCAAATATATATCTTAAGTAAATGGATCATAATCTAGAATCTTTTCAAATTTTCGGCATTAAGACATTCATTAATCAATTTGGTACCAATTTTAGGTGTTGCGAAGGTGCTAATCCTTCCTTGTGCGTAACCGGCTCCCGAGCTTGCTTTCTGGATTTCGTAGACCAAAATTATTATTTTAATAAATCAAATGTTTTATAAAAATAATCCATCTTAAGGTGATCCGATCACACCTCGAATAAAAGATCGGTGGCGACTCCATTTCCATATTTTTAAAGTCGATCCCGTTTTTCAAACTCAATTTAAAAAAAATAGTTTCGACAATTTACATTGAAATTTTATTAAATCAAAAATTATAACCTTAATTGTCCTCGATAAAGAAATGAAATAGTAATTTTTTTAAAACTATCTCATTATAAATTTTGATTATATCTGCTTTTTTTGATACAATACTTAGAACTACCTATAACTCCTCTACAACTCATAAATAGGAAGAGGATGCGCTTTATGCACACAAACCCTTGAATCTGAAGTTTCAATTGACTCATAGGGTCTTACTAAGAGAATTCCTATAAAAAAGAAAGAAAACAAAATAAAACCACATTTCATAAAAAGAACAAATCAAAACAAAGAAAAAGAAATAAGTAGGCTAATAGAAAATTCAAGAAGCCTGTAGCGATCAACATAAAGACGACTATGCCACTTTGATTTTTTGGCATTATAATTACAATTACAAAAAAGAGCTTTCGGATTTTCACTCTTTTGTGCTTTCAAATAAAATTAAATGAAAAGATTAAGAAATTTCAAACTTCCTATTCCATATCTGTATCAGCGGCCCATGGATTTCCCTTCTTTTTGCCGCATTTCTCTCAAAGGATTGAAGGGAGATGGTGCATCAAGCTGTTCACAAGGGCCAACTTGATCATCTTTCTTAAGGATCCTAGATGGGAGAACTTAGGAAAGTCGTCATCCAACTACCGTCCATGTATGATCCATACTAGATCTGACCAACCGCCTCGTACCTCTTCTATGTTCTTGACAGCCCATCTTTATTTCAATAGAGTTTTTTAGTGACATGTTTTGGTCCTCTTCCCATTACTTAGAAAAGAAACAATTTAGGGAAAATAGGGTAATTTTTTGGTAAAGTAATTAATTGTATATCTATGTATTTATATTTTAACCTAAAAATAGGATTTTTGCACACAAAATTAGTATTCAATTTTTTATGTATTAATGTTTTATTTTGTACATTTTATTTTTCCAATTATGCATTTTTTCAATGAATAATTGATTTTCTTTCAATTTTTTGAAAAATTATTAATGATTTTATTATGTATTATGATATTCATTTAATTTTTCAATTTTCAATTCTTATTTTCATTTACCTTCCTTCTAATATAGATTTTACTTTTATTTACTTTTCAAGTTACTTTTGAACCGATAATTGAGTCTTAACTTAATTAGCATGGGTATTATTGCTAATGCCGAGTACATAGATTTGAGTGAATCAAACATATTATCCTTCCGCTTATATGTTGGAGAAGGACTATGAGTAGTTTTAGGCATTATGTTAAAAAGAACATATATAATCGTAACCTATAATAAGATTGTTAAAAAAATGTATGATGTATATAAAAAAAATGAGTGTTAAAGATTATCACTCATACAATTTTTTTTTTTTTTGTTTTTATACAATAAAACCCCGTTATATAACAAAAAATCCCATTTTATTGCCAATTTTTGTTTACTATATTATGTTTTATTTTCATTTATATTATAGATTTATGAATATGATACAATAAGTATATATTTTGTAAAATATTGTCAATTAAAAAGTAGTAAAAATTTGAGAGAGACATTATAATATAAATGGTATTACAAATATACAAAGGGCATAAATAAATAAAAATTGTATACAAATTTAAAAAAGTTAAATTAAATAAACATATTTAAAATATATCTAAAAAATAATTAATATTATGTTTTAAAACGAAAAATAAAAATCATATTGTATTTATTGAACACATAATTTTTTTTTAAAATGTCTGTTTAATTCAAAATTTAGAAACAGAATTTTAAATTATTAAATAGAAACTGTTAATTAATTAAAATTAATAAAATTAATATAATATATTTTAATTATTAATTAAACTAGTATATATCCAAAATATATTACAATTAATTAAGGAAATAATATAATATATACATACATCCCAATTTCTTAATTTTCATATTAAATATTGATATGAGAACAAGACTAATATGTACGGATTATATTATATTTCCTTCAACCAAAAAAGCCCATGTGATGTGATACATACCCTAATCTCCCTTGTTAAGTCAAGACGGCTAATTTAACAACAAAGTAAAAATAATCACCACAAATCAATAAATTAATAAGAGCTACATCTAATTAAAAAAAAAAAAAAACATGTAGGAATGCTCATATTCATCATCATGGGTCATACCGAATTCGGGTTAGATCGGTCTAAAATTTTAGATTCGAATTGGTTTAAAAAATAGATTTAAAATTCTGTCTAAGTCCGATTTAAATTAAAAATGCTAAATTTGAATCCGCCCCGATCCATCCATATTAATTTCTTTTGAAATAAATTTTAAAAATATAATATATCAAAAACACTAAAACGTTAAAATAAATGTGTCCCAATAAATTAAAAATATATTTTTGAAAAATGTATATTTAAATAACACTAAAATAATTGTAACTTAGCAAGCAAATATATCTAAAATAATAACAAAACAGTTGATTCAAGCCGAAATTAAGCTAAAAAATCTTATTCGAGGCCTAGCCCATTTGAAAAAGTATCTTATTTTTTTGTTCAAACTTTTTTATTTTTCAAACTAATCTTTATATCCGAGCAGGTTATATGAAAATAGATTTACTTGTAATTGTCCGAATCTAAATTTAAATCTTAATATAAATGGTCAACGCCTCATAAGTGCAATATGAGTTTAGCATTGCCAGCAAGATTCTCAAAAGTTGCCACTAGATTTAATTGCGTAATGTAAATATATAATTATATTTGATTAATAAATTACAATATCTAGATATATAAAATTACGTACCCTAACTTTTGCCACACTAGAAATTAATGAGACTAATGTTTGTAATAAAAGTTATAATATATCTTTTCATGAGATATTATATACAATAAATAAAAGAATCGATGTAAAAATAAAATTTTATTAAATTAACTGATTGATTCTCGAATTCGGTTGGCATTAATTTTATTGTTAATGTAAAACGTAAATTTTATTTAAGGATTAATGAGAGGATATGGATAATTATAAACCTTGTATAAAAAAATGCATTAAACTAAACTCATATAGAAAGACTTCATGTCTATTTCTTATTATTAGTTCATAGTATCACATGTATTGCATGTGATTTTACATATTTATTTATTGTAAAATAATATTATTCTAATTATTGAACATAATTAAAATATTACAATTATAAAAGAAATTGAAACCATAAAAATTTATGAAAATGTGAAATTCTACCATTTTAAAAATTTTTAACTACTAAATTAATGAAAATTTCTAAATCTTGAATGCTAATATATTGGTAAGCTTTAGTTTTATAATATTAAAATTTTAATTTAAATATAACTTAAAATTGAATAATTTTAAAATGTAATAAAAGTATAATTTAATGTAAATACAAAATATAATTTCATCTTTAATAAATTATTTTAAAATTTTATTAATATATAATATTAATCTAATGTGAATACAATAATATAAAAACAATGTATTTTAATCATTTAAAAATATCTACAAGCTCAATTTCTTTTACTATTTACAACTAAGTATTATATATTACTTTTCAGTTAATGAAGAGATAATTTAACTATAACTTTTTTAAGGAATAATTTAACTATAAATTATATATAATCTCATTTTAAGAAAGTTCTTTTAATAAAATCAAATTTTTAGTTATAATTTATTTAATTTTATTAAAATTAAAATTATTATAAAATGTGATAAATTTTATAAATAATAAAAAATTAAATTGTTTGAATCAATTATATAATAAACAACAAAGGCTATGTTGTTCAATTAAATTTGGTTTTCTAACTTGCGCTTGTTACGAGAAAGAATTGTATGAAATAGGGCGTCTCCTCATCCTGCGTCCCTTCTCAATTATTTAATGATAATTTAATAATTTTTTCATGTTATTAATACATAATTTTAATAATTTTAAACTTGAATCTTGAATCATGAATCTCAAACCCTAAACCCGAACAAAGCCTTTTAATTTAAGGTTCGAGTTCAAGATTCACATTTTAAATTTAAGATTTAGAATTTTAGATTTAAGTTTAAAAAATACCAAATTTATATATCAATGATATAAAAATTATTAAAAATTAAAAAGGACGTGACATCTTTATTTTATAGAATCCTTCACAATTATTATTATCATATAATAATAACCTCCTTAGCCCCTTGTCGGTAAATTAGGATTAAACAAACTGAGATGCCAACATTTCAAGCAACCGTAACGTGAAACCAATTACCATAACACTTTCAAGACGCTTTTATTTGGTATTTTACTAACTTTTATTTTATTTTATAATTACCTATTTTCTTTTTATATTATGTTATAAATGATGACTGTTGGTATTTTTATAAAATTTTGAACTATCTATATATAAATTCTTTCAAAATTTTATTATTACAACCCAACGAAATCAACCGAAGTAAAACTCTGTCGGCGGCTATTCATATTTTGGTTGGGTTCATCCATCAGGTTGAGCTCCACACGCCAAGGAAACCATAGCCGACGTTTTGACCTTTGACGATATATATACAGCCAAAAGTAACCCCAGCCTGTTTTGATTGTCATTTTCATCCTCATAACAAAAACTACTGTTCCTTCCTTCCCTCTTGATCATACATACTGATACCGATATGGTAACGGTCTGTTTTGATGTCTAGTTTCGAGTTTATTGTTATTGTTTAAAAATATATTATGTGTACATAAAAAGTATTTACAAATACAAAATAATGAGGTTAAATAAATCTCAAATATAAAGTTTATTGCTCCTGTTTACTACCGGAATGGAGTGTTTCGACCAGTACGAGCAGTATCGGAACAGTACCAATTACCATGACTACACAACATTACCTCCCCCTCTCTGTATATGTAGGTTTAATTTGCATTTTTAATATCCCTATTATTAAATTGATAAGCAATTATTTTATACTGTAATCTGGTAGTTAAAACAGTACTGCCATGTACATTTACTAATTAACAAGAACTCAAGAAGTAGTCACATTTTGAGAAATACAAAGGGATTATGGTTGCTCCATCTCTTTACTCTATTTTATACTCTATACAAGGGAGAAATATGCCTGTATTTTGGCCCACAATGAATATATATTAGATATGCGTAGACAAAGACAGCATATCGTGTGGAACTTGGTCGATATCTTCTCCAACCTGTTTAATTTTCACAAATCCAGGAGACCTACCCCAAGTTTTTTAGGGTTAAAAAGGTTACCGTTTTCTGATTCGGAAGAAATTTATTATGAGATTCATCTAAACGATGCATGCAAATTTAACAAGTCTTCATAAACTCAAATCTCAAGAAGTGTTACATAAAATATAAAAAAACGGAGAATTTAATCACAATATATATTCCAAATTGATTGCAAGTTTTCAACTTCACATGGGAGGATCAGGACCAGCATGAGACAGCATATGCTATTTGTCTCCCTTGCACACCTTCCTATTCTTATACAAATACAGTAAAATGCAATACAAGCTTTTAAGGTCATTCCTTCTTCCGTGGCGCTTGCACTAACAATCATGAAGAGAAGCTTAGTCAAACTCCAATTAGCATATTAATTACCTGCACGTGTGATGGTTAATGATAGATCTCGTCCACCGTCTCCTGGTGGAAAATGCACCTCCTAGCTATACTCACTGATCTTCTCTAGCAAGCTAGGTCTAGGTGGATTGTGTTTGACTTTTTTTTGTTGCCATTTGCTGGCAAGCATGCTTCTTATTTCAACAATTAATGGGTTGACATTTTCAGTGCATTTTAATCTCGGGAGAGGAAATAAACAACACATGGCTGCTTGGAAGACGAAGCTGCTACTCTGTATTAATTACTAGAAATTTTTCTCTCAGCCAAAGGTATTGCTCATAGCCATGGATATTACTAGGGAAGATAGAACAAAATTACTACTCAATTGGTTCAAAGTACATAAAAAGAAATGAAAACTTGAAATCTGATTCTGATTCTGATAGAAATAGTGTAATTCGGATGGGATCAATCAAGGCCGTAAGATCCCAAGTTTTCATTTCTTTTTCTGCGGGGTATTTCTCCATCAATATATGAAAAATGGGAAATCAAACTAAAACAGTATGTCCTTAGCTTTCTACTCTATAACTAATAATGACATTATTATTATCATCAATGGGGTTGTAGAATTAATTGAAGAATGGAACATTATCACTAGAAATGGAGCTATAGCCGGTTGCACTAGTTGCCGATGTGTAGAGAGAAGATGCGGAAGATGAAGAAGATGTTGAGACAACAATAGAAGGTGGAGGTGGAAGAGGGGAAGATGAAGCAGCAACTGATACCGCCCCACCAGAAACTAAAGTAGCGTGAGTGTGAGTGTGAGGATGAGTAGAAGGGAGGATGTTACTATTAGTAACTTCTCTAATCTTGTATTTCAGTATCTCAGCTCTTATCGCGTTCAATTCCGCTTGCAAATTCTGCATTTGTTGCTGCAAAGTTACGATGGCACCCATGCACCCGTATACCGGATCTCTTAGCCTCAAGTTTGCCTCATAAACCAGACTGTTTGCCGCATCGGCTCTTTGGCTCTCTGGCACCTCCTGCAAATATTCTATGTATATAAGAAAGGGAACTTGGGGAAAGCAAAAAAAAAAAAAAGAAAAGGAGGGAGTTGGGGTGTTACCATTAACATCTTGGAGACGTTGCTTGCACCAAAAACTTTGTGAACAGCAGCAAATTTGTGGGGTTCATGTGGGGAGAAATAAGGAGAGAAAGGACACTCTTCAGCACACCTTCTTCTCAAGAGCTTACATGCGGCACAAGGTGTGATGGTATTCAAGGTTCCAGGCGGACCCAACAGATGTCTCCTCCCCATCTCTCCACCTGCATCTGTCTTGATCTTCTTCCCTATTTCATCCAATCTCTCCCTGACAGATTAACAACAAATACAACAACTTTTGAATACTCCATACATGTATTCTAATTAGTTACAAGCCTCTGGAACCACTAATATCACACACATAAGTATCCATGAGTAATAAGCTAAAAGATGTTATGATTTGGGTTTTCATTCATGATTGAATTAATTTGGGAAAGAAGTTTACCTGTCTCTGGACATCCAAGCATGCTAGTGGGGTTGTCTGGATGAAAGGAGGTGAGTGGCTGGATTGTGAAGGAGAGTAAAAGAAGCATGAAAATGAGGGAAAAGAGTGCTTTAAAGGCAAGGTAATCCAGGGAGGAGGGACATAATTAATTAGCCAAGGTCAATGCTTTTTTTTTTCTTAAGAGAAGAGAAACAAACAAATAAAAATTCCCCGGAGAGAGAAAAAAGAAACGGGAGAAGATTGTGGGTTTTATATTTTTCAACTTGATTATTTTATACTATGGTTGAAAGATTAGGTTAAGACTTAATTCCATGGCAATTAAAAGTTATATTTTTATTAAAATAATTTAAATTCGGATTATTCAACGTGAATATAATTTAAATAACTATAACATAGAAAGAGAGTTTAATCTAAAAATGATTATTTTCACCCAACTAATTGAATGGCGAGATTATTTCACACAACACAAGTTACAACAACTTTTGATTTTCGAAGCTTAGGTGTGTGTTATAATTTAATTTTTAGTGGTATCAAAAATGGTAGTTTTGAAATCTCATTTTTCGATGATCGAGTCAGTAAATCTCGGTCCAAGAATTTTATTGAACTGTTAGTAATTAATGTATAAGGATTAAATCGTAAAAAACATAAAAGTTAATTGTTATTGATTTTTATTAGGTAACAGGCTTAATTAAGATTTTTTTTTCAAGGTTTTAAATGGCAATTTAGCCACTTTTAAGTTAGTGGGACGGTTGGTAATTGTTTTTATGTTAAAATATGTGTTAAGATTTAATTAAAAAGAAAATAAAAATATGTTAAAACATAAGAAAACATATCATCTTCATCATTTTTCTTTCTTTTACCCGAATCCACCATTGTCAAGGAGCTAGGGATTTGGCCAAGCTCTTCTCCATTTCATGTGAGTGATTTTGAAATTTGTTTTTCGTAAATTTTATATTTTTGAGATCGTTGTAACTTAATTAGATAATCCGGATATTAAATTGTAAAACTGTTAGAGTTTTGAAATGTTTCCATTGATGATTTTTTATGTTAAATAGTTTGGTTGTTAGCTTAGATTTGATTATGGATTAAATTGTAAAATGAAATTCGTTAGGTTTGAGTTTAAGGATTAAAATGTAATAATGCCAAAAGTGACATGAAATTTTTGTAATTTTTTATTCAAACAAATTGAAAAACGAAACTTAAATGTGAAAGTTATAGTTGTTTCGGTTTTAGAGATTAAATTGAATAAAATGCAAAATTTTATCGTATAGATCAAGATTTGAACCAACCAGTAGATAATTGAGAATAAGGAAAAATTACATATTAATCCCTGACAAGTCAATCATTGCTATTTTTACCTAGTAAGTTCATAGGGTATTATGTACTTATATGTATTGGTTGTGGTTGAATTGTGAATTTACAGTGTTTGAATGTATATTCCAATGTTTACAAGTTAGCATAAAAGGTGAGAAATGGGCTTAATTGTAAAGTTTCGCGTATGTGATAATTATAATTCATGTGGAATGCTGAATGGATATGATATAGCTTTGTCATATGATTTGATTCATGGAAATGCTACTGCAATGTAAATGTTTTGAATTCAGATAAATGCCCGCTTGAACTTAGTAAATGATAAAGATATGATTGGCATGCCGATAAGGTTAGGCGACTTGTATGAGATTGGACTTGATGCCTCTATATAACATTACGATGCTCTCTCGTGTGGTGTAGATATCCTAGTATCCGAACCTTTTTGCTAATGTTCATCAAGCTAATTTGATTAAGTAGAAGTGATGAATGATTTGAATGCATGTACTGGACTTGAGTGAATGGACTAAATTGAATGAAATGCTAAATTGAAACGTTTTGCTATATAGTAATATTATGGACTCACCTATCTCTTGTGAATTAAAATGCCAAGTTTTAAAATGTCTTGTAAATTAACTATATTTGTGTATTTCTTGTGTTCTAAGGTAAGTTACTTTATATATTTTATCTATGAACTTGCTAAGCATATGAAATGCTTACTCTATTTCGTTTTCTGTCTTCTGTAGTTGATATTTTGTGGTATGTGTCTATCAAATCATTACCAAAGCTCACACTATCCAGTACTCGATTTGATAGTCTTTTCGTTTTGGACCTGAATATGTGACATGTGTATAGGAAATGTCATGTATATGTGTGAACCTTGAGATATGTTATTTTGAATCAAATATGTGACTTGGGTTTGGAATATTGAATTTATGTCATATATATATATATGTAATGGTTGGTTATGTCTATAGCTATGAAAGTAGTATTTATTTAACAAAGTGATATGAGAATGCTTGAATACGTGATTCTTGTGTATATGCCTTATTATGCTTAGATGTTATCTTGAATATGTGCTAGTTTTGGTCCTTGAATGGTACTTAACTTTAATGGTAAATGTGTTGTGTAATAAGATGTGACCTTTGGCATTTTGTTAAGTAGTGGTTGAAGCATAAATGGTATATTTGATTGATTTTTGGTTAAAATTGGAATGTGATAAGTGAATGGTAAGCTATGTTTGAGTATTTAATGAATATGTCTTAACCATTTTTTGAAAACGAAAAAGGGTTCGACGTTGGGTTTTAAAAATAGGAATAAAATGGGAGTCGCCACCGACCTTTATTTGGTGTGATCGGATCACCTTTATTTTAATAAAACATTTTGTTTTACTAAAACTGTGTTTTTGGTCTGCGAAGTTTTGAAAATCGGGTTCGGGAGTCGGTTACGCACGAGGAAGGGTTAGCACCCTCGATGCGCCCAAAATTGGTACCAAAATGATTAATTAGTGTCTTAATGTCGGAAGTTTTGAAAGGTTTTAAAATACAGATCCTCTAAAAAATGTTTGGATAATTAGGGCCAAAATTTTGAGATTTCTTTGCTCCGAGAGGATACAAACATCACATCCAGCGCGTTAGGACACGATATTCGAAGCCTTCGTAATCAAAGTTATCTCGGAGTTCGTAAAATTATTAAAAAGATGTTTAGTGTTTTAGTCAAACGAAAAATCGCAACTCAAAGACGTTAGAGCACTATTCTCCTAATTTCTAAACACATCAACATTGCCTTATTTAAAAAATTTTGAACGAAATAAAGTGGTTTTGTAAAATGTTCTTTGATCTTATAATGTTTAAGCTAAAATAAGTGTAGGTATTCGGCTAAAAAATCGAGATTTCTTTGTTCAAAAGATCTAAACATCACATCCAGTACGTTAGGACACGATGTTTTAATCTTTCGTAATCAAAGTCGTCTCGTGTTTTATGGAGTTAGGTCAAGTATTTAGTGAAACGGAAAATCGTGACCCAGCATGTTAAAGCACTATTTTTCGAATTTCTAAATATAAAACATTGCCTTTATTTTAAAAAAAAAACTTTTAAATGAAACGCGATAATTTCACGAAATGTATTTGTTTGATGATGTTGCACAAGGTTAAGAAAACAAATATGGACTCAAACACAAGAATATAAAATACTACTATTACTAATGATAACAATGACAATAATAATAAATAAACTAATAATATCAATAATAGTAACAATAGTAGAAAAAATAAAATGATAACACATACAATCACAATAATAGATGATAATAATAGCAAACCAAAAAATAGTGAGAATAATAGAAATAACAAATAGTAATAATAATATAATAATAATAGCAATATAGCAAAATGGTAGAGAATAAAAATAATATTAGAACAATAATAATGAAAATATAAATAATACTAATGATGATATATAATGCATAAATAATAATGTGAAATAAGACGAAAGATAAAATGATAATAGTAATAGTCATTAATAAATAATGTAATATATATGCAAAAGAATAAGCAAATATATATTATAATAATGGTGATAGTAGAAAATAATAGTAATAATAAAGTTATATTAATAGTAGAAAATAATATGCTAAATAATAATAAAATGAAACATAAAATAACAAATAAAAGTAAAATGGTGGTTGTGGCAAAAAAAAAATGATAATAATAATGAAGATAATAATAATAATAAAAGTAAAATGTGTTAATAAAATTAAATAATAATATGTTAATAATATAATAGTAATAACAATAGCAATAATAAAAATAAAATAATAATGATGATAATGATATGGTAACGAAACAATAATAGAAATAATAACAATAATAATATAATGATACAAATACTAAATAATAATAATAATAGTAGCAATTATAGTAGTGATAAAATAATAGTAAAAAGGTAAATAAATACGTATTAATAGAAATAAAAATGATACTAGAAGTGAAATAAAATAATAAAATAACAATAGTAAGGAAATGACCAAAAATGAATAAAACGGAATACTTGGGATAAATTTGAAATAAAATAAAGAGGGAAGGACTAAACCGCATGCAAAAATAACCACGAGGACTAAAATGGTCAATATCCCCAAGATCCCCACGCAAGATACCCAGGGCGACTTTAAGGACCAAATCGAAAACAAAATAAAATCGAGGTCAATTTTAAAAGAATCAACAAGTCAGAAATCAGGGCCTAATCAAACGGAGCAGCGAAAAGGAGGGATCATTCGCGAAAATATCCCTTTTTAAGGATATGCGCAACATCTCCCGCACTAAACGGCTACTGCTTTTGTCCGATATAAAACCTCTTTATCTTTTTTTGAAATCGATTTCAGAACCCTAAGGTTCTCTCAAAACACAGCAGCCAACATGTCTTCTCTTCTCTCTGCCTCCTTTTTAGCCCGACGATTGGGCTCCCCTCCTGCGATCCATCGCACCACCATCGCTCTACTGGCCGACGATTTGCTTGGGGATGGGCTTTGTGCCTGCTTCCTATGCTGGTGTGGAGCCCTTTCGAAGACCAAACAGAGAGAAAAAATTCTCTCTTTCTTGTTCGTGCTCGACGGTTTGGTTTCTCGCGCTGTTAAATCGTGATCATCACAAGATCTCGATGGTCGAGGTCGCGAAAGAGGCCTTAGCCCTGCCGAACCCGCTCCAATCGAGCCCGGTGTCCGTGTAAGCCCTTTCGTTTTCTCTTTGATTTTGTTTACAAAAGTTTAGAAATAATAAAATCAACAAGAAGATAATAAAAAAATAGAATGAAACCGCTTTCTTTGCTTTCGATTTCTCATCCGTTGTATGCCTCGTTCATTATTTATCTTATCCATGAAGGTTCGAAAAGTGGAAAGAAAAAACAAATCGATCGACGGTAAGTAAGATGAGATAAATTAACCTTCAAAACGTCCTTTGATTTTCAGGGTTCATGAATACAAAAATCCCTTTTCCGATTTTGGTCCGTTTGGATCCTTTTTGCTCTCATTTTCTCTCTGTTTTTTTTTTAAATCCCCCTTCCTCCTTTGTTCCAAAATGCAAGGTTTTATATCCCATTTACAATGCTATTCTACTGTCCCTATTATCTTGTTTGCGTGTTGTGTTTGCTTCCATCTTGTTTTGCAGTGCAAGTGGAGCAAGTGGCCGGTGGTCGCCGTCGAGGAGGTGGGGGTCGGTGGCGTCGAGGAGGGGGGCCTAGTCATGCGCAGAGGCGATTAGGGTTCCGAACCCTAATTTTAGACTTTGTAATGGGCTGTTTTTTTAATTTAACTTTAGGGTTTGGGCTTGTTTTGTTGGGTTGTAATTTAATTGCTTGAAGCCGGGCAAAATTGGCTCAGACAATGCCCTCTTTGCTCATTGTCATGCAACGGAATGGAGCAAAGACTTTCAAAAGGCCAATTTTGCCCGGTCTCGCCGAAGTCTTGAATTCTCGTGTGCTCTTCTTCGTAGCGCTACTCCCCGCCCACCGCATCTTGTTGCTTTGATCCATTCCATCGCTATGTGGCTTCAATTTGCTCTTGTCATGCGACTCCAATGAGATATGACTTGTTTTATTTTAGATTGCTCCACGCATATTTAGGAATGTCTAAAGCGCTATCTTCAATCTAATCCTTGCAAACTCAAGGATCACCAGATCGATATCTTCGATCCGCTCTCGCAACTTCAGGAACGTCAAATCTGCTTTCTTCAATCTGATCCCAGCAAACTCGGGGATCACCAGACTGAATCTTCGATCTACTTCCTGCAACTTCAGGAATGTCAAATCTGCTTTCATCAATCTAATCCCAGCAAACTCGGGGACCACTAGACTGAATCTTCGACCGCTTCTCGCAACTTCGGAAGGTCAAATCTGCTATTATCAATCCGATCCCAAAGAACTCGGGATCACCAGATCGATTTCTTTGATTTACTTACTTCATGGAAACTTCAAGAAATAAGAATTCAGGGAGAAGAGATTCGTAGTCTCCATCTTCTCTACCAAAACTTTAAAGAAATAAGGACTTAACCACATTGTTAACTCAGGGAGACGAGATTTGTAATCTTAACCTACTCCACGGGAACTTCGAGGAAATAAGATTTCGTGGAGAAGAGATTTGTAATCTCCATCTTCTCATCTGAAACTCCAAAGAAATAATGATTGATCCTCATGGTTAACTCAGGGAGACGGGATTTGTAATCTCAACCTACTCCACTGGAACTTCGAGGAAATAAGAATTCAGGGAGAAGAGATTTGTAATCTCCATCTTCTCTTACTGAAACTCCAAAGAAATAATGATTGATCCTCATTGTTAACTAAGGGAGACGGGATTTGTAATCTCAACCTACTCCACTGGAACGTCGAGGAAATCGAATCAGGAGAAGAGATTCGTAGTCTCCATCTTCTCTACCGAAACTTCAAAGAATTAAGAATTTATCCTTATTGTTAACTCAGGGAGACGGGATTTGTAATCTCAACCTACTCCACTAGAACGTCGAGGAAATAAGAATTCAGGGAGAAGAGATTCGTAGTCTCCATCTTCTCTACCGAAACTTCAAAGAATTAAGAATTTATCCTTATTGTTAACTCAGGGAGACGGGATTTGTAATCTCAACCTACTCCACTGGAACGTCGAGGACATAAGAATTTAGAACTTTTCAATTTACTTCCTTACTATTTTCAGGAAGACTACAATCTTCAATCTGCTCCCCTACCATCTCGAAGGAGCAAAATCTGAACTTTTCAATTTGCTTCATTACTATCTTTAGGAAGACTTCAATCTTCAGTCTGCCCCACTACTATCTTGAGGGAACGAAATCTAAATTTTTCAATGTGCTTCCTTACTATATTCAGGAAGACTTCAATCTTCACCGCCTTCACTACCATCTTGAGGAACGAATCGAACTTTTCAATGTGCTTCCTTACTATATTCAGGAAGACTTCAATCTTCACGCCCACTACCATCTTGAGGAACAAAATCAACTTTTCAATGTGCTTTCTTACTATATTCAGGAAGACTTCAATCTTCAGCCTGCCCCACTACCATCTTGAGGGAATGAAATCTGAACTTTTCAATGTGCTTCCTTACTATATTCGTGAAGACTTCAATCTTCACCGCCTTCACTACCATCTTGAGGAACGAAATCGAACTTTTCAATTTGCTTCCTTACTATATTCAGAAGACTTCAATCTTCACTTTGCCCCACTACCATCTTGAGGAACGAAATCTAAACTTTTCAATGTGCTTCCTTACTATATTCAGAAGACTTCAATCTTCATCGCTCCACTATCATCTCGAGGAACAAAATCAACTTCAATATCGTTACATCGTTCTTTGAGGAACCTGTCCTGTAGAATAAATTTTATGTGCTTATGCTTATGCAAATGATGAAGATGCTATGATCAAAATGACCCAAAGCCTCTTAACTACATGCATTATGGACGACACTTTCATGAATGCAGAATGCCGTGAGAATGGTCTTTTTACAATGATTAGGATGCAATGATCAGAATGAATCGAATGCTCCTAACTAAATGACAATGGATGACTTTTGCATGAATGCAGAATGTCATGAGAATGGTCTTTTTATGATGATTAGGATGCAATGAGTCGAATGCTCCTAACTAAACGTGCTTTGAAATGATGTATGAATGCAAAATGAAATGATCCCTTTTTAAATGCTTGGGGTCATCATTGCTCGTAGTCCATTAATGTTCTATCACTGATACGCTATCATGCATTCTCGTTCAGCCGGTATCTTTGATAGAAAACTCAAAAAAATATTCTGCTCAATAAGCTTGTCCCGCCGTGATTTCAGAGTCTCTTCCACTGTATCTTCTGAGACATAAAGTTTGCATCTCTCACGCAACTTTAGGAGAATAACATTTGGTTTCTTCTATCCATCCCGCAGAATTCGAGGTATAGGATCAATTTGATCTGTTACACCATTCACCGTGTAATGACTAGATGTGGGTCCGATATGTGCATGAATGCAGAGTATCATTTTTCTTTCTCGAGAATGATCCTTTGTATCTTTGGGTTGACATTGCTCGTTATCTGTCAAGGTCATATCACCGTGAAATGTATTGTATTTTTGTTCAATCAATAAAAGGTCCAAAGAGATAATCATCTTTCTCCAATATTTCCAAACCTCGAGCTGAGTGAGTTCTAAACAATAGTCCTGTTTTAGGTCCTTGTATTGCTCAGAAGCTTCCAGAGTAATATGCAAAACTCCTTTATGAAAGTATTATTAGTCCAATAATCGTTATTTCAATGCAAAATGCCCAAAAAGATTGTAACAATGGACGAAAAGAAATTGATTGGGAGCATAGCTCAAACAAACAAGTTAATCAAAGCTAGCAAAGGCAATTAAGAAGGAAATTTATCGATGTTTTTTTGAAAGGAATAAAATAATCACAAGTAATAAAATGGGTAAAATGGAAACTAAGTGCCCCAGATATCGCAGACTTGAGCTTCTCTGTTCCAACTTCGAGGACCATTTTGAGCTTAATACGTGTTTGGGGATCCAGAGTACTTTGTCGATGCCCCAAGACGTAACATACTTCTTCGAGTGTAGCAAGACTCATCAGATGCCCTATTTTCGATCAAAATTTTGAGTCGCCCTACTCGAGTTTTCAACTCAAATACCCTTTGGTCTCAAAGCGCCTTTTGGGTTTTCGCCTTGGCCTCTCCTTTTTTTTTTTTTTTTCGTGTTTTTCATTTTTTTTGGAAAACTTTTTTATTGAATCAACTCACCGGATTGGCGGTGTCCTTGCCATCCATCTTGGTTAACACCCATTTTCCCTAGAATGTGCCTTCTTTGTCAGATAAGGCATTTACTTTTTGGAGTTCTTTGGATAAAAAGAATCTCTTAATGCTAGGTCATCTTCCTGAAATTCTCTTGAGCGAACCTTCTCGTCAAGCCCGTATCTATTTTCGAGACATTTGACCTCGTGAATACTTTCAATCGAGCTTACGGAGGCATTCTCGCTTATCTAATTCAATCCAAGTTTGGGAAAAGAATCTTATCTCCCAACAATTGTTTCCTTTCATAAATCAATGGGAAAGATGCCCGACAAAGGTTCTCGCCCACGCTCAAAGAACCAAAAGGGTAAATGGTAACTTCTATGCCAACCTTTACAAGTCTCAATATTTTTCAAAAAAAAAAATCTTGAATGTTTTTTTTTTTGACAAACTTGTAATTTTGGCATATGAAGCGATCTTCACCTCTCGGTGAGGTAACCAACGACCATGAATATGAATCGGTGTTGGCTAAAAGCTTTTGAGGAGACCGGCTTGTTAACATCCATGCTTCATATAGAGAAAATGGAGAAGGCATGCCTTCCTCGACTTATGGCATAACAGATGCAATTTCCTTTCTTGGTGAACCAATAGCCCGAGCCTCTTGATTAGCTAGTCATTTGTACAACATGGGTTCTTTAAACCCCAACTTTAACAAAGATACCCATGTTTTAGTAGTCCGGCATGCCTTGATATGATCGCTGAAAACCTCTTGAATTTCTAAAAATAACTTAACGATACCTTGCCTTATTCCTACGAGGAGCTACGCTTCCATCTTCATCTCCTTTGTTAGTTCATAGCGTCTGTTGACACTTCACAAGGTAGGATCTACCATTGGGGAAGTAAGTCGCAATCTTTGTCATCTTCAAAGCCCTTAGATCCCTCTAGCTACATATCTCACTAAAAAGGGAGTCAACAACAGCGTCGCTCATGTCATTGATATCTGGGGGCCCATTGTGGGCAAAAAATCCAAAGAATAAATGATCTTAAGGATGATTATTCGTATGATATAGTAATGAGTGAAAAATATTCAGTATGAAATGTAAAGAATGAAAATATTTACTTGGGAAGATGCATTTTATTGAAATAAAAATTCTGGACACAAGCCTACTTTATTGCTCCTAGGCTTAAAGCAACAAGTGTGTTTTGCACATTACTCTAGATTAGCTTTAAAAAATACATGTTTCTTCCACGCCTCATTGTTCAAAACACTTTCGAGTACATAAAGGCGTATGTTCGAAAACTTTTATTCCTGGTTCTCTTCGGGTATACCATTTCTCTATCATCGAACTTCACAATGCCCATGTTGATGAGATTTTCCACCAATTTCTTGAAAGTAAGGCAATTTTCTATCGAATGGCCTGTGATCCCCGCGTGGTACTCACACTGAGTGTTTGGGTCATACCATTTTGGGTATGGAGGTTGCATCGATTTTGGATATTGGGAGACACTACGTGTGCATCAAATAAACTTTGATACAACTCCTTATACGTCATAGGGATTGACGTAAATTGAGTTTTTAATATTTTTCCTTGTACGGATTCTTTCCTCGACGAACCTTGATACTCGTGAGTCACCGCTTTTGGTCGGTTAACGGTAATTGACTTTGAGTCCCCATGTTTGTATTATTCACCTCGTCATCCCTTTTTCTAGAGCAGCCTTCTAGTGGTTTCCCACTTCAATCTTGCCAAGATCGATTGCATGTTCGATCATCTCCCGACAAAGACAATATCGAAAAACTTTTAGTGGCACTTCCAAGCATGTGATTAATGAAGGAGCTTTCAACGATTGACAAACAAAGATGGTTGTCTCTTTTCTAAGCGGTGGTGAATTTGTGTGGCTACTTCCTCCACCATTGGGCATATTGCCTAAAACTTTCGCTTGGCTTTTTTTCCATATTTTGAAGCGTGATTCGATCAGAGCTATATCACCACGCGTCTCGTATTGTTTCGGAAGGCTCGTGCTAGGTCCCTCCACGACTTGATCCGGTACTACCGAGTTGATTGTACCATTTGGCCATGACCCTACCAAACTATCTTGAAAACAATGAATAAGCAGTTGATCGTTGTTAACATATCCCGCCATCCGTCGACAGAACATTGTGATGTGCGCTTCGGGGCAACTGGTCCCATTGTATTTTTCAAAATCTGGGGTCTTGAACTTTGGCGGAAGTACGAGGTCTGGGACTAGGCTCAAGTCTTTAGCGTCTACCCCGTAGCGATGGTCAGCAGTTTCTATTTCCTTAAACTTTTCTTCTAACCATCTGCAACGATCCTCGAGTTGTCTGGGAAGGTTTGCTTTTGCCTTATCCATTTCAGCTATTTCATCAAGATCGGGGACTATAGGATTAGCCGGACCTTCTCCGGGATTAGTGCCTGAACCAGTCGGAAAGTGCGCTGGCATTGCGGTCTCAACCTGGCACTGTGGCCTGATAACAAAAGGCGTCCTTTGGGGACATATTTCTGGTGGTGCTTGGGTATTTGGCGGGTAAATCTCGGAGGGTAAGGTGGTCGTCATTATTCCCGAGCTAGCAGTAGCGCGCCTTTCCTCGCTCATTGGCCAATAGTTGAGCCACTAGCTTATCATGTTGTTTTGGGACTCTTGCATCCGTTCTATCATATCTTGCTGCATCTTGGTTAATCGTTTTGCATCTATTCTTGTATTTCCTTTTGCATTTGTTCTAGTCTTTCCATTCTTTGATCCATGTCCTCTAGGTTACTGAAATAACTTCACCTAATTAGGGTCTTTCTATAAATTTTAATGTATGTGATATGATGCAATGCAAATGCATGAAACGCAATGCAAATGCATGCAAAAAGAAAGAGAGGCGTTGATTATGAATTCAATTTTATTAGAAGAACTTTTCTAGAAAATACGCTTTACATAAAACGGATTGCATATACGGCTTTATCCTCATAGTCCGTGAAAACACCGCCTTCTTCTTCTTCAGATCCGGATGTTATGGTCGTGCCCGTGAACTTTCTCAATGGATACCTCTTCTAGCTCCTTGTTGCTTGGTCCAGCCGCACCTCTTCGCTAACTTATCTTTCGCGATGTTTATGAGCTTCTTTTAGAAAATGGAGACATGATGACTCTCGAATAATCTTTGTCGGCTTGAATCCTCGGGCAAAGTCTTGTATTTTTAGGCTATCAGTCATCTCTTGTTGTTTTACTTAGACTATGTTCGAACGACCGTATTATAATCCACTTTATCAAGAAACACACTTCCTTATGATAAACTCTTCTATTTAGCAATCGAATATGAATCAACACCTCCTTTCTAAGATGATGCGGTGCGATGCAATGCAATGCAATCACAAACAAAACAAAACACATTAGCACAGGAGAAATAAACAAAATAGAGTACCTATCCAGGTGACCACTCGGGGTTTAACATAGTTCTACCTAAGGTGGGCTCCCAGGGCTTACTATATGAGGTTTGGTTCTAAAGAGAGGTACCCGAACCGGCAGATTCCTCAATCCTCACCCATTATAGGCTCATACGGACTGAGTTCGATTCAGGGGAATACATTTCCCTATGGCTGCACGGAGATGAAAATCTCACGAAGACATAGGTACGGATGTATCCCGAAAGTGATCCACTATCCTGCACGGAGGTGAAAACCTCACGAAGGAGTAGCTTCTCACTTCCACTTAAAGGTGCGACCACAACGGTCATGCAATGTAACAACATGCAATAAAAAGATCATAAATTTTCAAATCAAATTTTTAAATTTCTGACAAAAGACAGAAAATAATCAATTTATGGCTTGACTCTCTTCAATGTCCCCAGTGGAGTCGCCAAGCTGTCTTAACCATTTTTTGAAAACGAAAAAGGGTTCGACGTTGGGTTTTAAAAATAGGAATAAAATGGGAGTCGCCACCGACCTTTATTTGGTGTGATCGGATCACCTTTATTTAAATAAAACATTTTGTTTTACTAAAACTGTGTTTTTGGTCTGCAAAGTTTTGAAAATCGGGTTCGGAGTCGATTACGACGAGGAAGGGTTAGCACCTCGATGCGCCCAAAATTGGTACCAAAATGATTAATTAGTGTCTTAATGCGGAAGTTTTAAAAGGTTTTAAAATACGATCCTCTAAAAAATGTTTGGATAATTAGGCCAAAATTTTGAGATTTCTTTGTTCAAAGGATACAAACATCACATCCAATAAGATTAGCACACGATATTCAAGCCTTCGTAATCAAAGTTATCTCGAGTTCGTAAAATTTATTAAAAGATGTTTAGTGTTTTAGTCAAACGAAAAATCGCAACTCAAAGACGTTAGAGCACTATTCTCCTAATTTCTAAACACATCAACATTGCCTTATTTAAAAAATTTTGAACGAAATAAAGTGGTTTTGTAAAATGTTCTTTGATCTTATAATGTTTAAGCTAAAATAAGTGTAGGTATTTGGGCTAAAAAAAATCGAGATTTCTTTGTTCAAAAGATCTAAACATCACATCCAAGACGTTAGGACACGATGTTTTAATCTTTCGTAATCAAAGTCGCCTCGTGTTTTATGGAGTTAGGTCAAGTATTTAGTGAAACGGAAAATCGCGACCAAAGACATGTTAAAGCACTATTTTTCAATTTCTAAATATAAAACATTGCCTTTATTTAAAAAAAACTTTTAAATGAAACGCGATAATTTCACTTAAATGTATTTGTTTGATGATGTTGCACAAGGTTAAGAAAACAAATATGGACTCAAACACAAGAATATAAAAATACTACTATTACTAATGATAACAATGACAATAATAATAAATAAACTAATAATATCAATAATAGTAACAATAGTAGAAAAAATAAAATGATAACACATACAATCACAATAATAGATGATAATAATAGCAAACCAAAAAAATAGTGAGAATAATAGAAATAACAAATAGTAATAATAATATAATAATAATAGCAATATAGCAAAATGGTAGAGAATAAAAAATAATATTAGAACAATAATAATGAAAATATAAATAATACTAATGATGATATATAATGCATAAATAATAATGTGAAATAAGACGAAAGATAAAATGATAATAGTAATAGTCATTAATAAATAATGTAATATATATGCAAAAGAATAAGCAAATATATATTATAATAATGGTGATAGTAGAAAATAATAGTAATAATAAAGTTATATTAATAGTAGAAAATAATATGCTAAATAATAATAAAATGTAAACATAAAATAACAAATAAAAGTAAAATGGTGGTTGTGGCAAAAAAAAATGATAATAATAATGAAGATAATAATAATAATAAAAGTAAAAATGTGTTAATAAAATTAAATAATAATATGTTAATAATATAATAGTAATAACAATAGCAATAATAAAAATAAAATAGTAATGATGATAATGATATGGTAACTAAACAATAATAGAAATAATAACAATAATAATATAATGATACAAATACTAAATAATAATAATAATAGTAGCAATTATAGTAGTGATAAAATAATAGTAAAAGGTAAATAAATACGTATTAATAGAAATAAAATGATACTAGAAGTGAAATAAAATAATAAAATAACAATAGTAAGGAAATGACCAAAAATGAATAAAACGGAATACTTGGGATAAATTTGAAATAAAATAAAGAGGGAAGGACTAAACCGCATGCAAAAATAACCACGAGGGACTAAAATGGTCAATATCCCCAAGATCCCCCACGCGCACACCCAGTTGGCAGCTTTAAGGACCAAATCGAAAACAAAATAAAATCTGAGGGTCAATTTTAAAAGAATCAACAAGTCAGAAATCAGGGCCTAATCAAACGGAGCAGCGAAAAGGAGGGATCATTCGCGCAAATATCCCTTTTTAGGGATATGCGCAACATCTCCTGCACCAAACGGCGCCGTTTTGTCTGATATAAAACCCTCTTTATCTTTTTTTTCAGAAATCAGATTTCAGAACCCTAAGGTTCTCTCAAAACACAGCAGCCAACATGTCTTCTCTTCTCTCTGCCTCCTTTTTAGCCCGACGATTGGGCTCCCCTCCGGCGATCCATCGCACCACCATCGCTCTCGGCGGCCGACGGTGCGTGGGGATGGGCTTTTGTGCCCTGTTTCCGGCGTGGGCGTGGAGCCCCTTTCGAAGACCGAAATAGAGAGAAAAAAATTCCTCTCTTTCTTGTTCGTGCCCGACGGTTGGGTTTCTCGCGCCGTTCGTCGCATCATCACAAGATTCGATGGTCGAGGTCGCTGAAAGAGGCCCTTAGCCCCGCTTTGAACCCGCTCCAGTCGAGCCCCGGTGTCCAGGTAAGCCCTTTCGTCTTTCTCTTTTGATTTTTGTTTACAAAAGTTTAGAAATAATAAAAATCAACAGCAAGATAATAAAAAAATAGAATGAAACCGGCTTTCTTTGCTTTCGATTTCTCATCTGGTTGTATGCCTCTGTTCATTATTTATCTTATCCATGAAGGTTCGAAAAGTGGAAAGAAAAAACAAATCGATCGACGGTAAGTAAGATGAGATAAATTAACCTTCAAAACGTCCTTTGATTTTCAGGGTTCATGAATACAAAAATCCCTTTTCCGATTTTGGTCCGTTTGGATCCTTTTTGCTCTCATTTTCTCTCCGTTTTTTTTTTTTGAAATCCCCCTTCCTCCTTTGTTCCAAAATGCAAGGTTTTATATCCCATTTACAATGCTATTCTACCGTCCCTATTATCTTGTTTGCGTGTTGTGTTTGCTTCCATCTTGTTTTGCGGTGCAAGTGGAGCAAGTGGCCGTGTCGTCGAGGCGGTGGGGTCGGTGGCGTCGAGGCGGGGGCCTAGGCTGCAAGTGAGAGGCGATTAGGTTCCTGTAACCCTAATTTTAGACTTTGTAATGGGCTATTTTTTAATTTAATTTTAGGGTTTGGGCTTGTTTTGTTGGGTTGTAATTTAATTGGGCTTGTAAGCCCGGGCAAAATTGGGCCTGTACAGAATACATAAATTGTTAAGCTAGTAAAGTGTTCATTTTATATGGGATAGCTTGATTGGTCTTGTGGTTGGTTAAATGGATATGTTGGTATGCATTTTAGTTGGTTTTGTGCAAGTTTGAATGGCCATATATGCATTATTTGAGCATATGGTTTAGCTTGAAACGAAATAGGTACCAAATGGTCTTATTTTACCAAAATCAGAGTCCTCGTTGCAACGTCAGGCAACAGCCTGTGACGTCCCGACGTCAAGTGGGCCAATGTCGTGACATGACTCATATCTGGCTCGTCACGACGTGAAGTCCAAAATTTTCAAACTTTACAATTTGATTCTAATTCATGCCCGGATCATCGATAGAGCTTCTGTAAGCTCGATTTAGTCTCGATTTCTATTTGAATGACATCATATGATCACGATTGAGATTCAAATGATTATTGCATGATTATTTTAATGTTGTTAGTTCTAATTATAGTAGAAACATCTCGTAGCTCGGTCCAACGACCGGACCGGGTAAGGGATGTTACATTAGGCTACCTAGTTTTTATATTTATTTTTGTAGTCAAAGTTTCTAATCTATTAGAGTGTGTTTGGGTGAGGGATTTATAGAAAAATTTTATTTGTATTAAGACTTCTAAAATTCTAAGAATGAATTTACTTATTTAGTTAAATATATTGACGAATTACAAAATTTTTGAGTAATTTATAGATGAAATTTAGTAGTTCAATTTCCTTTTCAAAATTCATCATAATTATCTTCTTCTTTTTGTTCAAACATAATTATCTTTTATTAATTACATATTTTTCTTTTTTTTTTTTTTGTTATCATCAATCTTTTATCTTCAACGATTTTTAACTAAAAATAATAAAATTTTAATTAATTATAAAATATTTTAATTATTGTTATATTAAATTATAAGTTATTATATTCTAATATAATTATATGTTAAACATGGTTTATTTTTTAAGTTTTTTTAGATTACAAGTACACTCACATTACAAATACAAAAATACATCCAAATAATAATAACCAAAATCAATCATTATAAAGCACTAACGATAACCATAATATAATTAAAGCTAGATGAGAATATAGATTAAAAACCCACACATGATTTATATAGATAAGACTTGAACATGGGATCTTAAAGTTTTTATGGCCTTAACTTTGCCATTAAGTTAAAGACATCATTGCTATAAAGTTATTTTTTTTTGACAATTTCTTTATATGTTCTGATCATATTTGTTTTTTTACACAATGCCTAAAACTACCTATAGCCTATCTTCAACCCATAAATAGGAGGATAATGCGCTTCAATGCACTTGAATTCACGTCCTCCTACATTGACCACAATTATTATCCGTGATCATTATATTTTATTGCTGTTTTACTTTTTATTTTTAAATTATTTTTATGAGAATACATGTTAGCAATTTTATTTTAATTTAATTGTATATATTAACTTTGCGATGATTCAGTTTTATAATTTAAACAATTTCTTTTCATTAGAACCTTCTAAATAATGATAACTAGTTAATTTTACATGAAAACAATTTAATGAAATCATCATAAAGTTAATATATAACTTAATTAAATAGAAATTTAAATACTTAATTTTAGTTAAAGTCAAATTTAATTTTTATGAAAACGTCAAATATATAATTTTATAACATTTCATTATGTAATTAAATTTCATTATTATATAATTAAAACTAGAAAACAAACAAATAATAGAAAATACATAAATAAATAATAAGAGTATAATTTTTATTTTTATTTTAAAATTTGCATAGTAAATAGATGTCAAGAAATTTATAAAATTTACTTCAAACTGGAGAAGCTAAGTGAGCATTTTTGAAACTACAAATAACTGTCTTTTACCTTAATATTATTACTTTATGGATTTTTTTTTAATAAAAAGTGAAATTTATTTAATATGAACTTCAGCTTGGCAACACAAATGATTCAAAAATCTAAATGGCCAAAGGTAAGCCCCTGCTACGAAGAAGTGAACAGCAAACAAGCAAAGTAGCCAGCCAAGAGCAAACAACAACTTAACAATGCTGATAAGCACGACAGGAAAACAAACATACAGATGCCAAAGCACAAGCACCAAACTCGAACTGCTAGCAGCATATAAAAACCAGTGGATTAAGCCTGAAAACCCCTGCTTTAAACATAGCTTGCAGAGTAGATACAATACTTCTCATATTTTGAGGAATGTTGCTTGAATTTCTGGACCAATTAACGATTCGTTGCAGTCGCTTTCAATGATTAAATCATAAAAACCCTTCCATCTCGATACCAAAAAGGAAGAAGGAAACATTAGACAAGCTTCACAGCTAAAATTTCCGGAAGTATGGGACTCGCATGCCTTTGAGAAAGACATTAGGATAGAACCGTTGTCATAGTATACCCTCAATGCCTACAGGTTCAGGGTTCCAACACGCAGAACCAACAACGCTGAACTTTAGTTGGCCTGATAGAGGAGGCTTCCAGCTAATTATCAGCCTCAATTTCTTCCTTTTAATCACACTACATAACCTTGGGTCACGATAAATGTCCTCGAAGGAGAACTTGGTTTCAGGCCATTTTTCAACATTCGTAATTTCGCAGTACCGATGAGTTGTCTAATATTGGCAACTTTTCCGTTGAAAATGATATCGTTTCTGTGGAGCCATAACCACCGAGACTCGACGAAGAATGACATCTTCCATAAGCCATCACAGGAGAGAAGAGGGGAGGCCTGCTGCCATGTAACAAAAGGGTTCCACCGGAAAGACGCATGATACATTCCACAATTTGCAAGTGTTGCCATACCTGCCAGGAGAAGTCGCATCCAAAAAACCAAATGTTGGACAGATTCAGGCTCTTTGCTACATAAACATTATAGAATTTGATACTCATAATATATAATGTTAGTAAAAAGGGTAAGATAAAGGCATATGTCTCCGTATTTTTATTTTTAGTATTTACCTTAATCATAAGTGGATTATATTGGCGTGATTGGTATATTTTATTGTAAAAGAAAGATTGAGTTCAAATAGATAACTAATCAAAAGTGGTGTATTGGGTATACAATTTCTTAATGATGTAGTATCATTCCTAGTGAAATTCATAACTCAATAAAGGATAAATAATATCCTCTCATTAGCATTACATGATTAATAAAAAGGAACGTGTCCATGGATCATTTGTCATAAGGTAAATGATTTAATTACTATGTGTTAGTAATTGACTTTATACATATCAAAATATGTAATGAAAATCATGAGATAAAATAGTATCATATTAGGAGAACAAGTTCTATCCCATAGAGATTAAGAATATCTTATAAAGGTCACACACTTATGACAATATCATCGGACAAACACTTAATAAAGTAACTTACATAATAGTATATAATAAAAGAGAGTTCAATCATAACACTATAGTGGAATGAATTCATGATTCAATAAATTGTAATTAATAGGCAAAGAGTCGAAACTTAATTATAAATTATTTGAACCCTAATTATATATGTGCACTCAATCCCTCCACTATATCAAGATTACCTGAAACGAATTGTATGTAGACTCAACAAACTATGGAATGAATGAAAATGATAAGTAAAAGAAATAGATTGTATGTATCACTATTCGTAGTGAATACGTTTTTCACTAAGTACGAAAGATGACTTAGAAACTAGTTTAATTTCTTTAAATTATAATTTAATTTATCGTAATTAAATAATTGAAGTTCAAGTAAAAATTAAATTAATTAGTCATCATGAATTTGTTGAATAAGACAATTACATTAATTTTTGCATGAATTCTAATGCGTAAAATTGTCATGACTTTAACGAAATTATGATTGAATTGAGAAAATAATTTAGTTAATTAATTAATTTTTTGGTCATTAAATTAATTAATTAATTAATATTTTGAATAATAAAAATAACTATAAAATTAAATAAATTATAAGTATTGGATAAAAATTGGATAACACATATACTAATACATGAAAGACTTAATAGGGTTAGATTACTTGGAGTGACAAACCCTAATATTTATTAGGAATACCGTCGCTCCTTGTGCCCTAGTTCTATTGGAACATTTTATTTTTATTAAAATATTATTATTTAATTAAGACTTTATTCAAACAGAACTCGAGTAATCGATTCTCTATAAATAATAACTATGAGTTAACCTACTAACATATATCTTTTGAGCCCCAATATTTTGTCAAAAAATAATGACAATTTATTTTAAGAATAAATTATTCTTTTTTACAGGAATACTCATAGTTTTCAGTTTATAGACAGAATCAACTTACTTACTGAAAGTTAAGTAAAATTTTCATTATGTGCACTAATTTGATTATTTGAACCCTCTCTCAAAGTAATTTGGGGTTTGGGGATTGCGATGAAAACTGATCAATTGAAAATCGGGAAACAACAAAGACAATCTTTGTACAGAATGCATGTATAATTTCAGTTAAAGTTTATTACTATAAATATTAGAAGATATTAGTTTTTAAGAAAAAATTTAAACTTCTATTGTGCCTAAAAACACCATTTTCTAAACTAATTTTTTTCCAACAAGTATTGTTCTATCATGGTGTTCAACAAAATAGACATTAGTTGTTACCTCTTCAAATCATGCTGAAATATTTGCAATCCACTAGACAAGTTGAGAGTGTGTTTCACTAAGGTCGTTGACCCAACATATCCAAAAGATTTGTGATTTGTCTCTACAAGAACATATGTCAACTATCTTATACGGTGATAATGCAACATGTATAACTCCATTGAAAGGTGGTTACATGAAAGATGACAAAACGGAACATATTTCACCAAAATTATTTTTTACTCATGGTTTTGAGATGAAATGTGATATAAAAGTTTAACAAACTCATTCAAGTGATAATTTGACAAATTTTTTTACTAAGGCATTGCCAACTACAACATTTGAAATACTAGTATACAATATTGGAATGCGTCAACTAAAAAATGTAATGTGATGTTGTCATTAGTGAGAGTCTAAAACAAATTGTACTCTTTTCTTTTAACAAAAGTTTATCCCCTAAGTTTTTCTAGTAAAAGTTATTAATGAGGCTCCTTATAATAGGAGATTACACTACACCAAAACAGACTTTTAGCGGCGTTTTTAGTGGCGTTTTAAAGAAAAACACCGCAAATTTTATACATTAGCGGCGTTTGAATGAAAACGCCAAAATGAACAATAGCGCGTTATTTACCAAACGCCGCTAAAATCTGAGTTTTAGCGGCGCTTTTCCAAAAACGCTAAAATCTGCCTTTTAGCGCTTTCCCAAAAACGCCGCTAAAAGTAATTTTAAAGTTTTTTGGCTATATATGACTTATTGTTTTAAATTTATATATTAAATAATTTTTATATAATTGAAAAAGAGATAACATTAATTTTAATACATTAAAATTATGATTCTAGTTTTAAATTATTTAAGAGAAAAATATTTGTTAAAAATGAAAAAATATTAAATAATTTCTTATATAATCGTAAAAGAGATAGTATTAATTTTAAAATATTGAATATTAATTCTCATGATTATTTAGGGTTATGGTTTAACATATATAGTTTAAGGTGTAAGGTTTAGGAGTTACTGTTTTAATGTTTAGGGATTATAGTGTATGATTTGCGGTTTAAGGTTGTCCTAGGGTTTAGAGTTTATGGTTTAGGGTTTAGGGTTTAGGGTTTAGGGTTTAGGGTTTATGGTTTAGGGTTCATGGTTTAAGGTTTAGGGTTTAGGGTTTAGAATTTTAAGGTTTTAGGGTTTATTAGGGTAAGTTTAGTGTTTAATTTTTTGCCTTAGTGTTAAAGGTTTAGCATTTAGTGTTTAGTGTTTAGGTCATAAGGTTTAGGGGTTAATGTTTATAGTTTAGGATTTTAGTTCTTTAGAGTTTATAAAGGTTTATAGTTTAGGGTTTAGATTTTAGGGTTACGTGTTTAAGGTTTTATAGGTTTTTGGGGTTTGGGCCGACTTAGGGTTTGGATGTAAATAAACTAGTGTTGATAAAGGTTTAGGGGTTAATGTTTATAGTTTAGGATTTTAGTTGTTTAGAGTTTATAAAGGTTTATAGTTTAGGGTTTAGATTTTAGGGTTACGTGTTTAAGGTTTAATAGATTTTAGGGGTTTAGGGGTCGACTTAGGGTTTGGATGTAAACAAACTACTGTTGATAAAGGTTTAGGGGTTAATGTGTTTATAGTTTAGGATTTTAGTTGTTTAGAGTTTATAAAGGTTTATAGTTTATGGTTTAGATTTTGGGGTTACGTGTTTAAGGTTTTATAGGTTTTAGGGGTTTGAAATGACTTAGGGTTTGGATGTAAACAAACCTCTGTTGATAAAGGTTTAGGGTTTAATGTTTATAGTTTAGGATTTTAGTTGTTTAGAGTTTATAAAGGTTTATAGTTTAGGGTTTAGATTTTGGGGTTATGTGTTTAAGGTTTTATAGGGTTTAGGGTTTAGGGGTGACTTAGGGTTTGGATGTAAACAAACTAGTGTTGATAAAGGTTTAGGGTTAATGTTTATAGTTTAGGATTTTAGTTATTTAGAGTTTATAAAGGTTTATAGTTTAGGGTTTAGATTTTGAAAACTCATGCAATACTCTTTCATCCTCTTCGATCTATTATTATTTATTTAATTTTTATATTGATTAATTAATATAAAATTTATTTGTAATTTACTTTTAAAATATAAAAATTTATATATTAAATCGATCTATTATTATTTGTAATGTAGAAAAATTTAGAACCAATAACATTTAAAATAAATGTTAAAATGAAAAAATAAAATACTATTATTTACAATATATTTTAATTTTTTTGAGTATATGAGTAATTGTATTTTAATTTATATATTAAATAACTTTAAATTTTAAAATTTCAAAATTTATCTAATTGTTTTAAATATTACTTAAACTTTAAAATAAAGAAAAATTTGATTAAATCTTTAAAAATATATTAGTATCAAGAATATTAGCGGCGTTTGTAATTTAAAACGCCACAAAAGGAAATAAATAATGCGTTTCAAAAAATATAAATAATCATTTTATTTTAGTTAAAACGGTGCCGTATTGTTAGCGTAAAATTGATTAACCTTCTTCCCCATTTTTGATTTCCAAATCCCTAAGTCGAGTATCTCATCTCTTTGCTCTTCCCATTCTATGCTCTGCTTCCGTGAAAGTTTAACATCCCTTTCCTTTTCCTTTAGCTCCCCGTGAAAGTTTAACATCCCTTTTCCTTTTCCTTTAGCCGTTCACAAGCAAAGTTTTATCACTCTCCGCTTTCACCGCTCATCCCACGCTACCTCTTCCGTCGTGGTAATCATCCTCCTCCGTCGGAACATTGGTAATCATTCTCTTCCTTCAGATTTTGAATTATTCATTTACTTTCTTAATTTTTTTTTTGTTTATATTAGTAATGAATTTGATGGGTTAACATTTTTTTCCAAATCCCTATTCGACTTATTGTGATGTTTTATTTGTGATTCTTTAAATTACTTTCAACTGTTTGTGGGTTTATTCCCTTCTATTTATGATTAATTTTTTTTTGAACGATTAGGAAACCAAAAATTATGTGTACTTGGAGGGTTGTAAATGCTTGTTAGGTTATTTACTAACATATTTGATTGGCAACGAGTAAATAATTATTTGGTTGCCCCTGCATTTTATCTCTGTGGCTTGGTAATCTTGAGCCATTGCCCCTGCATTTTATCGTTGTCTTATGGTTATAATTATTTGTTCGACGATGTGTGTTCAATGCTTTTCATCCAACCATTGCCGCTATTGAATTTGTAACAAAGTTGCTAAATCGAATGTTTCTTCCTGCCTCTATATGATGCGCACTGTGAAGGTTAGGTTTGCTTAGATTTCTTTTGATTGGAATTATATTTAGTAGGCACTTTTATCATTCTTGTTATTTGTTCTTGCTTATTGATAAAATCACTAATTTCGACATATTATTAGGAAATAAGAACCATTGTTTTGAGCCAAAGAGTGAAAAGTCCATAGGAAATTGTTGAGGGCTTGTAGTGTCTCACTCTTCCATTGTTCTGAGTTGGGGTTTTAAAAGTTTAGGCAAAGGCCTAAGTTAATATAGATACTACCGTAAACTTAGAGAAGAGATGTTAATATTGTGTGAAATATTAATTATGCGTATTGTACTCATGGGGATTGAAGCCTTAATTAAGGCTTAAATGTCTTAACTTTGCATACTTGATACGACTTGGCTAGCCAATACCTCTTGTTGAGGGAGTGAGACAATCCAAAGTAGATACTCACCCTCAACAAAAATATATTATATACCTGCTCTCTATTATTTCCATTCTTATTCTCCGTATTCCTTGAATATAATTATAGTAGCTTATGTTACAATGGTCATCGTAATTACTTTCTTGTATAGATCTAAAAGGCTCTTCTAGTTTAACAAATCATATGCTGTCTCATTTCCAACCTCCTTTCCATCTCTCAAACCCTCTTGTTTTCTTCAACTTCAATTTCACCAAAAGTCAAGATTCCTTAGAATAAGGTAAGTGCCCCATTGATTTTATGTTGGAATTGAATTTGTTCTTTTATTGAATTGAAGGTTTGATCTTGAATTTGTTCAAGTAAGTGCAAGCTTTTCTCCATGCAACTATGTCGACTAGGCTTTTTATCTTCTGAGTTTAGGCCTAAACAGTAAATGGTTTCATCCTCTCGCACTCCCATTATGGGGTTGTATAATTTCATACATTGCCACCTGAATTAAAATAATCTCCTATTAAAAATATAAAATATATATATTCACTTTTAATATTTTTTAAAATATTTATTAATTTAAAGATAATGTGTTGTTGTTTGAATTAAATTGAATTAATCGGTTGGACTAAGAATTAGTTGGAGTAGTAATCGAAATTGATTTTGAACTAACTAGATCGATAACTAATAATGAACCAATTAGACTAGTTAAAAATTAGTTGAACCGACAGCTAAATCGATTAAATAGAATTTTTTTAAAAATAACTTTCAATTAATAAGTCGAATCGACTAACCAATAGCTTAATCGACTTGATCACCAGCTCAATTTAAAAACATTAATCTTAATAACTTAACAAATTTAAGTGACAAAAGAAAGACAAAGTCCCAAATGAATTGTTTATTCATGTACTTACAACTTGTAGTAGCAAGACTGAGTCATAAGCATAAGACAAGACATCAATGGGATGGTTTGTTCTTCTTCCTTCATTGATTTTTTTTTTGTGGAATTCTTAAATTGCTTTTTTTTTTTTTTTTGGTTTAGCTTTGTTTTGGTGATTGACCTTATTTTGAGGGTTTTCTTTATTGGGGGGGGGGGGGAAGTGTGTATTTTGGGAATGTATTGAGTTTTGTGGAAATGGTTTGGTGAGGATCAACTAAAAGAAGATGGTTTTCAAGAATTTCTAGTTTTGGTTGGAAGTTTAGTTGTTTATACTCCAAGTAATCGCTTCTTTCCGATGTTCAAAGTTTTGGGGTTTTTTTTTAAAAAGAAGAAGCTTGAAATGGCTTTGTTTTTGTTCGGTTTTCAAAGATCAACTTCCTTCACCAGAATCGCTAGAACTGGGTGCCTAATGAATAATATGATCTAGTGCCGAAATGTGTTTTTTATTTACTTATGAAGTGCATAAGTCAAACTCGACTTTATGGAGGAAAACCGTCGTAATTGGAGTAAAAGTCGGTATGTGTAGACTGGAATTGAAGTGTTGAATTGTGATGGTGGATTTTCATTTGGCTAAATCTTGTACAAGTATCTAACTGATTTACTTATTTAATGATTTTGTGTCCTTCTGCTAGAAAGCTGTACAAGTATCTATTATAAAAATCGTACTAATTTGATGGCTGTTTTAGGTGTTTGTATTATGAAGTAAGTTTGTGTTCTGAACCTTGTATACATCATTGCAGGAGCTGTTATACAGGCGTTTATTAGACTTCACGAAAAAGGCTTAATTTATCAAGGTATATGCGAAAATTCCATTGCTTACTATCATGTTTCACCTTGCGAACTGATATTTAGTACTTTCTGATTTGATCATAATTGTCTATCTTCCTCCTTTGTTTCAATAAAGTTAGTAGACAAAGTTTCTTCTGGACAAGCTTTCTTTGGACTTCAAGCATGTATATCGCTTATTAGACAAGCTTTCGCTTGGACTTGAAGTATATAGTCAGATATTTAACTTGCTAAATTGTTGTCCAAAATTGCGGATTATTATTGCTATTTATTATTCTTTGTTTATTATTAATAATGTTTATTATTATTATTGATTATTATTATTGCATTTATTATTATTGTCATTTATTATTGTTGTTTATTATTAATAATGTTTATTATTATTCTTGATTATTATTATTTGTTTATTATTATTATTGCTTATTATTATTATTGCTTATTATTATTGTTTATTATTAATTTATGCCTAAACGCTATTTATTATTCTTCATTTATTATTATTGTTATTTATTATTGTTGTTGATTATTAATTTATGCCTAAACCGCTGCTTATTATTCTTGTTTATTATTAATAATGTTTGAACAACCTCCAATTTGCTATCTACTCATGCCACTCGTATTTTTTACAAGCTTCCTTGTATTATTTTTTAAAATTTAGGTACTGATGCGATATAAAAATAACATTAACAAAATATAAAAGTAAATTGTTAAAGTATGTTATAATTTTTAACATAAATGTCATATTTTAATAAATATTTGCAAGTTAAGAAGATATTAACATATTTTAATACAAACATGTCATTACATATATTATATATTATATTAAAGAATTTTTATTACTTTATCTTCCCTTAAAAGTAAACAATATTTTTTTTAAGAATACTTACATTTATATGGCTTTTAGGCTTATTACTAATTAATAATTACTAATTTTTATATTACTAATGTTTGCTTTTAATATTTAATATTTTCAATGTTTTCCAAAATGGTAATAATATTTTGTTATCAAGATGATAATAATATTGATCATTACTTAAATATATTTTAATTACAAAAAGTAAATTATTTTTATAAGAAGTGATTTAAAACTTTTAAATTTAATATTGTTATCAATATAATAATATAGATCATTATTGAAATATGTTTTAATATAGAAAATAATTTTTTTAAAAAAGTAAGTTAAAAAACTTTGCAAACTTAATAACATCACAAAGAAATTTCAATTATAAAAATCATATAATAACATTTTCCAAATTTTAACTTATTCTCGATTTGAAATTTTAATTTAACTTACATAATTCATAATACATAACTAACATAAAATTACATAACTTACATGTACATAACTTACATAACTTACATAGCTTTTATCACATTATTTAACTTACATAATACATAACTTACATAATACTTGTATAGAAAAAAGAGATTCAAAGTATATAGGTTTGGAAACTCGACGGGTTGCAGATATCTCATCATTAGATATAACGGATCCTCCTAGGTGTAACAATGCCACGTATGTTAAATCTTAAAGAATACATAACTTACATAATATATAACCTACATAATACATAACTTACATAATACTTGTATAGAAAAAAAAAAGAGATTCAAAGTATATAGTTTAAAACACGACGGGTTGTCAGTATATCTAACCGTTAGATATAACGGATCCTCCCTAGGTGTAACAATGCCACGTATGTTGAATCTTAAAGAATACATAACTTACATAATATATAACCTACATAATACATAACTTACATAATACTTGTATAGAAAAAAAAGAGATTCAAAGTATATAGGTTGAAACGACGGGTTGTCAGATATCTCATTATTAGATATAACGGATCCTCCCTAGGTGTAACAATGCCACGTATGTTGAATCTTAAAGAATACATAACTTACATAATATATAACCTACATAATACATAACTTACATAATACTTGTATTAAAAAAAAGAGATTCAAAGTATATAGGTGGAAACTCGACGGGTTGTCAGATATCTCATCGTTAGATATAACGGATCCTCCCTAAGTGTAACAATGCCACGTATGTTGAATCTTAAAGAATACATAACTTACATAATATATAACCTACATAATACATAACTTACATAATACTTACATAGTACTCGATTATATATATGAAATTATCATTACTTACGTAAATTATAAATTAACAATTTAGCCGTGTAATTTATTGTCAACATTAGACTTCAACAACTACGAAATGGATAGGACTTGGATGAATTTGTCAAGGGTAAGCAGCGGTTATCGAAATGGAGTAGAAACTTTTCCAATTTCAGATTTCAAAATGCAAGCCAAGAGAATATGATTCTTTGCCGTGTAAGAAGTGTTGCAATACCAATTGGCATTACCGTGAAGTTGTCTATGAACATCTAGTTGTTGATGGCTTTGTTCGGGTACAAAAATGGATTTTTCATGGAGAGTGTACATCTAGTGGAGCATCATCATCGATGAATCTAGGTTATAGTGCTTACAATCAAGATGTTAGAGATTATAACATGGAAGGCATGTTATGGGATGCTTTTAATATGCATGATGATGGTTTCGTCATTTCCACGACATGGTGCAACCGATGATTATAGTTTTGGTGGAAATACTTTCACCGAAGGGGAAGAATCGTACATGATGAACAACCAAATGAAGAAGCGACAAGGTTCTACACGTTACTTGGTGAAATGAATGAAGAATCGTATGAGGGATCAAAATTTTCCAAACCTGTCTTTCAGATTCGTTTTTTCACTTGAAATGTTTGGGAGGATGACCGAAAACTCGTTGACAATGTTGTTAGAGTTTCGCAAGAAATGTTCCGCTTGCGAAAATCCCTAAATCGTCCAAAGACATGAAGAAACCGATAAAGGATTTGGGTCTTTGCTACAACAAAATTCATAGTTGTCGAAATGATTGCATGTTGTATTGGGTAATAGGATAAACCAACAAAGGTTGTCATGTCTGCAGTGAATCTCGTTGGATTAAAAGAAATGCAGAGGATGGTAACGATGACTTAACAGGATACACATTCAAGGAAGCGGTAGGCTAAGATTTTGCGATATTTCCGCTAATACCAAGGCTTCAAATGTTTTTCATGTCGTCGAAGGCAATGAAGTCAATGACGTGGCACCATGATGGACGAACCGATGATGGATTGTTAAGGCACTCATGATTCTTTAGCTTGGAAATCATTTGACTCAAAATTTCCAAGCTTTGCACGCGATCCCTGAGTGTTAGGCTTGGGCTAGCATCGATGGATTTAACCTTACAAACTCATGAGCACAACAGATAGTACTTGGTCGGTGGTGCTTGTTCCTTGCAATTTACCTCCATGGGTTTGCATGAACGGTCATCTTTTATCTTATCTATGATTATACCGAGAGAAAGGGCCCAGAATGATATTGACATATATTTGCGACCACTTATTGAAGAGTTAAAACAACTATGGGTTGGTGTTGGGACATACGATGCAATGAGAAAAGAGAACTTTAACTTATGTGCACTTTGATGTGGACTATTAATGACTTCCGCTTATGCTAATTTATCCGGTTGGAGTACTAAGGACGTTATGCTTGTCCTTGTTGTCTGCAGACATGTTCGAAATGGTTATATAATGGGAAGAAGTTCTCTTATATGGGGCATCGCTTGGTTACCGTAAAATCATAGATTTAGATATCGAGTGCTCAGTTTGACTAAGACTAAAGAGTTCAAAGAAGCTCCATCGGCACAAAGGATCCAAATATTATTCATGTTGAAAGATATAAATTTTATTTATGGAAGATGAATCAATACCAAGCCGAAAAGAAACCGGAGAGAAAGAGATGAATCGATGATGAATCGACGAAGAGGATAATCCTAATGAGGCGGAGTTGTGGAAAAAAAGAAGTATTTTTTCTGAGTTGCCTTATTGGGAGCATCAGATATTACGCTATAATCTTGATGTCATGCACATTGAGAAAAATGTCTGCGAGAACATCATTGGGACTATTTTGAATGTCGATGGAAAATCAAAAGACAATCTTCAAAGTCGACTTGATTTAGTTCACATAGGAATTCGGCGTGAGCTTCATCCTCAAGCACTTCCGAATATGAAATATCCATACTACCGCTATTTATTCAATGTCGAAGATTTAAAAAGAAGTGTTACAGACGGTGTTGAAGGATATAAAGGTCCTGATGCATATGCATCAAATATATCTCGATGTGTTAGTCTTAAAGATCAAGACTATATGGCTTAAAATCGCATGACTATCACATCTTGATGCAAGACTTCTCGCCGGTTGCTATGCGGTGTTGTATGTTAAAAAGGTGACGTCTTGTGTAATTGAACCGTCCAACATAATGAAAGGCATTTGTGGCAAAGTTTTGGACGTTCAAGAACTTGAGACACTACAAGATCGAGCCGACCGACTTTATGCAATCTGGAGAAGATCTTCCCGCCTTCCTTCTTCACAATTATGGTGCACTTGTTAATTCATCTCTGCGTGAAGCGATACTTGGTGGACCGTGTTCTATCGATGGATGTATCCCATTGAAAGGTCTTAATTTATTTGTAAATTATTCCTTCATTCACCTAAATGCCCTTAGTTCCAACTTTGATAATGTTCTATTCCGTGTTTAGGTTCCTCTCCAAATTGAAGTCTTATTGTCGCAATAAACGTTATTCTAAGGATCAATTGTCAAGGCTACTTAAGCGTAAGAATGTATGACTTTCTGCTCAAGGTATTTGGAAGATGTTGAAACAAGAATGAATGTACCAAGTAAAAATGTCAGCTCATGAGATCATAACTTGGCTTAACTTATTTATTTCAAAGTTTTGAGAACCGATCAAGAAAGTCAAAATTGCGTAATTAGACGACGGATCATGGGTCCAAGCACATCGACACGTTCTTTTTCATCACGATTCAATGGAACCATTTTAAGTAAGTTCTAGAATTTGATAAATACTCATCAATTATAATTTGTTTGTCTTTTAACAAAGTAACTATTTTTTAACATAGTGAGTACAAACAAGTATTGAGAGCTCGTTCACGGTCCGAAGGTTACATCGATTTAGAAATTAATAAGATGTTCACAGTAATCATTCCATGAATGGTTAAGCCAAATGGTATGCAATTTAAGTTTTCATTGACAAGTAATAATGTTTTCTCATAACATTTATAATTACTCGATTTACTTTCGATTCAATAGGTTTGGAGTCTGAATGAAGTTAATGACGGTTAAATGGCTTTCACAAGGTCCAAACCGAATAGTGAAAAGATATAGTGCATTCTCATCAACGGATACACATTTCATACAAGGTATCGCGAGAGGTTGAGAGAACCCAAAATTGTGGAATTGTTGTTAATTCTTCAATTACGAAGTTATTCTAGTGCTAGGGACGATGAATCCCATCGAGGGAATCTGAGTATTACGGACTTATTATCGACATCATTGAGTTGGATTATTACGGCAAATGGAAAGTTGTCTTGTTTCGAGGTGAATGGGTTGATGTGAATACTACCATAATTAAAAAAGATCAATATGATTTTACAATGGTGAATTTCTCTCGATTGATTCACACCGAGAACAACCGATAGACGAGCCAGTATGTATTTTCTTCTCAAGTGAAACAAGTTTTTACTCGGAAGATCCAAGCGATGAGGTTGGTATATTGCACTTGAAATACTCCAGAGACTTGCTCGACATGGGCAAAGTGAAAGTAGAGATGACATCGTCGAAATATCGTAAACTCGCTTTTCCGTAACAAAACTTAAACGAAAATATCCCTAGTACTAGTGCACAATTTCAATGGGTTCGCTGGGATGTGGGACGAAGATATTTACGAATTATGATGTAGTAAGATTTTACTATTTTTATTTATATGTAATATTATAATTTTAATCATGGTCATTTTATGTAATTTAAATATTTTATATGTACCATTATTGTTGTTATTTGTTACTAATATTTCAACTATTTTATGTGTATTGCAGGGAAAATGAGTAGAAGAAGAATGCTAGATTTAAATATTGTACATGATACTATAAATCTTAGGAGGCAATAGTGAACAAATGAATAATGAGTTGGATCCTCTAATGTGCCCGACATAGATGATGAGCTTACTGTAATTACAAAGTAAAATTAAATTATTTTACATGGATGTTGACTTTTTTATTGATTTATTTTCAATTTTAATATAACAATAATTTATCATTGGTCACCGAGAATGGTGGGACGCATAAAGGTCGCGACGCTCAACGCTTAAAGGTTTATCTGAATTAAATTTCAATGACCGTGTGAAAGTAAGGAGAAACAGCTTATGGCAAACTTATTGGCCCCAAGCTCGAGTTCTAGGAGGCTATTTGGGCATTGTTGCACGAAATGCAAATATGTTGCCCATCAATTACAGTCATGGCATCACATGCCTAACGCAAACAAAAATCAAGCTCAGAGAACATTAAGGTAACAAAACATGAATGTAATTTATAATACTTTGTTGAAGTTTTATTTATATTTACTTTTTAAATTTATGTTTTTTAGGAGAGGTTTAATTTGGAGGTCTCCATGACTATATAAAAAGACATTGGAAAAAAATGGAGAGACAACAAAAGCATATTGAAAAAGAATATTTTAAGAAAGAAATAAGCCTCAAGGATAAATCATGAATGTCCCACCGGAATGTTGAGGCATCAATGGGAAGATGCGGTTAGATTCGAACTCAAAGAAATGAGAGGTATTACCTACTTCTAAACTCTTATAAGTTTTTCTGTATAGTATTTACTATATACGTAATAATAATATCATTATGTAGGACCGTGAGGCGTGTGAATAAAAGCAAGCAGTGTAAACAAAAATTCACGCATTACCAGCAGATCGAGAAGTTTTGCTTCAGAATGAGGCCGAGGTATTATAATTTATTAATTTCACAAATATTAATGACTTTATACTATTAAATTATATTTGTAATACAACACGTAGGAACTCTCCACCGGCAAAAAGTTGGACGCGTTCACTTTTTGACATTACGCATAGGAAGAAGGATTGGTCTCCGATGACACCAAGTCGAGAGATTATGGTATATTTACTTAATAAAATTTGATTTATTAAAATGGATTTATAATGTTTACTTATAATAGTTTAATTCTTCGTTAGTAGTTTTAAATTAATAATGTTAAGTTATGATGCATTCCTTCTTATTGTATATTTCGTTTCTAACTTTTGATTAATTTATTAGGAGAAACTAAAGGAGAAGAAGACACTTTATGAAGCTACCGCTTGAGTGATAGTTCTGTTCATCTTGAGGATGTTGATAATGTAATTATTACCGATGTTTTGGGTCCCGAAGGTACGATCGCTTCGATCGATAGTTCGTTAATCTTGAGTATATTTATAACAAAATTATCACTAATGTTTTGGGTGTTGAAAGGTACGATCGGGTTCGACTTCAAGGATCCGTGTTACTCAGGCCAATATTTTGGATCCGACTCCAACAATATATGCCTTCCGGAGTCAATCTCGCGGTCAAGTTCAGAGGCTAAAAACCAGATAGCTCAAATGCAAGCTAGCACTGTTGAGCAAATTTCTCAACTTAAAGCCGAGGCAAAGAAAGAGGAGACCGAGGCAAAAAGCTGAGGGAGGCGAGCAAATTTCTACTTAAAGTGGACGCAGCAAAGGGAGGTAGAGCAGAGCAGAAGTATGAAGAACTTCACTGACAGCCTTCAGTTATGATGAAGATGTTGCAATAATGCAGACGCCGCTCATTTTAGACATTTATGTTCTTATTGTAAGATGATTTTAACATTGTTACATTTAACATTTTGTAAGGATATTTTGTACGATATCATATATTTTTATTTATTTTAAAATAACATTTAGAATTAATGTAGTTGGTGCAATTTTTTATGCTACATTTGTTATTTGGGTTGAAATTATATATTATATTTGTTGTCATTGGTTGGTTTTAGTGCGGAGGCATATGATATTGGATAAATTGAATATTTTAAATATGTACAAGTTAGCGGCGTTTAGGGCAAAAAGCGCTTAAAAGTCAAACTCAGTAGTGGCGTTTGTGAAATAAGTACGATAAAAGTCATTTTAAGCTGCTTTTAGAAAAAAGCTTAAAGTCATGTTTTTAAGCGTTTAGAAAAAGTGCCACTAAAGTCGCCACCTTTAGCGGCGTTTTAGAAAAAAGCACCGCTAAAGTCATGTTTTAGCGACGTTTTAGAAAAAGCGTCATTAAAAGTCGCCACCTTTAGCGGCGTTTGTGTGGAGAGCCATTAAAAGTCATGGTTTCTAGCGGGCATTTTTCTCACAAAACGCTAAATTTTATATACACATTTAGCGTTTTTCAAAGCACAGAAGTTTCATTAGTGGCGCTTAAAACGCCGCTAAAAGCCTAAAAAATGCCGCTAAAAGTCTGTTTTGCTGTAGTGTTAATGTGATGTTGCCATTAGCAGAAATCTAAAACATGGTGTCTACTATTTTCATTTAACCAAGGTTTTGCCTTATTGTGTTCTCCTAATAAAAGTTTTTAATGAGGCAACTTGTAATAGGAGATTCTGTACTTTTTTTCTTTCGTTAGTTTTTTATCCCATAAAATTTTTCATAATAATGTTTTAATAAGGTATATTGTCGTTAATGGAAATCTAAGGTGGAGTGTTGTAAATCTTTAATAAATGAATGTCCATACAACTCGCAATCCCTAAGAAATTATTCTCTTGTAACCCCTAAAAAACTATAGGATGCCTTAATTCTCTTATTTATGTTTCTGTAACATATGGTGATTGAGACCATAATAGAGTGCATGCATAAACATATTGTATTCTAAGAAAAAAACTAAATTATCCTTTCATTTTTGTTTGATCTGCTCTCTTATTTTTACTGTAATTCTCTTAGTTTAAAGAATCGAATGAAGAAGAAGATAGATAGTTGGAGCTCTAGATTTCTTTCACAAGGGGGTAAGGAGGTGTTCATAAAATCAATGCTTCAAGCCATACCAACTTATACAATGGCTTGCTTCCTTTTGCCAAAATTTTTGTGTAGGGAATTGGAGAGCATAGTGGCTAGATTTTGGTGGCAAAAAGCTTATGGGAGGCGAGGATTGCATTGGTGTGAACGGAGAAAACTTAAGCTTATGGGAGGCGAGGATTGCATTGGTGTGAACGGAGAAAACTTTGTGAGCTTAAGGAGAATGGGGGCTTGGGCTTTAGGAGTTTCGGAACAAAATAATGGTGGAAAACTTATTAATCATCCTGATTCTTTATTAGCCTAGGTTTTAAAAGCAAAGTATTATCCTCAAATCGAATTTTTAAATGTAAGTTTAAAGCATGGGGCACCATATACTTGGAAGAGTATTTGATCGACATAGAAGTATCTTCAGGATGGGTTGTGTTGGAAAGTGGGAAGAGGAGAAAAATTTTCTATTTTTAATCATGCATGGATTCCTAGTTCGGTTGATTATAAACTAAGCAAGCATGGTTCGTGATAATAACGTATTGACAGCAGTTGATTTAATTGATAATGCTAATAGAGAATGGCGGCGAGAGGTTATTACCGATACTTTCTCTGATGTTGATGAGGCCAAGATACTTCGAATCCCGTTGGCGAAAGAACCACACGAGGATGTGATGGTGTGGAGATGCAAACCCTCATAAGAGTTCTCCGTTCGGAGCCCCTACAAACTATTACAATATGGTATTCCTACTCCTACTTTCAATGAATTACAGACCACATCTAAAGGATTCTATAGGAAGCTATGGTGCCTAAATCTTCCTTCTAAAATCAAAATTACAATATGGCGAATATCGAAAAAATTTATCCCTACTTTATCTAATATGTATTACAAGCGACTAGTGGCGAATGCGATATGCCCAAGATGCGGGGTAATAGCTACTGAAAGTTTGAGAAATGGTGAAGAGTTTTACCTGGAAGAGAAGGTCCCGAGATTCGTTGTGAGGAAAATGGAAGAAGAATGCATTCGAGCCCGATTGAGGAGGAAGATGGTAAAAGCTTTTCGGTCCCTGAGATAAAGAAAGCTTAGAAAAGTGTTTTTGAGAGAAATGATGGTCTGTAACAGGGATGGAAAATGGGAAGTTTTCTGTGGGAAATGAAACCGTTGGTTTTGAATTGAAAGATGAGGGGATGGGACGGGTACACACTTCTCGAGAGGATAGGCTGGCTTGGTTTTCTTTTGCCTGGGCCCGGTTTTGGACTTTTGGTTTGTTTTGATTGTTTGGTTTTAATTTGAGTAATAAAAGCCTAGTCGTTTTCTTCAACAAAAAAAAAAAAAAAAATCCAATTTTATCATATTAATCAAGGGGTGATCAGAGCCTCTACCTACGCTCGGATCTACCCCTATATATTAACATATGTTACACTATAGCTTTGTTGCCCCGAGCCTAGCAAATCTTTGCATACGATGAACAAGTAGTTGGATGATGCATCTTCTTTCAATTACTCGTTGTAACCCCTAAGTCCACTTCAACTGCCTATTTATGATATTGAAAGGCTAATGGATTTGGGATGCAAAAAGCACGTAATATAAATATAAATATATATATATATTAATCATCACTAGTAATAACCAATAAGTTCTTGCCTTATTACATGCATTAGATGTTATGTAAAATGTTATTGTCATATTATGGTTACTGAAAAAATAAAGTCAAAAGTTGTTCCCCTCGTATTCGAAATTTGAAGCTGCCGACAAAGTCGTGTGATTAAAAAATACTTACAATTGGGTTTGGGGTTAGAAAAAGAATCTTCTCCAGCTGAAAATTCTATATACGTTTATAAGTTCTCCAAGGTCATAACCTTCTAACTAATAAAGAAATTGGAGCTACCATAATTAAATTACAAGAAGAGCACGAGCCCCATATAATATATGAAATAGTAACAATCGGTGAAGCTCAAAGACGGCCCAAAGATGGCGGAGGCATCTGATGCCTGCCATGTGCGTTCACATGGTGGATATTTGAAACTCCAATTAATGCTCAATAAAGCCACCACTTTAGTTTATAGCATGTATACCATGGATATTGCACACTCAGACCTACCCAATGCGTTGGTTATTCGTGGAAAAAATTAATCTGTCTTGAACCATCTATTTTCTCTTTTTAGTATATGTTTTATAATTTATAAGGACTATTTTTTTTTTTTTTTTAGATTTTCCGAAAGTATAATGTGACAATATTTGTTTGTGAGATACAATACATGTTCCACCGTTTATAATGTAGAATAAACAATGCTGCCATTTTCTCTCTATCAATGGCTCTGAACGAATTTCTAAATTTGGAGATCCAGAGCTGCTTGACAATCACCAAGATCTCACTTGGACTAACCTAAACATGAAAGAAAGGACTAGGGTTTTTTATGTCCTTAAACTAAAGAATAAACCCTTTCTGTGTTTTTAAATTTACATTTCCTTTGTGTTATTTCCAATCAGTGGTCAATAGATTCATTGCATTATACTATATTTTATCCAAATAAAACCAAGGAACCAGTGTGCTAATTGAATCCTATGTACAACAACACAAGGAGAAAATGCAATTGCAAAGCGCAAGTAGGCGAAAGAAGAAGAAGATTTAGATAACATTTCGCTTTTTTTCCAACCACTAATTCATCACTAGGATCTATTTCAATTACTAACGAAAACGACTTCGATTCTGTAACACAGCGGGCTACACTTTTTAACCATACATAACAACCCAAAACTCCATAGAAATATATATAGATGGGATAGTACCATGGAACAAGATAACTTATCGGTCCCTAAGCAATGCCTTGAGCATTGTTGAACAAAAACCTCGAGACATAGGACCTGTTCCACCACCACAACCAAAACATGGAGTTGAAACGGAGTATTCGTATTCATGGTCTTCCTTGTCAGCCGCCCTTGAACCGGAGAATAGTTCTCCCCTTGGTAACTCATTACCTGCATATAAGTTAGATGCACTTATTGGAGATGATGGCACGGAATACGCTCTTGGCCACGGTGACGATGAACGCGATGAAGAAGCCGACGAGGATGATGATGAAGCAGAAGCAGCAGGAGAAAGTTGCACACGAGGTTTTCTCCTGAGACGCTTAGGGAAGATGGTATTAAGAAGTTTAGACTTTGAGTGCTGTTTAACAGATGTTCTTTTGGGAGTGGCGTAAAAGTAGGAAGGTGGGGGCGTTAGAGGAGGGAGGCGGGGGATTTCACAAGACTTGACTTTAGGCGTTCCAGGTTCTGACTCCCAATTGAATGGAACTGCCACCGTTGCTCCCTCATGGTAATCTTCACAAGACACCACCCCTCTGCTTGAACGTCTGGTGAAGAAATAAGAGCTGCCTGTTTGCATTTTTGGCCACTTTTGATTTGTGTAGATAAATGAAGGAGAAATGAGTGAAGTAGAGCTATATATGGCTGAGTACGAACTGGTATTCTACATGGTTTATGATGAATATCGTGGGATTATTATTTTAATAATTGTGAAGTTGACAAGTTCTACATTTCAATTTTATAATAAGGAAATTACTCAGATCATTACATCTCAACCCAACCAAAAAAAAAAAAAAACAGATTGGAAAAAAGGTGATGTGAGGCCACAGATTAGTGAATGCATAATAAGATGATAAAAAGACGACATTAAAACTGCCTACCCTTGCCATTACTCATTATTGTTGACTAAAACCAAAAATAAATAATATGGAATTATGGATCACTAATCATCTCATGTGCGGGATGCACATTCTACATTAATTACCATTGCATCATGTTCTCTTGAATAGAATAGATCAGAGCTATGAATTTTGCATATGCTTTCCCCCCTTTCATTGGTATTTTTGGCCATGTATGTTATATATGTTGAGACAAGAAACGAAGCATGATCTGTTTATTTATATTCCATTATTATATATAATGACATTTTAGAGTTCTCCATTTCCTTAAATTCCATTGGACAGAATATCATTATCCATCATAATATTCCAAGTAGGCATTGCATAGGATACTTAGGATAGTCCTTAAACAAAAAGTAAAAATGAAGTAGCACTTCTCCCATTAATGGTGTATTCAGTAATAAGCATGTGCCATACCAACGGAGGAAAGTCAATAAGAAGAGCAAATCAAGAATGGCATCGAAAATGTAAGATAAGCTAAGCTAGGAAAGGCAAGGGTTCTAGGGTGATAGAATATAATATGCCTTAGCTAAATACGGTTAGTTGGTTAGCCAAGAGTAGTTAATCTAGCTAAGAGCAGTTGGCTGAAACAGATTACAACTAACAATCTATGCTTTCTCTATAAAAGCACATGTATTGTAGTCACAAGATAGACTAGATTCATTTTGTAAAAAATACTAGAGAAATCAAATCAGAGTATTTTTCATTTCGCAGTTTTGTTCAAGATTATTCAAGTTATTGTACCTTATTTCTTTCATGGTATCAGTCGCCATTCGATTCTAGGACCTATGGCTGCCAATCGCTTTCCCGATTCAGGCTCTGTTGACGGTGGTTTTGCTCCGTTCACCGGTGATAAAGTCATCACGTCCTTCCCTCGACATGATGTGGTGAAGTAGGTTGAAGGCACGTTCATCCTCTGGCAACAGCAGGTGCGTCTCATTCTTGGTGCGTATGATCTATTAGGCTTCCTGGCGCTATTTATTCAATCGGCCGATGGCTCGCTTGTTTCAAATCTTTCCGCTCTTGTGTACTCTAGATAGGATCTTCTTCTTGTCTCGTGGTTACTTTCCACGATCGACACTTCCTTTCTCTCTTCGTTTACTGATGCTCGCACGGCATCGGATGTCTGGCTTACTGCCACGAGTCTTTTCGCCGCCGATTCCACTACCAAACAATCCAAAATAAGGCATGAGCTTCATTTTTTAAAAAAATGTGCTATGTCTGTAAAAGCATATGTTGATAAAATTAAATATCTATGTGATTTGCTTGCGGCTTTCGGTGCTCATGTTTCTGAGGATGAAAAGACAGAAGTGATGCTCGCGGGGTTACCGTCTGAGTTTGATGCTATTGTTTCGATGGCGTCTTTATCGTTGGTGTTGATTCCGTTTCGACGGTAGGTGGGGACTCTGCTCAAGTGTGAGCAACGTCAGTTGAGCGCTGTCCAGGAGATCTCCTTGCACGAAAATCTGGTGGAATCTACACAGTCTGTTCGGAGTGAGAATGCTCGTGGTGGTCGCCCTCCTTCCGGCGGTCGTGGACGATGTTTTAGACCGAGGATCCAGTGCCAAATCTGCGGTCGTTTTGGCCATCTTGCTCAAAGGTGCTATTGTCGATTCAACCGTGATTATGATGGCTCACGTCCTCCGCCGGCCGCTGATGATTATTCGGTGACTCCGTCGTCGGTGTTGAATTCTGATGGGTTCTATAGTTCGTCGCAAGGTCAAGTTCAAGGAAGACCGAATTGGACGTCTCAGCGTCTCAACTTTAATCATCCAAGTGGTCAAAATTGGCAATGGCACGGTCAAAATAAGAATTCAATTTGGCCTCCAACTGGAATGCAGTTTCGGCCTAGTGATTGGATGCCTGGGCATGGTGAATATGGTGAGGCCCGTGATGGTTATGGTCATCAATCAACCAAGCCACGACTTGCGGTTCAGTCTCCTTTGGTCCAACAATATAATGGGAAAATATTGGATATAAAACACCTTTGGAAGACAATGGTTATGGGGGTGTTGACCCAAGTCCACTAGATGGTGTTTGGCCAAGTAACAATTGTGTTCAATTTGACCAAGACTCGGATTCCCTATTCCTTGGCATACCAAGCCTCGGGCTCGTGTTTATTCAGGTTCGATCCTTGTATAGGTCTTCCTAGAGTGGGTGATTTAAATGCTTCTGGTTATTCTTATTCGTCAGGCTCAAATGTTAATACTGCAAAGGTTGGCTCAAATGCTGATCCCATGGGCTCGTACATACCTATGCGAGTTGGGACAACTTCCTGGTACCCTAATTCAGGTTCAAGCAACCATGTTTGCCGTGATGCATCAGCTCTGCAGGACAATGCTCCGTATCTAGGTACGTCCTCTTTGTTGATGGGTGACGGGACACCCGTCCCGATTTCATCTATTGGTAATGGTATTTTACCTACACGTTCTAAGTTACTTCGGTTGACTGATGTTTTGTGTGTGCCAAAAATTTGAAAAAATTTATTGTCTGTATCTCAATTTGCTAACGATAATGGTGTGTTTTTTGAGTTTTACCCAACGTACTGTATTATTAAGGACATAATGACCCGGAAACGTCTCTGAAGGGCCACATACATGATGGACTATACAAGTTCTCTTTGCCGACTTAGTCTGCTCAGTCTGTTGAGGTTCTAGTTCCTACTTCAAATATAATTCCTAATAAAACTACTAATTGTAATAAGTTGTCTTTGTGGCACAATCGCCTTGGTCATCCATCTATTTTGATTGTTAAAAGTATGTTAGATACGTGTAATGTTGCTATTCTGTCAAATGTTTTGCTTGATGAAATATGTACTGCCTGTCAGAAAGGGAAGGCTCATAAATTGCCGTTTCCTACATCTGTTACTAAATATACGAATCCGTTTGATTTGGTGGTTTCTGATCTGTGGGGTCAATATCTGTTTCTTGTGGGAATCATTGGTATTATATTTCATTTGTTGATATGTGTACTAGGTTTACGTGGGTTTATCTCCTTGACAGAAGTCTCAGGCGGTGCAGTGTTTTATTCAGTTTCAACGATTAGTTAACACTCAATTTGGGAAGACTGTCAAACAATTACAGAGTGATTGGGGTGGTGAATACAGAGCGTTCAAGTCTGTTCTGGCCTCGCATGGAATTGTTCATCGCTTAACGTGCTCACATACATCTGAACAGAATTGTGTCGCAGAAAGAAAACACTGTCACATTGTTGACATGGGCATCACACTGCTAGCTCAAGCAAATCTATCCATGGATTTTTGGGGTTATGCATTCTGTTGTGCTGTCCACCTTATTAATCATTTAGCTACCTTAATTTTGAACAGACAATCCCCGTATCAAGCTCTTTATGGGAATGCATCTTCGTATGATCATTTGCGGGTATTCGAATGTTGTTGCTTCCCTATCTACGTCCATTTATGGCCCATAAGCTGGAATTTCGATCTCAACCGTCTACTTTCTTGGGCTATAGTGCCCAACATAAAGGCTACTTGTGTCTCTTACCAACTGAAAGGGTAATTGTCTCTCAGCATGTGGTGTTTGATGAAACCAAATTCTTATCGTCTCAGTCACCTGCGAAAAGATGCTTGGAAATAGGAAATCAGTCGATTTTAATGTTTGTTTTGGTTGTTCAGTACGGTTTGTCTGACAATATAGACGCTTTCCTGGCTCGTCATTCTCCGTTGAGTCCTCAACAAGTTGATGGTTCGTTTATGCCTTCTTCCGTTATGACTCATCCTGAGGTAGAATCTACTCCGGATACTTCTTTCTATCATGCTCAACCTGAGGACGAGTCTGGTCGTGCACCTTTCTTGTCTTCTAGTCGTGATGTTGATCTTGAGTGTGAAAGGAGTATTGCTTCCAGTGATAACACTCAGGCACCAGTTCTACCTACAATTAATACTCACCCAATGGTAACTAGGTCAAAAGCTGGAGTTTTCAAACCCCAGGTCATGTCTGTTGAGGCTGTTGAACCTTCTACAATAGAAGAAGCTTTGACTTCGTCTGAATGGCGCGCTGCTACCCAGGCTGAATATGATGCACTTATCCAAAATTCCATTTGGGAACTTGTTCCGCAACCACAACACCACAAAATTATAGGGTGCAAGTGGTTGTTCAAAATCAAGAGAAATCCAGATGGTACTGTTGCTCGCCGAAAAGCTCGTCTGGTAGCAAAAGGTTGCTCACAAATTCCTGAGTGTGATTTCACAGAAACGTTTAGTCCGGTCGTCAAACCTGCTACTGTGCATGTTGTTCTTTCTATTACTGTCTCCGGGGTAGTAGTTGTGGCAAGTTGACGTCAACAATGCGTTCTTAAACGGTGATATTGACACGGAGGTGTTTATGCATCAGCCTCTAGGGTATGAACAGTATGGTTTTGATGGACAACCTCTTGTGTGTCGTTTACAAAAGGCTTTGTACGGTCTTCGACAGGCGCCTCGTGCATGGTTTAATAAACTTAAACAGTTTCTCATCTCGTTGGGGTTTGTTACTTCCAAGTCTGACTCGTCTTTATTTGTGCGAATAATAGGAGATTTCACTCTTTACATTCTTGTGTATGTTGATGATATCATTGTCACCAGAAATATACCGACGTCTATCGAATGGTTTGTTCAATTGCTGAATAGCGAGTTTTCACTGAAGGATATGGGTGAGTTACATTACTTTCTTAGGATTGAGGTTACTCGAACAGCTGATTCTATTCATCTCTATCAGCAGAAATATATCCGTGATATCCTTGCTCGTTGCTCGATGCTCACCGCAAAAGGAGTTCATACTCCAATGGTTAGTTCCTCTTCTATGTCAAAGTCTAATGGCGAGTCTTTAGCTGATCCAACTTAGTACAGGAGCCTTGTTGGTGCTCTGCAGTATATTGTACTAACCAGACCAGATATTGCATATGCGGTAAATAGAATATGTCAATTCATGCATAATCCTACTAATGTTCATATGGTGGCACTAAAACACATATTATGGTATCTATCTGGGACCATTGATTTTGGGATACTTTTTCGACCGACTTCTCGGTTGTCTTTGGTCGGATACACTGATGCTAATTGGGGGCTAGATTTTGACGATCGACGATCCACATCAGGCTATTGTGTCTATTTTGGACAGACTCCTATTTTGTGGGGGTCTAAGAAGCAGCAAGTCGTTTCTCGGTCAACGGCTGAAGCCGAGTGTAGGAGCTTTGCCGTGGTGACAAGTGAGATGACTTGGTTAGTCTCGTTACTTTAGGAGTTACGGGTTGTGTCTGATGATACTCTTGCAGTATGGTGTGATAGTTCAAGTGCAGTGGCAATTGCAACTAATCCTGTCCTGCACTCCAAGTTCAAACATGTCGAGCTAGACTTATTTTTTGTTCGTAAAAAGGTTGCCAATAGAACTCTTTTGATGGGTGAAGGTCCTGCTTGTGATCAAGTGGTGGATATATTCACAAAGCCTTTGTTTGCAACGTGTTTTTCACGGTTTCAGAATCTTCTTTGTGTTTCATAGGTCGGGCAGATGGGTGCATGATAGAATATAATATGCCTTAGCTAAATACGGTTAGTTGGTTAGCCAAGAGTAGTTAGTCTAGCTAAGAGCAGTTGGCTGAAACAAATTACAACTAACAATCTATGCTTTCTCTATAAAAGCACATGTATTGTAGTCACAAGATAGACTAGATTCATTTTGTAAAAAATACCAGAGAAATCAAATCAGAGTATTTTTCATTTCGTAGTTTTGTTCAAGATTATTCAAGGTACTATACCTTATTTCTTTCATAGGGGTAATTAATTACTACAAAAGAATAATATGTTATGATTACCGCACACCTAATCAACATAAAGATCCATCTGAAGCTTTTACTAGCTCCTTATTCATTTGTAAATGAACAATGTGGTGTAGCACAGTGAAGGCGATCACTGTCCTTAAATTTCAAGACTAGCTGGCAAACTGAATTGGGACTGGGAGGAGTACTCATCTAGCCCGAAATTGTAATCAGAGAATTGTTGCAGTTAATGGACTCAGCTTGAACAATAATCTTTAACTATGGCAATCCATCATGAGGTTCAACTTTTATTGTATTCAGTAGTTAGTTGGAAATTGTTAATCATTTTATTATTATTTTTTATAAGCATTGATAATCATTTCATTCATCAAAGGTCAGTAGGCCACTATATACTGGAAATAAATCAAGTCAAAGTGTAGCCTAAACAACTAATTACAATCTAAAGGGGTATAATCACATAATGGATTGCTGTTGAAATATTTGAAGTTGTTAAAATGTGCTAATGAAAGTGATCATTTCATTCACCACTATGACAAGATAATAGCTTGCTATATTTAGAAGATTGATAAATTATTGAACCGAAACTTTAGACTGTGTTGATATTGTAAAATGATTCAAGCCCATTCATAAAGATCAATTCGCTTAGAGAAACATAACTAGAAGAGTGGATCGGATTGACTATATCAAATCCCTTGTATCAAGGAAGTTGAACCGGATCGAAAATTAAGGACTTATCTGCCAATAGTTCATTTTACTTTGGTCATTGAATATTAAATCGTATTTAGCTAATATAGTTGTTGCCTAGAAGGGACTGTGATTGATCTTAATTATGTTAGCAAATCTAAAAAAATCTTATATAATTGAAAGACTTGTATAGATTGATGTATTTATTTTTTTAGAGCACTTATCTTTTCATATAGGAATGTTACTTGTAAGAATGCATTTGTGATTGTAAAACCTTTGTATGGTTGATTTTACAGGCTAAGTTCTGAGGGAGAAATTTTAGTAGTGAGAGATCAAATCTTTCAAGTACAAGAGTAAGGATTCTTCACTAGATGTGTTAGAACTAGGATCACTGGTTGTATTTGTTTCAAGGATAGTGAATTCATCTCACTGAGCTAGGCTCCACAGACATAGGGAAACCGAACTGCATAAATAACTTTGTTGTTCATGTTTTCATTGTGCTTGTCGCAATTTTTACAGAAGTGCCCACTTCCACAATCACTTCTACTTATTATTTGTTTCTTGTAGATTTAGTAATTGTTTTAGGTCAATAATTGATATAAGTGCCTCCCACATAACATAGCTAGTGGAGGTTCCTGGTGTTACTAACTACAAGTTATGGAAGGATCAACCACTCGTCCTCTAGTGTTGAAGATTGGTCATTATGCCTACTGGAACACACACATGAAAACCTACATCAAATCCATTGATGATGAGGCTTGGCACTCAATTCTTACAGGATAGGAGTCTACTATGATTGACATTAAAGATGGATGAGTAGCTAAGCCCAAAGTAAAATGGACAACTGAAGAAGAATGACTTGCCAATGACAACTCCAAAGCATTGTTCGCCATCTTTTGTGGTGTAGATCTGCAAGAGTTCAAGAGAATTGCAAAGTGTGTCATTTCCAAAATAGCTTGGGATGTCCCACATGCTGGCCATAAAAAAACTACCACTATCAAGCAATCTAAAATGTAGAGGGTGGGCTCAAGATTTGAAACCTTGAGGATGCAAAAACAAAGACAATAGGAGAATTCTATGCAAAACTCTATGATCTATCAAATCAGACATTTGCTTTGGGTGAAAATATTTCAATGCCAAGCTTATTAGGAAACTACTAAGATCTCTTCCTAAGAGATTCTTTATTAAGGTCACTGTTATAGAGAACACTAAAGACCTTGAGAGGTTGGCAATCGATGAACTCCTTGGTTCTCAACAAACTTTTGAAATGATTTTGATGAGGCCAAACACAACAAGACAAAAGATAAGAGAAATTTTGCTCTCCAAGTGGGAGAGGAAGTTCCAACTTTCCACAATACTACGATTGAAGAAATTTGAAAGCAAATCGTGTTACTCACATAAAACTTCAACAAGGCTTTTAAAAAGCAATCAAGGAGGATAAATAAATTTGAATATATCACAAATGTACCCAAAAATAAATCCAATGGGTGATCATCAATGAAGAATTTGTAAAAGATACGAAGGGAAGTGTTCAGTGCTATGAGTTTCATGGATATGATCACATTTAGTCTGAGTGTGCTAACACTCTAAAGAGGAAGAAATCGTTATGCATGACTTGGAGTGATGAAGAGTGTAACACCCCAAACCCGACCTAGACATTATAGTCGGATCTGGGAATGTTACTAAGAAGGGTTTCGAATCTAATCTTATCACGTTAAAAACCTCGTATAGTTCATTGCTAAAAAGAGTCCATATTTTATAAAACATATTTATTATCATATTCATTATTGAAACCATCGATAGTTTGTTCTTTTAGAAATTTGCAGCGAAAATCTTAAAAGTCGTTATATTTTGAAAACCAAGATCGTATTTTCCAAAATGTTTATTTGCGTGAATCGTTATTTCCAAAAAATGATTTGATGTGTTACAAAAAATATAACCATAACCAAAACCATCAACAAAACCAAAGAAATCTGAAAGTTTGGAGAGTTCCAAAATTACAAAACTCTCAAGAAAAACAAAAAAATTAAATAAAATTGTTAATTAAAAATAATTTGCAGACTAGTGGTCACCACTGAGCCTCCATCGCACCGACCTACCTATGCCTGAGGATTACTTAAATAGAACAGACAACAGAAGTAAGTTTTCAAAAACTCAGTGTCTAACTCAACGAAACATACATGTATATAATTCAAATTTCCAACATAACAGATCAGAAGCGGACATAAGTCACTAACAGAATCAGATCATATCAGAATCATGCAAATAGGCAAAGTCCTACCCCCATCCCCTACACACCAACTCCGACCATCCTATCATACCACGTGGGGTATAAAACACTCACCCATCATTACACACCACATAGTGTCTATACGACACTTATTAGAATATATTGCAGCCATACTGCCAATATATCGGCGAAATGTCACCTCACGAACATTTCCTCCACATATACAAATCCCACCCCATATACAGATACATATAACAGATAAACAGATATAACAAATTCACATGTCCCGCATGTTCATATACAGATATCATACATATTTATACAAAACAGTCAAATCATAATTGGTTTTCTTAATATTCAAATCAATCTATCAGAATAGCAGATCTTATGCATTAGGGTTTGTTTTACCTTTATCGACCCTACGGAAAGCCCACAATCGATCGAAACGACTTGTGTGACCTTAGAAAAATACTGAATTTTGGGTCCACATGTCCGTGTGGGCCCACACACTACCATACACTCACCCGTCACACGGCCAACAACACGGTCGGGCACACACCCGTGTGGCGTCGACAGGCCACTTTTTTGGCTTCTGTCGAACTTCATTTTCTCGCGTTTTCGTTACACACCTGGTTCGTTTTTGTCACGAATTCTCCCAAGAGATAACCAGAACCTAAAATTGACCATTAATTCACTAATTAGTCATTTAAACCATTACCAAAATCAACACCCAATTGATACAATCAACCCAACATCACAATTTAGCCCCTTACCTTCAAGCCAAGTAGTAGCCTACCAATGAAATTAGGTCACCGAAGGAAAATCCAATGATTCCAGATCCACACCTGGCTAAGACACATACACAGAATTAAATTCCCACTCCCCTTCATGCCATATTCAATAAAACACACAAAAAGCACAAGAAGAACAAAGCTTAACCTACCTTACACCTAGAACCCACCACTAAAGGAATTAACGAAACAAAAAGTAAGATTTCACAATTAAGTGTTGAAAAGTAATTTTGAAAAAGAAAAGTCAATAACAATGGAAGAGGAAAGAGAAAAAGAAAATATCAAAAACAAAGTGGAATATTTAGGAAAAAATTTTTAAAAAGAAACTTGGGAAAAATATTAATGGAGGGATTTTAGGAGACAATTTAACATTGCACTACCAACCACCTCCCACTAACCAGAATCCCAATAAGACCCACTACTACTACAGAATCGACACACACTCCTAGAAGCAAAAATATCATCCTTCACTCACACAGGGGTTTGAACACAAGACCTTGAGACAAGTTAACATCTTACCACTTAAACCAGCAAGCTCATTCTAATATGAGTTCACCAAAAATATAACATAAGCCCACCCAATAGGGATAAGGCTAGGATAAAAAATAATAAAATTTTCCATAAATGGGACTTGAACCTAAGACCTCAAACACACCTTCAAATCACTTAACCACTGAAGCAAATACTCATTTGTGACAAAATTTACATGAACAAAGTCAATTAAATTAGGGTGTTACAAAGAGACATATAGCAACTCAAATTCAAATGAAGACCATCTCAACAACTTTGTGGCCTTTATAGCCAGTATTGTGAAAGGATCAGAGGTTGATTCAGATGAAGATGATTATGGTGGTTCTAATGACGAATTTTTGAAGACTTACATGATCATGCTACGAAAATTGGAGTAGCTATGTGATGTGAGTGTCAACTTTTGAAGGAAAATGGCTATTTGAAAAAGGAGAATACCATACTAGTTAAGCAGATTGAAGCTAAAGAACTACTTTTTACTAAAAAGGTAGACAATCTTGTAAAGATCCAGAATGAGCTTGTTGCAACCAAGCTTATGCTTGACAAGTTCAATTCCAACAATAGCAAACTTGATTAAATCATTGCTATAGATAAGAGAAATCCCAACAAAGGAGGGATTGGTTATGTAGACAAGGGAAAGGTTGTTATCAAAAGTCCTATTGCTTTTGCGAAAACTTCAAATTCCATAGAATATGGTGACTGACCGAAACTTGTGTTGATCAAGAATACCAAGAAGGTAATGGCTTCCAATGAAGTAATTTCATGAACCGATTGCACAGAATGAAAATTTTATTAATTTTTTAGTGGGAAATTAATTATCTCTTCTAGTAACAAAAACTGATAAATTGGGCTCTCAAGTAAATAGAATTTAACTTAGAATAAATTCCAACCATTTTCTGACAAAGTATTGACACTTAGTATTGTGTGTTTATGGCTTGTGCTATGTCCCTTAATATGGAGCAAATACAAGAGTTCTGGTTGAACAATGGTAAAATAAATAATATTATTTTAATAAAAAATACAAATATTCCCTTTTGGGAATACTTAGGGTCAACTACACCTAGTCTCCAGGATCAAGTTTGCTGCCCACTACAATCTAGTTGGGCCCCTACGCTTGTCTTTTTTTATGGGTATAATTATACGTATTATCTAGTCTTTAAATAACTTATATAATTTTTTCAACCCAATAACTATTTTTTATTCCCAAAAATGTTATTTATTTAAATGAATTTAATTAATTTTCTACTCTATTCTAATTCTGTTAAATTCATGATAATTTAGCGCACGAGAATTTATGAGTAAATAAATTTAATTAACTTGTCCACCAAAATTGCACACGACTAATTAATTTAATGTTCGTTTCAAACTTCAATTATTTAATTCCAATCAATTAAATAATAATTCAAAGAAATTAATTTAGTTCTTAAGTCATCTCTTGTGTACAATGAGAAAACGCATTCATTATGGCTAATGATACATGCAATCTATTTTTCTAATTCGTTATTTTCATTCATTCATCATACCAATTCATTTGCAAACCGTTAAAAATTGTATTAAGCTAGCGAAATGATCCATTGAACAAATATAATTGGGGCTCAAATAATTTCTAATTAAGATTTAACTCTTTTTTATTAATTACAACATTATTTGGCGATATAGTCATTCCACTAAAGTACCACGATTGAACTGTAACACCCTTAGCCCATTCCAATCGCTGAGATTGAGCTACAGAATGCTACAGTACAAACCAAAACAATTATAGACCTTTAACGGATATTTCAAGTCAAAAATCATTATCTACAATTATATAAATCATCCAGAACAAATTTAAAACCTTTCTCGAAGTTAATATGAACTTACATAAGCTCTAAAGTTAACCAGAGATCAAATAAGGACCAAATTGTAAAGTTTGAAAAGTACAAGGTCGACGTGGTGATAATATTTTCTCCAAGTTATGACATCGTCAAACAATATGTTACATCACAACCTCGGAACACTTAACATCGGGATGCCACAAACTGTTGGTTGACATTGCAACGAAGGAATATCGACATTGGGATGAGAAACCTGTTGTAATAGCCCGTTTTTCAATGGTGTTGAAAATAGTGATTTCAGGATCACGATTCCGATGAGTGAGTTTGTAAAAATTATTAATTAATATTTATGAGTTTAATATAGTATTATGGTGAATTTTGATTGGATAGATTTTATTAATTGGTTAGTTAGTAAAGTACAAGTGGTGTGTAATGAAAGTTAATGGTTTTGAAAAATGAGATATCGGGACCTAGTTTTTATAAATTGAGCTTGTAAATATTTAATAATATTTTTATTAAATATTTACAAAGTTGTGGTATAAGTGGATTGAAGTTTGATTTGGTAATTTTGGTGATTTGATAGTTAATTAAGGAAAAATAACTCATCATAAAAATCGTAAAACCTTATCGCTATTGATTTATAATGGTTAAATGACTCAATTAATAATTAATTAAGGCCTAATGTAGAAATTTCACATATTTTAAATGTTTGTATGGTTAGTGCTCACGTTTTTCTTAATTATAATATGTTAAATTGACTTATAAGAAAATAATAAAAGGTTAAAGTTAATAAAAAAAATCAACTTCTTTCATTTTCTTCTCTTCCAACCTAAGAACACCATTTTTGAGATTAGGAGAGCTTCGGCCAAGCTTTCAATGATGCATGTAAGTGCTTTTGAGGTCCATTTTTCGTAATTTTTATATTTTTTATATCGTTGCAATTAGGTTCAGCGAACTCGTATCTCCATTTTCAAAATTGTTAAAGGTTTTAAAACTTTTCATTAATGAATATTAGATGTTTTGATAGAAAATGGTAGATTTGGAAGCTATGAAATGTTTAAGGACTATTTGATAAAGTAAATGTTGTTAATTCTGCATTTAGGGACTAAATTGTGAATATGTCAAAAGTGAATTTAAATTTCTATAAATTTGATTTTTGAGGGCTGTAGAAGGACATAATTGTAAATTGGAATGAAAAATGAATCTCAATTGTGAAAGTTATACTCGTTTCAGTTTTAGGGACTAAATTAAAAAAATGCAAAAGTTTAGAGAAATTATGTAAAATGAAATTAAAAGATTATGAGCATGAATTTTAGTGTTATTATGAGATTTGTATTGATATTTTGAATCTTAACTAATATATAGATCAAGTTGTTGACTTAGGCCAAAAAGGAAAAATTGTCGAATAATCCCTAGTATCCAAAGCGTTACCGTTTTATCAGGTAAGTTCAGACGGTATAAATATGTTTAAATTGCTATTGAGTTTTATATGTATTTTCATTAATGTTTTATTAGCCATTTGAATTGGCTACAAATTAGTACCTAAATTGAAAATTGAATCAAATTGAAATGGATTGTTGCGAAATGGTATAATGTGAAGTTAAATTCCAATGAAAATAGTAAAAGTCTCATATATGAGGTTATGAGTTTTTCCTAGCTTTCGAGTTTCTGCATATATTACAGACTCGAGAATGTACGAATAGGTTCTGAACTCCTGCATATGTTGCGAACTCGAGAATACAGGTTTAGGTTCCGAGCTCCTACATATGTTGTGGACTCGAGAATACAGGAATATTTAGCCTTGGCTAGGCAATTTATCATGTAGGTTTAACCTTAACATGTAACTAGACACTATTACTTTAACCTGTTTATGGAGTTCTTTTACGAAGATTCATCAGGTCGGAATAAAAGATGGAAATATAAAATCTTGAAATTGGTGTTGACAAAAAGGATGAATATGATATGAATGATTATGATAAAGATATATGATGCAATTTGAATGATAGAAGTGAGCAAAATGATAAATTGGAAAATGAATTCATGATGCATTTTGAATTGAAGTTGGTATTTTACCATTTGAAATTATATATGTGGTTTGACCTAAATCTCATTTGGTTGATATTGTTTTGAATGTCATGATAGGTGAACTTGTTTCATATTGATTCATGTAACTGTTAAATGATTAAGGAAAGTTATTTTTTTATATTGTATGAGCTTACTGAGTATTTTATATATTTACTCATGTTGTTACTTTTCTGTAGATTTTGGACATCCGGAATGTGTCGATCAGATCAACGAGAAGCATACACCTTTCATCCCTTATAATATTCTAGGACTTTCCATTAGTCAACTTCTACTTTCCATCATTTACTATAGCTGATGACATATGATCTTATCATTCTCGTATACGCCAATTATCATATCTCTGTTATACTTAATCTTTCATATTTAATTAAGCTTTCTTCTCCTCCCTTTTGTCAATTCTCCTTGAACAAAATACCATCTTCTTTTCTTCTCTTTCTCCTCTGTTTCTACTATCAAGGCCAAATCCTTCGATTCTAAGTAAAGGAGAAGTCGGTTACAACATCAAAAGGCATAAGGGATGTACCACAAATGTGGCAAAAGAAGTGCGTTTCCTACCTTCTCATTATTAGTTATGCAATATATATGTTTTTGGGGTAATGAAAGGGGAAGCAGTGTTGACTTCGGTCTCACCAACGAAGGTGTTAACCCATATCCGTCGTTACCGATGTCTAATGACACAATTAGGGTTAAAAGGCATTACCATGCACATTACAAGCCATATCAAATATTTACTATTTTGTTCAAGCGATGAGACATAATCGAATACATAAAGTGTAAGGCAATTTCATAAAATACTTAAACATTTATATATACATACTATAATCCATTTAGCCAAATTCACATAAAAGCATTTCTCAATGAATAACTTTATCACCATTTATTTGGTCATCTAATCTTCAATGACTGAATACGCACATATCCATAACTACTATACCTAAACAAAATAACAAATATCAAAACTAAGTATACGTGTATATATATAAACATGCTTAAATCTTGTGTAATCAAATTTAACATTTGTCCAACTTCCATAATCTGTGATTCACATAAATTTAAACTTTATACTATTGCACATTATAATACAAGTTCAATTAATCAAATTTTTAAAAAAAACTCAACATATAATCATATGATATCGCCGAATAGGCATTCATAAGTATTAAGCAATATTTCAAATTGACTTGTACTTTACATTATGCACTTTACTAAAAACATTTATCAATCATAGTCCTATTTAATTCAAATGCGCGTATACCAATTTCCCAAATGCAACCTCTTTTGTTTCAAAATACATAATATGACCAACTATCAACCATGCACTATCAACCTTAATTTTATTCTTACAAGAACATTTATATGTCATGACCGAATATGTCAACCCATACATATAATAAAATTTCCATCATATTGCCGAATATAAAAGCTACAATAAAGATGGTCTCCAAATTTATTCATATTCAACCTTACACCTCAAGAGTAATACATATTCGATTCAATCCAAACATTTTCAACCATCACTTATCAACTTCCAAACACAACTTGAGACTTAAAAGGGTTACCACATAACAAAATATATATACACTTATAGTGAATTCACATAGCAACCATACTTTTAAACTAAGCAAACAAACACATATAACATGATTAAAACATAAGCATTAGAACATTTGACATTAAGATCAAGCCATTTTCGCATGGCTATACATGTATATACAAGAACAAAATTTCATTGATTCAAAGCCTAGTCTAGCCTATACATGCCTTAGGTTCAAAATCCAAGTTTAAAGATACCAAAGTAAGTCGATAGAATGGATGACTTCGTTGATGATCCCTTGAGCTCGTAGCTTGACCAAAATCTATAAAACAGAGTAACAAACACACGAGTAAGCTAACTAGCTTAGTAAGTCTTAAGCAATTAAAATAATTCAATTGAACACTCAAGCATTTTAGATCAATTACTTAATATCAATTAATCTTAACAAAACACATATGGTCTACCATTGCCGAACTCCAATACCTCATTTCATATGCATATCATTCAATAAAGCCACATACAAGAATATATAGCTACTTATCCATTCAACATTTCATATATCCAAGTATTCAATATCAATGTAATAACATTATAACCACATAACCAAAGGGCCGAATATTCATAAATAGTCACTAGTCACATTTTTGCCCAACAAAATCCATATAAATACTTACCTAATTGATCGAATATAGGAACTCAATTAAATAACTCATAGGCACTTACCTGTATGGCCGAATATAAATAACTCGTATTATCAACTTACTTGCCCAATAAACACATCACGATGCATTCTCATAAGCCACAAGTTGATATTTTATCACTGGTATAAAACCTGCTAGGCATAAGCCTAAATTTTCACACCAAGCACTAAGCTCGCTACACCGAGGTCCGATATCCATTCCCCATTAAGCTTTGCTAGGCATAAAGTCGAAAAGCATTTCAAGGCTTGCTAGGCATTAAGCATAAATGGTATAACACTCAAATAGCATATATCTAACATTAGCTTAACCAACTCAATAATTACAGTTCACCTAAATTAGAGGTTGTTTGTAATTTAATTATTTTTCTCCAAGGCTTGCTAGGCATTAAGCTGAGCTAATAGTATTACTTTATATTATCTTAAGAATTTGACACATAATTCATGTCATATATCAACTTATTACCCATTTCAAAATCATGGTATAACACTCAAATAGCATATATCTAACATTAGCTTAACTCAACTCAATAATTACATGGTCACATTCTTTAGGACTCCTTTCACAAAATATAATTACATGTTTCCATAATTCAGCATATAATAGATTACATAAATGATTTCTTTTGCAATCATATATTTGCTTAAAGACTTACCTCGAATAATCTTTTTCTAGTGATTTGCTTGTGGCATAAGATTGGATTTCGGGTAAGTCCCCTATTACTTTGTCTATGAAATATGATTGAGTATGCCATCATATGCTGTTAAATGCTATGCTATACATAAATGCATGATATATGACGTTTGTTATGAAAGCATGATGATGGTGGGATTGATGAGAGGAGGGGGATGATTTTTATGGACTGTCACCAGTGGTTTTGACCACAAGATGGGTTGGCCCCATCAGATTTATTGTGACTTGGTCACCGGTGGTTTTGACCACACCGATGATAATTGTGGCTAAGTCCCTGGTTTGGTACCACCGATGGTTTTGAACATTAATTTGTGACCTATAGTCATCGATGGTTTTGACCACATGATGGGTTGGCCCCATCTATTCGATTATCGCAGAGATTTCGATGGATTTGAATTTAATTTATTATCGTTAAGCTAAGTTTTTAATTTGGGTTGTAATAAGGCCGCTAATTTTATTTGGATGTTTACATAGTTAATTTGCCAAATGTTATATAAACCGGTTAAAAGATCGAGTTTTCAAGTCCGCCACATTTAACAAGTTTTCTCCAGACACTCAAAATGGTTCAAATTATTTTACTCGTGACATACCGGATCCGTCAGGGACTCATGGGTAGGGTTTAGGGTGTTACATGGTCACATTCGCTTTCACAAAATCTAATTACATGTTTCCATAATTCAGCATATTAGATTACATAAATGATCTAAACATGTTCAAATTAAGCTCATCCAAACACGTTTCAATTCAATTTATTCCTAAAACTCATAAATTGGCAAATTACCATTTTACCCCTAATATTTCACACTTTTTCAATTTAGTCCTATTTGCACAAAACACAAAATACACAAAATTTGTCTTCACACCTTAAGGGCTGAATGTTCCTAGTCCCCATACAAGTCCATGCATTTTATTTATTTCACATTTTAGTCCCTCAAAAAATTATTTTTGCAGTTTAGTCCAAATTACTCAAATTCATCCAAAATCCAAAGACAAAACATATTAATCTAACACATATATTTCATAATTCATCCTTAAACAACATAAGTAACCAACTATCATCAATAGCTCAACTCAAAATATTCATCAAACTCAAAAATTAAAGCATGGGTCTTGAAGATTTCTAAACAACGATCTCAAAAACGTAAAAATTATCAAAAATCGAAAACTATACATACCTTATTCAAGCTAATTTGTTGCCGAAAATCAAAGCTTCCCTAACTCTTTTTCTTTTCTTAGTTTCGGCTTTCACTTTAGAAGATGAGCATGTCTTTATTATTTTATGTTATAATGTATATTATAATGCCTTATTATTATTTTACTAAATTATCCATTACTTAAAATGGTTAAAACACTTTAACTAATGGGCATTCATGTCATATGTCGTCCACTACATCTTGAAATGGCTAAATTTCCACTTTAATACTTCCTTTTAAAAAGACAACATCAATTTAGCCCTTGCACATTAAACTGTCAAAGTTATAAATTACGCAATTAAGCCCTTTTATCTAATTAAGCATGCAAATAATCAAATTTTTCTACGAAACTTTCACACATATTAATTCACATATAATAAACATAGAAAATAATATTTCAAAATTTTTCAGACTCGGATTCGTGGTCCCGAAACCACCGTTTCGATTAGGGTCAAATTCGGACTGTTACAATTACATGATTCTCTTACCCCATAATACTTTCGTAACAGAATATACCCTTAGAATCCACCTCCAACAATCCATAACTTAACTCATGCTCTTCTTTCAAATAATTTCTTACTGACATTATCTTAGGCGGATACATACATATGCTAGATACCTACACAGTTTTTCATACTATTGGTTCTCACTCAAACATACCCTGATTCATTTCTGTTCACATACACATATTGATAATTCACCAGATGGATTCCATATTATGCTATATCAGAATCTCATAACTCATTTTAGCATTGACTCAGATTCATAATAGATTTTGAAGAAGATACGATACCCTTTACTTTTTATACTTACAGATAATTATAATAGACACCCTTCTTGTCATATAGGTAAACATCTCCTTTTCATGGATAACTTTTAAGACTTTATTCAAATCTTATTCCAGAGCATATAAATACCTTATCTTAGTGATACTTGTTACAGAACTACTAAAACTTACTCATATTTTACCATCAAGACAGACATTTAGATTCATGGCTTACTAGATAGTCCTGACAATTCACTCCACATAGACTTAGCAGAATATATCATACCGGTTATCAGATAGAGCACTCCACTAAGGCAATCCTTTCATGGTTTGCCACAAAGGCTTTTCTTTCATAGCATGTTTACAATATGGATTTGCCTAAACTCACGTTACGTGAGGTTTGCCCATCATTGTCTTGGGACATGTAGGGAACCCTATTGGGTAATAACCATCCTTTAGTTCCTTTCAAAGAGAGCCATGGCCATGGACTTTCCATTTTAGAATTCATGTTTAAAGTCCCTATAGACACCTTTTGACAACTCCGTGGAAAACAGACACAGACTCATTTTATAAACTCTTCATGCACTGACGTCTTAGACTTACTTTGTAGACCCTTCACGCACTTATTTTATACATTCCAAGCATACATACATAAACATACTTCAGCATCACATTATTTATACACCATTCAACATATACTCGAACCTATCAATTTCCATATCAGATATACATACTATTCTCGGTAAACAATCATACATTCACAGATATCCTTTGGTAATTACTCATATAGCCATCTACATAACATACCATACCTTTCATGATACCAATTTCATATTTCAGTTAGTATCCTATAGATCTCTTTGTATGAACAGTGCACATGCAAGAGTCAATATAGAAACTCACCTAACAACCATGGCCAACAACTTGATCTCCAAATTCAAACATCCGTCAAGACTTCAACAACCACTACTTATAAGACATAGGAACACCATTAAAACACATTCATTTAACTTTTACCTTCATCTAAATCCCAAATAACCTTCATACAAAGCCTTGCTTTTTCATCTTACTGTTCACACATAAAACAAACTTAGTCTTTCAGAAGTCAACATGCAAGACTATGATACTTACCCAAGATATGAAACAACCTTCTTCATGAACCCAGATCTTTAGTTTCAATTTAACAAGAGAGATCAGCTCCAAAGCAAATCAACCATAGCATTTTGAATGGAAGAAAGAAGAAAAATCCTCTTCTCTTCAAACCCAAATCAATATATGTATATTTAAAACTCATATTCTCATGACATGTGTTACAATCTTTCCAAGCTGCCTTATAAATGGTTTACAACTGTGGAGAAACGTACACGAGAATCCAACATTTTTATATATTTAGTTCATCCCTTTATTTCATTCCTAATCACCTCATTAGAACATAACTAGCACCTTAACTAAACAAACTTGAAGCACAATACCTTTGGCAACAACCCAAGATACCCAAAATCCTTAATACTCTTACCCATCTCCTCTTCTTAACAACTCAACACATGTTACGAACAATCCTTACAATATTCTAATATCTACTATACACTCGATCTATAGGCCAAAAGTATCAATTGGGCAGATAGTACTACACCCTTCAAATTACTTTTGATTAACTCGCCAAACTCAGAACCCTCCAAAACTGGGTGTTACAGCATCAGTTTGTTACACGGTTGGGGACACGGCTGTGTTATACAGCACCACACGACTTCAGCCCTGTCACACGACCGTGTGACCCCTATTTTTCCTTTTTACCCAATATTTTATAAATGTTTCAAATTAGTTTCGATTTAGTTTCAAGCTTGTTTATAGGCTCGCATAAACCCGAATGAGACTCGGTTTTGTTTATAATGCATGTTTAATGTAGACTTAACTTATTAATATTGAATTGTAGAATATTATTGAGTAATTTGTATATGAAAGTTTTTGTTTACTATTGTGACATCATGTAGCTCAGGTCCGGCGACTAGACCAAATATGAGGTGTTAAACTTGTTTTTGGTAAAATTTGGCCATTTGGTACTTGCTTCAAACTAACCATCCAAATAGGTCAAAGAATACATTTGACATCATTTAAACTTGTTCAAAACATACCAATTCCATGCCAAAACATAACATATAATCATCTAATCAACCACAAAACCAATTTGTCACATTTGGCACCAATTCACAACAAGCACACATGAATCAATACAAGTCATTCCACCTATTTATACCATTTCATATCACTTATCCATTTCATACAACAAGTTAATTCAAGCTCACCTAATTCATTATAATTGCCCATCCATATATGCATAGCAATATACCAAAATAGTGAACATGAGCAAATTAATATTACCATAAGTGTTCAAAATCAATTGTCTCAAAACATGTTTAACATTTCAACAACTAGACACTCCTAAGTACATGCCACATATAACTAGGTACAAGCGATCAAAAGTCTACTGAAACAAGAGATGGGTAGTGTGACCTCCTTGAGGATCAGATTGACACATTCCACAAGTCAAAATCTATAGAGAAAATAAAAGCATCAGGGTAAGCATTATGAAATGCTTAATAAGCTCATATGTATATAAACGGTTAACTTACCTCATATAACAAGTACATAAGTTAAACTAATGTATATAATCAAATTTACCTAATACATCAAAACATAATCACATTAAGGTAAGTTTGATTCAAATTCAACCATGTAACATATCAAGTAAAAGCATAATATTTCATATCATCTAAATATGATTTAATCTCAACTCAAACAACTGTGTATACTCAATTTGTCACTAAACCCTCCACTTTGCTACCTTTGATCATTTAGCATATTACATAGTGTTCAATTTCCACATTTCGCATCTAGTAAGTTATCCAATGAAACATTGTAAAAGAATTTGAATACACTGGTATTAATCATATCTGATTCTTTTCGAATTGAACTATGAAAACATTTGAATTTAATTTGGCTTGTTTGGGTTAAAAAATTTGGATTTAAGTTTTCAAACCCAAATTCTTTGTTTGCATGTTCAATAAAAAAAATGAATTTGGATTTGAGCAAATCCAAGCTCATTTTCATAAAAGATCAATTTTGAATTTTAAAATTCATTTTGAAACTTGAAATTTTTAAAATCTAATATTCATAAAAAAAAATTATCTCTCTCTTTATTCACTTTACGTTCAAAATAAGGTATTAACCATGTCGATGAAAGTACTGGTTTTGCCTTGATATTGATACATAACAGCATTGCTGACCGGTTTTGGTGTACCATTTTAAGTTTTTCACATATATATTTATTATATAATTTGTAATTTATTGATAAATTATATGTTATATATACATACAAATATTTCTCAATTACATTTATATAAATATATTTATATGTAAATATAAGTTTTAAAATTATTAATTAGATTCAATAACATAATTTGAATGACATGTTATCAACTAATACTTTGAAACACACTTGAACAATCAAAATACACCAAAATACTTTGAAATACTCAACTTGAATTTCAAATATTTTAATTCTTAAAAAATAAAAATCATAAATGTAAAAATCATAATTTTCAAATCTAAAATTTTGCAATTCCTACTGCCCTAAATCTAAATATTCAACTTGTCCTTTTAGTGCTTTAGAAATAGTCGAGGGAGTGGAAATTAAGCAAAATTTGAATAATTCAATTATATTCAAATAAACTCAATTTTTTTATAAAAATGTTTTATTGAGTAAAAATAAGAGTTTAAACTTAACTTTGAGCTGATTATTATTTAATATAGACTCGATTCAATTGAAGTTCTAATTATAATTAGTGACGGAGAGTAGTAGAGACATAGGGTTATAATCCTTTTAAAATGGTAAATTTTTAATTTAGGTCTTTTTAATTTATAAAATTTTAAATTAATAATGCTAAAATTACACTTTAACCATCTTAAAAATGATAGAAATTTGATTTAACCTTTTAAAAGTTATAAAGATATAGACTACTAAAATGATGAAATTATATTTTCACTATCGTAAAAATATACAATTTAATTCCGCCCAAAAAATTTCTTAATTCTGCCACTAAGTATAACTATCTTTTTTTATAACTTCTCTTCAACCTTAAATAGGAGGATAAACACGTTTCAGCACGTTTAAAGTCGTATCTTACTGCATTTAATAACAATGTTAATATCAATCAGATTAAAATTCAATTTACCTACTTATAACTCTCTAAATTATTGTTTTTTTAAAATTAAATAAATAAGAATTATCAAAGAAAGGCGAAAGAATTGGAAGTTATGTACAAATTTGGTTCATATACTAACACAAGTATTTGTTAATAAGTTGAGTAAATTCTTATAAATAAATTCATTGAAAATAAAAAGAAAAATTGATAAAAATATTTTTATCTTTTTCTCTACTCTTATTTATTTATTTATTTTCTATTTTACCCTAAAATAAAATAAAAAGATTAAAATAGTAATTAAAATACAAAATACCTCCCTTGAATGCTTTGAAGTTATAAAATCAAAATTAGTAAATAAAGTAAAATGAATGGTCCAAAATATCAGTGGTCCCTCGTATTAGAGATAAAGCCTGTCCGGTTATCATTTCCTTTTCGGATTATCAGAAATTTCTGGATCACTTTTTAATTTTTTTTCCAAATTAATAATAATAATGAAGAGTTTATTTTTTCTGGATCTGATTTCGACACACTGGGATCTCACCATTTTTTTAATATGTTCCTGCTCGCAGCATATCTGATCTCCTCCTAGTATTTTCCCCAATCTAAAAAGGATAAATTTTGCCTATAGTCTCTGTACTTTTTGTAAATTAGAAATTTAGTTCATGAACTTGTATTTCTAGAAGTTTACTTCTCTCCTTCTCAGATTTTGAAATTTTAGTCCAATTGTTAATACTATTTTGTTTGTTAAATCTTTTGCTGTTATTAAAATAACTAGGAGTGAGCGTTCGGTCGAATCGAAACAAGTGAAAAAATTTCGAGTAAATTGAGTTCATAAGTCTTATTTTATCATCCTAACTTGATTTGGAATATTTTTTTTGAATCGAGTGAAATTGTTCAAGGTAAATTAAAAAATTAAACATGCCAGATTAAAATCTTGTTATGAATGAACTAATTCCATATTAGAGCACATAACTTTGAAACCATAAATATTTGAAAAAATTCAAAGTAAATTAATAATAATTTAGTATAATAAATTTGAATCATTAATTAACTTACTTAAGTCCCAAATATATTGTTCTAGACAAAATTTAATTTTTTAACTTTCTTTTTATATATATATATTGAAATTTTTATATTTTTTAAAATATAAATTTTGGAATTTTATAAATATTTTGAATTTTTAAAATTATTTTGAATTTTTAAAATTATTTTGAATTTTTAAAATTATTTTAAATTATTTTGTAATTTTGTTGAGAGTGACCAATTTGCTTATTTTCAAACTTGACATGAACCAAAAGGTTATTTACATCAATCTGTTATTCGAATGATTCAAGTTATTAAAATTGTAAAATTCAACTTGATTTGAACTCAAAACGTAAATTATTTATTTGAATTGACTCGAATAACTCGATTCGGTTAACTTGAAATTTAATTTTATTTTTATTTTTTCAAATCAAATCAAGTTTTGCTCACCCTTAAAAAAAACTACTCACTTAGTGAGACTAAATGTTGTAATTAACCATTGGGCCTAAATTTTAAAATAAAAAAAATAGTGAGACTAAATTACTAGAAATAAAAGTATAGAAGATTAAATTACTAATTTTTAAAAACACAGGGACTATAGGCATATTTTAACTTAAAAAAAATACAAAACCCTTGTAATTAAACAAAGCTCTGATTTTTTTATTCCTGTCAAAAAAACAGATTCAACATAATAATCTCAAGGATTGGGATCAGTGTTCGTCCTCCAAAACCCAGAAGAAAGAAGGTATTTCTTTATTATGAGGGATTTGTTATTGAATCTGCCTTAAAGAAGGTATTTCTTTATTATGAGGGATTTGTTATTGAATCTGCCTTCTTTGATTCTCCTTATTGCCATTTGATTTATGCTTTGATGGTGGAATATTGATTGACTTGTTATTTCGTCCATCTTGAATGCAAAATTTTACCTTTTGGGTTAAATTTTGTCCCCTTTTTATTTTTGCACAATGAATATTGAATATCTTGCAATCTTGTATTCTAATTGAACTGAATTTCATTTGTGGGCAATAGCTGGAAATGATGAACTTCTCTGCGGCCATCTGTGTTTTTTTTTTTTTTTGGTTTATGTATTCGAAGTTAAGATATTGAAGGTGTATAATTATTCTCTTTGCAGGTTTCGAATCAACTTCAAATTCTGACAAGTAATTGTTAAAATTTTGATTGAGGGTCCTTCGGATTTCCTCTGGTAAATCCTTTCAGCGTTCTCAAGTTGGTTTCCAAAGAGAGGGTAAAAAGCCTGGGAATGCTGGAAGATGTGCCTCATCGTTCAAAATTCCATTTTTGAAGTTGATGAGCTTACGGCTTTTCGATCCTTTTTCATCTTTGATGATTCTGGATTTGGAGTTATTGGCGAACCATCACTAACTCTCCATGCACAGAAGCAGAATTTGCATATAAGTGCTACGAGAGCACCTTTTCTGGTATTGCATGAACTTTGCGGAGACGGTTGAGCTTATTATAATAAGAGAACTACCTGCTGTGTAAATTACATAAGTTGTGCTTGCCAGGGTTAGTTGATATCTCTATATATTAGTTTAGTTCGGAATGGAAAATAAACCAAGTGTGTTAACACAAAGGTATGAAATTGGTCGGTTACTTGGCCAAGGTACCTTTGCAAAAGTATATTATGCAAGGTGTATACAAAGCAACATAAGTGTGGCCATTAAAGTGATAGACAAAGACAAGGTCTTGAGGGTTGGTATGATTAATCAGATCAAGCGAGAGATTTCAGTGATGAGAATTGCTAGGCATCCTAATATAGTGCAGCTTTATGAGGTAATGGCCACCAAAAGTAAGATTTTCTTTATTATGGAATACTGCAAAGGTGGAGAGCTCTTTAACAAAGTTGCTAATGGAAGACTAAAGGTTGATGTTGCAAGAAAGTATTTTATTCAGCTGATCAATGCAGTGGATTTTTGCCATAGTAGGGGTGTTTTTCACCGCGATATAAAGCCCGAGAACATTCTGTTGGATGAAAATGAGAATCTAAAGGTCTCTGACTTTGGGTTAAGTGCGCTAGCAGAATCAAAGCGCCAAGATGGCCTGCTTCATACTACTTGCGGTACTCCTGCATATGTTGCTCCTGAAGTGATCAACAGAAAAGGTTACGATGGAGTAGCAGCTGACGTTTGGTCTTGTGGAGTGGTGTTATACGTGTTATTGGCAGGTTATCTCCCATTTCATGATTCAAACTTGATGGAGTTGTATAGGAAAATTGGCAAAGCGGAGTTCAGATTTCCTAGCTGGTTCCCTTTAGAAGCACGCAGGCTAGTGTGTAAGATGTTGGATCCAAACCCCACTTCTAGGATTTCAATGTCTAGGATCAGGGGAAGTGCTTGGTTTAAAAAAGGATTGAATGTCAAACAGAAAAAATTGGAAAAGGAAAATGAGCAAGCTTCCCCGGACACGGGTCCCTCCGCTTCTTGTGGGAATAGCAATGACAGTGCTGAGACTAAACAAGAATCAGTTCAACTTCGAAGTCTAAATGCTTTTGATCTAATCTGTGGATTTGACCTGTCAGGGTTGTTTGACGGAATTTCTGAAAAGAGAGAAACGAGATTTTCGTCCAGACAACCTGCCTCAGTCATTATCTCTAAGCTGGAAGAAGCTGCTAGACATTTGAGACTAAAGGTGCAAAAGAAGGATGCAGGTGTGCTGAAAATGGAAAGGCTAAAGGAGGGTAGAAAGGGGATCCTGTCGATTGATGCGGAGATTTTTGAAGTGACTCAGACTTTTCATCTGGTGGAGATTAAGAAATCTAATGGAGACACTTTGGAATATCAGCAGATACTAAAAGAGGAAATGAGACCTGCTCTCCAAGATATTGTTTGGGTTTGGCAAGGTGATCAACAACAGCAGGAGCTGCAATATGAGGAACAGCAGCAGCTGCAATATGAGGAACAGCAGCAGCTGCATCAGCAACAGAATGAGTCTAGCTCTACTTCCAGCAGTAGCTTTGACAAGTATTCAAACTGATCATTTCTTAAGATACCTTATGTTTGTACATTGCCATACTATGTATTCGAACATTTGTTTTGTTCTTCCTATGATTGTATTAATCTTGTTTCAGTAAAAATTACTGTCGTCTGGCAAACCATTCCCGTCACCCTACTTGTACAGTTCCCACCTCCCTTAATCTCTGCTTAGCATATTCAAAAATTGCGTTATTAGATGAATGAATCGGCATTAATGCTGCCAGCACTCGAGATTTTGAGTGTCTCTTTCATATTCTTGTTTGAAACTGAGAATCTTAGTCAAGCCAAAATAGAGTACTTACCTGAAACACAAGTGTAACCAGCAGATCAACAACCCTTGAATCACATGCGGCGCCTGTTTTAGTTCCATTTGTAATAAAGAAAATGTCTGAGCTAACGTTGTTGAAGGTAAATCATAATACTGCTTTATTCATGGATGATGATGATGATCATAAATGGGATGACTTGAGATATTTAGATAGGTATGTGGTTCAAGTAGTACCAATAGGTGGCCAAGCAGACCACAAATGTAATTGCTTTTGAATTCAAAGATGGTAAGAGGGCTTGATGAAATCTGATCATTAGGATGTGTTCGGCTTCACCTTTTCAAGTTCAAAAAGGCAAATATGGTAAGTGATTGATAGCGTTGTCCCCAATCCCCATATAAATGTGGCTAATCCAACCACCACTCACATGTCTTTTGCCTTTTGCTTTGCTTTGCTGTGCTAGTACATTCACAACCATATATAAATGTGGATTTAAGTGAGTAATTTTTTAATTTTAAAATGTCACCTTCATTGTCAATACTAGTAATAGAAGCACTGAGAAGATGTTAACAACTAATTTATTTCCTGAATAAACTAAGATTTGTAACGATTTAAAGTTACGGATGTTCTTTCCTCCTTTTAGATCACTCTACAGTCCCCTTTTGTTAAGGACTGAACCCTGGGTCAGCCCCTCAAATACATCAGGTATTGCTCTCCATGGGGATTTTGTTTCTCGACTCTACCAAGAGTCCAAGCAAGTTCACAGAATAACTCTATCGAAAGCCTAAGTGCTTGAAGAGGTGGTCTGAAAAGATAATGAATTCTTAGAGCACGAGTGCCAAGGATTCTCACCCATAAGTGCCCTATATGCTATAAGGCACGTGTTCAAGTCCAACCACACACAACGCACATGATTCGCCTGTTGAGTTGCTCCCGCTTTGTGAACTCGTCGCCTCTTCAGTCAACCTCTTCAAGCACTCAGGTTCTTAGTAGAGTCACTCTATGAACCTGCTTGGGCTCTTGGCAGAACCGGAAGGCAACTCACATGAGGGACAATGCTTAGATGTGTCAAGAGTCCTGCCCAAAGTCAGATCCTCATTATCACAATGCCCATAGCTAATACATATAAGTTGAATCACAATTCACAATGCCACTTCCAAACGTCTCTACTTCTTCAATCCTCGTTCTCACAGCAACCAATGAGTTGAACATGCATAAGCATGAATCCACAGAAGCAAAGTAGAATTTTCACAGCTACAACTATCTACTTTGTTTATGTAATTTTCAAAGGTAGCATCCAATATCCACAACCATAAGTATGGCACAAGATAATTGAAACCTGCAGTTCTTATCATGCCTTATTTCACTGCATCATCTGCCATTACTTTCATATATGCTCCACAAGTTAGTATGCTCATAACAAAGACAATATATTATTTATTCTTGGCATCCATCATTTTCATGCATTGCCGCACAGAATTCATAGAAAGTTTCTCTTATTAGTATCTAGAAGTGAAAAAATACAAGTCATTGAAATTATTGAGGATCATTATTAGTTAAACCAATCTAATTTAGTGAAACCAAAGGTTGAAGAAAGAAAAGAAAGGAAGGAAGGGGCGAGAGGGTCAGTTTTATAAAATGTATAGAAACGGTCATGGAGATTATGAATGAAAAAATGGCAACCATTCAAAGAAAAAAGGTACAGACAGACAGTAATGCAATCTCCTGAGCGAGATCCTTGATCAAGTGGAAGACTACTTTGTAACATCAACACCAACCATATAGGAACATTGTAAAGGGGAAGTTACAAGATACCGCAAAACATAGTTACATACATGGTGTCAGTAACAAACTGCAAGTCGGCAACCACCTAAACCTGATATATGCACTTATATAGTTCAGAAACAACAAGGTGCTTATTCAGAGTAACAGTTCAAGATTTCTTGGGATTTGACTATATTTCCACAAACAACAAGATGCATAGAAAAGTGAAATACATGTTTCCAATAGCTTTCAATTATATATAAAACTCGTCAATCGTACAAACCCAGTAATTTACGGTTAACCAAGATACAGTTTATAAGTTTGAAAAGAGCAGTTAAACCTAGGAAGTTCTGAGTTCCGACCCCTTTGATAAAAGCATTAATATCGACTCATTTATGAACCTATTGGATGGTGTTCTGAGAAACTGAGTCCAAGAACAAAGTCATAATAAGGTCTTTGTTCGTAGTTTATTTAGACATCAGATACCTATAGGTTGACACGAAATCTGTGTAGGAGGAGCAAATATTCAAGGAAATGAAGAAATTTGACAACTTACAACTGACAGAGAAAAGTATAATGAGAAGAAAAAGGACAAGTTCCAAAGCAAAGCAGACAAAGAAATCTCTTAACAAACAGTACAAGTTGAGAAGAAGTTCAATTCCCACAATGCATCCAAAAGATCCAGGAGATATGTACAACAGTAGTAGAAGAATGGGAAACAGCAGGGACACACCAAAGAATGGTTTTTTTGCAGAATCAAGAGGAAGGCTTGGAGTTAGAGGAAACCAGATGCCTCCACAAGTAACGACCACTTGCCATGTCAAGAGATGCCCAGAATCCTGATTCTATAGCTGCCCAAACCTAATCCAACAAATTGAAGCATTGGCTGTTAATTACAAGCGGGGGAAGAAAACAGAGAAGAAGAAGAAGAAGTAGAAACCTTGGAGAAAGCAGAGTGGGAGTTATTGTTGTTGGAGCGGGTATGATCGTCATCGTTGGTTTGGGGGTGGGATTTGATGTTTCTAAGGAGGAAAAATCCGGCGAGTGTTGCCGACAGGAATATGAGGATCAGCCTCAGCGGACACATTTTTTTTTTTTCCAAGTCTCCCTCCTCCTTTGTTTCTCTAGCTTTAATTTCTAAACAATGTTTTATTCATTTATTTTGTTTGTTAAGTGGAGCCAACTTAATGATTACTTTAGGTTGAATTAAGAGTTAGATGTTGGTAACAAGTTTTTAAGTTATTATACATACAGTGTGGATCCAATATTGGTTAAGGTTCTCATAATTTTTATTCATTTTATTATTGAATACACTGATCACTGGATCCCGTTTGAAAATTGGATAGATTTAAAAAAACATGAGACCTGAAAATTGAGTATGGATAAAATTTAATGCTCGTTTTTTATATAGATCGAGTTTTAGGTAAAATTTTTTTGTCTAAACTCGATTTAGCCCAAATATAAAATTTATTACATTAATTATATATGTTAAATAATAATTATATACATTTATATTAAATCATTGACCCAATAACAATTAAATTCATTACTCAAAAACTCAAAAAAAAAAAAGTTTACCAAACTAAATAACTCAACTCAAAATGTAAAATATAAAATTATATTTAATACAATAAAAGATTTATTGTATTTATGGTAGTGTTTTTAATATAAATGCTTTTTAAATGTATGTTTAATGTATTAGAAATTTTATTTTAGCATTTTTAGTGTATTTAATGAATTATATATATATATTTTAAAAATTAAATAAAAATTAATCTAAAAATTAAATATAGGTGAGTAGAATCGAGCTCGAATTTATTTTCTTAAATTAGATCGAGCTTAAATAAAAAAAGTAAACTCATTTTTCGAGCGGGACTGAACCAAACTTAAATTTAAAAATTTAATCTAAATACTTTATATGGACCCAACCCTACCCATAAAATCTATCTCTAAGATTTCGAATCCATGCTAGCAACATTCATGTCAAAATTCTTCAATTCAACATCATATCAATACCATTAGGTAAAAACACTTGCACCCCTAATATGTTTTTAAGTTTTTTTATTCTTTTATTTTCAAGAGTTTATTTCTTCTATTTTTCAAATTTATATATATAGATTTAATCGTTAACATCGTTAAAATTTATCGGCCTAACATTTAACATACTAGAATTTAAAAAAAAAAAAAACATTAATCAAAAAATAACTTTGTTATTATTGTTGGAACATTTGAATGTTCCGCGTTTTGTTCAAGCAAGTCTTGGAACATGCAGCTACCTTTGGTTGTCTCCTGAGTTGTTTGGACATATTTTAGATTGGATGCATGTTTCAATCAAAGTTCACTCAAGTTGGTATTGTTAACAGTACAGGATTATGATTACATCTTGTTTAAACCAACTAATGAGGAGAATTTCATGATAGAATATGAATTAATTATCCTCGTCCATTCCACTACCTTAGAGAAGAAGTAGAAAGTTTGAAATACTTAAAAGAGGCTATCATTATCCATATCTCTTAAAGTGATTTAAGACTAATGTAAAACCTGATAATGATGAGATAATGAGATTCTTTATTAGAGAATTTGTGCATATAATTTTAGCATTTAAATTAAGTGATAAAAGTCTTATTTTATAGCTAGAGATCAGAGGCGGATTTAGGGGGGCTGACAGGGGCCTCAGCCCCACTTAAAATGTAAAATTTTTATTTAGGTCTTTAAATTTTTTAAAAAAATTTAAATTAGTAAATATAAAATTATACTTTGGCCCCCTAAAATTATAAAAATTTAATTTAATCCTTTAAAAATTATAAAGATATAGACTATAAAAAATTAAAATTTCATTCGACCCCCAAAAATTTGTTCTAGCTTCGCCCCTGCTAGAGATCATACTATTCATGGCCTATATATGGACAGCTTAATAGCAATATGAGGGTCAATTTTGTGAGCATCTTTAGCTTTTATATTTTGCTATTTTATTGAGTTATTTTGTGACACTCTTTTTATATATTTCTTAAAGAATTTTATTAATTGTATTGTAAGGTATTTTTGAGAGAGTGATTTGTAACAATTTTGGTTCAATATTGGGGCAACAAATATTCGTCGGTGTAAGGGTAATATGGGTTTTAGCCAATAATTATACTAGACAAATTTGAATAAAGATCATTTTCTGAGTGAGGCTCAAAAAAATGTAGGATTGATGAAAACTGCATTAACAAATATATTATGTTCATTTCTCTCCTTATGTTGCTTCTTGTTTTACCTTGTTACAAAGTTTAATATCCCGTTCCTTATTCCAACAGAAGATAGAACAAAATTGTTTTGAACAAGTGCAAACTGAAATTTAATAGAGAATTTAATAGAAGTTAGAAAGAAATTGTTTTGAATGAAAGCCTTTTCAGTTATGGACCAAAATTTAATAAAGAATTTTAACAAAGTTAACAATTCTTAAAATTCACTTTAGAATTTTAATCGAATAAAGTATACCATCTAAGTACATTATAAATTGTTGAGGTATCAAATTATGCCAACTTTTAAATTATAAATATTAAATATCAAAATTGAGCATAATCTAAAATTAAAATACCGTAATTGAAAGTTAACGATGTTGGAAAATAGGTTATAAAAAATAGTTAAATTTTTTTCATAAAATAGAACATTGGTTGTGATATCTATAATAATAAACTTCACCAAATTTAGTACTTATGTTATCGAGCTAAAGAGATTGTTGAATCCTAGATCTAGCTTTTAAATCTTTCTGACTTTAAGCAAACTGATCTCCACTAGTTTGAAACCTTCAAATGCTTAAAGAGTTGGCTCTATTTAACATTCGAACACATGATGAAAGCCGAGACTTTCCGATACTATTCCTAAAATATTAAAATAATTAATCTAATTAAATTATTTGTTCACCCCAATTATTTTTGAAAGAACTAAATAGTTTTTTTTTTCTTTTTTGGGGGTTAAATTATAATTTTCCCTATATTAATTTATGATTTGATCATCTATTCAACGCTATAATTGTAGTTTTCCAATTTTAGGGAGGCTATGACCCTTCCTACCCCTTGTATAAGCTCCCGATTATAAGTGAAGTCATGTCATACATAAGTCACTTACTCAAAATGAAGTAAGTTACACCATGAAAATCATAAGTGAATAAACACATAAATGGATCAGGATAAATTTTATTTATCTCAAGTTCGATGCATTGTCAATCCAAACAATCGAACATATGCCTCTATTTCTAGAAGTCATATGCTCGATATCTATGACAAGGTGTCTCTCAAATTAGACTTATAGACAACATAATGGTCCCCATGAATCAATTGCTCATTTTGATTCTATGGACTAAGGACAACTTAAATTACCTACTAATATAAGTTGTCTTCTCACATCATAACTCTTCCATATGATGACACTTAATATTAATTAAACCCTTAGGTAATCAATGACCTAATTTTTTTATTCTTTTTGTTTTTTATGTAAAAAAAACCATTTAGGAAAATTATACAAAGATATAATAAACTAATTATGGAAATTTATTTATTCAATCAGTTCAAAAATTATAAGTAGAATGACGAAATCACTACAGTAAGGGCAAAATATCCTAACAATCTCTCACTTATCTTAGTGAAGTAAATTAGTCATACTTCACATACACATACCTTCTACATGTTTCTAAAAACCCTAGCCACCAGAGTCTTGATAAATGGATCACAATGTTGTCCTTAGATGCAATTTTAACTATATCTACTATCCCAACAACTATTGCCTCTTCAATAATATGATATTTGTGAATATCTTGTTTCATCTTTTTATGATATCTTATTTCCTTAGTATTAGTTATTGTCACACTTTCATCGCAATATAGTGTGATAATTTTTTTTCCATAGTAGGAATGACCTTAAGATCTATTAAGAACATTTGAAACCAGGTTGCTTCTTTTGTAGCTTCTAAAGTAGTGGTATTTGGCCTTCTTAGTAGAGTCATAGTACAAGTCTACTTGACACTTCTCCATACTATGGTTTCGCTAATGAGGACAAAAACACAGTCTAATGTTGATTTCCTTGAATGCCTACATGTTTGGAAGTTAGAACTCATATATCCAAGGGGTGTTAGATCCCTCCAGGATATACAAGCATATAATCCCTTGTTCTTCATAAAGACTTGAGTATATGTTTTAACTGTTTGCCAATGTCTAGGTCCAGGATTTGTTTGATATCGACTCACTACTCCTACTGAAAAACATATATCTAGGCATGTGCAAGACATGAAATACATAAGGTTTGCTATTACTGATGGATATGGAACATTTCTCAAATGCTCTCTTTCTTCCTCGTCTTAGGACAATCGTCTAAAGAAAGATGAAAACCTGATGCAAAAGGTTGTGCATCTATCTTTTTGTTCTTTCAATTCGTATAGATTTGAATTCTTAAAACATAATTAGCCTCGTCCAAGTCTTTCATGTTAAATTATCGAGTTAAACATAGTTTTATCAATGATAATACCCTTACATCATTTCCTATTAGTAGAATATCATCAACATATAGAATGAGAAATATCACATTCCCATCCTTCATACATTTAGAAACACAAGGTTTATGAACTTTTCGCTTAAATTTGCAAGTCTTTATCACTTGATCAAACTTTTGATTCCATGAGTGGGATGCTTACTTAAGGCCATAAATGGATTTTAGCAACTTGGAAACTTTATGTTTTTATCTTTTAATTATATAACCACTAGGTTGCACTGTTGGATCTGATACCCTAAGTGTAGTATTTTTGTCTATGGTCACTTGTATTTTTTGAACAAATTGATTTAATAATAATATCTATTAATGACATTAATACTCTTTGTATATTACCCTCAATTTTTTTGCACACAAAGTAAAATAGAAGCAAATATTGGCTTACTGGTTATCTAATGCCTAATTAATACTAAGCGGCATTACATGGTCGGATTGTAATACAGAATGACAGCTTGTATTAGTAGATTAACCTAAACATGTCCTTAGTCTAATCAGAAATAAGAAAATCGATTGGAAGACTAATATGACATCTGTCAAGTCCAATTGGGGAAATGCTATATTTTGAGCATCCGAGGGATGACTACCAAAAGATAGCGACATAGGTGGGACATCACACTATCATTGAGATATTCAAGAGTATGACATATTTTTAGTTGTGACATATACTAGGGTGTCTACATTTAAATATGTTAATTTCATATTTCTTATTTTTGTGTTGAAAATGTTATTTGAATGTGAACTTGAAAGCTGTACTTGGTATTTCATTATACTATCCTTCTTTTGGTCAATTGATGATTGCATGAATACTCTACTTTTGAGATCATTGGTTGTGATTTTTGTTAGAGTTGTGTGATGTAACACCCCTAACCCGAAACCGTCGCCGGAATAAGGTTAAAGGGGTATTACCGATCAATCAGAACGTTTAACCTCTAAATGTTGACACAAAGTCAAACATCATCAAACACATTCATATACAATCATAATGTCCCTTAAACGAGTCATCAAGGCCCTAAGCATGCTTATAAACCGAGTCGGGACTAAACCGAAACACATATAAAATTTCATGAAAAATTGAAACTTTTCTAGAATACAGGGAAGACACGCCCGTAGGGGTAGGCCGTGCCTCTCCCACGGCTACATGACACACCCGTGTGACCTCCCCGTGGTTACATTCTACCAAAATCAACACGACTAACAAGCATGCCCGTGTGCTAAGGCCGTGTCCTATAAGATCATATACTGCCATTTCTCGCACGACCTGTAGGCACGCCCGTGCCATGGCCATGTGCAGTTTAAGCCACATTCTGCCAATTTACCCACGGTCTAAGGCATGCCCGTGTGCCCCAACCTTGTGACATTATAGGCCATTTTTGCAAGGCCAACATGCCACCCACTTAGGGTCAAACCTACAAGCCAATTAACCAAACATCTCATGCACATATTGACATCTAAAAGTATACCAATTTAGCAATTTAAAACATGCAATCAATACCAACTCTAATCATACCCAATTCAATACCAATACTTATTCTATCACAAGCATAATTCTTTTCCAATCTTACTACCCCTACTACCATTTATCAACACAAAGTTACCACTCAATAGCAAATTTATCAATCTACAAATCATGCCAAAAGATGCATCATATATATATACCACATTCATTCATGTCAAACCTATCACATATCTAGCCACATCTCATGGCTACTTACAAATCTTAAACTTGATTCAATTAACTAGCCTATACATGCCATATTCCAACTATATACATCTTTTCAAAAGTACCAAAATAGAATGCCGATAGTGTGATTGAGAAGCTGACGATCCCGAATCCGAGCTAGCTTTACTGACACTGCAAGGCAGAGAAACAATTCACACAGCAAGCTTTCCAAAGCTTAGTAAGTTCGTAATATGATACATTTTACTCAATACTACAACATCAATATGTATATACATATGTACCATCACATAGATAAAGGCACAACTAGGTACATTATCAATCTCAACCACATACCCAATTATCTATTCATTCAACTCTTAAATCTATCATCAACCACATAGGTTCAAACGTACCTTGATCAACACCTAGTTACTTACCATTTATGCTACTCAATTGTTCGATATTACCTCTCGTTCAACCCTTGCTATTCCATTGGTTTATTCGCACACTTAGTGCCAATTTCATAACTGAAACATAATCATCACCGCACACTTACTGCCAATACATTAAATCAAACTTATATTGGTGTTGCACACACAGTGCCAAGTCGATAAGCCTAAGCTTCTATCTTTTCGCACACATAGTGACAATCATCTCTTTCTCGTTTCAAATTTCGCACACTTAGTGCCCCTTTATCTCAATTCAACACATAGCATATCAAATCTCATAGATACATATACATTCATTCAATTTATATCACATAAATAAAGTTTACAACTAGTATTATATCCGAACTTACCTCGGATGTCAAAATACCAAAATGGTCGATTAATCGAGCACTTTGTCTTTGCCTCGATCTCGATCTGAACCTCTCCGTTCTTGGTCTATACACATTTAAATTAAATCCATTTAAACACCAAATCATTCATTTTAGTCCGAACACACATATTTAGGGCATTTTACAAATTCTCCCTCACATTTTCACATTTCGACACTTTAGTCCCTATCCCACAAAATCATCAAATTCACCAAATTCCATCTAGCACAAGCTTAGCCGAATTTTACTAATGTCCATACAAACCCACACATTTCATTTATTTTACATTTTAGTCCCTCAATATACACTTTTCACAATTTAGCCTAAAATGCTCAATTTTATCAAAAATCCAAAGATAAACTATGCTAACCCAACACTAAGCTCTCATATTTCAATATCAACTAACACATAGCTCAAACATTCATCAATGGCATATCACAAAAACATCATCAATTCATGGAATTACAACATGGGTTAGCTAGAGCACAAGACAACGATCACAAAAACGTAGAAATTATCAAAAACGGATCAAAAACTAACCTCAAATTCAAGCTTACAATTGCCGAAACCTAGCTCAACTTCTTCTTTTTCCTTTCTTCAATATTCGGCACTCATAAAAATATGATAACTATCATCTTTCCTTTGTTTCTTTTATTATTATTGATATTAATACTAATTTACCATATTATCCTTATTATAAAATATTTATAACCTATATTCACAAGGCTATTTATGACTTTTAGTCATCCACTAACTAATTATTGGTTCATTTGCTTCTTAAGACCTCCCTTTATAGAGCCACAACACATAAGCACTTATAACTCAAAGACATAGCTTTTACTCTATCTGCGATTAAGTCCCTTCTCTTAATTTGATATTAAAACGATCAAATCATCACACAAAATTTTTACACAGGCTATGTCACATATCCTTCACACAGAAAATATCATTAAAATATTTTTACAACCTCGGATTTGTGGTCTCGAACCACTGTTCCAACTAGGGTCTAAACCGGGCTGTTACATGTGACCCAAATTCTAAGAGATTGCTTGCAAGTCAAGTTAAACAAAATATATTTTCTTTCTAGAAGATTTAGTATTTATTAGTATAATATATTTAACATTTATTAGCATAATTTGTTTGACTTGACAATTTAGCCTATAAATTAGAAAGCAGACACCCATTTTTTATAAATTGTTTAAGTTTTGAGGGTTCTTTATTTTTGGGTTTTCGGGGTTTAGTTTTTATCTCCATCTTTTCTACTCTTCGTTCTTTTTCCATTATAATAAAATTATCTTTGCCCATGGTTTTTTATCCTCTTTGGAGGAGTTTTTCTACGTTAAATTTCTGTTCAATTTCTCAACTTCTTCTGCTATTTATACTTGTTCGTTGCTTAATCGGGACGACCCTAACAAGTGGTATCAGGGTTAGTTCAATTTTATAGATCAGCCTGTTCAGAGATGGCAGCAACAAGGTTTGAAATTGAGAAGTTCGATGGTGAGACAAATTTCAATCTGTGGCAAGTTCGGATGATGGCAATTCTAGTTCAAACCGGCTTGAAAAAGGTTGTTACCGGGAAAAGCCTAAGAATCTAAATTAAACAGAATGGGAAGAGCTTGATGAAAAGGCCTTGTTGCAATCCAGTTGTGCCTCGCGAATACGGTATTGCAAGAGGTATTGATGGAGAAAACCTTATCCGCCTTGTGGAAAAGGTTAGAAACTTTTTATGCGACTAAGTCTCTGGCTAACCGTTTAATGTTGAAACAACATCTATTTACGTTTCACATGAACGAAGGTGAGCTTCTTAGAGATCACATCAGTCAATTCATTACTCTTTTAAATGATTTAAAGAATGTTGAGGTTCATATTGATGATGAAGATCAAGCTATGCTATTATTGTGCTCTTTACCCCCTTCATACAAGTCTTTTAGGGAGACCCTGATTTATGACAGAGACAAACTCTCGTTCGAAGATGTGAAAGGTCATTTGTTGAGTAGAGACAAACTCGACAATAAGTTTAGTTTGGATAGCAAGGCAGATAAGCAAGCTTCCGTTTTGATAGCATCAAAGAAACGAGACAAAAGGTGTCGCTATTGTAAAAAGTTAGGTCACGTCAAAGCATATTTTTATAAACTGCAAAATAAAAGAGCTGCTGAGAGTAATGGGGAAGATGTAGCTGGTGCTAATTTGGCCGATGAAAGCGGTGATGATTTCTTGTTAGTGTCAACTAGCGATAACTCCAAGCTCACGTCTGAGTGGATCCTAGATTCGGGATGTTCTTTCCACATGTGTCCTATTAGAGAATGGTTCTCTAGATACAGTTCGGTTGAAGGTAAAGTTGTGCGCATGAGAAACGATTCATCTAGTAAGGTAATTGGTATTGGTACTGTTAAAATTAGGATACACGATAAGACGATTAGGACACTCTCAGATGTCAGGTATGTACCTGATTTACGAAAGAATCTCATCTCCTTGAGTAGTTTAGACTTGAAAGGATGTAGAATCAACATCGAGTCGAGAGCATTAAAGTATCTCGCGGAGCTCTCATTTTGTTAAAAGGTACAATAACTAACAGTCTTTATATTCTAAAAGGTTCTATAGTGACCGGTGAAATTGGATGTCCCTCGTCCGTTACGGAGTCGAAGTCAACTCATTTGGAGTGGAGGCAACTTGGTTATAGGAGGGAAAAATGTATGACCGTTTCATTGAAGATATGTTCTCTTTTGGATGTAGGTTTTGAAAAGTTAGAACACTGTGTTCATGAAAATCAGACCCGAGTTAGTTTTGATTTAGCAGTGCACAAGTTGAAGGCTAGAAGTCTTCCAGCTTCTAAGCACAAATTTGACTCAATTAATTCCCTGCATAGTTCAAGATAGGCCCATGGTGGGCTTTGGCATGGCGTTATAAGAATTCATGTCAAGGTGGAGATTGTTAGAGTTGTGTGACCCAAATTCTAAGAGATTGCTTGCAAGTCAAGTTAAACAAAATATATTTTCTTTCTAAAAGATTTAGTATTTATTAGTATAATATATTTAGCATTTATTAGCATAATTTGTTTGACTTGACAATTTAGCCTATAAATAGGTTCTTTTACAACCTTAGAAACAGACACTCATTAGAGATTAGAACTCATAACACATTTAGAGAATTTTGTGTTTACGTTTTTCGGGTTCTTTATTTTCGAGTTTTCGGGGTTTAGTTTTTATCTCCATCTTTTCTACTCTTCGTTCTTTTGCCATTATAATAAAATGATCTTTGCCCGTGGTTTTTTTATCCTCTTTAGAGGAGTTTTTCCATGTTAAATTTGTGTGTTCAATTTCTCAATTTCTTCTGCTATTTTTACTTGTTTGTTGCTTAATCGGGACGATCCTAACAATTTTAAAGTGTTTTGTAGTAGTTTTTATATAAAGTTAAGAGTTCTTTAAATAGGTTATCTGTATATCATGAATAACAGGGGCTTTGCAAAAACATTTGAAATGTTTTGGGTGAACTCAATGAGTCACGTCGCAATCATGAAGTTGTAACAGTGCGATTTCATGCTTCACCTTGTCGCGAACTCATTAACTCAATGAGTCTTGTTGCAACGTCAAAATGTTCCTTATCGTAACATCGCGCTTGTTTCAGCATTGCATTATTTTAAGTCATTTTGACCTTCCAAAATCCATTTTAAATTTCGATCAACTCCAAATAAACTCTAAATGATTTTAAATTATTTTTAAAACTTTCAATTCGTCTAAAACATATTTTAATTACTTTATAAAAATATTTTAAATTTTAAATTGTTAAATAAATCCAAAAAATTTTACTCATACATGCTTCGGCGATATCTTTCATTTGTACCGGTTGTCTAGAATGGATGAAGAATATTACAGTTAACTTGTGTGACGGTGACGACGGTGGACAAGCCCAGAAGCACCATCAAGTATGTTATGAGGTTTGAAGTAACTCTTAATAAGCAAAGCTTTCAGAAACTTCAAGCGCAATGATGAAAGAAGTTGATCCCTTACCACCGGAGTTTGAACGGAGCGCAAGGCGGCCTTTGAGATCAAGGCAGCCTTTAATTGTGTCATCTAAAAGTGGAACTTCAGCAATGGACCGATTGGATATTGCCATAGCTCTGTTTTGGGATGAACCAAAAAGTTCTTTTTTGAAGGAATTTCATTAGAATCATTTAATCCTTCATATGGTTTTTAGGAAAGACAGTTGATGATTTAACAGAGGTGAGCGAAATTATTAATCACTTTTGATAAACAAATAATAATGATGTTAATTTATATTACTTTATGAAAAATAAGAAAAAAACAATGACATATGACGATCATTGATAGGCTAAGCATGTCACGTCATTACAAAAAATCTAACAAGTTAGAGGTCAATATGGGATTAAAAAAGTTCAAGGGCCTATGGGAGAAGGTGATAAGTTCAAGGGCCAATTGTATAATTAAGCCTTCATTTTAATCATTTAGGGTTATCATACAAAGATGGCTTAATATATAATTGGTATATGAGTTTAACACTCTTTTTCTAACGTGATACTTATGTTATTTTTTGGTCTAATTTAATAACTATATTTGACATTATATTTTAGTACCCAAAGATAACGATGTTCACTTTTTAGTGCTTAATTTGGTTTTAGAGATGATTTGATGAAAGTTAATTGTTAATATTATTAAGTTTAAATATTTCATAAATTTGTTAATAAAATAAGCTTAGCGTTAGTTGCGAAATTGTTTAATTTGTTGAATACAACCTACATGGTGTGATTTAATTGAGTTTTAAGGTTAATTTGATGAAAATTAATTGCTAATATTATTAACTAATTACAACTTTTCACCAAATCAACTCTAGAACTCAAATTAAACACTAAAAATTAACACTAGTAGCTTCAGATATCAAAATATATAACTTTTGTCAAATATAAATGCCACGTAAGACAAAAAGGAAACACAATTACTACATCAATAAAAAGTGTCAAACTTATATATCAAATTATGTATTAAGTCTAGAAAGATATAATAAACTAATTAAGGTAAGAGGATTAATAAATATCTTATATAAATACAATAAAATACTTTTAAAAAACACATGATGAGAACTACAAATAATTATTGCATTGGTTTTATTAATTTCTTTTTAAGAAATTATCTTGAAACTTTGATAAACTATGAGTATCATTTGTAATATTATTCCATTTTTTATTTGAGCAATGGAAGTCAAACAGGAAACGACTTTGACTGGGAAATTTTTTTATGAAAGTCGGATCCCCAAGTTCTGACCTGAACTAATTTGGTGAATTTCTCATCTACATTATAAGAAAAAGGCCCAAAATAGTAGTAGAAAAATTTGGATAAGTTTGCTGGCAAAATATACTTTACAAACGCACCCATTTCTTTTTTCTCTGACATTTTTGGTCATGGTGCCTGCACAAAAATGGCCCCATCCTAGTCCTATCACCTTTCACTTGTCAAATACCAGTTCTAGTTTATCACGTAACAAGTTTTCAACACTTCTTCGTTTTGCTTTTCTTTTGGGAAATCTTACAAAAAAAGCAAAACAATCATAAAAATCCCTCAAACAGTTTCATCTGATGCTACAGAAAGAGTGAGACAACCCACCAATACCCCTATATAATAATATCAATTTCTGTTTAATTAAATAACTTCAAGCTGACAACAACGACAAGAGCAGGTCACCTGCCAAGAGTTAAGTAGCTGCATCTGCAATAGGACACATCCTGCAAGGAAACTTTATTCCAATTAAAGCAGCACCAAAGTACTACCAGAAACAATGAGTTTGAGGTTAAATTTTAAGACATACGTAAAACTAGTCAAAAGGTAAATCTATCAAGTTGGAAGTCATTCCTGATGCCATTGATTAGTAGATGATACCTGGCAATCACAGTTTCAGGTTTGGGGGAAATTTCATCAGTTCTCATCTAAAGAATCCAAAATGCTTTTAATTTCTTCAAGTTAACAGTTCAAGAACTACAGGAGACAATTAATGGAAAAGATGCAAAATAACCACCTGGCCACAATTAGATCTTGGCAAACCTAGCGACCTTAGAGAGGACAGTTCTTAAACTTCGGATACCAGCTCCGGATTTTGAGCTCACCATCATCTGAAATAAAACCAAAATTCATGTACATAGGCCTCCTACTCAATAATTCACTGTACATCAAATATGTAAACAAATTTGTTTCTTCATACCACAGGTTGAACTACAGATCTATTTGCCTTGAGGCCCTGCAAAAACAAAAGGATTTTAGAAACTGGTCAGTCTCAAATGCAAGTTGCTAATTTCAATCAAAACGTAAACATCAATGCATCAAGGCACCTCTTCAATTTGCATTGCACGACGTCCCACATCAATTGGGGACACTGTATCAGTCTTGGTTAAGACAATCTGGTATTTTGTTTGAGATCTGTATATTAATAATCGAAAAATCAACAAAACAAACAAATACATGTAATACTCCTAGTGTGGTTAATGTTCCTTCTATGCATAAACATGAACAAACATGTAAGACGGCTGCATGGTCATACCATACTGCCACCAGACTGGCAAATAATGATCTTACCCCCCCCCCAGGTAGCAATGTTGTCAAGGGTGCCAGGCGCACTCAAGGCGCTAAGACCCCTATATAGCCTGAGGCGCAAGCATATACATATAAATATAAATATAAATATATATGTAAAACGTATATAAACATATGTAACTAATACATATAATTAATAAGTATTAATTAATAAGTAAAAGAAAGATAAATTTTAATATAGTTCAATTTATAGATTCAAAACATTGTTCAATAATTTAAGTTTAATAATTTACTTATTGTATTGTAAAATAGAACACCATAAGAACGAAATTAATTATATTATCACAAACTAGCTCTAAATTTCCTTCATCTCTCTTGAAAAGTTTTTAACTTTTAAGAGTTAACTAGGTTTTTATATAATAAAATTAGGTCAACAATTAATTAAAAAAGTCATTTATTATATTTTTCTTGTAAAAGTCAAAATGAAAGAAAAAAAAAGATAAACAGGGGAATGGAACAGCTCTTTAGTGAGGCGCACTCTTTTTGCACCTGGTTTTGCAACAAAGGCACCCAAAAAGCACACCAGATGCTTGCTGATGGAAGCCACCTCGCCTTGAGGTGGCTAAGTCAGTAACGGCCATTGCACTGCGGCTTAGCGCTTGCTTTGACATCACTGCCAGGCAGGTCCTTTCTTCTTTACCAAATAATGGATCTTGACTCTTAAATCTTATCACACAAAATCCTGATGAAACTATTATACCCAATGAGATGAAACTAATATACCAAATTAAGTTTCCACTACATTCCATACCTTTTACTTTTTAAGCAAAGAAAATAGCATTGCAGGCTTAAAAGTTACCAATTTGATATGGAAAAAATATTACCTTTCCATGAGATCAATGAGTTCATTATCTCTAGGCTTCATACCCCACTTTGTATCAATGAGCAGGCACACTCGTTTTAGACCGACTCTTGTTGAAACATACTCCTTCACCTGCAAGTTTTAACAGTTAACAAAGTATCTTAATTGCAAGAGGTTAATTCCTACCTAATTGGTTTTGACAAGAAATTAGCAAGATGGAAAAAGTTTAAAGCCTAGACTCAGATTTCTTTAACTCAGTCAGTTCTCAAATTTTCAACTCAGGAAACATTCCAAGCCAATTATTTCAGCCTCCCACAGTCGACTATCAGTACACACAAAACTTGCCTAACACTTGATTGGTTCAGCACAAATGTCTACCTCGTCCAACAACTGACAAAATGAATCATGCTCACTACTCACTAGCAACCTAATAACTAAGAACTCTCACAGATTTAATTATGGTGTTCACCACCAATAAGGTGTTAAAAATGCAAAGACTAATGCATATATATATGAACCAGTTGCAGGAAAAGGTTGGATCCAGATATCATGTACTCACAAGCTCTTCCCACGCCTCTTTAACTTCTTCCTTTGCATAAGCAAAGCCATAGCCAGGCAAATCAACCAGGCAGAGCTTCGATCCCAACTGGAAGAAATTAATACTCTGCAACAAAACAACTTTTGTAACTTCAACAAAAAAGATAAATTCCCAGGAAACTAAAACACAGTTTAAGAAAATTGAGAGCACTTGTGTGAGGCCTGGTTTGTCTGATGTCCGTACAACACCCCATTGTCTGGTAAGTGCGTTAAGTAGAGATGACTTCCCAACATTTGACCTCCCTGACAAGGGCAATAAAGATGTATCATTCTTAACATGAATAAACATGTATAAGCTTTCTGAGACTACAACAAGTAGTCATGTGGGTCATAAAAAAACACCCTGATAATCAGCAGAGTGTGAAACCAGCTTAACATTATAATCCCATCTCTCAGAAAACTCATTACATTGAATTATGAAAGAAAGCACACACTGAAGAAAAATAGTCATTCCAGAAGCTTTATCATAAGGCCCTACAGGCAATCTTGAAAAGAGTACAGATACAGAGAGCATGGTTGTCATATCTCCTGTGCACACCTTTCCCATTTGAGACGTATAATAGACACTGTGAAAATTATAGACTCTTGCAATTGGCAAATGAGACCTTAACATGTAATACCAAGGAAAAGAAAACTTTTGAAGCCATCAAGATAAAGGGCGTATGGTAACCAGAAAACAGCAAAACATAAAATAAAACGAATAAATCTGGAAGGAAAAAATGAAAAATATCAAGTGTCTACCTGCAAATGCGATCTCAGGAATATCAGGAGCAGGAAATGAAGATGAAACCTTTGCAGCAGCGAAAAACTGCAACTTGTTCCTAAATATCTGCAAAGACATGGCCTATAAATGAACACGGCAGCAAAATGAATAACGTTTAGCTAATTATCGCATTAATCAAAACATACATTTTCCTCAATGCGTTCCCTTTCCGGATTGGTAGAAAAAGGGATATTATCTAATGGGGCAGAAAGCTCAGTGTTATAGCCTGCTCTCTGGATCTCAATAGAGCGTCTACGCCCTAACAACTGTAAATGGTATATTACCAAAAGTCATAATGCAGAAAAATGGTAGCAAGAAATGATGCGAATGTACAGTTCAAACATCTCAAGGCACTGCGCATACAAATTACATTATCTTCCACAAAGGAAAGGATGGAGGGACTGGGCTGTATTCCACGGAATTGCGCATTCTTTGACATGGCAGCATTTTCCTCCAAATCCTTTTTCTTGTCCTTTTTACTTTCTAGACAGGAACAAACAAACAGCAACAAGAAAAAAAAAAGTTTTAAGAAAAAATCCACTCCAAACAAGGTGCAAATATAAGAACAGCAGACAAATTGGAAAAAATTCTGACCATCAGTTGCAATGCCATCATCAAGCCGCTTGTTTGAGATATCATAAGGATCTAAACGGATTACCCGCTTTTTTTTCATCGGCTTATCATCTACAACTTCTGAATCAGTTTTTAAGCTTTTTCTAACCCGAACTACTTTTTTAGTTGAGTTGGCTCTGGCATTGGCATGTTTCTTTGATGAATCATTTGGAGTACTATCTATTTCTATTTCTTTAGCTCTAGTGCCGCCATTCTTAGGGTTACGAGAAGTAGCTCTCTCTAAGGGAGGAGAAGCTTTGCCATTGCTTTTTCTCCCTTTGTTTAAGTCACCCTTGACCGTCTTTGAGTGTTTTCCAGATGAAACCTTCTTATGGGTTGCCTCTGAATTCTTATGAGAATCAACTCTCGTTCTTCTCCCATCATCCTTAAGTCTTCTACTTTCAGAGTTCGTCTTCCCACCAATAACACCGTCCTTTTCAACACTAGGTTTAGTTGCATTCCTGTTAATGTAATTCTTAGGTTTCCCCAAAGAAACCTTTAGTTTTTTGTTGAGCTTAAGATTTAAGCCTGCCTCTTTAGACATTCTCAACTTCCCACTTCAGTGGAACACAAATTTAGGAACAAAACTGGAAAAGCTGGAAGGCACGGAAAACGATATCGTACCTTATGAACGAATTTCTTAAGCCTCCATGAACGAACGGCTAGGCTAACCTCTGCCGCTTTATGTATGTTTTTATTGGTTTTGTTTTTGGCTAATGCTGGTGGTTCACCCTAATTTGAAGTTGGAAGAGTTGAAAGTACTTGGGCCAGACATTGTTGCTGAGTAAATGGATTGATTGACCCATAAATAAATTTTACCAGTGAGCTTTTCTTTTGGGCCAGACATATAAACTCTCTTTTATCTTCTGGCTTCTCCAGTCTCCGCAGGAAAGGAAATAGATTTCTTAACTCTAAAGAATAAGATGAAACTGGAAGTGGAGGAAGCTTAGGTAGGTTTAGCGATCTTTTGAAGTGTCTTTCGAAGTCTTACGAGAAGTCTTTTGAGAAGTTCTTTTGAAAAATTTAAGTGTTTGGCATTCTTGTGAAAAAATCTTTTGAGAAGTAAAATGTCTATTTTAGACATGATATTATAAAGTAACAAATATGTATTTAAATAATGTTCAAATTAATTAATATTATGATATTTTAGCAAAAATATAAAAATAATTTATTATAATTTATTGTTAATATTTTAATAAATAATATTAATTTTAAATATTTGTAAGTAATTAATATTAATTATTTATTAAATTCAATTAGAATATATAAACTATATTTAAATATTTAAATATAATAATTAAATATTTGTAATTAGTTATTACAATTGTATTATTTGCATGTCTTTTGGTTTAATTACAATTATTCAAGTTTGTTAAATATATGACCAGTATTTGAAAGCTTAGAATTATTGCTTTGTGAGTTAGATAATTAGTTGATCAATTGGTTTCGGATAATTGTGATGATTGCATAACAACACTGCTTTTTGCTTGAACTTTAAAACTAAGAAAATGTAGAGAAGCAACATCAAATTTTTCTGTGTTTTTCATTAAAAAGAACATTCATTGTCATTGAAAAGTGCATATCTCACTAAAATCCTTAATCAACAAAAAAACATAGATCCAATTACAGAAAATTGATGCCAAGCAAAGTTTTCAATATTTTGAAAATGCTCAAATTAATCGCCTTTTGAATCCTCTCCTAGAAGGTCTTCATATGAAACAGGGACCCTAATTCTATCATGAAGCATTTGCGTGTTCCTTGACCTTGAACTCTTACAGCCGGGTCATTAGGAATAAGTCCAACATCTTGTGGAACACTTGCGCAATTCCATTCGAGAGTGTAGTTTCTTGAGAAGAGATCTCTTTGCTCTGTGCTTATGATTTATATAAGATTAACTTGAATTATAAGCAAAGAGATAATAAAAAGTCAACTCTATTTTATAAATAGGTCAATGTAATTCGATTTCTTTTTTGTACTCATTACAAATTGGAAGAGGGGATGGCAACAATTGAGTTGAAACTCTAGTTTTTGAGTGCCAACAAAGAGCTTAACCACTACTTCCTTCTTATGTTGTTGGATCAATTTGTACTGATGAGATTCAACTATAAATAGTTGAATAAAAAAAATCAACTGTCTCCTTGCCCTCATTTGTATCATTTATCATTCAATAATCAAATTCAGAAAGCATTTGCTCCTAGAAATAAATGCAATTGCTTTTTCCGAGTGTTCTTACTTTCCTAGGAAATTTGGAAACAAATCATGCGGGCTCGTGACATCGCCTATCACAAGAAAGCGAATACTGACTAGTAGATACATAACTATTCATTGATATACAAACAATGTGTACCGCATGCCAAGGATTACACATAATATGGAAAGTCATGACTGTCCAAAGCGGTCATGGTTCAAAAGAATCATATAGATTTCCTCCTTTCCTAGAGAACTATATATGCAAATGCAAGAAAAGAAGCGAAAGGATACAAATGTAACATAGGCTTTTCGAGAAGAGTAGCTTATAAATCTTAATTGCCAAAACCTTGCTTATATAGTAAGATGTCTTGTATCAAATGTGAAGAAATCTTGACTAGGAGGAGCATGATATCAACAACTTAAAGATAGATTATCTCATTTACCTACAAAATGAACAATTGGAATGGCCATCCACCTAAACTATAGACATCAAAGAGAAATTGGGGCTTTATATTACTTCAATCAAGATGGTAGGCATGAGGTGTTGGATCAAGAAAGCGATGAAATTTGATCGCATTGTGATGGCAACAAGATCCTACACATTTACATTGATATGCTTTTCTAAATGTTCAATAAATGCAAAAATGCGACTTGATGATTGGTAGCAACCATAAAAAAAGTATGAAGCAACTCAACATTGAAATACTGAGAAGAAAAGAAATTCACCATTCGGAAAAAGAAAATGACATTCAAATCACCCAAAGAAACATCTTGTGAAGTGTAAACATATGTTACATAATTACTAAACGTGAAAATAGCTTGAGAACTAAAAACACGAAGGCTTCGCTAAAGCATGTGTCTATATTCAATTCATATCAACTGTATGCTCGGATGACCGAGAGACTATACATACCAGTTCATAAGAACATGCGTTTCAATGAAGATCTACTCATAGTTGTCCTTTAGCATTTATACTATCCCTTGAAAGTTAGATTCTAGCTCATGCAGATATCTCTTTTAACTTTCACATCTTGATGGCTCTAGTATGTCTAAGAATCTTTCCTTATACATTAAGATTTTGAATCAACAATTCTTTTTCTTTTTCTAAAAGGGATTATAATAAAAGCAAATTGAAGAAATATTAAGATTTAAGACCATATATCAGATCTATATAAAATACAGAAACCTCTATCGTATAGAACCTTATCTACACATCAACTCGTACAAGACTTTCAAGTTTCAACTTGATTGCTCTAGTTTGTTGAGCAGATCGGTTGTTGTTGGTGCAACCCTTTTCCGGACATGAAAGATGGATCATCGGACGGTGATTCCAGTTCATTTTCAACGCCAACACCAACAAGGACAAATGACCCTAACAACGGGCTTTTTCATCATCCTGGGTGTTAGAGCTAGACACCAACACCACCTTTTGATATCATCTTCTTCATCACCAACATCCTCCATAGATTGCTTCAATTTCACAAAACAAGCTATCAACCCCACCAAGACGTGAAGATGGAAGAACATAATTTCTTCACCGCAGATGAAGCTTGTAATTTCTTTTCGATGAAGCTCCAAGTCTTCATTGGTATTCTCCGAACAATGGAACTAAAATGAAGCTCCAAGATTTTTGTAAGATGGGAATTATGTAAGAAGTTAAAAACTAGTACCCAATACCATGATCTTCACTGTGATCAAAGAGAATCGAAAAATCACCGGAGGAACGGAGGAAAAATCGACAAAGAAAAGGGAAAAAAGGAGATCATAACGTCTATTGGGAAGAAATAATAAGGATAAAGAAGTAAAACAACACTAAAAGTGCTTTTGCCATGAAAAAGCTAAAATTTTAGCTTTTCATCCGAGAAAAGGTCTTCGAAGCGGTGAAAAATTTTCTCCATCGGCCTTTGTTCTTCATTCCTTTTACTTAAAAGACTTTTGGCCAAAAAATCCATCTACGATGGAGCAACGAACGGACCCTTACGCAACTAAGGCCTGGTGCTTTGCAAGTAGTAACTCAAGGGATTCCCGGGTTTATATGGCCTTTTGCTAGCAATAAGTATCAGGCTGCAGCAGTTTGGAATATACTTACGACCTCGCCAGTGGCATGGTCCAAGGTTTTTATCCCTAAACACTCATGCCACATGCATGCCCTCTATGCAAGCAAGAAGGGGAGACTAAAGACCATATATCTTCAGATTGTTGGAACATTTTCAAATATTTATAGTTTTTAATAATTATAAATAAATAGGTATAATTAATTAAAAGATTATATCTTTTAATTTTTGAAAAAGAACTATAACTATTTAAATAATATTATTTGAATATTATAATTAAATGAATAATAATATTTTATTTTAAAACATTATTATTTGGAAGGTACCTATTGATTAAAGATGTCTCTATGAAGAGACATGAAAATTCCTATAAATAGGAATTAGATTTGATTTGGAGATACCAACAACAAATTATAATATTCTTTCTTTCTTCCTTCATTTTCTAATATTGTTAGATTGTTCTATAAAGTATTCTTGTAGAAATCATTTATAGAAATTGAGTTTCTTGTCATGCATTGCTTAGTGTGTAGTGGGCTATTCTCGTCGGTGCAAAACGCAAATAGCTATTGGCTTCATTGTATTCTCAAAGTTAATTTGCTTGGAACTCGTTTGCACACCAAGATAGGTGGGGGTGAATACAACCTTAAAGATAGTGATTTGATACACGCCTTGGAGCCTTGTCCTATTTCTTCTTCTGTTCAAGTTTCATTCGTGTGTTTGAGATTTTCCTCACCGGAGTTTTGTACTAACAATTTTAAGGTTATCATTCATGATGACTTCAACAAGTCGTGAAAGTGGAACACTAAGGGAGTTGGCTTCCAATTTTGTCAAACTTGATCGGTTTGATGGTGGCAATTTTCGGCGATGGCAGAAAAAGATGCACTTCTTATTATCAACTTTGAAGATTGCTTATGTTTTGGATACTGCAAGACTTGAGGAGACTGAAAACGAATCTGTTGTTGCATCCCGAGAAAGACAAAAATGGGACAATGCTGATTACATGTGATGGGCCACATATTGAATGGTTTATCTGATGGTTTGTTTGATATCTACCGAAACGAGGTCACTGCTAAAGAATTATGGGACAAATTAGAGACAAGATACATGACCGAATATGCTACAAGTAAGAAATTTCTTGTCAGTCGTTTCAATAATTATCAAATGATTGATGGTTGTTCTGTTATGGATCAATTTCGTGATATTGAAAAGATGTTGAATCAATCCAAACAAATATGATATGAAAATGGATGAAATGATTGTTGTATCCTCCATAATAGACAAACTTCCTCCATTTTGGAAAGACTTCAAAAGAAGTCTAAAACATAAGAAAGAGATATTGCTTTGGCAAATCATCTTCATATTGAAGAACAATATCGAAAGCAAGATCAGAATCTAAATTCTGAAAATGCCAAAATGCATGTTACGGAGGAAATACAAACTACTAAACCATTCAAAAGTAAGTTCAAACAAACTGATAAAGCACCTAAGTTTAAAAAGAAACAAAAGGGCTCATGCTATCATTGTGGTAAGCCGGGACATTTCAAGAATGAATGTCGATTTTTAAAGAAAAAATCATCTTCTAAGGCTGATAATAACGAAAAATTCGTTGCAATGATATCTGAAATTAATATGGCACAAGAGATAATACATGGTGGATTGATATCGGAGCAACCAAACACGTGTGCAAAGACAAAAGCATGTTCACAAAGTTCACGCAATGTGAAAATGACAATGTCTTGTACATGGGAAATTCTTCCACCGCAGTAATCAAAGGCAAAGGGTCTGTTGAACTATAATTCACTTCTGGAAAGGTTTTAACCTTAAATGATGTATATTATGTACCAGAAGTTAGAAAGAATTTAGTGTCTGGAAGTCTATTAAATAAGTTTGGTTTCAAACTTGTTTTTGAGGCGATAAGTTTATTACATCTAAGGGAGGAATTTTGTAGGAAAGGGTATATGTATGAGAGTATGTTCAAACTAAATATTATCAATAAGAATAAAATACTATTTACGCTTATATGGTTGAATCTTTTGTTTATGGCATTATAGATTAGTTCATTTGAATTATAGGAAATTAAATGACATGTATAAGTTAGATTTAATTCTATTTTAAATAATAATATTGAAAATGCAATACATGTTTGTTGACTAAAATTACAAGAAACCCTTTCCCTAAGGTTAAAAGAAAAACAAAATTGCTTGATTTGATACATAGTGATTTATGTGAAATGCATAATTCTCCTACATTAGGTGGAAAGAAATATTTTGTTACTTTTATTGATGATTGTTCTAGATATTGTTATGTACATTTATTGCATTCAAAAGATAAAGTGCTTGATAAATTTAAAGTTTATAAATCTGAAGTTGAACTTCAGTGTGAATCATTTATCAAGTGCTTAAGATCGGATAGAGGTGGAGAATACTATAATCCAAGTTATTTTGAATCCACTGGGATTGTCCATCAAGTTTCAGCCCCTTACACACCACAACAAAATGGTGTAGCTGAAAGGAAAAATAGAGTATTGACTGAAATGGTAAATTCAATGTTATCATATTCAGGTCTTAGACAAGGTTTTTGGGGAGAAGCTGTTCTAACAACTTGTCATATATTGAATAGAGTTCCTAATAAGGAAACTAAAATAACCCCTTATGAACAATGGAAGAAAAGGAAACCAAACCTTAATTATTTGGAGGTTTGGGGTTGTAGAGCTATTGTCAAAGTTCCAACACCTAAACGTAAAAATTAGGTGAAAGAGGAATTGAATGCATATTTATAGGATATGCACATAATAGCAAGGCATATAGGTTCATGGTAATTGAACCAAATGATTCAATTTCAATTAATACTATTATTGAATCAAGAGATGCTATTTTTGATGAAAATAGATTTAATTCTGTATCAAGACAATTACAGCCACAACAATTGATTCATTCTTCAAATGAGAATGAGATTCCATTGGAACAAATTGATAATAATGATGAATCTTGTCAAGAATTAAGAAGAAGTAAGACGATTAAAAAGGTCAAAGATTTTGGACCAGATTTCATGATGTTTCTTGTAGAAGGAAAATGTGAAAGTATATGCAATAAGATACCTTATTGTTATAATACAGAATCTGATCCTATTACATTTGAAAAGGCAATGAAATCTCAAGACTCTGCTTTCTGGAAAAAAGTAATAAATGATGAGATGGATACAATAATGGTAAATCAAACTTGGATCTTAGTTGATCTTCCACCGGGTTCCAAACCAATAGGTTGTAAATGGATCTTCAAAAAGAAAATGAAGGTCGATGGAACCATTGATAAGTTTAAAGCAAGGTTGGCAACCAAAGGTTTTACACAAAAACAAGGTATTGATTACTTTGATACCTATGCTCCAGTAGCAATAATTGCTATAATATCACTTACCTCTATATATAATTTGGTTGTTCACCAAATGGATGTTAAAACTGCATTTTTAAATGGTGAATTGGAAGAGGAAGTGTATATGGAACAACCAGAAGGATTTGTTGTTCCAGGACAATAGCATAAGGTATCCAAGCTTGTTAAATCTTTATATGGACTTAAACAAGCACCAAAAAAATGGCACCAAAAGTTTGACAATGTTGTTTTAGCTAATGGCTACAAAATAAATGAATCCGATAAGTGCATATATAGTAAATTTAAAAATGGGAAAGGTGTCATAATTTGCTTATATGTAGATGACATGCTCATTTTTGGCACGGATTTGGAACAAATAGAAAACATAAAGAAATTCTTGCCAAACAACTTTGCTATGAAGGATATGGGTGTAGAAGATGTTATTCTTGGGATTAAAATAACCCGAGATAAAAGCACTATAGCTTTAACACAATCATATTACATTGAAAATGTGCTTAAAAAGTTTGATCTTTTCAATCGTATACCAAAGATCTACACCCATGGATCCTCAAATAAAATTAGTATCTAATGCTGGTAGGAAAATTGATCAATTGAAATATGCAAGTCTAATTGCCTATCTTATGTACATAATGACTTGTACAAGACTAGATATTGCTTATGCTGTTGGGAAATTGAGTAGGTACACAAGTAATCCAAGTAGTTTGCATTGGCAAGCATTGAATAGAGTACTTAGGTACTTAAAGAAAACTATTAACTATAGATTGTGTTATAATGGATATCTTCCAGTTTTAAAAGGGTATTTGGATGCTAGTTAGATTACAAGTTTGGAAGATCATGCATCTACTAGTGGATGGATCTTCATTCTTGGTGGAGGAGTCATTTCTTGGGGTTCCAAGAAACAAACATGTATTAACGATTCCACCATGGCAGCAGAATTTATAGCATTAGCCGCTGCATCTAAAGAAGTAGAATGGTTAAGAAATTTGATTTATGATGTACCTTTATGGCCTAAGCCAATTTCACCTATTTATATCCGTTGTGATAGTGAAGCTACTCTAGCAAAGGCATATAGCCAAGTATATAATGGAAAGTCTAGACACATTGGATTAAGACATAGTTATGTCAAACAATTAATCTCTGATGGAGTGATCACTATTAATTATGTGAGGTCAAGTGAAAATTTGGCAGATCCTTTAGAGATGCAGTAAAAAGGACCTCAAAAGGGATGGAACTCAAGCCCATTAATTAGAGTCATCCATGATGGAAACTCGACTCAAAGCTTGGTATAACATCAAGTCTTGAGTTCAATGAGACAAAGTACATCATTAGTATGTGACTGTTAGCACTATAAATAAATCCATCCTAATATTAAAGTGCTAGGTACCTGTAATGATAAGGTAATGATGAGTAATGTACTCTTAATGGACCCATAACATAAATATGTTAGAGTGTTATAATTACGGGAACACTTTTGATGGGATCTACCTATGTGAGTGGAAGTGTGGCCGCTTCTAGGAGCTCAAGGGCTTGGCTCTGACAGCACTCATGAAAAGAGGACACAGACACATGGCCATAATAGTGTCCCTAGATACTATGCATTGACCGATGTTGAAATCATTGTGTGAGATGTGTTCGGTTAATCAAATGAAATAGTTGGTTCAAAGCTTAGTCTACCATGCAATTTCGATTAACTTTAACATGTTTTCACTAAGTGAAGGTTCAATCGTAAGATACCTTCATTTATGCAAATTGATTTCCAAGAATATCAAAATCTAAAATATTTTGAAAATGGGGGGAGATTGTTGGAACATTTTCAAATATTTATAGTTTTCCAATAACTATAAATGAATGGGTATAATTAATTAAAAGATTATATCTTTTAATTTTTGAAAAAGAATTATAACTATTTAGATAATATTATTTGAATAGTTATAATTAAATGAATAATAATGTTTTATTTTAAAACATTATTATTGAGAAAGATACCTATTGATTAAAGATGTCTCTATGAAGAGACATGAAAATTCCTATAAATAGGAATCATATTTCATTTTGAGATACCAACAGCAAATTATAGTATTCTTTCTTTCTTCCTTCATTTTCTAATATTGTTAGATTGTTCTATAAAGTATTACTGCAGAAATCCTTTATAGAAATTGAGTTTCTTGTCATACATTGCTTAGTGTGTAGTGGGCTATTCTCGTCAGTGCAAAATGCAAATAGTTATTGGCTTCATTGTATCCTCGAGGTTAATTTGCTTGGAACTCGTTTGCACACCAAGATAGATGGAGGCGAATATAACCTTAAAGATAGTAATTTGATACACGCCTTGGAGCCTTGTCCTATTTCTTCTTTTGTTCAAGTTTCGTTTGTATGTTCGAGATTTTCCTCACCGGAGTTTTTGATGCATCGTTGAAAGCACCAAAAATAATATCCTATTCCCTAAAATAATAAAAATAACAGTAAAGGGGAAGTAGGGTCGAGTCCACAGGGATCGGATTATACAAATGCCTGTTTTTCGAAATCTTGGGCAGAATCGTGCCCAAGAAAATGTGCGTTCCTGGAAAAATAAAAAAATAGAATTAATAATTTTAATCTGGGATAAAAATAGAATATAAAGGGAATTGAAATCGTGAAAGTAAATTGCGAAAATTAAAAGGAAAAATAAAAGAGTTTAAAGAAGAGGGAGTTTCTTATTTGGTGAGATTCTAGCCTCCGGTTGTCTCGTGTCACCTTGGGTTCAATCTTTGGCTTTTAGATGACCTTCCTCTATCCAAGTAAGTCAGTTATAGTGGAAGAGGACGCCTAAGACCACCAGCTCCAAGAATTTAGACTTACAGATTTAAGGAACCTGACTCTAGCTTACAACGGCTTCCGTGGAGTCATCTATGCTAGATCAACGCTTCTCAATGGCGAATCCCACGCCATTTTGTCTCTTGGGCCCGCCAACCTCTGACACAGTAAGCTAACGAACTGACTGTACGACCTCTTCAAAATATACAAAGCGGCCGTTCCTTGCACACGTTGAAAAGATCACTTCTTAAGGGACATCGACGGAAGCGTCAACCCCGTAATGAAAAAAGCGATGAATACTTGGTGAGAAAGTTAAGTGCGGATTCTAAGCCTCAAGAACCTTTTAGAGGAATTCGACAACCTTTAGCTAGATGGATTTTTAGTGGCTCATGGATGGGATGTGAAAGAAAATAAATATAAGAGAGTGGAGAAAAGAATTTTTATTGAAATAAATATAGAAGGCACAAAATGCTACAGGGAGAGAGTTTTCAGAAAAAAGAATGAACACCCAAAATGAGTCACTTCATTCCCTATTTATAGTGCTAAGGTAGATGGACTAGTCCTACTCAAACTCCCAAAGATAATTACAATTTAATTAAAGATAAATAAAGATAAATAAAGAAATTAAATAATACTAAGTAATTATCCTAATATTAATTATCCTAGTATAATAAAAATAGAGTTTGATAAAGCAAAGTCTCTTCTTTTTGCATTTCAATCCTTCTGTCCTCCATGTTTACACTTTTGGCACCATCTTTTCCCTTTGTTGCACAATGGTCCATTTTTATCTTTAATTTCATAGTTTTGGCCCTAAATTTTGCTTTGGTCTCCAATTTAGTCCCTACGAGATAAAAGTCCATAAATAGCCCAAATTAGTTGAATCACACTCAAAATTAATATGCAATTAGCACGTAAAAACATGACATTCTAGAGTGTTATCAAATCCCCCTACTTAGCCCATGCTTGCCCTCAAGTATGGTTCTTATCCACTGTGAAAATTAGATCTTGAAAGAAATTCTACTCCAAAGTTTTATAAAGATTAGTCAAAAAATGCATATGAAAAATAAAGAGAACTTCTATGCTTGCTTTAAGTAAAATAGAAAAAAGTATTCTAATTAACACACACAAAAATTAAAATCGTCTTGCATTATTTCATGACAATTAGGTGATTTACCAAACTTACCGAGACACTCTACTTATTCCCACTTTTAGTCCTTAGCTGAAATTTTATTAGTATTATTGTTCTTTTTTTTTTATATAAATAGAGATATTTATTTACTTAGGAATATATCGAACCTTTTACGCTAAGAGAGATGACAACCCAAGCACCCCACCCTTACATTTCATTTCAACATACTCTTAAAATTATTTATTTCCGGTTAAGCGGAGTTTCACCATCACGTCACACAACCTTTTGACGCCAAGTAGAATGACAACCCAAGCACCCTACCCCGATTACTCAATCACCACGTTCGAGCCATACTCATAACCTTGGCTAGCGGGTTTTACCTATTACGCCACAAAACCTTTTGATGCAAAGTAGAATGACAACCAAGCACCCTACCCCGGTTACTCAGTCAGTCAAGTTCAAAGCTGCACTCATAACCTTGGAAACATTTATTAAATAAAATTTACACGAAATTTTAATTCTAAGAGGACTTAAGAGAAATAATCAAGTGTCGAAAATAAGTTTTAGTAACCACCTATTAGACACGAATATAATTTAGGCATGCAAATGTATTAAGTGTCCACTTTATATTAAACTTGATCAAATTTACGAAAAGCAAGATAGAATTAACTTATTAATCATAATTATTTTTAGCCTAATAAAAATAAAACAGTGGAGATAAAATCAAACAGACAGAATCATAATTAACTCAGTAGCTAAGAATCATGCATGTAGGTCAAATAATGGCAAGTCGTGGTCAAATTTTTGGGCATGAAAAGTGACAGAATATTCTTAGAAAAAAATATGGACAAAATGGAGCCTCAAGCGGCAAACATAAATCACAAAAGCAGATGATAATAATAAGAAAAGTGCCTCCCCCTACTTAAAACACATTGTCCTCAATGTGGACGCAAAAGAAATAAATAGGAAGAAAAGTTTAGAAAAACTCCCTGTGTAGCTACTGTCAATTGCGGAGGATAGCAATAAGTTCAGTGAGTTGCTGGCCAAAAGTGTCGAGTCGAGCCTCAATGCGCTCCGTTTTACCTAGATGGAAGAAGAGAAACTTATTAATAAAAAAAAGAAAGGAAAATAATAAATAAGAAATAATAATAAAAATGAAAATAAAAACAAATAAACAAAATAAAATAAAATAAAGATTGGGTTGCCTCCCAACAAGCGCTTGTTTAATGTCATTAGCTTGACAACTTAAACGGTTCTACGGTGGCTCAAAATAAATCTTTTTAATCATGTAAGCTTGAAATTCTCATTTTTATCACATCCACTATATTTGGGTTTAATCGTCTTTGCCTTTTTTATTGGTTTCATATTTTCCTCCAAGGATTAATCCTTTTAAGTCAACAATGGTCTCATCATCTTCCAAAATGTGAATTTGAGATGCTCGAGAGGTGGTTTTAATTTCGGATCTGATGCCTGCACAACAGAAGGTAGAAGTTTAGTACCTGGGGATAACAACTCATTAATGGATTCAAATTCATCAAGGTCAAATTTAAAATCATAAATGGACTCAAAATTTTCTTCCACTAATGAGTCTATTATATTGACACAATTTACACTCAAGATTTCACTGGGATAGCTAATGGCATCGTAGATGTTAAATTTCACGATCTCCCCATCAAACTCCATCGTGAGGGTTCCAATTCGAACGTCAATTTTAGTACTAGCTGTACTAAGGAATGGTCGTCCCAACAAGAGATCTGAAGATCCCGGAGCACTGTCCTCCTCCATTTTTATCACATAGAAATCTGCAGGAAAAATAAGTTCGTTAACTTTCACCAACACGTCCTCGAGGACCCCTTCGGGATGCACAACGGACCTATCCGCCAACTGAATAATAACACCTATTTTTGTCAAAAAACTTGCGTTAAGTGATTCATAAATAGAATAGGGCATTACATTTGTGAAGGCTCCTAGATCACACATAGCCTTTTTAATTCCCAAATGTCCTATTTTGCATGGTATTGCAAACATACCCCTATCCTTACATTTTGTTGGCATTTTTCATTTGTAACATCTGCAGATACATTTTCACCAACATTCACCCTTTCATTACACGTTAACATTCGTTTGTTGGTGTAGAGCTCTTTAAGAAATTTAGCGTACCTGGGTATTTGCTTGATGGCATCCAACAGTGGAATGTTGATTTCGACATTCCTGAATGTTTCGAGGATCTCCTTGTCCTCCTTACCTTTTCGACATTGGTTGAAATGTTCTGGAAAGGAAGGTTGAATTTTAGGCAATGGAAGTCTTGGTCGGACCTGTTCGTCTTTACAGATTTTTCCTGGGTGATTTCTTGGGCATGACTTCTGTCGGGAATTGATTCCAGAACCTTTCCACTCCGCAGCGTTATTGAATTTGTGTTTTGTCTTGGGTTTGGCTCTGTTTGGGACGGCAGCTTCCCTTGAGAACTTATTCTCTCGATTGATGTGGTCAACTCCCTTATAGACGCCTCGGTTTTCTATTGAAACTCGAGAACGTTAGCTGCTAATTTATTGAAAGAGCCTCTAGATTGTTACCTGGGTTTTGTGGCTGTTGTAGAGATCGGTATTGGTATAGCTGGTTGTACCGTAGATTAATTCTATAACTCAGATTAAGATGATCCCTCTATCCTGGGTTGTAGGTATTAGCGTAGGGATCATAACGCCTTTGTGGTTGGCCAGGAAAATTTCTCACGGCATCCAAATGAGCCATCGTGTCGTCATTTAAACTGGGACATACATCCGTTGTGTGCTCAGGCGTAGCACATATTCCACATAGTCGAACCAGTTTAGCTTTTTCTGAAACAAGAGAGCTCACAATGTTAGTAAGTCTATCAAGTCTATCTTCTAAGGAAGAATTCTTAGCTAGTGAACCCTTCTGGGAGGTTCAGGATTGGCTCGAAACTGCTGAGAATTGGCAGCCATTGTGGAAATTAAGTCCCTTGCTTGTTGGGAGGTCATGTTGACCAGCGCTCCTCCACTAGCGGGGTCTACCATATTCATCTCCATCGGTTTTAAACCTTTAAAAAAAGTATTGGAGGAGAGATTGCTCTGTTATACCGTGTTGTGGACAGCTCGCACACAACTTCTTAAATCGCTCCCAATAATCATAAAGAGTTTCTGCTTCTTTCTGCCTTATCCCCACGATCTCCCTTCTTAGCTCAGCTGCTCAAGATACTGGAAAAAACCTATTGAGAAACAAACGAGATAGATCAACCCAAGTAGTTATAGATCCAGGAGGTAAATAAAATAACCATTCCCTAGCTGAATCTGCTAGGGAAAAAGAAAAAGCACGCAATTTAATTTAATCCTCAGTTATGCCTTGAGGTTTCATACTCAGACAAACCATATGAAACTCCTTTAAGTGTTTATGGGGGTTTTCATTTTGTAACCCTCGAAAAGTTGGCAGCAACTAAATTAACCCTGATTTCAGTTCAAAATAGGTATCCATAGTAGGATATGCAATGCACAGTGGTGGTTGTTCTGTTGGAGCTTCGACTAGTTGCCGAATCATTTGAGCCATTGGTAGTCATACCAAATTAGGGTTTTCGTCAACCCTAGCGTTGAGCACTTCTTCAAGTGAATCGACTTCTTCTGCTTTATTTTCAAATGTTTGGGTAGGGTTTTCGTTAACCCTAGACTCTGCTTCGTCGTCGATTCTGATTTCTGGCGGTGGATTGCTTTGAGTTCCTACCACCGATCGCTTTTCCTTAGCTTTGTTTCCTTGCGATTAGCTTTTGCGATCTTTTCAATTTCGAATCAAATGCAAGAGTACGGAGCGAATCGGTCATAGAAAGCAAAAACAAGATTAGTATTCATCGATCCCAAGAATCGGGCCAAAATTTGATGCATCGTTGAAAGCACCAAAAATAATATCCTATTCCTAAAATAATAAAAATAAAAGAAAGGGAAGTAGTGTCGAATCCACGAGGATCGGATTATACAAATGCCTATTTTTCAAATCTTGGGCGTAATCGTGCCCAAGAAAATGTCGTTCTGGAAAATAAAAAAAATGTAATTAATAATTTTGATCCGGGATAAAAGCAGAATATAAAGGAATTGAAATCGTGAAAGTAATTGCGAAAATTAAAAGGAAAAATAAAAGAGTTTAAAGAAGAGGGAGTTTCTTATTTGGTGAGATTCTAACCTCCGGTTGTCTCATTCCACCTTGAGTTCAATCTTCGCTTTTAGATGACCTTCCTCTATCCAAGTAAGCCGCTTATAGTGGAAGAGGATGCCACGACCACCAGCTCCAAGAATTTAGACTTACAGATTTAAGGAACCTGACTTTAGCTTACAACGGCTTCTGTGGAGTCATCTATGCTAGATCAACGCTTCTCAATGGCGAATCCCACGCCATTTTGTCTCTTGGGCCCGCCAACCTCGACGCGAGAAGCTAACGAACCGATCGTGCGACCTCCTCAAAATATACAAAGCGGACGTTCCTTGCACACGTTGAAAAGATCACTTAAGGGACATGGACCAAGCGTCATCCGTAATGCGAAAAGTGATGAATACTTGGTGAGGAAGTTAAGTGCGGATTCTAAGCCTCAAGAACCTTTTAGAGGAATTCACAACCTTCACTAGATGGATTTTAGTGGCTCATGGATGGGATGTGAAAGAAAATAAATATAAGAGAGTGGAGAAAAGAATTTTTATTGAAATAAATATAGAAAGCACAAAAGGCTACAGGGAGAGAGTTTTCAGAAAAAGAATGAACACCTAAAATGAGTCACTTCATCCCCTATTTATAGTGCTAAGGTAGATGGACTAGTCCTACTTAAACTCCCAAAGATAATTACAATTTAGTTAAAGATAAATAAAGATAAATAAAGAAATTAAATAATCCTAAGTAATTATCCTAATATTAATTATCCTAATATAATAAAAATAGAGTTTGATAAAGCAAAGTCTCTTCTTTTTGCATTTCAGTCCTTCTATCCTCCATGTTTACACTTTTGGCACCATCTTTTCCCTTTGTTGCACAATGGTCTATTTTTATCTTTAATTTCATAGCTTTGGCCCTAAATTTTGCTTTGGTCTCTAATTTAGTCCCTACGAGATAAAAGTCCATAAATAGCCCAAAATAGTAGAATCACACTCAAAATTAATATGCAATTAGCACGTAAAAACATGACATTCTAGAGTGTTATCAGTTTTGTACTAACACAGATTGTAGTTTCAAAAACCTGATATGGCACATAGATTCAAAGACAAGCAGGGAGTTGAGCTAGGGAGCTGCACGGATCACAAAACAACTCCTAAGGGAAGACTCTAGAAAACCATTATTCGTGGTGCTTAGATTGCTATGATATATCTGGTATGCAAGTAGAGAAAGAGCTTGCGAAATGGGCCCAAGCCGGTCCGTATCGATCAAAACTCGTAACAATCTAAGTTCGAGAAAGTTTTAGCTTAAAAAAATTTAAAGGTGAGAAAATTCAAGCCCAAAAAAATTCGAGTCTGTAAGAATCTAAATTTAATATTAATCTAATTCGAGCTCGAAATAAATTTAATTTAAAGTCCTAAAATGCTTGAATTTATAATTGAACAACCATAATAGACATTAATAACTAGTATAAAGTATATAATTAATCACTCAACTATTAGCGTATTTGCTTTTAATCTTCCAATTATGAAAATTTTTGAAAAATATATAAATTTTCTTCCCTTTCAATTTCTTTAACTTGAATTTAAAATTTTTGTAATATTTTTAATTTTTAGATACAATGTTTCTATAATTTATAAATCCTTTCATATTTTAAAAATATATAATTTTATACATTTTCTTTTAAATTTTAAATAATTTTATGAAAAAAGACCAAGGCATCATCAATGTCATGTCATGTGTCCCAACTTAAGAGTATCATGTGTCCGATATTTATCATTCTTATAAAAAAAAGTACCAAAACCCTTGACGGAATGAAAATTCGGGTACTAACTTAGAAGAATGTGTCAAGTTTGGGAGGCTAAATGCATTTTTGAGCCTCATAATTATAATTAAATATAAACACATAAATAATATTATATTTTTACTTTTCATAATATATAATTTATATTTAATGTTATGTGGTTGAAGATCAAATTGATAGAATTTGTAAATGTGGAGGGTTAAATTTATTGAATTATTTAGAATTAGGATTGAATTGATAGAATGTGTAAGTATTGAGGACTAAATGTGTTACTATACTAGGTAGAAAATGCCACATCATCATTTCCGTTAACCATTTAACGAAGAATGAATAAAATATAAACAATCTAAAACATAAGTTACCAAAATAGAAATAATCTAAAATGTTAATGACTACATTAAAATTTTTATAATTGGGTGACCAAAATAGAAATACGCTAATAGTTGGGTGACTAATTTTATAATTTATCCTAATAATTAATATAAATTTATATTAAAATAAAAATAAAATAAAAATAAAAATTATTTTATAAAAATGTGTTCAGAAGCATATATATTTACATTAAGTTTTCATTAATAGCGTAAGTAATTAATAATAATTTTTTCGTTAAACTACAAAACGAAATAAATGTTTAAAAATATTAATTACTATAAAATATTTTAATTTCTATAATTCTATATGTATATAATAATTATTATAACATTAAAATTTAAATTTAATGATAATATAAAATATATAATGACGCAATATATTAATATAATAATACAATAGCTAGTGTTATACTTGACATAAATGATTAAACATGATTTATTGTGCAATATTAATAACATTATTAATAAATTTAATTTTAATGATTTGAAAATTTAGGTTTTAGTTGTAGTTTTATTTTTATAATTTGGGAATTTAGGTTTTACTTTTATCTTTTTATTGATTATTGTTTAATTTTTATTAATATTAAAGTCTTATTAACATTATTATTTTTATGTTAATTTTATTTTGAAATAGGTTTACTTTTATTTAGGTTGAGTTTTATATAAAATTTAAATTGGGTTTAGATTTGGGTTTGGGCTTAAATATATATTATATTAATAAGTGTAAAGTTGATTAATTTAGTTTAAACAATTTTGAATTTCAAAATCGAAATCAATCATACAATATCAAATCAATTGATTATCTAACTCAACTTTAATGCATATATATATTGTACAATTTAATATAGTTGAGGGGCTAACTTTCAAATGTGCAAAAGCTGTTGTTCCTATTTTGACAGAGCATGTAGATGAACAAATTCCAGGGCCCAGGCAAGTCTTAAAATTACAGGAAGAAGTGACTCGCCTTTTGAAACCCGAGCAATCCAAACAATTTTCTCTTGCCACCCCACATCTGTTTGAAGAACAGTCGTGGAAGATATGATCTCTGGTTTCAATATTTATTGCACGCGATAAACAATCTGGGAGAACCTTGCAGCCCCATGATATCCGCCAACTCTTTGTGAGTAACTGATCCCAGACAGCAACAGCAAGCCATGAGATAAAAGAGTGTTTCAGAATGGCGACTTGGGCTGAGCACCATACCAATTTATGCCAAAACACCTTTTCAAACTTGTGCCCAGATTTCTGAGCTTAAGCAATTTTTCCAGCCCCAACGATTGTATAGCCCTTAGCAACGTTAGATGTACATAGAAACATTAATGCAATACTATAGCAGCTTGGTTGCTTTCCTGGATAATAGAAGGAACTATCCCCCCCCCCCCCCAAAAAAAAAAAAAATTGAAATAACTAGTGAACACAAAATCAACAATAAACACAAAGACGGGATTTTGAATTAAGAGAAATTAAAGAAAATCAATAAAAATCCATCCCTTTATTATTTATATAATCCAGTATTCTCTTTGGCTGCACTTCTCTTATATACACCAAGGAAAGGTATATACAACACAACACAATACAATACAATACAAGCAAGAGAAATCCAATGGTAAACTTTATGTTGGGGATGGGGATTTTGTTAATCCCTAAATAAACAAAGTTCCCGGTTATCTTTTGCTCCAACAAAATGCTGCTAACATACAGCAACTTACATAATTATAATAACTACTATGATTGTTATACTAACTTCTGTATGAAGTAGTAAGTTTCACTCATCCTTCTCCTTCTGCTCTGCCTTGGAAGGAAAATTCCTCCATTGCTGATGCATAAATTGTCTGTATTCTTCCCTTTAATTCACATCATCCATCAATCAATTCATAACAATAATAACAACAACAATAGCAAATGCACCAATATTGAAATCAATAAGACTTCATCTCTGCGTTTCCACAAAAGCCAAACCACTACGTACGGCTAATTTCCCACTAGGTCAGGTCTCAGCTTGTTGTTCCAGATTTCCTTGTACCATTGAGCATCACTGCCTGTTCTTTTGGTTTCCACCACAACCAGCTCATCGGTTAACTGGTATACCTCAATAGCTACCCCAGAAATCCCTTCTTTTCCTTCCAATTCAACGCCCCATTGTTTCTTCTTCTTGACCTTCAATCTCTCACCCTTGCCTAATTGCTCCACTTTCTCCACCAATTTCTCTGGGGACTCTCTCAATATGAACCGTTCACCGTAATCGTGAGACTCATCCAACAACCCCGACAGGTTCAAACCCGAGGAGAAGGATATCAAATCGAATGCATTCATCTTCGAGCTTGAGGCCTGAGCGTCATCCTTGGGTTGCTCCTCGTGGAACTTGGGCTCTTTGTAACCCTTCCTGAACCATGGATCCTTAAGGATCTCATCAAGGGAGATCCTTGTAACGGGATTCGTATCCAGGAGTCGAGAAATGAACCGTTTCATATCGCTAGACATCCATTTAGGACAACGAAACTCACCGTTGTAGATCTTCCTGTACATAGCCATGAGATTGGGATCATTAAAAGGCAAGTAACCGGCGTTCATCACGAAGAGGATGACGCCGCATGACCACACGTCCACCTTAGCTCCATCGTATCCCTTCTTTGACAAGATCTCCGGTGCGACGTAAGCTGGGGTCCCACACAAGGTGTGCAGCATGCCGTCGGCTCGGATCTGATCGGTTACGGCGCTGAGACCGAAATCCGAAACCTTCAAGTTCCCGTTGTCGTCAAGGAGGAGATTTTCAGGTTTCAAATCACGGTGGAATATCCCACGAGAGTGGCAGTACCCGACGGCGGAGATGAGCTGTTGGAAATACTTACGGCTGAGATCTTCGGTGAACCTTCCTTTAGCAACCTTAGAGAACAATTCTCCACCTTTGACGAATTCCATGACGACATAGATCTTGGTTTTGGTGGCCAGAACCTCGTAAAGTTTGACGATATAAGGGTGGTTCAAGCGACTCATGATGGAGATCTCGCGCTTGACGTTGGACATCATGGTGAGGTTGGGTAGCTTCTTTTTGTTGATGACCTTAACAGCGACGCTGAGGCCGGTGCGGAGGTTTCTGGCATGATAAACCTTGGCGAAAGCACCGCAACCGAGGAGCCGGCCGATCTCGTATTTGCCGAAAAGGGCATTACCTGGGGCATGTCCGATCTCTAGCATTGGTGGTGAAGCCAGAGATCGAACCCAAAAGGAGGATTTCTTCAACCTGAAATACGAAACGCAAAACTTAATTTGATGGAAACAAAACCAGATGAAAATAGAGGTCTTTTAGTTGGACTTTGATATTGGGAGAAAGACGTGTTTCATATATTAATATATATTTTTTTATTTTTATTTTGGTGGGTTTCAACAAAACTTAAAACCGACAGCGCGTTGGACGGTGGAAGCCTCCTTTCCGCTTGGCTAATTTACTTCAAATATGCGGATGACGCTACGCAACAAAACATTGACTTTCCTAAAATTTGTCGTTAACCCCTAAATTTAACTTTCTTATTTTTTAATCATAAAAAATATTTATTTTAAAATGTAAAAACTTAAGAAATTCAAATTTTAAACATATTTTAATTTTTGGAGTAAATAAAAAATCTCTAAAAGTGGCAGCTGATTATTGGGCGATGAGTTGACAATAAATGCGAAGCTGGCAATGTTGAATTTCAGTTTAGAAAATTGGACACCAACAACGGTTGTCTGAAAAGGCAGAGATTCCCATACGCGTTGGTTGTATCGCTTTCATTTTGAACTCACTCTTATTTTATATGACGTTACTTTTTATATGCATTTAATTCCGATTAATACAAATTCAAATTGTTAAACATAATAAACATATATAACTTATTTTAATATTTTAACAATAAAAAAATCATTTGTAAACCATTTTTACTATTAGCTAGTATTTTACAAATAGAATTAAAATGATTACATGTGCCAATTGCTTAATTTTTGGAGTTTTAATATAATTTAAAACACATTTGTCATCATGTTTAAAATTGCAGATGTTGATTAATTGTTTACATATTTTGTTGAATTTATCTAGAAATCCAATTATTTAGAAGCTTCTACATTATGTTCATGTAAAATTACTTTTCAACTAAGCAAAATTTAAGTCTAAAGTTTTTTGGATCATCGTTGTGTTTATTTATAATTAGCGTAAAAATAATAATAGTTATAAAATTAAATATTACATAAATATTATAATATGAGATAAAAAATCGTAATCATGTCTCAAATTATTTAATTTGTTGTATTTCAAAATCTATTGAAAAGTTACGACAATGGTTGAAGCAACCAACAAAATTTTAAAGAATAAAAATATAGAAAATATTTAAAATTTAAAAATAAAAAATAATTTGTTGGCTTGAATGGGACGCTTTAGTTTTACTTGCTATAAAATTATAAAATAGTTAACTAAAATTATCATAAAACTTATTAATAAACATAGTAACTCTATAAAACAAAATTGATAATTGGGTATTATTAACGGAACTTAATATAAACAAATTAATTTTCTTATCTATGTGATGTATGAGTTTACTTGGTGTATAAATTAGTTATAGTCTTAAACACAATGAAGATCTATCAAAATTTGAATCTATGTACCTTGAATTAATAATTTTGTAAAGTAATACTTATATATAAATGTATGTGTTTATTATATTTAAATTAAAAGATACATTTAATAAACTAATATTTTATATATATAATATTTGCACATAATATAATATAAAGCATTGCATGAGCACATCGTTTCATGTTAAAACATTTGAAACAAATATTTTGAAACAAACTTTTAGTTATTATAACACCTTTACTCGTCTCGACGATCGGTATAAATGGGAGATGCAACTGAAATATGTGTAAGCAATAATCTTTGAAATTATTTAAGAGTTAAAGTATAAACATTTTCTTTATAATATCATTAAATCAAGTTCTAAACCTATTGAAGGCTTTAAAATTATTTTTATGTCATATTCTAACTTAAGTCATGCCCACGAAAATGATCATAAGCCTTCAAAACAATTTCAGAACTCATGCTGAAACAAGGAGTGAGGTTGCGTCGAAGCAAGGGACGCCATGGCGTCATTGGCTACCTAATGAAGTCACGATGTGATGTATATAAAATCACGATATTGTGAATCAAAGTCATAACGTTGTGACACCGAGGTCCCAACATCACCTACTTAGGTTGTATTCTCCGTTGCTTTTGAGATGAACTTTTCCACAAAAAAGTGCTTTTCTCTGAAAAACAATGAAGAACAGATATCAGTGGAGCAAATTTTCTAACTTTTTTGAAGTGCTTTTTCGCATGTGAAAAAGCAGAAAATTTTAGCTTTTCTCAAGCCAAAAGTGCTTTTGGCTAGTATTTTACCTTTTTAACCTTACACTTTTTCTCCTCGACGTTAGATTTTTTCCCCCTTTTTCCTTTGTCTGAACTTGTACTCTGGTTCTTTGTTCCTCTTCTCTTCTCCACGATGAGTTTATTTTTTTCTTCTCTTCTTCTTCTAATTGTTCATTATGCTTTAGTTTTATCTGATTGTTTGATTTTATGAAATAATTATGAAATATAGTTTACTTTTTTCACATTTCTTTCATCTTTTCTCTTTTGCTTGTACCACTTTTCTGATTGTTTGCTTTTATATGGGAGAAATTAGAAGGTCCTCCTTTTTAAGTTCATTATCTGCTCTCTACCTGCTCTTAACTTCCATTTTGAAGTCCACTCACTGATCTTCAAGATCTGCTAAATGATGCATCAGTAAACCAATTGTTGAAGTTTGAATCCTGAAAAATTCAAACAAAGAGAATGCTTTTTACATTGACATTTAATTTATCGCATGCTGATAATTATTTTCTGCTTGTTTCCAGTGGATTCCTGAGCTAAAACATTATGTCCCTGGTGTATCAATAATTCTTGTTCGAACAAAGCTTTGTAAGTTAACACATTTTCTTGAAAATAGCTTTGCTTTTGTCTTTGTGCATAGAATCATGTGTGAGAGGTATTAGAGAATAAATTTATTTGAGTTGTTTTCATGACTTTTTTTAATAAGAGATAAATTTAATTATATGTCTTAAGATTATTGATATCAATAATACTGATGTAACGATTTGAGATATGCATATTAGAAGAATTAGCAATAAATTGTTTAGAATTTTTATGTGGTTTCAGCGGAAATTTACAATTCTAAAATTTATCAAGTTATGATTTAACTACTTGCATGGGTTCATGACATTATTGGTTTAATTGGAAGACGCATGTGAAGTTTTTTTATGAGTCTTGTTTGAGGTTTGCAAAGCCCGCTATCTAAGGTATAGTAGTATATATATTATAGCAGCTCCTTTGCTAATAGACATTGCCTTCAAAGGCCAAACTAGATGAAACAAACCACTGTTTGATATTAAAATAACTTGGCAACTTGCTAGATAAAACCAATGACTGATAATTACAATGCTAAACTTGAGAAATGATTAGTATTGTTTCATTACTTAATATTAATTTAAAGGTAAAGGGATGGCCTACTACTTTATCTTTAATTATACGATGTTCTAAGTTACTATTTTACTATGGTTGTCCCTTATTATTGTTGCAATGGAACGTTTGGGGAGGGAGAAATGAAGGTTTAGCAAATCCCATTTGAAACTCTACTCAAAGTAAAACAATCTAAATAAGTTTTGGTATGTCTTTCTTGTCCATCTTCTTCTACCCATTTTTTTAAATACTTTCTATATGTTGGTTCTGGATCTCAGGGACTTTGTATTTCTGGTTTTTTTTTTTGGGGAATTCCTTGACTTTGAGTTTGGGTGGGTTTTCTTTGGTATGTGGGATTTCCATGGCTTACCAAAAGGTGGTGTGTGGTTTATAAGTCTTCCTTTTGTTTTATAAGCATTGTTCAATGTTATCTTTTACCCTTTTCTGTTACCAGATTTGTGGTTATTACTTGGTTATTACTTGACACGGTTTAATAGCAACAAAATTTGAATTGTAGTCGCAGGCATTGGTACTAAAGTAATTCTTTGCAGGATCTCATGAAAATATTGTTGCATATTACTCTTCTTAGTTTGAAATCAACCAACTTTATATTCAAATGGAGCTATGTGATTACAGCTTGTCTAGAAAATCGTCTACTCAACTGTTTACAGAATAAGAATTCCTGAGAGCCTTGCATCATGTTAGCATTAGCGGAAATACAACATCCCTACAAAAGAAAAAAATGGTTGGGGATTTGAATTACCCTTATCTGAGAAAAAAAGGCAGAAATATTAAGTATAGATAATGTTTTGAAAATGAAAAGGTTGGTTCGAATCACCTTCTTATGACTTAATATCACATAATCTTTACCAAATATATCTTCTCTTTACACCTTTCATGGTTATTAAAGGACTACACCTGACCTTCATTGTCTGCAAAGAATGAGAATAATATCTTTCAACCTTTAAACTTATGCTTACATGGTTGTATTTGGAATTTAGGATCAAAACAATAGTTTCCTACTCACAGTCCTCCATAGTTTTCCCTTCTACTTAGTACACAGTACTTTTTAATGCATTTTCTTGTCACACTTTTTAAGTCAATAGGTTTCTTTGTTTATGTTTTTATGTTTATGATTTATTCCTTCCTATTTTCTATCTTCCACTCTGATGTGAAAAGGTTTGCAGATGGCAAAATCACTACAGTTTATACATGAAAGAAGAATAGTTCATTTGGATGTAAAACCTGATAATGTATATGTGAAGAATTGTGTTTATAAGCTTGGTGATTTTGGATGTGCAACTCTCCTAAATAAGAGCCTGCCAGTTGAAGAGGGTGATGCACATTATATGCCTCAAGAAATCCTAATGAGAACTATGATCATCTTGACAAGGTTGATATCTTATTTTTAGCGGTTACTATTATGTAAGTGGTCATCAATTAAAAAAATGCAAGGCAAAACCGATCTAGTGTTGTGAGGAAGAGCTTGTCAAACATAGAAGCTCTATACTACAATATAGAATCTGATCGGATTATTACATGTAATGAATCTTAATTCGTGAGATTAGTATAAATAAATCCCAAATGTGTAACCCTATGACGTATGAAACATACAGATTCCATACCATAAATAGGAGCAAGTTTCTCTTTGGTTCATCCTTGGCTGGTCCATGTTGATTTTTTCATCTGATGGGTCTAATAATTGTTATCAGGTCATGGTGGGTCATGATCCAATACGGCGGCCTTCCGCAAAGAATTAGTTGAAAATCTAATTTTTGACAAGGTTTCAAAAAATGTAAAAGCCTGAGAATATTTATTATATGTGTCGATGCAACTTAGCTAGAAAGGCTGTTGAGTGGAAGTGGTGAGACCTTGCAATCAGCTGATCCTGGTTTCCTGATTGTTCAATCAGTAGATTTTATAGAATACAAAGATATTAACTGGGCATATGAGAATATTATTGATTCAGAAAATGCGCATGGTCGAGAAAGTGATGATGATGACGACGACGACGATGATGATGGTGAATCAAACAATTCAAGTGGTTTTGAAATGGAATTAACAAGAGATGCTATAGCATCTAGTTTAATGAATTCACTTTAAATTGTAAATGCTATTGTAAATTTTTAGTATTTATATTTGGTATATAAATATTATCCCTTTTGAAACTTTAATACAAATATATGTAATATTTTAATTTGTCAAGTTTATGTTTTCTATGTTATGTTAATATCTAAAATGAGTTATATATTCAAATACATTTTAAAATAAAATAATACAAATGTGTTAAAATCATTAATTAAAATAAAAATAATTTTAAAATAATACAATTGTGTCAATATCTAATTACAAATATTTAATTATTATATTTAAATATTTAAATATATTTTATATATTCTAATTAAATTTAATAAATAATTAATATTAATTAATTAGAAACATTTAAAATTAATATTATATATTAAAATATTAACAATAAGTTATAATAAATTATTTTTTATATTTTGCTAAAATATCATAATATTAACTAATTTGAACATTATTTAAATACATATTTGTTACTTTATAATATCATGTCTAAAATGGACATTTTATTTTTCAAAAGTACTTTTTGACAGCAATGCCAAACAATCAAATTTTCAAAAGCACTTTTCCACAGCACTTTTCAAAAGCATTGCCAAACTAGCCAATAATTCCCCAAGACACTTCATACTCAATCACATTCAAATAAGGCTATTAATTACCATGAATATTCATGCCAACAACTAAGAAATGAGTTTAGTAGAATCATTATGTTGTTTTCATGTAATCTACAATGTTTAATAAATTATCATGTCATGAATTTGTAAGTGTTATGTTTCAAAATGGAATTGCTACCACATTTAATACAAGCTTAAGAGTAAAATGAAACTGACATATATGCATAAACTAAAAACCCTCTAGTACATGTCACTAGGAGTCACAAATACAAACACAATAGTTTCATACTCTTTTAATCTCGCTATGGTGTAAGATGATGATCCACGAGATGAACCGATCTTCCACAAGCAAAATATACCTACGCACAAAGACAATGACACGTTAAGCATGAGGCTTAGTAAGTTCAATGATAAATTCCTTGGGATACTCTTTGATTAGCCATTGAGTAAAATTTAGCATGTAAATAACACATTACCACAAAAACAAAGGTGAATAACATTAAATTAATTAAATTTCCTTGTTGCTAAGCTTTATCCTAAACATGTATCTCAATCAATCAAGATTATATAAATATACAAAGTATAAGTTTTAGCATTTCTGCTCATGATTTATTGATCTTCAACTTAACATCTTTTAATAGAATTGTTAGATCATGGCCTTTAGTTTACTTAGCAACAATAATATAAATTAGATACATGGGATTAACCAAACAAACACCCTGAAATTTACGCTAGAAGTGTATTTATCCAATACCTTAGAATTGGATCAAAATTGCACAAAAGTGCTTTGCCATGAGGCAAATTTGTCATAGTATTCTAACCACGACATTTTAGCTCAAAAGTGCATCTAGTCCCCTAATGGCATGTCAGCCATATCCCAACTATTTGACTAAGTCACAAGAACATTCTATTAAAACTCAATTCCATTTATCAAATAACTTTTCAAGTCACAATATCTTTCATGTTGCACATTTTTAGAATATCATATCGAAACAACACAATAATGATTTTTCAACATTTCTATTGCCCTCAAACACCTCAAATCTTCTGGTATTGTAAGTGGGTATTGTTTCGACATTACATACAATGAAATATAAAAAAGAATTCGAAAAACTAATGTTACAAAATTTTAAAGAATTATTTTGATTTTTATAAAAATGAAAACTTATGGAATTTTAAAGGAGTTATAAGGATTAATTTTTGGAAATCGATGAAGTAAATCTTAGATGTGTAATTTGAAACACGAACTAAATTGAAAAGACAAAAAAAGTTAAGGACACTAGTGCAATTTGACCAAATTAAGGAAAATAAAATTTAATAATTATTGTGGAGCATAATGGTGACTCAGATTGATTATTAATTCGATGGAAATAACTTTGAGGACTAAATTGGAAAAATTAAAAAGTATAGAGACTATAGTGCAAATTTTCCAATGTTGAGGAAATGAGTTGAAAAAGCATTGATTAAGTATTATATGATCATGATAATGTAGGGGTGTAAGCAAAATGATTTTTTGAGACTGAATTGAATCAAAATAAGAGTTCAGGAACTAAATTGTAATTTTTTTTATTGGGAAAGGCCCTCAAATGCAATTTATGCATGAATAATTGTTAATTATGATTGAAAATTATAAATTAAATGAATTTTGAAGGATTAAGTGCCTTGGATGGAATAAAGAATAGTGATGAGACAAAAAAGGGGGACTGAAATGCAATTTTACCACATAAAGGGTAATTTAGTCATTTTACATGGATTATATTTGAAATATTAAATTGGAGATATTTTAGAAGTGGGACTGTATGTGAGTCATTAGAATATTTTATTGGTGAAATACCATGGACCACACATTTGAAATTATTATTTTTATATAGCTTTTGACTTTTGACTTGAATTTTTAAACGAGAATAAAATAGAAGAGTCCCCAAAAGTCCCAAGTTGATCAGGAAAATTGGATGCTTAATTGCGAAACTTCTATAGATTTTATTCAAAACCTAGACATGGAAACAAATAAATCCGTATGTTGAGTAATGGTTATTCAGTGGTGCTAACATAATTTTAATTTAATTATAAATTTAATAAAAATTAAATATGCATCTAATTAGGAAGATTATTCATATTAACCAATAATGTAATGACTCAAAATTCACGGGCATCGAACAAGTATATTATTGGGCCTCTTTCTTAGTAAATTGAGTTCATAAATAGTTATTAGAAATATTTATGACTCTAGTGGTGTGTCTAATTAGGTTTTTATTAAGTGAATTTAGCTTAATTAAGAGTAATTAGCAAAAAGGACTAAAGTGCAAAAAAGGTAAAAGTCTAATTATAGATTGAAAGAAAATAAAAGGGACTAGAATGGACATTAAGCCATTAACAAAGAATGATGCGGCAAATGCATAAAAATCAAGATTTTTTGCATAAATAATATATTAAATTATTATTATCACTATTTATTATTTTGGTTTTATATTAGATCTTTATTATTATTATTATTATTATTATTATTATTAAATTGATATTATATTATAAAATCAATCAAAATAAAGACAAGTGTATGGTGATTAAATTATACAAATGTAATGCATATATTTATACATTTGTAATAAATTTATTTAATTACTTTTTACTTAACTAAATAGACTTTTATTATATTAAATTATTAAATTATATAAAATAAATAAATTAAATTAAATCAAGACAAGTGTATGGTGATGATAATGTACATTTGTATATATATATATATATATATATATATTGAATCATAAATTAGATTGGACTTTTATAATTGCTAAACAACTTACAAAAATAAAATAAGCGGTGGCCTATAAGTTCATGGCCGAAAGAAGGAAAACAATACAAAACAAAATAAAACCTCTAAAAACATGTCCCGAAAGTAAACACAAAGATCTAGAAAACTTAAGATTCAAAACCCACCGCTCACTATGCCCAATCGATCCCACCATCACCGCCGACCTATCATCGTCTCATCATTTCTTCAATTAAAGCGATTTATCATTTCCAAAGGATTTTAATGCTTCTGATGCCTCTTGCGTCACCCGATGGGCAACCCCTTCGTCATTTACTTCTCTCCATCCATCTTTCATTCTGGCACCCTCACTCTTCCGTTTCTTTCTTGCTCTGAACTACCCAGTCAAAAAACCCTTCAGCCATCAAATCATCCATGTCGAAACCATTTTAAAATTGAGTTTTAAAAAATGGGGATCGACTTTGAAAACCAAAAACGGGAGTCGCCACCAATCCCTTTTTACTTAGGTGTGATTGGATCACCTTACAAAACGTTTATTTTAAAACATTTAATTTTTGGTCCACGAAAAACAAGAAAATGGGTTCGGGAGTCGGTTACGTATGAGGAAGGGTTAGCACCCTCATAACGCCCAAAAATTGGTACCAAATTGATAAAATTATGTCCAAATGTTTAAAATTTAAAAGCATTTAAAAATATGATTTTCAGAAGACTTCGAACTATTTGATTTAAAATATGAGAGTTCCTCGATACGAAAGATTATAAATATCACATCCAGCACGATTGGACACGATATTTTTTTAAACCTTCATATCTAATATCATCTCATAATTTTATAAGAACTTTGAGAAATTTTGTTTTAAAATTTGAGATTTCTTCGATCCGAAAGAATATAAACATCACATTCAGCACGATTGGACATGACATTTTTAAACCCTCGTCACTAGGATTATCTCATAATTTTTATGAAACTTGTCAAAAGGATATTTAGTTATTTAGCCAAACGGAAACTCGCAACCCAGCACGATTGGGCACTATTTCCCGAATTTCTAAATATAAAAACATTGCCTTCTTTTGAAAACTTTTAAGTAAAATATTGATTTTGTAAAAATGTATTTTTGGTTTTAAACCATAATCATGTGGCGATATTACATTTGATCATAAAAAACTATAACATGCTAATATTTGAGATAGACAATAATAATATGAAATACAACAAATAATAATTCCTATACTAAAGCAATTGCAGATATATGATGAGGTATAAATAATAAAATTAGCTATGAACATATTTTATGCAAATTAAAATAGATAAAAGGAACAACAATATAAACAATGTGTTAAAAATATAATGATTTTAAAGAAGATAGAAAGAAAATTTAAAATGAATACATTATAAAAATTATAATATTATGTAATATACACTTTTTAAAAATATAATATAGTGTCTAATATATATAAATACTAAAATAATATATAATAAAAATAATAATAAGACAAAATAATAGATATTTATAATTTAATAAGTTAGTATAGATATAAAATGTTTAATATAACACATATTTTAATAACCAATTTTGAAAAAAAAATTTAAAAGGATTAAATTGAAATATAAAATGATTTCTAGGGTTAATTTTTAAAAAATGAATTAATTAATAGGACGTAATTAAATTTAATAAAATAGCGGAGGGATTAAAAGGGTAATTTTCTCATTTTCCAAAAACACGCAGACCCTGGTTCGGGTCCGGATCAACGCGCGGGTCATGCGTGGTCAAAACAGCGTCGTTTGCTTTTGTCTATAAAAGTCAGTTTTCTGAAGAAAAAAAATCATTAGTTTTAGGTTTTTTTTTTAAAAAAAAAAACTTAGAATCCTCTGAAAGAAAAGGGAGAAAAGCTGCGTCCTTTAAATGCGCATTCGTTCAGACCCTTCAGACGCTGCTCTCCGTGGCGGGTGGTCGGAGTGCAGGTCGACCATTTCGGCGTTTTCGAGAGGTAAACTCCTCCTTTTACTCTTTCAACAATGGTTATATGCAACTAAATAAAATAAAAATAAAACAAATAATAAAATAAAATATTGGAAGAATCACCTCGATTGAAATAGGTCTTTTATTTCTCGAGTATTCGACAAGATTTTGTAATCACTAGCCTCGTACAAATTTGTGCTTTCGTGTATTTGAATTTTTTGTATTTACTTTTTTTCTTTTTTTTCCCGTGTCCCTTTTTATAGATTTTACAAGGTTTTATACCCCAAAAACAAAATAAAAAAAAGGAAAAGATATATTTCCATATCTTTCCATATCTATGCCTTTTCTTTGCTGCGATTTGTTTCCTTTTTCTGCTTCGGTGTTTTCCTTTTTTTGCAGGTTGAATATCTCGCGACGATGGGCATGAATCATGGCACGATCGAGGGCCGGACGAGACTATGGCGCGACAATTGGTCTCCCATGAAGCGGCTGATTGCTGTTAGCGGCATTTGCTCGACGATTGAGTGGTATTACCTTGCTGCCTTGTTGTTGGCTTGACTGGGACATTTGTGGCACCTAGGGTTTCCAGAAACCCTAAGCTTTTGCTGAGGCTGTTTAATGTTGAGCCAAATGGGCTGTATAGCTTTTGGGTCTCGGTGGGATTTAGTCTGGGTGTAATAGGTATTTTGGGTTTTGTAATTGGGTCAGAGTGTAGCTGTTTGGGTAGGCTGTTTTGGGCTTTAGTTGTATTTGGGCTGTAAAAGGACTTGGACATTATTTTTTTTTGTTTTATTTCTAAGCCCGGTCAAAATTGGGCTCTTACAGCTGCCCCTCTTTGCTCATTGTTGTGTAATGAGAATAGAGTAAAGACTATAAAATGACCAATTTTGACCGGTCTTGGCCGAGCCTCGACTTCTTGATCCTCGCTTTCTTCATATAGCTTTCAACTCTACTGCAATTTCCATGTATTGGAACTTTGTCTTGATTTCAATAAGTTTGATAGCTTCAATTTCATGAAGGCAGTATCCACTATCTTTTGATCTACTCCACTGCAAACTCAGGGAAACAGGATCTGCTATTTTCAATTTGATCCCTGCAAACTCAGGGATCACCAGACTGATATCTTCGATCTGCTTCTTGCAACTTAAAAAATGTCAAATCTGCTATCTTCAATCTGATCTCTGCAAACTCAGGGATCACCAGACTGATGTCTTCGATCTGCTTGCTGCAACTTCAGGAAGACCAAATCTGCTATCTTCAATCCGATCCCTGCAAACTCAGGGATCACCAGACTGATGTCTTCGATCTGCTTCCTGCAAGTTCAAGAAGATCAAATTTGCTATCTTCAATCTAATCCCTGCAAATTTAGGGATCACCAGACTGATGTCTTCGATCTGCTTCCTACAACTTTAGGAAGATCAAATCTACTATCTTCAATCTGATCCCTACAAACTCAGGGATCACCAGAATGATGTCTTGATCCGCTTCGCAACCGGAAGATCAAATCTGCTATCTTCAATCGATCCTTGCAAACTCGGGGTCACCGGACTAATGTATTCGATCCGCTTCGCAACTTCGAAATATCAAATCGCTATTTTCAATCGATCCGCAAATTCGTGGATCACCGGTGATGTCTTCGATCGCTTCACGCAACCGGGAAGATTAAATCTGCTATCTTCAATCTGATACCTGCAAACTCAGGGATCACCAGACTAATGTCTTCGATCTGCTTCCTGCAACTTCAGGAAGATCAAATCTGCTATCTTCAATCTGATCCCTGCAAATTCAGGGATCACCATACTGATGTATTCGATCTGCTTCTTGCAATTTTAGGAAGATCAAATCTGCTATCTTCAATCTGATTCCTACAAATTCAGGGATCACCAGACTGATGTCTTCGATCTGCTTCCTGCAACTTCAGGAAGATCAAATCTTGCTATCTTCAATCTGATCTCTGTAAATTCAGAGATCACCAGACTGATGTCTTCGATCTGCTTCCTGCAACTTCAGGAAGATCAAATCTTGCTATCTTCAATCTGATCCTTGCAAATTCAGGGATCACCAGACTGATGTCTTCGATTTGCTTTCTGTAACTCTAGGAAGATCAAATCTGCTATCTTTAATCTGATCCCTGCAAATTCAAGAATCACCAGACTGATGTCTTCGATCTGCTTCCTACAACTTTAGGAAGATAAGATCTGAAAATTCACCGATATCGCTATACCGTCCACTGAAGGACATGTCCTGTAGACTCGGTTTCATGTATTATGAGTGGCATGAATGCAACATGTCATGAAAATGATTCCTTTTAAGGGATTAGGATTAGAATGTAATGACCAGAATGAATCAAATGCACCTAATGAAATTTACTATAATACAAAAATGTTATGAGTATGATTTCTACTCTAGGTGTTATCACTCATTTGTTCTTCATTTTTGTTCATCAACCATGTTTTGCTTAATAAGTCTTGTCCCCGTGTATTTTTCGAGTCAACTTTGCTTAAATCATGCAAACACAAGGCTTGTACAATCTTTACCACAATGAGAATAAAAAACTCTTTCAATCTGACCCATCCGAGAATTTAAGGTATAGGGTTTATTTCAACTTCAACCCATTCGTCCACAATTCAGGGTTTTCTTAATTCATCGCCTCACCCCCCAAGTGTTATGATCAGATGATATCACGTCCACTTATCAATTGGAAAAAGAATTTAGAGAAATAATCTCTATCCAGACTCTTCTTTCTCAAATATGCACATGAAAATTCTAAACAATTGTCCTGTTTTGGCTCCTTGTCTTATCTAGAAATTTTCAAAGTAATATGTAAAACTTCTCTTTGTGAAATTATTAGTTAAATCAATCATTATTTCAATATAACACATTTATGAATAATGGATAATAAATAAATTGATCTCAAAAGAAGGATTTTAAAAAATACAAAGAAAATTAATGGAACATATCCTTGAGAAGAAAAAGAATCCAAAGATAGTAAAATGAATAGGACAAAATCGATGCCCTAGATATCGCCGATTGAGCTTCCATATACAAACTTTATGAAGACTGCCTTGAGTTCAACATGTGTTTAGAAGACCTAAAGTATTTTGTTGATGCCCGAATATGCGATATTCTTCCTTTCATTGTCGTTTTAAATGTAGTGAGATGCCGTCCACTCAGAATTTGAGTCACCCTTTTAGGTTTTTCAACTCAAAACCCCTTTGGTCTCAAACCGCCCTTTGCGGGTTTTCGCCTTGGCCTCTCCTCTTTTTTTTAAAAAAAAAACTCAAAGCGCCCGTTGCGGGTTTTCACTTTGGCTTCATCTCCTTATCAAGCAAAGTATTTTTTTTACTGAATTTGAGTTCACAAGATTGGGTAAACTTTTCCCATCTATTTCAATCAAGATCGATGCTCTTCCAGAGAAAGCCTTCTTCACCACATATGGTCCTTCCCAATTCGGCATCCATTTTCCTCTGAAATTTTTTTGTATTGGAAGGATCTGTTTCAGCATAAGGTCCCCCTCATGAAACTCCATTGGGCGAACTTTCTTATTATAGGCCCCCATAATTCATTTTTGGTACATCTGTCCATGACGAATAGCCCTTAGCCTCTTTTCTTCAATTAAATTCAACTGATCATACCTAGCCTAAATCCATTGACTTCATCCGGCTTTATTTCTGACAAAACTCGAAGAGATGGAATTTCCACTTCAATGGGTAGGACAGCCTCCATTCCAAAAACCAACGAGAAAGGCATTGCCCTAGTAGAGGTTCTGACAGACGTTCGATAATCATAGAGTGCAAACGGTAGCTTCTCGTGCCAATCCTTATAAGTCTCAGTCATCTTCCCCACTATCTTCTTGATATTTTTGTTAGCCGCTTCCACTGCCCCATTTATTTTTGGTCGGTATGGAGACGAATTATGGTGTTTGATCCTAAATTGGCTACAAGTTTCTGCTATCGAGTTATTATTCAAGTTCAGCGTATTGTCTGATATGATCCTCCCAGGTATTTCATATTGAAAAATAATCTCCTTCTTCAAGAATAGACTAACTGCTGACTTAGTGACACTAGCATATGAAGCAGCTTCTACCCATTTCGTGAAGTAGTCAATTACTACAAAGATAAACCGATCTCTATTTGATGCTTTCGGTGAGATTGGTCCAATAACATCTATGCTCCACATAGAGAAGGGCCATGGAGAAGTCATAACGTGCAAGAGTGACGGAGGCACATGAATCTTGTCTCCGTAAATCTGGCACTTGTGACATCTCTTAGCATAACTGATATAGTCACCTTCCATGGTAGACCAATAATATCCAAATCTCATTATCTATCTGGCCATTGTGAATCCATTTGCATGTGTTCCAAAAACACCCTCATGAACTTCTTCGAGGATTTGCTTGGCTTCAACAGCATCCACACATCTTAATTGTACTTGATCTTTCCTCTTTTTGTACAAGATATCCCCATCTAAGACATAGTCAGAGGCCATTCTTCTTAAATTCCTTTTTCTCATTTTCAGTTGCATTATCCGGGTACTTACGATTTTTCACATATCGTAATACATCCTGATACCAAGGGTGATCGTCTCTTTCTTCTTCTTCTATGTCATAATAATGAGCTGGAACCTCAAAGATGCTCATTTGAATAGGTTTCATATCCTCTATTCTATTTACTTTGATCATAGAAGCTAGAGTCGCCAAAGCATCCACCATCTGATTTTCATCACGTGGAAGATAATTGAAGGTAACGTCGTCGAACTCCTCAATCAATCCTAGAACTATTTTTCGGTAATTAATTAGTTTGGGATCTTTTGTCACCCATTCTCCTTTAAGCTGGTAGATTACTAGGGTTGGATCTCCATATACTTCTAGCACTCTGATCTTATGTTCTAAGGCCACTCGAAGTCCCATATACATGCTTCATATTCTGCCATGTTATTTGTGCAGTCAAAATCCAATCTGCATGTGAATGGATAATAATCACCACCCGGAGATACCAAGACTGCCCCAATTCCATTTCCCATAGCATTCGATGCTCCATCAAAATTCAATTTCCACCGACAATCTTCAATATTTGCCACATACATCAGTTCTTCATTTGGGAAATCAAAGTTCAAGGGCTCATAATCTTCTAAAGCTCTACTAGCCAAGAATTCTGCTACCGCGCTCCCTTTTATAGCTTTTTGGTTCACATAGACTATATCGAATTCAGATAACTAAATTTGCCATCTAGCCATTCTTCCATTCAAAGCAGTAGACTCCATCATGTACTTTAACAGATCAAGCTTGAAAATCAACCAAGTTATATGATATAGCATATACTGTCTCAATCTCTGAGTTGTCCAAATCAAAGCACAACATAAATTTTCGATTGATGAATACCTCATTTCACACTCAGTAAACTTTTTACTAAGATAGTGTATCACCTTTTCCTTTCTTCCTGTTTCATCGTGTTGTCCTAGCACACTTCCCATGGAGTTATTGAATACTGACAAATATAGTATCAATGGTTTATCTGGATTAGGCGGAGATAATACTGGTGCATTTGACAGATACATTTTGACTTTGTCAAAAGCTCTCTGACATTCATCATCCTAAACACCTGGATTGTGTTTCTTGAGAAGACAAAATATAGGATCACATTTTTCAGTTAATTGTGAAATAAATCGAGCAATGTAATTCAGCCTTCCAAGAAAACCTCAGACTTCTTTCTGAGTGCGCGGTGGAGGTAATTCTTGTATCACTTTGACCTTGCTTGAGTCAACTTCGATTCTTTTCTCACTGACCACAAATCTCAGTAACTTTCCTGATCGAGCTCCGAATGTACACTTTGTCGGATTGAGTTTCAATTGAAATTTCTTCAATCTGAAAAATAATTTCCTCAAGACTTCAATGTGTTCTTTTCCTGCTCGAGATTTGGCAATCATATCATTGATGTACACCTCAATCTCCTTGTGCATCATGTCGTGGAACAAGGTTACCATGGCCCTTTAATATGTTGCCTCAGCATTCTTTAGTTCGAAAGGCATTACTTTATAGCAAAAGGTACCCCACAGTGTTATGAAGGTAGTTTTCTCCATATCTTCAGGATGCATCTTGATCTGATTGTATCCTAAAAAGCCATCCATGAAGGAAAACAATGAAAATCCTGCCATATTATCCACTAACGTATCAATGTACCGCAAAGGGAAATTGTCCTTTGGGCTAGCTTTGTTTAGATCCCTGTAATCTACGCATATTCGGACCTTTCCATCTTTTTTAGGGACTGGAACAATGTTGGCAACCCATTCTGAGTACTTGACCACTTGTAGAAAACTAGCATCAAACTGTTTCTGAACTTCTTCTTTTATTTTCAATACTATATCAGGCCTCATCCTTCGCAGACTTTTCTTTGAACTAGCTTGCATTTTTCTTTGATGGGAAGGTGATGTACTATAATATCAGTACTTAACCCAGGCATATCTTGGTATGACCACGCAAAGACATTTTTGAACTCTCGCAATAACTCAATAAGACCTTGTCTCATCTCCTTGGCTATTTGCGTCCCAATTTTCACAACATTTCCTTCTTCCAAGGTTATATTCTCTATTTCTTCTTCATGGGGCAAGATCTGTTTCTCCTCTTGCTTTATTATTCTTAACAAATCTGGAGATAAATCGTAATCTCGGTCATCTTCAAAATCCTTAGATTCCTCTAAACACATGTCCTGCTCAAAATGGACTTTTGGATCCGTAATATCGTTGCTCATGTCATTGATATCTAGGGACCTGTGATGGGTACGAAAGAATGTACAAAGAACAAATGAATTTGAGGACAAATATTCACATGATATGAATGAAAGAATATACAATTTGGGAAGAAATTAGAATGTTAAAAGAATGAAAGAATATTTACTCAAGTTAATTATTCAAAATGTATTTTATTGAAATAATAATTTCTGAACATAAGCCTATTTCACAAAAGAAATCTTATTGTTCCTAGGCTAAAAAAACAACAAGAGTATTCTGAATATTACTTTATAGCATTTCTAAAAACTACAAGAAGTTCCTCTGCAGTCCAATTGTCTAGAATGCTTCCAGGTTCATAAGGGCGAATGCCCATCAGGTTTATTTGTTCCATTCCCTCCTCATGTACGGCATTGATGTGAGGATTTTCCAATAACCCTCTCTCAGGGTGAATTATCCTCATGATATAAAAGTCTAGGATATGTGAGGGAATATCATTGGTTCCTACTGGACATCTTCTCCATTCAAACGTGTCCTTCTTCTCTCCTGCTTTTTCTCTATGTCCTTACTCTTTTGTTTAACATCTGACCTGAAACCCAAGCCAAAACGATCTCTCTCCTTCAGCATCGGTACTTGGATTTTCCCTTTTAGGTATCTGCCCAATCCTTTTCTTGGCAAGGCTCCTTTCTCCACCATCATTCGTAGACCCATCCAGACTTGGATATCTTAGGCATTGGGACTTTGCTTGTAACAGTCCGGTTTATACCCTAGTCGGAACAGTGGTTTCGGGACCACAAATCTGAGTTTGTATAATATTTTAATATCATTTTCTGTGCGTTGATATGTGAATTAGCATGTGGTAAATTTTCGTAAGCGAATTTGTCTGTTTGCGTGTTTAATTTGACAAAAGGATAAAATTGCATTAAATGCAAAACTAGCATGTTAATTGTTAAAGTACCTATGAGTTGTGGCTTTTTAAGGTGGAGGCCTTATGTTGTTATAAATCCATTCATAAGATAATGGATGATTAAATGACATATTGACCATAGTATTATTTTGTCTTATTTGATAAATAGAAGGGTAAATTAGTAATTTAAGAAATAAAAGATGATTAAACAAATAACTAAGGCTAAAATGCTATCATCTTTATGTTTCATCATCGAAAATAAGAGCAAAGAAGAAGGGTTTGAATTCTTTTTACATTCGGCACATACTTGGTTAGATTAAGGTATGTTTTGAGTCAGTTTTTGATAATTTCTACGTTTTTAAAATTGTTGTTTCGAGAGCTATCAAACCCATATCTCAATTTTGTGTTTTGATGATGTATATGAAATATGCCATTGATGATTTTACAAGCTTTGTGATGTTTGAGAATGAAAAATGAAATATTTGAGTTAGATAAACATGTTTTGTTCTTGAAGTTTTGATGAATTTAGCTAAATAGGGCTAAATTGTGAAAATGGTAAATTGAAGGACTAAATTTCAAATTTGATGAAGAGTATGGGTTTGTATGAAGTCCATAAGTATTCATCTAAGCTTGTGTATATGTTAATTTTGTGAAATTTGATGTTTTGAGAAAAATAGACTAAATTGATAAAATGTGCAAATGTGAGAGCTAAATTGCAAATAGCCCTAAATATATGTGTATGGATTGAATTGAATGGAATGGTGAATAAAAGGGTTAATTCTGAATATGTTTAGATCGAGAACCAAGGAAAACAGATTTAGATCGCGGGAAAGCGAAAGTAGCAGAGTAGCCATTTTTGTTTTGTTAAACCGAACCCGAGGTAAGTCACTATGCAAATAAACTTATCTGTATTGAATTGAATATATGTATTAATATGTCTATCGATGAAAATGAATGAGTATGAGATGCTAAGTGCATGAATTTCGAAATAAGTTCTATATAATGATAAAGCCGAGAAGTCCCGTATGAACCTAGGAATAGATAGGATTAGCTACGTCATGACAAATGTATCTGCTCTGTTTTATCATGTAAGACCATGTCCGGGACGTTGGCGTTGATTTGAAATTTCGTGTAAGACCTCGTCTGGGACGTAGGCATCGATATGAATTATATGTAAAAGACATCGTCTGGGACGTAGGCATCGATATGAACTTTATGAGTAAGACCATGTCTGGGACATCGGCATCATATTGACTTGTGTAAGACCACGTCTAAGACGTTGGCATCGTTATGATCTGTATGTGTAAGACCCTGTTTGGGACAGTGACATCGATATACGAGTTCATGTAAGACCTCGTCTGGGACGTTGGCATTGTACTACTATTTCGAGTTTTCTGAGTATCCTACTAGGTTCTTAAGGGTTCAACGGGCAAGTCTGCAATACGAATGGTATATCCGAGCTATGATCCATTAAATGAATGAATATCCGATTCAGGTATGTTGAATGTGCATTAAGTATGCATGGAAGGTAAGTGTGCATATGACTTTGATTTGAAGAAAAGATATATTTGAATAGGATAATGTGAATGAGATGCAAGGAAGATTATGAATGAGCTATGTGTTTCAAATGAGTTTTGAATGGATAAATGTGACCAATGTAGTCATAAGTATGAATCAAGCTATATAAGTGATAGTTGCTAAGTGATTGATATGTGTCAATGTATTTATTTGTATATGACTTACTAAGCTTTTGAAAAGCTTACTCTGTGTGTGTTTTCTCTGTTTTATAGGTCGTCAAAGCTACTAAAGGCTCGGGATTGTCAAGGATCTTCATCACACTACAAAAACTTATTTTGGTACCCTTTTGAAAATGTATATGTCTAATTATGGCATGTATAGGCTAGATAGATAAATATATGTTTTTGGAAGTGAACTTAGCCATGTGTTTTGGCAAGTTTAATTTGGTAATATGCTTGAATGAATGTGATATTTGATGCATATCTTGGTAAGGTAGAAGCTTATGAAATAGCCAAGTTTATGGTTAGTTAAATGATGAAGTTTTGCTTTAGATATGTATGTGTTATTGTTTTGAAAGATGATATGAATGATTTGGCTATTGAATATATGGATAAAGTGAACCATTTGATATGTTTTGGGTGCCATATATGCATATTATGTATTGGTATGTATTGCTTGTAGGTGAGACCCAAAATGGGTGGTATATTGGCCTCGTAAAATGGCCTATAATGTCACGCAGTTGAGGCACACGGGCGTGCCTGAGACTGTGGGTAAATTGGAAGAATGTGGCTTAAATTGCACACGGCCTTGACACGGGTGTGCTTGATGGCCGTGTGAGAAATGGCAGTATGTGATCTAGTAGTACACGGCCTTAGCAAACGGGTGTGCTTGGTGACCGTGTTGGTTTTGGCAGTATATAGCGACGGGAAAGACACACGGGTGTGTCAAGTAGTCTTGGGTGAGGCACGGCCTACCCCCACGGTCGTGTGTCCCCTGCATTTAGAAAATTTTTAGCTTTCCTCGAAATTTAGTATGCGCTTCGATTTAGTCCCGACTCGGTTACAAGCATGTTTAAGGTCTCGATGACTTTTTTAAGGGACTTTATGTTTGAGATTGATAAATGACTATGTGATAATTCTGTAAATGTTTTCGATCATGCAGTAGCGCTTTAACCTAATCCGTTGATCGGACACGGGATAGGGTGTTACATTACTTCCTTCCGAGATGAATGTTGCATTGACGAACTCTAAAGACCGAAAAGAACATTCCATGGCATCCTCATTCGCCTCTACATATGGCTCGTTATTGGTAACAATTGCTATAATGTCTTTCTCGACATTTATAGTGACTAGCCAACCATCTATTACTAGTTTCAGCTTTTGGTGCAAGGATGAAGGCACCGCCCCTGCTGCATGAATCCAAGGCCTTCCCAGTAAACAGTTGTATGAGGGTTTTATATCCATCACAAGAAAGTCCACTTCATATGTACTCGGCCCAATCTGCAACGGTATGTCAATTCTCCCCATCACCCTTGTCTCAGTACCATCAAATGCTCTCACTACGTTCTGGCATGTCTTCATGTGAGAACTATCGATTAGCAACCTCTTTAATGTTGACAATGACAAGACGTTCAAGGCTGATCCATTTTCAATTAGTACACTTGGCAGAGTATATCCTTTGCAACGAGTGGTAATGTACAAAACTTTGGCTGATCCCATACCCCCAGGTGGAATTTCATCAGCACTGAAGGAAATAAAGTTATCAGCACTTTGTTACTAACTAATCGGTCAAGCTTATTAATAGATATGTCCTTAGTAACATAAGTCTCGTTCAACACCTTCATCAGTGCTTCACGATGAACATCCGAACTTAAAAGTAAGGCTAACACTGAAATACGAGCTGGTTGTTTGTGCAACTGCTCTACCACACTGTATTCACTGTGCTTTAGGAATTTTAGAAATTCCTTATCCTCCTTCTCCTTTACAGGTACATTGATAAAAGTATCGAGTTCTTTCTCTAGCTCAACAGGCACATCCTTTGATTTTGCTGGTTCAGTTCTAACGTTTACTGAGTCATAACGCCTCTCATTTCATGTATAGAATCCCTCTCTTTGGTCCTCCTTGGAAGTGCTAGCTGCAATTACTACTTTCGGCGTAGTTATGTTACAATTGTAATTCCTTCGTATGACTTTGTTATCCTTGTAAGGAAAGGACATAGGTCTCGAAATTATCACTTTAGGCGTGATTTGGGCCCTCCTTTGCATTCTTCGATCGAAAATAATGACTCTTGGATAATTGACCTTTCGATTTGTCAACTCTCCCTCTGTTGCGTATATATTTCCTCCATCTGAACCTTCTTCATAGAACTCCAACTCCTTATTGTCCATAAGACTCTGTACCGATGCTCTAAACTCAGCACAATCTTGAATCTCGTATCCATCCACTTTGTGGAACTCATAGTAGTTCCTTGTTTTTTTACTTATTTCTTAGAGACTTGCTTTCATTAGTCCCCTTCTTGCCATCTCTCTCCAAATTATTCTCAACGGGGTCTTCACCTCCAAAATATCTCCCTTGGTCTTTCTTATAAAATCCTCCCCAATCGCGTTTACCCTATTGTCTCCATGAATGGGTAATGGGTTTGCCGCACTGGGCATGTCCTCAAGCTTGATAACTCCAATTTAAGAAGCCTCTCAACTACCCTTTTGAAGGCAGTACAATTTTCTATAGAATACCCTACTGCTCCTGCATGGTAATCACACTGGGCATTTGAGTTATACCATTTAGGATATGGAGGTTGCATTGGATGTAAATAGTATGGGGACATTATGCGTTCCTCAAGTAAAGTATTATACAGCTCCTTATACCTCATAGGAATTGGTGTGAATTGGACTTTGTCAGCATTTTGTCTGGGACCTGATTCTTGTCTTGTTGACCCTTGTTACCCCGCAGTAACCACTTTCGGTTGATTAATAGTAACGGCTTTTGAGTACCCTTTATTGTACGTACTTGCGTTGTTCACCTCACTGTCCTTTTTCTTAAGAGCAGATCTCCTAATGGTTTCTCTCGCTTCGATCTTGCCACCTCTTATGGCATTTTCTATCATTTCACCTGCCATGACTATATCAGCAAAGCTTTTAGTAGTGCTTCCTATCATATGGGTAATAAATGACACCTTTAGAGTGTTGATGAACAACATAGTGGTTTCCTTTTCCAGGAGAGGCAGTTGAACTTGCATAACAATTTCCCTCCATCTCTGCGCGTATTGCCTGAAACTCTCGTTTGATTTCTTTTTCATGTTTTGCAACATGATTCGGTCAGACGTCATATCTGTGACATGATTATACTGCCTCATGAAGGCTTGGGCCAAGTCCCTCCAAGAATTAATGTTAGCGCGACTGAGTTGGTTGTACCACCTAGAGGCTGCTCCTGTTAAACTATCCTAGAAACAATGAATTAGAAGTTGATCATTGTTTACATAGCCCGTCATACGTCTACAGAACATCGTAATGTGGGCTTCAGGGCAAGAAGTTCCATTGTACTTCTCAAATTTCAAGCATCTTGAACTTGTGAGGAAGCACCAAATCTGGGACCAAACTTAAGTCCTTTGCGTCAATACCGTGGTGATGGTCAGCTTTCTCCAAAGCCTTGAATTTTTCCTCTAACCACCTACAACGATCCTCCAACTGTTTTGCAGATTCAACTCTGAACCCTTTTCCCTCTGCTATGTCTAAGTCAGGAATAACTCTAAGTCAGGAACAACAGGATTAGCGGGGTTGTCCCCTGGGTTAGATCCAGAGCCGACTTGAAAGTTCATGGGTGGTCTAGTATCCGCCGGTCCTTGTTGAGGCCTAATTGTAATAGATGGCCTCTAGGTATACTCTTCAGGCTGTGCTGGCGCATGTGGTGGGGTAAAACCTGGAGGGTTTCCTTCGCTCTCTTCTCCAGTAATAGCCATTGTGCCCTTTCCTTTTTCAATCATTCTGCTCATCATCTGGGTCATTTGAGCCATCATATTCCTTTGTGCCTCCAACATCTGATCCCTCATCTCTTGCTGGAGTTTTGCCATTTGCTCTTGCATTTGGTCTTGCATTTCTCTCTGGAATTGTTCCATCTTTTGGTCCATTTTCCTTAACTTTGCTCGTGTACCGTAAGGGTGTTCAGCTTTCAAATTTTCTCTTTCTCTCTCTCTCCTATAATTTAAAATAATTAGACTCTTTCTAAAGATTTGAATGCATATGATGTTATGTAATGCAAATGCATGAATGCAAAAGAGGCATCGATTCTGATCAACTTCATTGTAGAAAGCTTTATCGAAAACAAATTCTTTTACATAAAATGGATTACAAATAAGCTTTCGCCCTACGTCCTAAAGTATTAATTTTCCCTAATAACGAAACTAGCTCTTGACTATGATATGACTGTAGCTCATACTTCATGCTCAATATGTCGGCCTACACTGCCAAAGTCTGTAGGTGATCAGCTACCTCTCGAATCTGAACTATGGCTTCCCCATGAGATAATCCCGATTTCTGACTTGAACATGTAAATGATGAAGTTCTTCCTTCAAATGCCCTTCTCTTGTTTCAAGACACTCGATTCGAAGTTCACAACTGTGCAGTGCTGATTCTAACTCTTCAATTCTACCCTTCATTTCTTAATCTTGTTCAGGCTTACCTTTAACTCGATCACGGAATTACGGCTCCGATGATGATGAAGAGACCGTCCAAGTTTAACCACTCTAGCTTGTAATTCTCCCTTTTCATTTAAACTTTCTGCCAAGTTTTGCTTTAAGGCCTCGTTTCGCGATTGCATCTCTCGAAACTTTTTCTCCCAATAGTCAACTTTGGCCTTTTCTTCTTGGACCTCTTGTAGCCATTGTTCCGGAGCTTTCCCCAATCCAACATTCTTCATAGATAGACCCATCTTCTTATATTCAGTCTTTAAGCTATCTCGATCTTCCTCAATTTTTCTCTTCCCTTTTTTTCTTTCTCATCTTCCGATTTCGAGCGTCCATATCTAGCTTCAGGTACATTTTCTCTTCTTCTAGCTTCTTTATCCTCTTTTCAAACTCTAAACTCTACTTTTTGAAGTCGTGCTTTATAATCTCTAACTCCGATGGGATGACTTGTAAACACTCCTTTAGTGGTCGAGCACCCCCCACACTTGGCTTAGAAATGTTATCATTGATCTTTTTTCTAAACCACTCTTTATATTCTAGGGTTGCCATCGGTCCTCGAATCAATATATTCATACAGCGAGCCTGCTTCCATGCCTCAGAAATCTCTCGAATCCTCTTCTTATAATTTTCCTCCTTATATGAGAATTTGTTTTGAGCTAACCCATGCGTCGCTGGTATGAACTATCCTGCTCTATATTGCCTTAGTACGAGCAAATGCGCATCTAGATAGCTCCCTATACTCTAGGAAAAGGTACCCAATTGAAATTTCCACACCAATAAAGGACTTCATCCGGAATCAACCAAGGGGCTCTCCACTCAACATCTTCCTCTCGAAGGTTTTGAAGAATTTCCAACTAAGGGGAATAACTTTCAGAGAACACTCGGTAAGAAACTCTGTCAACCTTCCAAAAATGGCTGTGAAACCAAACCATTAGCAACTGTGCGCATCCAATGAATCTACCCTCACCAGCTCTCCGACACACATTCAAAGATCTGAATGTCTCAGCTAAAATCACAGGTACAGGTGTGACTCCTTTGTTAAGTCGATCGAACAAATCGATAACCGCTTCATCTATATGTAGTTGCGCTTTGGAAAAGATTACCAATCCATAGATACATAAAGCAAAGACGTCAATCTTCTTTTTTTCATCTGGATGTGTCAGAATCAAGTCCCTCAAACTCACCCAAGATATGCATTTACCTTCACCTTTTTCTTGAATCCTAGACGTAACCAACTACTCACTCATCCCTGTGATACCCATCAATCTTTTCACAAAAGTCGTAACATTGGCAGCCCTAAAATAAACCCTATCGTCTTGAAACCTCGAGCAACGAAGCAAGGTCGTATATTCCTCCAATGTGGGCACTAAATCCATCTCCTCAAAAGTGAAACAACTATAAGCAGAGTTCCAAAATTGAGTCATAGCTCGAAATAGATGCTTATCTACCTTGATATCCAACAAGTAAGGTAGATCACCATAATCACGATAAAATAGCTATTTTACCCCATCGCCCCATTGAGTCTATATGTCCTTCAACTCTCTAAACTCATTTTGCGTAATACTAATATGAGTAAAATCCCAAAGTTTAGATACATACCCGTTAATTAAGCTATTCCCTTTCTCTAATTGCGTTCGCTCCAACCAAGTGCGAACAACTGCATTGTCTCCCACTTTATCAAGGAACCCGTTCTCCATAACCAGCTTTCTAACTTTAGAAACTGACCGTGAATCGATACCTCTAGAAAGATAAGATGATATGCACAAAAATAAAACACCATGAGTTAGTATCGCAACATAAAATATAAGCCAAGTTAAATAAACACACCTATCTGGGTAATTACTAAAATTAGGATTGCTCTATCTAAAGTGGGTTCTTAGGGTTTACTATATGCGGTTTAGATCTAAAGTTGAGGTACCCGAACCAGCAGATTCCTCGATCTTCACCCATTATAGGCTCATAGAGACCGAGTTCGGTTCAGGGGAATACATTTCCCTATGGCCATGCGGAAGTGAAAACTTCACGGAGACATAGGTACAGATGTATTCAAAAGCAATCCACTAGCCCATGCGGAGGTGAAAACCTCACGAAGGCATAGCTTCTCGCTCCCACTTAAAAGGTACGACCGCGATGGTCATGCAGTGTAATGCAAAAACATTTTATAAAATCACATGCAAAACAAAATCATGGCTTTTCAAATTAGACTTTCAAATTTTCGACATTTGGACAATAACTAATCAATTTTGGCTTGACTCTAAAAAAAATTCCCCAGTGGAGTCGCCATGCTGTCGAAACCATTTTAAAATCGAGTTTTAAAAAATGAGGATCGACTTTGAAAACCAAAAATGGGAGTCGCCACTAATCCCTTTTTACTTAGGTGTGATTGGATCACCTTACAAAACGTTTATTTTAAAACATTTAATTTTTGGTCCACGAAAAACAAGAAAATAGGTTCGAGAGTCGGTTACATTTGAGGAAGAGTTAGCACCCTCATAACGCCCAAAAATTGGTACCAAATTGATAAAATTATGTCCAAATGTTTAACATTTAAAAGCATTTAAAAATATGATTTTCAGAAGACTTCAAACTATTTAATTTAAAATATGAGAGTTCCTCGATACGAAAGATTATAAACATCACATCCAACACAATTGGACACGATGTTTTTTTAAACCTTCATATCTAAGATCATCTCATGATTTTATAAGAACTTTGAGAAATTTTGTTTTAAAATTTGAGATTTCTTCGATCCGAAAGAATATAAACATCACATTCAGCACGATTGGACATGACATTTTAAACCCTCGTCACTAGGATTAATCTCATAATTTTATAAAACTTGTCAAAAGGATATTTAGTTATTTAGCCAAACGAAAAATCGCAACCCAGCACGATTGGGCACTATTTCCCGAATTTCTAAATAACAAAACATTGCCTTCTTTTGAAAACTTTTAAGTAAAATATTGATTTTGTAAAAATGTATTTTTTGTTTTAAACCATAACCATGTGGCGATATTACATTTGATCATAAAAAAACTATAACATGCTAATATTTGAGATAGGCAATAATAATATGAAATACAACAAATAATAATTCCTATACTAAATCAATTGCGATATATGATGAGGTATAAACAATAAAATTAGCTATGAACATATTTTATGCAAATTAAAATAGATAAAAGGAACAACAATATAAACAATGTGTTAAAAATATAATAATTTTAAAGAAGAAAGAAATTTTTTAAATGAATACATTATAAAATTATAATATTATGTAATATACACCTTTTTAAAAATATAATATAATGTCTAATATATATAAATACTAAAATAATATATAATAAAAATAATAATAAGACAAAATAATAGATATTTATAATTTAATAAGTTAGTATAGATATAAAATATTTAATATAACACATATTTTAATAACCAATTTTGAAAAAAATTTAAAAAGGATTAAATTGAAAAATAAACAGATTTCTAGGTTAATTTTTAAAAATGAATTAATTAATAGGACGTAATTAAATTTAATAAAATAGTGGAGGGATTAAAAGGGTAATTTTCTCATTTTTCAAAAACACGCGGACCCTGGTTCGGGTCCGGATCAACGCGCGGGTCATGCGTGGTCAAAACGACGTTGTTTGCTTTCGTCTATAAAAGTCAGTTTTCTGAAAAAAAATCATTAGTTTTAGGTTTTTTTTTTAAAAAAAAAACTTAGAATCCTCTAAAAGAAAAGGAAGAAAAGCTGCGTCCTTTAAATGCTGCGTTCGTTCAGACCCTCGCGACGCTGCCTCTCGTGGCCGGGTGGCCGGAGGTCTTGGTCGACGGTTTTCGCGTTTTCGATAGGGTAAACTCCTTCCTTTTACTCTTTCAAAAATGGTTATATGCGCAACTAAATAAAAATAAAAATAAAACAAATAATAAAATAAAATATTCAGAAGAATCACCTCGGTGAAATAGGTCTTTTATTTCTCTGAATATTCTGACAAGATTTTGTAATCACTAGCCTCGTACAAATTTCTGCTTTCATGTATTTGAATCTTTTTTGTATTTCTATTTTTTTCTTTTTTTCCGTGTCCCTTTTTACAGATTTTACAAGGTTTTATACCCCAAAAACAAAATAAAAAAAAGGAAAAGATATATTTCCATATCTTTCCATATCTGTGCCTTTTCTTCGCTGCGATTTGTTTCCTTTTTCTGCTTCGGTGTTTTCCTTTTTTTGCGAGTTGAAGATCTCATGACGATGGGCTTGAATCATGGCACGATCGAAGGGCGGACGAGACTATGGCGCGACGATTGGTCTCCATTGAAGCGGGCGACCGTTGGACGCATTGGAAATGTGACGATTGAGTGCCCTATTTGGCTGACAACTGCTATGTTTGGGACATTTTGGCGCCTAGGGTTTCGAAACTCTAGGCTTCACGAGGTTTGGTTAATGTTGGGCCAAATGGGCTGTGTAGCTTTTGGGTCTCGGTGGGATTTAGTTTGGGTGTAATAGGTATTTTGGGTTTTATAATTGGGTTAGAGTGTAGCTGTTTGGGTAGGCTGTTTTGGGCTTTAGTTATATTTGGGCTGTAAAAGGACTTCGACATTATTTAATTTTTTTTGTTTTATTTCTAAACCCAGTCAAAATTGGGCTCTTACAATCCCATCAGTAAAGCTTCTTCTGGACGCTTCCCCATTTCTCCTTCAGGTTCATTAACTTCTTGGTGTTCACGATTAGGTGGCCTTGTCTGTTCATCTGCTCCATTTCTGAGTCTACTCTCTCAAACGCCCTCCTTTTCTTTACACACCTCTTCTCTTCACTAACAAATACTCTGGTAGTTTAACTCCCCCTAACTCCTTGGCGATCTGATGCTTGGCAAACTCTAGAACACCACCTACCAGGTAAAACTCTCTCAACGATTTTAGAGATTCTGTGGCTAAAATATGGGCTAGGTTTTTTTATTCTCTTGGTATATGCTCAAAACAACACTTCTCAATCTTTGTCTGTAACTGCTGAATATCATGAATAATAGCCCCTATCTGTGATCTATCTTTCATCTGTTTTTTGTATTTCTTTATTACTGTCAACGCATTGCCCTCGATAACTATTTTTCTCCATCGCATGTTAACTCCGGTATGCACCGCAATGCTGCAAGCGATTGCCTCAGTCGCGAAAGAAGATGGTACTTTTTCATGTATCATTGAGAGTGAAAGCAAGACTGATCCTTCCTTATCCCTAGCCACAACACCCTTTGTTGCTCAGAACGACCAAAATCGTGGGCACCGAAAAGTGTATTATCGGGCCTCCGTCTTAGTAAATCGAGTTAGTAAATAATCATTAGGAGTAATTATGAGTCTAGTAGTGTGTTTAATTAGATTTTTATATAGTGAATTTAGCTTAATTTAAAGTAATTATGAAAAGGATCAAATTGAATAAGGAGTAAAAGTTTAATTATAGATTAAAAGAAATTATAAAGGACCAAAATGGCAATTATGCCATTTAGCATAAGTTGAGGCGGCATAAGCTTAAAAAAATCTGAGATTTTATGTGTTAAAATATATTATTCATATTATTAAATAATTATATTAATATAATATTATATTATATAATAAAGTAAATAGTATAAAAGAAATAGGAAAAGAAACAGGAGAGAACAGAGAAACATTCGAAACAAGCAGGAAAGAAGAAGAAAAGAAGGAAAAAGGAAAAACTAAAGATTTAAGGTTTGAAGTTTTAAAAGGTAAGTCAATTTAGTCATTTTCTCTTAATTTTGATGTTTTAGAAGCTTTAAAGCAAGATTTTGATGAAACTAAGTTGGTATTTTGAGAGTTTTAGGTTTTTAAATATAGTTTATGTTGAAGAAAAGATGAATTATGGATTAAATTAGATGAAATCTAAGTTAGAATTAGTAAAAGGATTAAATTGTAAGGTAAGCTATAAGTTTTCTACTATAGGGATTAATTTGGAAGAAATTATGAATTAGGGTTTTATTATGAAAATTATATAATCAAGTTGAATATGGAAGGAATTTAAGTAGAATCAAAGCATGAATTAAGTTAAGAAATAAGTAAACTTAATTAGGATTTAATTGCAAAATAAGTTATAAGAAAATAGTTTTGGGACAGCAGCAGTAGAGTAACTTTGAAAATTCACTAAAAATTGTAGAAGTGGAATTAGAAGTTGAGTGAGATATGAAATTAAAGCTTATTGAGTCTATTTTCATATGGAAGAAACAGAGAAAGCAAATAAGTTCTGTATTATGAGATATTTAAATTTTAGTGAAACTGGTTCAGGGTGATTTCGAGATCCCCTGTTCTGAATTGGAAAAATCATTAAAAATTATAAAAAAATAATTTGGGGACATAATTTATTTGGATAGATTCCTTAATGAGTCTATTTTATAAGAAATAAACTAGGACATAATTTGAATTCTGTATAAAAAGATAATTAAATTTTAGCAAAGAGTGGTCGGAACTGTCCGACAACAGAATAGGGGTAATTTTAAAGAATAAACTGTACTTATTGGATAAATCAAAATTCTGAAAATTTTATGGCAAGAATATATGTGAGTCTAGTTTCATAGAAAATTTACGGATCTTAATTTGGAAATCTGTAACTCAAGATATAGATAATTTAGTGACAATGACTTAGGTAGACAGTTTTGAAAGAACTTATAAGTAAATAATAGAATCGTGTATAAAGAATGTAGAATGAAGAGGAAGAGTAGAAATTGAATAAAATTCATTATTTATTGTAATTTAATGCTGTAATTAATAATGTAAATTATTATTTTGTAGCTAACAAGGAAAAAGAGGCAAAGGCATCCAAGGAAAAGAAAAGATCACCGAGGAGTAAACGTGTATTTCGGGTTTGTATTACTATAATTCAAATTCTTTATTATTCATTAAATGTTAAATTAATTTATGTATATGGTAAGTAAATCATAAGGTAAGTGTTTTATTGAATTGAATAGAAATTGAGTTGAATGATGGATATGTATTGAAATTGAATTGTATGTGGATTGAAATGGAAAAGTGTATTTGATATTGAAATTGAATTTGTTATGAAAATGAAAATGAAATTGAGAACTAAAATACCCTATTAACTAGTCGGGTTGAGTCGGATATAATTGGCATGCCATAGGATTTGAAGTGTACGGATTTATCGGCTTTGCCGATCGTGCACTTTATGTGTCGTATATCGTGCACTTTATGTGTCGATTCCGTGCACCTCGTGTGTCGTATCGTGCACCTCGTGTGTCGTTTGAGCACTTATGTGTCGATATCGATCGGTACTATGTACCGTTTTAGGCACAATGTGCCGATTGGTGTGTTTGGGTTGGAATCCGTGTATCCGTTAAAGTCCGAGTGCATTAATAGGGTAAATAAGGAAAAGGTTAAATTGAATAAAATGAAATGATTGAGCCATTGGAAGTAATGCGAAAATAGAACATGAACTGAAAAATGTGATTGGAATATGTGTATGAGAATGGAAAGTATGAACCATTGGTTCAAGAAATGGATAGTGGCTCAACATGATTGTGTATTATTTCAATTGTTGAATTGCTAAAATTGAATTGTATGAATATATTGAATGACAAACTTATGTTTGAATTGGTTTAGTAAAATTAAAGTGATATGATTTAATGATATGATTATTATGTTTATAATCTGAATTATGGTAATACCACTTGAATTTATGTATACTCGTGTCACGGTTGTTTCCGTCATGCAGTTAATAGGTGTTCAAAGTTCGATTCAAACATCCAAGACGATCCCGACTCGAACAAAACTCGGTGATGTATTCTCCTTTGATAAAAGTGGCATGTACATAGGTGTTGTTTTGGTCACTTTAAATTACTATATGACTTTTGTTGTAAAGAATGATATTTGGTATTTGATGTTATAAGTATAATTTAAATATGATTAAATATGAAATTGCATTGGTTGAATTGTTGGATTTTGGAATTGGTTGAATTGGTTATATTTGGAATGAATACGGTTTTTAATTGCGGGGGTTATATGTAAAATAAGCGAAATCTTTTAAATTTAAATAAAATTTACTGAGATAAAATCCGGAGTATTCAAACAAGTCCCGTCCCATTTTAATACATGGTTTAGGTTTTAAATGTCCTTCATTGGGATTTATTAAATAATTATACTATGAATATTATTTTATTTGTGAATAATTTGTAAGTTATCGATATGTTAGAATGCCTTGTAACCTGTTTAATGACGGTTTAGGGTTAGAGGTGTTACATTTAGTGGTATCGAGCTATCAGTTTATCCGATTCTCGGGCTAAATTGAGTTAGGAAGTGAGTTTAGTAGTACATGCCACTTTTGAATTAAAAATTGAGTCGGGAATTTTGGATCTTGACCTATTTATTTATTTTTGTTTTATAGATTAAAGATGTCGATAAACACATTGATGATATAAATGAAGAAATGTTCCTTGGAGATGAAGAATCATATGATCTAGATGAAGCAGTCACTACACCTAGTGTAAATCCGATCAATCACCTCCCAATGTAGAAAGAGAGAACATTAGGAGAGAGATGAAAAGGTAGAAATGATTATGATGTAGTAAGGGTTTTAAGCGATGCTCTTGACGAATAGCGGAGTCTATACCGCTACCACGCCCTGTACTGCTCCTAGACGGCCCCGATAAAAGAGTTAAGGAAATACGGTGCTACGAATTTATGGTGCAGCGATGGGGTTGATCCATCTGCAGCAGAGAATTGGATGGAATCAACTAAACGGGTTCTGCAACAATTAGAATGTACCCCAGGAATGCTTAATCATGTTGTTTCATTACTTCGTGAAGCTTATCGTGGTGGGAATCAGAATCCGACATTTGCCGTGAGCATGTAACGTGGGAATTATTTCAAAAGGAATTTCAAAAGAAGTATGTTGGAGAGTTATATATTGAAGATAAAAAGGTGAATTTCTAATGTTGAAGCAAGGTAATTTATCGTAGTGGATTATGAAAGGAATTTTCTCGATTGAGTCGATATGCTATTGAGTTCATTCCAATGAGTGATAGTCGCAAAAGATTTTTACGGGATTGCGAGATGAAATCAAGATTCAATTAGTAAGTCTCGAATTCATCGAACTTGACTTTGATTGAGCGAGCGAAAATGATAGAACAAGTATTAGGCCTGGACAAAAAGTCAGAAATGGGTAAATTAGCTGGAAAACGTTTGGGCACCACCAGTTCTAATCCATTACCGAAGAGATCCAGAGAATCAAGAAGTAGTTGGAGGCCAAGTTTCAGATCTGATAGAGGTGATAAAGGTCAGGGTAAACAGACTACTATTTCTACTGGCAGTGTAAAAGGTCCACCCCGAGATGCAAAAATTTTAGAATGTGGTTATTGTGGGAAGAAACATTTAGGTGAATGTTGGAAAGTGACTGGAGGTTGCTTCCGTTGCGGGTCGGCAGAGCACTTCGTTAAAGATTGTCCAAAGAATAAAAACGTTACATCAGTAACATCCCAAAGATCAGTGTCTACTGCTCAAGGCAGAGGTTCGGGTAGAGGTGGTTCCGTATCCAGAGGTGGAGGTGTCTGAAGAGGCAAGTGATATAGTTACGGTGATCGGAAGCTAGAGCACCAGCCAGGCCTCACGTGGTTCGGACTCGGGAAGAAGGTGATGCACATGATGTCGTGGATGTATATTTTTATTGTATTCGAGCCTATCTATGCTTTAATTGATCCGGGTTCGTCACATTCATATATTAATTCAAAATTAGTTGAGTTGAGAAGTTAGAATCAAATGTCTAGAGTTTATATAGAGGTGTCTAGCCCTTTAGGACAAACAGTATTAGTAGATAGAGTATGCTTAGGAGATGCCCGTTAATAATACATGATAAAATGTTTCGTGGATTTGTTGATCATGCCTTTTGGCGATTTCGATATCATTTTGGGTATGGATTGGTTATCCGAGCATGAGGTAATTTTGGACCGCTATAAAAGAGGTTTAGTATTCAAGCGAAAACGGGATAGAATTGAAGTGAATGGCATCCGTACCGTTGGTTCGACACGTATCATTTCAAATGATGAAGGCTAATAAATTATTACTGTGAGGTTGTTCAACATATTTGGCATATGTTATTAATTACGATTGATTGAGAGCCAATGCGGCGATTAGGATCAGTATGCGAGTTTCGGATGTATTTCGGAAGAACTACTGGGTTTACCACGATAGGGAGGTTGAATTTGCTATTGAGGTGTATCCAGTACAAAGACCAATTTCTATACCTCCGTATCGAATGTCGCCTCTTGAATTGAAAGAGTTGAAAGTACTGATTGCAAGATTTACTAGATCGAGGCTTCATCCGACCAAGTATTTCACCCTAGGGAGCTCCAGTGTTGTTTGTTAAAAAGAAAGATGGTTCTATGCGGTTATGCATTGATTATCGACAGTTGAATAAAGTAACGATCAAGAATCGATATCCATTGCCTCGTATAGATGACTTATTTGATCAGCAAGGGAGCTTGAGATTTTCTAAAATTGATTTGAGATCGGGTATTATCGGTGAAGGTGAAGGAAAGTGATGTGCCTAAGCGCCTTAGTACCGTTATGGCCATTATGAATTTTTGGTAATGCCGTTTGGATTGACCAATGCCCCAGCTGCTTTTATGGATCTGATGAATCGCATTTTCCAGCCTTACTTAGATCAGTTTGTGGTGGTATTTATTGATGATATATTGGTATACTCAAGAGAGGTAGAACATGATCAACATCTTGAAAAGTTTCTGATTCTCGGGAAACAGCAGTTATATGGGAAATTAAGTAAATGTGAATTCGTTGTCGAAGTGGTATTTTTAGGACATGTAGTATCTCGCTAATGGAATTAGAGTTGATCCGAAGAAGATTGAAGCAATTGTTCGATGGAAGGCGCCAAAGAATATATCGGAGGTCGCAGCTTTTCTCGGTTTGGTGGATATTATCGAAGATTTGTAAATGGATTCTCAAAGATAGCACTACCAATGACTAAACTATTCTGGAAGAATGTTCCTTTTGTTTGGGATGATCGATGTCGAAAAGTTTTGAGACTTTGAAGCAAATGTTGTGAGGCACCTTAGTATTAACATTACCAGTCGGGAAAGATTTTGTTGTGTATAGTGATGCTTCTTTGAGTGGTTTGGGTTGTGTATTGATGCAAGATGGGAAAGTCATTGCTTATGCATCTAGACAGTTGAAGCCACATGAACGTAATTACCCGACGCACGACTTGGAATTAGCTGCAGTAATTTTTGCTTTAAAGATTTGGAGGCATTATCTTTATGGCGAGAAATGCTATATCTACACAGACCATAAAAGTCTCAAATATCTTCTGTCACAGAAAGAGTTGAATTTAAGGCAAAGACGGTGGATCGAGCTTCTAAAAGATTATGATTGTGTTATAGACTATCATCCAGGAAAAGCAAATGTGGTAGCTGATGCATTAAGTAGAAAAGCTGCGATTGAATTACGAGCAATGTTTGCTCGACTCAGTGTTAATGATGATGGAAGCTTGTTAGCTGAGTTAAGGGTCAAGCCGATGATGTGGGATCGGATCAGAACAGCTCAGATGGAAGATGACAAATTATTAAAGAAAAGAGAAATGGTTCAGAATGGTACAGTCGAGAATTTTAGTATTGATCAACATGGTTGTTTGAGATTTCAAAATCGGATTTGTGTTCCAGCTACTTCTGAATTAAAGAAGATGATTCTTCAAGAAGCACACGATGGCACCTTTGCATTGCATCCTGGTGGAACAAAAATGTATCGTAATTTACGAGAGCTTTATTGGTGGCCAGGGATGAAGAAAGATATAGTTGAATATGTCAGTAAATGTTTGACTTGTCAACGAGTAAAGGCCGAACATCGTGAATGGCTGAGGATTACTCCAGCCTATTAGTATTCCTGAATGGAAATGGGATAGCGTTACTATGGATTTTGTTACGGGGTTGCCACTGTCCGTGAGCAAAAAGAATGCCATTTGGGTGATAGTTGATCGGCTTACTAAGTCCGCTCATTTTATAGCGATCGGGGTGATTGGTCTTTCTGAAGCTTGTGAAGTTTATATCCAGAAATTGTGAGACGCATGGTATTCCGGCATCTATAATTTCCGATCGGATCCACGATTTACATCGAGATTTTGGAGGCGATTACATGATTCTTTGGGTACTCGACTTAATTTGATCGCATTTCATCCACAAACCGATGGACAATCGGAACGGTAATTCAGATTTTAGAAGACATGCTTCGGGCTTGTATTATTGACTTTGAATCAGGTTGGGAACGATACTTGCCGTTAGCTGAATTTGTTTATAATAATAGTTTCCAATCCAGTATTCAGATGGCTCCATATGAAGCATTATACGGTCGAAGATGCCGATCACCGGTATGTTGGACAGAGTTGAATGAGAAAAAGATAGTTGGACCAGAATTAATTCAAGAGACAGAAGAAATAGTTAAAAAGATCAGAGACAGGTTGAAAGTAGCTTTTGACAGACAAAAGTCTTATGCAGATCTGAAGCGACGGGATATAGAGTATTCTGTAGGTGATAAAGTGTTTCTAAAGGTATCGCCTTGGAAGAAAGTTTTGAGATTTGGTCGTAAGGAAAATTAAGTCCTCGTTACATTGGGTAGTATGAAGTAGTTGAAAGAATCGAGGCAGGTTGCCTATCGACTAGCTTTACCTCCGAGTTCTGAAGATTCATGATGTTTTTCATGTTTCCATGTTACGAAGGTATCGATCGGATCCATCTCATATTATTTCTACTGAAGACATTGAGATTAGACCGGATTTGTCATATGAAGAAGAACCGGTTCAAATACTAGCTCGAGAAGTGAAAGAATTAAGAAACAAACGAGTCCCTTTGGTAAAAGTATTGTGGAGAAGCCATAGTGTGGAAGAAGCAACTTGGGAACCGGAAGAAACTATGAGAGCACAGTATCCTCACCTATTCTCAGGTAAATTTCGAGGACGAAATTTATTAAGGGGGGAGAAATGTAACGACCAAAATCTATGGACACAGAAAAGTGTATTATCGGGCCTCCGTCTTAGTAAATCGAGTTAGTAAATAATCATTAGGAGTAATTATGAGTCTAGTAGTGTGTTTAATTAGATTTTTATATAGTGAATTTAGCTTAATTTAAAGTAATTATGAAAAAGGATCAAATTGAATAAGGAGTAAAAGTTTAATTATAGATTAAAAGAAATTATAAAGGACCAAAATGGCAATTATGCCATTTAGCATAAGTTGAGGCGGCATAAGCTTAAAAAAATCTGAGATTTTATGTGTTAAAATATATTATTCATATTATTAAATAATTATATTAATATAATATTATATTATATAATAAAGTAAATAGTATAAAAGAAATAGGAAAAGAAACAGGGAGAGAACAGAGAAACATTCGAAACAAGCAGGAAAGAAGAAGAAAAAGAAGGAAAAGGAAAAACTAAAGATTTAAGGTTTGAAGTTTTAAAAGGTAAGTCAATTTAGTCATTTTCTCTTAATTTTGATGTTTTAGAAGCTTTAAAGCAAGATTTTGATTAAACTAAGTTGGTATTTTGAGAGTTTTAGGTTTTTAAATATAGTTTATGTTGAAGAAAAGATGAATTATGGATTAAATTAGATGAAATCTAAGTTAGAATTAGTAAAAGGATTAAATTGTAAGGTAAGCTATAAGTTTTCTACTATAGGGATTAATTTGGAAGAAATTATGAATTAGGGTTTTATTATGAAAATTATATAATCAAGTTGAATATGGAAGGAATTTAAGTAGAATCAAAGCATGAATTAAGTTAAGAAATAAGTAAACTTAATTAGGATTTAATTGCAAAATAAGTTATAAGAAAATAGTTTTGGGACAGCAGCAGTAGAGTAATTTTGAAAATTCACTAAAAATCGTAGAAGTGGAATTAGAAGTTGAGTGAGATATGAAATTAAAGCTTATTGAGTCTATTTTCATATGGAAGAAACAGAGAAAGCAAATAAGTTCTGTATTATGAGATATTTAAATTTTAGTGAAACTGGTTCAGGGTGATTTCGAGATCCCTGTTCTGAATTGGAAAAATCATTAAAATTATAAAAAATAATTTGGGGACATAATTTATCCGGATAGATTCCTTAATGAGTCTATTTTTATAAGAAATAAACTAGGACATAATTTGAATTCTGTATAAAAGATAATTAAATTTTAGCAAAGAGTGGTCGGAACTGTCCGACAACAGAATAGGGGTAATTTTAAAGAATAAACTGTACTTATTGGATAAATCAAAATTCTGAAAATTTTATGGCAAGAATATATGTGAGTCTAGTTTCATAGAAAATTTACGGATCTTAATTTGGAAATCTGTAACTCAAGATATAGATAATTTAGTGACAATGACTTAGGTAGACAGTTTTGAAAGAACTTATAAGTAAATAATAGAATCGTGTATAAAGAATGTAGAATGAAGAGGAAGAGTAGAAATTGAATAAAATTCATTATTTATTGTAATTTAATGCTGTAATTAATAATGTAAATTATTATTTTGTAGCTAACAAGGAAAAGAGGCAAAGGCATCCAAGGAAAAGAAAAGATCACCGAGGAGTAAACGTGTATTTCGGGTTTGTATTACTATAATTCAAATTCTTTATTATTCATTAAATGTTAAATTAATTTATGTATATGGTAAGTAAATCATAAGGTAAGTGTTTTCATTGAATTGAATGGAAATTGAGTTGAATGATGGATATGTATTGAAATTGAATTGTATGTGGATTGAAATGGAAAAGTGTATTTGATATTGAAATTGAATTTGTTATGAAAATGAAAATGAAATTGAGAACTAAAATACCCTATTAACTAGTCGGGCTGAGTCGGATATAATTGGCATGCCATAGGATTTGGAAGTGTACGGATTTATCGGCTTTGCCGATCGGGCACTTTATGTGTCGTATATCGTGCACTTTATGTGTCGTATTCCGGGCACCTCGTGTGTCGTATCGTGCACCTCGTGTGTCGTTTTGAGCACTTATGTGTCGATATCTTGATCAGTACTATGTACTGTTTTAGGCACAATGTGCCGTCTTGGTGTGTTTGGGTTGGAATCGTGTATCCGTTAAAGTCAAAGTCATTAATAGGGGTAAATAAGGAAAAGGTTAAATTGAATAAAATGAAATGATTGAGCCATTGGAAGTAATGCGAAAATAGAACATGAACTGAAAAATGTGATTGGAATATGTATGAGAATGGAAAGTATGAACCATTGGTTCAAGAAATGGATAGTGGCTCAACATGATTGTGTATTATTTCAATTGTTGAATTGCTAAAATTGAATTGTATGAATATATTGAATGACAAACTTATGTTTGAATTGGTTTAGTAAAATTAAAGTGATATGATTTAATGATATGATTATTATGTTTATAATCTGAATTATGGTAATACCACCGAGTTTATGTATACTCGGTGTCACGGTTGTTTCCGTGCGCAGTTAATAGGTGTTCAAAGTTACGATTGACATCCTAGACGATCCCGACTCGAACAAAACTCGGTGATGTATTCTCCTTTGATAAAAGTGGCATGTACATAGGTGTTGTTTTGGTCACTTTAAATTACTATATGACTTTTGTTGTAAAGAATGATATTTGGTATTTGATGTTATAAGTATAATTTAAATATGATTAAATATGAAATTGCATTGGTTGAATTGTTGGATTTTGGAATTGGTTGAATTGGTTATATTTGGAATGAATACGGTTTTTAATTGCAGGGGGTTATATGTAAAAATAAGCAGAAATGCTGTCGAAATTTAAATAAAATTTACAGATAAAATCCGGAGTATTCAAACAAGTCCCGTCCCATTTTAATACATGGTTTAGGTTTTAAATGTCCTTCATTGGGATTTATTAAATAATTATACTATGAATGTTATTTTATTTGTGAATAATTTGTAAGTTATCGATATGTTCGGTAATGCCTTGTAACCTGTTAAATCCGGCGACGGTTTAGGGTTAGAGGGTGTTACATGCTCGACCCAAAGAACTATTGAACGCTGCATCGAAGTTAATCTTGACAAACTGCTCTGAAGGGGGTTTCCAGTGTTTTGTCTCTATCTGAACTTTTTTCATTGTTGTTGCTTTCTCAATCACATCTAATTCAATGATGTAATTTCTGATGAATTTTACTGTTTCCTCCACAGATATTTGGATTCTCTCGTGAACACCCCTATTTCTTTCACCTCAGATAGCCCACAAGGTGCAGTAAAAAAGTCTACACTGTATAGGAGTGCACTTCTCAAAGACCCAGGTAAGCCATTCCTTAAACCCCATATCTGAAATTTTGAAAAAATCCAGAAGAGATAACTGCTTCGAAATTTCTAGTGAAACAGGACATTCCCGGAATAAATGGCTTATATCATCATTTCTGCTTTTTATAGCGAGGACAAATTTGAATGTTCGACAGTCTCCTATGATGCATGTTAACCCTTGTAGGAAGATAATTCCACGCAATTTTCCATGTTGTAATTTTGATCTTAGAAGGGAGATTTATTGACCAAAGTTTTTTGTAGAAATTCTTATAGACTGTTTGTAAGGCATAAGCCGTAAGATCCAATTCGATATGTTGTAATAGTTTGTAGGCTCTTCGTACCGTGAATTCTCCCGAAGGCTCCCCACTCCAGGCCATCACATCATCATTCGGTTCTTTTGCTAATGAGATGCGCATAATCTTCTCAACTATGAAATCCGGAAAGGTAGGCTCTAACACCTCATTTTTCCATTTCCTACTACTGTGATCAATCAAATCAGCCACTTTAAAGTCATTTAAACTGTTAACATAAGAAATTAACCTGGAATTTTGCAAATATGGTACCCAAGCATCGTTTAAAATTGAGATTTTTGTACCACTTCCCACCTTCCAACAAAGTCCATCCATTAGCACCCCCTTAGCTGCCCATATACTTTTCCATGTAAACGAACTGTTACTCCCCAAACTCGAATTGATGAAGGTTGTGTTCGGAAAATATTTAGCTTTATAAATCCTCGCTACTAAGGAATATGGATTGTTCATAAAACGCCAGCCACATTAAATTTGGCAAAACTCCTGAAACCCATTCCTCCTTCCTCTTTAAACAACACAAGTTCTTCCATTGACACCAGTGAATACCCTGCTTCCCATAACTCTTTTGCCACCAAAATCTTGAAATAATTTTCTCGAGTTCATCACAAAAAGAATTTGGTAGTAAAAAGCACGACATAGCATAGGTAGGAATGCTTGAAGAACTGATTTTATAAACACTTCTTTTCCACCTTGAGATAAAAACCTAGTACACCATCCTTTGATTCTGAGTATAACCTTTTGTTTAAAAGCTTGAAAAGAGTCCTTCTTGCGTCTGCCAACCAGACTTGGGAGGCCTAAATATTTTTCCATATTTGTTGATGGTCTCACCCCCAAAATTCCCAATACTTCTTCCTTAATTTCTTCTTTTGTATTTGAACTGAAAAAGACTGAGGATTTACTAAAATTCACACATTGGCCTGAACAATCACCTTATTCCTTCAGAATCCCTTTAAACAGTCTTTCTCCCTTTCTTGTTGCGTCGTCGAAGAGGATGCAGTCATCTGCAAACAGTAAATGTGTAATCACTGGTCCACTCCGACTTGCTTTTGCCTCTATTATTCCACCTTCTTTCTGGGCCATCTTCATCAAAGCCGATAATCCTTCATTGCAAAATAGAAAGAGAAAGGGACTTAAGGGATCCCCTTGTCTCAAACCCCTAGTAGCTTGAAAAGATTCTCCCCTGATCCCATTAACATTAACAGCAAAAGATGCAGTAGTGATGCATTTTAGAATTAGCTCTACCCATTTGTTATCAAACCCCATTTTCAACATAACTGCTTCATTCGAGGTCTTGTTCTTGGTGTTGAATGATGAAATCAAATCTCAGCTCAGCCTATCCTTGTGATTTTTCTAAAAATATATGGCGTTCTTGATTGTTCATTGACATTGTTGATGCCGTACGTGTTTAGAAAAATGCACGTGATTGCAGGAAACAAACTTTAGCTCCATTGCACCCAGCCCACAACCTTCTTTTCTAAGCTTTTTAATTTTTAAAGGCATATGACTATTAAGGATCTGTTAGAAGTTGTTATATCTGCTAACAGTATGCTGTTAAGCAAGTTATAGTTGGTTAGCTATCTTGTATTCTATAAATACAGTATCTGTTGTATAGAGGAGGCAGAAATCAATTCATAAGTAGAGAAATAATTTTCTATTCTATGTAGTGTTTAGTTACCCAAATTCTTTCATGGTATCAGTCGCCTAGGTGTTCCTTCACGATAACCACCATGCAATCCGATGATTCCGCCAATGTCGAGACTCATGGCACTTCTTTTTCCGGTGATCGGCTTATTAATTCTTTTCCACGACATGATATTGTCAAGCTTGATGCTAACACATTTGTTCAGTTTCAACAACTTGTTAAGACTCAATTTGGAAAAACTATTAAACAATTTTAAAGTGATTGGGGTAGAGAGTTTTGGGCGTTCACTTCTATTCTGGCTTCTCATGGTATCATTCATTGTCTATCTTGTCCATATACTTCAGAACAGAATGGGATGGCTGAGCGCAAATATCGTGATATTGTTGACATGGGCATTACTCTTTTGGCTCAAGCTGGTCTCTCTATGGACGACTGGGGATATGCGTTCTGCTGTGTTGTTCATCTCATCAATAGGCTTCCTACGTCTGTTCTGAATGGACAGACTCCGTATCAGGCTCTCTATGGAACTGAACCCACATATGCTCATCTCAGGGTTTTTGAGTGTTGCTATTTTCGTGTCTTTGTCCTTTTCAAACAAATAAGTTGAATTTTCGATCTCAACCATCTGTGTTTTTGTGATATAGTTCTCAACATAAAGGATATCAATGCCTTTTGCCTAATGGTAAAGTTATTATCTCCGCCATGTCGTCTTTGATGAAAACAAGTTTTTAAACTCCGAACCTGCTGGAAAGGGACCTGTTGTTGATCACACTCAACCGGTTTTGACCTATGTTCCACTTGTACGGACCTGTCCTATGGCACCGTCCGTTGTTTCACCTTCTATTTCATGTTCTCCACACAATCAATCCTCGTCAGGGTCTCCGATAGTTCAAGCTCAACCTGAAGTTGGATCTGGTTGCGAGTCGATGACGAATAAGAGTGGTAACGTTGAACATTATCCGACCGCTGAGGTTTCTTCTAGTGTTCAGGCATTGGTAATTCTTTTTCTAATAACCATCCGATGATGACTCGTTCGAAGGTTGGTATATTCAAACCCAAAGCTTTGACTGCTGAAGCAGTGGAACCTCTCACAATTGAAAGGCATTTTCTCATCCCGAATGGCGTGAAGCTACTCAAGTTGAGTATGATGCTCTAATTTGGAATGCTACATGAGATCTTGTTCGCTACCATCAACTCATAAAATTATTGGGTGTAAATGGATTTTCAAACTCAAGCGAAATCCGTATGGTTCGATTGCTCGGCGTAAGGCTCAATTGATTGCAAAAGGCTGCTCTTAGATTCCTGGGTGTGATTTCAAGGAACGTTTAGTCCAGTGGTGAAACCTGCTACTATCCGGGCTATTCTTTCTATTGTTGTTTCGAGAGGTTGGCAGCTTCATCAAGTTGATGTCAACAATGCCTTCTTAAATAGTGATCAGGACACTGAGGTGTTTATGCACCAACCTCCAGGGTATGTTAAGAGTGGTCCCGATGGTAAAACGCTTGTGTGTCGTCTAAAGAAAGCCCAGTATGGTCTTCTCAGGCTCCACGTGCGTGAATTGAGAAACTTAAGAAATTTCTTATTTCTATTGGGTTCGTCGGGTCCAAGTCCAATGCTTCGTTGTTTATTCGCATTCAGTCTGACTCGGTTCTCTATGTACTTGTCTATATTGATGACATTATTATTATTGAGAGCCTCCCAACTACTATCGATTGGTGTGTTTGGGTGTTGAATGATGAATTTTCGTTAAAAGATATGGGTGATCTTCACTATTTTCTTGGGCTAGAAGTTACCCTAGTTTCTGGCTCTCTTCATCTCTCCCAGAAGAAATATGTTCGTGACATTCTTGATCGTTGTTCGATGACTAATGCAAAGAGTGTTTATACACCGATGATTAGCTCGCCTACTCTATCGAAAAATGATGGTGAGTGCTTACAAGACCCAACGGAATACAGGAGTCTTGCTGAGGCACTTCAATATGTTGTTCTTACCCGATCCAATATTGCGTATGCCGTAAATCGAATTTTTCAATTCATGCACAATCCTACTACTGTTCATATGGTCGCACTAAAACGCATTTTGCGGTATCTGTGTGGTACGCTTGACTTTGGGATCATTTTTCGTCCATCGGCTCGTCTCTCTTTGGTCGGTTACACCGATGCCAACTGGGGTTTGGATTTTGACGATAGGCGGTCAACCTCCGGTTGTTGTGTTTATTTTGGTCACACTCCTATTTTTTGGTGTTCTAAAAAGCAGCAAGTAGTTTCGCATTTCTACAGCTGAAGTAGAGTATAGAAGTCTTGCGGCGGTTACCAGTGAGGTCACTTGGTTGTTGTCTTTGTTTCAAGAGTTACAAGTTCAGTCTGTTGATAAACCTACTGTGTGGTGTGATAATTCTAGTGCCGTTGCAGTTGCAGCTAACCCTGTGTTACACTCGAAGTTTAAGCATGTTGAGCTGGATTTGTTTTTTGTGCTCGAGAAAGTTGCAGATGGGTCCATTTTCGTAGGAGAAGTTCCTGCGTGTGATCAAGTGGTGATATTTTCACCAAGCCGTTGTCAGTGAGCTCTTTTACTCGATTTAGAAATTATCTTCGGGTCATATCCGTAGGGAAGATGGATGAATGTTAAGGATCTGTTAGAAGTTGTTATATCTGCTAACAATATGTTGTTAAGCAAGTTATAGTTGGTTAGCTATCTTGTATTCTATAAATACAAGATCTGTTGTATAGAGGAGGCAGAAATCAATTCATAAGCAGAGAAATAATTTTCTATTTTATGTAGTGTTTAGTTACCCAAATTCTTTCAATGACAGACATAATTCTTAATTTTTTTTTCATTATGTAGTTTTCGAAAAACAATTTTTTTTTTTTTAAAAAAGTCCCTACCAGAATCATCACATTATTTCCTAGTTTCTGTAAATTACGATGTTAGTCGCTAGCTACCAGTATTGGAAGGAAAAGTGACGAGCCAGCACTTGACAATTGTTTCGGGTAATTAGATGGTCTACTTGATCTCCTAAATCCATCTATTTTGAAGTTCAAAAGATTAAAAGAGATAAAAAAATTTAGTGGAGGACTAAAATGAATTTTTTTTATAAAGATGGAGTTAGAGTATATAATAATTAGTTGATAGCTTGTATAAAAGGAAGGCTAGGCTATAAGGGGTTTTTTCAAAGTGAGCAGCTCGTCTCATCTGTTGTTAATGATCACATACTACATATATATATATATGTTACTGGTTTTTACATATATATTTGATGGAAAAGAAACCCTATTTTCATCACAGTAAAACCAGCAATGGTCTATTCATTGTTCTCCATTGTCACATGTACCAGCACTACACATATTTATATGACCAAACAAAATTACGAGCATCATGGCATGTACAACTTATTGCCACATTTACACCTCCATGCTTCTGGATAGTACTCGGCAGTGACCGGTGTTCCAGGAGGTACCGGCACGTGAACAGGCTTGCACGGCGTGCACTTGCCGCACTTTGAGGCACACCGTGGCGGGGATGATCCGGGGCCGCTCAAAACTCTCCTGGGCAAGCCTGAAGGGTGTCCTTGGATGTCAACAGGTATAGATACTTGGTTCTCCTGGGCAATTTCCTGTGACAACCGAATCCTAGTCATCACCTACATGATAATTTAGTAGATGAAAACCCAAATCTATGGCTCTATTATTCCACCAATCTGCCCCCTACAAATACCTGAGAACAGTTATGTTCACGGGAAGGGAAGGGAAGGGAAGGGAAGGGAGGGAAGAATACAAATATAGAACCTAGTCCTAGATAGTACGTGTTTTGGGTTAAAGCGCTGAGCTCTGCTACCGCAAGTTACCAAGACAGACTCGTTAAAATTAAGAAGATGATAATTCTAAATTCTACAATGGCGATTGGCGAATGCTGCCGCGGGGTTCACGAGTGTTGATTTCTTTTTTTGTTGTTTTCCGGATGGAGATGGAGGTGGCGTGAAGCCCTAATCATACACTATGATACTATGATTCCATTCGATGCATCTCAAGACTCGTGTCGGTCCTTTCCTTCCCAAGGGCTGCACCACTCTACTCTACTCTACAGCACTTATTTCAATGGACTCTTTGATTGATTCAACCCCCCGTTTCTTATACAAAATTTTAACCCGCTAACAATGGTGTCTAGATCGATTGCCCTTAAAAGACTACTAGTATAAGATCATAGCATTGGTTTATTAGAGCAAGGATTTGAGAAACATATGCAGTGTGAACTGACTCACCTGAGAACAAATACCATCCGCTGCTTGAGCAAACAGTAGAAAACTGAAATCTGCTGTCCAAGAAAAAGAAACAGAGGGCTAAATTCAGATTATCATGCATAATAGCAAGCTGAGTTGAGATAGTAGAAGTAGAAACAGTTGTTTGAGTACAGGACCCATCGATTTGAGACCTTGAATCTGGACGCCCATGGGAAATAATTTAGAGGTCAAGATCTCCCTACATACCATACAAGGTTTTCCTTTTTCTTGTTAGGTGAGGGGAAAGAGCATACCTCGTTGGCATGTGGTTGCAGTGGTGATGATGCTAACCAATACCCAAACTGAGAAACAGAAAAGCAAGTGAGATTTGTGGGTGACGTTTAGTTTTCTGTATCCCTTACTCTCCATGATTCTTTCTTTTGAGACTTGGAAGATTGAGAGGAAGCGAATTATGAAGCTAAGCAGAGAGAAAATGAAAGGGTTCTTCCATATTCCATGCAAGTGTGAGGCCAAACCACTAGTTAATAAATTTCATGTTGGAGAAAGAGAAGAGGGTTGTTAATTTTGAGCTCTCTTTCTATATATATCTGTAGAGAGGAGTTGGAAACAAGTGGGCGGCACGTAGCTAAGAGGGGTTATTTTACATGGATGCAGGAGCAGAAGAGAGAAAAAAGCTTGTGAATCTATGCGGATGGTGGCTTCCTAAGCTTTACCATGTTTGGATGTTGGATTCTGTTGCAGGCTTTCTTCACTGTCTTTCTGTGATTCCCAAACTCAGAAATACATTCACACCAACATCCACCTCTGCTCCATCCATCCAAACCCCACCCCACCCCACCCCCCTCACACACTCTCTCTCTTTATCTCTTCCGTTGCTTTCGAGTTTTTCCTTTAATTTTCACAATACCACCAAACATTGTTAATGTCATTGTCATAAAACCCTGGAACTTTATACCCTCTCATATCTAGTTTAAGACTTAGGAGCTAGCTAGTGATTAGATTCTAAGGACGGAAAAAGAGTGTAACTTATTCATTTAATCAATCATACTATATCTAACTAAGTATGAAATTAATTAATATATTTGTATCTGTCCACATGAATGTCTGAGCTACTCTTGTTCCAACGACCGCTAGCCTCTAGGGTCTCCATCACCTACTTTTCAATAGTTTGATCCTTGGCATGCAAATATTTCACTAAAATCACTCCCATTTGCCAACTGCATGCTTCTTTCCTCCTGCTGATTAAACATTTCCCTTTAGGCTAATATATTCAATAGGCCCTCAAACTTTATTATTTTGTTTAAATTAGCCCTTATATCTTTATTGAATATGCAACTAAGCCTATATGTTAAATTTTAACATAGACAATTATTTGTTTGTATATACATTCAAAATTATATATTAATTCTAAATCAAAATAAATGTTGCGCTATAAAATTATATAATTAATTAGTAACGTGATTCCACATCATCCTTATCCTTTTCAATAAAAGAATCATAAATCAGATTTTTTCTCATGATTTTCAGTTTTTTCCTCCTGAAAATTTAAATCCAACTAAAAATACTAAAAAATAGGAGAAAAAATTTGATTTGTCATTCTCCTATTAGGAAGAGATAAGGATGGAGTGAAATTGCAGTTTCATATAATCCATTCTCTTTAAATAATATTAAATGTTAAATATTTTAAGAATACAATACACAATAATTGCTTAGTCTGCTATAAATCAAAGATTAAGTACCTAGTTGGATACCGAATAACTTATAAGGATTAATTTGAATGTAATGAAAGTATAAGGATATATTCAAATGAAGTGGTAAAGTTCAAGGACTTATTTAGTATATTAGCCTTTCCATTATTAACTAATTGCTGATTAATTAAATTCAAACACTGACCTTTTGACAAAAGAAAAAAAATTCAACCACTGTCCACATTATATTTATATATTTCTAAAGAAAGAGAGCCTATGGGTACAAAAGAGAATAGGATATGGCCGTGTGTGTGCTCTTCATTTATCAATGAATTTGTAGATTCCAAAGGCAAAGAAGTATGGACAAATAACGCAAACATTGTAGTGTAGTGTACCATACGAAAGCAATTTAAGAAAAAAAAGGTTTTGTTTTGGAAAAAAAAAAATTGGCTTTCTTTGGCTGTTGTTATGGGTTTTTTATATTGAGAGATAGGGATGTTTATGTGTTTAAAGATGAAGTTATATTTTATTCACTTGCAGTAATATCATATTTTAATATATAATTTTTTAGGATAATTGGGTAATTAAATTAATAGGTTTGAATTTCTCTGTGTATTCTATGTATGTTTAGGATACAATGTGGTATAAAGTTCACTGAGTTCAGATTCACCTGTAATAAAGGTAGAAGATTCGTTGAGGGCGTAATTAGTTGGTTTAGTTAAATTCACTAAACGCGTATAGCATCATTGAGAGACCCATATAATATGTGGTGTAGGTATAACATATCTGACTCGTGTTACATATATTGTGGGTTAAAAATGTAGATGAGGGTCCTATACGTTTGGGCTTTACCTAGCAATTGCTGAAAAACACTAGGGGTAAAAGTTCAGTGGAGTCAATGAAGTGAAACAGCACACAAATTTCCTCCACTAAAATCTACGATTTCAGTCTAATTGCTGTTGGAACTTGAAAAGGATTGGAAATGGGATTGTTGTGATAAGAAAGTAGGCATAAAATGAAATATGATGGTCCATACTTTATAGGATCTTGGCCTGAGTCCTGAAACTGAGATATACATGGGATTTGAAGAAATAATCACTGAAAGAGTTAAAGAGTAGGTGGGGACGATGAAATCTTGCGTAGATATATAGATGTGGATGTGGAGAAAGGGAAAAGTCTGTACAAAAAACTAATGAATGAATGAATATATATTGTTATTATGCTTTTGTTCGTATCTAATAAAGTCTTGCAATTGGGAAGCCAACACTTGAGACTTGTTTCTCATGGTTTACTTTCTTTTTTCACCCAGTAAACGCATATGATGCAGACTCAAAATTCACCTTTGCAACCCCACCAAAGCTTTGACAGTGATAGGATATGTGAAGGTGACGTGTGGAGGCAACCTTCCACCCTGTCAGTCAAACTTGTTTTCAATTATTTAACTTATAAAGCTGGCATCCCATTTTTCTGATAGCGACACATGGGTCTGATGACATACATGGGCTTTCAGAATTGTTTTGGATAGGACTCTGATTGCAAGCCCGGTGAGGACTCAACCCAACCCATGCAAGCTTCATCTCGATTCTCTCTCTCTTTCTCCATCAACTGTTTGTACACGCCTAAATTGGACAGGGAATAAACAAAAGTTTCTCTAAAAACACGCATGAATTAGTGTTCCAGTTACGGTTTAGGGTTTATGCATTTGATTTTGATTGGCATGTAGATGGTAGTATGCCGATAGGATACATTTCTTTCCAATAAAAAGATGATGATACTTGTTTAACTAGATTTTTGTTTTTGGCCATCTACTTGTTTAGTCTAGGCTAGTATACCTTCTTGAGCAGTACTCCAAGTCGCATTTCCATTTTTTTCGTAGCTTGGAGTTTCTCGACTGCACATTCATTATTTTTGTTACTAAATAAAAACTCGTAACACATTATCAAATATTTTTACCTCTTCACCCAAATTACACATATTTATGTATACAAGCTCATACATACATATTTGTTAACCAACAAGGTGAATCAGAGAAAAGACAGTGACTGAATGAATGGAGGAAAGATGAAGGTTAGGAAAGAGGTTTATTTGGGAAAGAGTCTAATAGTTGGAGAAGGAGAATGAGAACTGAGTACGTGGTATGTATGGATGTTTGTATGGCCCTTTTATAGTAGGGGACAAGTTTTGTTACATGCGCCCTGAGGTTACTGACATTAAAGTCTAATTTGATACTTTTGGCAGTGACGGTGATACAATATCTTAGAATAAAACGTTTTTGGACAATTAACAACCAATTACCTTGAACTTCTATGTGATCTTCACATAATCTCAACGCAGATATCTAACCTAAGTTTTGCCAACCTGAGATTCGCAGATGGTTTCAAGGTCTCTATAAATACATCATAAGGTTCACGAGGTATATTGTAAGGTTTACGAGATCCGTTACATAAGACATAACAATATTATATGAAGTAGTATACCACTATTGTCTCCCTTGGAACGTATGGCTAGCTAAAAGTTTTTTTTGGATCAAACATGAGTCTTTTATTTAGCTTAACTTCAGGACTTCTAAGTTAATTTTATATCATTGGTTGATAACAATTTCCCTTTTTTTGGGTTATAGATTCGTATATAAATTTCAAATTAGTGCTTTAAAAAGGGAGAAGAAGAAATGGAAACCATTAATACAAACCGTGGAAGCAAAGCCATTTCAGTGCTTGCATTTACAGCCATGGTGATGATGACGGCGTTAGCAACCCATACGCAAGCAGCAGAGTTCAGTTGCGTTATGAGATGTAATGTGATTAAATGCCTTTGGAGTTCTTCAATAATGAATCGACAACAATGTGTCCATGATTGCTTAAGTCGATGTGGTCATTGACCAAAAACCACATCGGATCCTCAATAGCATCAACTACGACTTTAGACCTTGGTATATCAAATGTTTTTTTTTTTTAATAGTTCCATATAAATTATTAATTATTAAAAATTTTAATGAAATATTGTTTTGATAAATTCTTTTCGTTTATTTTAAAAAAAAAAGGTTTATTGAGGACTCCACAAATAACAATGAATACAAGTTTAATATCAAAATAGGAATTTTTAATACAAGTTTAATAAAAATGAATACAAGTTTAGAATAAACACATGTAAGTTTAGATAAACACCGGTTAAAATGTTAATTTTGTAATATTTAAGAATTGTGTTAGTGGGCATTTAAATGGAAAGAAAGAGAATGATAATCATTCTTATCTTTTCCACTGAAATCTCACCGTTGTAGGAAGAAAGAAAAGCTCTAAGAATTTCTTCAGCTTCCAATTTTGCATGATAATCTAATTCAAGTTTATTTTGTTTGAATTTAATGTTTTTAGAATTGTCGTGATTCAATCTGGCTAATAGCGGTGATTGTTTTTAATATTGTTAAAGATTTTTTGATGTTACCATGGTTGAATGCTTGAAAATTTTGGCATTAAATGTTTAGATTCGATAAAAAGTTATGGAAAAGAGGTTTAATTGGTAAAATGAAAATGTGTTAGACAAATAACAACTAAAGTGAAAACATAAATCATCTTAGAATTTCTATAAAAATGGTAGTAAAGAGCTTAATTGTTTAAGTGTTAGGTTTAAGGGAATGCTAGGGTGATGGAAATGATCTGATTTATGTGTTTCATAAGCTGATGAATGGTGTTAGTTAATAAAAAATTGAATTCGCCAAAAGAAGATTGTGGGAAAGGAAAAGTAATGGAGTAGACTATTGTGGCGAATTATCATTCCGCCAGGTAAGTTCACTCAATAGGAAGAGTCTACCATTTTATAATATCCACAAGAAATGCTTCAAATTGAATATCTGCCTTACTTTTTGACTTAGGGATATTCGCGAAATAATCTGCAATTTAATCATTGAATTTGTGCGCGTGACAAAAATAATCCGCGGAGGCGATCCACCACCTATTGGTTCGCGGTTTGTTCCGCCACGGTAGTTTAAAATATGTAATTGTTTTGTGAATTCGCATAGTAACCCTTTGTGATTCGGGTCCGACAACCACACCGAGCAAGGGTGTTACAGTTTAGGTGCTTGCTTCAAACTAAACAATGACTTAACCAATTTCCAAACTTTATTTTTATTTCTAGGAAGTATAAAACCTTTTGATTGTTTTATATATACTTCTTCATTTAAGTCACCATTTAGAAAAGTTGTGTTAACATCCATTTTATGCACATGCAACTTATAAATATAAGCCAGTGCCATAAGAATTCTAATGAATAATGTTATCCTCGCTATCGGTGCATAAGTATTAAAGTAGTCTACGCCTTTCTTTTGTTTAAAACATTCAACAACTAATCTTACTTTAAAGGTTTGTATAAAACCATATATTAGTGTTGTATTTCCTTTTGCACACCCATTTACAATCAATAGGTTTAGAACCTCTAGGTAAATCAACTAAGATTCATGTATTATTGGACAACATTGAGTTCATTTCATCATTTACAACCTCTTTCTAAAAAGATGTATCTCTTGAAGCCATTGTTTCACTAAAATTCTTAGGATCTTCTTCTAAATTTAAAAGAATATTTTGTGTTTTGTATAACGCTTTGGTTTTATCTCCTTCAACTAAGAAGATGATTGAATCTGGAGAAACAAAGTCTAAATAAAGTCAGAATGTAGATGTTGTTCTTTTCTCATTCTTTGACTTCTTCTTAGTTCAATTGGTTCTTTTTCTTTTATTACCAATTGCGGATGCGAATTCAATTTGTTTCTCATTTCTTTTATCAGAAGCAGCATTATCATAATTTCATTTTCATCATAAGCAATGTTATTAGAAACAAACTTATTTTCGAAGAATTCTATATGTATGAATTCAACAATAACATTAAATTTTAAATCAATTAATCTATAAGCCTTAAAGTTTTTTTTACCTAGCCAACAAAAACACTTTTTATACTTCTAGGGCCTAATTTTGTTTGATGAGAATCAAGTGCTTTATAATAAGCTATACATTTCCACACTTTCAAATAATTTAAACTTGGTTTTCTGCCATTATTTCATAATTCATATGGTGATACTTGTAACTTTTTTAATGAAACTCTATTAGTAATAATGGCATCTTGTTAATAATGTTTCACCCCAAATATTATTAAGTAACTTGACATTTAACAACATACTGTTAGCCATATTCACTAATGTTCTATTCTCTTTCTTTCTTTTTGACTATACCATTTTGTTGGGGTGCATATGGTGTCATTCTTTAATGAATTATTCCATTCTCTTCACAGAATATAGATAATGAATCTGGAAAATATTCAACACCTTTATCACTTCGAAGAATTTTAATTTTTCTTCTCCTTTTGATTTTCCACTAGAGTATTAAATTCTTTAAATTCCTCAAAGGCTTCCTCCTTTGTTTTAATCAAGAAAACATAGGTGAATTGAGAACAATCATCAATGAACATTATAAAGTATCTTTTTCCTCCTCTAGTTAGCACATCATTCAACTCACAAAATATATTAGAATGAACAAGATTTAATAAATTAGAGTTTCTTTCTACTTTTGGAAAAGGTTTCTTATTCATTTTAGATGTCACACAAATTTCACATTTATCAGCACGATCTTTCCTGGAAGATATATAACCGTGCTTGGACATATATTTCAAAGATTGATAATTCAAATATCCTAGTATAGCATGCCATAAAAAAGAAGTTTGTTCAACAGTATAGACAAAAGTAATATTCATATTATTGATACTTAGTTTGAACATACTATCACATGAGTAACCCTTTCCAACAAATACAAATTTCCTAGAAACAGTGACTTTATCGAACTCTAGAACAATTTTGAATTTGTTCTTACACAAAAGATATGTTGGTACAAGATTTTTCCTAATTTCAGGAGCATGGAAAACATCAAGCAATTTCAATTGCTATCCTGAAGTAAAATTAAGTTCAACAATTCCTTTTCTTAAGACCTTAGCAACACAACTGTTTCCCATTAGGATCTCTTTTGGTTTCTCACACTTTTCATGTATTGAATTGTCTCTTGTTGTTGTACACATGAATGGTAGTACCAGAATCCAGCCACCACTCGGAAGATTTTGTTACTATAGCCATATGAACCTCAGTACCCATGCTAATTTGCATTTCAGATACCATTGCAACAAGTTCTTTCATATCTTGTTCAACAAGATTGGTTGTGTTTGTGTTTACTATACCAAGATTAGTTTTATTTCTAAAATTTTTGAACCTATTGATAAAATTTCCTTTCCTTCCATAATGGAAACACATTTTATAAGTCTTTATTTTCTTGGTCCGGTTGAATTCTTTTTTCTAAATTCGAGGCCTTTTTTTTACCTTTCCCATCACTCTTTTCTTGGACAAGGTTAACACTCGAACCAAGAATGAGTGCATCACAAGTGCGATTTTCAGCCTCAACTTGTAAATAAGTAAGAAAATTATCTATAGTAAATGATTCCGGAGAATGCAGTTTCTGTTGGAAAAATCTAGTTAAGAAAAATGATTTTAAGTCGCAACGAAAAATTAAAATTGTGAAAAATGAGTATTAGATAAAATTATCGAGAACTTATCATAAATTCTACAGAGTTATACTCAAAATCTTGCAATTTCAAGTGTATCCGATCATATTTCGATGATTTATTCCACGATTAAGTGGATACTACATTATCATTTTTTTTTTTGTTTCAACCCTTTAGATACAATATTAATCAATTTCAACTTTTGAACATATTAATATTCAATAATACAATAGTCAATCAAATCTTTAAGCAAACAAGGTAGATATTCATAGCAAGAGTAATTCATACCAAATGCATTAATCATCACAAATTTTTTCTTTCGGATATTGATATATTACCTCTTCTAGAAATTTAAACTAATTTTGTGCTACCGAATGATTATTTCTTTTGGAGCTTTAAACTAATTTTGTGCTATCAAATAATTATCTCTTCGGAACTTTCAACTAATTTTGTACTACCTAATATTGTAGTTATTTATTTATCTATTACTATGTTTCTACTTTTGTGATTATTGTTATGTCACTTATATTATATCATTTAGTTTTTTTATGATTTTATTCATTTCGAGAATGCAACAAATCTAGTAGGATGAACTTTTAAGCGTCCCAATATATTCTTTATTAAAAAGAATCAATATCACAAAACTTATGTTTGAGGACAATCAATATATATTTAACCAAAGAACATTTGATAATAAAAAAAAAGAATATGTACTCAAATATAAAGCAATTATGAAGGTTGATTAGTAAGCCTTATGAACCCACCAATATTTAATAATCTAACTAGATAATTCAATAAACCATACCTCAATTAAAAAATATGTCGAAGCTCCTTACCAATCTAAAAGTTTACTAATGCTTGTACAATGATCACTCTAATATTAAATCTTTCAACATCTTTTAACAACCTATAAATAAAACATTCTTGCAAATCTCTGCACAACTTCAAGACTTTTTGCCCTTACTTTTGGCTTTCTTTAATTCTATGCAGCAAGAAACTGTTTGAATTTATAAATCTTGGTGCGTATCAATAAGAATTCTAGGGTTGCCGAGTGATGGAAGTTAATTGAAACATTGTTTAGGTTGTGGGATTGAATCCTATTGCAGGCGTTGTGTTTTTCTTATTGCCAGGTTAGAAAATGTTAATGAAGGCAACTGGCAAGTGGTTAGAAAAAGATAGAAATGATTTGGGGTGTGGATTTTCAAATAAAAATTAAAAAAATCCGAGTTATCAAATAAAATAAAGAAAATAAGGATGGGTGTGTTTAGAATACTGAAAAATAATAATCAAATATGGTGCTAATAACGTGCTATGAAATAAAAGAATAGCGAGAGTAAAAACAAGAAATGAGAGAGCAAAAGAGAAGTACGTATTTTTTATCGATCAATAAGATACTTACAATACTTCTCCAATGTTTATATTTATGGATGTAGAGGCCCATTTTTATCCGGGTCCATCTGAATGAAATAAACCAGAATAAAATCAAAAATAAAAAAATGTTTATTTGAACAGTCCATTTACATAGCCCAATACCAACAGACCCAAACTAATACCCACAACCCATTACACCCTTTGACCCAACTAGACTCACTATCAAAATCCAAAGTTTATTTGGCCCAAAGGGGCCCAAAGCTTCATCAGTTTGGACCTAGGGTTTCAGAGAAACCCTAGGCACCATAAGGTGATTCAGTATAAGCGTCGCAACCACCAGCCCTCGTCAAGTCGCAAATCGAGCCGCCATCAACGCGCCTCGTCGCCAGATTCTCCGCTGCTCTTGACCTGCAAAATAAGGAAAAAGCAGCAAAAAGAGAAAGAAACAAATATGGAAAATATGTGTTTCCCTCTTTTTTTTTTTCATTTTTGGGTTATAAAACCCCATGTAAATCTGTAAAACGGGAGGCAAGAAAACACAATACACACAGATACAAAGAATACTCAAAATATTCGATATACAGAGGAAAAAAACAGAGAGATAGAAATCAAAAGATACCGAAATAAAAATACAGAGAAATTTTTTCAAAGGTGATTTTTTTTTATATATTTCATTTTGTTTTTTATATATATATTTGTGCATAAAAAAAACGGTTTAAAAAAATAAGGGAGGAGAAGATTTTACCTGTGCGCCACCGTACACGACAGCGCGTGAGGCGCATGCGGTGAGTGACTCACGAGTCCGACGGTCGAGTTCTGGACAGAGGAGAGAGGGCTTCAGAGAATTTTTAATTTTTTAAAACAATTTAGAAATGAGTTTTTTTTAATTAAAACAGATTTATATAGGGTTATGAAAACGACGTCGTTTCTGCTTAACGCAATAAGCATAAAACAACGTCGTTTTGAAAGAGGACCCGCGTGTTGACCCGAAAACTCGGGAGGATCCGCGTTTTAATTTCATCCAAATTAATATTTTCTTTATTTTTAAATTAACCCATAAACTTATATTTTGCTTCAATTTAGTCCCTCGGACTATTTTATAAAACACGCCGTTTTTTAAATTTGGTATTGCCTTTTTAGACCCTACAGTGTAATGCGCCTTTTAATTTAATCCTTATTTTATTTTATTTTTTTATTTTTTTAAATTATCATAATATTATATTAAATTGTTTTATTGTATCAATATGTTATATTTTTTATTATATTAATTTTATTAATGGTATAAATTCATATATTATTTTTATGATCTTTATATATATATATATATATCAAATTACAACTATTTATTATTTTATTACATTTAATATTATTTAAATTATATATTATTTTAAAATTTGTATATTTGTTATCATATTATATATTTTCAAAGTTTTATATATTATTATATTACATTATATAAAATCATTTTAGGCTTTATAAATTTTGTATATTATATAATATATATTGTTTATATTATTTATATTAAGTATATAATTTTGTATTAAATTATTGTAAATATGTTTTTATCATTTATTTATTTTAAAAATGTATTTTATTACTGAAATTTTTATGTTGCATGGAAATTGTCATATATATATATATATATATATTTATTTATTTATTAATTTGTCATTGTTGCTTAATATATTTTGTTTATTCATACTCTTTCATTTATTTATAATTGCCTCTATGTAGTTATTTTTTATTTATTAATTGTTATTTTATATTCTATATGTGAAACCATTTTTTGTTTGGAAAGCGGGCCGACTTTAAAAGAAAAGCGAGTCGCCACCAATCATTTTTGAAGTGTGATTGGGTCACTTTAGAAAATATTTTGGTCTCAATTTTAAGAAAAGCGGGCTCGGAGTCAATTACATACGAGGAAGGATTAGCACCCGCAACGCCCAAAATTGGTACCGTGTTGATTGATTAATGTCCTTAAAATCGAAAATTAGAAAATATTTTAAAATATGAATCTTTAAAATGTTTGGATAACTCGCATTGGATATCGAAACTCTCTTGTTACGAAAAGATGAAATACCACATCCAAGACGATAGGACATGATGTTTCAAACCCTCAATACCAAGATCGTTCCATGATTTCCAAAATCCATGCATCCGATTTAAAAAGGGTATTCCGCTATTTGGTCAAACTAAAAGTCGAAACCAAAGACGATTGGGCACGATCCTCGAATTTCCAAACATGAAATCTTGCCTTATTTAAGAAAACACGATAAAGAATCTTTGAAGGATATTTAGTTGTTTGGACGAATAGAAAATCGAGACCCAAAGACGATTGAGCACGAATCTCTCGAACTTCCAAACATGAAACATTGCCTTATTTTCAAAAACATAATCAAAATCTTTAAAGAATATTTAGTGATCCAGACGAGCGAAAAATCGAAGCCCAAAGACGATTGGGCACAATTTCTCGAACTTCCAAACACGAAATATTACCTTTGTGAAACCCTTTTTTATGAATTTTGAAAAAAGCAAAAATAAAAATATCAATAAGAAAATAATAGTAATAATATTAGAATTAATAGTGGTAATAATAAAAATAATGGTAGTAGTAAAATAAATGTAATTATAATAAGTATAATTGTAGTAATAATATATATGTAATAATAGTGATAAAAAATAATAGTAATGAAAAATAGGAATAATAAATAGTAATATAAAAATGATTTTATAATAATAATACATATAAAATAGTGGCAATAATAAAATGATGCTAATAATGCTAACGAACCTAGTAATAGTAATAAAGTAAAAGGAAAAAATATTAAAAACAATAATGGTAATGGCCACATTAAAGCAAGAAGTACAATAATATATATTTAGAGATAATTGATTTGAAAGTAAAGCGAATAGGGACTAAATTGAATTTAAAACAAGCATCCGGGGCAAAATTAGAAATAAAATTAAAAGATGGACCAATTAGAACTTACGAGTAACAAGAAGGGGCAAAAGGAAAATATCCCCACCCTCCAAAGCGGGTCTTCATGCACCGCAAGACACAGCAATGAAACTAAAAAGCTTCTTTTTTCGACGATCTCAAAGCAGGTACTCTTCTACCTCTTTTCCATATTTTCGTGTTTATTCTTAAAACAAGTGTAAAAATGAATAAAAGAACAAAATAAAAGAACACCTTGAATATTTTGAATCATCTCAAAATTCTTTTCTTTTTGTGTACTTGATTTCTCGTGTATTCGTAACTATTCGAAAAATAGAAGGAAAAAAAAACCCCTTTACAATGGTTTTGAATGGCTTTTATAGCCAAATTCTACAACTTATGCATGCAAGTGGGGTGATAGAGTTAGTGGGATGGTGGAGTTAGTGGAGTGGTGGAGTTAGTGGTCGGTTTAGTGGGGTGGTGGAGTTAGTGGTCGGTTTAGTGGTCTAGTTGGGTTAGGGTTACTTGGGCTTGGTTAATTGGGTTTGGTTTGATTTTTTTGGTTTGTTGTTTGGGCTTTGGTTGGGGTAAAATTAGGTCATACACTATACATTTATTGTCTATGTTAACATGAAATGTTAGTCTTGTAGCTGTTTTGATATTTATATATGATGATATTTTCTTATGAATTGTCGTTTAGAATAGAATACATTTTTGCAAAATTACTATATTTCATCTAAATGCTTTTTAATAAGGCAATATTTTAGTATTTAGGAATTCGGGAAATAGTGCCCTAACGTGCTAGGTTTCGATTTTCCGTTTGACTAAATATCTAAATATCCTTTTAATAAAATTTTGTAAATCATGAGATGGTTTTAATGACGACGATTTAAAAATATCGTGTCCTAACGTGCTAGATGTGATGTTTGTATTCTTTCGAAACAAAGTAATCTCAAATTTTATATCCAATTGTTTAAGTTTTTAAAAAAAAAAAATCATATTTTAAATTTTCAACATTTGGACATAATTTTATCGATTAAGGTACCAATTTATTTTGGGCGTTATGAGGGTGTTAACCCTTCCTCATACGTAACCGATTCTCGAACCCGCTTTTTTTATTTTTCATGGACCAAAATTGAATGTTTTGAAATAAAACGTTTTGCAAGGTGATCCAATCACACCTAAATAAAAAGGGATTGGTGGCGACTCCCATTTTCGGTTTTTTTAAAGTCGACCCCGTTTTTCAAAACTTTTAAAAATAGTTTCGACAATAGACATAAGAAGTATAAATGAAATAAATATCTAGTTCTAATTAATATTAGAGTCTTAAAATACATCAAAATATTTATAAAGTGTTTTTTTTCTTCAAAACTTTATAAATATATATAAATTCAAAAATTAAAAATCTTAAAATTATATAATGCTAAATTATGATTTCTTTTTAAAATCTAAAATGATAAATTTGAAGCCTTAAACAAGTAAATTATTAAATCAAGTTTATCATTCTAATTATCTCGTTTTCCTCTTATTTTGTTTTTTAAGAAATTTCTTAAATATATATGATTTTTATGTTCTTTAACTTGGAATTTATCATATTGTCAACAAGATTTCAATATGGTCAATTTAATTTTTTTTAATTTAGCTCATATAACTTTTTTTACTCGACTCGAATTTCATTTTAATTGACTCCATTCTAAAAAAAAATCAAGTTAAAATAATAAAATAGAACTCATCAACTTAACAAATTCAAATTTTTTTACTCGACTCAACCGAATGCTCATCCATACTTAGAATGATGGAAATATCAAAAGGGTTCAAGCGTTAAAGTGAATAGTTTCTTTGCGAGTGATAACCAACTCTTTATTAAAAAAAAAAAGGGGGCTAAAGCAAGAAAGGTAGAGGAGTAGCTAGCGAATTATGAGAATAGCTTTGGCAGAAAGTAAATCTTGAGAAGTCTCTTCTTTATTTTGGTCCAAACACTCTGATAAAAAAAATAGAATTAATGCAATTTTGGAGGTAATTATGGTGAATGATCCAGATTTGCATTTGGAATTGCTATTTGTTGTGGGAAAAAATAAAACAAATGCAATCAAGAGATTCATTGGCATACACCAAAGGATAAAGAGCTGGTGGAAAAGGCTATTGTCTTATGGTGTCAAAGAAATATTTATAAAATCAATTTTACAAGCTTTGCCTACTTATGCCATTGTGAGTGCCATTTGTAGGTTCAGGTAGGCAAGGAAAAGCAAGAACCATGGTTGGTCTACGTTGGCTTGGGATACTATGATGATGCCTAAGGTAATAGGGGGCTTGGTTTCAAAGATGTTTAATTGTTTAACTTAGCCTTGATCATGGAGGTTGATGAATAGCTAATATACTCTTTGCTTTCAAGTACTTAGTGCAAAATATTTCCTCAATGGAGATGTCATAAGTATGAAGTAAGTTGATTAACCATCTTTTGTTAGGACCACTTTACTTGTAGGTGAGAGTGTTCAGACATAGATGGTATGGCCTTGTCTCATTGGTACACTACTGTGTGGTGCGAGAGTGAGTATAGTGTTGGCCCCGATTAAACTGGATAGAATGTTGCTTTTGTTTAATGGTAGTTCTTTCAATCCCAACAGTTGATATGAGGACAAGTGAAGCAAGGATTTGGGGATGTTGAAAATATACTACTGCAAACAAAACCATTAGCACTGACAGGAAACCAAACTAAGTGTAAAATTCCCAGTAAAGATTAAAGGGGTCACAGACGATCCCACTTAAAACCCAATCTCCTAGATAGAATATCGCACTAGTGTAATTTAGTAAAACACCATATTTTTAGAGAGCAAGAACATGAGAGAAAAGAGAGAATTGAGTTTTCTTGTTTTTTTGTGTTGTGAAAAATGAGTAGAATAACATGCTATTTATATTGTTTTCAAAAAGGGAAAAAGGGTAAAATAGCAGTGTCAATTTCCAAAAATGGTAAAGGATTTTCCTCAACCGAAAAATATTCTACAACAGAAAATATTTTGAAAAAATATTTCTGATTTTGCATTACCAACATTCTCCCCACTAATGTAAAAGAATTGAAAAATTTTATAAACATGAGAAAAGGTAAAACGTGAGAAGAGCAATAGAGAAATTAGCTGCTTAAGCACTACTACCTTGTGGATTTGAACTAGTACGTAGTGAAATGAGTGATTCTTCTTTTTGAAAAGTGAATGAATATTGAACTTGTTAAGATAAAGGTTAGCTCATGACACACGACTAATTTCAGCTCAATTGAGTTTCGCGATAGACCAACAATTTAGCTAATAGACCTCGGGATGTTGGCAAGTACTCTAGAAAAATGACCCAACGTCTTTTATAGAAGGTGGCTAATCCTTCACACTTACGCAGGTGATTTCATCAAGTCTATCAGTCTAGACCACCCGAACCAAGGTTATGAAATCATTAAGAGCATTTAATAAGCTCAACCTCTCAGTTTTATAATTCAGTGAATCCATCATGTCCATCTCAATAGAACCACCCAAACTTTGGGATATGAATTCATATTAAGGGTAAGAAACTCAACCTCACACATCGGTGAATTCATCAAGTCCGTATCACTAAGACCACCCAAACTCTAGGCTATGAACTCATTAAGAGCAATGAGCTTATATTTACGCATGTACATTATGCGCCATAGGGATAGGTAAAATGTACACTATGAGTTTTTCCATGGTTTCATTTGACCACATTGAACTTAGAAGACTAAGTTAGGTATCCACCATGAATTTCTCAACCAATGGGTTTAAGACCTATCTCCCTCAATGAATCAAGAACCATTTTCCTACGTAACCTGTCGTAACCATTTTTTTGAAAACGAAAAAGGGCTCGACTTCGGGTTAAAAATAAGAGTAAAACGGGAGTCGCCACCGACCATTATTTGGTGTGATCGGATCACCTTTATTTTAATAAAACATTTTGCTTTACTAAAACAGTGTTTTGGTCTGCGTTGTTTTGAAAATCGGGTCAAAAGTCGATTACATACGAGGAAGGTTAGCACCCTCGTCGCCCAAAATTGGTACCAAAATGATTAATTAATATCTTAATGTCGGAAGTTTGAGAAGATTTTTAAACTCGGATCTTTAAAAAATGTATTAGGATATTTGAGATTTCTTTGTTTCGAGAGGATACAAACATCACATCCAGCACGTTAGGACACGATATTCGAAGCCTTCGTAATCAAAGTTATCTCGGAGTTCTTGAAATTTACTAAAAGGATGTTTAGTGTTTTAGTCAAACGGAGAATCGTAACCCAGCACGTTAGGGCACTATTCCCCGAATTCTTAAATACAAAATATTGCCTTTATTTTAAAAATCTTTGAATAGAGTGTAGCGACTTTTCAAAATGCATCGTATCGGATTAATTCTAGGAAAAGGCTTGAGTCAAAAATTTGAGATTTCTTTGTCCCGGAAAGATACAAACATCACATCCAAGACGTTAGGACACGATGTTCTAATCTCTCGTAATCAAAGTCATCTCGTGATTCGAGAACTTCGTAAAAGGATGTTAAGTTATTTAGTCAAGCGAAAAATCGTAACCCAATACGTTAGGGCACTATTTCCCGAGTTTCTAAATATCAAAACGTTGCCTTAGTTTAGAAAATCTTATCTCGGGATACAAAACATCACATCCAATGCTTTAGGACACGACATTTCGAGTTCCCGAGAATAAGCTTTCGTTTAAAAATGTATTTGTTTTAAAAGAATATCCGATTGTTTGGATTAAACGAGAAAGAATCGAAATTTAATACTTTAGGGGGACGATCTTTAGAATTTTTAAACACAGAAAATTATCTTTATTTTGAAAATTTGTTTGATTAACATTAGACAAGGTAATGATAGTAACAAATAAGCAAATATGTGAATAAATCTAATTCTTATAAATGAATGAATGAGCAAATAAATAATGAAATAAGAATGACAATAATAAAATTATAGAAACAAATAGAATGATAACAATAATAATAAAACAAAGAATATGATAAATAAACAAATCGCTTTGAAGCACTAGAAGAGTAAAGAGCGATAATCGAATAAATAATAAATAAATGAAATGATGAATAAATAAATAAAATAATAAACAAATAATGAATAAAAAATCATAAATGGTGAAAATTAAAAGAATGAAGATCAAATTTAAATTAAATAATTATAATAATAAAAATAATGATACATTAATGAAAAAATAATAATAATAATAATAAAATAAATAAAAGTAATAAATAAATAAATATGAGTAAAATGGAAATAATGATAATAATAGTATTAATAATAAAAATGAAACAACAATGGTAATAAAAATAATAATAACAAATATAATAGTAAATAAATAAATAAGAGTAAAAACAAAATAATAATAATAAGAATAAGAGGAATAACATGATTTTAAAGAAAGCAAATAAGTAAATAAGCTCATTTAACAAATTAAGGATGTGATTGAAAACAAAATAAAAGTCGGGGTTTAAAGAGCAACAAATCAAAAAAAGGCTCAGGGACCATAGTGTCATGCGCTTAAACTTACAGGACCAAATGGGTGAATAACCCACCCCGATGCGCAGCTGACTTCAATCGGACAAAGCGGGTCAAATCAAAAGTGAAATAAAATAATGAGGCCAATTTAAAAAAAAAAGAAAATGCTAGTTGGGAGTGATCGAATGGCATCGCAAAAAGAGAAGGACCTATAGCGCAAATATCCCATTTGAAGGAAATGCGATTCCTTTAAAATAAAAGCAACGGCTTTTATTGAATGGCTTAAAAACCCTTTTTTTGGTTCTGTTTTGACCTAAATTCAGAAGAGAAAAAAAAAACCAAAAATAAAACTTTCAAGCTTCCATCTCTCCCCCTCCCCCTGTTTCGATTTCGTCCGGTTGGGGTTTCCCTCCGGCGATCCATCGCACCACCATCACTCCCGGTGGCCGGCAGTGCGTGGATGTGAGCTTTAGGGCCTGCGGCCAGCTTCTTGAAAATGTAAGCAGAGGAAAAATTTCCTCTCTTTCTCGTTCGTGCCCGACGGTTGGGCTTCTCGCGCCGTTCGTCTCACCACTGCGCCACCACCAATCGGTGGCCGGCGATGCTCAAGGCCGGATTTTTAGGCCCTCTATCGAAGCCTCTGTGAAGCCTCGTCGTTCGGTATCCGAAAACAAAGGGAGAGGGCTTTGGTACCTCTTTCTCACCAAGCTCCAACGACGGCGGGAGCACTCCGACGTTGCGATCGTGGAAGCTTCGGTGAGACTCTTCCCCTTTTTATTTTTACTCCCTTTTCTATTTGTTAAAAAAAAGTTTTAAAAAGAAAAACAAATGAAGAGAAAAAAAAGGGTAACAGAAGTGTATTACAGACGGTAAAATCGGAAGGATTAAAATCAACCTTCTTTTTTTATTGATTTCTGATGGTTCGTATATTCACTGTCTTTTTCTTGAATTTGAAAAAAAAAATCAAAAATCCCCCCTCTTTTATTCCAAAATGCAAGGTTTTATAACCCATTTACAATGCTATTCTACTGTCCCTATTATCTTGTTTGCGTGTTGTGTTTGCTTCCATCTTGTTATGCAGGTGCAAGTGGAGCAAGTGGCCGGTGTCGTCAGAGGCAGGTGGGGGGTCGGTAGCATCAGAGGCAGGGGCCTAGGCTGCTGTGTGTGAAGGGCAAGTTGCCTAGGTTTTTTTTTTTTTCGATTTTGGTATTTTGGGCTTGTTATTGGGTTAGGCTTGTAACGGGTGATTTGTGATTGGGCCTTTTGGGCTGTTTCATTGGGTTTTGGTGTATGGGGCTTGTAAGCCGGGTGAAATGGGTCTCAGTCTGTTGCCCTCTTTGCTCATTGTCGTATAGCAGCAATAGAAACAAGACATAAAAAGACCCATTTTGCCGGTCTCGATGGGCCTTAACTTCTTTGGTGCTCTTTTCTTTAGGTAGCCCCATTCGGTCCACCGCGATCTGGTCGTTTTGATTCTATTCCACCGTTGCTTTGGTGAGATAGGACTTGTAGTTTCAATTTATTCATTGCGCCTTGTATCTTGACCGCTCTTGCAAATTCGGGAATGTCAAAACCGCTATCTTCAATCGATCCTTGCAAACTCAAGGACCACCAGGTGATATCTTCGATCGCTTCGCAACCGGAAGGTCAAATCTGCTATCTTCAACCCGATCCTTGCAAACTCAAGGACCACCAGGTGACATCTTCGATCTGCTTCTGCAACCGGAAGGTCAAATCTGCTTTCTTCAATCTGATCCCAAGAAATTCGGGATCACAGACCGAATTCTTGATTTACTTCTTACTCCACGAGAACTTCAAAGAAATAAGAATTGAGGAGAAGAGATTAGTAGTCTCCATCTTCTCTACCGAAACTTCAAAGAAATAAGGACTTATCCTCATTGTTAACTCGGGAAGCGGATTTGCAATCTCAACCTACTCCACGGAACTTCGAGGAAACAAGAATTGAGGAGAAGAGATTTGTAATCTCCATCTTCTCTTCGAAACTTCAAAGGAATAATGATTGATCCTCATTGTTAACTCGAGGAGACGGATTTGTAATCTCAACCTACTCCTTTGGGCGTCGAGAAACAAGAATTGGGGAGAAGAGATTTGTAATCTCCATCTTCTCTTCTTGAAACTTCAAAGGAATAATGATTGATCCTCATTGTTAACTCGAGGAGACGGATTTGTAATCTCAACCTACTCCACGGAACTTCGAGGAAATAATAATTCGGGAGAAGAGATTTGTAATCTCCATCTTCTCTACCAAACTTCAAAGAAATAAGGACTTATCTTCATTGTTAACTCGAGGAGGCGGATTTGTAATCTCAACCTACTCCCATTGGAGCGTCGAGAAATAAGAATTGAACTTTTCAATTTGCTATCTTCGGAAGATTTCAATATTCATCACCCCACTACCATCTTGAGGAACGAAGTCCGAACTTTCCAATGTGCTTCCTTACTATATTTAGGAAGACTTCAATCTTCCGTCTGCTCTACTATCATCTCGAAGGAGCAAAATCTGAACTTTTCAATTTGCTTCCTTACTATCTTCAGGAAGACTTCAATCTTCATTCTGCCCCACTAACATCTTGAGGGAATACAATCTGAACTTTTCAATGTGCTTCCTTACTATCTTCAGGAAGACTTCATTCTTCAGTCTGCCCCACTACAATCTTGAGGGAATGCAATCTGAACTTTTCAATGTGCTTCCTTACTATCTTCAGGAAGACTTCATTCTTGACCGCCTTCACTACAATCTTAAGGGAACAAAATCTGAACTTCAATATCGCTACATCGTTCTTTGAGGAACCCGTCTTGTAGAATTAATTTTGTGTGCTTATGCTTATGCAAATGATGAGGATGTTATGATCGAAACGACTCAAAGTCTCCTAACTGCATGTGTTATGGACTGACACTTGCATGAGCGCAGAATGTCATGAGAATGATCTTTTGACAATGATTTGGATGCAATGATCGAATGAATCGAATGCTCCTAGCTAAACGTGCTTTGAAATGATGTATGAATGCAAATGAAATGATCCCTTTTTAAATGCTTGGGGTCGTCATTGCTCGTAATTCATCAAGGTTCTATCACTGATGCGTTATCATGCTTTCTCGTTCAGCTAGTATCTTTGATAGAAAGCCCAAAAACAATGATCATATTCTCTCAACAAGCTTGCCTGCATTGTAATTTGGGGTCCCTTCCACTGTACCTTCCGAGACATAAAGTTTGTATCTCTCACGCAATTTAGGAGAATAACATTTGGTTTCTTCTATCCATCCCTCAGTAATTCAGGTATAGGATCAATTTGATCTGTTACACGATCCTTTGGTGCAATGACCGAGATATGTAGGCTCGATATGTGCATGAATGCAGAGTATCATTTTTCTTTTCTCGAGAATGATCCCTTTGTACTGCTGGGTCGTTATCCGTCAAGGTTGTATCACCAACGAAATGTATCGTCTTTTTGTTTAACTAATAAAAGGTCCAAAGAGATAATCATCCTTCTCCAATATTTCCAAACCTTGAGTGAGTGAGTTCTAAACAATAGTCCTGTTTGTGTCCTTGTATTATTCGAAGCTTCGGAGTAATATGCAAAACTCCTTTTATGAAAGTATTATTAATCCATTAATCGTTATTTCAATGCAAAATGCTTGAAAAGATTGTAACAATGGACAAAAGGAAATTGATTGGGAGCATAGCTGAAACAAATAAATTAATCAATGCTAACAAAGGTAATTAAGAAGGAATTTTATCGGTGGTTTTTGAAAGGAATAAAATAACCACAAGTAACAAAAATGGATAAAATGGAAACTAAGGGCCCCAAATATCGCAACTTGAGCTTCTGCTGTTCCAATTTCTTGAGGACCATTTTGAGCTTAATATGTGTTTAGGGGATCCAGTACTTTGTCGATGCCCCAAGACGTAACATACTTCTTGAGCGTAGCAAGACTACTATATGCCCCACTTTCGATCAAAATTTTGGTTGCCCTTTCTGGGTTTTCAACACAAATACCCTTTGGTCTCAAAGCGCCTTTCATGGGTTTTCACCTTGGCCTCTCCTTTTCTTTTTTCTTTTTCGTGTTTTTCGCTTTTGTGTTTTTTTTTGGAAAACTTTTTTATTGAATCTGAACTCACCGGATTAGGCAGGTCCTTGCCATCCATCTAGGTTAACACTCATGTTTCCTAGAACAGGCCTTCTTTGCTGTATAAAGCATTTACTTTTCTTTGGAGTTCTCTTGGATAAGAAGACTCTTTCTTGATGCTAAGTCCTCTTCCTAAAATTCTCTTAAGTGAACCTTTTTGTCATAAGCCGTGTCCGTTTTTGGTACATTTGACCTCTTGAATACTTTCAATCAAGCTTTTTGGAGGCATTCGCTTCATCTAATTCAATCCAAGCTTGGGAAAAGGAATCTTATCTTCCAACAATTTTTCAATGGAAAGGATGCCCATTGAAAGCCCCGCCAATGCTCAAGAAACCTAGAAGGTAAATGGTAACTTCTATGCCAACCTTTACAAGTCTCGGTTGTTTTTCAAAAATTTTGAATGGGTTAGGCCGCCATTGCTGCAATGATATGGTGTCTGATCTTTGAACAGACTGTAAATTTGTACCATCACGTTTCTTTCTGGCATTACCACACACTTCTTTTTTATTTTTTGTTTTTTGTTTTTTATTTTTTGAATTTGAAGTTAAAGTTGACAACTGTTGACTTTGTAATTTTGACATGTGAAGCGACCTTTACCCTCTTGGCAAGGTAATCAAAGGCCATGGATATGAACCGATGTTGGCTCGAAGCTCTTGAGGAGACTGGCTTGATAACATTCATGCTTCACATATAGGAATCCGCGTTTCAGTGGCCTCAACGTGTCTGGCTGTGATCATGCGATAATGTCTTGCCTTATTCTTGCGGTGAGCTAAGCTTCCGTCTTCATCTTCCTCGTTGGTTCATAGCGTCTGCTGACACTTCATAAGTAAGTTGCGATCTTTGTCATCTTCAAAGTCCTTAGATCCCTCTAGATACATATCTCACTAAAAAGGAGTCGATGTAGCGTCGCTCATGTCATTGATATCTGAGGACCCATTGTGGGTGAAAAGGCAGAAAATCTAAAGAATAAATGATCCTAAGGATGATTATTCGTAGGATATGGTCATGAGTGAAAGAATATTCAGTATGAAATGTAAAGAATGAAAATATTTACTTAGAAAGATGCATTTTATTGAAATAAAATTCGGACACAAGCCTACTTCTCAAAAGAAATCTTATTGCTTCCGGGCTTGAAGCAACAAGTGTGTTTTACATTACTCTAGATTAGCTTTAAAATACATGTTTCTTCCAGTCTCATTGTTCAAAACACTCCTAAGTACATAAAGGCGGATGTCAGGAAAACTTTTATTCCTTGGTTCTCTTGGTATACCACGCTTCATCATCGAACTTTACAATACCCATGTTGATGAGATTTTCCACCAATTTCTTGAAAGTAAGGCAATTTTCTATCGAGTGGCCCGTGATCCCTGCGTGGTACTCACACTGAGTGTTTGGGTCATACCATTTTGGGTACGGAGGTTGCATCGGTTTTGGATATTGAGGGGACACTACGTGTGCATCAAATAAACTTTGATACAACTCCTTATACGTCATAGGGATTGACGTAAATTGGAGTTTTTCAATGTCTTTCCTTGTGCGAGATTCTTTCCTTGACGAACCTTGATACTCAGTAGTCACCGTTTTTGGCTGGTTAACGGTAATTGACTTTGAGTCCCCCATGTTTGTATTATTCACCTCGTCATCCCTTTTTCTAGGAGCAGGCCTTCTAGTGGTTTCCCCTGCTTCAATCTTGCCGCATCTGATTGCATGTTCGATCATCTCCCACAAAGACAATATCGAAAAACTTTTAGTGGCACTTCCAAGCATGTGATTAATGAAGGAGCTTTCAACGTGTTGACAAACAAAGATGGTTGTCTCTCTTTCTAGAAGCGGTATTTGAACTTGTGGCTACTTCCTCCACCATTGGGCATATTGCTGAAACTTTCGTTTGGCTTTTTTCCATATTTTGGGCGTGATTCGATCAGAGCTATATCGGTGGCGTGCCGTATTGTTTCAGGAAGGCTGTGCTAGGTCCCTCACGACTTGATCCGAGTGCTATTGGTGATTGTACCATTTGGCGCAACCGGCCAAACTATCCGAAAATAATGAATAAGCGGTTGATCGTTGTTAACATATCCCGCCATCCGTCGACGAACATTGTGATGTGCGCCGGAACAATGGTCCCATTGTATTTTTCAAAATCTGGGTCTTGAACTTTGGCGGAAGTACGAGGTGCAGGACTAGGCTCAAGTCTTTAGCGTCTACCCGTAGCGATGGTCGCAGCTTCTATTTCCTTAAACTTTTCTTCTAACCATCATAACGATCCTCGAGTTGTGCAGGAAGGTTTGCTTTTGCCTTATCCATTTCACCATTTCATCAAGATCGGGACTATAGGATTAGTCGGACCTTCTGGGATTAATGCTCGAACCAATCGGAAAGTGTCTTTGGCATTGCGGTCTCAACACGCATCTTTGTGGCTCGATAACAAAAGGCGTCCTTTGGGGACATATTTCGTGGTGCTTGGGTATTTGGCGGGTAAATCCGGAGGGTAAGCGGTCGTTATTATCGCTTCCCAAACTAGTAGCAACGCCCTTTCCTTTCTCACATTCATTGGCCAACAACTGCGCCAACTGATTCATCATGCTACTCTGAGATTCCTGCATATGTTCTATCATGTCTTGTTGTATCTTGATTAATCGTTCTTGTATCTGTTCTTGTATTTCCTTTTGCATTTGTTCTAGCCTTTCCATCCTTTGATCCATGTCTTTTAGGTTACTGAAATAACTTTACCTAATTAGGGTCTTTCTACAAATCTTAATGCATGTGATATGATGCAAGGCAAATGCATGAGATGCAATGCAAATGCATGCATAAAGAAAGAGAGGCGTTGATTATGAATTCAATTTCGTTAGAAGAACTTCTCTAGAAAATACATTTCTTTACATAAAACGGATTGCATATGCGGCTTTGTCCTCATAGTCCAGGTGAAATCCTCTTCTTCGTATCCGGATGTTATGGTCGTGTCCCGTGAACCTCCCCAATAGATGCTTCCTCTAGCTCTTTGTTCCTCGGTCCAGGCCGTGCCTCTTTACTCGCTTATCCTCCGCGATGTTTATAAGCTTCTTTTAGAAAATAGAGACACGATGGCTCTTCAATAATCCTCGTCGGCTTGAATCCTCAGGCAAAGTCTTGCATTCTTCTGTGGGTTATCAGTCCTCTCTCGTCTTTTACCTGGACTATGTTCGAACGACCGTATTATAATCCACTTTATCAAGTAACACATTTCCTTATGATAAACTCTTCTATTTAGCAATCGAATATGAATCAACACCTCCTTTCTAAGATGATGCGGTGTAATGTAATGCAATGCAATCACAAACAAAACCAAACACGTTAGCACAGGAAAAATAAACAAAATAGAGTACCTACCCCGGTGACCACTAGGGGTTTGACATAGTTCTACCTAAGGTGGGTCCTTAGGGTTCACTACATGTGGTTTGGTTCTAAGGTAAGGGTACCCGAACTAGCAGATTCCTCGATCTTCACCCATTATAGGCTCATTTAGACCGAGTTCAGTTCAGGGGAATACATTTCCCTATGGCTGCACGGAGATGAAAATCTCACGAAGACATAAGTACGGATGTATCCCGAAAGCTATCCACTATCCTGCACGGAGGTGAAAACCTCACGAAGGAGTAGTTTCTAACTCTCACCTAAAGGTGCGACCACAACGGTCATGCAATGCAACAACATGTCATAAAAAGATCATAAATTTTCAAATCAAATTTTAAATTTCCGACAAAAGATGAAAATAATCAATTTATGGCTTGACTCTCTTCAATTTCCCGATTGAGTCGCCAAGTCGTCGTAACCATTTTTTGAAAACGAAAAGGGCTCGACTTCGGGTTAAAAATAAGAGTAAAACGAGAGTCGCCACCGACCATTATTTGGTGTGATCGGATCACCTTTATTTTAATAAAACATTTTGCTTTACTAAAGCAGTGTTTTGGTCTGCGTAGTTTTGAAAATCGGGTCCGGAGTCGATTCATGACGAGGAAGGTTAGCACCCTCGATCGCCCAAAATTGGTACCAAAATGATTAATTAATGTCTTAATGTCGGAAGTTTGAGAAGATTTTAAACTCGGATCTTTAAAAATGTATTAGGATATTTGAGATTTCTTTGTTTCGAGAGGATACAAACATCACATCCAAAGACGTTAGGACACGATATTCAAGCCTTCGTAATCAAAGTTATCTCGGAGTTCTTGAAATTTACTAAAAGGATGTTTAGTGTTTTAGTCAAACGGAGAATCGTAACCCAGCACGTTAGGGCACTATTTCCCGAATTCTTAAATACAAAATATTGCCTTTATTTTAAAAATCTTTGAATAGAGTGTAGCGACTTTTCAAAATGCATCGTATCGGATTAATTTTAGGAAAAGGCTTGAGTCAAAAATTTGAGATTTTTTTGTCCCGGAAAGATACAAACATCACATCCAGCACGTTAGGACACGATGTTCTAATCTCTCGTAATCAAAGTCATCTCGTGATTCGCAGAACTTCGTAAAAAGGATGTTAAGTTATTTAGTCAAACGAAAAATCGCAACCCAATACGTTAGGGCACTATTTCCCGAGTTTCTAATATCAAAACGTTGCCTTAGTTTAGAAAATCTTATCTCGGGATACAAAACATCACATCCAATGCTTTAGGACACGACATTTCGAGTTCCCGAGAATAAGCTTTCGTTTAAAAATGTATTTGTTTTAAAAGAATATCCGATTGTTTGGATTAAACGAAAGAATCGAAATTTAATACTTTAGGGGACGATCTTTAGAATTTTAAACACGTAAAATTATCTTTATTTTGAAAATTTGTTTGATTAACATTAGACAAGGTAATGATAGTAACAAATAAGCAAATATGTGAATAAATCTAATTCTTATAAATGAATGAATGAGCAAATAAATAATGAAATAAGAATGACAATAATAAAATTATAGAAACAAATAGAATGATAACAATAATAATAAAACAAAGAATATGATAAATAAACAAATCGCTTTGAAGCACTAGAAGAGTAAAGAGCGATAATCGAATAAATAATAAATAAATGAAATGATGAATAAATAAATAAAATAATAAACAAATAATGACTAAAAAATCATAAATGGTGAAAATTAAAAGAATGAAGATCAAATTTAAATTAAATAATTATAATAATAAAAATAATGATACATTAATGAAAATAATAATAATAATAATAATAAAATAAATAAAAGTAATAAATAAATAAATATGAGTAAAATGGAAATAATGATAATAATAGTATTAATAATAAAATGAAACAACAATGGTAATAAAAATAATAATAACAAATATAATAGTAAATAAATAAATAAGAGTAAAACAAAATAATAATAATAAGAATAAGAGGAATAACATGATTTTTAAAGAAAGCAAATAAGTAAATAAGCTCATTTAACAAATTAAGGACTGTATTGAAAACAAAATAAAAGTCAGGGGGTTTAAAGAGCAACAAATCAAAAAAAAGGCTCCGGGGACCATAGTGTCATGCGCTTAAACTTACAGGGACCAAATGGGTGAATAACCCACCCACGATCTTGTGGCGCAGCGTTTCAATCGGACAAGGCGCGGGTCAAATCAAAAGTGAAATAAAATAACAGGGCCAATTTAAAAAAAAAAGAAAAATGCTAATGGAGGCGATCGAATGGCATTTGCAAAAGAGAAGGACCTATAGCATAAATATCCCATTTGAAGGAAATGCAGTTCCTTTAAAATAAAAACGCTAGTTTTATTGAATGGCTTAAAACCCTTTTTTGGTTCTTTTGACCTAAATTGAAGAGAAAAAAACAAAAATAAAACTTTCAAGCTTCCATCTCTCCCTCCCTGCATTTCGATTTCGTCGGTTGGGGTTTCCTCCGTGATCCATCGCACCACCATCACTCCCGGTGGCCGGCGGTGCGTGGAGGTGAGCTTTAGGGCCTGCGGCCGCTTCTTGAAAACAGAAACAGAGGGAAAAATTTCCTCTCTTTCTCGTTCGTGCCGACGGTTGGGCTTCTCATGCTGTTCGTCTTACCTGCGCCACCACCAATCGGTGGCGCGATGCTCAAGGCGGATTTTAGGCCTCTATCGAAGCCTCTGTGAAGCCTCGTCGTTCGGCATCCAAAACAAAGGGAGAGGGCTTTGGTACCTCTTTCTCGTAAGCTCCAACGACGGCGGGAGCACTCGACGTTGCGATCGTGGAAGCTTGGTGAGACTCTTCCCTTTTTATTTTTACTCCTTTTCTATTTGTTAAAAAAGTTTTAAAAGAAAAACAAATGAAGAGAAAAAAAGGTATGAAGTGTATTACAGACGGTAAAATCGGAAGGATTAAAATCAACCTTCTTTTCTATTGATTTTCGATGGTTCAGATATTCTTTGTCTTTTCTTGAATTGAAAAAAAAATCAAAATCCCCTCTTTTGTTCCAAAATGCAAGGTTTTATAACCCATTTACAATGCTATTCTCATCCCTATTATCTTGTTTTGCGTGTTGTGTTTGCTTCCATCTTGTTGTGCAGTGCAAGTGGAGCAAGTGGTAGAATGTCGTCAGAGGCGCGGTGAAATTGATGGCGTCGAGGCGAGTCTAGGTTGTGCCTGAGAGGGCAAGTTGCCCTAGGTTTTTCTTTTTCGATTTTGGTATTTTGGGCTTGTTATTGGGTTAGGCTTGTAACGGGCTGATTTGTGATTGGGCCTTTTGGGCCTGTTTCATTTGGGTTTTGGTGTATAGGGCTTGTAAGCCCGGGTGACATGGGTCTGTACATAACCCTTTGGTTAATGGATTAGCTAGGTTCTTCTCAGATTTTATGTACTTTGTAACACCCTAGGCAAATCCCACATTCGCAAAGCATGGGAGAGACATGCGTTATATAAAGGGGTAGTAACACTTAAGTGGAAAAAGGCCTTTTGAAGGCGTATGAGCCCTCCCAAGAACAAAATTATGAGGGTCATGTACACCCAAAGCGAACAATATCTTACTGGGGAGGGAAATTTATCAATGTAACGCCCTAGGCAAATCCCATATCGGCAAAACACGGGAGAGACCTGGGCTATATAAAGGGGTAGCAACACTTAAGTGGAAAGAGGCCTTTTGGGGTGTATGACCGCTCCCAAGAACAAAACCGTGAGGGCCATGTACATCTAAAGCAGACAATATCTTACCGAGCTGGGTGTCGCTGTGAGGGCCATGTACACCTAAAGCGGACAATATCTTACCGGGCTGGGTGTGGCTATGACATATTCCATGGCAAGTACTTCATTTTTTATTAAGTGTCTCACATATTCATATCTTATGTATATATGCTTTTTCTTGCCATTATAAGCCTAAGTTTGAGCAGCACAAATGGCAACTTGTGAATCATATAATAATGACACATGAGGTGTAGGTTTCCCTTATAAAGAAATCTTTTCAAGCAGATTCCTGAGGCACTCGGCTTTTGCCTGGCTCAGTCAAGAGTTATAAACTCTGATTCCATTGTGGAGTGAGCAATACATGCCTGTTTAGTAGACTTTCAAGAAATAGTTGATCCATCTAAAATAAAGACATACCCACTTGCAAAGTTTACTTTATCAGTTACCCAGTTTGCATCACAATATCTCTCTAGGACTGCAGTGTATCTGAAAAATCCAACTTTCAAGTTATTGTACTTTAATTTCACTCAAAATCATTTGGGGAAAGTTTAACCTTGATAGCATAATAACTTGTGAACCATGTCACTTTCCCTAACTTACTATGTGATGCCCTCATTGACATGAAGCCACACTTTTAGTAACCTTGTTGCGTTGAGTTAACATTTTAATCTCAAGTCTATCTTAGGCCTTCAAGGCCTAAGGTTATGATCCATTCAATTTGCATCAAACTTAGTATCATCTCAATTGTTGGTGTAGTCTTGTCTATGCCAGTTCCTTCATCGAACATTTGGATTCAATGCTACAACATATAATCATCGGGTTACAACCTTGAGGAACCTTTAATGGTATGACTCTTTGTCGACTGAATATTACCATGCCTTTGATACTTAAAAATGCATCCCTCTGGATGTGGCACCAACCGCACTCTTGCGACCCCAACACTAAAGTTCTCAACATAGGAAATTTGGACACATTGGTCATCCCCAACTTAGGCCCACTCGGTCCCTCCATGGTCACCCCATTGGATGTGGCCATCTTGTCCAATCTCAACACATGCGGCATCACCGAACTAGGTTGATCTCAATATTAATTTTGAACTTCAATGCTCATTCACGCAAACTCTATCACGCCGCTTCTTTCCCCACAGAATCTCATAGGTTGCATGAACAAGATATCCTCCCACTAGTTCTCTTATTCAAGCTCTTGGACTCGATAATCCTGTAGCCTACTTTGGTTAAAAAATTATGTGACGTTTGGACTAGCTCCACAAATCTCATGTATTAGTAACTCATTATGGACAAAGGCATTGTAAACCCTATCCTAAACACAAGGATCCAGTGATCCGTTCATGGTCCTCCAACCAACTCAAACTCAAGGGTCCTCTAACCCACTTAAATTCAAGCTCGCTAGGCCTTCTAAGCCCATCTTGACCTCAATGGACCACTGGCCAACACAGATGGAGCTTGCAACCACTCCAATGCTACTTAGGCACACTCTTGCACTACTCAGGTGCCTTCAAACTGATTGCCTCAATATCACATCAACATATTTAAATCCAATTTTCCTTCATTGTCTATTTTTTTTCCTCTCTTCTGATATCGAACCCTAAGACCCTTTAGGAATTCAAGATACCAAGAGTTTACAATCAAGTCTCATAGGCTCAACTCTCAACTTAGAACGGGCAAGCCAAAGTGAAACCACCCGAGATTTGAATCAACAAAGCCAAACCTGCATTCCAGCACCTTAAAGCCCCCTATTCAGCTTACAAGCTTGCATTACCAAACTCGGTTTCTAAATTGCCTATAGGAGTCTTCATTGGTTCGAGCAACGAGAAACAAAAACGATTCTCATGTTCAAACAGTAGCAAATAAATCGCTTCTAAATTGTTGGAAATATACTACTGCAAACAAAATCGTTAACACTTACAGGAAACCAAACTAAGTGTAATAAATAAAGCAATCACTATGTCATGAAAAAACCACTATCTTAGAAACAATTTTGCCCTGATCAATGTAGTCGAAAATGGACGTCGCCCCCAAGGTTAACATAGTACTTCCAAAGTCGTACACCTGAATGAGGAAGATGGAACTCGAAAGGATTGCCCTTCCCGTAAAAGTCGAGAAATAAACTAGAAGAAACTCGAGTAAACCACATTAGGTTCAATTCCTAAGAAAGATTGAAGGGGTTACAAACGGTCCCACTTAAAACTCAATGTTCTAGACAGAATATCGCACTAATGTAATTTAGTAAAACACTAGAATTTTTAGAGAGCAATAACAGGAAAGAAAATAGATAACTGAGTTTTATTGTTTTTCTATGTTATGAAAAATGAGTAAAATAGCCTATTATTTATATCATTTTCAGAATAGGTAAAATGATAAAATAACAGTATCAATTTTCAAAAATAGTAGAAGATTCTCCTCAACCGTCAAAAGATTTTCCTCAATCGAAACATATTCTACAACAAACAATATTTTGAAAAAATATTTCTTATTGTGCATTACCAACAGGAGACACTAAAAATGAGGATATATTTTACTAAATTGAAATACTCGATTTTGGCTCTTATAGATGGTATTGGAAACTCGTTTAGAAGAACCCCACATTTCCTAAAATTAAGTTGGTTGCATGGTACTTGGAGCATGAAATCCTTCCTAAGACTGCAAGGATAACTTATACTCCTCTCTAATGATCCTAGGTGCCGGTTCTGTGGCACACAAAGAGAAGACATTATCCATGCTCTAAGAGATTGTCTAGTTTTTTTATGACAGACTTGGACCATAATTTATTGATAATTAATACTTCCGGGTGTATTGATTGGTTGGAGCATTCTATAAGAGTTTTGGATAGTACTGCATTCACGAGTCTGTTGGTTCTTCTTTGGCACATTTGGAACATCAACAATAATGAGGTAATTCATGGAAAGCTCACTCCTCCACCTGTAGCATTTGACTATGCGGGAGGCTCGCATAAAGATTTTGGGAGGCATAACAATCGAGACAGATGCGCTGAAGGTGAAGACAGAACACAATTGTGGACGACAGAGAGGTAGTAACAGGTGTGGGCATTATGGTCCAAGATTCTGATGGGCTTATGCTTGGAGGATGGACTGACGGACATGGCCATGGCCGAGGCCTATGCCATTCTCGATGGCGATGGGATTCATTTTGCTAGGAATCATCATTTTTTTTATGTTATTATTAAGTTAGACAGTTACCATGTAATGTGTAGTTTATAAAATTTTAGTGAGGACTGGACTCTAATCGGCCATATTCTTAATGAGCTCTATAGTTTATTTTCTTGCTCATTCTTCTTCTTTTACCAGTTAGCCTGTCAAGCAATAGCGTTGCCAATTTCTTGAGTCATTTGGGCCTCACTAGCTCAAATGATATTTCTTTTGGTTTAGAAATTCGTACTGAATGATGCCATTGAGAGCTAATTTTAATAAAACACCTAAGGGGTCTTTATATTCAAAAAAGAAAAAGCGGTTCATCTGGCTTTGGTTGAGTAGTGAGAATAAGTAAGTGGCCTCCAACATTTGCAGGTCACTTGGTGAATCCTTGAGAGTTGGCTATGTCCTGGGCCTTAATATGGGATTTCCCCCTGTTTCAAGTGCTTGGGGAAAACCTGGGGTCTTGGTGGGTTGTTTCAGTAAAGAATCTTGGGTCGAATGAATCATCTTTTGCTTGATTATTGAGGCTCGTATTAAAGGTCCCTGCAGAGTGATAGAGGACTGACGCCTATCCATATCAACAATAAAATCATTTAATGATGTTGGCAGCTTCATGATAATCTCACCAACATTTTTCTTGACTTGCGTGGGGTACAACTTCCCTTTTTTCCTTTGTTATTTGCTGAGAACTGAAACTGTTTACCCAAGGCAGTAAAATGAATTTCTGAGACAACCCAACAGTAGCATATATTAGTCATACCTAAATCTAATTTCCTTTGGGTTTGAACCCAACCCAACTTTGAGAGGCTTGTCAATACAGACTTCCACTTTGAGCCTCAAGTGACCTCCCCATTTAAAGCTATCATTTTGTCATTTTCCACTGTTGCCATGTGGGGGGAGATTGGGGATTTGAATCCACAACTCGTAGGTGGAGAAATCAACTCTTTGAGTGTGGCTCCATTAGGTCGATTTTTGAGATTTACGAGCCTATCCATGATGGGCCATTTTCGGACCCTTAGATAGTCCTTTTGAGTTCATGGCTATAGGGCTTTGAAGGAGCCATGCTCTGTTCACTCTAAATCTTGGGCGATGCAACTTAATGAGCTCATAAAAAATGACTCTACATAAAAGAGAACGTTTTTGAATTTTTGAGCTAATGATTGCTATAATATAGGTGAAATAACCAAAGAGAAAAAATACTGAAGTCAATCTTTTTTTTTTCTTGGGAAGTAAAATGCAGCGGGTTTTTCACTCACGCTTCCGTTCATTTTCCATGTCAGGACTGAAAATATCACCACAAAGTATCATATCTTTGCAATTAATTCAAATTTAATGAGAATACATAATCCAATTAATGTTAAAATAGGTTTAAATGCTATACTACTATATGAATCCAGCAATTTGGTCTGTCACCAACATCCCTTTGAATATCATTGTTGTTGTCGTTCCCACAGCCATCTTTTCATCGTCCAAGCGGCCAGTGGACCATACGATCAGTAATTGTATACTTTTTCAGCGTAATTTTCTTTTCTTTTGTTTCCGCCCAAACAGCAATAAGCTTTACATTTAACAAAGGCTCGGATAGTACTTGGATGACATCTTGAAGGCTGCAAGGTCTTTAATGTGCTGCTGCTGCAAACCATCTGTTCCACTTTCACCCTCGTTTATGTCGGTGTTGCATCCCCATACACGAACTGCAAGTTTTCGACATTTAGGAGATGGATCTTGCAAATATGTCTTATACCAGTTCACAATGTCTGCCTTTTGAATGCTTCTGAGTTCCTCTGCTTCCGCCTTTGATAAGTCAAACATGTACCTGACAGTTGGCCCCATAAACAAACAGTTAACATACAGCATGGAGGAGAAGAGGAAGGCACAATGCTATTTTACATATAATATATACACATCTCACACCAGCAAAACCCTCAATAATATTCTCCACTCAACTGATACATCTACTTAACCAACGCAGAAGCACAAAAGAAACAAAAGCAATAGTCTTGGTGAGGAGAATAGCCAACTTAACAGCCAATATGGACTAACATGACTACCACCTACTCTGCACAAGGTTGTCATATAATAGTTGTAATGCCACAAACCGAATAATTCTTTCCTTTTCAACTTATACTTATTGACCTAAATATAAAATTTTAGCGCTTAGAAACAGAAAATCATGTTTCACCAACCAAAGTACCATACGGATAGTACCTATTATCAACAATCTGATTCCAAAGGCGATTGGTTTCATATAAGAGGGATGGATCTTTTTCCAGCAGCTTAGCTGTTAGTCCACTCCTATAACTTTCAAAAGATTCATCATTAAGGCCTGCCTGCAATGCATTAACAAGTAAAAACAGACAAACAATGTTTTTATTAAAAGATAATATAAGGAATACAGCAGAGCGTGCAATGAAAAGATAGCTGACTCAACACTGACCAACAAATCTGCCAAGCTGTTTATGAAGTTGTCTGTTCTCTCCTGCAAGTAAACCGGGCTATACTTGGAAGACTGAATACAGAAACAAAAGCCATAAACCCGATAGGTCACTCGTGGGCTACATTCAACAACATAACCAAGTTGCTCCTTTGTCCTATATTCCAAATTGAATAAACAATCAGATAACTCATTTTAATTTTTCAACTTAGCATTGACCAAAAAATAAAGGGAAATATATATGAAATGGCATCCTATCAAATTCAATTTACACACGCATACAAACAGATTTTAGTACGTAACTAGCGCAACCTAGACAATAAAGATCTCAAACAAGGCATGACTGCAGCCTCCACAGAATCAGGACAACCCTTTTTTACAAATAGGAAAAAGATCAAATGAATTTCAATCAACCAGCTTTCCCCAAAAGACAAGGAAAATTTTTCACTTAATTTGCTATTTTGGTATGCTTATGTGCTCGAACACCTAAGACAGGCTAGCAGTATCAAAGACTGATTAGCACATTTTCAGACTTTCAGCCTCAGAAAAATACCTTAGCTGATTAAAAAGCGGTTCTTCCACAATTTCATCAAAGAGATCTATCAAAGCCTTCAATTTTACTGCTTTCACCCCTGCTTCTGGCTCAATTTGGAAATAAAGCTGCAATGCAAGGCCAAATGATGTAAACAATAATAGCATAAAGCATTAATAAGCAAAGAAGATATTTAACTGATATTTCATAGAGAAACTGACCATCATCATTTACCTCGAGCACTGAGTTCGTTTCAGACTTATTCTTTACCCTGACATCTCTCACAAAGTTGGCACCAGAGGGAAAACATATCACTTGCTCCTTATGTCTCATTGTGACTGGCAACGTTTGTACAGAAAAGTTGCTTTTGAAGATATTTGATATGTTAACTACTTCTTTTTCTAACAAATTACCATGGAAAAGGCCCTCAATATAAATCTGTCCAACATATGCAGTTAGAATTTAAACAAACTCAAACAAATGTCCTTTAAGAAGTAAACAGGAGTAACTATCAAAAATAAACCCAAAGTTTGAATTAATCTATTCATGTGCCTATCAACAGTATCATGAAACATCAAGAAGTAGCAAAACAATCAACTTTTGGAATCTGTCGTTCTAGTTTCATAGTAAATGCATCACAGGTGGGAAGACTAATTGTATTTTTACGTTTTCTTTAAAATGTTTTGGCTCCATTCATGTGTACATATTGTAAAAAGAATAATACATAAATTACATTTAAGATTCAAATGGGAAAATAACTCTTCTTAGAACAACCACTTCCCACTTTCAGAGGTGATTTAAGTGTAAGCACAAAATGCATTCCAAATAAGAAAGTTAATGATACTTTATCCAATCTTGAGATCATTAACTACAAGAATATTTTGGGCAAAAAAGAAAATACAAGAAAGTTCACCCAATCAAAAGAAAATTTAAGCTGATGGAAGAAAACAATCTTATGAACTTGCCAAAATCCAAACACCATGTGTCAGTGTTACCTGGGAACGGAGCTCAGGAATAATGGCCCTCAAATCGGATAGAGAAATGTCATTTAGAGAAGAAAGCTTCTCGTCAACATCATAAAAACTCTTGCATAAAATCTGCAGTCTCAAGTAGGACGAGTGACTTAGAGGCTTCATGTTGGAGTTTCTCAAAGTTCTCTCCATGTTCTCCTTAATAACCTGTCCAATGCAGAGTCAAATTATGAAACACAGAAAAAGACCTCAAGAGATCTATAAGAACCAATTAAATTATCAATAGGTAAGCGAATAGTAGAATTAATTGATAACCTTTTCGGCTTTTCCTCTAGATAGTAAGAAAATAGATTAGTTCAGAGTCAATCTTTAAGGTGCCAATCTTGATCAAACGGCACTTTGCATTTTTCCCAAAGATTGACAGCCATATTAAATGTACATCAAACACATCACAATTTGAGGAGATGTGTGTACCTTAAAACGGTCATCTGTAGGCAAAAAAGAGTTTGCGATTGCCAAAATTTTTCCCAAGAGAACAGGAAGCTTATCATTGAATCCAAAAAGCTTCAGCTCTAACTTGTCACTGTACATTGCCACTGAAGTTTCAAGCTTGGCAATACTGGCCTGGAAATAAAAATCTAATCACATTCAAATTTCAACAACAAATGCAAGAACAAACCTAACATAGAGTTAGAAAGAAAATGAAAACAAATTATGAATATGTTTAGAAACCATGCAAAATAATACAGCGGGAGAAGGAAATTTTTAAGGAGAGATTATTTGTCAACAACTCAACAAAAATGTCGGTAGGAGCTTCATCAGTGCACATTACTTATTAAATTGGTGCCGCAAAGACAGCTTAATACAGAAATGTAGATGGTTCAGCTGTACTATTGACTACTAATAGTGATTATAATATACCCTCAAATTCAAAGATCCTAAAACCCGTATTTCACAAAAACTTTTGAGCCATGCAAATATTATTAAAATTTCTGTTTAAGAAATCAAATTGAAAAACAAGATATTACAAGTAGATCCACCGATCCAGTAATCCATGTCCTAAGGCCAGCAAAATACTCACCTAAAAAACATGATTAAGTAGTTTAAGAACAAGTTAACATTTCAAGATTCCATGCAACAAATTTCAATAAAAACATGATCAATTACTAACAGAAAAGTTCAAAATGATAAATGATAAGTAATCAACCTGATATATAATCTCATTGAGCTCATCCTTAAGGAGGTGAATATAAAGTTCAGTCAACAAACAACTCTTCAAAGTACGGTATGCCCCTTTTAGATTAATCCGAAAATATGTATTTGCCCGAGGAAGTTTGAAAGTACGATCAAGCTTGTACCAGAACTTCATCAATGGTTCATCAAAAATGCATATAGGCAATGTTTCATTTGCAGAATTGACTTCTGCAGTGTCAGCTCGAATGGAGAAATCACATGGAATGAACTCATTTTTCAAAGGCAGATGCAATGAAACATCAATTTCTGGGGGATCTTCCCATAATTCCATCAAAGATGAAGAAATTTCTTCCTCAGAATAATGTGATTCAAACCAGGGCTCCAACTGGACATCTGCAAAAAAGAGAGCATACAAAGCTTAGTTGCTTATTATACACATTTTAGCTGAGCAGAATCACCATAACATAAGAAACATGCTAATGGTGGAAATTCACAATGTAAAAGATGCAATCCAACCATAATAATCTAACCATGTAGCTGCAAATTAAAGAAAGTTTTATAGCTTCAAATTAAATAATTTTTCTGACTCTTATAACAAGAAACATAGATAGTCTAATAATAACAACAACAACAACAACAACAACAACAACAATAATAATATGACGGCTAAACAGAACACGGTACCTTGTGACTTGAAGAATTTTGATACTACATCAACTCTCATGTTTTTGGGAGTGAAGAAACCAAGAATCTTTCTTATCATTTCCTCATCCCAGAACTCAAAGACATAGTCTCCATAGATAACATGTTCTGGTGGATAAACAAGCAAATTTTCTGCAACAAAGAAACAGAGGGAATAGTTAATGGTGAAAAGAAGAATCATTGTAAAGATACTCTAGGAGCAGCATCAAAATACCAGATTTAGAAATAAATATAGCTTTCTTACTATATTTATCAAATTGACATTAAAAGTTATCCCTTAACCCAGACATCGATCAAACGATATAATGTGTGTAGAAATCAGAGTAATTCTCTGTATATTCACTTCATAATACAATAAAACATATTACATCTTTATACAAACTATGCCTCTAATTTAGGAAACTCTAAGATAGGAAAGACACTAATAGAGATATGATCTCTTAGAATAAGAGATTGTAATATATTTACAGAATCCCTTAACTATGGAATGATAATTCCTACAGAATCCCTTTACTAAAGGGATGATAATTCCTACACTCCCCTCAAGATGGAGAATATACATTGTACAATCCCAGCTTGAATAGGAATTTATTGAAAACAGGCTTTGGTAAAGCCTTAGTAAGAATGTCTGCAATCTGTCCTTCTAAAGGAATGTATGAAAGAATGGCTGTCTTTTTGTTGATTTGGTCAGCAATAAAATGCCTATCAATCTCCACATGCTTTGTTAGGTCATGTTGGACTGGGTTCTTGACAATCTGAATAGCAGATTGATTATCACACAAAACTTCAAAGTGATCCTCCTGATTAGTGCCAAGTTCTTTTAGTAATATAAGTAGCCAAATTCCTTCGCATATTCCCAAAGCTAGTGCTCTACATTCAGCTTCAGCACTATTTCTTGAAACAACAGATTGTTTTTTACTTCTCCAAGTTGTAAGGTTACCCCAAACAAAAGTGCAGCAGCCACTAGTGGATCTTCTTTCAGTGAGCTCTTTGGCCCAACTAGAGTCTGTAAAAACCTTAACAGTTCTCTCTTGTGTCTTCTTAAACATTAAGCCGTGTCCTGGAGTTTTCTTCAAGTACTTGAGAATTCTATTAGCTGCTGCCATATGCTCTTTAGTAGGATTAGTCATGTGTTGACTTATCACATTTACGGGAAAGGCTATATCTGGCCTCGTCAAGAATAAGTAAATAAATTTCCCAACTAATCTTTGAAATTTCTTTCTGTCTACTAAAGACCCATCTTCTTTGTTGAATCTCAAGTTTGCCTCCATTGGTGTATCGGTTGGCTTACAACCAAGAAAACTAGTTTCTTTGAGTAAATCAAGTACATACTTTCTCTGATTGATCACAAGTCCTCCTTTTGATCTTGCCACCTCCATTCCTAGGAAATACCTTAGCTTTCCCAAGTCCTTGGTTTCGAATTCCTTGTTTAATAGCTCCTTCAAATTGCTAATTTCTTCCTCATCATTTCCAGTAAGAATTATGTCATCAACATACACAATTAGGATAGCTTTCTTATTTGTAGAAGTTACCTTGATGAAAAGTGTATGATCGGCAAGGGACTGCTTGTAGACATTTTTAAGAATGACTTTAGTGAACCTCTTGAACCAAGCTCTGGGTGATTGTTTTAACCCGTACAGGGACTTGTTGAGCTTGCAAACCTTGTTGCTCCCTCCAACAGACTTTAAGCCAGGTGGCAATTTCAAATAAACTTCATCCTCTAGCATACCATTAAGAAATGCGTTTTTTACATCAAGTTGGTATAATTGCCAATCACAATTTACAGCCAAACTTAAGAGTACTCGAACAGTGTTAAGCTTTGCCACAAGTGCAAAAGTTTCTGTGAAATCTATCCCATATGTTTACGTAAAGCCTCTAGCCACTAGTCTAGCTTTGTATCGTTGGATGCTTCCATTGGAGTTGTACTTTACCGCAAAGATTCATTTACGTACCAATGACCTTTTTTCCTTGAGGAAGGTCTCAGAATCGTCCAAGTAGCATTTTCTCTAGTGCACAAATTTCCTTTTCAACACCCTTCTCCATTTAGGATCCTTTAGGGCTTCACTATGCTTTGGGAATCATTCTTTATCCAAGGTTGTTGTAAATGCTTTGAAAAGAAGGCATCAATAAATTATAGCCAACAAATTTTTCAATAGGATGCTTGGTGCATTGTCTAACCCCTTTTCTAATAGCAATTGGGAAGTCATCTAGAGTAGTAGACTTACTGATTTCTTCTTCCATTTCGGTAGCTGGACCCAAATCCAATTCTCGGCAAGAATCAAATTGCAAAACAGTCTCAGAGATATTTTTTCTTTTTCTTGTGTAGACAAGAAGCTGTTTGGGTGGTGATGTTTTTTAAAGACTTTCAATAGGAATAGGTGTATTTTCAAAGGGCTGTTTAAAGTAGGTGTAGGTGAGTTAGTGATAGGTATCACAGGAAAATCAATTGGAGTAGTCACGGGTGACAAGTCCGTAGGTAAAGGTGAAAATGGTGGCAATTTTGAAGGTTGAGAATGAAAATTAGGAGGAGATACCTGATTTGGCTAAAACTCACTCCATGTCTTCCCCCTGAATTTCAGCCTGAGTGAAATAGGGATCCTACTCATAAAAAGTGATACCCATAGTGGTAAAAAATCGTTTTGAAGGAGGATGATAGCATTTATATCCTTTCTTAAGTGAAGAATACCTAACCAGTACACATTTTAAAGACTTAGGATCTAACTTGGACTTATTAGGAGCAATATTTTAGATAAAGATAGTGCAACCAAAGATTTTAAGTGGCAGAATTGAGGAGATAGGCTTAAAATGAGGAAAGTGCTGCAAAAATATAGATTGAGGTGTTTGAAATTTTAACACCTTACTAGGCATTCGGTTGATTAAATATGTGGCTGTTAATAAGGCTTCCCCCCACAGATATTTAGGAACATTAGTAGTAAATAAAAAGGAACGAGTAACTTCTAAAAGGTGCCTATTTTTCCTTTCGGCAATGTCGTTCTATTGTGGGGTTCCAACACAAGAACTAAGTTGAACTATGCCCTTTCCACTGAAAAAATCACCCAAAGACCTAGCAAAAAATTCACTGCCATTATTAGATTTAAAGAGTTGGATTTTAGACCCAAATTGAGTGAGAACCATGTTATAAAATTTCGCAAAAACACCAGCAGTTTTAGATTTATCTTTTAGCAAATAAGTCCAAGTTAACCTACTGTGATCATCAATGAAAGTGATAAACCACTTACAACCATCAGCATTCTTCACCCGAGAAGAGCCCCAAATATCACCATAGATCAAAGCAAAAGGATGAGAAGGCTTGTATAGAAAAGGAAAATAAGATGATTTAGAATGTTTGGCAAGAGAGCAAACTTTGCAAGAAAAAGAGTTTGGCTTTTTATTAATGAATAGAGCAAGAAACAATTTTGCAAGGTATTGAAAACTAGGATGTCCTAGATGGAAGTGTCATAACATAACAACATCAACTCCTGTTAAGGCAGTTAAAGAGTTGGAGATCTCGATTGTAGGTGAAGAAGGGAGGATGTAGAGTCCATTCTGCAAGTTGGCCTTACCAATCATCTTCTTCGAGTTTAATGCCTGCAAAGTACAATCAACATCATTAAAAATTGCTCAGCAGTGCAAGTCTTTGGAAATTTTATTTACGGAAATGAGATTGCAAGCCAAATTTGGAACAAAGAGAACATTTTTAAGTGCAATCTGTTCATTGAGAACAACAGTGCCATGTCCTTCTATTTTGCACAAGGAACCATCAGCTATTTTGACAGCTTTACCAAATGTTTGGAAAAAATTGCAAAACAAGGTCTTGTTACCAGTTATATGATCCGTAGCACCAAAATCGAGGATCCAATTAGGAGTCAACTTGGAAGAGAAAAATGTTGTAGGAGAAGGGTTACCTTCTAGTTCTTTTATGACCAGATTACCCTCACAAGGCCCCTGAAACTTTGCAAACAGCTTTTGAAGTTCAATAATCTGCTCTTTGGTGAAGCTATTGACAAATGTGGCAGGGACAAGGCTTGTTTTAGTGTCTCGAGAGTTCTTAGACTTCCAATCCTGAGGCTTACCATGAGGCTTCCAACACTTTTCCTTGGAATGGCCTGGCTTTTTGCAATGATCACACCAAGGTCTCCACCGTTTGGAAGAGGGAGATGATTGATGTGTCACTAAGGCAGATCCTTCAGAAGTAGAGGATGATTCATCAAGCATCACACACCTTCGGCTTTCTTCCTTCTTGACCATAGAGAAGGCCTCTCGAAGGGAGGGAAGAGGAGAAATAGCAAGGACCCTATTGCTAACCTCGTCCAGGTCCTTGTTTAAGCCTTGTAGAAACTGAAATAGTCTTCGCTGAGTGACAATTTGCTTATAAAGGGCAGCATCTCTTGGATTTGTCCAATCATGCTACGTATACAAATCCAATTGCTGCCAAAGAGCGGTAAGAGTATTGTAGTAGAGAGTGACGGGCATGGTTCCTTGCTTAAGGGTGGCTGCTTGATTTTCAACATGATACAATTCGGCAATGTTATCGTGCTAGAGTAGGTTTCACTAATCGCACTCCAGATTTCAATGGTGTGGTGTAAAGAAAAAGTTTCGACTTATACTCGAGGTCATGGAATTAAGGAGCCAAGTCATAACGACCATTGTCACGCATCCACTTAGCAAAACCGGTGTCATGCAAGAGTTTCTTGATTTCACCAAGAACGTAACCCAATCTTTCTCGCCAAGAGAAAAATCTTAACCGATTGAGACCATTCTAGAAAATTGTTGCCATTCAATCGATGGCAAGTGATAGTCGACAGCAACGAATCGATTGAGCATCGAACCGTAAAAATTTTCGGATTTGAATTAATCTCCTGAGTAGGAGAAGGATATGTAGAAGAAGTCTCGACATGGTCTAGGTTGGAAAGGAACCGTAACCTAATCTGATACCATGTAGAAATCAGAGTAATTCTCTGTATATTCACTTCATAATACAATAAAACATATTACATCTTTATACAAACTATGTCTCTACTTTAGGAAACTCTAAGATAGGAAACTCTCAAGATAGGAAAGACACTAATAAAGATATGATCCCTTAGAATAAGAGATTGTAAAATATTTACAAAATCCCTTAACTAAGGAATGATAATTCCTACAGAATCCCTTTACTAAAAGGATGATAATTCCTACAATGTGATCCTAGTTGCTAACATTTGTTGCTTCACAAATGATATGGATGTACCAATAAGTGTAAGTTTGTTTAATTTACATGAGGCACATCAACAAATTTCAATGCATATAAGCAACATATCAACTATTTTTCAGTTTCAAGCCAAAAGAAAATTCAAGTATGACAATGACATTAATGTAAGCAATTTAGATGAATCATAACTTTTCAACAGATGCAAGTTAAAATTTTGAAAAACAAGAGGAAAGAACCTGCAAGCCCTGCAGCATAATCATCCTGAGGTTTTTCCTCAGCAAAACGAAAGTCCATGTTTCCCATATCCTGTAGCTCCTTAAATATCCATTCTTGGGGGGAAAGTTTACGCAATAATTTAAGATATTGATAAACATAACCAATGATGTCAAATATCTGCGAAGAAAAAGTGAAGCACCATTAACAATTGTGGGCAGAAACACAAAATTCAAAAAGCAGCCTTAACTAATGTAAGCACGTACAATATAGAAACACAAATGCAGCAATAATCATAGTAGCAGTAACTGACTATGTACAATTTATTATAAGATTGAGCTAGCGTTAACAGCAACACAATGGGAAGATAAAGCCAACCAATATCTTCGGAATTTGAGATGGTTTTTTCATGCACATTCCACATGGAAGTATATGTAATACTGCATAAAATGAAAAACAAGAGAAGTTTTATACAGAATGTTATTTGCTTTGAAGATGTAACGATATATGCTACCTTTCCCAAACCACAATCTGTAAGATAGATGGACATGCTGAAGATATAAGCAACAGATGATCGCTCCATTCCATCGTCTGAAACACCAGCAGATAGAGAGGTTACCCATCCTTTAGCTTTGAGAAAGTAATGCAGGCTTCCTTTGCCCTCTGGAAAAGGGGGGAAAACATATTACATTTGCAGTTTAGTACACAATGCCAACCATATAAAATTTCATCAAAGTTTAAGAAGCACAAATATGTCTCAATGAATTAGCCAACAATAAAAAGAGAACAGAGAAAACAAGGAAAAGAACTTCAAGGAATAAACATGAAACTAAGATCGAAGCATTTCTTATCTTTTTTATGGCTCTAAACATGAAGGGAATAGTAGCAACCATATTAGTTATTGTAAGGCATGGAAATTGAAGCAATAAGGAGGTATAATCATGGAAATTGAAGCAATAACGGGGAATAAGCATAGAAATTGAAGCAAATGAAAAATACCATCCACATTCACAGGCAAATCAAGAATAACTTATTACTTATAAGGCATCAAAACTGAACAGTTCACATTTTCTTCATATTTGCACATGCATCCTTTTCTTTGTTATTATTATTTCCATGAGCAACCTACTACTTAAACATTAGGATAACACAGAATTACATACCATGGCCAAGAAGATGAGCCAGATAATCTTCTGGTTTCTTCAAATAGGCTTGCAAAAGACAAGGCAGTGCCCACCTTAATTCAAGGATATGGACATCCTTAACTGCCTCTAACCTGTAAAGTTTACCAGCTCTCCAGACAGGACCTTCCACCTTAAACTCTGGCTTTCCTTGAGAACCTTGTCTGACGTCAGAAAATAATTCAACAACCCATTCCTGAAGTACATCCAAAGGCTCTGCACCATCAAGAAGTATTATCATGATTATGCTATTAAAGAATGTAAACAAATAATTTAGATAACAATTACACCATAATTTTCTTCCAACTGACATATGTACCATAAGCACTGAAATTCCTTAAAAAAATTAGAATAAAATGCTTAAGTATGTTTAAGCTTTTCATGGAAAAGTTATAAACTTAAAAAAATTAGTTAAAAAATCAGCTGTCTAAACAAGGTAAAATGGATATGAAAAATAAAACAAAATTTAGGACAGAAATGGGGGAAAACAGAGGCAGTGAAAATAAATTCCATCCAAGTTAAAAGCACTGTTTCCCTCAGAGACTAGAAAGAGAGAGTAAACAATGGCCACAAATCTAGAGAATCACAACAAAGTAACTTACCACCACCAATTACCACTAACTTCATCAGTCCGCCATGGTAATAATCATTATACAGTTCTAGTATTTGTTTGCGTAGATCAATCCCTTTCTCAACAGCATCAACCAGGCTCTTCTTGTTTCCTTCCATTTAAGACAAGGAAAATTCCCATTTTTCATGCCAGTAGACATAAACAAATCATTCAAAGAGAGAACAATGACAAAAATCTCACCCCAAAAGAATCTATTAAAAGGGTGACCATCTTCAGATGTATGGCACTGAAGTTGATGAAGGCGGCAACCATCATTCTGCAAAACCTGGTTAAATTCTACAATCCCATTTTTGTTTAAATTAGAGTTCCATTGAGAAATCATGAATATACCATCAGTAAATGTAATAACAAGTGTAAATGGAGGCCGAGAAAAAAACTATTTTCCTATTTTAGGGGGGAAAAGGCAGAGAAGGGGGAGGGGGGCAAGAAGACATATAGACTCAAATTAATCGTGCACACCAGAATCCACAGCAAGCACCTCTCGCTCCATCGCTTCAAGTTTCACAAGGGGTGAAATAAAAAATTGGGAAAATCTGGTAAAGATAAGAGACCAACATAAGTCCAAAATTCTGATGACTTAGGGAATCAGTATAAACAATGAAAGACCAAACGATTACTCCATTAAAAATCCCTATAGTGAAGCTCGAATCAAACAATGGAAAGTAAAAGGAAAAAGAAAATTCAATAACTAAGCTCTGCCCTTTACAGTTTAATCATTTACCTTCTCAAAGCACCCTTGAGAAATTCTCTTTCAACTTCAAAATGGTAGCATGTATGCTCAGCTTCAGTATATGCATTTGATGAGCCTCCGTGTTTGGATAAGTAACTATCATACTAGCAAAGAAAAGTGTCAATGGAGGTAGGTCAAACAATTATTACATCACCAACTAAAAATAAACACACCGTTTAGAAGTAGGATAAGAAAAAAAAAAAAAAGAGTTTAAATTGACAATAAAAGAAGCAGGCAAAAAAAAAAAATTATTGTGAATATCATTTCTAAATTCTGATAGGCTAGCAAAAGAATGACAAGTTAGGCATCTAGAATAGCAATAGGAAAGATTATGGATGAACAGACCTCGTTTTCATCGGGAAATTCAGTACTACCCATGAATAGCATGTGTTCTACAAAGAAATAAAGAAACTTCATGAATATAGGCAGAGCAGAAATGCAGTTAAGCAGAATGGGAAGTGAATAAAACAGTAAGTAACAAAACCTAGAAAATGAGCAAGACCCGGCGCATCAGGAGGGTCAGAGAAGCTGCCAAATCCTACACACATTGCTGCCGCTGCCTGCGACCAAATTCGCAATCGATGAATCAACTAATGTCTGGACTTCAATCAATAAAAGGAGGAGAAAAGACGAACCTTTTTAGTCTGAGCAGTCTTCTCTTTCTCATTGTCGGCGTCGGTCTTCGTCTTCGTCTTCGTCTTTCTTCATCATCCTCATCTTCATCCCCATCTCCATCCTCATCTTCACTTTCATCTTCATCTTCAGCTTCAGGCTCAGTCTTATCTGGCAAATGAGAAGGTTGAGGAAGTCCGTCGGGGTAAATCTGGGGATCGTGAACCAACAAAGCGACGAGACCGTTGGAGAGCTGGATTACCCTGTAGAGTCGGCGGTCGTTTGCAGACTTAATTACCACACCGTCCGATGAGTACTTCAATACGCTTCCGCCGGAAACCATCATCAATTTTTCCACTTTGATACGAAGTGTGACAATTTATTAAGAGACTAAAACTTCGATTTATGGGTAAATATTTCAACCTTCCAACAGTAAACTCTAATTCAGCACTTAATCAGCGTAACTATAAACTATCGCCCTTTAATTAGGTCTTCCTTCGTGGACGGTTTATAAGCCCAAAGCACACACCCCGAATCTTTTTCTTCTTTTTTTTTTTTTACGGGTTTTCATTTGATGTGAGCCCAAATATCCAAATCCATCCAGCAGTTACTAGTAGTGACTAAATATTCACAAATTTCTTTAAAATTCAAATTTGTTTATTATTTCTATTAAATTCAAGTATTATTATTTGAATTTAAATAAAAATTAATTAAATTATCCTTCATATTGAATTCCTAAAATTTTTAATTTATTAAGTATTTTATTTTTTAAAATAAGTGAATAATGGAGTACGTTAATCAAATCCAAATACGTTATTCATAAAAGTAAAACAAATTTAAATATCTAATATTTGAATTTGAATCTTGTACTCATAAAATTAAAATAGAGTTGGATAATGGGTATTTAAAGGTTATATGTGCATCCGCCCCAAATTCGATGCAGATTATAATCAGAATATTTAAATTCATAATCTAAATTTAAAAAAAATAAGTTAAATATTCAAATTTGCACTATCCATTACAATTACCATTCCTACGTAGTACATACATCTAAGAGACCAGGGCAGACAAGAGCATGTTTATGATTAGGATTAAAAAATTTAAAATGAATACCAATTCAAGCTTTGCCTTACCTTAACTTTCAACCAATTAATATTATCGGATGTTTCTATCCACATACAGAAAATTTTTTTGAATAAAACCCGATTGATTAAAAGGGTAGAGAAAAGCATTACATAGTGTTTAAAAAATAGTAAAAATAATGAATGCTCTTTAAGTACGAGAGTTTGGTTTCAATATTAAGAAATCCCAACCTTACCTCAATTATAAAAAAAGAAAATAGATAAGTGAATATATATTTATTTTTCCCGTGATTTGATAAATAGCGTAAATTTTAGAGCTAAAAGAGATGAAAAATTAAATGGAGGGCTAAAATGATTTTTTTGTAGTTGGAGGATTAAATAAGTTATTATTACTTATGTGTTATGCACCTATACATAAGCACTGCCCTTTGAATCATCATTCTCCCTAATCTCGAGCTTTCTAATGATGGATCTAAAAACTCCTTCAAAGACCATGTTTCTAAAGTCCATGGCCTTGGCAAATAAGTGCAGCTTGTAGAGTGGCCAAAGCTTTAACAGCAAAAGGGGTAGGTATATTCCTGCTTAAGTAAGAGCAAGCCCTTAGCACAATCCCTCTTGAACTCTTATGATAACTCATGTACTTGATGTTTTGTTTTCCAGAATATAGTAGGTGTCAAAGTTCACTTTCACTAACACCAAAGCAGGAGGGACCAGTGCACCTTTTCTCTGACCATTAGAGTATCCTAAACATTTGTCAATGCTTCAATATATTTAAAGCAGCCAACAATAAAGTCAAAGATTCCTCTGCTATTTGGACTACCTTCTTGAATGAGTTTATTTCTAGAACACAGCAAAGCCCAAATTGTGATTGCTATCTCAGTTTGTTTCAGAAGATGATATTTGTCAAACAATTTGACTAACCATTCTGCATTGTTGTTTTACATGTTGTCATGTCGACGATCAATGCCAAGCTTCACCCACAATCCTTTTGCAGTTCTTATAACCCCTAAAAACGTGCTTTGAGTTTTCCACTTTCAGTGAACATCTTCGGCATATAGGATTAGATAGCACTCTCTTGATGCAAAATTTTATTGAGGCAAGAAATTTTACACGAATTTTCCATAAGATGATTTTAATATTTGTTGGGGATGTAATTTTCCATATTCTTTTGTACAAGTTTTTATAAGTATTAGGGAGAGTAGTTTGTAAAGTCCCATCAAGCAATATATTGTATCCACTATGCACCGTATAATGCCCAGTATGCTTTCCCCTCAAGATAAGCTTCTCTTCATGATAGTTAATTGGAATAGAGATGCAAATCTTGATTTCTTCATTAATCAAATCTCTCACCCAGTTCAAATTCCTAATCCTTGGTGATTAAATCATGCTGCACCCACTTCTAAGGAACCTTTTATCTTCCCAAAAATAAATGCAGCTACCTGTTCCAGCTTTCCACCTTAAACCGAAATTCAGCTAACCCCTCGCACTCCATATGCATTTCCATCGAAGGTTGTGATCCTATCCTTGCTCTCATAAAATTACTATTTGCATATTATTTGGCTTTTACAACATGTTTAACAAGAGAACTAGGATTCACAATCAGTTGCTAGCCTTGTTTTCCGAGTAAATTTGCTTAAATCACAAAATCCCATGCGCTCATTTTCCTTTACAAGGCAAAAGGTAAACTATAAACACCAATCCATGTTTTTCCTTAGAATTTTGCAACCAATACTAACTAGTAATCGCTTCAAGCTCCTTGCAAGAAGAAAACATGTCCGGGCAAATCGATATCACCTGTAAAACTAATTTAATGAACACTTCTTTATCACATTGAGATAACAAATAGGAACTCCAATTATAAATTCTCATTTCTAACTTATCTCTGAAACTCATAAATGCTATTTTCTTATTTTGACCCATCTTAGTGTAGTATATTCGTCAATTTATACTTGTAATTTTTGAATAAATTGGTTTAAATAAAATTTCATTATACAATAATATCATTATATATATATATATATATATATATATCTTTAATGGTTTTGGATGTAAAGAAAATATAAGTAAATATTGACTCATTGATTATCTAATATTTAAGTAATATTAATTTACATTATGTGGTCGATAATAATGCGAGAAGATAAATTATATTAATAGATATTCTGAATAGCCTGTAGTCTAATTGAAATTGAACAGATTGATTGAAAGATTATTATATCGTTTATTGAGTTCAATTTGGGAGATGTTTTGTCTTGGGCATCAGAGTGGATGACTCCCAAAAGATAGAGATATAGATGTCATTGTCAGGACTAACAATACATCAAACAGGATTCAAGTTGAATTTATCCTAAACCCCTTTATGGATTCATTCACTTATGATGTTCATGGTGTGGCATATCTTAATCCTGAGTGGATGATGGACTATGTATGCATGACTCATATACTTTGATGTAAATGAAAGCTTGGTTTCAAATAAATAAGGAATCGAAAGTTGGTATGTTGGGTATACATCTTTTGCATGATGCAGCATCATTCTGCAACAGTGGAATTCATATCACAATTAAGGGTAAATGATATCATTTTATTGGCATTACATAATTGATGAAAAAGAAACATAGTTACAGGCCATTTTTCATAAGTAATGACCCAATTATGCGCTTTTGGAACCCAATTCCGTAAACCAAGTCAATGAAATCATGAACAGAAGGTAATGTGAGTCACAAGGCCCGACCTTAGACCCATGGATGTGATGGGCTTTCTTTAACTCAAGGCTCAACGATAAGGGAAAAAAACAAAGCAGCTTAAGGAAAGACTTTTCAAGACTTTGTTACAAAGGTCTTAGAAGCACACATGAGGATAAAAGCAAATCAAGATTCACTTTCTTATTTTCATGAAAATCATGAAATGGAATCTTAGTCCAGTTTTGCTATTTCGGGTGATTTCAAGAATTAAAAAAATCAATGTTTCAAATTTTAGAATTTTTTTATCAAAAAAATTGAACCTTGAAGTTGGTGCGCTATTGATTACATGTGCAATCTTAAATGAGCCAATTTTAGGAGCAAATGGATCACAAGTCCAAGTTCTTGAAAATTGGTTCGTTGGGATGTCTACAAGCCCATCATGAAGTTTGGAAATGATTTAGTGGAACATCAGGACAAAAATTGTTAAAGTGGCCCAATTTGAAAACATTTTAATTTTTCTGTTTAATTTTCCTTAATTAGTGGACCAACATGTTAATTAGTTAGTTTGTTAGTTGATGAGTTGTTATACTTAGTTGACATATTTATCACATTCCTTACATTTAGGAGATTAGTTAAGGGTTGATAGGCTATAAATATAAATAGGGTGTGACTCCATTGTATTCTTTATTCATTGATTATTCAATTTTGAGTTAATAAAACTCTCTTTAATTTTTCTTTTAAAGAATTTTTCTTAAGTTTTCTTTTCGAAGAGTTAGTAAAATTTGAGTTGTTTGAAGGAGGTTGTGAATTCATCTTGTTTCTAAGGCTTTTAGGACTTTCCACACACTATGTCCATCTTTTCCATCTTTTTTTTTCCTGTTTTGTTCTTGTTACTTTGAATCTAATCTTTGATTTTTCTTAATTCCAAGTCTTATTTCAATCAAGAGGGGCGTTCTCCTATCTTTTCTCATCAGGAAACATCCAAAAATAGGAGTTCTTTGTTTTTCTTACTGTTTGAATTCTTTTGTTACAAAACAATTTGCTTTTGACTTAATTATTCATTCTACTAAACTATTTTTGTTATTTTGGCTCAAATTTTATTGGAGGTTTCTTTAGAGTCCAAGAACGATTTCTTCTCTTCCAAGAAACCTTATTCTGCTCATTCTTGCACTCATTTTGGCCGTCCCTCTCTTTATTTGTTGTTAGGTTTTCTTTTAATTTGTTTTCATTTAATTTCTAATTTTTTCTTTTGTTTAGATCTTTGTTCGACAACTTTTTCTTCATCACAACGTCCCAAATCACTCCAAACACCTGGTTACTCTGTAACAGGCCGTTTTTAGTGAAATCGAAACAGTGGTTTCGAGACCACAAATTCGAGTCCGGAAGAAAAATTATTTTAATATTATTGCATGGTCTGCATTATGATAGGAATGTCTTATGAAAAATTCGTTAAGAAAATTAAACAGATTACATGTTTAATTAGATGAAAAGGACCAAATTGCATAAAATGCAAAAGTTGAGTTCTAGTAGCTATAGGTATCAAATAGCTATGGAATTCAAAATTTGAGGTCCTTATATGGAAAATAGACCATTGAGAGGATTTAGTAGATAAGTATGATGATTCATCCTTGAAAAAATTTATTAAAGAAAAGGACTAAATTGGAAAGTAAAAATAATAAAAGATGATAAGTAATTAAATAATGAAAATATCATCATATTATCATCTTTCCCAAATTATTTTTACATGGAAACCCTAGTTAGAAGAGCTTGAAGGTAGCAAGCTTATTTGGCTCAATTAGGTGAGTATTCAAGTCCCGTTTTTAGTAATTTTTATATTTTTGAGATCGTAATAGCTTAATCTAGCTATCTCGGGGATTAATTTGTAAAGTTATCAAAGTAATAGGGTTTTTCCATGGATGAATATGGTTGAGTTATGAAGTTTTATGGTAGAAAATGAAAGGTTGTTGATAGATAAACAACTTTTGTAAAGTGAAATTTGATGAAATTGTGATTTAGGGACTAAATTAAAAAGATGTAAAATTCATTAAAAAATTCTAAATTTTATGAAATACATGGGCTGCTATAGTTATATGTGAAAATCGATTAGGCTTGGAATAAGGATTAAATTGCATGAATTTCATTTTTCAAGCCTAGGGACGAAATTGTAATTAATCAAAAGTATAAGGGCAAAATGGTAATTTTTCATAAGATGTGAATTGAAATGAATTGAATATGAATTGATGTTAAATTCATTTATATGGATTCGGATAGACCAAATGCGGATTTAGATCGTGGAAAAGAGAAATTAGTAGATTAGTAGATTTTGCATACACGAACACTTGTCGAGGTAAGTTCGTGTAATTAAATTGTATATTTATATGTTTGAATTAAATGTTGTGTATATGAATTGTGTAATTTCTATGCATGAAAATCAAACACGTATCCGACAGTGTCCGACAGATATTAAGTCCCATTCGAATAAAAGAAATTCAATGGATACAGAGTTCCCGAATTGGTTGTGGTCCTGCATGTGTTGCAGACACACCACAGCTCGAAAGAGCGTCCCGTTATTAGCTCTCATGAGCATCTCGATATTGTCTCTCACGAGCTTCCTATTATATGGTTCTGGCGAGCTTCCCGTTGATAGCTCTTCAGAGCATCCCGATTGGATATGATCCTACATATGTTGTGGACACACTACAGCTCTTATGAGCGTCTCGATATATGGCTTTCAGAGCTTCCCGATTAAAAGCTCTTTCATGAGCTTCCCGATTAATAGCTTTCTAGAGCTTTCCGATATAGGCTCACTTGAACCTTCCCGTTATTGGCTCGTATGAGCTTCCCATTAATGGCTTTCTGGAGCTTCCCGTTACATTGCTCACATAAGCTTTCCGTTACATGGCTCACATGAGCTTCCCGTTTATGTGCTCGTATGAGCATTCCTGAATATGAGTTGACGGTTTACAGTTTTGTATACTTCATGTCTACTACCCTTGTATCCATTGATATTTTAAATGATTCAACGATATGAGATGATATGAATTCAAGATGAATTAATATGAGAAATACTTGAAATATAAGAATATATTTTATTCATAATATATGGACATGTAATGTGAAAAGTACAAGTACACAGAAATCTATTTATTTTTTAGCTCACATATGTTTCTTGATGTTTATATGAAATACATGTCTAACAATGTTGATGAGGATATGTGTTAAAGTTTTTGGCCAAATTACTTCGAGTATGCTTTATATGCTTACCTTAAATGAAAATGAATGGTAAGTTATTTACCGTTATACGAACTTACTAAGCATAAAATGCTTACTCTGTTTTATTTTCCTGTTTTATAGTAAATCGAAAGCTCATTGGGTTGGAAGCTTGGCGGAGATCACTCACACTAGCCACTGGCCCATTTCGGTATAAATATAAAACTAATTTTTGGTTATAATGGCATGTATAGGTTAATTAGCCAATGATGACATGTAAATATTTTGGTTGTAACTAGCCATTGGTATGGCTTATGATCATTATATTTTGATATGAAAGTATAAAACTTTATTATGGTTGATATGTGTGTTTTGGTATGATTGAATGATGGTTAACCAATGGATATATTGAGGCATAGGTTAATTGGAATACATATGTTTAAATATGTAATTGATAAATTGGTAAGTTAAATACTTGGTCATATATAATGAAATGTTATGCATAAGACTTGGTTTTGGCTTGATTTAAATGTTTAGTATTGGTTTGTGAATATATTTAAGTGTTAATGTAAGTGGAAGGCAATTTGGGTGAGAAATATGGCTTGGAAATGCCCTATTTCGTCTACACGGGCGTGTGTCTCGGCTACATGGGCGTGTGGTTCGGCCGTGTGTCCCCTGCATCATTAAAATTCAAAACAGAATGCTCAGAATTGATCACACGGCCTGGCACACGGGTGTGTGGCTTGGCCGTGTGACCCCTGCACCTATTTAATGCAAATCATCATGTTCACACGGCCTAGCACACGAGCGTGTGACTTGGCAGTGTGACCTAAGTCAGAGAGTTACACGGTCATGGACACGGGCTAAGACATGGCCGTGTGCCCTATTTCGAATGCCCACACGGCCTGACCATACAGGCGTGTGACTCCTGCAACTTGGATAAATTTTGACATTTTGTGAAAAATTCTTTGAATGCTCGGTTTAGTCCCGACTTGATTCTAATACGTATTTTGGGCCTCGAGGGCTCATATATGGGACAATATGATTGAATATGATTGATTTCTGATATGAATGTGAAGTGATATGAAATGTCTGTATTTGATCTGTAAATTCATGTAATGCTCTATAACCCTGTTCCGGCAACGGATATGGGTTAGGGGTGTTACATGCTTATTGTTTTTTATTGATAGAACCTTCTTTTCAGTTTTTATTGTGATTTCATCCCGGTTTTAGCCCCGGTTCTTCAAATTTGTTTTAATTGTTTGCTTTCACTTAATTGACAGCCTTATTTCGTTTGGAATTCATCAAAAACAAGTATTTTCTTAACTAACTTGGATTCCTTTAAGAACCCTAATTCTTAATTCGGTCTATTTGTGTTGTTATTACTTGATTTTTGTTGTTACCCTTTCAATTTTGACTTGGATTGTTTGAGTTTCAGGTTGAGTCGAGCTCCAAGTTTCCTTTTGTTCGTCTAGATCCCTAGATCAAATCTGCAACTTGGACAAACTTGCAATCTTATTCCGCGCACGTCCATATTATTTGGTATCAATTTCTTGGGCATTTTGGGTCTTCTTTGAGTTTTTATAAGCTAATTTATAGCAAAATAGCCTCAAAGTAGTTTTTTACCCATATATTTTTTTGGAAATAATATTTTTCAGTAGGTAAACATTTTCTAAATTATCTGAAATTTTACACACTAATTTTTAGCCCTATTGGAATATTAAAAAAATCCCACAAAAAAAAAAGCAATTGAAAAAGTGAAAAAAAAACCTCGAAAAATACGAAGAATTTTTTTAAAAAAAATTATAGATTGAATTTCATGCCAAAACTTTCCATATCAGATCTATACTATTTGAGAATGTTCTAGTTTAAATTGTAATTTTGGAAATCGGGAACGCCTTGAATGAAGTTTGTCAAGTCGCTTAGCGATTTTCGGGTTTCACCGATTTTTATTGAGTCTTTGCCTTAAGTTTTCATTTTTTTTTTTTTTTGCTTTTTATTGTTCCTTTATGCATTCTAAAATTTTATTGTTTCCTATGTTAGTAGATTTAAGCACGTTGCACATTTCTTCCTTCGTGCAACACAATTTTTTGGTGTCTAGTCGATTTTAGACTCCTAGTGCCACTGGGTTTACTTTGTTAGTTTGGTTCTAATACATTTTGATTGATTGCTTATTAACACTTTTAGAAGACTTAAAAGATTAATTCTTATCTTATTGAGAATGCAATTTTATTTCTAAATGCATAACGGTGATCTTTGCTTAGTTTTTCTTTCTTTAGTGTTGTGTTTTATTAAGGATTTCACAATGACTCGTGATACTCGTAGTAAAAAAGAAAGTGATAATAGTAGTGAAAAGCCACCGGTTACCATAAAAAAACCATGCTGGATTTGTGACGAATGACACATTCGATAGTATGATCGAAAATTGCAAATGGATCAAGAGATTTGAGATGCTCGAGATCAGCAACGGGACACTATTCTAGACACAATCAACAAAAAAATATTTTTTTAATTTAAAATTTAATAGTTTTTCTAACTTTTTATAATATTTTAAAGTTTTTATATGTTTGTATAAAATATTTTAATAATATTTACGATTGTTTATATCTTTTACAATCTCTTATGATTTTTATAATTTTTTAAAATATAATTTTAATAAATTTTTCATAATTTTATGATCTTTATATATATATGTACAATTTTATGACTTTTATTAAAAAATAAAGGACTAAATATGATGTTACTAAGTGTTGTGATATGATTAATCCATCAATTGAATTTAATGGTCAACATAATCAAGTACGAAACCATTAATAGATAGGCATAATCGAATTTTTAATTAACAATAATGATTCAAGAGGATGTGAATTAAATTGAACTACTTAATTGACTTTCGATTTTTCTATTTTTCATTATTAATTTTAATTAAATGAAAATTAAAAGTGTGACCTATAGTTTACAAGAAAAGTGTAACCTATCCTATAATAATTAAAACAAACTTGTGATAAATAAAATTTAAGGTAGACTCGGAAATTGTTAATGATGAAAGTTTTGTCTTTTTCATAAATTAAAAATATTAACAGAAAAAAGAGTCCCAAGAGTGCTTTGCTTAGAGTCCTAGAGAAAGCAGTAATTGATGCGGCATGGGATGGAGAAAAGCGGTGGTGACGATCGAGAGGGGAGGGATGAGATCTCTCTTCTAGCAGAAGAACTCATTCAGTTATCAGTCAAGGGTTCGATGGTGGTAGCAAGCCCAAACCTACTCTAATATGTACAATTTGGACAGAAAAGCTTTACAATCCAGAAAGCTTTAGGGCACAAATGAAAAGGCATTCTGCCAACTCTGTTGTAAGACACTGTTTTTTACTATATATATATATATATATATATATTTTCATATATTGATAAGAGTTGTTTTACAGGGAATTCCTAGAAGTTTTGTGAGAAACCATGGAAATAGCATGTCAAGCCCAAGAAGCTCGTGGTCCCATCAGTGCGATATGGAAGGTGGAACTTACAAAATGTGATGGCAAAATATGGTGGGGCAGAATTTTATTTATCCAAAGTATTATTAATTTTATTTTTATCCAAAGTATTATTAATTTTTCTGTTAATATTTTTAATTATGGAGGGGAGACCATGGCTTTTTCGCAAAAGTCTTATTTTATTTGATAGGTTAATTCAACTGGTGGAAAGACGTTAGATTCGGCTCACTTCATCACCGTTTTGGATAAAAATAGGTTCGTGTTTACCAGAGTTTGATAAGAAAGATCTCTTGCACGCAATCGAGTGTCACGTTTGGTGGGGTTATCAGATTTAAAATTAATGGAGATTCATGTCGGCTTTGGATTAATTTGGATGTACAGAAATCGCTTCGCCGAGGTATTTTTGTCTCCATTTATAATGTTAATAAATCATGGGTTCCTTTTAAGTATGAGAAGTTATTGATGTTTTGCTTTGGATGTGAAAGAATAGGGCATGGGCTTAAAGACTGCCTTCAGCTAATTCCTGCAGAAAAAAGCAAAATCAGTGATGATCCACTTATACGTTGGCTTTAAAAGCAGAATCAAAGTTAATCGGGAAAGAAAGTATGAAATTTAATTTTTTCGAAGAAGGTGGGGGCTCAATGCTCTTATATAGGAGGTACAGAATTATTGCCAAATAGTTCTAAAATACCAGCAGGGGGAATAACGAGATTTAGGGGTTACAGGGGAATATGGAACTGATGGAAAGGAAGGAGGTGATCAAGGAGTAGGCGAGTATATCTATAATAAAGGAAGATGAGAAGCTGAATGATAGTACGAAAAAGCAGGGTAATAATTCAAATCTTGCTAAAAAGACAAGCTGAAAAAGAATTACTCCAATGGCCACGATGATTCAAACAAAGGCTGAGAATAATACAAGGAAGAGGAAGTCCCGGGAGGCAGAAATTGTTCCTTGAATTATGGAAGTCTTATATGAAGACGAAATTAAAAGATTGAAAGATGACGAAATAGAGGATTGTGATGAAGTCTTATCAGAATCGATGACTGAAAATTCTGAGCAACTTGATGCTCTAAAATTTTTTAGATTGGCGGCTGTCAAGAGACAAGCCGACTGGATGCAATGATAAATATAAGTTGGAATGCCCGTGGATTGGGGAGTCCACGGGCAATAAGAAGGCTGTGATATTTTTTAAAGCAGCACGATCCCCATATGGTCTTCTTAATGGAGACAAAACTTGATAAGCAACGTATGGAAAAAGTCAGAAGTTATGGTTTTATGAATGGAATTGATGTCAAAGCGGAGGGTTCGCAAGGTGGATTGTGCTTAGCATGGAGAGGAGATATTGTAGTTAGTTTAAAAAGTTTCTCTAGGAATCACATTGATTTCATGGTTAAAGAAGAAAAGGATGAAGAAGAATAGAGATTCACGGGGTTCTATGGTTCACCCCATATTAATAATAATAACTTTTCTTGGAATCTACTAAGGAAATTGGGGCAAGATAAAAATCATCCATGGTTAGTAAGTGGTGATTTTAATGAGATCATGTATTCTTTTGAAAAAAGTTGAGATATATCAAGGTAGGAGAGAAGAATGGAGGCCTTTCGAGAGGCTCCATAAAAATGCCAATTAGAAGACTTGGGATATTCGGGGTTGGGTTTACTTGGGAAATGAGGAATTTGCCATAAACAAATATTAGGGAAAGACTTGATAGGAGAGTTGTAAATGATAAATGGAGGCTTTTTTTTTTCCAACAGGTAACATTCAACATTTACCCCATTCGATGTCTGACCACTGCCCACTTCTTCTAAACGTAAAAAGTGGAAACACTTATATGGGAAACCCAAAATTTTAATTTGAGGCATGGTGGATCATGGAGGAAACACTTGAGAAAGAAATTAAAACACCCAAGGAATCAATACCAGGCACAATAGTTGAGAAACTTTAAAGATTACAAGTAGATTTAAAGGTATGGGCGAGATCAATTAAAAAAAGGCGAGAGGGACTAAAGAACAAGCTTACTAAGGAACTTGATATGCTAATGGCGGAAGAGAGGACTGATGAAACGATGGCAAAAATCATTGATACTAAGATTTATCTGAATATGAAAATTGATAAAGATGAAGTTTACTTGGAACAAAGGGCAATGGCAAATTAGCTTAAAGTAGGGGACAAGAATTCAACTTTTTTTCACATGTTTGCCTCATTTTGAAGACGCGTTAACACCCTATCTAGGCTGGAGTTAGATGGAGGAGGAGAGGCTACTGAAATGAATGAGATCAATGAAACTGTTACTTTATATTTTTCAGAAGCTTTTTACGTCAAGTGGAATTATGGATCTTTCTTATCTCCTAACGGGCATTGAAAATAATATTTCGCCAGATATTAATATAGCTTTATTGTCAACTTATATAGCAGAAGAAGTGTATTCGGCCTTGAAAGGAATGGGACCTACTAAAGCACCAAGACCTGATGATTTTCCAGCACTTTTCTTTCAGAGATATAGGCACATCTTAGGTGAGGAAAGTAACAAATTTTTGTTTGGGAATTTTAAATAATGATCATAGTTTTGGTCCTTTCAACCAAACGGATATCTTGTTGATCCCAAAAACCCCAAATCCCACAAATTTAGTTAATTTTAGACCTATTAGTTTGCGTTCAGTCATTTATAAAGTTGTGGCAAAGACAATTGCAAATCGACTTCAAGTAGTAATTGGGAGATGTATTGATGCGGCCCAAAGTGCTTTTGTCCCGGTAAGGTAAATTTCTGATAATGTGCTTTTAGCTTATGAGATTTTACGTACTTTTCGAAAAACGCACACAGGGAAAAAAGGATACATGGCAGAAAAACTTGATATGAGCAAAGCCTATGATAGGGTTGAATGAGGTTTTCTTAAAGAAGTCATGTTACAAATGGATTTTGCAAAGGAATGGGTGGAGCTGATTATGAAATGTATTACCACAACGTCTTATGCAGTTAATACAAATGGAGGAAGGGGAAGAATCTTTCAATCAACTAGAGGCTTGCCCTAGGGAGATCCTCTAAGTCTTTTCTTTTTTCTACTTTGCAGTGAGGGACTATCATCTTTGATGAGATTGGCAATGAAGGAGGGCTTGCTAAGAAGTGCAAAGGCTAGCAGAAGAGGTCTAGAAATTTCATATTTACTCTTTGCAGATGACTGTATTTTGTTCGGTGAAGCATCAGATAGGGGAGCAATGGTGTTAAAAGAAATTCTGAAGGAGTACAAAAAATGCTCCGGCCAATGTACAAATTTCAATAAATCTACAATCATCTTCAATTCTAACACTTCAGAAGAAAAGAAGGAAAAAGTCTCGACAATCTTGGGGGTAAAAAGTTTAAAAAATTTGGAAAGGTATTTAGGTTTTCCGAATGTGGTTGTGTAACGGTCTGGTTTATACCCTAGTCAAAACAGTAGTTTTGAGACCATAAATACGAGTTCGTATAATATTTTAATATTATTTCCTGTGCCGTTGATATGTGAATTAGCATGTGGTAAATTTCCGTAAGCGAATTTGTCTGTCTGTGTGTTTAATTTGACAAAAGGATTGAATTGCATTAAGTGTGAAAGTTGCTTGCCATATGTTAAAGCACCTATATGTTGTGGCTTTGAAAAGAAGGAGGCCTTATGAGACAATGGTGCCAATATTTAGTGAGTGGATGCATAAAAGACTTTAATGGCCTTATATTTATGTATTTTATATTTTTGTTAGTAAGGTTAATTTTGTAAATGAATATAGGGTTAATGTTTTAATAAAACAAACAAAGAAAAGATGATAGATATCAGCTTTTGTTAGCCGAAAATCACCAATGAAAGAAAAGGTTTTCGATAATATAGGGCATTCGACACTCTTTAAGCTTGATTAAGGTAAGTTTTGACTTCGGTTTTCAATAATTTTTATGTTTTTGTAATCGTTGCTTCGAATGCTTCTAAACCCATACTTCAATTTTGAAGATTGATGATGTTTGTGAAATGAGACTTTGATGAACTCATGTGATTTGTGATGTTTAATAGTGAAATATGAAAGATATGTGTTTGATGAACATGTTTTGTTTTTGAAGTTTTGATGAATTTAACTAAATAGGGCTAAATTGTGAAAATGGTAAATTAAAGGATTAAATAGCAAATTTGATGAAATACTGGGGCTTATATAGTCCTTAGAGAGGTTCGGCCAAGCATGTGTGTGTTTGAATTTTGTGAATTTGATGTTTTGTGAAAAATAGACTAAATTGTTAAAGTGTACAAATATGAGGGTTAATTTACAAATAGCCCTAAATGTGTGTCTATGGATTGAATTGAATGGAATGGTGAATAAAAGGGTTAATTCTGAATATGTTTAGATCAAGAACCGAGGAAAACAGACTTAGATCGTGGGACAGCGAAAGTTAACGAGTAGCCGTTATCAATCCGATAAACCGAATCTGAGGTAAGTCACTATGCAAATAAACTTATCTGTATTGAATTGAATATATGTATTCATATGTCTATCGATGAGAATGAATGAGTATGAGATGCTAAGTGCTGAATGAGTATAAGATGCTAAGTGCGTGAATTCCCAAAAAGGTTCAATATAGTGATAAAGCCGAGAAGTTTCGTATGAACCTAGAAATAGATAGGATTAGCTGTGTCATGACATGGGTATTTGTTTCGTTTTATCATGTAAAACCACGTCCGGGACGTTGGCGTCGATTTGGAATTTCGTGTAAGACCTCGTTTGGGACGTAGGCATCAATATGAATTATATGTAAAAAACCTCGTCTGGGACGTAGGCATCAATATAAATTTTATGAGTAAGACCATGCCTGGGACATCGGCATCATATTGACTCGAGTAAGACCACGTCTGGGACGTTGGCATCGTTATGATCTGTACGTGTAAGACCCTGTTTGGGATAGTGGCATCGATATACGAGTGCATGTAAGACCTCGTCTGGAACGTTGGCATTGTACTACTATTCTGAGCTTTCTGAGTATCCTACTAGGTTCCTAAGGGTTCAACGGGCAAGTCTGCAATACAAATGGTATATCCGAGCTATGGTCCATTAAGTGAATGAATATCCGATTCAGGTACGTTGAATGTGCATTAAGTATGCATGAACGGTAAGTACGCATACGACTTTGATTTGAAGAAAGGGATGTTTGAATAAGATAAGTTGAATGAGATGCAAGGGAGATTATGATGAGCTATGTGCTTCAAATGAGTTTTGAATGGATAAATGTGACCAATGTAGTCATAAGTATGAATCAAGCATATACATGATAAATTGTTAAGTGTATGAGATGTGCAAATGTATCAAATTACATATATGCTTTGTAACGACCCAAAATCTGTGGGCACCGAAAAGTGTATTATCGGGCCTCCGTCTTAGTAAATCGAGTTAGTAAATAATCATTAGGAGTAATTATGAGTCTAGTAGTGTGTTTAATTAGATTTTTATATAGTGAATTTAGCTTAATTTAAAGTAATTAGGAAAAAGGATCAAGTTGAATAAGGAGTAAAAGTTTAATTATAGATTAAAAGAAATTATAAAGGACCAAAATGGCAATTATGCCATTTAGCATAAGTTGAGGCGGCATAAGCTTAAAAAAAATCTGAGATTTTATGTGTTAAAATATATTATTCATATTATTAAATAATTATATTAATATAATATTATATTATATAATAAAGTAAATAGTATAAAAGAAATAGGAAAAGAAACAGGGAGAGAACAGAGAAACATTCGAAACAAGCAGGAAAGAAGAAGAAAAAGAAGGAAAAAGGAAAAACTAAAGATTTAAGGTTTGAAGTTTTAAAAGGTAAGTCAATTTAGTCATTTTCTCTTAATTTTGATGTTTTAGAAGCTTTAAAGCAAGATTTTGATAAAACTAAGTTGGTATTTTGAGAGTTTTTAGGTTTTTAAATATAGTTTATGTTGAAGAAAAAGATGAATTATGGATTAAATTAGATGAAATCTAAGTTAGAATTAGTAAAAGGATTAAATTGTAAGGTAAGCTATAAGTTTTCTACTATAGGGATTAATTTGGAAGAAATTATGAATTAGGGTTTTATTATGAAAATTATATAATCAAGTTGAATATGGAAGGAATCTAAGTAGAATCAAAGCATGAATTAAGTTAAGAAATAAGTAAACTTAATTAGGATTTAATTGCAAAATAAGTTATAAGAAAATAGTTTTGGGACAGCAGCAGTAGAGTAACTTTGAAAATTCACTAAAAATCGTAGAAGTGGAATTAGAAGTTGAGTGAGATATGAAATTAAAGCTTATTGAGTCTATTTTCATATGAAAGAAATAGAAAGCAAATAAATTCTGTATTATGAGATATTTAAATTTTAGTGAAACTGGTTCAGGGTGATTTCGAGATCCCCTGTTCTGAATTGGAAAAATCATTAAAAATTGTAAAAAATAATTTGGGGACATAATTTATATGGATAGATTCCTTAATGAGTCTATTTTATAAGAAATAAACTAGGACATAATTTGAATTCTGTATAAAAGATAATTAAATTTTAGCAAAGAGTGGTTGGAACTGTCCGACAACAGAATAGGGGTGATTTTAAAGAATAAACTGTACTTATTGGATAAATCAAAATTCTGAAAATTTTATGGCAAGAAGATATGTGAGTCTAGTTTCATAGAAAATTTACGGATCTTAATTTGGAAATCTGTGACTCAAGATATAGATAATTTAGTGACAATGACTTAGGTAGACAGTTTTGAAAGAACTTATAAGTAAATAATAGAATCGTGTATAAAGAATGTAGAATGAAGAGGAAGAGTAGAAATTGAATAAAATTCATTATTTATTGTAATTTAATGCTGTAATTAATAATGTAAATTATTATTTTGTAGCTAACAAGGAAAAAGAGGCAAAGGCATCCAAGGAAAAGAAAAGATCATCGAGGAGTAAACGTGTACTTGGATTTGTATTACTATAATTCAAATTCTTTATTATTCATTAAATGTTAAATTAATTTATGTATATGGTAAGTAAATCATAAGGTAAGTGTTTTTATTGAGTTGAATGGAAATTGAGTTGAATGATGGATATGTATTGAAATTGAATTGTATGTGGATTGAAATGGAAAAGTGTATTTGATATTGAAATTGAATTTGTTATGAAAATGAAAATGAAATTGAGAACTAAAATACCCTATTAACTAGTCGGGTGAGTCGGATATAATTGGCATGCCATAGGATTTGGAAGTGTATGGGATTTATCGGCTTTGCCGATCGTGCACTTTATGTGTCGTATATCGTGCACTTTACGTGTCGTATTCCGTGCACCTCGTGTGTCGTATCGAGCACCTCGTGTGTCGTTTGAGCACTTATGTGTCGATATCTTGATCAGTACTATGTACTGTTTTAGGCACAATGTCCGTCTTGGTGTGTTTGGGTTGGAATCTGTATCCGTTAAAGTCCGAAGTCATTAATAGGGTAAATAAGGAAAAGGTTAAATTGAATAAAATGAAATGGTTGAGCCATTGGAAGTAATGCGAAAATAGAACATGAACTGAAAAATGTGATTTGGAATATGTGTATGAGAATGGAAAGTATGAACCATTGGTTCAAGAAATGGATAGTGGCTCAACATGATTGTGTATTATTTCAATTGTTGAATTGCTAAAATTGAATTGTATGAATATATTGAGAATGACAAACTTATGTTTGAATTGGTTTAGTAAAATTAAAGTGATATGATTTAATGATATGATTATTATGTTTATAATTTGAATTATGGTAATACCCACCGAGTTTATGTATACTCAGTGTGACGGTTGTTTCCGCTTGCAGTTAATAGGTGTTCAAAGTTCGATTCAAAGATCCAAGACGATCTCGACTCGAACAAAACTTCGGTGATGTATTCTCCTTTGATAAAAGTGGCATGTACATAGGTGTTGTTTTGGTCACTTTAAATTACTATATGACTTTTGTTGTAAAGAATGATATTTGGTATTTGATGTTATAAGTATAATTTAAATATGATTAAATATGAAATTGCATTGGTTGAATTGTTGGATTTTGGAATTGGTTGAATTGGTTATATTTGGAATGAATGCGGTTTTTAATTGCAGGGGGTTATATGTAAAAATAAGCAGAAATGCTGTCGAAATTTAAATAAAATTTACAGATAAAATCCGAGTATTCAAACAAGTCCCATCCCATTTTAATACATAGTTTAGGTTTTAAATGTCCTTCATTGGGATTTATTAAATAATTATACTATGAATGTTATTTTATTTGTGAATAATTCGTAAGTTATCTGATATGTTCGGTAATGCCTTGTAACCCTGTTCCGGCGACGATTTAAGGTTAGAGGGTGTTACATGCTTTTTATGTCAAGTTTATTTGTATATGACTTACTAAGCTTTTGGAAAGCTTTCTCTTTGTGTGTGTGTATTTTCTCTGTTTTATAGGTCATCGAAGCTACTGAAGGCTCGGGATTGTCAAAGATCGTCATCACACTACTAAACTTATTTTGATACCCTTTTGAAAATGTATATGGCTAATTATGGCATGTATAGGCTAGATAGGTGTATATGTTTATGAAGTGAGCATGGCCATGTATATAGGCAAATTTTTGAGTTAATAAATGTTTGAAAGAAAAAGTTATGAAGCATATATTTAGTATGTTTTGATGCATATGAAATGGTTAAGTTTTGGTTAAGCAAATGGATGATACATGTTTGAAATGATGTAGGATTTAGTTTGTAATTTGGTATGAATGAAATTGGTGTTGAATGTATGGATGAAGTGAATCATTTGAAATGTTCTGGTTGCCATATATGCATATTATGTTTAAGTATATATATTGCTTGTAAGAATACCCTAAGTGGATGGCATATTGGCCTTGTAAAAGGGCCTATAATATCACACGGTTGAGGCACACGGGCGTGCCTAAAACCATGGGTAAATTGACAAAATGTGGCCTAAATTGCACACGCCTCGACACAAGTGTGCTTGATGGCCGTGTGAGAAATGGCAGTATATGATCTATTAGTAACGGCCTTAGCACACGGGCGTGCTTGGTGACTATGTTGATTTTGGCAATATACTACCACGGGAGTGTCAAGTAACCGTGGGTGAGGCACGGCCTACCCCACGACCGTGTGTCCCCTGTATGTTAGAAAAGTTTCAAATTTTTATGAAATTTCTTATGTGTTTCAATTTAGTCCTAACTCGGTTTATAAGCATGGTTAAGATCTTAATGACCTACTTAAGGGATATTATGATTGATATTGATGAATGGTTGTACGATTAATTCTGTAAATATTTTCGATCTGTTTGATAATGCCTTTAACCCTAATCCAGTGATTGAACACGGGATAGGGGTGTTACAAGTTGGTAGACTAAAGAAGGAATCTTTTCAACATCTCAAAGAGAAGGTTTATACTCAAATTGAAGGGTGGAGTACCAGATTATTATCACAAGGAGGTAAGGAAGTCTTCATAAAGTCAGTGCTTCAGGCTATGACAACCTATGCTATGTCATACGTTTTTCTACCAAATTCTCTTTGTGGAGAAATAGAAAGTAGTTTTGCTAAATTCTGGTGGCAAAAAGCACATGGGAAAAGAGGAATTCATTGGTGTTAGTGGAAGTATTTGTGTCGGCCTAAAGAAGAGGGTGGTTTGGGTTTCAGGAGCATGGCTCAATTTAATGTCTCATTATTAACTAAGCAAGGGTGGAGAATTCTAAACAATCCAAATTCTTTAGTTGCGCAAGTTTTAAAAGAAAAATATTTTCTGAGTGTCAACTTTTTAAATTCGCGGTTGGGGAACAATAGTTCATATACATGGAAGAGCATTTGGGCTACAAAGGGCATTTTAGAGGAGGGATTATGCTGGAAGGTGGGCAGGGGTACGGATATTTCAGTAATTAATGATTTTTGGATTCCAAATGCAAAAAATGTCAGATTATTGTCTTTAATTACTAATTTGAGCGATTTTGAAGTTGCTGAGTTAATTGATTCAAGTAGCAGAATATGCAAAAAAAAGTTGATAGTTTCTACCTTTCCGGAGGAAGTAGCCGAGAAGATTATCCGCATTCCGTTGGCAGAAGGACCTCACGATGATTTTCGGGCCTGGAATGGTGAGCCGTCAGGAGAATACACAGTATGTAATGCCTATAAACTATTACAAAGCATTGAAGACGATCCTAGAGCTTACGCTTTACAAGCCGACTATAAGGAATTTTACAAAAAAACTATGGCTACTCGATCTACATTCAAAAATAAAAATTACAATCTGGAAAATATCGTGGAACTATCTACCTACACGAGTTAACATGCTACAAAGAAAGTTAACGAACACTACAATATGTCCCCGGTGTGGAAGAGGAACAGAGAATATGGACCATCTCTTCCGTGAATGTCCTGCTTCAGTTTCAATTTGGAGAGAGTTATCATGCCAGATTTTTCTGCAAGAAACTCATTTGGGGTTTTTACAGTGGCTAACCTGGGTATTTTCGCAGAGCTCCTCATCCCAGTGTAGGATTTTTTTTAGCAAATGAAACGTTGAAGAATAAGAAGGAAATTTACCTGGTAGGAAGCGTTTCAGAATCTACAGAAAAGCAAGAGGAAAAAGATAGGGTGAGAGATCCAGATTGAATATCAAAGGAAAAAGGTGAAATGGGGGGAGTTTGAAAAGGGATAGCAACGGATTTGATGGAAAAGAGTTCTCCTTAGGAATCTGGAAGCGTCTTGATGAAGAAATGTCAGATGAAGAGACAAGATAGCAACAAATTAATTTCTGATTGGGCAGAGAAATAGCATGATTAATGCGGTTCTAGAGACTTCTGATTTTTATTTCTGTTTTTGATTTTTCTAGGCCAAATTTTAATTTTGGGCCCTCTTTTTTTGGTTTTTGCTCTTAGGTTTGGTTTTCGTTTCCTCTTTATTTTAGTGTTGGTTTGCTTGGGCCAAGTCATATATCTGGGCTCCTTTATGTTTCGTTTTTCTCCTTTAGTTTTTATAGTTATGTATTATTGATTTATTACAATAAAGCTCAATCTGATTATTAATTTTTTAAAAAATATATTATAGAACGTTTTATTAAAAATAAAATTTTATGCTTAGAATTAGAATTATTATATTTTATTAAAATCGTGCAAATTCATCTATTATAAAGGCTATAGCGATAAAAGCGATGCGACTGAACATGACCGCAAACACCATTTAAATCCTTGTTTGGTTGAATTGGAAATTTTATTGTTCTCTGTTGGGCGTTGAAAATATTGCAAAAAAGTGAATATGTATTAGGAAAATTGCCAGTGAGATACTTAGAGGTGGCCTTTGTGACCCCTTGATTGGGAAAAGTAGAGCAAGGATTAATGGTTTGCAGGCATGATGCAGTTATTCGGAAAAGATGAATCAATTATGAAAGGAAAAAATGAGAGTTGGGTCACAGCCTGCAAACCAAAGGTAAAAGGTGGTGTTGGAGTTGGTATGAAGCTAGCATTTTACAACACATTTAAGCTATTTTGAATCAGGTAAGACCCGTAATGCAATTGTAGAAGGCAACCAGCACATATATAAAGATAAAATATCCTGTAATTATATCTTTTTGTATAGCTTAGGGTATAAATCAGGAGGGTTTAGCTTCACCTGTAAATAGCTATATTGATTTCACTGTAGTAGATACAGTTTTGTTTCGTAGCAGTTTCCTGCTAATTCCTTTGGACGGTAAAATACAAAGTAGTTAATGCATAATATCCTATTTCTGATAGGATGTAAAGAATTACGAAACAAAGCAACAATATAACGAAGGCTTAAAGACCAAAAATAATTAGTTCAGCTTTGACCAAATAACTATTCAATAGAGAATAATAGAATAATATAGCAAACTAGATGGGAAGGTGGTGATGAGAATAAGGGGAATAGGCAGATGAGGTAGCGACAAAAGATGGGGTGCTGCTACTAGTAGTAGCCATCGTGGTCCTGGTCCCGGTTGGAGTCCTTTGGGGGCTTCTTGTCCTTGACATCATGCTCAGAGTCACGGTACTGCGCCCATCTGCTCTCTCCCCGCTTCTCCGAGGCCCTTTCTCTGCCCACTTCAGCTCTGCTTGCTTCACGATACTCGGGTACCTCCAACAGCAACCCATCTTTCCTGCTCTTTTTATGTACCTATCCAATCACTCATAAAACGTTATCTCTTATTGTTTGCACATCTATATATCTATATAATTCACTCCAAAACTTTACTCTTCATGGGGAAATGTTATGTTACCTTGGGCTGAATCTTCTTCCCAAACACAGAACGCACTTTCTGCCTTCTGCCATTTCTCCCATCCCAATACATACGCATTGCCTACAGTACACCCTTCCACAAACCTGCATATATATGCTAGCTAGTGGTAATTTTGAATTGTTTAAAAACAGAGATATGTAGCATATATATTTTTGAAATTGGTTTCTAAGCTAGAAATTAAAGTTTCTGACAACTTATTGACCATATCCTAACTGCATAAATTCATTAAACATCAGCTTCCAGTCATATAGTGCCTCGGCCATGCAGCCGTTGCTTTTCTTTTGCACAAATTAAATGAAATTAAATATCTTGGTTACCAGGCATCGATGGCGGAAGATGTATATGTAATTACTGCAGATGGTGCATATGTTGGAGTGAGGAATCCCAGGGCGGCGTCTTTGCCCTCTTTCCGGATAGTTAGATGCCATGCTTATGACGCTTACGTCATCGTAGGACACCCCATGCCTAAACTCCGTATGACCCCTGGGACTAGTTCGTTGAGTTTGATCCTTCCAGGCACGATGGTGATCCATTCCCATGTGGAAATCAAAGTTGTCAGTGTCGTGAACATAATGTTTATGGTGATGGTTGGTCCCTTGCAGGCCTCTGCTGAAATCAAGGCTGGGAAGTTTGGTCAAAGATGATCCTAATTGTTTTGGTGTTGGAGTATTGTCTTGCTGAAGGGGATCCATTGCGCTGGTGTTTCTCTTGTTATCAGATGCGCTTGCCTTTTGCTTCATGTCAGCTAGGTCCTGGAAAGTGAGATTAACAGAGTCGTCGGGGATCCCCAGATATAGTTGTTCAAGCTCCACTCGGGCCTTGGTCAAATCTCCCATTCTGATGTTGATGATTCTTAATTGCTTCGATGCACAAGGGAGAGAGATTTGTGGGGGAATGAAGTGTTCCAAGTTATTAAGAGGTGAAAGCGCGTTTATTGTAATGTTTCATTGAAGATGGAGACGCGTATTTATATTTAATTTAATAAAATGCATGGCCGGACTTGACGATGTTATACTTTGGCGTGAGGTTCTTCAGCCTCATTATCAAACCACAATTCTCACCAAACTGATCTATCATTTGATTGCAATTATTTTAATGTGGTGTTGGAACCAAGGAAAGCCATATATTATTTGGTTTATGATTCATGGGTTCAGTTTAAGAGATTTAATCTTTTTCATGGCTTTGATGTTTGTATTTGCTTTGAGGTTGATTTCTTGACTCAATCTGAGTGGATGAATTTTGTTTGAGAGGTTCTTAACATAATATAAATCGAGAGATTCGATTAATGAATTTGATTTGATAACGATGAAATCGGAGAGAAGACCATTAGTGGCCTCGACCACTCATTTCTCTACGAGTCATTCACAAAATTATGAAAAACTTAATGACCTAACCTATAATGTATGTGAGAAGATAAAAATGAAGCAGGTGAAGGCCGGACTACATATTCATATAGAGATAAACAAATAAAGATGAAACCATATATTTGTCAGAAACAATGGTTAGAATTAGTGAAGGATTGAAGTAAAGTTAAAAGCATGCACTTGTTGATAAGTAAACCGAAACTTCCCCTCTTAATATTACCACTCATGCATGTCGCATTCCATATTTTGGTATGTTGGATGCAAAAGCTAAGTATAATCTTAAATAACACTCAACCTAGTATTATTATATTAAGATGTTTGGTTGTTACATATTGTGATATTTATTATTTACCATCTTTCTAAAAGCAATTACCATAGCAACTACAACAAAACCCTTTCGTTTTAGGGATCGGGAAGGAATTACTTCTTCCCCTTGTATTTTATTTTATTATTTTCCTTCTGAGTTGAATGCACTTATAGAATTGTAAATAAACAGCAATTCGTATATTAAATTAAATAAATAAATAAAAATAAAATTTCGAGGTTTGTTTATTAAATGGACCAAATACAAATAAGAATAGTTTAATTCCTATGGGGTATTCTTGAGGGCCTTAAACTAATTTAACGTTTGGGCTATGATCACATTATCATTCATTCTGATAGCTTGTAAGTTGTAAAGGCATTCTCGGAAGCTCTTCAACTGTCTCCAATTCCGCATTAATTAGGCGATATTAAGTCTCAGGAAAATCATTGATTTTTGCAGTATATTCTGAGGGAACAAAATCAGATTGCGGATTATTTAGCTAAACAAGCTTTGCTAGAGAAAGAAAATCTGCAAGTTCTCGACGTCCCACCCGAGATGGCTTGTGTTTTAATTGATAGGAATAAGTCTTCATGCGGTTCTTTTAATTAAGTCCTAATTTTGTAATTTTTGTTTTTTTTTTTCTCACCCAAAAAAAGGAAAGAAAGAAGAGTTCAATTCATTTATATTCATGATCAAATTTGTTTATAATTTGTTTAAAACTCATTTAACAAACCATTTAAAACTTATTTATTGTTACATTAACATATATTAATAAAATTATTTTGTTCAGTATGTGTTTTATTTATAATATAATTATCAATATTTATATCTAATTATTTTATATCTAAAAAGTAATATATATGTTTGTTTATTGTTTGTTTATTATTCATGAACATATTTGAGAACATGTTAATATTAAACAAATGAGTATAAACACATAATTTTAAATAAATGAATACAAATCTAAAAAATTTAAGTAACAAACCTGAATAAAAGTTCATGCGTTCAAACTCAATTCATTTACAGCCTTCCCCACCCACCAAAAGAACAGGAAAAGGGGAAGAATACAATTCACTGATTAAATTATTCGATCTGCAACAACCTGGAAAAAGAAGGAATTAAACCAACCGATTACATTTGAATAAATTTAATATGTTATGTTCTGTTTTAGTGAATTCAACTTGTTTCTATCGTTACTTATAAATATAGATGATTGATAAACCAAATCACGGCCACCACCTAGCACCAGCAGAATGTATGGATAACAAGACAGCCCAAGCCTTAGCCTGCCATAATAAATGTGGAAAGAAACAGACAGAGATAAAGACAAAGAGGCAACAAGGAGGCGCCCCATTTACTTGGTATAAAGGTAACCAGCTTAACAAAGGTTATTGCAGTGTGTGTGTGTTTGAAGATGTGAGGCTAACACCTACAGAACTAATATACCTGTAAAAGGAAAGGAAAAAAAAAAAAAAAGAGCAGCAAATCTGCCAAGGACATTTTCATTGAAAACTATTTCTCTCCAAGCTGGGCTCCTTATGCCCTACACGCTCCCATCCTACAGATGCAAGAAACTCTTCATCAGAGAGGGGTCTCTCATTCTCTCTATTAGCTTTTGACTGAAAATGGGACCCAAGGCTACCCTGTTGCTGTTGCTCAGTCTTTAAGCTTTCAATTCCATTTTGCTTAATGTAATTTTCTGCTGGCAAGCTGGTCGCTTCAACAAAACTCATCATATTCAATCCTCCTTCAAGTTGCACATCTTCACGAATGGGGTGACAATTCAGGTCTATTTCTCCAGTGCTGGCCTCTGCTACCTCACCTTCAATTCTGCTTCGACTTCCTTCATTTTCTGAATGATCGTTTCTTGTGTTCTTCAGCTCTGTTTCATCCATTTGCTTCTTATTATCCCTTTCGGAAATTTCTGCTTCATGTTCTGATTGGCGTTTCTTCTTCCGTAGCATGAGTGTTTTAAACCGGCGCTTTACTGTCAAGCACACATTACAGGTGCAATTCGCTTTGTGCTTTCCCTTCCCACTTGGAGGCTGAATGCACACAATGCAGGTACAACCAGGACGGTGTCTAGGATGTTTTGTTGTAGCTCCAACCGAAGACTCCCCCACATCACCCATTTTGTCACCTAGAACTGCAGCGCTTGCCAGAGCATCCAAGCCTGTAGGTTCAGGTTCTGGGGCTACCTTAGGGCTTTCTTGAACTTTTGTCTTCTTCAAATCTGGGAAAAGGTTTCAAGTGGTGATAGTAGTCAAGAAGTATAATGAAAGTCAAATAGGACACCAACTATAAGGGCTGAAATATATATACACGCATATATATATATATATATATATATGTGTGTGCATGTATGAGTGTCTATGCGAGCGCATGGAACATTTATTCATGCCAAATGATGAAAACAATGCAGCACTGGCACACATACACCAAAAAAAAAAAAAATGCAGTCTGTAGCTAGTCAAGTATCACGGGATACAAAGATATGCATATGTCTACTTGCTCAAATGTGTGCAAAACTAATGCGGCATTAACACATGAATAAAGGATCATTTACAGTATACGAAACGTTCTGAAACCATCTTCCTGTAGAAAGAAAACCTACTTTGTTTTCCTAAAATTATCCTAAATAATGTGCCACAGAACCTCTTCTGGAATATTGCCCTACCTGTACCCACTTTGAGAATATTCTCCAGTTCCTTTGGGCCGATCTCCTCTGGTGCAGAACATGCACACCTAGGAACACATTACTCAATCAGCAAAGCATAAACATCTAGACTAACGTTTCATCCCACAAAATGGTCCCTCAATAGTAGCAATCTCGTTAAAAAAAATAAAACAAACTGTCGCACCTGCTAGAATCCCAAACATTATCAAAACATGTCCACTTTGAAGGGAGAAGAACATCGACTGGTAACCTTCGCCATTTGGAGCAATCATCGCACTGGGCCCATTGCTCCTGTTCCCTACAGACAATCCTCATATATTCCGGTTAAACAAATATACAAGAAAAGAAGCTATACAAATATGTTTTTTACCAAATATGCAGCAATGTGAGATCTTAAAAGTTGTTCCAGCATCTATGGAACTAGAATTCATGGCAAACTGGCAAGAAAAAGTTTCAATAATTAAAGTAAAAGAAGGAAACTGGAAAGTTGCAGTTATGTTCAAAAGAGACTACATAACAAACGATTTAGAGAGACAACAGATCAGAGCATGGGTATAAAACCAAAGTTTTCCAAACTGAAAGTTTGACCACCCTACAGAAAGATTTTAATGCTTTGAAACATTGTCAGCATTCACAATCAGGAAATAGCTCCAAAACTTAGACTTCTGCTAGCAGAAGCAAGACTGCTATAGAACATGCTCAAATTATCTTTTACAGTTCAGACCCTTTTGCAGATGCCCTAACCATAATCTTGCATGATCTATGAACAATGGCAAAACAAAGACAAATACTAGAACCACATTATAACTTCATCAACTGCCAATTTTTCCAATGACAAATGAGAAAATACAGAGAAATGTGTCATGTAGGTTTACCCAGATGGCCAGGCACCAAATATAGTCCTCTTTCCAAAAACAGGGGGTTCCTAAACAAACAAACAGCATTGATCACAAACTTCAAATAAACATGTTAATATATGAATTTGCATCAACAAATCATCACGGCATTGTTATAACGAAAGGAAAAAAGTGATTGCTACATACATCATATTCTTCAAATTCATGGTCCTCAATAGTCACAATGCTAGGCCTGACACTTGGGGGTGGACGAAGCAAGTCCTGTGCTTCTTCCCATGTGAGCCTTAACTCCAACGCATCTACACTATGCATCAGCAACCTCTTACTTTTGGATCCAATATTTCTAGCCTTCTTCTTCTCTGCATTCATTGCTAGTTGATGCACAGAATTCTCATTTGTCCTGACTCCATGGTTCTCATCTCTACTGCAACTAATATTTCCATCAGGTAAACCAAAATGTTCAGACAGAGCATTTCCAAGAAGATCCTTTCCTCCTTTTGGGGTCTGAAAAAGACCAGAGTAAGCACTCACTGTAGACAAATACTCAATTAAGTTTGAAAATCTTCATAATGATTCCAAAAGGTTTGCATGGAGCTTGACCTGTGTATCAGAGTTTGCCGCCTTCCGAACCCCATAACAAGTTTACCCCCAGGATCTATTCGACTAAATGTAACTGCAACGGGAGAAAAAAAATTATTACTAGTAAATAAGAGAAAGAAAACTTTAGGTCTGCAATGCAAGTTGACTTCCCACTAGCATTATAAAGCTATCAGATTATCAAGGAAAGAGGATACATAAATACACTAAAGATCTCAAAAATTAATAAAATTTCACACAAGGAAGCTGACATATAACGTGAAACAAACAATCCAAAACTATGAAGCACACAAAAAAATGCAAAGCAGGAGGAAAAGAAGAAGCAGGTACTAGTTTTGCTCTTCAGTTCTAATGGAAAAGAATGTCACACAACCTAACTGGAGAAATCTAGTGTTTTCTTTTCCTGTTCCACATCATAAATAACTATTACAAAATGAATATAGATGGAGAGCAATGTTATAACTTTCATAGCTATGCATGTACCATGAGGAAAAAATAAAGTTCCTCAAATAGGATGTAATACCTAAAAACATAGAAGGGACATCCAAGCTATTAATTGGAGTCAAGGAAACTAACTCTAGACACAGCATAAAAGCAACAGATTCAGACACCTACAAGGGATTACGGTCCATATAGAGAAACCGAAGTGATGGAGGGGTTTTATCCCTTTAAGAATCATAAAGGGACAGTTCCTAGTTATAGCCTCCACAACTGAGATCCTTTAAAGAGAAAATTATCTTTTAACATTTTCAGATAAAGACACATAATAGAAGTGCATAAAGTGATCACTCTTAAGGCTTGAACCATTCTCTTTTTGTTCTCAGATCTCTAACCTAGAGGTACATTTCACCAAGCAAATTGCATTCAAGTTCTAATTCTTGGGGAAGTTGTTTCATTAGACATAGAATTATTCCCACTACAAAACCACTGAGCTATTCTGTACAGAGCACCATTAAAAGGATTCCTTTTCTATCACAATAAAATTATCAATACAAAATCAAATAAGGAACAATAGCATAGATATCAAGCAAGATTATACATCATGCTCTCAGCAGTAAAGTAACAGATTATACCAGTATCGCCTGCTCGTAGTTGCATGGACTGGATACAAGGAGTAACACCCTCCAAAACATACATCCTACTATTGTTATTTGGCCAAAATCTGAACTGAAATGTCCATTCTTTCCCATTTACATCTTGAATCCTTAGAGGAAGGCCTTCTGATTGTGAAATTGGAGGAAAATATGCCTGCATTGATTTCTAGTTCATACAAATGCAATGCCAGGACAAGAATGAAGGGTAGATAGGGGGACTTTGTTGCAGAGGGTGGGGTGCAATGAAAAGGCACGAAAGTGAGCATATTGAAAAACTTACTTCAGCACATGCTTTTGGGAGCACTAATCGACCAATTCGACCAGCATCACTGGCACTGAGAACCTTCTCAAACAGTGGCACAATGGTAGATTTTAAACTTCAAATTTGCAACTTAAGGTGAACAACAAATTTGAACCAACAGAGTTAACAAAAACTACATATATAAATCATTCTAGGAAAACCAGAATTTAGAAACTTAAGCTAACAATCATGGATACTCTCCCGATAGTTTCTGTAGCTCTTGGTCAGTAATCCTGGGCCAATACCGAGGAAGTAAATGATTTTTCCCACGTCCCTCAACTGGTGGCCTTGTGATACGTGCCTGAGGAATCATGCCTTTATTCAGTTCTGAACTTGTTGTTAGACCATTTTTAGAGGGTTTGGGCAATATGCGACGAGATTGCTGCCCTTGTTGAAAAGAGGACCATGTTTTGCTCGGTTCTTTTCCATCAGCTAGCCCACTGGAAAAAGGCAGTAAAAAATTGGGATTGGCAGAAGATCCTCCCAAAGACATGCTCAAATAATGTTGTGGAAGTGAATCCTGAATATCTCTAAAGTCCAAAGCTGGTCTAGCATTGTCTAATTTTGCAAAGTTAGCTGGTCGGACATATGGTTGTGTAGCATTTGAAAACCCAGCACCTACTTTCTCAGTGGGGCATATGGCTTCCTCTCCTCTGTGTTGCCCAAGAGATGCATTTGCATCACCTCTCTGAGATTGAGGCAAGAGGTTGCATTCATTAGCCTCCATGGATTTGCACAATGGTGCAAGTGTTCTCTCATCAACATGATCACTAACTGCTTTACCTTCAACAGCACTGGATCCAGCATTATTCATTGGCACTGCTCCAACTCCTTCAGGGATTTCATCACCATGTGTCTGCATCACAAAAGGTAAAATAACAGTAGGAAGCAACAAGAACAAGACCAATAAATAGTCCAAAGACCAAATTACTTAATGTGCCATTTCAATTGTTAAAATATTGGTTCCTAGATCCTACTTTCCGTGGACTTCGATACTACAACTGAGAGCATCACTACAAATGAAGCAAAAGATTAAAAAATAAAAGGCTAGCAGAAGAGCTACGTTGGTGTAAAGAAGCATCAACTTTTTCCCATGATCTCAAACCAGGGTTACCATATATGTCTGACTGAACGAAAATTCATGTTAAACATCAAAAGAAGAAATCAGGTGAGGAGTGACAGAAAAAAGTACCTGAATTCTTTTAACTGAATGAAGTCGGGAGCTCTTTGCGCAGCTGATACACCCAACACCACCATAATCTAGAAGTTCAAGCAGATAATTGGAGGCTATGCACCCACAGTGAAGATGCTGCCATATCAAGTTTAATTACTTAAAAATGATATACAATTGATTATTGATTGAACTATAATAAGATCAGCAGGATTATCAGCTTACATTGCCGCATATTCGGCACTCCCTCCAGCCAGATTCCTCCAAGTGGAATGTATTACAATAGACGCCATCCTCGTAGGCAGAGCTTAAGCACAGAAGTCAGAAGACAAAAAAAGAAAAGAAAAGAGAAAGCATTGAAAATCAATAGAATTAAACACTTAATACATGAATAAAACAACACTATCGCCTTAATAGTTCAGGAAAAAAATCTAAGTCTCTATTGGAAGTAGAATATCATGCACCAATGCACACCGTCTGAGAGGAGGGGAATTCCATGCAGCTCCTGATCTATTTTAGCAGTATCAGCAATTAATTTAGGTACATTGATGATGCGTATTCTACAGCTTTTCAAAAAAATGACTCGAAATTTAGAAGACCACTAATGAAGTGCAGTTTTGAATGGTTAAATGACATATGTTTTTAAACACCAGATTAAGCGCAAAATCTCACCGGTACTTATACGATCTATAAAATTAATACTTGTTTTGATAAATTTCTGAAAAAAGGGTGAAAGTACCTTCGAGATTTTGAAAAACGTAAAGCAATAAGGGTGATAAAATAAATCCAAAATTGTAGCACTAGTAGCAAGGAAAGCGTTAAATTGGAAACCCAAAACCCAAAATGTGTAACTGATAGAAATATGAAGATTGGAATACCCGCAGGGGTAGCAGAGATGAGCAAAACCACCAGATCGCAAAGGCCAACCCTTCTTCCATTCATTGCTGGTAGCAGCTCCACAGGAGGAATTCATGCAAATCTTGGACCCCATCCAGCACAAGCTGCTCAAATCAAAATCAAATCCCCTTTCAAAGTCATTCATGAGTCCAATTATAATTTCATCAATGGAACACCCCCATGCACAACATATATCGAATATTTCCAAAAAAAAAAAAAAAGCATGATGATAACATTAAAGGAAGCTGACCTCGTTCAACTCACAACAAATCAGTCATTCAGAGAAGCAACCCACTTCACTTGGAATGAACAAGAGGAGGAGGAGGAGGTAGTCAACCAGCAAGAAGTGGACGAGTGAATAAAACAAAGAGAAGAGAAGAGAAGAGAAGAGAACTGTAACGGCGGTGGTAGATGTAATTATGCTTTGTTATTGCTATAGTTACTACTACAACTACACCTAAATTTAGAATTAAAAAAAAGGAACCCAAAGAAAACGTGCCTATGTTTATGTTTTGTGAGAGAGAAAAGAGTGAGTGCATGCACGAGCAGCGTCAGAGCATGACACTTGAAGACACACCACACCGCTTAAGCCTTAAAGTTAAAACCCCTTTCAGTTCAACCCAAACCCGAACGCTCTCTCACTCTCTGCCCTTTCTCCTTCTCGGGCACTCATACACTCACCCAGCCGTTTCCTTGGATTCTGTGACCTCCTGTCTCATCTTATATCAATTTCAACATGGATTGGGCCTGTGGGCTGTGTTTCTTTTACCAATGGCTACGCCCTTTTTCTGTCACTTACCAACCTCATCAACTTATTTATGTTACTTACGACAATTTTAACTCATGCTTGACTCCCCTTAGTTGGATAGTACGTGCATGTGTTGTTGTTATGCATGGTTGTACTGCACATGACATGGCCATATTAAAAAATTAGTCCTCCATTAGGAAATTACTTGCATGTTTGAGTAGCATAGGAACTCTACACTATAAAGTTTTTAAAATATAAAAATGGAAGAATTCGATTCAGCTTCCTCATTACATGTCAAAAATAGGCTGTTATATACTAATTTACTTAATTAATCAATGCCTAAACATCACTCACGTCACAACCTTTTAAAGCAAACAATTATTAATGCAGCAAAGCATCCACCTCCCTTGATCCTTGTTTATTGTGTTTGATTTTGGTTCTACTAGGGTATATAAAAGATTTGACTTAATTTCTTATTGCCTTGCTTCTTTTTCATCCGATAAGACTTTCATTCACACACGACCAATCATCTTTTTTCTCTTTCTTTAAACCACTCTTAATTGTTATTGGTATTATTATTGCTACTATAGTAATGCATTGGCAGTTGGCCTAATGAACCCACCAACAAGAGATTAAACCATATAATTGTAATGTGTCGTGCGTCAAACCCGATGAATACTATGCCTGCATGCATCATGCATAGATGATAGATGGATGGAGTGGTGGGCAGTAAAGACAACTGGAGAAATGAGATGCTTGGTTAATTGTTGTTGACTTGGCTTTTTGAAAACGTTGCGTTGCGTTTTGGGGAAAAGAAAAAGACTGTTCATTCAGAATGGTCAAAAGGGAAAGCGAAATGGGTTTGGTTGCTGGATCCAACCTTAGGCTTTTTCAAGGGAAGGATTGTTGGTGCGTGGTGAAAAAATAAACTAATAAGAAATTAAAGAAAGTTTCAAACAGTGTATCAATGTTATTTTTTAAAGGTTCTATTCGCCCCACATATATTATGGTGTACAAAAAATTACTGACAAATGAACCTCAAGAATACCATGAAGCCTAATGACTGATTATGTTTTATATTGACGGAAATAATCTAATGAGCATTGAGCGAAGTATAGTAAGGATATTAATTTTTATTTAATTCTTTATAGAATAATCTAAGAATATAAAAGAGTCGGGAGAAATAGAAAGAAACTTTGTTTATATGTTTTGGAGTGTGTCATATGGTTGATTTATAATATATCAATGGTACTCTTAATGGCATATGTTGGTTGATGTGTTGAATAAGAATTGGAATGAATGGCATATAAATTAGATGATAATAGAATTTGAATTAGATGTATGTAATTGATATAAACTTATATTGCATTGGCTTGAATCATGAAACTACCATTGAGTATTATTACTAAGCATACGATTTGTTTTACCATGCGTAGGTATAGGTACATCTTGAGGTTCTAAGAAGTGATTCCATGCATCTAAGAGGTGATCTCGACTCAACAATGTTTGTATAGTTTCATTTTATTAAATATATGGCATGTACCTAGGTTGAGTTGATTTTTGCATAAGGTGTGAATACGTTCATAATTGAAGCTTGAAACATTAACTTGGAAGTGGCCAAATGGTTGATTTGCATATGTGAATTTGGTTCTTATATGGATTGTATGAAAGGTTGCAATATTGAGATTTATATGTGAATGTATATGTCAATTTGGTAAATGAATGGTAATTGTCATAAGTGTTTAATTTAATATGTATGTTTAGGTAATATAAAGGTATATATGATGAGATATGATAAGAATGAACATTTGAGAATGACATATTTGACTGGAATGGTGATTGATTGTGATGAATTTGTTTTCTAGGTGATGCAGGTTGGTGCTATGTTGGACCATTTAGAAATAGATGATCATGTTGCGACGTCAGACCCTTAATGTCATGACAAGAACAATTCAGTGAGTTGCGTTGCGACGAAGAGCCGAAGTCGCGACGTCAATCCAGTACTTTGAATTTTTTACACTTTGGTCCTATTTGATCTTGGGTTAGTAAAAGAGCTTTTATAAGATCGTATAAGACTAAAAAATAATTACATATCGTATTATACACATATGTTGTTTGTATTTGAATATTTAATGATATTAAATTGAATATAAATTATTGTAGTTGCTCCAGTTATAACCCAACGATTGGGTTGGGTAACGATGTGTTACAATTGCACTACCCCTATGATCCAATATTTGGAGGAGGAAGTTTACAACTAAGTGCTTATATCATATAGGCTACATCTCTAACAACTGCCTCAACTTAAAGGATGCAATTGAAGCTGCGATGAGGGAAAGATAGTTGGGAAGGTTTATAGAACAAAACCTTACTCCCAAAAGCAAGGAAAGGAGGAACAAGTCTTAGGAGCCTTAAAATATTGGTGCAAAAGGAGAAGCGATCTTAGGATGCTGATCCACGACGACCAACCACTTGAAAGAACAAAGACCAGAGGGGGAAAGGCAACTAGGCTCCTTCGAAGGCTAGTGTTTAGAGAAACAATTCCGTTCATCATCTAACTTGAATTGAAATAATACTTGTTTATAAATGGGTGAAAGAGGTTGACAACTAAGGTGGAAGTGAAGGCTTTTCAAGATATATAGTAGGTACACGAGCTTTGTAGGGAAAAAAAACAACCCAGAGTAGCTCGATGTGCCTTACTCTTAAGGCCAAGAGATATCACTCTGCAGATGCTAAGTAGAATACCACCAAAATAGACATATGAAGAAGGCAAGGCATAAGGAGGATATGTACACTGTATTGGATCTTGGATTTCCTTACTGGAACAATAATGCCTAATAACGTCTTGAAAAGTGGTTTGATAAGAGAAAAAGATAATTAAGAATAAAATTAACCTTTTAGGTGCGCAAAGGCGAAGACCTTCCCTCAATGGGTAGCAATGAAGGTACAGTCTGATGGTCTCCTTCATCTAAAACAACAAAAATAAAATAACAAATAATGAGACTAAGATTATTTATATAGTTAAAAAATAATGTTATGTTTGCAAGGCTATACTTAAAGAACGAATCTACAATAAAATCTCACAAGTAATTTAAGTCCAAACTACCCACCGATCACTCTCCACCCCATAACTTTCCTTCAAGAAGAAAATAATCACTTAACCGACCAAGTGAAATTACAAAGCAAAATGCCCAAAAAAATTTGTTCCTAATTGAGCAAGATATGGTCTCAATTCCCTTCTGCATCAAGGATGATGTCAAGCCTTATAGGCAAGCAAGCAATATTAAATTCAACCTTTCATGACCACCTTGATTATTCTCCTATATTTGAATTTGAAATACCGTACTCATTTTAAAAATCAAATATAGTAAGACATCACCTTTTCCGATCGATCAAATAATCAACATATTATCTGATAATACAATTCGAAAGTTTCCCACAAAACACATACTCTTCTAGAATATATCTAATTTCACTTTTACAAGTATTTGTCATAAGCATCTTCGAAATTAATATTGCGACAAATAATTTAGATAGTAAATATTCTAACAATTTTCTCTTTTTAACATTTTTGACAAAACCTTACAACAAATAACACACTCAATCAACATACTGCATCAACAAATCATCAAGCATCATAAGCAAGAAATTTAACATTAAAAAGTCAAGCATAAGTCATAACATATCAAGTGTTGGTAGTATAAAAGTTGTAGGAGTCCTTAAACAAATGACAGTGGGCTGGCAAGTGACAACGTATTTGAACTTCAGCCCATACCGATATTGAGTTCGTGTGAGACTGAGACGTGAGATGATTAAAGGTCCAATTTGTAATATTTACGTTTTAACTCGGAGTTAGGTATAGTGATAGATCAAGTTAAGAATTAGTATAAAATTTTTGAAATATAATAAATAGGAATTTTGAGTATTAAATTAAGAAATATATAGATCCAATAAGAAATTAAAAAAAAACTCTTTAGATAGGAAATTTTAAAATAGATACATTGATTTAGTTGAATGAATAAAAAATTGTTGTGGTCAAAGTAGAAAATATATTAAGTTAGGAGATATATAATAGTAGAGGAAAGGAAGGAAGGATTAAAAGAAATTTAACCAAAGTGTTGTATAAGTCATACTAGAAAATATGAAAGGTGAGGAAGGAAAAGTGGTAATTAGCCAAATAGATTATTAGGTGTAATGATGATGGGTAAAAGTATAAAATGATTCGCTTAAGGACTTTTCGCAATTTGACCATTTTAATTAAAAAGATGAGACATTTTAGTGAAATGATGTAGAAAGTGAGAGAAAAGATAAAATATATCATCTTTTCACAAGCCAAACCGTCATATCTTTCCCCCAAGTTTCATCCAACTTTTTTTAATTCCCTTCATGTCCTTCCTCCATTGTTGAACCATTCAAGTTTCAAATATTTCTTTTTCTTTGAAATTTCTTTAGTAAAACCAAAGAGAAGGCTAGTGAACAACTTTATTTCATGAGAAAATTTTCATAAATAGATTAAAATAGAGAAAATCATGAGTTAAGGTTTTACGTGTTCAAAGAGCTAAGGTAAGAGATGATGAAATTATCATACCATACATGTTTATTTGTATTAAATAGTATAGAAAAGACACTTGATTGTAGTTTTTAACATATAAATGTTATATGTTTTATATGAAATTGAAGAGAAAGAAAAGAGGGGACCTAATTGAAGAAAGAGGGAAAGAGAAGGCTAAGAAGTGAAGGAAGAAGAAAATATATCATATCAACCTTTTGTTGTAAGTATTACAATATTTTTAATTTTTTAAATACTTATATTGTAGTATGGAATTACTTAGAATAGAAATGTAAAATATATATTTAAATTTGTAAATAGATAAAAAAAAAGAGATTAGATTATGAAATTATGAAATTTGTAAAGAAAATTATATGTGGAGAATATGAAATGGTATATTGTTTGAACACTAAGTAATGATGTGGTAAAAGTATATGTGTGTAAAAGGTGTGATATTTGTGATTTGTGAAATGGGGACTAAATTGTAAATGATGGAGAAATGAGAAATCTTTTTCAAAATATTTATGTAAAGTATTTAAATGTATGAAATTCAGCTTTAATGTCCAAGTAGACGAAATTCAGAACTACTAGGATATTAGTGCTATGCCATTAAGGGATTTTAGCGCTCTCTCCGATTATTAGCACATTCGTGCTATTTGTATAGCATTTTAGTGCTCTCTGTTCAATAGTGTATAATAATTCACCTTTGTATTTGTTTTGTATATCCGATATGTTCTATAAAGTCTACTTTAGGCTAAGAATATGAGTTGTGAATAAAATGAATCACCGATGCGTTGAGGTAAGTTTGATAACTTACAAAAAGTAAGTTAAATTTTAGTAAAGTAAGGTATAGTTGAAGGAACTTGTATGTGTGTCAATATGTATTAACTGAATAAGTTTAAAATAGTTATTATGATTCATTTACCTATTTATTCTTGTAGTGCTTACTAAGTCTTCACTAGCTTAACGCGTTTATTTTTAACGCGTAAGAACAGTTAGACTCAAAGAGGTAGAGTCGGGTTAGGAGGTCTCTCATCTCATCACATCTTCAAGAGCTTCAATATTAGGTATCATATTTTGAATTAAAATGGCATGTACATATGTAGACTAAATGTGTTCTCATGTGTTAGGGACTAAAATACAAACTCTTGAAACTCTATCTGTTTTGGTTTTACTTGAAACTCTTGAAACGTTTGCAAATGTGATTTGCTAATATGACGATTATGATTGATTTGGAGTGGTTTTAAATAATTTTAATATATTTTGAATTGGTCTTAAGTGTTGAGAAGAATATATATATATATATATATTGCAGGGGTCTTAGTGAAACTTTTAAATTGATTTTTATCAAATTTTACCCAAGGGTGTGGGTGTCGGTACCTACGATTTGAAATACAAAATTTTCAAAATAGAATGTGATTTTGGTATCGTTTTTGTCATTGGTATCGATAATTTTCCTCTGTTTTGAGTAGAAACAATGTTAAAATTATTTCCAAACATAATCTAACATCCAATAATGACCCGACACGTTTATATTAATAATTTTTTAGTTAAATAAGTTAAAATATTATGTATAAATGTTTAAATTAATTAGTGTACTCTAGCCAAAACCATTTTAATTAGTACCAAATGTAATAGTCATCTGTACTATCGGACCGAATATAGGAGTGTTACACAATCCAAACAAAGACTACTCTCGCTAAAGAAAATAAATAGAACGGTGGTTAAGCGTCAGCAAGCTATATAAAGTTGACATTGTTTCATAGGAAAGTAAGCAGAGCAAGATGAGCGAGACAACTGAAAAGCTTCACTTCGTTATGGTGCATGGATTCGGTCATGGAGCCTGGTGCTGGTATAAAATCAGGAGTCTACTGGAAGCATCAGACTACAAGGTCAGCTGTATTGACCTTAAAGGTTCGGGTATGGATCCATCCGATCCCACCACCATCTTCAGTTTCCAAGACTATAACAAACCCCTGATTGACCTCCTCTCCAACTTACCTCACAACGAAAAGGTCATCCTCATTCAATTAGTTTAGTAGTAACCCTACAAACTTTACCATTACTACTCTTAAAGAATTTGCTAATATATATTAATTAGTTTGGCTATGGCAGGTGATACTGGTCGGACACAGTGCTGGAGGTATGAGCTTAACCTATGCCATACACAGGTTTTCTAAGAAAATTCGTATGGCCATTTATGTCGCCGCTACTATGCTCAAGCATGGGTTCGTCACCCCTCAAGATTATGAACATGTAATTACATTCCTTTTTTCTTTTCTTTTCTTTCTTTTTTATATAAATTAATACATGATATTTACAGGTTCTTTTTATCCATATGTGTATATATCTTGATCACTTGATCTCTTTCACTAATTAATTTGAGCATCCTGGTCATCAAGGAGAAAGTGATTACCAATACTAAAGTCATAACATGTGTGGATAGATTCAAGTGAATGTAATTTATGTATTGGATTTTTACGATAATAATAGTAATATATGTCAAACCTTGTACGTCTTCCGATGAAACTAGGAAATTGCAGCAAGCAGTAGGGTTAGCTTTTCTAATTAATGACTCCTATAAATATATGTTCTACTTGCATACATTTGAGTTTTTTTTTTTTTGTTTTTCAATTCACTTTTGGCTTCTAATTTATTACTTATATATGTAGTATGGTGCAATTAGTTACTAATATCTTCTCTCCGTTGCAGTGGCTAGCACATGATTCCCTGCTGGTTAATATATATTATTGTCTAGTTAATAACAAAATTGAAAATTAACTGCAGTACTGCCATGTGCCTATCCTTTGAATGTGAGCTGCATGCATAGATTAAATAAATGGACAATATGATAAATTTCATTAGAGTGCTGTTCAGTTTGTGTAGAATTTAAGTTCCTTTTAATTCATACTTTTACTATAGCTACTAGCACATGATTCCCTGCTGGTTAATATATATTATTGTCTAGTTAATAACAAAATTGAAAATTAACTGCAGTACTGACATGTGCCTATCCTTTGAATGTGAGCTGCATGCATAGATTAAATAAATGGACAATATGATAAATTTCATTAGAGTGCTGTTCAGTTTGTGTAGAATTTAAGTTCCTTTTAGTTCATACTTTTACCATAGCTACGTATATATTTCTTTTGTTTAGAAAATTAAATAGTGAAAAGCTAATGAGGAAATGTAAGGTATGTTGAGCAAATTAAATTGGAGCATGCAGGGAGATCCAGATTTATCCATCTATGGTGATGTATGTAAGATCACATACGGTTTAGGAGCTGACCAGCCCCCAACCAGCATGATAATCAAGGAGGAGTTTCAACGCAAAATTCTATATCATTTAAGCCCCATAGAGGTGAGCACAAATTAAGATTTAATGCCAAGCTCGCAAGTAGCTGCTGTATAATGATAGAGTGAGACTTGGGACATGATGATGACGATGATCAGGACTCCACATTGGCGGCGATGCTGGTGCGAGCAGGACCATTGAGAGCATTTGTTGGTGTTCAGTTTAGAGAGGGAGGTGACGCAGACAGCGTGCCACGAGTGTTTATAAAGACATTGCAGGACCGAGTGTTAAAGCAAGAGCAACAGGAAGCGATGCTGAAAAGGTGGCCCCCTGCTCTAGTGTTTGCTTTGGAAAGTGATCACAGCCCATTTTTCTCCATGCCTACTCTTCTCTTTTCCTTTCTACTCAAAGCGGTGGCTTCCATCAAAGCTGCAACTTAATCTATACTCATCAACCCATCCCTTATTTTAAAATCACTTTTCTTTTCAAATAAGCCTCAGATGATGAAGGTCTTTATTATTATATATGTAGCAGTAGCTCATGATGCAGGAGAATTCACTTCATCAGCATACATAGGCTTCCCATCACTAGGAGAGAAAAATAATTTATAATGGAACAGAATTGCTTCATCTTTTTGCTTAATTTACATCACAAATAATAAGACCACTATTAAATTATGCATAATTTAAATCTGGGGCTGAATCATCCAATTAAATTATTGGTATAAAATTCACCAAAAATAAATTATTATAAAATGTGGTAGGTAGTTGTCGTGTTCACGACGTGTGTTGATTTGTATGAAAAATAAAAGGGAGGGTTTAGTCTAACGAAGAATAAAAATAAAAAAATAAATAAAAATCGAAATTACAATAAAATAAATAGAACGAAATAAGATTAAAAAAATGAATGGATGCTCTCGATTTAGGCTTCTACTTTAAATTGATCTCGTGTAATGAATTTTATTCTCCAACTGATAAGTTAGTTATAATTATCAATGATGCCTCAAACCACAAACCTTTCATTATGTAAATTAGCTAAGGGAACACTCGACAATTAACTCTTACAGAATGAAAAACTCTGAACCATGCATTCACGATTTAGCTCCTCGGTAGCCTTGCGGACCTAACTTGAATCAATGGTCTCAACCGCGTGGGTTGTTTAAATTCAAATTGTTACTTCTCTTGACGAATTTAACCACTCAATTAGTCACGTCAATTTGCTCTTCAATAGACCAATTATGACAATTACTAATCGTATCGGTCCTTTCAACTGTACGCTGCACAACATCGAATTAACAAATCTTTTTTGACTTGGTACTATTATAACTTTAAAAGACGACTGAACTTATCTCCTAAACAAAAATAAAAATAAAAATCAATACCAATATGGAGAAATTTTACGTATGGTTTCAAATCTCGCAGTTTTAAAAATCGGATAAAAAATCGACCTAAAACTAAATTCAAACTAATTCATAAAACAAAGAATAATAAAAGAAGAAAATATTAAGGGAATTTTATTAAAATAAAGAAAAGAAAACAAAGTGGCTGTGTGCGCTTTTCCGGCCCCCTTCTATTATTCTCAATTGTCTATAATAATAATAATAATAATAATAATAATAATAATATTAACCCTAAGACTAAAAAAAGAGTGGTTGTAACTTTTAAGTGTGGCCTCCTCTCCTATTCCTCGTAATTATTTATTATAATAACAATAATCATAACCTAAATTAATAAAACTCTATCAAGATTAATTTAGTATTCAATATAGCTGTGTCGAAATCTGTTTGTGTAGATCAAGGTGATCCTAATTGAGGTAAATCACAATGAGAGCAAGTAAAAAGAATATAGATGTTTCCTTTTTTTTATCGTTTGGTTTGCTTTGCTTGTCGTTTTAGTTTCCTTGTCTGTTGAATTTTCTTTTGCCTTGGGTCTCAGCAATAAATATCAGTTCAATCTTTGGCTAAAAAAAAAAAATGACGTCTTATAATCGATATGTAGAAAAGAGAAATATAGTTTGAGTCAGGCGATGACGAAGACAAACCAACACAAATGTTTCGAGGAGTGGAACTAATCAACAAAGAGAATGGTTAGGAATCATTCAAGAGTCGAAATCATTCCGAGGACGCGCCAAGGGCATCGCGAGAATGGGTGAGAGAGAATGTTACGGGCCGTGGATCAAAACCAATGACCATTGCATACAGAACGTCCCATGGAGGTCAACCAATTAAATTAGACACATTGAGCCTACTTGAACTGGCCGAACTCGTAGAATATATGAAGAAACTTATCTACTTTTGAGAACACTTGGCGTGCACTATTTTTCTGTGACTTTTTGTTCTTTCGTAGCTTCTTTCGTTTCGAGTTTGTTTCTGTGCCTTAAAAACTTCTACGAGAATTCTTATTTTTCAAAAATTAAGTTGATTTAAGCAAATTTAAACAAATTTCAAAAACCATACATTTTATCAAATTAAAATTCTAACTCCATAACACTTCAACATACTTTATTCTATCATATTATGAATGGATTCCACCCACTAATCCAGTGACAACATTGTCGTCTAATAGTTCAAAATCGCCCTACTAACCCCAAAAGAATTTTAAAAAAAATATTAAACGTTGGTCTTTTAAAAGAAATTTCAGCACCTACTGGTACCTTCATCGCCACATCCCCATATCTAAGGAGTAATATCGGTTTGGTTTGATTGAGTTTTTAAAATTTTTAAATCGTTCATCATAATTCAATTTGATTCGGTGAGATTTTTAATTTTTATATTAATTTTTATTCTAAATTTTTAGAATTATTTTGATAAGATGAATATTTATTTTATAAATTTAAAATATAATTTGACAAAAATTTAAAATCTTTTTCATAAATATTTAAAAAATTCAAGATTATTTTAAATATAAAATATTTTATTATATCATAAAAATTAAAATAAATTGTCTCAATTCAATTTTGATTTTTAAATATACATTTCATAAATTATTAAAACACTTCGAGTGGAATAGATTTTCTGATTTTTTATTTTTCTTGCTGAATCCTACCCACATCAAGCAGGTTGCCTTCCATTATCCATACCTTCGTCGTCGCGCTGCCACCTCCTCCATTATTGGACGCGTGTTGATCATCGACCATGGAGTTAAAAGCTAGATTTTTATTTCTTATTATGTTTGTGAATGAATATATATATTCTTTTTTTAAGTAAATTCATAGATTTAGTAAGTAATTATGAATTACTTAATTTATATTATTTTAATATTTAAATTTAATTGTTGATTGAATATTAATTTAATTAATATAAATATTATTATTAATAAAGTAATACATAAATTTAAGTGCGTAAAAATATATTATCTCTCTATTTAATAATGAGATTATTAAGAAAAATATATGAAAGGTACACTAGTTCTGTATTGCAATTTTCATTTTTTATTCTATTCCATCTCGGACTCTTCGTCTACCCGCCGACTCCCACCATGTACAAAAAGCAAGTAAGGAAGAAGAGAGAGGATGCGCACAACACAAAGTTCTTAATTCCATTTCATTAAAATCCAAATCAATTGCCCAAATTTAACATCACAACAAATCAGGAAGATCTAAATACAGATAAATGTAAAAACAAAAGGAAAACCACCCCTAGTTAAATTAACGGGAAAAAAAATCATAAAACTACATTCATCTCTCTGAAATATTACACAACACCAACACCACTGATAATGTCGAGAAGGCATGCATGGATGGATGGGAAAACCTTGCTTTGCCCATTCTTAAAACTGCAATGCAGCAGCGTTTGATGTTCAAGGGGTCTGCACATTTGAATCTTTTGACTTGTTCTCCTCAGAAGATGGCCGATTCTCTGAGTCGGATTGCCGGACTTCTTCAATCATTCTTACAACTTCATCCATGTTTGGTCGCATGTCTGCTACCTTTGCTACACATGCCATCGCTATTTGTAACATCTGGACCATCTCCTCTTCAATGTTTTGGAACCTCATCAACTCAACATCAAACACCTCAGCTGTCCATTCCTCCCTCACCACAGATTGTACCCACCTGGGAAGATCAACCATGTCATCCCTTCTAGGTGATTGTAGTGGTGCTTTCCCAGTCAGCATCTCTAGGAGCAAAACACCAAAGCTGTACACATCTGATTTATGCGTATGCTTACGGGTTTCAATCACCTCGGGAGCACGATACCCCACTGTCCGTGATGGAGTTGCAGGGACATTCATAAGAGGGGTCAAACCCAAATCAGAGATACACCCATCATGTTCTTGTTTGATGAGAACATTTGAGGACTTGATGTTTCCATGAGTGAACTTTGGACCGCCCATAGAATGGACGTGGGAAATTCCTCTGGCAATTCCGAGGGAGATTTTTACTCTGGATTCCCAGTCTAATGGGCTTCTTCCACCTCCTCTGTCTCCTGTAGTCAAAATGCTTGAATTCTTACATGCTTCTTTTCCACAAACTTAATTATTTTAGAATTTGATTGAAATTGGAATTAGGGAGAAGGGAGATGGAGTCACAAGGAAAGAAAGAAAAGGAAAATAAAATATGTACCATGCAAAAGTGTAGATAAGCTGCCGCCTGGTACATAGTCATAAACTAAGAGCTTCTCATCCTTGGAGTAATAATAAGCACGGAGTGGGACAACATTTGGGTGCTGCCCGACCCTTCCTATAATCTCCATCTGCTGCTCAAAATCCTTCTTCCCCACAACCACTTCCTTCAACCTTTTCACTACCACTGTTGTTGATTCCTCCAGAACAGCCTTGTATGCTGTGCCATAACTACCCTTTCCCAGAACTTCAGCTGAAGCCCTTAATAAATCCTCAAGGTCAAAATTATAAGAACATCCTTCAAAGAAAACTAACTTGTTTTTCTCAGGTTCTTGCACCCCACTCCCGAACTCCTCTTTTGGTTTCTCACTCCTGCCACCCCCAGAAGCCTTCCCCTTTAATACACTACTTCCACCATTATCTTTTTTCTTCAGACAGCAGCATAAGACGATTAAAGCTAAAAGAAGTAGCACTACAGACCCTCCAACTGCGATAGCAATGATAACTCCCAAACTCAGTTTCTTTTTGGATCCTTGTTTTTTAGGAAACTCTGGTGGGGGAGGAGAAAATGTAGGAGATGGTGATGGAGAGGGAGAGGGAGAGCAGGCTTGTAAAGGTGGACCACACAAGAGTGAGTTCCCTATAAAGGATGAACTGGGAAATCTTTGAAGGGATGATGGGATCGGACCACTAAGCTGGTTATAGCTTAAATTCAACTGCTTGAGCCTAGTGAGGTTAAGATTAGGTATTGCTCCAGAGAGATTGTTGTTCTGAAGGTTCAATCGAGTGAGAGATGTTAGGTTTTGTATTGTTTCTGAAATGTTGCCTGTAAAAGAATTGAATGAAAGATCCAATACATTGAGCTGGAGGGAAAATGAAGCAGGAAGATCACCAGTGAAGTTGTTATGTTGAAGGTAGAGGTATTGGAGTGATGGAAGAGTGGTGATATCTGAAGGAAGATCACCATTGAAGCGATTGGATCTAAGGCTGAGAATCTTGAGGGCACCTAATTTACCAAGAGTGTTGGATGGGATTCGGCCTATAAATCCAACCCCGGGGAGCCTGAGGGCAAGCACACTAGAATTATCTTGTGTGCAAGTGATGCCAACCCAGGATGTGCATATTGGGTTGGTTGAGTTCCAGTTCAGATTTCGACGATGGGGGACAGCAGCATGAAACTCAAGAAGGGCTTGCTTATCAGAGTTTAGATCAGCTACTATTAGAGGAAGAAAAATAGTTATGATGACAAGGAAATAAAACACGGAACTCATGCAGAACTTCATTAGTTGTTGTCTGTAGAGGGGAATATGACAATGATTATGGTTATGAAAATGAAACATCTGTAGTCCCAACTGAATTCCTGTTCCAAAGAAAAGACCAGCAAATACATCAGGGGACTGTATAATGAAGAACTCAAAGAAAAGAATGCGATACTCAACATGCTGTTGCAAGAATGAAAAGTACAAAACACAAGGGGACGACACAACACAAACACAAACAATGGTATCTGGAGCAAAGTAAAATAAAGAGTCAAGACCATATCAAATGACCTATTAATTATGTGGCACAAACCAACATCCAGAAGGTCATTGAAATTTATGCTCAGAAGCAGTTGCTGAATTTCAAATTAGCTATGCTTTTATACTTTTCAAAGGAAGGGGAAACACATCCAATGAAAATGTACACCAACATTTTCTTCTATTAGGCAGTTGGGAACTCTAACTGGTTTATATTATATCCATTTTGGAAGTAGGGAAAAGTCCCCGATGAGAATGTACTTACACGCTCTGCTCTTTGAGGGCCATTGGTTGCTAAAATCTAACTAGCAAACATATAATATAATATCTGACAAGCAAGGGAAAACGCATCCAAGAAGAAAGTAAATTGACATTCTTCGGCACAATGCACCTTCAAGAAGGCACTGGTTTTGACATCCAGTCTTGATGGTGAGCAGTGACTTAAAATGTGGGGTCCAAATTATTAACATCTCCCTATCAAACAAAGAAAAGAATTAAAAACAACCAACTTATTCCATAAGAAAATTCTCTTTTAGTTGTTACTAATTAGAAAAAGGTATTCTCTTGATGGCTTCTAATAATATAAGTCGGATCTTTATTTTTCTTCCTTTTGTGAATGATTTTTTCTTCTTCTTTTTTTCATTTTTCAAGTAAGAAGGATGTCTTAGAAGGCATAAACCTGAGAAATATGACTTCACCTATTCAGCTAAAAGGAAAAGGAAGATATTTGGAATAAAAATCTCTGTTATCCTACCAGCTTAAGCTTACCAAAGGGCCTGAAAGAGAAGTAAATTTTTTTTTTAAATATAATCCAAAGTTAAAGTGAAAAGGGATTCCATAAACAACAAGAGGGCAACATAAGCTCTTTTCCATCAAACAGCAGCAAGAGAAGAATATACTTGGGAAAAACAAAAGCTAAACCTTTTCAGCAGTAGAAATTTAGGAGAATTTTCACAGATACATATATATAGTGACAACTAACACAGCAATTTCATAAGAGGGTTTTTTTTCTTTTAATAAAAGGGAATATTCAAAATTTTAGACCGGTTGAGGAAGATAGATAGAGTAGTTAAACCACCTAAGCTGCATTGTGCAAGAAAAGAGGTGGAAAACATGAGAATGAAAGCCACATTAGCGCAGAAACAACCAGGGAAAAAAAGGGGTGTTCTTTAACGAAAAACAAAAACTTAGAGAGCATAGAAGAAACTCACAAATTTTTGAATCACCATTCACTAAAGAAATATGATGGCCATACTTTGAGCTGATGTAAGAAACTAGAACATTCCTCGGATGGCACAGATCTACAAGCTTGATTATGAGAGGTAAAATGAATACTGAATGATTTAACTTCTTTGTTTTACTTAATTCAAAATTAAAAGAAAGTGCATTTGAATTTAAGAAGAAAGAGAGAAGAATGAAACCTGGGAAAACAGCCTCCAAAAATCCAAATGAGGAGAGAGGCAGGAGTTGGGTGGAAGTGAAAGTCAGTCAGGGTTGAAAGGGATAGCCCCAGAATTCAGCCGCATGCATTTACAAAGGAACAAAATAGGATTTCAATTTCAGATCCGGAATTTGGTGAAACTGAAATGAGCAACAAACCGCAAACTCCAGCTCAAAAGTGAAATTGACTGAAACTCAAAAAAAAAAATGTCGGAGCTCATTGAAACAGGAGACTGCATTTAAGAGCTGAAAAAATTAGAAGTGGTTTTGTTTGGGATGGGATGAGATGGGGAGGAAAAATAGACTGAAGTGAAAAAAGTGAAAACAACCAAACCAAACCACACCAAACCAAACCAACCCTATTCCTTAATTCTAATTATTTTTGTTTGGTCTGCAAGAGAGATAGAAGCAGCAGGTGAGGGACGAATGACTTTGCTTGATTAGCCATAGGAATGCAGAACAGAATTAAGCGTCTCCCTAAATAATCCACTCCTTGTTTTGCTCAACTATTAAAGCTCTAGCACACTATCACTCCTTCCTCAACCACTCACTCTTTCCAACCCACAGTTTGACCATAAATAAATAATTCAATTAAGCCTCCTTTAGTATTGTTTTCTCAATTTCACATTTTCACTCAATTCTTATTACTGAATTTAACTACTTTGGAGAAGTTTCCATGTGAAATTGCGTATGAAATTAAATTAGTGCTGATACAAGATGAGGTGTTAGAGATTTGAGCGACGCACAAGGTGAATCAAGAGACACTAGTAGCTGTTTAAGAGTACTTGGAGAATTGCGAGATTTTGGCAGAATGGAGTAATAGCTTAGAGTTATTTTAGTAAGGGTTAATATAATTTTTTTTTTTTAAACTTGACAATTAGATTCACACGAAATCTTAAATTTAGTAATTAGATCTATTTTAGTTCTTAAACTTGAATTCGGTCAAGATTTGATGATGTAACCGGTGTTGTTAGAATAGGATCGGATTGGATGCACCCAGAATTGATTGATATAGCAGTCTGAATAAACGAATTGGACCAATTGACTCGAAAACTACTTGAAATTGGTAAAAATTGAAAATTGGGACAAAAGAATCAACAATTGAACAGATTGAACCGATAAATATTTTTAATTTTTAATTTTTTTAGATTTTAATGAATTTTTAATTATTTATATAATTATTGTTGGTCTAACGATTGAACTGACTGAATCGAGAATTGGTGGTATGACATGTTCAACCATTCATTCAATTATTAAAATATTGAATGTGACGCTCTAAGATTTAGAAAAATTTATATAGTTTTTTTTCAAGTGATGATATTGCATAATCTCAACAAGTCACATCATCAAACTTTTATATTTTTTAAGTTCAAGGATCAAAATAAACCTAATTGTCAAGTTCGTGAGCCAAAAAATATATTATACTTTCTAGTAATTGAAGGAATTTATACATAAGAAAAACTTAGTAAGGGCCCCTTTAGATGAATGTCCTATTGTACAAGGTTGGTAATAATGTAACGGAGAGTTCTATTAGGATGTGGCTCAACCACACCATGAAGAATTGGTAGTAGAGTTATAGGGACTTTACTACAAGTGAGGATGGATGTGATAAAAGGAGTCTCCAAGTAGATCTTCGTGTGATCTAGCACTGGTTCATGTGGTAAGCATGTAGAAGTCTTTGCATGGGTGAGCCCCTCATTAATCAAAGTGGTTGACTTGGCGAGGAACCCCAAACGAAATGATTATGTATAACAATTGCACCCCAATCGGGGGATGGACTATAAAATGACATTTCCTAAGATAATGCTTCTTGGTGAGGTGTCTTTTATGGTGAAATCATATCATAGTGTTATTGGTGTGTCTGAAAAGGCATAACAATGATTTTGATGAGTGAAGTACTATATTTTGTAGCTTTTAGTACTTCGAAGAAAAATTTTAATATTTTCTTATTTTAAAAGTTTAGTATGGATAGGTGACAACTCAAGATTTTTACCTTTGTTTGGGAGAGGCTTCAGTGCGTCCATATTAGAAATGAATTTTCCAAATGGTTCCTCAATTGTCAAAAGCTCCTCAAGTCGGTCCATAACTACTCTATCGATACTCTTGCAAAATACCTTTTTAACTTATTAGTGTCATGTAAATCACTAATTTCTTAAGCTAAAGGATCAATAACATTGACACTAAAGACATTCAACACTTCACGAGGATGACACATAACCTCATAAACATTTAATTTAACAATATTGATAATACACTAAAATGACGTACTTTTATGTGTTAATTACATATATATTTTGAGTACGATCCTACTAATTTGGGTTGTTTATGGTTTATTTTATCTTATATGGACTAAATTAAAGGTAAAAGGAAATTTGGGGAAAAAAGCATGACTTTAAAGATAAAACGGGTCAGCATGCGAAATTGGGAAGAAATGGTGCCGAAAATACAATGTGTAGAAGACTTGAGGCAAAATTTCAAAGAAGAAATTTATGAACATAGGACTTTGTTTAAATTTGAATTTTATTTTTAGGATTACTGTTAGGATTATTGTTAGGATTATTATATTGTTTAGATTTAATTTCAAATTATATCTCTTAAACATTATCATCTAAAGTTTAAATAAGAACAAACTAGGTTCTTTCATGTACTATAAGTAGGGGATGAAGTGACATGGATATTCACTCATCACTTCTTCTTCCCCTAAGGCTCTTAGCCTTTTTGTTTCTTTTTCAATAAAATTCCATTTCATTAAAATTTGTGTTTTTTTCCCAAAAAGCATGAGTAACTAAACTCATATAGCCAAAGGTTATCAAGACTGCTCCAAAAGAGTTCATGAGGCTTAGAACCCGCACTTAGCTCTTCTCAACGAGTATTCATCATTTCTCCGCATTACAGGGCTGACGCTTCCGCCCATGTTCTTCAAAAAAGTAATCTTTTCATCTTGTGCAAAGACAATAGCTTTGTATGTTTTGGGAAGGTTGCATAGTCGACTCGCTAGAGGTTGTCGAGCCCAAGAGACGAAATGGCGTGACATTCGCCATTGAGAAACGATGATCTAGTGTAAGACGGTCCCATAAAAGTGGCGGTTGGCTAGAGTCAGGTTCCTCTAGATCGTAAGGCTATAACCTAAGTAGATCTGATGGTCGTAGGCGTCCTCTTCCACTATAATTGGTGTCGAAACCATTTTTTTTTGTTTGGAAAACGGGTCGACTTTAAGAGGAAAAACGGAGTCGCCACCAATCTTTTTGAAGTGTGATTGGGCCACTTATAAAACATTTTGGTCTCTGAATGTTAAGAAAAGCGGGCTCGGGAGTCGATTACACATACGAGGAAGGGTTAGCACCCTCAACGCCCAAAATTGGTACCGTATTGGTTGATTAATGTCCTTAATATCGAAAATTAGAAAATATTTTAAAGTATGGAAAAAAATATTTGGATGACTTCGTATTGAAATCGAAACTCCTTGTTAGAAAAGCTAAAGTATCATGTCCAGCACGATAGGGCACGATGCTTCAAACTCTCGATACCAAGATCATTTTACGATTTCCAAAATTCATGTAGTGCAATTTAAAAGGGGTATTTCACTATTTGGCTAAACTAAAACCGAAACCCAGCACGATTGGGTACGATTCCTTGGATTTCTAATAATGAAATATTGCCCTTATTTAAGAAATACGATAAGAAAAAATCTATGAAGGATATCTAGTTGTTTAGATGATGAAAATCGAAACCCAGCACGATTGGGCACGAATTTCTTGAACTTCCAAACACGAAACATTGCCTTATTTTAAGAACACGATAAAAATCTTTAAAGGTTATTTAGCGATCTAGACGAACGAAAAATCGAAACCCAGCACGATTGGGCACGATTTCCCGAACTTCCACACACACAAAATTACCTTTATGAAACATGATTAAAATCTTTAAAGGATATTTAGTGATCTAGACGAACGAAAAATCGAAACCCAGCACGATTGGGTACGATTCCTCGGACTTCTAAATACGAAATATTACCTTCGTAAAAGCCCATTTTTATGCATTTTCTTTAAAAAATAAAAATCTTGAAATGTGACCACGGTAATAACAAGGAAAAATAATAATAATACCTCGAATATAATAATAATAGGAAAATAATTAAAAACTATAGTAGTAATAATATTAAAATAATGATAATAATAATGAAATAATAGTAATAAAAATAACATTATATTAATAATAGCATTAATAAAAAACATCAATAATAGTAGTAAAGGAAATAAAATAATAATTATACGGAAAATAACAATAGATGTACTACACATATAATAGGATAAAAAAATGATTTTAATAGTAACAATGGTAATATATGCAAAATAGGGTATTGATAATAACAAATGTAATACTAATAATAAATATAATCATAGACATAATAATATGTATATAATAATAATAATAATAAAATAAATAATAATAAATAATGAATAATAAGAAAGAGATAATAACAGTATTAACAAAGCAGTAATAATAAAATATCAAACATAATATATATATATATATATATATAAATAGTAACACTAAAAATGATAAAAAAATGACAGTAATAAAATAATAAACAAAAGAAAATAAGAAAAAGGACTAAATTAGGCTAAAAATGAAAATTTGGGGGTGAATTTTAAATAAAATAATGATAAAGGAGAATATTATAATAGCAAGCAACTTGGGGGACGGAAGGGCAATAAACCCCAACTGTAAAGCGCAGTTAACGAGAGGACCTAATTGAAATCGAGGCAAACTTTTGGGGCCCAATCGTAAATAATAGAAACCTGATTTTAAAATCAATAAAAATGAGATGGGGAGGAAAAATAGACTGAAGTGAAAAAGTGAAAACAACCAAACCAAACCAAACCACACCAAACCAAACCAACCCTATTCCTTAATTCTAATTATTTTTGTTTGGTCTGCAAGAGAGATAGAAGCAGCAGGTGAGGGACGAATGACTTTGCTTGATTAGCCATAGGAATGCAGAACAGAATTAAGCGTCTCCCTAAATAATCCACTCCTTGTTTTGCTCAACTATTAAAGCTCTAGCACACTATCACTCCTTCCTCAACCACTCACTCTTTCCAACCCACAGTTTGACCATAAATAAATAATTCAATTAAGCCTCCTTTAGTATTGTTTTCTCAATTTCACATTTTCACTCAATTCTTATTACTGAATTTAACTACTTTGGAGAAGTTTCCATGTGAAATTGCGTATGAAATTAAATTAGTGCTGATAAAAGATGAGGTGTTAGAGATTTGAGCGACGCACAAGGTGAATCAAGAGACACTAGTAGCTGTTTAAGAGTACTTGGAGAATTGCGAGATTTTGGCAGAATGGAGTAATAGCTTAGAGTTATTTTAGTAAGGGTTAATATAATTTTTTTTTTAAATTTTAAACTTGACAATTAGATTCACACGAAATCTTAAATTTAGTAATTAGATCTATTTTAGTTCTTAAACTTGAATTCGGTCAAGATTTGATGATGTAACCGGTGTTGTTAGAATAGGATCGGATTGGATGCACCGAATTGATTGATATAGCAATCGAATAAGCGAATTGGACCAATTGAGCTAAAACCTTGAAATTGGTAAAAATTGAAAATTGGGACAAAAGAATCAACAATTGACAGATTGAACCGATAAATATTTTTAATTTTTAATTTTTTAGATTTTAATGAATTTTTAATTATTTATATAATTATTGTTGGTCTAACGATTGAACGATGAATCGAGAATTAGTGGTATGACATGTTCAACCATTAATTCAATTATTAAAACATTGAATGTGACGCTCTAAGATTTAGAAAAATTTATATAGTTTTTTTCAAGTGATGATGTTGCACAATCTCAACAAGTCACATCATCAAACTTTATATATTTTTAAGTTCAGGATCAAAATAAACCTAATTGTCAAGTTCAGTGAGCCAAAAAGTATATTATACTTTCTAGTAATTGAAGGAATTTATACATAAGAAAAACTTAGTAAGGGCCCCTTTAGATGTATGTCCTATTGTACAAGGTTGGTAATAATGTAATGGAGAGTTCTATTAGGATGTGGCTCAACCACACCATGAAGAATTGGTAGTAGAGTTATAGGGACTTTACTACAAGTGAGGATGGATGTGATAAAGGGAGTCTCCAAGTAGATCTTCGTGTGATCTAGCACTGGTTCATGTGGTAAGCATGTAGAAGTCTTTACATGGGTGAGCCCCTCCTTAATCAAAGTGGTTGACTTGGCTAGGAACCCCAAACGAAATGATTATGTATAACAATTGCACCCCAATCGGGGGATGGACTATAAAATGGCATTTCCTAAGATAATGCTTCTTGGTGAGGTGTCTTTTATGGTGAAATCATATCATAATGTTATTGGTGTGTCTGAAAAGGCATAACAATGATTTTGATGAGGGAAGTACTATATTTTGTAGCTTTTAGTACTTCGAAGAAAAATTTTAATATTTTCTTATTTTAAAAGTTTAGTATGGATAGGTGACAACTCAAGATTTTTACCTTTGTTTGGGAGAGGCTTCAGTGCGTCCATATTAGAAATGAATTTTCCAAATGGTTCCTCAATTGTCAAGAGCTCCTCAAGTCGGTCCATAACTACTCTATCGATACTCTTGCAAAATACCTTTTAACTTATTAGTGTCATGTAAATCACTAATTTCTTAATAGAAATAAAATAGGATAAATTAGCTAAAATGAAAATTTGAGGTGAATTTTAATAAATAATGATAAAGGAGAATATTGTACATAGCAACTTGGGGGACGAAGGCAATAAACCCCAACTGTAAAGCATGATACTAACGAGGACCTAATTGAAATCAGAGGCAAACTTTGGGCCCAATCGAAATAATAGAAACGATTTTAAAATCAATAAAAGCGGAGGAGCTAAATGCAATTAGCCGACCCCATTTCCAAAATTTAGTGTTTTGCATTACTATAATACAACATTTTACCAAAAAAAACATTTTCCTTCTTTCAAAAAAATCAAAAGTTTTCTCAAAGCTCTCTCTCCATCTACGTAAGCTGGATTCCAAGATTAGGCAGATCTAGTTTTTACGTGCGACGTTGATTCAACAGCCAATCACTTATTTGGTTCAGGAATCAAAATAAGCTTATTTTTTATAAAACCTTTATATGTTTGTTTTAAAAACCCAAAAATGGATTCGAGGAAAAAAATAAAAAAATAAAGACGAAAAGGAAAAAACGAAACCTTTGTTTTTTTGTATTTCGAAATCCCTTGTTACAAGTGATTTGTCTTTTTTATCGTCCAAAACCTAATCTCCATTTAAAGGATTCTCAAGCTTTATAGCCTTATCAAAATCCTAAAATTAGGCTATTTGAATCGGTTGTTACTCTTACCTTGTAGGTGAGAATCGGGAGGCCAAAACGGAACTATTCCGAGAGTTTGGATGTCACCCCATGGGAGTTAAGGTTCCTAGATAGCTTTGGGAGTCTTATCGCTAGGGTTTTCAAACTATTGTTGTTGTAAATTTTTATTTTATTTTGGGCCTCGTGTTTTGGGTTTTGTTTCAAAATTGGGTCTTACAATTGGCTTATTCGATCATGAGAAGGATCACATAAAAGCCTATGATTGAACCAAAGGAGGATCAAGATAATCGGAGGTTGGAATCCTCAATCGGAAAACCCTTTTTCTCAATTCTACTCTTATCACAATTAAGATTTCAATCTATTTAATTTCAACTCAATTATATTTTTAATTAATTATTTTAGTTTTCGTGTCATTTGTTTTCTTGGGCATGTGTCAAGGAATTGAAAACAATGATCAGTGCAATTCAGTCCAGAGGATTTGACCCTATTCCCTTATTATATTTTTGTTATTTAGGGATAGGATATATTTGTTGCTCTCAACGACACAAATATCACCATCGAACTCCATGATGAGCATGCCACTTAACATTGATTTTATATCGAGTAGTATTAAAAAAGGTCTCTTGAGTAAGAGATCGAAAGAGCTAGTCGAGTTATCCTCATCCATGTCTATGATATAGAAGTTTGCAAGAAAGATCAATTCATTAACTTTAACTAAAACATCTTTTAAGACTCTTTTGAATAAATTATCGACTTATCCGCCATTTGAATCATGACAATTTTTCTTTCAAAGGACTTGTTAAGTGAATTATAAATAGATATTGACTTAATATTATAGAAGTACCTATATAATTAAATAGCTTTCTTTATGCCTACATTACCTATTTTGCATGGAATCACAAACATACCTTGGTCCTTGTATTTTGGCAATTTTCTTTTGAGAACTACTTGCTTCTCACTAACATTTACCCTTTCATTAACAAGTAATTTCTCTAGTGCATAATTCATTGAGGAATTTATGAGTGTGACACTTGCTTAATAGCATCTAATAAGGGTATATTTACCTCAACTTTGTGAAATGTTTCAAGAATTTCTTTCTCCTCCTTCTCTTCTTGTTTTTCATCAATCTTCTTAAGAAGGAGTGGTATTGCAATAGGTTGCGATGATTTAAATTTTTTTGGCACATTATTTCATTTTTCTTGACTGGAATCATGTCCTCCATTCATGTTAGGAAAGGGTTTTATGACAGTTCCACTTAAAGTCATTGCGTTCGCATTTTACCTCAAGTTTGGTTCTATTTAAGACGAAAATTTCCTTGAGACTCCATTCTATTGATCAAAATGGTAAGTTTGCTCACTTAGCTTTCTAGATTTTGAATTTCACCTTTCGTTTCCTGTTGAAACACTTCTATGGCCTGTTGAAACTTGAAGGAACTAGCAACAAGAGAATTCACAATGTTCTCTAGAGACATACCTGAGGTTTGAGACTATCGAGGAGGAAAAGGCTTGGGGTGGTAAGGTTGATTGTATGAGGGCTTCGCTCCGTAGCTGAAGTTAGGGTGGTCTCTCCATCCAGCATTTAGAGAAGTATAATTTTGACTTTTGACTTCGAAGAAAAATTTAATATTTTCTTATTTTAAAAGTTTAGTATGGATAGGTGACAACTCAAGATTTTTACCTTTGTTTGGGAGAGCTTCAGTCGTCCATATTAGAAATGAATTTTCCAAATGGTTCCTCAATGAAGAGCTCCTCAAGTCGGTCCATAACTACTCTATCGATACTCTTGCAAAATACCTTTTAACTTATTAGTGTCATGTAAATCACTAATTTCTTAAGCTAAAGGATCAATAACATTGACACTAAAGACATTCAACACTTCACGAGGATGACACATAACCTCATAAACATTTAATTTAACAATATTGATAATACTCTAAAATGACGTACTTTTATGTGTTAATTACATATATATAATTGGCTTATTCGATCATGAGAAGGATCACATAAAAGCCTATGATTGAACCAAAGGAGGATCAAGATAATCGGAGGTTGGAATCCCTCAATCGGAAAACCCTTTTTTTCTCAATTCTACTCTTATCACAATTAAGATTTCAATCTATTTAATTTCAACTCAATTATATTTTTAATTCTGTTTTATTTTAGTTTTTCCAGGTCAGCTGTTTTTCTTGGGCATGACTGTGCCTGGGATTTCGAGAAACAATGAGCTGTGGCAATTCAGTCCCTGAGGATTTGACCCTATTCCCCTTATTACTATTTTTTTTGTTATTTAGGGATAGGATATATTTGTTGCTCTCAACGACACACCAAATATCACCATCGAACTCCATGATGAGCATGCCACTTCGAACATTGATTTTTATACGAGTAGTATTAAAAAACGGTCTCTTGAGTAAGAGATCGAAAGAGCTAGTCGAGTTATCCTCATCCATGTCTATGATATAGAAGTTTGCAAGAAAGATCAATTCATTAACTTTAACTAAAACATCTTTTAAGACTCTTTTTGAATAAATTATCGACTTATCCGCCATTTGAATCATGACACATTTTTCTTTCAAAGGACTTGCGTTAAGTGAATTATAAATAGATATTGACTTAATATTAATAGAAGTACCTATATCGCACATAGCTTTCTTTATGCCTACATTACCTATTTTGCATGGAATCACAAACATACCTTGGTCCTTGTATTTTGGCAGAATTTTCTTTTGGAGAACTACGGAAGCGTTCTCACTCACATTTACCCTTTCATTACCAAGTAACTTCCTCTAGTGCATAATTCATTGAGGAATTTTGCGTAGTGTGACACTTGCTTAATAGCATCTAATAAGGGTATATTTACCTCAACTTTGTGAAATGTTTCAAGAATTTCTTTCTCCTCCTTCTCTTTCTTGTTTTTCATCAATCTTCTTAAGAAGGGAGGTGGTATTGCAATAGGTTGCGATGATTTAAATTTTTTTTTGGCACATTATTTCATTTTTCTTGACTGGAATCATGTCCTCCATTCATGTTAGGAAAGGGTTTTATGACAGTTCCACTTAAAGTCATTGCGTTCGCATTTTACCTCAAGTTTGGTTCTATTTAAGACGAAAATTTCCTTGAGACTCCATTCTATTGATCAAAATGGTAAGTTTGCTCACTTAGCTTTCTAGATTTTGGAATTTCACCTTTCGTTTCCTGTTGAAACACTTCTATGGCCTGTTGAAACTTGAAGGAACTAGCAACAAGAGAATTCACAATGTTCTCTAGAGACATACCTGAGGTTTGAGACTATCGAGGAGGAAAAGGCTTGGGGTGGTAAGGTTGATTGTATGAGGGCTTCGCTCCGTAGCTGAAGTTAGGGTGGTCTCTCCATCCAGCATTGTATGTGTTAGAGTAACAATTATATCGCTTCTATGGTGGTCCTGAAAAGTTTACTACAACACCCACTTGTACTATGAAGTATTCATGTAGAATAGGACATGCATCAGTCGTATGGTTTAGGACTGCGCAGGTGCCACAAACTAGAGTGGGTGGTATCTTGCCTACAACCAAAATTTGAACAATGCTAAAAAGTTTATCGATCTTGTCTTCCAAGGAAGGAGTGCTTATCTCGTGATCCATTTTCATGGGTTCCACATTAGTTCTAAATTGTTGGGAATTGGCCACCATGGTGCAGATTAAATTTCTTAAAGCTTGGGTAGTCATGTTGACTAATGCTCCTCCATTTGTGATGTTAATAATTTTCCTCTCTATTGGAAGTAATCTTTTGTAGAAGTATTGCAAAAGGGATCGTTCAGTTATGCAATGTTGTAGGCAACTTGTGCACTTATTTTTGAAGCACTCCCAATATTTATATAGTTATTTCGAGTCCTTTCGTCGTATTCCACAAATCTCTCATCTTAACTCAGTTTCTCCAAATGTCAGAAACAACCGGTTAAGAAATAAGTGAGACATTTCAACCTAAGTATTAACCAATTTAGGGGGTAAATAAAATAGTCATTCTCTAGGTAAATTGACTAAAGAAAAAGAAAAAGCATGAAGTTCTATTTCGTCCTCAATAACTCCTTATGGTTTCATGCTCAAGCAAACCATATGGAATATCTTGAGATGTTTGTGCGGATTCTCATTCTATAGGTCATGGAAGGTAGGTAATAAATGCATAAGGCCTAATTTCAGCTTGAATGGTGCCTTTACAGTCGAGTAGGTACATAACGGTTGTTGTTAATCTGGTGGCTAGGGGTGAACAAAATCCGATTCAATTCGAAAAACTCGATAAAATTTTCAAATTTTGAATTAAATAATTCGAGTTATTTGAGTTAATGAAGTTATTTGGATCAACTCCAATAAAAAATTAAGTTTTTCAGTATAACTCGAATATGAATTACACAATTCGAGTTATCTGAAAATTCGAATAAGAAAAGGCAAAACTACGCCATTTTAATAAATGTTTACCTTTCTAAAGTTAAAAGTCAAAACTATTAAGTTAAAAGGTAAAATTACGTTGTTTTGATAAATGTTTACTCATTAAGTTAAAAGGTAAAAAATTATATTGTTTATGTAGTTAAATAATTTTATACTTTGGTTACTAGTTAAATAATCGGTTCATGTAAATGCAACATTGAGTATAAATAATAGGATCCGTTAACTCAACTCGACTTGACTCGAAATTTTTTGACTCGATTCGATCCGATTCGAAAAAAATTTAAATTGAGTTCGGTTGCTATAATAGGATTCGTCAACTCGACTAACTGTAATTTTTTGACTCGATTCGACTCGACTCGATCGAATACTCACCCCTACTGGTGGCTCAGCAAATTATCTAATAGCTTGGTTTTTATCCACATTTCTTGTCTCAAACAGTAATTCCTTGTCGTTTTCTGTTGTCAATGTGTTTTCCTCCTCAATCTTGTTGTCTTCTTCAGAATGTAGGGAGGTTGGCTCCTATGGTCATTCACCTCGTTTAATCACCTATTTTTGTCTAATGTGAATGGTTTTTTTGATCTTCGGGTCAAACACGAGTGGGTCTTTCGGATTTAACTTGGTCATAAAGAAAAAGAAATAAAATTAAATAGTGTTAGTCCTCAACAATGACACCAAAATTTTTTGGGTGCCGAATGCACCAAAAATAAATTCCTACTCCTAAACTTAAATTAAATTAAATTTGTTGTATAATGAGTAGGGTCAATCTCTCAATGATTACAATGGTCAATTTTATTATTTCATATGACCAAGAATTTATGTGAACCTATGAAAATAAAGAAGGGGATTAAATATAAGTATAAAATAAATAACTAAAATTAAATAAAAATAGATAAAAATAGTCACATTAGTGAAAACACACTATATAGGACGTGTTTTTAGGAGAGAAAACAAAAGCGCATCTTACATGGTACATTTTCATTACCACATTAGTGAAAATACACATTGTAAGATACATTTTCTTTTAACAGTACTATTCCAACAATAATTTTTTCAACCGCTAGAAGGGTAGGAAAGTTCATGAAATCGATGCACATACACCACTTTCCATTACCATCACAACATTAGAAAGCGGGTCAAGATATGCAACCTGTCTGATGAAATGTGCATCCAATAATTTTTTTCACTTCTTCTCTTAAGTGCGAATCTTCTCTTTTTTATTTTATTTTTGCTTGATGGTCTTAGTAATCGGTTTAACGCTGAGAGAATGTACAATGACGTAGGTTCAATGCCCAACATATCAGTAGCTCATCAGGTAAAAGTATTTAGATTCTCCCTGAGCAAACTCATCACCGTATTTCTCCTGTCTAGCCAAAGCGAAAGGTGTTTGCATTACCCTTTCTACGTTGTCATGATATAACTGTAAATCCTCTATTTGTTCTACAAGCTAAAATTTAAACTGATTTATTTCCTTTCCGACGTCTAGGCTTTCTAGATTTTATCATGCTCTTGTTAATGAGGTTTACTTGGCCTTTCGTTCTCTGTTACTTTCATTGAAAAACTTTAATGCTCTAGAATTCTGACTTTGTTGGGTTTATTAAAGAGAAATGATGTGACATTTTCTCACATTTGGATTGCATATAGCCTATTCCCATCGAGCTAGGGAGCTTTGCCTATACAGAAAGTTACCAAAGTGAGCTTGGCCATTTCATCATTGGCCATCCAAAAAGGGTATCGTATTTGGGTGGCTGGTCTACAGCCAAAAGTTCTACCATGATAGTGGTAGTGTGTCTCTCATTACCCATAGTATCTGGGAGAGTAGTCAAGAAATTCACCTCAATGAGCTAGTTGGCAGAGCTGAAAGTGAAATTTGCCCTCTTCAAGTCTCATTCTGAAAGACCTATCTTTGAAAAGACTTCCTAATGTAGCACCTCCACCACACTCACTATCTAGTGGAATAATAACTTTTAAAATATGCAAAAGAATTTAATTTACTTGTTAAAAATTATAGTGTTATTTTTAAAATAAAATTTATAAATTACAATGCTAGCTACCAATTAGAAATAAATTTAGCCATCATTATAGGCAATTGTATGTATGAAAAATTATTTGATGCACTATCGGTAGAATCTTTTAGATCTACCGATAATATTTAATAGATGACACATACTCCCCTTTAGGGTGTAATAAAAATAAGTATTTAAAAATGAATATGTAACTGTATTTGAATCAAAGTAGTCAATATCGTATCGATAGACATACCGTTTTCCTATTGGTATTGTACGTATACCAGTACCGATATATTTCGGCATACCGTTAGCTTCTAATGATAAGATCATTCCATAATATGTATATAACAATCCATAATTCAACAAATTCAATGAACTCGATTATTGCAATTGCTCATAATACCCTATTTTAATTTAGCTTCTAATAACTTCTGGAATCTATTTCTTGGTTAAAGGTTACTTTTTACTAGCAAGAATAAATAATAAATATTTGAAATTATTTTAAAATTATTTTTTTGTACCAGCCAATACACCATATTCTGATTGGTACGGGTATAATTAACTAATATGGGAGGGGCGAATCTAGGGGGGCTGGAATGGGCCCCGCCCCTAAAATTTAAAATTATTATTTGACTCCTTATAATTTTTTAAAAATTTTAAATTAGTAAAAGTAAAATTACACTTTGACCCCCTTAAAATTATAAAAATTTGATTTAATCTTTTACAAATTATAAAGATATAAACTATAAAAAATTAAAATTTCATCCGCCCCTAAAAAATTTTCCTGGCTTTGCCCCTGTAATATGGAAGGTAACGATCAAAATTTTTATCGGAACAAAACCTAAAGTTAGTTGTTCGGGTTTACTATCATACTTATAAACCATATTTATGAAGTATTTCATTGATAATGTATCAAATACTAACCCATATATATAATAAGATATTAAACACTTTAACTGCTTCCATCGACTGCATGTATGCATATGGTGATATTGTATGTATAAGGATTATTAAATTAGGAAAGCAAGATGTTAATAGCTGTGCTCTGGTGAATGCTGGTCATTCTTGGTAGACTAGAAGGGTAATAGATCATATGGAATGCATGTGAGGGTGATGAGTATTTTGAACTTTATGGTGCTACTATTATGGAAACTTTAAGATGTATATGGAACAAAAAGAAAACAAGTGAATAGCCTCCTTCAACCTCTCTTATATTCCCCCCCCCCCCCCCAACTACTCCTCCTAATTAATTTCTTTCTTCGGTTCAGCTATGCAAAGTGGACAAATCTGTACGTATAGAGTTAATTTGATGGCTTAATTTGAGATTATAAGATCCTCCTTCCATAAGGACAAAACCAAAAAACCCAGAGTACCATTGAAGGGAATAACTTATTTTTCTTAAATGTTGGTATAATTCTTTTAAATAAATGTAGGTATCGAATCTTGCATTAAAAGACAAGTAGAGAAGATATTTTTGATGAGAATAAATGACAACAAAGTTCCATAGCAGCTGCTATTTCATATTTGATGTATATATCTCAATGGTTGAGAAAGCAGTATCTTAATTCACCCTCAAACTTTTTTGTTTTTTGTTTTGGACATTAATGAATAAACTAACTTTGCCACCATAAAAGTAGATCGCATTAAATAGCCAGCTACGTTGGGCGATAGAGAAATAAAAAAGCCACCTACTTTTGTTTATAAAAATAGTTGTTTTGTTTGTCTCAGATTACATTTTAGTCACTTGCGTTATCGTTTTGTTACGAAGTGGTCACTTTACCGTTAAACTTCGTTACCTCTCTAACGGCGGTCTTACGTGGCAGTCCAAATTGGATTTAAATGTCAACTTGGATATCCTATGTGACAGCCCAAATTAAATTTATTTAATTAAAACCTATTTTATCCTAGTAACTAGTCATCCAAGTTGACATTTAAAATTCATTTGGACTGCCACATAGGACTGCTATTACGGAGGTAACAGAGTTTAACGGTAAAGTGACTACTTCTTAACAAAATGATAACGTAAGTGACTAAAACGTAATCGGAGACAAATAAAAGTGACTATTTTTATAGTTTACCCTAAATTTAATTCAGCATATTTTAGCTTTAATTTTTTTATCCTGTAGTTAAATTGATTTTTTATGAAAAATTTATTGACATGATAATTTATTTAGCCTTTAATTTTATAAAAAAATTTATTTTAGTCCTTTATTAAAATTTTCATCTTTTTAGTCTTTGAACTTATATTGTTTGCTTTAAATCACCCAAAAATGAATGAAAAAATCAACATATGTTAACTTTCTTTGACGTTTCAATCCATGTATGTCACATTGATAATTAATTAATTTTACAAATTAAAATATTTTAAAATTATATTTTATAAATTTAAAATCATTTTCATTTTAAATTTATATTTATATATTTTTAATTTTTAAAATTTTAAAAAGTAATTACTTGTCCATGTGGCAATCTACATCAACAAATTTAACAGACATGAACTTTTTAATCTATTTCGGGTGATTTGATAAATAATGTAAGTTTAAAAGCTAAAATCGGTAAAATAATTAAATCGATGGCTAAAATAATTTTTTTTGTAAAATTGAAAGGCCAAATAATTCATTATGCCAAACTGATTTGACTCTTAAAATTTTAATGGCACTAACTACTTTTAACTTATAAAAAGTTAGAAAAATATATAATAATGTAAAAATAAAATAAAAATTCATAGGTGTTTTTAAAAAATCTACCTTAACAATAAAGTACATGTGAATTTGAAATTGCTACATCAAAACTATTAAAATTTTAACAATCTAGTCTGTCTTATGTAAAAAAAGGATAATTTAATTAAAATTTAAATGTTGAGAATTAAAGTGATTAAAAAAGATAAAGATAAAATAAATAATTGTTTAATAAAATTAAAATGCAAAAAAAAAAAAAGCATTCGCTGCAATGGTAAAGTTGAGGTTATATGTTATGTTGATGGTAGAGATTCAAATATTATTATTTACAATTTTTCAATGGTTTTTTTAATATATAAAAAGATAAAATTACCCTTAAAAGAATATAAGTCATTTCAAATATGTAAGAGTAGTTTAGTAATTGTCTTAATTAAGTTAGTGTCTAGTTGACTTTAGACACTAACTTTATCAAGGGTTTTATATAATAGTATAGGCATACAAGCAATGTAGGTGAAATTGCAATGTAAAAAAAATGTCAAAATAAAGCTTTAGTTGAAGTGGTAAATAAAATATTTTATAAATAATGGAGGCAAGGATTTAAATCTCAATATTTGCAATTTTTATTGTTTTTTAAAATGAAAAAGAAAAAAATTATAATAATATAACTTATTTAAAATATTTAAGGTCATTTGAGTAATTTCATTAATTGAGTTGGTGTTGAGTTAACTCGTACACACATTTGAATAATAATAATATAGATATACAAACAATGTGTAATAACAATGTATAAAAAACAAAATAGTATAATTCTTTTGTTGAAGTGGTAGGCAAAAAAGGATTTTATAATATTGGTGGCATAGGTTCAAACCTCACGATATGTAATTTTTTAATCGACTTTATTAAAAAATATAAAAGATAAAAGTACATTTACAATAATATAATTTATTTATACATGAAGGATATTTTATAATTTCCTTAAATGAATTAGAAACTAGTTGAGGTAACATTAAATTAAGGGTTTAAATAATAATATGATATACTAGTTTTAAAGTCATATGTTACCCACGTGATATTAATTTAATTCAATAATTTTATTAAAATATATTTATTACAATATATTAAAATAAAATTTTAAATTTTAAATTTAAATCCAAAATATAAATAAAACATAACATAAGATTTAAATCTTAATATCAATACAAAATTATAATATATTTTTTATATTTTAATGTTTTATCTTTAATAATACATAAATTATTTAAAACGTGAATATTATATTGTTTTATTAATTAAATTTGATGTATTTTCAATTTGGTATTAACAGATTTGGTTTTCATATTAAAACTGATTGATATTTATAATATATATTCTACTTAATTAAGCATTTACTATAGTTTTGTCTATAATACTTTTTACTCGTGTATTATAAATTACTTATTACTATTATTAAGAAGTGTTTGCCCAAACACTTTATCATTAATTGATTGAAAAATTTTGTAATTTACTGCTATGTTAAACATCACATTCTATTAATTTATAATTAATTATCTTTAAAATTATTAGTGCTGAGACAAACGTTTTGATTTGATTGTCAAAGTGCCAATAGCAGTGGTCGCTAGAACTAATAGTGTATCGAACTTCATTATTTGCTATGTTTAAAGATGGAAATTTTTGAAATAAAATCTTTAGAGTTTGATTAATATTGATATTGTGAAAGTATGCAAACTTGGCTATGAAGTTCGATCCATTTAGAGAAACTTATCTTGAATATTGGATTGGGCCACGCAATCAGATCTCTTGGATTGTGGATACTGGATTAGGACAACATTGAAGACACATCTCTAACGATCCACTTTAAATTAGTCTTTATTATTATATTGTATCTTGTTATTTTAGTTGTTGTTTAATAAGGAATTGATTGTAATTAATCTTTAGTATGCTAGTAAGTCTCAAATTTTTATATATTTGAGAGACTTGTATAGGTTTTGTATAGAATATTGAGAGAAATTATCTATTAACTATGGAATGTATTTTGAGAGTGCAATTGAGACAAGAAACACAATTTGTTTCTTCGCTTAAGTTCTTAGAGGAAGAACTTACGGTGAGTGATCTAGATCTTTAAGTACAAAGAGAGGTTGTTATAATGGGTTGTGATAAAACTTGAATCACTTGTTGTATTGAGTCCAAAGATAATGAATTTAATCACTTTTGAGTTAGGCTCTGCAGACGTAGAAAAACCGAACTATTTAAACAATTTTGTATACCTTATTTTTGTTGTGTTTATCGCAGTCCCATCTTCATTGGCAGCTGTAGCCATCACTTTTATTTAAGAAATCTATTTTTCTTAGTAATTAACAATTGTCTATTTCAATAATTGATATCAAAGCTTCTCACTTGACATAAAAGGATCTTCAGTTCATTATCCCCTATGTTGGAATGCTCTAACTAAGCTTATTAGAAAGCGAGAATGAAAGCTTTCATCAACTCCCACTGATAAGAAAGCATGACACATTGTTTTCACTAGATCGCAACCATTTATGGTTGAGATAGAAGTAGGGAAAACTCCAAAGTCTAAATTAGCTTGGTATGCTATCTTTGGTGGAGTAGATGCACAAGAGTGTAAGAGGACTTTAAAGTGTATAATTTTTTAAGGAGGCATGAGACATCCCTGAAAATGCTCATGAAGAAACCAACATAGCAAGTCAATCTATGATGCAAATGTTAAACCACTAAATTTGAAACCCTAAGAAAGTAGGATTCAAAAATTATTGTTGAATTCTATGCAAAGCTTTTTGATCTATTGAATTAGGTATTTTCTTTTGGAGAAGAATATTCCAACTCCAAGTTGGTCAGGAAGGTGTTGAGATTGTTCCCTGAGAGATTTGCTATCAACGTCATTGTCATCAATGAGGCAAAATATCTAGACAATCTGAGGATTGATGAATTAATTGGATCATTGCAAACCTTTGAAATGAACCTAGATGAAGCCAAACGAAGCAAAGCCAAAGGAAAAAAATGAGTATTGCTTTTAAGTAACAGATGTAGTGCCTATTGTCGACTGCACTACAATTAAAGTGTTGGAAAAAATTCGGTTCAAAAACGATTTTCTTACATAGCTGAAAATAAAAATTTTGAAAATCGAGTTGGTTTGTGATAGATCTTTATTGAAATTGCACCTGTGTTTTCGATTGGACAGATCTTTATCATTCCTAGCTTTCAAATGAACAACCTTCTTTGCTATCCTCATATCATAAACTACTTCAAGCATGGGCTCAAACGATTCAAATAAAGCATAGAATCAGAAATAGTTTTCTTTACTTTTAATGTGAAAGCAAAAATTCTCTCTTTAATAGAAACCAGTAGAATTGTTATTTTGAAAAATAAAATTTATATTTAGAGAATAAAACTCTCATTATTTTTGGGCAGAATAACAATATCTCAGAACTTCTGTATTTAGCCCTACCAGTACCATCTATTTATAGGGAAAAGAAGTGAACTTGTTGAATTGTAGAAGTTTATTTCAAATAGAAAAACGAACTCCTAGTTTAACTAGAAGTATACAGGATGACAACCCTAGTTAAAACTAGGGTTTGCCGTCCCTCTCATTAAACATGAGGGCTTTTGGGCCTCTTCCATATCGAGTCCAATTACAAATACTTATCGGACTTTTAACCAAATACTTTAAAATTCAATCCAACCCAATATTAGTTTTCTATTTCCCAAATAAACATCTCAAATTAATTTTCTAGTTAAATAATTTCTTCAACCCAATTCTAATTCCATTAAAATCATGATGACTTTACCATAAAAGAATCTATGAGAAAATATATTTAATATTTCTACATTCAACGGATTCACTATGACCAAATGATTTATTTCCATTTTGAAACTTCATTTAATTTGAAAATCATAAATTCATTTCCAGTCAATTTCATTTTGGAAAAAACCACATTCATTTCCAAATGTTTCTCATTTATCCATTTTAATATTTCTATCCATTTATGTTCATTTGATTGAACATGCAATTCATTTTTATTTCAATGAGCTAGTGGAGAGACCGGTTGGACATATACGATTAGGGCTCAAATGATTTATAATTAACTTTCAGATTTTCGCCTATTAATTACAAACTCATTTAGTTACGAAATCATTCCACTGTAGTATCGTGACTGAACTCTCCCTAACAACATACCATTCACAAGTAACTCAATCAGTTTTCATCCAATGACTTTGTCATAAGTGTGCTACCCTCATAAGATATCATTAATCTCTTTGGGATAAATATGTTCTCCCAATATGATCCTATTTTATCTCATGGTAACCATTACATCTTCCTTCATAAAAACTTAATTACTATAAAGTAATAATCAAGTCATCCATCACAAAGAAAAACAACCGTGGCCATATTTACTTTTCATCAACCATGTAATGCCAATGAGAGGATATCATTTACTTATTTTTAGGGGGCTCTGAATTCCACTGTTGTGAATGGCGCTACATACTTCAAAAGCCATATACCCAACGCACCAATTTTTGGTTCCTTATCTATTTGAACTTAGGCTTTTACTTACATCAAAGTATATGAGTCATGCATACATAGTCCGTCATCTACTCAAGATTTAGGTATACCACACTATGAACATCATAAGTGAATAAATCCATAAAAGGATTCGAGATCTATTCTATTTGGGTCCAATCCGATATACTGTCAGTCCAGTCAGTCACATCTATGTCTCTATCTTTTGAGAGTTATCTGTTTCGGTGCCTAAGACAAGACATCTCCCCAATTGGACTTGATAGACGACATATTAGTCTTTCAATTGGTTTGCTCATTTCCAATTAGACCAATGACATGATTCGTCTACTAATATAAGTTGTCTTTCAGTATTACGATCCGACCATGTAATACTGCTTAGTGTCGTAACCATTTTTTTGGAAGACGACAAAAGGGGTTTGACTTTGGGTTTTAAAAATGAAAAAAGAATGGGAGTCGCCACCGACCTTTATTTGGTGTGATCGGATCACCTTTATTTTAATAAAACATTTTGTTTTACTATAATCGTGTTTTTGGTCCATGAAGTTTTAAAAATAGGGTTCGGAATTGATTCACATACGAGGAAGGGTTAGCACCCTCGTCGCCCAAAATTGGTACCAAAATGATTAATTAATGTCTTAACGTCGGAAGTTTGAAAAGATTTTAAAATACGGGTCTTTTAAAAGATATTAGGATTTTTGAGATATCTTTGTTTCGAGAGGGCACGAACATCACATCCAGCACGTTAGGACATGATATTCCAAACCTTCGTAATCAAAGCTACCTCATGATTTTACGAAGTTTACCAAAAGGATGTTTAGTTATTTAGTCAAACAGAAAATCGTAACCCAGCACGTTAGGGCACTATTCCCCGAGTTCCTAAATATGAAACATTGCCTTTATTCTAAAATCCTTTTTAAAGTGGTCGCTACAACTAATAGTGTATCGAACTTTATTATTTGCTATGTTTAAAGATGGAAATTTTGAAATAAAATCTTTGGAGTTTGATTAATATTGATATTGTGAAAGTATGCAAATTTGGCTATGAAGTTCAATCCATTTAGAGAAACTTGAATATTGGATTGGGTCAAGCAATCAGATCTCTTGGATTGTGGATACTGGATTAGGACAACATTGAAGACACATCTCTAACAGTCCACTTTAAATTAGTCTTTATTATTATATTGTATCTTGTTATTTTAGTTGTTGTTTAATAAGGGAATTGATTGTAATTAATCTTTAGTATGCTAGTAAGTCTCGAAACTTTTATATATTTGAGAGACTTGTATAGGTTTTGTATAGAATATTGAGAGAAATTATCTATTAACTATGGAATGTATTTTTGAGAGTGCAATTGAGAAAGTAAACACAATTTGTTTACTGCTTAAGTTCTTAGAGGAAGAACTTACAGGTGAGTGATCTAGATCTTTAAGTACAAAAGAGAGGTTGTTATAATGGGTTATGATAAAACTTGAATCACTTGTTGTATTGAGTCAAAAGATAATGAATTTAATCACTTTGAGTTAGGCTCTGCAGACGAGAAAAACCGAACTATATAAACAATTTTGTATACCTTATTTTTGTTGTGTTTATCGCATTCCATCTTCATTGGCATCTGTAGCCATCACTTTCATTTAAGAAACCTATTTTTCTTAGTAATTAACAATTGTCTATTTCAATAATTGATATCAAAGCTTCTCACTTGACATGAAAGGATCTTCAGTTGATTATCCCCTATGTTGGAATGTTTTAACTAAGCTTATTATAAAGCGAGAATGAAAGCTTTCATCAACTCCCACTGATAAGAAAGCATGACACATTGTTTTCACTAGATCGCAACCATCTATGGTTGAGATAGAAGTAGGGAAAACTTCAAAGTCTAAATTAGCTTGGTATGCTATCTTTTGTGGAGTAGATGCACAAGAGTGTAAGAGGACTTTAAAGTGTATAATTTTTAAGGAGGCATGAGACATCCCTGAAAATGCTCATGAAGAAACCAACATAGCAAGTCAATCTATGATGCAAATGTTAACCACTAAATTTGAAACCCTAAGAAAGTAGGATTCAAAAATTATTGGTGAATTCTATGCAAAGCTTTTTGATCTGTTGAATTAGGTATTTTCTTTTGGAGAAGAATATTCCAACTCCAAGTTGGTCAGGAAGGTGTTGAGATTGTTCCCTGAGAGTTTTGCTATCAACGTCATTGTCATCAATGAGGCAAAATATCTAAACAATCTGAGGATTGATGAATTAATTGGATCATTGCAAACCTTTGAAATGAACCTAGATGAAGCCAAACGAAGCAAAGCCAAAGGAAAAAAATGAGTATTGCTTTTAAGTAACAGATGTAGTGCCTATTGTCGACTGCACTACAATTAAAGTGTTGGAAAAAATTTGGCTCAAAAACGATTTTCTTACATAGCTGAAAATAAAAATTTTGAAAATCGAGTTGGTTTGTGATATTTATAGCAATAGACCTTTTACTGAAGTCGCACCTGTGTTTTCGATTGGACAGATCTTTATCATTCCTAGCTTTCAAATGAACAACCTTCTTCGCTATCCTCATATCATAAACTACTTCAAGCATGGGCTCGAACGATTCGAATAAAGCATAGAACCAGAAATAGTTTTCTTTACTTTTAATGTGAAAGCAAAAATTCTCTCTTTAATAGAAACCGGTAGAATTGTTATTCCATAAAATAAAATTTTGTATTTAGAGAATAAAACTCTCATTATTTTTGGGCAGAATAACAATATCTCAGAACTTCTGTATTTAGCCCTACCAATACCATCTATTTATAGGGAAAAGAAGTGAACTTGTTGAATTTTAGAAGTTTATTTCAAATAGAAAAACGAACTCCTAGTTTAACTAGAAGTATACAAGGTGACAACCCTAGTTAAAACTAGGGTTTGCCGTCCCTTTCATTAAACATGAGGGCTTTTGGGCCTCTTCTATATCGAGTCCAATTACAAATACTTATCGGACTTTTAACCAAATACTTTATAATTCAATCCAACCCAATATTAGTTTTTCTATTTCCCAAATAAACATCTCAAATTAATTTTCTAGTTAAATAATTTCTTCAACCCAATTCTAATTCCATTAAAATCATGATGACTTTACCATAAAAGAATCTATGAGAAAATATATTTAATATTTCTACATTCAATGGATTCACTATGACCAAATGATTTATTTCCATTTTGAAACTTCATTTAATTTGAAAATCATAAATTCATCTCCAGTCAATTTCATTTTGGAGAAAACCACATTCATTTCCAAATGTTTCTCATTTATCCATTTTTAATATTTCTATCCATTTATGTTCATTTGATTCAACATGCAATTCATTTTTTGTTTCAATTAGCTAGTGGAGAGACCGGTTGGACATATGCGATTAGGGCTCAAATGATTTATAATTAACTTCCAGGTTTTCGCCTATTAATTATAAACTCATTTAGTTACTTAAATCATTCCACCGTAGTATCGCGGATCGAACTCTCCTAACAAAATACCATTCACAAGTAACTCAATCTGCTTTCATCCAATGACTTTGTCATAAGTGTGCTACCCTCATAAGATATCATTAATCTCTTTGGGATAAATCTGTTCTTCCAATATGATCCTATTTTATCTCATGGTAACCATTACATCTTCCTTCATAAAAACTCAATTACTATAAAGTAATAATCAAGTCATCCATCACAAAGAAAAATAGCCGTGGCCATATTTACTTTTCATCAACCATGTAATGCCAATGAGAGAAGATCATTTACTTATTTTTTGGGGGCTATGAATTTCACTGTTGTGAATGGTGCTGCATACTTCAAAAGTCATATACCCAACTCACCAATTTTTGGTTCCTTATCTATTTGAACTCATGCTTTTACTTACATCAAAGTATATGAGTCATGCATACATAGTCCGTCATCTACTCAAGATTTAGGTATACCACACTATGAACATCATAAGTGAATAAATCCATAAAAGGATTCGGATCTATTCTATTTGGGTCCATCGATATATTGTCATCCAATACCACATATATGTCTCTATCTTTTGAGAGTTATCTGTTTCGGTGCCTAAGACAAGACATCTCCCCAATTGGACTTGATAGACGACATATTAGTCTTTCAATTGGTTTTCTCATTTCCAATTAGACCAATGACATGTTTAGATTCGTCTACTAATATAAGTTGTCTTTCAGTATTACGATCCGACCATGTAATACTGCTTAGTATTAGTTTAAACATTAGACAACCAGTGAGCCAATAATTGCTTCTATTTTGCTTTACATGCAAAAATCACATAAGGACAATTATTCAAGGTATGTTAATGTAATCCATAAATTGTTTTATTAACCGATTTGTTCGAAAAAATTACAAGTTTACAAACGAATGTACTACATTCAGGGCACCAAATCCAATATAAAGACCTTCAAGAACAAATTGCTTTACTTTGCTTTTATCTACATTGATCTAACATTAGAAGATGATAAAATTTAGACTTAAATTCATTTTCCATTATTGTGGTATGCATGGTCATATTAGACCATGATGTTTCAAATTGTTGCATGATCTACGATGGAAAAGTGCAGTGACCACTTTACCTAGCACATTGCATGTGGAGAAATGTAGTTTTTTGGAAAAGAATGATGCAATGTTCTTGCTGGTAGCACATCAATCCTTAAAATCTACAATGGATGATGTTTGGTATTTTGATAGTGGCTACTTTCACCCTATGATAGACAACTAATTATACTTGATTTTGAAGAACAATATCCTAGCCGAGTCACTTTCAATAATGAGAAGAAGGGTCATATTCTTGGAAAAGGAACTCTTAATATTCCTAAATTGTTTTTTCTTGTTGATGGCCTGAAAGCTAATTTGGTAAGTATTAGCCACCTATGTGTCCAGTCATATTTGTTAATTTTAACAAAGAAAAGTGCTTAGTTTCATCAAAATCAAATGAGAAGATCACGAAAGGGCTCAAAATGTTGATAACTATTATAGAGTAGTTCAATCCATCATTTTTAGCAAGTGTCAGAATAGGAATTGTGGCATGAAAAGCTCAGCCACGTTCATTACAAAGCTTGTAGTGGATTCTTAAAAGAGAAGTAACACAAGGAGAGCCATCAACAATTGTCAAATATCCAAACCATTGCACCACTCGAGCTATTCCATATGGATCTTATTGGACCTATGCAAGTTGAGAGCATTGGTGGAAAATGCTATGTCTCGGTGTGTGTGTATGCAGATGACTTTTCAAGGTACATATGGGTAAGGTTTCTCAGAGAAGAGTTAGATACATTTGAAGAATTTAAAGAACTATGTAAGAGATGTATAAATGAAAAGCACCAAATCATTAGGATGATTAGAAGAATCAAAAGTGATCATGGATACGAGTTCAAGAATGAAAGCTTGTCCAATTTCTACGATGAGGAAGGAATCAAACATAAGTTCATTGTTGTCAAGATACCACAACAGATTGGAGTTGTAGAACACAAGAATTGCACCATATAAGAGATGACGCAAGTGATGTTCAACAACAAAAAAAATTACTCAGAGGTTTTGAGCTAAGGCAGTGAACATGTAACCTATATGATCAACAGGGTTCTTATTAGACCAAAGGCCCGTATGACACCATACGAGATGTGGAAAGGGCAGAACCCAAATGTTAAGTATTTTCATGTGCTTGGAAGTACCTACTACATCTTGAAGGATCGAGAATATCAGGGCAAGTTTGGTTCAAAGATTGATGAATAAATTTTTTTAGGACATTCAAGTATTAGCAAGGCCTTTTTAGCGTATAACAAAAGTACTCTGTTATGGAATCATTCAATGTGGTGGTGAATGTTAATGGAACAGGAGAAGACAGAAAAGATGAAGTTGTTGAATTGTCACCTGCCTGGCCTATTGAAGTGGTCGTTGCATCTAGCATTGAGAATGTTCTTAATAAGCATGTCGCTAAAACACATAAAGTTGAAATTGTGAATCTTGTAGATGATAGCAATGAAGATGTTAAACTACCTCAACCTTCTTCTAGGATTGAAAGAATCATTTAGTTGATAACATCATTAGGGATATTAATGGTGGGTTTCGAACTAGAGGATGGCCAAGGCAAAATTATTGAGATATGGTAAGATGTGCTTGCTATACCTCTCAAATTGAGCTTAAACGTGTTAAAGATGTCTCGAAAAGAATTACGATCATTAATTGTGAAAAATATAACATCGGTAATGATAAATATATCGCAAAGAAAAGAGAAATAAAAATAAAGAACACACAAATTTTACATGGAAACCCTTTCGGGAAAAAACCACGGGCAGAGGAGAAGATAATTCACTATGTCGAATTCGAAAAAAAATAATTACAAAAGGAATAGACTATGTCTATTTATAGGCTTGTAAAGCCATATTCTAATATGAGTGTAGTAAAATTGAAACACTTTATTCTAATCAATATAAAATATATGGAGTTTAATAAGGTTTAAAAAACCTTATTCTAAAATAAAATAAAAGAAGTGTAGTTCTATATGAATTTTACTTTTATTTTATTTTACCACTGTATTTTACCACTTAATTCTAACAATCTCCACCTTGACACGAATTCTCAATGAACAAGTTCTTCATCGCGAACTCTCAACGAACAAGTTCTCCACCTCTTCTATAAAACCCTTAAGGGTTTAACTTCAACAATGAACACCAACTAAGTCTAAACAATGCTCAAACTTGGTTATAGGAAGTGACTTAGTCATCATATCTGCAGGATTTTCATGAGTACTAATTTTGCTCACAACAATATCACCACGAGCAATAATATCACGAACAAAATGATACCGAACATCAATGTGTTTTGTTCTCTCATGAAACATTTAATCTTTTGTAAGGAAGATTGCACTCTAACTATCGCAAAATACTGTACTGATTTGAAGGTCTTTATTGAGCTCACTAAAGAGTCCGTTCAACCAAATAGCTTCTTTATAAGCATCAGTAATCACCATGTACTCAGCTTCAGTGGTAGTCAAAGCGTCTATAGTTTGCAAAGTGGCTTTCTTACTGATTGCACAACCTTCGATTGTAAAGACATAAACCTGTTAGAGATCTTCTTCTATCAAGGTCTCCAGCAAAATCAGCATCAACATACCCAATGACTCCATCTCTAGTTCTTCCAAACTGTAAGCAAACATTAGTAGTACCTCGTAAGTATCTTAAAATCCACTGAACTACTTTTCAATGTTCTTTACCAGGATTCGCCATATATCTGCTAACTACTCTGACTACATATGATAAATCTGGATGTAAACAAACCATAACATACATGAGAGATCCCACTGCACGAGAGTATGGAACATGTGACATGTACTCAATCTCATCATCTGATTGTGGAGACAAAACCGATGAAAGTCTGAAATGGGCTGCTAAAGGAGTACTAATGAAGCTTAGCACTCTGCATATTGAACTCGCAAAGAACTTTCTCAATGTACCCTTCCGACTTAGGTACAATTTACTTGCTTTTCTATCTCTGAGAATTTCCATACCAAATATCTCTTTGCTGGTCCCAAATCTTTCATCTCAAATTCTTCATTTAGTTGGGCTTTGACCTTTCTTATCTCTCATTTATCTTTTGCTGCTATCAACATGTCATCAACATAAAGAAGTAGATACACAAAAGAACCATCACTGTTTTTCTTAAAGTAAACACAACTGTCAAAACTATTTCTTTTAAAATCATAAGAAGTCATAAAGGAATCAAACCTCTTGTACCACTGTTTTTGTGACTATTTCAAACCGTAAAGGGACTTTTCAACAAGCAAACATATCCCTCTTTTTCTGATATTGTAAAACCTTCTGGTTGTTGCATGTAAATATCCTCCTCAAGTTCTCCATGCAAAAATACAGTTTTTACATCTAATTGCTCAAGCTCCAAATCATGTATGGCCACAATACCAAGCAAAGCTCGAATCGAATTATGCTTCACAACTGAAGAGAACACATCTGTGAAGTCCACTCCTGGAATTTGACTGTAACCCTTTGCAACAAGCATTGCTTTATATCTGGGTTCTTCAATTTCTAGAGTACCTTCTTTCTTTTTAAACACCCATTTACAATGAACAACCTTTTTTACCTTTAAGAAATTTCACAAGATCCTATGTTCTGTTTTATGGAGTGATTCCATCTCTTCTTGCATAGCAAACATCTACTTTTTTAGTCTTTACAGCTAACTACCTCAGGATAATTAGATGGCTCTTGATTTGCATCTATATCTTCAGCCACATTTAAAGCATAAGCAACTAGATCAGCCTCGGCATACTTCTTTGGAGGTTTAATTTCTCTTCTAGTTCTATTTTTGGCGATGGAGTATTGTGGTGAAGAAGCAACTCTATTCTCCATTTTTGTACTGGCTTGAGGAGTCGACTCAGATTAACTCGATGCTCCACCGCTTTTGATTTTCTTTATTGGAAGAGTCTTTAAGAGATAAGTTAGGTAGCATAGCAGTTTCATCAAAACAACATCTCTTCTAATCACAACTTTTCTATTTTCAGGGCACTATAACTTATACCTTTTTACACCAACTTTATAACCAAGAAAAACACATTTAATGGATCTCGATTCCAATTTTCCACTATCAACATGAGCATACAGGACACCTAAAGATCTTTAAATCGTAATAATTAGCAGTGATTACTGCACCATACCTCTTGTGGAGTCTTTTCTCAATGGCAATGATGGAGATTGTAACACCTGGTTTAGGGGCTATGCATGTGGGTATAACTCATGTTCTAGTGGGTTTTGGGTAGGCTTGGATGTGTTGAGAGGTGTTGAGAGTGTTTCGGAGTAAAAGGGAAGACTTTGGAAAATTTTGATTTTCGGGGGTTAAGAAGGAATCGCCAAGGAGGCCTTAAGTATATTTTTCGGTAATTTTGGCACAAGGAAGAGCTTGGCGAAGTGGCTAGCGTCGCCACTTAAGGCTGAAAAGGGAGAAGAGCTACCGGTTCGAGTGGAGGCAGTAGCTTTACGCTTTTATTTTTCATATGTAGTATTGGGCCCGAGTATGAAGGCTTTATGAATAATTGTTGGGGCTCTATGGACATGAAAGGCGGTGGGATGAGTGGATATTGCATGTAAGGGCTACTGGGTAAAGGTCGTGAGTTCGAGGCAAGGAAGGCAGAGTTTTGATATTTTGCAAGCGGCGTTAAGTCTTTGGAAGGCTTAAAAGAATTTGTTGCTTTTGATATAAAGCGAGGTTTAGGTCGAATGGCTGGGGCGCTTACATGGTCGTTGGTTCCCTGTGTCGTGTTCGAGCCTTGGAGGCTGCTGGTGGGGTTTTTTTTTCCTTCTTTTTGCAGCAATGTGGGCAGGAAGTGGAACGGCACATGGGTGGTGGAGGATAAGGATGAGTTTGGTTGTTATTTCTTTTAAATTCGGTGGGATAATGGGTTAATTTTTTTAGTGTTTTATTTTATATTTCAAATTGGAGGTGGTAATGGATTAAAGGTGGGTTTTATTTTTTAAATTTTGAATTGATTTAAAATGGTTATCGGGAGCAAATTTGGGGTTGGATTAATTCAAATGTGTTGAATTAGTGGTAGGAGAGATTCTGGTGAGTAGTCAATTCTTTAAATAAGGGAGATGCTCACCTTTGTTATTTTTTTCACCATTTGTGCTCCTCGTCAAACTTGTTCCCCATTTCTTTGGTTGTCAATCCTAGTCCCCTCTTAAGCCTTCATCCATTTGTCTTCCATACTCTACCAACACTAAAATATCCTTCTCTTCACCTATGCACTTTGGTCGAATCTTCAAGGTCACCTAGCCGATTTTCTTACTTGGTTCTCTCTATTTTTCCTAAGTCAAACCATTTCATATTGTCTCCCATACCTTTTTCTTTCTCTTTTGTCAAATCTTTCTAGCGGGGTTACGAATCTTAAGCAGGGTGGTGGAGCTTGAGTCTCTCGCCTAGTCATTGTGAAGGGTAAGGTTTTACGTTATAGTTTATTTCTTTTGATGTTTCGTTAACGAAAGGTGGTCTTGGTGTTTAAGGTTTGGCGAATGTTCTTATTGTCTTATTATGAAGATTCTTTTGTGGGTAGCCAAGCGTGAAGGAGTCAGAGGAAGGGACTCTTAAGTCTTATTCATCAAGTGTTGTAAGAGCGGTTAGGATTTGATCGATTGTATCTAACAAGGTGCGAACCATCGCACTATTTCTCGATTTGCTCGCTAGCTATTAACATATGTGTTATGTGTGGAAGCCGATTATAATGGCTTAAGTGATGTGAACCAATGATGGTAAGATTGGTTGTGATATATATATATTTTATACATGTTTGATGTGGTTTTGATCAATAATAAACACTCACCTTATATGATATTCTTGCATGATTTATTGACACATGGGCATGGGATTGATTGAAGAAGGAGGAAGTGTACACAAGTTGTACGTGGTCTAATGATAGCTCGCCACATTAGCGCTTGATGGCTAGCTTTGTGCTACCTCAAGGAGATGTCGGCTCGGTGCCCATCTCGTGATCGATGGCTATGTGCATCACCGTAGGCGTATTATGTTGTTGGATCACTTTGGTTGATCGGTGGTTTCAACCCACTACTCGAGCAATGAAGTTTGCCGAGGTAAGATTTAAGGATCACGATGTGATCGGTGGTGGTTTATCCACGGCCCAGGCGTGAGTCCGCCAAGGTTGGAGTACGTTGGTTTGTGGGTTGAAATGAGATGCATATGTGCATGACTTGCTATGTGAATTGTTTGGTATTGGGCCTAGCCCATAGGTGTGGGAAATTGTGTTGTGGTTATGCATCGAGTCCGTGGACTCACACAATTATTTTCCTAACATTTCGTGATGATGCGATTGGACCGGATCGAGAGGACACGTGGTGGCCCGCGTCAAGGAAAAGTTTTAATTATTTTTTAGCTTTCTTAATACGAGGTACTAAATTAGAAAGGGGTTGTAATAAAGGCCCGATGATTATTGTTTTGGGTATTGTATTAAATAAAGCTTGATGTCATTGAATCACTATTTGAAGTTGGTTTCATTATAAACTTTATTCAAAGGATATGCACTAAGGTTTTAATTGGGATATTCTAAGATATTAAAGTTTTCATACAAATCTCAAATAGACATGGTTTTCAAAAGATAGTAAGTTTTCATGTTTTAAATTCTAAGTAAAAGAAAATTATTTTACTAACATAACCAGATTCTATCGTAATGAATGGGCCGGGTTTGGGGATGTTACAGTTTGGTATCAGAGCCCGGTTCAAAACTCGGCTTTGAGGGTTTTGGGCCCAAAAACATTTTCAAAATGGGTTTTTTTTGAAATGAGAGCTTTTATAAAAAGGTTTTCAAAGTTATTCGCATGGCACCTGCATCTCCTACCGAGTCCACTGTAAGTACTTCAGACTTTCTTGAAGTGATTTGTTTATATGAATTAATTTGGGCTTAGTTTAGGCTCGTAGAATAGAATAATAGAATCTGTTGGACCCTAGGATTAGACTACTCAAACAATGGCATAAGACTTAAAGCTCTTAAACAAACTCGTGAAGTAAGTCACGAGTTAAGGTGTGGTAACCTTGGTATGCATGTTCAGGATTGGATCCGAAGAGCTCGGTACTTAAGCGATCCTCGTGACTCACCTCCTCTTCACAAGAATCCTACCGGTGCGTAGCTATGGTTCACCTTAACCAAGAGGACTTGTTCATAAGCTAAACCGATTATTAAAACCCGAAAGGAATTATTTCACTGCTTTTAAAACTTTCTGCTTTTAAAATTTTTCAAACTTACCCTTTGGTTGTGAAACCCTAAATCCGATTCTGAAAGACGTCTGTCGATTTACAAAATTACCAAAATGCCCCTAGTGGTAAAATTACAAAAATACCCTTGTGTTATAAAATTACTGCTCTACCCTCAATTTTTATGCTTTTTACGAGGTAAAATACCAAAATCTCGAGTTTTAAATATTAAGATACCTTGGTTTGAAAAAAAAATATTATAAAAATACCCCTGGTCGATAAAAATTATCGAAATGCCCTTGGTTTCTAAATTTTCAGTTTCCTCTCAACTTCTACTGAAATATTCCTATTTTACCAAATATCAGAAAACCTTATTTTATGAAATACAGTGATATTCTGATTTGGGGAATTTACGAAAATGCCCATGATTTCTAAAATTACGAAAATAACCCTACTTTTTGAATTTTTTGCAACACACTTTGTTTGAGAAACAAAATTTTCAAGACGACCTCGAGATTTTGTAAATTTTGAAGTTGGAAAACTATTTTTCAAAATTGACTCGAGTTATTACCAAAATACCCTCTTTAGGAAAAATGACGAATTTACCCGGGTAGGAAGGAAACTTGATTGCTCGAAAGAACTACTTTCTAAACTTCATTGCATAAAATTGCTCGTGGTTATAACGATTGAAACAATAATTTCTAATCCATAAAACTTTCTAAATGATTAAATCGAGGCTAGATATGAGTTCTGGGGCGTGGTCGCAATACTCGTGGACGTGGTAGAGGCGGGATGTCGTTGTTTGAACCGGTTGGGTCACGCCATGGGTCGAAAGCGATGCACCACCACCACCGTTGAGGTTGAACAAGCAGGATCGAGTGGAGGAGACGACGAGTGTCACAAGTCGTGTTGCGAATACTCAACGAGCAGGGCGGAGCCAATGTGAGCAATAGGAATCTAAGTGCAGACCGGAGACTTAGGCGAATGGAGCCGAGGTTTTCGTGAGGAGTGTCTGGGTAGCTCCGAATGTGGCGCAGTCTCGGCTGGAGGCGCTTGAAAGGATTATGGATGATCTCGACTTAACCGCCGAGGAGAAGCTTAAGGGTGTTGTTTCGTTGTTTGCGGATGAGGCCTACCGGTGGTGGCTCACGGTTAAGGAAAGTACCCCGCAGATCGTGTGGATCGGGCTACTTTAAGATCAAGTTTGAAGGAAGTTTGTCTGAGCGAGCTATGTGGATGCTCGAGGAAGGCTGCCCTTAACTTGGTGCAAGGAAACAAGTCGATAGCGAGTACGGTCGAAGTCAAGCGTTTGAGCCAGATGCTCGGGGCATCGTGGCAACGGATTATGAGAGATGTGTCGATTTGAAGATGGTTCATGGATGAGTCGCGAGTTTTATTACTCCGCATCGTGAAAGAGACTTCGCCGTTTTAGTGGAGAAAGCTCGAATACCGAGAGAGGTCAAGAAGGCCGAGAGGCACAATAGAGAAAGGAACCGTGATAAGAGAAGTATTGGATCGCCGAAGTGTTTGAGAGGGTCCGAAAAGACCGAGGGTTGAGACTCTGCTCATATTGCTAAGCCACCACCAAAATCCAGATCATCCGTAGCGCAGCGGAAGGTATCATGTTGGCGAAAGGCCGAATCAGTTCGGAGTGCTTCAGATGCAAGTCCAAATCTCATCTGATTAAGGATTGTCCCCAGAACCTGAATAGGACTCAGATAATGGGTCAAGGTTATGTGCAACCAGGCAGAGGTGGTCAGCAGGCGACGAGAGGTCGTGGTCCGAACCATGGAGGAAATGGTTTCGGCCGGGGTCGGGGAGCAGTAGACCGCGGTAATGGTGGCACTGAGGCAAGGCAGCCAGGACTGGTTTATGCGGTTCGTCGGAGAGAGGATAATGATGTGCCTGATGTGTCAGCTGGTAAGTTCCTTGTGTTTAGAATATCTTTTGTTGTTTTGTTCGTTTTGGTGATTGTTTGATCTGTTGCTCATAAAGTCGTTGGAACCTTGAGTATGAACCTAGAAACGATGCCTAGAAGGTATGTTAGCTCTTTAGGATCAGAGTGCGCAGCCATAGCGTAGTGGGAGGAATTGGATTGTTAGACAAGTAATTTCGAGGACGAAATTATTTTAAGGAGGGTAGAATTGTAACACCACGGTTTAGGGGCTATGCATGGGGTATAACTCATGTTCTAGTGGGTTTGGGTAGGCTTGGATGTGTTGAGAGGTGTTGAGAGTGCCTTGAGTAAAAGGGAAGACTTTGGAAAATTTTGATTTTCGGGGGTTAAGAAGGAATCGGGCCAAGGAGGCCTTAAGTATATTTTTGGTAATTTTGGCACAAGAAAGAGCTTGGTTAGTGGCTAGCGTCATGCCACTTAGGCTACTGAAGGGAGAAGGGCGCTGTTCGAGTGGAGGGCAGTTAGCTTACGCTTTTATTTTCATATGTAGTATTGGGCCCGAGTATGAAGGCTTTATGAATAATTGTTGGGGCTCTATGGACATGAAAGGCGTGGCTGAGTGGCGCCGCATGGGGTACTGGGTAAAGGTCATGAGTTCGAGGCGCAAGGAAGGTAGAGTTTTGATATTTTGCAAGAGCGTTAAGTCGGGAAGGCTTAAAAGAATTTGTTACGCGCTTTTGATATAAAGCAGTACCTAGGCCGAATGGCTCGGGGCTTACACCGGTCGTTGGTTTCCTGTGTCGTGTTCGAGCCTTGGAGGCCGCTGGGGTTTTTTTTTCCTTCTTTTGCAGCAGGTGTGGGCAAGGCAATGGATTACGACATGGGTGGTAGAGGATAAGGATGAGTTTGGTTGTTATTTCTTTTGAATTTGTGGGATAATGGGTTAATTTTTTTAGTTTTTTATTTTATATTTCAAATTGGAGGGGTGGTAATGGATTAAAGGTGGGTTTTATTTTTAAATTTTGAATTGATTTAAAATGGTTGGCTGGGAGCAAATTTGGGGTTGGATTAATTCAAATGTGTTGAATTAGTGGCTAGAGAGATTCTAGGAGTGGTCAATTCTTTAAATAAGGAGGTGCTCACCTTTGTTGTTTTTTTCACCATTTGTGCTCCCTGCCGAAACTTGTTCCCCATTTCTTTGGTTGCCGAATCCTAGTCCCCTCTTAAGCCTTCATCCATTTGTCTTCCATACTCTACCAACACTAAAATATCCTCTCTTCACCTATGCACTTTGGTCAATCTTCAAGGTCACCTAGCCGATTTTCTTACTTGGTTCTCTCTATTTTCTTAAGTCAAACCATTTCATATTGTCTCCCATACCTTCTTTCTTTCTTTGCCAAATCTTTCTAGCGGGGTTGGCCGAATCTTAAGCGAGGGGTGGAGCGTTTGAGTCTCCGCTTCTAGTCATTGTGAAGGGTAAGGTTTTACGTTATAGTTTATTTCTTTTGATGTTTCGTTAATCTAAAGGTGGTCTTGGTGTTTAAGGTTTGGCAATGTTCTTATTGTCTTATTATGAAGATTCTTTTATGGGTAGCCGCGTGAAGGAGCTGAGGAAGGACTCTTAAGTCTTATTCATCAAGTGTTGTAAGAGCAAATAGATTTGATCGATTGTATCTAACAAGGTGCGTAACCATCGCACTATTTCTCGATTTACCGGCTAGCTATTAACATATGTGTTATGTGGAAGCCGATTATAATGGCTTAAGTGATGTGAACCGATGATGGTAAGATTGGTTGTGATATATATATATATTTTATACATGTTTGATGTGGTTTTGATCAATAATAAACACTCACCTTATATGATATTCTTGCATGATTTATTGACACATGGGCATGGGATTGATTGAAGAAGGAGGAAGTGTACACAAGTTGTACGTGGTCTAATGATAACTCCGGCCACATTAGCGCTTGATGGCTAGCTTTGTGCTACCTCAAGGAGATGTCGGCTCGGTGTTCATCTCGTGGTCGATGGCTATGTGCATCACCGTAGGCGTAATATGTTGTTGGATCACTTTGGTTGATCGGTGGCTCAACCACTCGCCTCGAGCAAATGAAGTTTGCCGAGGTAAGATTTAAGGATCACGATGTGATCGGTGGTGGTTTATCCACTACCTTAGGCGTGAGTCCGCCAAGGTTGGAGTACTGTTGGTTTGTGGGTTAATGAGATGCATATGTGCATGACTTGCTATGTGAATTGTTTGGTATTGGGCCCAGCCCATAGGTGTGGGAAATTGTGTTGTGGTTATGCATCGAGTCTGTGGACTCACCCAATTATTTTCCTAACATTTCGTGTGATGCGTAGATTGGATCGATCGGAGAGGACACGTGGTGGCCCGTGTCGAAGGAAAAGTTTTAATTATTTTTTAGCTTTCTTAATACGAGGTACTAAATTAGAAAGGGGTTGTAATAAAGGCCCGATGATTATTGTTTTGGGTATTGTATTAAATAAAGCTTGATGACATTGAATCACTATTTGAAGTTGGTTTCGTTTATAAACTTTATTCAAAGGATATGCACTAAGGTTTTAATTGGGATATTCTAAGATATTAAAGTTTTTCATACAAATCTCAAATAGACATGGTTTTCAAAAGATAGTAAGTTTTCATGTTTTAAATTCTAAGTAAAAGAAAATTATTTTTACTAACATAACCAGATTCGGTCGTAATGAATGGGCCGGGTTTGGAGATGTTACAGAGATCGGTTAATCAAAAAACATGCAGTAAAGGTTGCTTCTGCCCAAAACGACTTTGGTAAGTTGGCATTTGACAACATACATCGAACCTTCTCCATGATCTTTCTGTTCATTCGCTCGCAACGCCGCTTTGTTGTGGAGTATGATGAATCGTCAAGTGTCCGACGATCCTTCCGACTTGCATGCCTATTAAACTCATCGTAATGTAACTCTAAGCCATTGTCTGTGTAGAGGTATTTTATTTATTTTCCTGTCTGTTTTTCAATCATAGTTTTCCTAAACTTAAATGTGGAAAACACATCACTTTTTTACTTCAGGAAGAACGCCCAAACTTTTCTAAAAAACTTATAAATAAAAGTTAGCATATAATTAGCTCCACCTCTCGAAGGCACTTTGGATGGCCCCCACAAATCTGAATGAATATACTCCAACGTTCCTTTCGTGTTATGGATTCCTCTAGTGAATCGAACTCTCTTTTGCTTCCCAAAAACGCAGTGCTCACAGAACTTCAATTTGCAAATTCCTTACCCATCAAGAAGTCCTCTTTTGCTCAATTCTGCCATGCCATTCTCACTCATATGCCCTAGGCGCATATGCCAAAGTTTAGTAATATCATCATCTGATAAGGAAGAGGAAGCTACAGCTGCATCACCAATAATAGTAAAACCCTGCAAAACATATAACTTGGCAATCTTTCTCTACCCTTTCATCACAACGAGGGAACCTTCGAAAATCTTTAAAATTCCACTTTCAACTATGTATTTGTACCCTTTTGAATCAAGAGGACTTAACGGAATTAAATTTCTTTCCAATTCTAGAACATGTCGTATGTCACTAAGTATTCTGACAACTCCATCAAACATCTTAACTTTAATTGTTCCAACACCTGCGATTTTACACGAAGTATTATTTCCCATCAAAACAACACCTTCAGACACTGTTTCGTAAGTTGTAAACCAATCCTGATTGGGTCTCATGTGGAAGATGCAACCCGAATCAAGGATCAACTCATCGCTCACTTTAGAATCGTTGACAGAAATGACTAGAAGTTCACCATCGCTATAGTCTTCTACAACTTTAGCTTCACCAGAATTTTTTGGTTGTTTTCCCTTTTGATTCGTAGCTTCCCTTTTAATCTTTCTGTAGCTTATAGCACTCAGATTTAATATGCCCTTTCTTCTTGCAAAAGTTACAAGTTTTACCTCTGTTTGAAGACTTCGATCTACCCTTAGATTTACAACGAGGATTCTGTTCATGTGTCCTTCCACGATCATCATTAGCATTCCAATCTTATCTCCCACGAACAAAAGACCCTCTCCCTGAGAGTTGGGTTTAACCACAAGATGTTTCATATTATCATACGAGGTCAAAGAATCATAAACCTCATCAACTGTGAGAGACTCGTGGCTATATAAAATCGTGTCTCTAAAGGTTGAATAAGATGGGGGCAATGAACAAAGTAAAATTTACTCTAGATCTTCCTTATCATACTGAACCTCCATGGCCTCCAAGTTTGAGAGAATTTCTTTAAACACTGTTAAGTGTTCGTGCACAGACGCACCTTCATCCAAACGATGAGCATAAAGACATTGCTTCATATGCAACTCGTTGGTCAGAGTTTTCGACATACATATTTGTTCTAGCCTCTTCCATAATGTAGCAGCAGTCTTCTCCTTCATCACATCCTGTAAAATTTCGTTAGACAAATGCAGATGTAACTGTGTTAACGCCTTTCAATCCTTGCACTTCTTCTCTTCCTCTATCAATGTCGAAGGCATCTTATCTACCTCTAGCAGGGCTTCCTCTAAGTCCATCTGTGCAAGAACTGCATGCATTTTTATCTGCCACAATGCGAATCTGGTGTTGCGATCCAACAGCGAAATTTCATACTTCAAAAACGCCATTACCTTGATCGAGATAAAAAACCCGGAAGCTCTGATACTAATTTGTGAAAAATATAACGTCGGTAATGACAAATATATCGCAAAGAAAAGAAATAAAAATAAAGAACACACAGATTTTACGTGAAAATTCTTTCGAGAAAAAACCACAGGCAGAGGAGAAGAAAATTAAGTATGTCAAATTCTAAAAAAATTAATTACAAGAGGAATAGACTATGTCTATTTATAGGCTTGTAATTCTATATGAATTTTACTTTTATTTTATTTTACCACTGTATTTTATTTAAATAAGAAATCGAGTCACTTAATTTTAACATTAATATTTTTAGGTGATAACATAGAGATCTTCAATTGCTCGAGGTTTCTAGAAGAGAAGGATTAGGAATTGCAGGAAGTTAGACTTCAGAATGCTTTAATGCTTAAGTAAATGAAACATTAGAATCTATTGAAATTTGACCTTTGGAACTCGTTTTAATGTTGAAGTAAATGAAATATTAGAATCTATTGAAAATTTGACTTTTGGAACTCGTTTTAATGCTGAAGTTAATCTCCGAATGATAAGAGGAAGAAAGTATATTGAATGCATACGCTTGGTCAACTCCAGTTGGAACTATTTTACTTGTTTTGATAGTTGGCAAACTGCCTCATGGATGGTAAGATATAAAGGCAACCTAATCAATGAGTCTCACATGATGTTAAATGTTTAAAAATTCATATAATATAAATATAAGAAAATTATTTGATGAGTAGATTGCTTTATTCATTTCGTCTCTGCATTTGCATGGACATTAAAAACATCCACGTCTATAAATGTCAGTTACATATATGATTGTTACACATGGTTTCACTTCACTTTATTACTAATTTTTAAATTTAATATTTTATTTTTAAAATATACAAAGATGGGCCTGGGATTTCGAGACTTGCGTTAAAAACACCTCTTATTTTGTTTACATAATAATTATTTAAATTAAAATTAAAAATCTTTTTATTAAATAAAATTAAAATGAAAACATTGATATTATTTATCATATATCTTAACCCATAAATAAAAAATAATTCAACACACTCAAACCCATATCCACCTATATTAACAACAATACCCATATTAATTGAACTAAAACTCAACCGCTAATTTTTTTCATTTTTAATTACAAAATAATAAAAAGTTAGCAACTTTAAAATATAATTGACTTAAGATTTAAGTATTTTCACGATTGTTAAACATTATTAAATTAAGCCAATAATGTGAAAGACAACAACTCAAAAAAGCAACCGATGGAAACCTACTCTGAGACTTCAAGGTTCAAAGTTTCTTCTCTTCCTCCCAGTTGGCTACCCATGACGTCATCAGCCGAGCTTTACCGCCAGATCTCATATTCTCCAACGCCAGTGGGTTTCTCTCTCATCTATTTTCTCCTTCACCATCACCTCTTCAGCCAGCTACCTGCTGGTTACTGACCACAGGCTTTAGGGTGGTGGCAGCTTACTCGCCAGTTCCAAATGGTAACGGCAATTTCAGCACTCCACGCAAATAAAAATGGATCTGATCTGGAACTAAAACAAACTACAAAAGCACACCAAGGCCATCCAAGTATGCAAAAGGAATAACGCAGTCACACACTGTATTGATTTTATTTTTCCCAATAACGGGTACCACTGAAAATACGATCAATAACACCATATCATGGTATCTAACTATTGGTATCTAGTTCAGATGCTTCAGTTTGACGCAACATAACTATACAATAAATCAGACACAACAGCTTTGCCCCAGTATTGAAAGAGAATATAACATACATAATTTCACCTCCATCTTGCCAAGAAGGGCACGGAAGAATTGCGATGGTGCTACATTTGAACTACAAATTTTGTATGGCTATTTAAGCTTTGTCATGATCCGGTTTCCTTATACAGGACTATATTTTAAATTTCAGGCCTCAACTTTCACCGCTGTGTCTATGGCATCCATGGAACTATTTTGCTGTGACCACAGCTGTGCATATCTTCCTGCCTTCCCCAAGAGAATGTCATGTGGTCCCTGTTCAACAACCTTGCCATTCTCCAGAACTATTATCTGAAAATAAAATAAAATAGAAACCCAGAAAAACTTGAGCACCATATAAACCTAGAAAATATATAACTGGCTTAGTTCAGGGATTTGTTTAAATGAGGATTAGGTTGGTTGAAAGTGATAATATTTGAGGAACCAAGTCAGATTGAGTAATTACAATGTTCAGTTCAACCCAAATATCTCACAGATTGTGACCAATTAATACAAAGCTTCATAATTCAGTGAAAAACCAATTTGTATTTGTTTCTCTGCTGACGAAAGCAACTTTATTATTTTGAAATAAGTTAATACCAAAGCACCAAGAACTAGATGAATTTAGGGCTCAATAGGTATTACAATATAAATAAAGACAGTTTTCACAGATGCTGCCAAATTACTAATTTGGTAACTACCCTGGAAATTGCTGAAACTATTTCAATGGCTCGCTACAGTTTACCTATAATTTTATATAAAAATATATATATGTTTCTGAACTACTCATCAACATAGTTGCCACAAAATCTTTGTCTATTGGGCACGGATACAGAAGGCATGAGGAAACAATAGAAAAACTGGTTTGACGGGCTAAAGTCTGAGAAATTTTAACTGTTTTAGCCCAAAGTATGTAAGCAAATGGTAAAAACACATCATTCATGCAAATAGTAAAAATATCCATACCTCATCGCACTGCATTGCTGTTGTAAGCCTGTGAGCAATGAAGATTGAAGTTCTATTATTTGCTAGTGACTTCAATGCATTCAATATCTCTGCTTCAGTTGTACTGTCAAGGGCACTAGTAGCTTCATCACACAACCTGTGAAAAGAAATGAACAGAAAATAATGTTCTGTATATTACAGAAAAAAGAAATAGGCTTTCCAAATTTTTTCTTTTTTTGTTGGCCTATATCCCACATCACAAGTAGGTTCTTGGGGAAAGGATTAAAAAAGATTATATCTTTCAACTAACTGAGAATGACAGGACAAGATCTTTCTATCCAGTACAACCTTAATTCTCTTTGTTGGGTCAAATCTATCCGCATATGTAACAAACTCAAAACATGGGCATCAAACATTGTAAACCAATTATTTATCTATAATATATATAAAAGCACGAGTTTGAAAAAACTTTTTAACTGACCAATATAACCTTTGTTATTTTGTTTTATTACTGATTGTCATTTTAAATATATATTATTATTTTACAGAAGTAGAGTAGTCAAGATATGCATGCATAATATGTTATATCAAGAAGGAATGCTTACAAAATGGCTGGAGCTTTCAGGAATGCACGTGCAAGAGCCACACGTTGTTTCTCACCACCACTTAACTGGAAACAAAAATCATCTAATTAGATAGAATTTCTAGAGAGTACCAAAAGGCAATCTATGGAAATGACTCTCTCCCATTAGAGTTCTTTGGAGAGGACTTTATCGTCAATATTGATTTATTGAATAGTGCATATGATATAAAGATTGAATAGTGCATATGATATAAAGATGGCAAAAAACCTGTACCCAACAAGTTCCGACTCAATCCAATATTCAGGTTTCTATTTTGAAATAGGCTTTGGGATGGAACAGGTAAATTTTTTAGTAGTGGTCTGGAGCAGATTTAGGGAAAACTCGTCCTGCCCCAGGATAATTACAAAAATTAACGTTACATATAATATATAAATATTCAATAAGGTTTTAACATAAGTCTTCCTCTTTTCCTTTCTTATGCAGCCTCTGTATCCTTCTCTCCCCAACCATAAGTTTCTTTACTTATTCCTTTTTAATTTATTTTCCTAACTTCTTAATTAACCCAGAGATTATGTGCATGTGGTGCTTTGAGGATTTTGAAGCTAAGAATTCTTTCAAAAGTGTTTTATTTGATTTCCCAGTCTCCCCCAATAGAAATTTTAGTTCTTATTTCAGACTTTCATATTTTCCCTAATATTGCATATTGATCTTGTGAGTTCTCCAAATGAGAACAATTCCAAAATTTGCTTTCAGTTTACAATTGACTTGTCACATTAGTTTGGTTACTGTTATAAGTTTTAATACATTTGATATAAACTTGTATTTACAATAGCATACAGCACCAAATTGTATAAAATTTTGAAAATTGTCAAAAATTAATTGTATAAAAAAATTAAAATTGTGTATGTGGGGTAGGAAGCACTTAATTTTTCGGATTGGGTATAGGTGGTTAATTTTATTTTTTATGTTAGGGTCGGGTCAGGTTCAGGGCATGTGAGGACTACATCAGGTCAGGGCAGAGGCGGGCAAAAAACTGCCCCACCCCATTGCCATCTCTAGTCAAGTAAAACTCCAAGCATTACACCCAAGAAGCCCTAATTAGGCATAATACCACTATTATGTGCCAAAACAATCATTAAGAGAGCCGCTTACCTTAAGCCCTCGTTCCCCAACAACAGTTGAATATTTTTCAGGGAAGTTCATGATAGTCTCATGAATTGCAGCCCGTTTGGCAGCCTCGTAAACCTACATAGAAATGACTTTTAGACTAAACAGATGAAAAGAACAATGCAGTGAAATATGAGATTAACCTCTTCTGTTTTTGCTGAAAGACGACCATAATGTATATTGTGAAATATTGTATCATTGAAGAGTACCTGCCCATAGAGCACAATGGTGTTCCTCATTGGTTTGTGCATAAATTATCGAAGGAAAAAAAAAACACAAAAATTGCCAGTTGAACTAACAGTATCTTGTGGCACAACACCAATAGACTGTCGAAGACTATCTAGTGTTACATCTCGAATGTCTTGACCATCAATCCTGATCTGTACAGAGAACTAACCAGTGAGTCAAACTAGAAAAGGAAAATGCTAAATATCTTAGACCAAATAAATAATTTCAGGTCTTAAATGAAATGGCATGCAAGCTGTCACCAGCATGCAAAAAGAAGAGCTTTCCCAATGAGCAACAATTTGGAGTTTATATATGATTCAAATTTGTATACTCATTGTGAAGACTGTTAAGGTCATTAACTAATAATTCCCAAAACCGGAAAGACGCATTAGTAACTTAGAATACAACTGAAAAAAAGTACTTGTTATTACACTTCCTGAATGAGCATCAAAGAACCTGAAGAGCAATCGCAGAATGGTTGACTTGCCTGAAAGTAAATTAAAAATTGATTAAATAAATGGTTAAACTATAACATAATACAAGAGCTTCAATAACAAAAGCATAATTAGCTAGAAGTCCCTTAGATATGGTTGCTGTAATTAGCGACTGATAATCAAAATTAAAGGCAAGTAGGAAAAAGACAAATGCTTTATATTGAAATTTCATGAACCACATAACCAACCAAATAATTGAAGCTCCATACACTTTTCATACACCCGAAGTAGCTAATATAGGTGAGATTTCTTTTATCTCCACTCAGATTGGCATGAGTTAAAGGAAAAGGGTAACACCTGACCTAATACCATGCTAAAGGTAGAGAATTGAAGAAAAAGTTAAGTCTGGCAATATGGTAGTCTCCTATGTATTTATATAGAATCAAAGCGGCTTGCACAAAATGTATATATGAGTCTGTGTGTATACTGAAACATCAAGTACAAAGGATTTAATATACCCTTAACCCAAATACTTGACACACCAAAGCAAATACCAAGTGTGTTTCCATTTGAAGCCTTACCACTTCCACTAGTTCCAACAATAGCCACACTTTTCCCGGCTGGTACAATAAAAGATATCCCATCCAGAATCTTTCTTTCTGCCAGGTAACTGTTACAATTACAAAAAGAGGGAGGGCAATTAAACACATTTAGTAAAAACTAACTCATGCTGAATGTTAAACTGATCTACTAAATGATGGAAAAAACTAAAAATTATGCAGAGAAACCAAGCGCGTATAGGTTAGCCAAACTTCAATGACCTTTCTTAACAGTTGAAGTTCATGATTTTTGTTTAGATTACAACCATAATGTATAAATATGAGATTGATTAATTTAACAAGTAATGATGAACTCAATCCTAATTATGATACTATATTACTTGCCAACATGTTAAGAAATCTAATAGGGTCACACATGATAGAACATAACTAGTGCAAGATTAAACTGAGCATAATTAAATTAGACTTAGGCCTAGTTTGATAAGGCATTGAAAAATTTTAGTGCATTTAAAATGAACTTATATTTCCAATGTGTTTGATAAAGGATTTTAAAAACGACTTATTTGAATTTTTTTCAACAAAAAACGGCTGAAAAGTTGAATAGATAATGACCTGCTTATCACTTAATGCAGAAAAATTTAAAAAATTTATTTTATTTTTTGAACTACATTTTCCTAAAAAGTTAATTTTCAATGTTGAAGATGGCAGGCTCAAAAAAAGGTAAAAATATGAAGTTTTCGGTATCCAACATTTATTATTATCAAACAATATTTTTAAATTCAACACTTAATTTTCAGTAAAAATATCAAGAATTTAGTTTATCAAACAGTATCTTAATAAAAAGTTTAAGACAAATAGTCAGTATTAAAAGTTAAAAATTTTAAGACAAACAGTCAAAAGCACGAGTCATATTAAGAATTTAGTTTATCAAACAGAATCTTAATTAAAAAGTTTTAAGACAAATAGTCAAAAGCACAAGTCATATTAAGAATAAGGCTAGGTCATATCCAATAAAAGGAAGGCTCTGGCACCCTCTTTAGTAAATTGACTCATCTTTTTATTTAAGCTCTACTTGGTATGAAGGATGGAAAGGAGTGAGATGGAAAATTTGTTAATCTAATGGTTAAACTATAAAGTAAGAACGTAATTATGAATCTTAACCATTTGATTAACAAATTTTCCATTCTTACTGCTTTTCATCCTTCATACCAAACAAAGCTTTAATGTTTGAGAATTCGCTAAAGAGCAATTTGCATAACACTACTAGCATAGTGTTTTGACAAGCTTCCCCTCATCATCATTGAAGGTTCTTTTTTGTTGGTACGGACATGATCACTAGAAGCTGGATACTTCAACAGCTGATCGTTCACTACAACCTAGCTTGGTATTTCACGAACAAAGCAACCTGTTGCATTCTTTCATATATGCAATTAGCCTCGTATAATTGTATACCTTATCAATGTGACCTTTTATCTCTGATTATATTTATGAACAATTCCCGATACAGTACTGAGTTCATTTTTCAATTCTAGCCCACAAAATGTTAATAATAATTTTATCAATATAGGCAAAATAGTAAAACAACATAATGACTAATCTTTTCCTTTTCTCCTTTTATGTTAGAAATATATAGACAAACGAAAGCTAACATCTCTCCATTTCCCTTATTTTCCTTTCCTAGCCCCTCTCTCATTCATACATAGGGTAACATCTAAACAACTAGATCCGAGCTCTGGTACAAGTACAACTACAGGCAACTTGCCCAACATAATGCCTATCGACTAAACGCAAATGGTTACCTTTAGAACATGACACGCAAATGGTTACCTTTAGAACATGACTAACTGTAAAGATAACTGTTAATCACCTGAAATGCACATTGTCAAACAGAATGCTTCCCCCATTCAGCTTCAGAGGTTTTGCATCTTGCTTGTCACTAATCTCAGCCTTCTCCTGCAAAAGTTATTAAGTTGAATAATTTAGGTTAGGAGAGCAACATGATATGAGCCCTCTATCATGTTGAATAAATTCTGAATTACTAAACTGAAATAATATGTGCTCTTGATATGGATCGTGATCATAGGCACGATTACGGTTTATAAATAACCCAGACCCTCAGATTCTGATCCTACCCAATCCTATAGGGGTCCTTTTTTGAAAATTGGGTTGAAGGGCAAGGCTGTTATTTTATTAAAACTTTTGGGGTCAGGTCGAGACATTTTAGATAAAAATCCACCCCCGCCCCAAGATAGTTGCTAAAATGGCCTCTTTTAATTTTTCTATATACTAATTAGAATTTCTCAAGTATAACATTGTATAACATGTATTTGGCTTAGTTTTGTAAAAATTAATATAATATAAAGCATTAGTAAAATTTTGAAGCGGGGCAATCAGAGTGGGAGGAAACTTTCCTCCTCAGGGTTAAGGTGGGGTTAAAATATTAAATAAAACTAGGTTCAGAGCAGGTTCAAATATATACGTAAAAATAGGGTCAGGTTGCTTTGGCCCGCCTTGTTGCCATCTCTAGGCAAGATATCTAAAACAGAACAAAGCAAACAATTTTTTTTTCCTGATTGTCTGATTTTTAATTTTTTTTTTTTAAAATGGTTTCATAAACTAAGATTTGTGATGTTGCTCAACTCAGGAACAGCACTCGAAAACCAAATGAAGTGACAAGCATCAAAGGCAATATATCAAGGTAATCTTAATCTGTAGGAACATCCTCAAGAAATACCTCAAGTAATTGAAACATGGATTTCATGTCAACAAGACTCTGTATGGTCTCACGATAAACGCTTCCAAGGAAATTGAGTGGGAGAGAGAGCTGGAAAAGTAGCCCATTCACCATAACCTGTATATTCATTTTTAAAAACAGTGCACATCACATTATTCGACAACTTGACTAAATTCAATTTCTTTTGAAAATTTCAGAAAAGAAACTTATGGGACAAGCACGGGCCAACAAGACAATAAAAGGTTTTACCAAATCACCAACAGTCATTTGGCCATTCATAATTCCATGTGAGCACAACACCATAGCTGTAGATAAAGCTGAGCTAAATATCACATTTTGGCCAAAATTCAGAAAAGCAAGACTCCGTTGTGTTTTCAAGGCAGCATCTTCATACCCTAGAAAAAAGAGTAAAAAAGAAACAAGAGTAATAGAAGCAATATCAGACAGTGTGAAGAATGAAAACATAAATAGACCAACATCACTTCCATTTTGCCTAACCCTATTTGTAATGTCACTTAAAGGTTCTCTAGTAAATGAATAAAAGAGTCCCGCAGAGCTTGAAGAACCACATTACAAAATTTTATTTCGCATAATAGTTTAGATAATGCCAAAAGCAGCCATCCTCTCAGGATTACAATATCCTTGTACTAACTAACTGTAAGAAGCAAGAAAACTTAATTGCATAATAGTTTAGATAATGCCAAAAGCAGCCATCCTCTCAGGATTACAATCTCCTTGTACTAACTAACTGTAAGAAGCAAGAAAATGGTAGGTAATGTATGCAAAGTTCAGGGGAGTCCTTTCCTTAGAACGTCTCACATTTGGGATGTAGAAGCATGGAGCACATTTGCAATGCATATATGAGCCTCTACTGAACAACTATATTAAGCAAATGAAAGTGTTGACTTTCCAATATCCACATCATCTCTAGTTAATAAAGTTCTTTTCTAATCACTAGAATTCAACTGTGAACAAACTCTGGGCCTTCCAAGGTTACTAGTATTGCAGATGCTCAATAGATCTGTTATGCAATACCATCCATTCATTTTAATGAAGTCTTACTAAATGCAAATTGTTAAATTCACTATAACATTTTAGATTATGAGGCTAGCCTTTACAGGTAAAGGCCTGACACAAATAGGATTGAGTAGCTCCAGATTTTCCATTCTTAATATCAGGTTTTACAGGTTAACGGTTCTACTATTTCCAGTTTGAGAGGAACTTGCACTTGAAAGTATTACAGGCAGCCTAAAATACTTACTCTTTAAGAACTCATCATACTTTTCAGCTTCAAAAGCTTCATTGTTGAAATATTTAACTGTCTGAAAGATAAGGCCAAAGACAAACAAGAAATCACAAAGGCTGTCAGTGAGAGGAAAATTGCCATGGAACAGCCAACTGGCAATGATCTGAAGCAGAAAGATTCTACAAGGTCTATTAAAAGGAGTCTGTGATGGTGCACCTACTGTAAAAATCTCGTCACACAAAAGAACAGTGCTGGAAGCTTCATGGGAAGCCACAGACAATAAAAAGGAATTTTTCGACAACAGCGGACACCCAAAGGAACAAGGGCAAGCAAATATAGCACGACAGATGGATGAAGAACAGAATTCGGTGTTTTTAATAAAGACGAAATTGAGAAGTTAAAGGCGTTCTTGGGAACATTGAAAAATCTTCTTCCATGTGTACTTGCGGTTTGGCACTTTCGGTATTTCCTCTTCTCAAAATTCTAATGTCTCGGACATAGTCACCAATGTGTCTTGGGTCATTGACTCAGAGCTACTGCACCATATGACCCATTCCTCCCACAAATTTGTTTCATATACCCTTGTCCTAGTAATAGAAAGATTACTGATGGCTGATGGTTCTATGCTAACAAATGGCTGGTCAGGTGATATTGTTATAAATAAGACCCTTACCCTTAAAAATGTCCTTCATGTTCCTAAATTATTTCCCAATCTTCTCTCCATCCAAAAACTTACGAGGATTCTAATTGTAGTGTGGTTTTTATCCCAAACAATGTTTTTTCGAGAATGAGAATCTGAAGAAGATGATTGGACATGCTAAGGAAGCAAATGGTCTATACTATCTTGAAGAATCTAGTGGAGAAGTTAGTGCTCAATTCCTCAACATTATCTTTCCTATCCAAGTCTGTTCAAGCTAATAAAGACCTAATTTGGCTCCATCACCTCCGCCTCGGTCATCCTTCGCTTCCAGCCCTTAAATTTATGTTTCCCTCCTTGTCCCTAGGAATAAATGTTGATAATTTCCATTGTGATGTTTGTGAACTTGCCAAACATAAACGTACCTCCTTTCCGAAGCAATAAAAGAACATCCGCTCCTTTTACTCTTATTCATAGTGATATTTGGGGACCATCAAACATTTCAAACATCTACGGGGCTTGGTGGTTCGTTTCCTTTATTGATGATTGTACCGTGTGTCTTGGATATTTCTATTAAAACAAAAATCTGATGTCAGTCTTTTTCAAACCTTTTACAACCGATCAAAACACAATTTGGAAATGCAATAAAGCGGTTTAGGACGAGACAATGCTAAAGACTATTTCAATCACTTTCTCTCCTCATATTTTCAAGAAAAGGCATTCTCCATGAGTCCTCTTGTGTTCACACACCCCAACAAAATGGTGTTGCCGAGAGAAAGAATGGTCATCTTTTAGCTATTACTAGAGCTCTATTGTTTCAAAGCAATGTTCCTAAACAATCTTTGGGGAGGCTGTTTTTAATCGCTACTTATTTGATAAATAGGTTGCCTACAAAGGTCCTTGACTGCAAAGTCCTATACAAGCTCTATCGAAATTTTTCCCGATTTCCATACCTCAAATCTTCCTCCTAAAATATTTGGGTGTGTTGCCTTTGTCCATGTCCATTCTCAAAATAGGGAAAACTCGATCCACGAAATGTCAAATGTGTCTTTCTTGGTTATTCCTCTACACAAAAGGGTACAAATGCTACAATCCAATGACCAAAAATATTTTGTTTGGTGATGTCACTTTTGCGAAGAAGAACACTTTTTACTCGTCCTTATCTTGGGGAGAACTTATTCACGAAGATAAGGGTAGAGAGTTTTTCTTCTTGATTTTCCGACTTCATCCATTTCGCCTAACTTCATTTTCCAACTCCTATTCAATGACCCAAACACTCATTACTTACCTACGAACCACTGCTCACCTTGACCCTATGCAACTTCGAAATTGAGCTTACTACACCTAAGTCACCAAAAGGAATTAGGACACTACTCGGCCCTTACTAGTTTACTCAAGGAAGAAGGCACCGGTGCAAATTCAATCATCTTCTTGGATAAACAACCTCATCGCTTTCTACAACTTTGAGGTAACTCATCGAACCTACTTTGAATACTATCGAAAATTCAGATCGGAGAGACTATGAGTTTCCTATTGCTATTAGAAAAGGAACTAGGGCTGTACAAAACATCCCTTGTACTCATTCATGTCCTACAAAATTTGTCCCATAACCACAAAACCTTCCTTACTAGCCTAAATTCAATCTCCATTCCCAAAGCAGTATCGAGGCATTAAATAATGAGAATTGGAAAAATGCCATGAATGTCTAAATGGAAGCACTTGAAAAAATAAGACATGGGATTTGGTAGAATTCTAGAAAGGAAAAAAGCAGTTGGTTGTCATTGGTGTATCTGAGAAATACAATTCAGATGGCTCTTTGAGAGGTACAAAGCAAGATTAGTTGCTAAAGGGTACACTCAAAAGTATGGAATAGATTACCTTGAGACATTTGCCCGGTTGCAAAGATGAACACTTTGAGAGTGTTGTTGTCACTTCTCATGTAACAGAGGTGGAAACTACAACAGTTTGACATCAAGAATGCTTTCTTACATGGTGATCTTGAGGAGGAAGTCTATATGGATGTTCCACGTGTTTTGGTTGAGATCTGAGACGGCGGTTTGCAAACTAAAAAAGGCTCTGTACGGACTAAAACAGTCCCCGAGAGCCTGGTTTGGAAGGTTTACCAAAGTGATGCTCAAGCTAGGGTATAAACAGAGTCAAGGAGATCACACTCTGTTTGTAAGGCACTTATCTTCAGGGGGAATGACTGCTTTGTTAGTCTATGTAGATGACATTATAGTGACAGGTGATGATTTGGAAGAAATGGAAAACTTGAAGAAATGCCTAGTAAAAGAATTTGAGGTCAAAGAGCTTGGTAAACTAAAATATTTCCTTGGTATTGAAGTGGCACACTCTGGAAGGAATCTTTATATCTCAAACAAAAATACATAATTGATTTGTTGTGAGAGGCGGGCAAGTTGGGATGCAAACCAAAGAGACACCTATAGAAGTGAACCACAAACTTGGAGATGCACTAGAAGATCGATGAGTTGATAAAGGTTCATATCAAAGACTCGTATGGAAGCTCATTTACTTGTCACATACTAGATAGAATATTGCCTATGCGATTGGTGTTGTAAGTCGGTTCATGCACAATCCTAAAGAATCACATCTTAGAAGTCATCTGCATTCTACATTACTTAAAAGGCACTCGAGCGGAGGAATCCTATTTAAGAAAGGGAGAATTTAACCTTGAAGCCTATCTTGATCAGATTATCCAGGATCTATGGTTGATAGAAGATCAACCTCGGGCTATGCACATTTTCGGGAGGCAACCTTGTAACTTGGAAGTAAAAAGCAGAATGTTGTGGCTAGATCTAGTCTGACGAATTTAGAGCGATGGCTCTTGGAATTTGTGAATTACTATGGCTGAAAATTATTTTGGAGGATTTGAAGATCAAGTGGGAAGGTCCAATGAAGCTATATTGTGATAATAAGTGCGCTATCAATATTGCACATAATCCGATTGCAACATGATCGTACAAAACACATTGAGGTTGATGACATTTCATCAAGGAGAAACTTGACGGTGGCCTAATTTGCACTCCATATGTGTCCACCGATGGTCAATGGCGAGATATCTTAACCAAAGGATTATCTGGGAAGACCTTTGAAACTAGTAAGCAAGTCGAGAATGGATGATATCCACTTCCCGACTTGAGGGAAATGTCGATTCTGATTTCCTAGTTAGGAATATTCAGAGAATCAGTAGATATTTTATATAATCTCTGTAGATATTTTATACCCTAACTTTAAGGTTTGTGTTTTAAGGGACAGCATCCCTAGAATCGATTGTTTCCTAGTTTAGAGTCTCCTAAAGTTAGGCTCACATGTGTATAAATGTTAGTGTAACTTGTGAAAGAATATAATAGAAAAAGTCTATTTCTATAGACAAGAATAAAGCCTCACCTCATAATTGATAAGTGAATCAATGGCCCTTGTATTTGCATCATTATCAGCTTTATTCATAGCTTTCCTAAATTTGGTTCTCCACTGAAAATTGCAAGAGAAGCTTATGCAAGTAAAAAGTTTCAGTCCTCAAACTACATTAAGGATCCCGAAAAAGGTATTGGCAAGAATCACAGTACCTGAGTCACACTCAAAGTAAATGCAATATATGCAGCAACAGAGAGAGAAGTTATCCATGCAAAAGGTGCTCCAAATTTGTATGCCAGTATACCTGATACCATAGATATCTGGAAGGATATATGTTAAATCAGTTGTATTTGTTAAGAAACTGCAAAAGATCTAATGTACTAACGTTTAATCCTAACACTCTGACAAAGATATTGAAAAATGTTTAATATAGTGAATGGCAGCAAAAGTTCCGGTATTCATGGTGGGTAGGAGCATGTGAAAGCAGAAATTAACATCTTTAAATAGTAGATAGCTTATCAGAAGTTGAACCAAAATCAAACCTCTAAAATGGTGGGAACAACATTGAACACCATAGATGAAAGAACAAAATTGATTGCACGGCTACCACGATCAATTATTCTATTTAGAGCACCGGTTTCTCGACTGAAAATAAGGTGAACAAAAAGAATCAGAAGCAGGAGTACAAAATTAATCACATAAAGTAAACTACATTGTAGGAGAGACTGTTACAATGGAAGTGAGCATAGATAAACAAGCTATTTAGAAGGGCAAAAGAAAAAATGAAGTAATGGTTAAAAGTCATTGTAGTGCATCTGAGATTGAAGGCAATACCTAAGATGGTACTGAAGATCAAGATCATGCAAATGTGCAAAGACCTGCAAAAAGAAAAAGAACATTCGCAAACTGTAATTGACTGAAACATGCAAAAGATGCAATCTTTTATAAGATGAGCAGTGTAATTACTAGAAATTCCACATACCTTCCTGGAAACAGAGCGGATTGTTCGTAATGCTACTTTTGAAAATACAGCAGTACGCAGTTCTGCCCAAAAGAGAGGAAGCATAGTTGGAGTTTGAAACTATAAAAAGAAAACAATGAAATAAAACCCTCAGCACTCCAAGAAAAAACAATGAAAATGACTTAATAGGAAAATCCTTTACATAAATAATGAACAAATGTATCACTGAACAAGATACCTTTTCTTAACAGTTGCTTTTACAATGAAAGAATTGTGTCTTCAAAGGACAGCTTTTACAATGCAAGAGTTGTGTCTTCAACCTTTGAATTTTCTAGACAGTGTGAGATTTAGTTGGCCACCATTATTATGAACTAATAATCCTCTAATAGTTTGTACTATACGTTAATAATTTATTAAGTAGCCTTTCATCTAAGCAACTAAAATTATTACAATAAGGTATTCTCTTGATTTGAACCATCAATTTGAACACCAACTCCTAGCATTAGTATTGAATATACTACTATTTGATGTTCACTTTTAGCACTATTATGAGTATCTTATATTTTTTTTATCGAAACCAGGGTGTCCACCGCCAGTAATAGTGACTAATCCCCTCGCCGTGAGTGCTCTCCAAAGAGGTAAACGGGCTAGCCATGAAATGTGCTCCAATCCCATGGACGGGGATCGAACCCCAACCCCATAGTTAAGGGATGAGGTGAGCAACCACCACACCACACCTCATGGTTAGTATTACTTATCTTGTTCATTATAAACATTTGCAAGATGACTCCCAAAATTTTCTTGTTGAAATGACACCATTTCTTATATTTACATGGTAGAGTTTCTATAATGTCCACAGTACTTTTTGACATTTAACAACAATAAAACACCATTAAGAGTATAAACCCATCCTCAGTATGCAATAGACCACACTAGTCTGCAAACAATTTCCTTTAAATGAGTTTTACCAGAACAATGTAAACATATAATATTAACTTATTTTTATTCATTCAAATTTCAAAGTTTGTGGTTGCTAACTCATTCTACCCGTCTCTAACATATATTACGATGTGATTATGGAAAGTACAATCCTCCAATTTTATAGACAACTTTTATTATGTATAATTGTCTCTTTACAGACGAAGTTTTAAAATACAAAATTGTATCTTTACCCTTTAAGTTTCCTAGACAAAGTAGGATTTAGTTAACCACCAACATTAAACTACTCTACAAGTTAAATATTAATAAATTATACAAGAAGAGATAAGCAGATACCGTTGAAAGCAGAAGCTCCGACACGGGCAATGCCATAACCAATTAATACTGCAATAGGGGTAACAAAAATAGCCGCAAGAGTAGAGTCGGCAAGAGCAATGGCATTGGGGACGGTCAACCAGTCAACAGCAAGCTTGAAGAGGAAGGGAACCTGAACATTCAAAAGCTTAGCCCCAACAAGGAATCCCAGGGCAGTCATCACCCTTAAACGGAACTCCAAATTACCCTTCATCCACAAATAGCCCGCTAGAGTGCGCAGAATTTGCACGTCTGCAGCTTGTCTTTTCTCGATACCAGATGATGCTTTATTTTGGAATTTGTCGTCATTGTTACTTGAGGTTGAAGATGAGAATGATAAGCGCCCATTTAATATCGAATCCTGTCACCCGAAATTTGAAGACCAAAAGTGTCACTAAAGTTTAAAAAAAAAAAGAAATTTAAGGGGGAAAAGAAGCTTAGATCGGGCTCAAAATTGACAAACCGGCTGCTGGTAGGGCGTGGACAGGGGGGAGAAGGAAGAATTGTTAACGCAGGCGTTAACATTAGTATATCTCTTGACGAGATTCCATGAGCATGCATTTCTAGGGTTGAAGGTGATGAAAGTGGGACTTTTCCCAAAAAAAGAGCTGCTACCGCCGCCTGTTGGGGTTGGAACACGGTTAAAATGCAAATCGCCGGAAAAAAAGAGGGGATTATGGTCAAGTGCATCTTGCCGCAACGTTAGTTGCCCTCGTGCTTTCAAGCACCTCGATGCACTCAACACTTTCCAGCTCCTCATCATTCAACTACTCGATTAATCGATACTACTCAAATGTGCGATATTCAATATCTCACCACCACTATTGGATATTGGTGGTGAAAGTTAAGCTTCTGCGCCTTGGAATCTAAAATCTATCTAAACGTACTATAAAAGTTGCCCCCTTTCTGAATTTGGAGCAAATTGGATGTAGGCTAAATTAACCCTTAGCCAACACTTTAAGCCACATACACCCGAGTCTTAAAGCCCTTCCACAATGGTTACATTATGAGCGTCAACCGTAAAAAGGTTACAAAAATTTGAGGGAATAATAGCATGCATAAACTAGAGGGAATAATAACAAGGTCACATGGCACCCTTTCTCGACTAAACTACAGCGAGTCAAAACGAAGTTACGAAAAAAAAATCCTTAACTTTAGGCGATAGGAAAGCAATCCAAATTAACAGCCATTGTCCTACAAGACTAAACTAACTTGAAAATTGTAGCAAACTAAAAGCAACCCAAGAAGCAAAGTTAACAGTGAATAGCCCCGATTTCTCTAAGTGCCAAAGTAACTTATCTGGAAATGGGTTAACCAACAAGCGAAAAATACATTTAGCATCTATTGGAACAAGCAAGCCCTTGATGAAATCCTTGTCCGAAGTCGTACAATTCGTATAAAGTACACCACAAGCGTGTACGTACTCTATGTTTGGTAGAGGAGTGGACTTAATGAAAAAGTAGAGTCATCGTCAAGCAATGGATCCGTGTAGACACCAATAGAGCGACCATCCCAAACCTCCAATGAATACTTCACACCAACAAATCCTTGGCCACACAAATGCTACGCCATGCAAATGAGGAATTAGTAGCCTCCTCGACATATAACAACTCATCTGCAGAAAGTATCTTACTTTGAGAATACGATTAGGGGGAGAGTCTGAATTGGAGAGAATCCTCCAAGCTTGCCAACATTGCTTTTCGGCATCAAGAGCTCTCATTATTGCTTTAGAGGGATGGAGAAACCATCCATAATGATATGTCAACCTACTAGGTCATTTGCTTAGTAGTTTGCTTGAATGAATAGCATCATCCTAGTCTTCTGATAAACCGTAAAAGTAACATATTTTAATCACACATTTAGCATACTTTTGGATGATTTATTCCCTGAATTGTGTAAAGAGATACTCTTAATCCTTTCTTTTAATGTTTTATACTCAAGAAAGCACCTAGGGATGAAAAGAACGAGAAACAGGCCTAAAACGGACCAAATTGGGCCAAAAAGGAAATCGACACGGCCTGGGCCCAAGACCACATGGTCGTGCCTCCCTAATTTACTCTACACGGCCTGGACCCCGAAACACACGGGCGTGTCTCTTCAGCAGACTCGACCACGGCCTGAAATCGATTCACACGGACGTGTGCCATGGCCGTGTCCCTGTTATGGCAAAGAGCAAGTTCATTTGGAATAGGGTACTTAGAGGCAAAGAAACATATTCCAAAGCCTATTCAAACACCCTAGTAGGAATTCCACTCAGATTAGGATACTTAGGGGCCAAATAAAGCATTCCAAGAGCCTATATAAACACCCTAAGCATAACCTTGAAGGGGCGATTAGCTAGGCCAAGGAGTATAGCTAGAAAGGCCAGATTTGTGGGAATCACTCGAAGATATCCAATTGATCCATCTCAAGAAGCCAGAATTATACTCAAGACGGCGGATCTCCTTCAATTCCTTTAGGGAGTTTTAGGATTTATTATGTTTTGTTTTATCTTTTCTTCTGAGATGTTTTCTTTTATTGTTATGAACCAAACCTTTCAGATACCTGAAGGAGATGAAACTTAAGACGGATCATGTTATTGTTTTTTGAACTATATGATAAATATTTGATTTGTTATTAATTATGTTAGCTTAATTATTGTGTTAATATTTTGGGATATTGATCCAAGTTGAATGTGCTTAGGTGGTGGAGCAAAAGTCCCTGCCTAAGAGTAGATCTAGCATAATTAAGCGGAGTTGATCGCGTGCCTAGAGATAGGGTGACAAGATTTTGCCAGAAGACTTTTTCGTTAAGACATGGATGAGGACAACACGATCCCCTTAATTTTAGGAAGACCCTTTTTAGCAACTCTAGAGCTAAAATCGATATCTATGCAAGAGAACTCATACTTCGTGTAGACGACAAGATAGTCACTCTTCAAGCTCTTGACTCGGCCAGAACATCAAGTGATAAAGGTGAGAAAGTAAATTTAGTTGATAGCCAACTTGTTCAACCTTCATTGCAGGGAACACCACAAGGCTACAAACCTGAGCCGGATCATAGACCTCGTGCCAATAAAGAAGAATTACATGAGGAACCGTAACCACATAAAGTCAACTCAAGGAAACCCAGACGAGTGATAGGAACAATAAATCACATCAAAATAAAAGATCGATATTGTTGAATAAGGAAGACCTCGAATCACCAATTCATACCTCAAGACAAACAAAGAAATCACTTTTGAGGTACTTAATGTCTTTCTATACGGCACAGTCGAGGTAAGCAATCCCAAATTCAACACTTTTGAGGTAAATACTACTCGACTTAAACTTTATATCCATAACCGAGTTGATCACATGAGAAAGGATTTCCACCTATTTAAACCACCATGATTACGCAAATAATGGTAAGTTTAGCTTAAGACTATAATGAGCGCTTTCTGGAGGCAACCCGAAAGCACTAACCCCATTTTTATTTATTTTTATTTTTTTCCCTTTTTAAGCATTCAAATAAACCAAAAGTGTAGATTTCCAGACCACACGGCCTTGCACATGGCCATGGCCGTGACCGTGTGGGCACCACGGCTAGGCACATGGGCGTGGATTGTATCTCTATTTAATTATTTTTATTCCTATTTTTATTTTTACTTTCTTTATTATTCTTCGTGCTATTTAGATTTAGTTTAGGATACAATAAAATCAGACCGGCTACTTTGAGGATTCAATTTCAAACGGTTCGAGACGCTTCTCTACGTTCACGTCCAATCTTATCCGATTTCTTTTCAAAGACTTCATCCATAATTCAGGAAGTTTCACTTCTCTCCCTATCTTATGATTTTATTATTATCTTGCTTTGTACATTGATGACAATGTACAACTTAAGTGTGGGAGGTTAACTACAACATGATTCAAAAAATCCTGAATTTTAAATCTTGTTTTTAAGTATTTTTCTCATATTACTAGTTAGGATGAAATTTCTAATGATTTATGATTTTTATTGATATGTTTTGGATTAAGTCATTGATAATTGTGCATTGATGATTTAAACTTTAAGATACTAGAGAATCAAGCATGATAAGTCTATTTTTCAAGAATAAAAAATTTTCTAAGTTGTTGAACTGAATTTGAATATTACCTTGAAGTTTGAAATTTACAGGGATTGATGTCAAATACCCATAATTTTTGTGAGATTTTGAGCCTTACAGAGCATATATTCTTTTTCATGCTCACTTTATTGATTATGAGTGTGTCAACTTTGAACTGTTATTCTAGAACTTGCCTCGATTATACATGTTGAGACCACATCTATGATTTGATATATTGAGATAATAAAGGCACCTAGGTTTTAACCCATTCACACCACTAAAAGCCCACCCACATAATTAACCCCTAGTGAACCCTTTTTAATTCTAACAACTCTTTTTATTAATTTACCCGCTAATATTAACCCAAAACCTTTGAATTTGTTATCATTCTTTTGACTACTCTTCTATCGAGAATTGAATTGATCAGTTATCAATTAGTTTATTTCAGTTGATAAAGTTCTTTCTTTATTATGTATTTACTTAGTTTGTTCTTAAAAAAATAAAATAAAATAAAAATAAAATAACCAAAAGTATATTCAAGTAGTAAATTAAATGAGCTTATGAGTTTAAATTCCAATTGTTAAAGAAGAGCTCGTATTAGAAGTATTATCAATAGTAGTATAACTAATTTCAAAGCAATAATTTAGTTTCTAGTTCATTATTCCTAGTAGGTAATTTATCAAGTCAATCTCGATTTTTAACCTTCTAATTCAGCCTTTATCCACACCTTTAACCTAAGCCCCGTTACAACCCTATCAAAGACCTTTTGATTTGTGTATCATCTCATATTACAGTGGTGGAGATTTGATTTTCAGGCAAGCCTATGGGATTAACTTTTTAGGTTCGACTTATGAGTGCTTTTTCTTGAACCTTAAACACTTCGAGTGCTTTGAGTGAATCTTTAGTGAGAATGTTAATCTTTGTCAGTTTTGAATTAAAGGTAATTATTTAGATAAGGGGAGACGCCTATGTTTTTATTCTACAAATTTATGACTTAGAATTGTTTGAGCCTTTAAGAGTCTTTGAGTTAAATTATCCATGTATAAATTATCTATGAATTATGATGATGCATTGTTGATAGGAATTGTGAATTATGGAAAGTTCGTTTTAATTATAAGTTGAGAATTTTACTTGAGGACAAGCAAAAGCTTAAGTGTGGGGGTATTTGATAAACCGTAAAAGTAATATATTTTAGGCCTACATTTAGTATGCTTTTGGATGATTTAGCCCTTGATTTATGTAAAAAGGTGCTCTTAATCCTTTCTTTTCATGTTTTTACTTAGGAAATCACCGAAGGACGAAAAGAACAAGAAACGGGCTTAAAACGGGCCAATTTGGGCCAAAGAGGAAATCGACACGGCCTGGACTTCAAGCCAAACGGCCGTACCTCGACAATTAACTAAGACACGGCCATGCCATGATTTACACGGCCTGAAGACGATTTACACGGGCGTGTACCATGGTTGTGTCCCTGCCGCAGAAAAGAGCAATTCTACTCGGAATAGGATACTTTGAGGTAAAGAAACACATTCCAAAGCCTATTGAAACACTCAAGTAGGAATTATACATGAATTAGGATATTTAGAGGCCAAGTAAGGCATCTCAAAGTCTATATAAACACCCAAGGGTGCAACTTAAGAGGGGTTCGGTAGAAGCCTTCTGCCAGGGCTTTTGTCGGGGCAGTGAGCTAGGCCAAGGAGCTGAGCTGGAAAGGTTAGACTTGTGGGAATCACTTGAAGATAGCCAGTGGATCCATCTCAAGAAGGTGGAATTCTACTCAAGACGGCGGATTTCTCCTTCAATTCCTTCAGGGGGTTTTAGGGATTTCTTATGTTTTGTTTTATCTTTTCTCTTGAGATGTTTTCTTTCTTTGTTATGAACTAAACCCTTAGATACCGAAGGGATGAAACCTAGATAAATCTTGTTATTATTTTCGAATTATATGATGAATACTTAGTTTGTTCTTAATTATGCATGCTTAATCCAATTTGATGTGCTTAGGTGGAGGAGGAGTAGACCTCGCTAAGAGTAGATCTATCATAATTAAGCGGAGTTGATCGCACGCCTAGAGATAGGGTGACGAGATTTTGCTGGATTAGGGTGAAACCTAATATGGGAATCCATAAATCGATTTACTGCTATTCTAGGGGGTTATTATAAGAGAATGAGAGTTCCACTAATTAACCTAGGGTTAGATGTTATTCACCTCGAGAAAGGGTTTAATATACGTTAGGGAGTCCTACGGATCAAACTAAGTGAATAAATCGTATGGTTCAGTGTTAAATAACAAGTGAAGTCTAAGTGGATTCTTCCTAAAGGTATCATTGTAATCAATTAAGTTTTCTTCAAGTTATTTCCCAATTCATTCTTTTTGTCTTTGCGTCTTTAGCTTAGTAGTCGTTAAACTAGATTAAATCAACCAATCACTCCATATTTTAGACTAAATAATAAAAAGAAAGTTAGTATTAGTACTTTTAATTCCTTTGGGTTTGACAATCCGGTCTTGCCTAAGCTATACTATTATTCGATAGGTTCACTTGCCTTAAGTCGTTGTTAGAGTTAGTTTCCAGGTTCGATCATTCTCTTTATAAATTTTAAAACTCTGATTTCAGCGATCATGAAATAACACTTAAAAACCAACAAACATTGATTGAAGGGATCAAGAACCAAGTTGGGGAACTTACTAAGTCAGTTGGGGAAATTGCTAAGTTAATTTTCGAACGACCGCAAGGGTGTCTACCAAGCAACACTGAGATTAACCCAAAGGAGCAAATCCAAGCCATCATAGCCCATGATAGTATAGGGTTAGATGAACCCAATTCAATACAAGAAAATGAGGTAGAAGAAGGTAAAATTGAGGTAACACAAGAAAAGCCAAAATCGGTAATCAAAGAGTACTAACCCCGCATTCCTTATCCCGAAGTGATGAAGAGAGATGATACAGAGGAACAGTTTGATAAGTTTCTTAAACTTTTAAAAAAATTACATATTAACTTACCGCTTCTTGAAGCTCTTTCACAGATGCCAAATTCGAGGAAATTTTTAAAACAACTCTTGAAGAACAAGCGTAAGTTAGACGAGGAGCCACATATAGAATTAAACGCAATGTGCTCATCAATTCTGCAAAATAGACTACCACGGAAGCTAAAAGATCCAGGGAGTTTTACAATTCCATGTTTAATTGGTAGACTAACGGTTGATAATGCTTTGGCTGATTTAGGGGAAGTATAAATGTCATGCCTTATAAAATGTTTAAGCAGCTAGGTCTAGGGAAACCCAAACAAACTAGGATGAGTATTCAATTAGCTGATAAAATTATTAGAATTCCTAGGGGTATTATCGAAGATATTCTCGTAAAAATTGATAAATTCATTTTCCCAGTAGATTTTGTTGTCTTAGACATGGATGAGGATAATTTGATTCCTTTAATTTTAGGAAGACCCTTTTTAGCAACTGCCAGGACTAAAATTGATGTTAGCACAGGAGAACTCATTCTTCGTGTAGGTGACGAATCGATCAGTCTACAAGCTCTTGACTCGACCAAGACATCTATTGATGAAGGTAAGAAAGATGACCAATTTGTTCACCTTTCACCACAGGATCAACCACAAAGCCGCGAACCTGAGCCGAATCATAGACCTCGTATAAATAAAGAATAACTATATAAGGAACGAAGCCTTAAGGTCGACGAATTAGAAGTATGGGCGACACATTGTAATAAGGAACCAGATTCGCACAAAGTAAAACCAAATGAGCCCCCAAAAAGATCATAAGAACGTCAAACCACTTTAAAATAGGAGATCAGGTACTGTTAAAGAAGGAAGATCCACGAATTGCCACATCAAAGTAAATATAAACGAAGAAATCCCTCTTAAGGTACGCAATATCTTCTCATATGGAACAATCGAGGTAAGCAATCCCATATTCGATACTTTTAAGGTAAACACTTCTCGACTTAAACTTTATCATAAAAATAGAATTTACAGTATGAGGGAAGATATTCAAACTTTTAAACCACCCTGATTTTTACAAATACGAGGAAAGTCTAACTTAAGACTTTAAACAAGTGCTTCTCGGGAGGCAACCCGAGCACTAACCCTATTTATTTACACATTTATTTTCATTTTAGTTTCTTTCTTCTCTTCGTCTTAAACACCTAGTTTTAAACTAACCAAAAGTGCAGATTTCCATACCACACTGCAGTGGCCATGGTCGTGTGGAAGTACAGAATCTCTATACTAACAATGACAGAAGAGGTACAAGTCAGAGAGAATCAAATCTTCGAGTCACGGACTCCAACTACCACCCCAAGAGTATTGACAAAACGCCACGGCCGTGCGATACGGCTGTGGACGACACTGACTTATCACCAACGGGCGTGGCAATTTGTAAAACAGGCATGGGTGAACCAACATGCCTAGACACATAGCCGTGCGATGTGGTCGTGTGAAACAACACGCCCACGATACACGGGCGTGGGGAGCATCAAACTCCAAAACTCTATTTAAACCCAACTTCCTCTTCCCTTCCTCCTCACCAACTCGCCATCTTTTTCCTTCTTTCTTTTTCTCAAATTTCTCTCTTCTATAACAATTCTCTATACTCTTGAGCTACACCAAAACCATGTCAAAAAAGCAAAAAAAGCCAAGCGCATTCTCCTCAAAGGAGACCGATCTACATAAGTTCATGCCGACCGCTTCAGCTACTCTACAAGCCAAGGGTCTTTGAGACCATTTAACTTTTATTCTACTTTTCACTTTTGCTTCAATTCCTTCTCTTCGACTCTCTTATGCTTAATTTAGTTTATTTTATTCTAGTTCCTTGGTTTTAGGTTCTTCAGGCTGCTAGGGAATCACACCGAAACCACGACCACAAGCTCAACACAGCCTTAGGAATCACACCCACCTCGCGAACCATCCAACAATAAGGACCCCTCAGTCCATTCATCTTTTATATTAATTTTATCTTACTTTCTGTTTTCTTTCCCTTTAGTTTTCTTGTCCTTAAATATATAATTAGTTTATTTTAAATGTGTCTTAATAATTCTTGGCTAATCCGTCACGAGTCTCTCAATTTTTTCATCTAGCACAGTGACTGTTGGCATCCACCATAGCACCACCGTCTCCTCCTCCAAATCGGGGCGTGAATAGTGATCCCAGAAAAATTCAGGAAGTGTCACTTCTCCCTCTCTTTTGATTTTCTTATTTTATGAATATTATCTATCTTTGTATATTGAGGGCAATGTACATCTTAAGTGTGGGGGGTAAAAGTGCCTAACTTTTGGCATTATTCTCAAATCCCTGAATTATATCTAGTTCTTAAGTAATTTCCTTATATTATAATTAGGATGAAATTTCTTTGATTTATGATTTTTATTGATATGTTTTAGATTAGGTCATAGTTAATTGTGCATTGATGATTTAAACTTTAAGATACTAGAGAATCAAGCATGATAAGTCTATTTTTCAAGAATCAAAAAAAAAAATTCTAGGTTGTTGAACTGAATTTGAATATTACGTTGAAGTTTGAAATTTACAGGGATTGATATCAAAAACCCATAATTTTTGTGAGCTTTTGAGCCTTACAGAGCATATATTCTTTTTGTGCTCACTTTATTGATTATGAGTATGTCAACATTGATTTGTTATTCTAGAACTTGCCTCGATTATACATGTCAAGACCACATTTTTTATTTGATATATTGAGATGATAAAGGCACCTAGGTTTTAACCCACTCACTCCACTAAAAAGCCTACCTTCACAATTAACGATTAGCGAACCCTTTGATCCTAACAACCCTTTTTATTGATTCACCCAATAATATTAACCCGAAACCCCACTCGTATTTGTTATCACCATTTCTTTGACTACCCTTCTATCAAGAATTGATTTGATCAGTTGCCTAATTACTTTATTTCAGTTGATAAAGTTGTTTCTTATATTATGTATTTATTGGTTTGTTCTTAAAAAAAAATCGAAGTATATTCATTATTAGTTCTATAATTAAGTGAGCTTATATGTTTAATTTCAATATCTTGAAGAAGAAGCTCGTATTATTAGTATTTTAATTTTTCATGTGATGTAATTATTCAGATTATTAGTTTAATTCTTTTTCTTAAGTTAGGTAATTTGCCAAGTCAATCTCGATTCTAACCTTCTATTTCAGCCTTTATCCACACCTTTAACCTACGCCCCATTACAACCCTGTTAAAGACCTTTTGATTTGTGTATCATCTCATATTACAGTGGTGGAGATTTGATTTTAGGTAAGCCTATGCGATTAACTTTTCAGGTTCGACTTATGAGTGCTTTTTCCTAAACCTTAAACACTTCGGGTGCTTTGAGTGAATCTTTAGTGAGGATGTCAATCATTATCGGTTTTGAATCAGAGGTAATTATCTAGATAAAGAGAGACACCTATGTTTTCATGTTACAAATGTATGACTTATATTGTTTGAATATTTAGAAGTCTTTGAGTTAAATTATCCATGTATAAATTATCTATGAATTATGATAAGGCATTGTTAATAAGAATTATGAATTGTGGAAAGTTCGTTTTAATTGTAAGTTGAGAATTTTGGTTGAGGACAAGCAAAAGCTTAAGTGTGGGGGTGTTTGATAAACCGTAAAAATAACATATTTTAATCCCACATTTAGCATACTTTTGGATGATTTATTCCCTGAATTGTGTAAAAAGGTGCTTTTAATCCTTTCTTTTCATGTTTTATACTCAGGAAATCACCTAGGGATGAAAAGAACGAGAAATGGTCCTAAAACGGACCAAATTGGGCCAAAGAGGAAATCGACATGGCTTGGGCCCAAGACCACACGGTTGTGCCTCCCTAATTTACTCTACACGGCCTAGACCCTGAAACACACGGGCGTGTCTCTTCAGCAAACTCGACCACGGCCTAAAATCGATCCACACGGGCGTGTGCCATGGCCGTGTCCCTATCGTGGCAAAGAGCAATTTCATTCGGAATAGGGTACTTAGAGGCAAAGAAATACATTCCAAAGCCTATTCAAACACCCTAGTAGGAATTCCACTCAGATTAGGATACTTATGGGCCAAATAAAGCATTCAAAGAGCCTATATAAACACCTTAAGCATAACCTTGAAGGGTGATTAGCTAGGCCAAGGAGCCGAGCCAGAAAGGCCAGATTTGTAGGAATCACTAGAAGATAGCCAGTTGATCCATCTCAAGAAGCCAGAATTATACTCAAGAAGGTGGATCTCTCCTTCAATTCCTTCAGGGAGTTTTAGGGATTTCTTATGTTTTGTTTTATCTTTTCTTCTGAGATGTTTTCTTTTATTGTTATGAACTAAACCTTTTAGATACTTGAAGAGGATGAAACCTAAGATGGATCTTGTTATTGTTTTCTGAACTATATGATAAATATTTGATTTGTTATTAATTATATGAGCTTAATTCTTGTGTTAATATTTTCGGGATATTGATTCAAGTTGAATGTGCTTAGGTGGTGGAGTAAAAGTCCCTGCCTATGAGTAGATCTAGCATAATTAAGCGGAGTTGATCGCACGCCTAGAGATAGGGTGACGAGATTTTGCCAAATTAGGGTGAAACCTAATATGGGAGTCTATAGATCGAGTTAATGCGATTCTAGGGGTTTTAATTAGAAAGAGATTTCAATTAATCAACCTAGGGTTAGACGTTATTCGCCTCGAGAGAGGGTTTAATAAAAATTAGAGAATCTTACGGATCAAGTCAAGTGAATAAATCGTCTGGTTCAGTGTTAGATAACAAGTGAAGTCTAGGTGGATTCTTCCTAAGGATATCGTCTTAGTCAACTGAGTTTTCCTAAAGTTATTTCTTCAATTCATTCTTTTTGTTTTTGAATCTTAGCTTAGTAGTCTTTATAAATTTTAAAACTCGACAAAACAACAATCATCTTCCAATATGAGTAGTTGGTTAGTTTTAGATTAGACAACCAATCACTTAATATTTAGGCTAAATAATAGAATGAAGGTTATTATTAGTACTTTTAGTTCCTTTGGGTTCGACAATCCTAAGTGCTTAACTAGTATGCCACAACTGACACCGCAAATCAAGAATAAACAATTTCACATTCATCAAACACCAATCCATAAAGCATATGCTTATTATTTTAACCCTTGCATCTTATCACGTACCAAAACTAAGCTTACAAAACATGATCAAAACCATTCATATATATGTAAATACTTGTTTACCAAAAGTACCAACTAAGCAAAATACACAACAATATTTACATAGCCAAAACACACCACAACTTGAATATTTACGTATGAAATTAAAACACCTACTACATGTCAATTATAACCTATACCAAAATGACCAAAATTCTACCAAGTCATTGAATGAATAGTATGAGATCCGACTTGACTTTCAACCGACCAAAACTTCCAATAATCTACAAGAAACAAACTCAACGGATGTAAGAAATTCATTGTTTGGTAAGTTCGTATAAAAATTAGCTCAAATTATTGATTATAATGTAACTTAAACATGGTACAATTAATTACACAATCAAAAACACGATTTCATTAATTGCCTCTACACATCACAAATATCATAGAGTTAGATAATTCACCTATGAAACATATCACTTAATCATGCTCATAAAACATATACAAATAATCACACTTGATAATATACATCGACCTTCACATGTCCATTTAGCATTTCATATTTATATTTCATGTGATCAATTCATATACTCGTTTTGTATATCCATTTCATATATCATTTCCCACCATATGAACCACGGTGAAATAACATTGATACGCGGGAACAATGCTCATACGAGCTATAAATGCTCACACGATCTTCAAAATATGCCTACTCACACGAGCTATGGGTCTAGATGTTAGGCTACACGATGGTGCTTACACGAGTTGTGAAGAATCTGCAATGAATGCAGGATCTTAGCCATCGGTAGGACATCCAAGACCAGCACCCGAAACGGTAAAAACCCTAATGACATGTCATTTGTATCCTAGGTATTCACAATGTTCATACGAGCCTTGATTCATTTCCATAACATTTAACAACTTATGCATTACTTCATCATGACTTCAATTACATAATTTTCCATTTTCAATCATAACCCTCGATTATAATATCATTACAATTTGATCTGTTCCACAACTTAATATTTACTATGCAAATAAATCCAATCACAAACATACATAAATATTTATTAATTCACAAAAATAGAAATTAAATCAATTTTATTCACTATACGAACTTACCTAAACTGAATCTATAACAAACACAACACCGAGGACTACTCAGCAATTTTTCCTTTTTCGCGTTAGTCTATCAATTGATCCATTTCTTGATATGCACACCTAGAAGCTTAGCCAAACCTTAAACATGCTTAAAAATTGTGTAAACGATGGAGGAAAAGAATGAAGAAGAAGATGACAATCCTTTTCTTTTGTTTATGTTAACATATTTACCTATTTACTAATCTACCCTTAAAATTGACCTTAAATTTAAACCAAATCATAACTTTAGCCATCAATTATAATGAATAGTGGTATAATTAACTAATAAGGCCATTCAATCATGCTTCTTTATCCATTCAACACATTTAAATTAATAGTGATCGACTTTTTCAGCCTTTATGATTTAGTTCTTTTTTACCTAATTAACCAACCAAACATCAAAACTACTGAACCAAAATTTAATATGACACTACAGTAGACTTGTAAATATTAAATAAATAATATTTACTGACTCACTAGTCGAAATTGTGGTCTTGAAACTATTGTTTCTAACACCACTGAAAAACGGGTTGTTACATAAGCAAACAAATAAACGATCCTTACAAGATTAAGATGTTTGTCAATTAAACACTAATACAAAGAAAATACTTGAGCTAATTGAAAACAATAAATGCTCAAAATAAGAAAATTTAAAATACAAAGGTTGAAAGGATAGCTTTTTAATCTTTTAGCACTCTCTTGTTGTTGTTGAACATTTGAGAGTTGGTATTTACACTTCCAAACTGATTTCCAACCATTGTGGTTGTTGCAGAATTGTATAAATGTCACATGCAACAATAGGTATCAATACCTTTTGATGGATATCGATACTTAAAGCATTTAATGTTCAATTTAATGTTGTTGACCCTTTTTCATTTCGATACCTGAAGAATTTTATTGATACTTGATTAAAGGTATCGATACTTTTTTATAGGTATCGATATTCGAGCAATTTCTTCTTTAATTTTTAAAACATCAAACCTTAAAATGATATTGATACCAGGGGAAGGTATCGATGAATTGTTCATAGGTACCGATACTTAATTGCAAGTATCAAATATTTAACACTTTTGCTCAACTTTTCCTCAAAGTCAGAATGCTAATTTCATATCGATACCAAGAAAATGTATCAATAAAAATACGACTGTATAAGTATCAATACTTTTTACTTTTTCTCAAAATTCCAGAATGCTAATTTTATATCGATACCATGCATGGCTATCGATAAAAATGTCTAGGTATCAATATTTAATAATAAGTATCGATACTTTTTATTTTAAACAGTTTTTCACTTGTTTTAAGCGGTTTGAAAGGTTTTTACCTTGTCCAAAATATTTTCTAAGTGTTCAAAGTAATTTTTCAAAGTGTTTGAAGATGGATTAGAGTTTAAAAAGATTTGAAATAAATTTTTACTTTGAAATTCATTAAGTATTTGTTCAAAAACAATTTTTATTCAAAATTTTTATCTTTGTTATATCAAAACATTTTATCAAATAAAACTTAATTTAACATAAAGTCTTACGGTGAAGTCAGAGCATTAAAAAGGCTACTTGAGAGCTAGAAGAGATGATGAGGTTGCAATCTCTCGACCTTTTTTCAAGTAAAATTCAGGGAAGAAATTTCTTAAATGAAAGGAGAATCGCAATGACCCGACTTTAGCTAGTGTCAAAAAATACGGTTTTGGAACCCAATTCAATTAATCGAGTCCGTGGGATTATATTAGGAGGACTTTCAAAGTTAGTATGAAAATATATTAATGAACGATTAAGTAATTAAATCTAGAAAAGCATTACTTAAAGTTCATGGACTAAATTGTAAAAGTTCAATCGTTATTAAATTTTAAATTGAAAATAGTTTGAGGGTCCAATCAATAATTAAACAAAGGACCAAATCGTTATTCAACCATTATTGTGAGATGATTTAGTGGATTTTGATGACATCCACTTGATTTTAATTAATTAAGTTATTTAGTTAAGTAAGTATAATTAAAGGTTAAAATTTAGATTAATTAAGCTAATTAAGCCCTTAATCATAGTATATGTATTGAGTGAGTGGAGAGAAAGATGAAGTTCTTTCTCATTGTGTTTGGTTGTCCAAAACTAAGAAGAAGGAAAAACTTTTTTATTTGCTTTTCCATTTTGACCCAAAATTAATCAAGGTAATTAAGTTCTTTCCTTAAGATTTTTATGAATTTGAATCATGAGAGCTTGATGTAGCTAATACATGTATTAATTCTTCAATTGTTAAATGTTTAGAAAGTTACCGTTGTACGGGCCCAAATTTGCCGGGCCAATTCATAAACCAATAAAAAAAACATTAAAAAAACCAATATTAACAGTCCATTAAAGTCCAAATGGCCCAAATTAGGACCCAAATAAACCTAACCCTTAACCCACTAACAACCCAACAAACTGCCTAAACCCAATTCTGAAACCAGCTCGAAAAGACCAACAACTTAAGCCAAGATTAGGAAACCCTAGGGTTTCCCCTTAGCGTCACAAGCCTCCAATCGTCGTGCACCCCATGCACGCGTGCATTTAGCCAACCACGTCTGCGCGTACGACCTCCACCCTCGCCATGTCCGTGTACCAGGCTGGCCTCCGTACCTGCAAAAGAAGACAAAACAATAGCAAAATACAGTAGACAAATGAAAAAAGACATTGTATATTTTATTTTTTATTTTCCTTGCTATAAAAAAGCCGAATACAACTATTGTAAGAGGTTACGTTCTTTGAATACAAATAGCAAAAAAGGTATAAATTCCAATCTATTTTTCAGTCTATTTGCTTCGAATGTCATGTATATACATATAAAGAGAATAAAAATGCAAACTTTTACCTTTTTGTGACGATCGGAGTCCCGAATACGAAGCATTTTGGTTGTTCTTCGATTTTAGTGAGGGATTTGCGTATTCGGTTTTGTAGATTTGTGTTTAGGGCGTCTAAAGGGGTTTAAATCGTTGTCTTTTGGGGTATCCACCACCCAAGACAACGCGGATGGTGGTGGAACCATGCGTCCGATAATCGGAGTTCGTAGAACTTTGGCGGTCTTTCGAGGCGAGGTCCTTTGAGAGAGTTTAAGTTTTTTTAAGAAAATGGGTTTAAAAATACTTTTTTTTTGAGGTTTTTAGTATTTATAGCCCCTCGGTGCGATGTCGTTTTGGCATGGTCTGTTATTGACCAAAACGGCGTTGTTTAAGGGCCATACCCATGCGAGTGACCCGACCCGCTCAAGAGATCCTCGCGTTTTGGGTAAATGGGTTATTTATATTTATAGTCCTTCTGTTTTTTTGTTTGCAATTCAGTTCTTTTATTTCTTCAAATTTACCAGTTAATTTCGTTATTTGCTCACTTTAATCCTATACAAAGCGGCACCGTTTAAATGGCGCGAGAATATTCCCATTTTAATCAGTGCATCTTTGCACGTGTTGCATTTCAGTCCTTAGCAGCGTTTTATTATTTGCAATTTTAACCTGAATTTTATTCTGATTTCAAGTTTGTCCTTAACCTGTTTTAATTTATTTATTTATTCACTTTTCGAAAAAGGTTGTTTTATTGTTATATTTTATTTTAAATTTTTACATATATTATTTATATTAAATTTATATAGTATTTATTTTAAATATTTTATTTATATTATTTATTTTGAACCTTTTCATGTTATCTATCTTAAATCTATATTTATATTATTTAGTTTAAATTATTTTATATGTTATCTATTCTAAGTTTTTACGATTATTTATTTTAAGATTTTGTATTTCATCTTCATCAATTTGTTTCATATTTTCTATACATTATTCATTTCAAATTTCTTTTTATATATTAGTAAATTTAAACTTTTTATATGTTAGTTTAAGTCGTCTTTAAATTAATTATTTTAATTCGCTTTATCGGTTACTTTTATTTTAAATTATTTTATATATTAATTATTTTTAATCATTTCACACATATTTTATCTTTAAATAATTTTGCCTAATATTAGTTTTAATTACTTTTCGTTTTACATTTGTTTTTGCATATTATTTTGCACCATTTTCTTCAGTGGTAAATGTTGAAATTGTGTTATGTGATTATTGTTATTATACTGATTATAATTCTTAACTTGTAACTATTAATTATTTATGATTCATTAGTGTAAGACTTAGTGTATGTATCGCTATCTTGCTTTGTATACTATTAACCCATTGCGTTCTATTTGTTTAAAAATCAATTTTAATATTGTTTAAGTTTTAAGATTATTTTATTCAAAGGTATAAAATAAGGCAATGCTCGTGTCTGGAAGTTTCGAGAAAATCGTGTCCTAACTCACTGGGTTCGATTTTTCTCGTTAGATCCTAGCAACCGAGTCTCCTTTTCTTTTTAAATCAAAAATATAAAACTTTTAAATAAAAACTTATTCTCGGGAATTTGAGACGTTGTGTCCTAACTCACTGGATGTGACATTTTATCATCTTGAGGAAAGAACTTCTAAAAAGCAAAGGCAATATTCCGTATTCGGGAATTTTGAGAAATTATGCACTAACTCACTGGGTATTAATTTTCCATAAAGCTCAAATAACCAAATATCATTTTCAAACTTTATTACATGTGTTCCAAAAATCAAGAGATAAGTTCGGTTTCGAGAATGTAAATTGTTATACCATAACTCACTGAGTATGACATTTTATTTCTTCGAAATAAGAAGATTTTGGAATTCAATAAGATTCCGTTCAAATTTTAAGCAAATGGATCGTAATCTAGAATCTTTTCAAATTTTCGGTATTAAGACATTAAATAATCAATTAGGTACCAATTTTGGGCACTACGAGGGTGGTAACCCTTCCTCGTACGTAACCGACTCCCGAACCCATTTTCTCGAGTTTTTGTAGACCAAAATATGTTTCTAATAAATCAAAGTTTTATTAAAATGATCAATTCCAAGGTAATCATACCACACCTTAAAATCGGGTCGGTGGCAACTCCATTTTTGATTTTCCAATCGATCCCTATTTTTTAAAATAAAAAAATGGTTTCGACAGCTTGGCGACTCCACTGGGGACATGAGAGAGTCGAGCCGAAAAATTGATTGTTTTCTATCTTGTTTTCAAAAATTGAAAATCTGATTTGAGAAATTGCGATCCTATTATTGCATTTGTTCGTATTGTTATTTCATAATTACTGTGGTTTGAGTCTTGCATCATATTGCATATGGACCATTTTGGTCTTACCCTTTTAAGTGGGAGTGAGAAGATACTCCTTCGTGAGGTTTTCACCTCCGTGCAGGATAGTGGATCGCTTTCGGGATACATCCGTACCTATGTTTTCGTGAGATTTTCATCTCCGTGCAGCCATAAGGAAATGTATTCCCCTGAACTGAACTCAATCCGTATGAGCCTATACTGAGTGAGGATCGAGGAATCTACTGGTTCGGGTACCTCTCTTTAGAATCAAACCACATATAGTGAACCCTAGGAGCCCACTTTAGGTAGAACTATGTTGAACCCTAGCAATCACTTGAATAGGTGTTTGACTATTTTCTGTTTGATTTGATTTTTACCATCTGTATATGATACTAACGTGTTTTCTTTTGTTTATGACTACATTGCATTTCATCATCATAGAAAGGAGGTGTTGATTCATTAACGATTGCTAAATAGAAGAGTTTGTCATAGGAAAATGGATTTCTTGATAAAGTGGGTTATAATACGTTCGTCCAAATATAGTCCAAGTAAACACAACGAGAAAAGATTAATAGTATATGACTTTGCCTCATTTCCCAAGGATTCAAGCCAACAAGGATTATTCGAGAGTCATCAAGTCGCAATTTTCTTAAAGAAGCTTATGAGCATTGCCGAGGATAAGTGAGTGAAGAGTTACGGCCTGGATCAAGCAACAAAGAGCTAGAAGAGGTATCTATTAAGAAAGTTCACGGGACACGACCATAACATCCGAATACGAAGAAAAAAATTGGTGTCTGATCGATGTTTTGTCAAGTTTTAAAATTTATAAAGAGAATGATCGAACCTAGAAACTAAATCTGACAACAACTTAAGGCAAGTGCACCTATCGAACAGTAGTATAGCTTAGGCAAGACCGGATTGTCGAACCCAAAGGAACTAAAAGTACTAATACTAACCTTCCTTCTATTATTTAGCCTAAATATTAAGTGATTGGTTGTTTAATCTAAAACTAACTGATTACTAAGCTAAGATTCAAAGACAAAAAGAATGAATTGAAGAAATAACTTTAGGAAAACTTAGTTGACTAAGACGATACCCTTAGGAAGAATCCACCTAGACTTCACTTGTTATCTAACACTGAACTAGACAAGTTATTCACTTGACTTGATCCGTAGGATTCCCTAATTTATATTAAACCCTCTCTCGAGGTGAATAACGCCTAACCCTAGGTTGATTAATTGAAATCTCTTTCTAATTAAAACCCTTAGAATCGCATTAACTCGATCTATGGACTACCATATTAGGTTTCACCCTAATTCGGCAAAATCTAATCACCCTATCTCTAGGTGCTCGATCAACTCCGCTTAATTATGCTAGATCTACTCTTAGGAAGGGACTTTTGCTCTACCACCTAAGCACATTCAACTTGGATCAATATCCCAAAAATATTAACACAAGAATTAAGCACACATAATTAAGAACAAATCAAATATTTATCACATAGTTCAGAAAAAAATAATAAGATCCGTCTTAGGTTTCATCTCCTTCAGGTATTTGAAAGGTTTAGTTCATAACAATTAAGGAAAACATCTCAGAAGAAAAGATAAAACAAAACATAAGAAATCCCTAAAACTCCCTGAAGGAATTGAAGGAGAGATCCGCCGCCTTGAGTAGAATTTCAGCTTCTTAAGATGAATCAACTGGCTATCTTCAAGTAATTCCTACAAATCTTACATTTTTGGCTCAGCTACTTGGCCTAGCTAACCACCCCTTGAAGGTTATGCTTAGGGTGTTTATATAGACTCTTGAAATGCTTTACTTGGCCCCTAAGTATCCTAGTCTGAGTGGACTTACTACTAGAGTGTTTGAATAGGCTTTGGAATGTGTTTCTTTGCCTCTAAGTACCCTATTCTGAATGAAATTGCTCTTTGCCATGACAGGAACACGACCATGGCACATGCCTGTGAATCGATTTCAGCCGTGGTCGAGTCTGCTGAAGAGACATGCCGTGTGTTTCGGGTCCGGTAGTGTTAGTGTAATTAGGGAGGCACAGCAGTGGTCTTGGGCCCGTGTAGTGTCGATTTTTTTTGGCCCAATTTGGTCCATTTTAGGCTGTTTCGTTCTTTTCATCCCTAGGTGCTTTCCGAGTATAAAACATGAAAAGAAAGGATTGAGAGCACCTTTTTACACAATTCAGGGAATAAATCATCCAAAAGTATGCTAAATGTAGGATTAAAATGTGTCACTTTTATGGTTTATCAAATACCCCCACACTTAAGCTTTTGCTTGTCCTCAAGCAAAATTCTCAACTTACAATTAAAACGAACTTTCTACAATTTATAATTCTCATTAACAATGCCTCATCATAATTCATAGATAATTTATACATGGATAATTTAACTCAAAGACTCCTAAAGATTCAAACAATTCTAAGTCATATATTTGTAGCATGAAAACATAAGTGTCTCCCCTTATCTAAATAATTACCTTTGATTCAAAACCGACAAGGATTGACATCCTCACTAAAGATTCACTAAAAGCACTCGAAGTGTTTAAGGTTTAGGAAAAAGCACTCATAAGTCGAACCTGAAAAGTTAATCCCATAGGCTTGCCTGAAAATCAAATCTCCACCACTGTAATATGAGATGATACACAAATCAAAAGGTCTTTAACAAGGTTGTAACGGGGCTTAGGTTAAAGGTGTGGATAAAGGCTGAAATAGAAGGTTAGAATCGAGATTGACTTGACAAATTACCTAACTTTAGAAAAAGAATTGAACTAACAATCTGAATAATTACATCACATGAAAAATTAAAATACTAATAATACGAGCTTCTTCTTCAAGATATTGAAATTAAACATATAAGCTCACTTAATTACAGAACTAATAATGAATATACTTCGATTTTTTTTAAGAACAAGCCAATAAATACATAATATAAGAAAGAAATTTATCAACCAAAATAAAGTAATTAGGCAACTGATCAAACCAATTTTCAAAAGAAGGGAAGTCAAAGGAATGGTGATAACAAATACGAGCGGGGTTTTGGGTTAATATTATTAGGTGAATAAAAAAAAGGGTTGTTAGGATCAAAGGGTTCACTAAGGGTTAATTATGAAGGTAGGCTTTTTAGTGGAGTGATTGGGTTAAAACCTATGTGCCTTTATCATCTCAGTATATCAAATAAAAAATGTGGCCTTGACATGTATAATCGAGGTAAGTTCTAGAATAACAATTCAGTGTTGACACACTCATAATCAATAAAGTGAGCATGAAAAGGAGTATATGCTCTATAAGGCTCAAAATCTCACAAAAATTATGGGTTTATGATATCAATCTCTGGAAATTTCAAACTTCAAGGTAATATTCAAATTCAGTTCAACAACCTAGAATTTTTTTTTTTGAAAAATAGACTTATCATGCTTGATTCTCTAGTATCTTAAAGTTTAAATCATCAATGCACAATTAACTATGACTTAATCTAAAACTATCAATAAAAATCATAAATCATCCGAAATTTCATCCTAATTAGTAATATGAGGAAATTACTTAAGAACTAGATATAATTCAGGGATTTGAGAATAATGCAAAAAGTTAGGCACTTTTACCCCCCACACTTAAGATGTACATTGCCCTCAATATACAAAGATAGATAAATAATCATGTGATACTGAAATCAAAAAAGAAGGGGAGAAGTGACACTTCCTGAATTTTTTCTAGGATCACTATTCCCGGCTTGATTTGAAGGAGGAGACGGTGGTGCTGTGGTGGATGCCAACAGTCACTGTGCTAGATAAAGAAATTGGGAAACTCGTGACGGATTAGCCAAGAATTATTAAGACACATTTAAGATAAACTAATTATATATTTAAGGACAAGAAAACTAAAGGGAAAGAAAACAGAAAGTAAGATAAAATTAACATAAAAGATGAATAGACTGAGGAGTCCTTATTGTTGGATGGTTCGCGAGGTGAGTGTCATTCCTAATGCTGTGTTGAGCCAGTGGTCGTGGTTCCGGTGTGATTCCCTAGCAGCCTGAAGAACCTAAAACCACGGAACTAGAATAAAATAAACTAAATTAAGCATAAGAGAGTCAAAGAGAAGGAAATTGAAGCAAAAGTGAAAAGTAGAATAAAAGTTAAATGGTCTCAAAGACCCTTGGCTTGTAGAGTAGCTGAAGCGGCCGACATGAACTTATGTAGATCGATCTCCTTTGAGGAGACTGCGCTTGGCTTTTTCCGCTTTTTTGACATGATTTTGGTGTTGCTCAAGAGTGTAGAGAATTGTTATGGAGAAGAGAGAAATTTGAGAAAAAGAAGGAAGGAAGAAGATGGGGAGTTGGTGAGGAGGAAGGGAAGAGGGAGGTTAGGTTTAAATAGAGTTTTGGGGTTTGACGCTTCCCACGCCCGTGGACCGTGGGCATGTCGATTCATACGGCCGCCTCGCATGGCCGTGTGTCTAGGCGTGTTGGTTCTCCCACGCCCGTTTTATAAATTGCCACGCCCGTTGGTGATAAGTCGTGTCATCCACTCGTATCGCATGATCGTGGCATTTTGTCGGTGCCCGTAGAGTGGGGGTTGGAGCCCGTGACTCAAAGATTTGATTCTCTCTGACTTGTATCTCTTTTGGCATTGTTAGTACGGAGATTCTGTACTTCCACACGGCCACGGCCATGACCATGTTCAAGGCCGTGTAGTCTGGAAATCTGCACTTTTGGTTAGTTAAAACTAGTTGTTTAAGACAAAGAGAAGAAAAGAAACTAAAATGAAAATAAATGTGTAAATAAATAGGGTTAGTGCTCGGTTTGCCTCCCGAGAAGCGCTCGTTTAAAGTCTTAAGCTAGACTTTCCTTGTATTTGTAAAAATCAGGGTGGTTTAAAAGTTTGAATATCTATTTTTATGATAAAGTTTAAGTCGAGAAGCGTTTACCTTAAAAGTACCAAATATAGGATTGCTTACCTCGACTGTTCCGTATGGAAAGATATTACGTACCTCAAGAGGGATTTCTTCGTTTATATTTAGGTCTAACGTGGTAATTCGTGGAGCTTTCTTCTTTAACAGTGCCTGATCTCCTATTTTGAAGTGGTTCGATGTTCCTGTGATCTTTTCTAGGGGCTCTTTTAGTTTTGCTTCGTGTGGATCCGCTTCCTCTTTACAGTGTGTCATTCATACTTCTAATTCATCGACCTTAAGGCTTCGTTACTTATATAGTTCTTCTTTATTTGCACGAGGTCTATGATCCGGCTCATGTTCGCGGCTTTATGGTGGATCCTGTGGTGAAAGGTGAACAAATTGGTCATCAATTGAATTTACTTTCTCACCTTCATCAATTGATGTCTTGGTCGAGTCAAGAGCTTGTGTAGACTGATCGATTCATCACCTACACGAAGAATGAGTTCTCCTGTGCCAACATCAATTTTATTCCTAGCAGTTGTTAAAAAGGGTCTTCATAGGATTAAAGGAATCGAATTGTCCTCATCCATGTCTAAGACAACTAAATCTACTGGGAAAATAAATTTATCAATTTTTACAAGAACATTTTCGATAATGCCCCTAGGAATTTTAACAATTTTATCAGCTAATTGAATACTCATCCTAGTTTGTTTGGGCTTCCCTAGACCTAGTTGATTAAACATTTTATAAGGCATGACATTTATACTTGCCCCTAAATCAGCCAAAGCATTATCAACTGTTAGTCTACCAATTAAACATGGAATTGTAAAACTCCCTAGATCTTTTAGCTTCGTGGTAGTCTATTTTGTAGAATTGCTGAGTACATTGCGTTTAATTCCACATGTGGCTCCTCGTCTAACTTACACTTGTTCGTCAAGAGTTGTTTTAAAAATTTCCTCGAATTTGGCATCTGTGAAAGGGCTTCAAGAAGTGGTAAGTTAATATGTAATTTCTTTAAAAGTTTAAGAAACTTATCGAACTGTTCTTCTGTATCATCTCTCTTTATCACTTCGGGATAAGGTATGCGGGGTTGGTACTCTTTGATTACCGATTTTGGCTTTTCTTGTGTTACCTCAATTTTACCTTCTTCTACCTTATTTTCTTGTATTGAATTGGGTTCATCTAACCCTATACTATCATGGGTTGTGATGGTTTGAATTTGCTCCTTTGGGTTAATCTCATTGTTGCTTGGTAAACACCCTTGCGGTCGTTCAGAAATTAACTTTGTAAGTTGTCCAACTGACTTAGTAATTTCCCAACTGACTTAGTAAGTTCCCAACTTAGTTCTCGATTGCTTTGATCGATGCTTGTTGATTATCGAGCGTTGTTTTAGTTTTTTTAGAGACGGGTATCTGTGGCTGCCATGAATTTTTTCAGCATCTCTTTAAGGTTCGACTTCTTTTCTTGTGGATATGACTGATTTTGGAAATTTTGAGGAGGTTGTTGTCTTTGATTTCCTTGACCTGACCCCATGAAAAATTTGGGTGGTTCCTCTAAACGGATTATAAGTATTACTATAAAGGTTATTATTAGATCTGAAATTATTGCTTATATAGTTCATCTATTCACTTTTTATACGGTTGGTAGGGTGGGTACTCAGGATTCGCCAGCCCACTTGCGTCGCCTTTGCATTCTTGGATGTACTGCGATGAACACAAACTATCAAGCTTTTTATTCATCATCTCTACTGTTGATACCATGGTTCTTTGCGTCGAGGTTGAAAACTCCGGTGATTTTGTTGGTTTTGTCCTTATAACTCGCCACTAATAGTTATTCGGTGACATCTCTTCAATAAACTCGTGAAGGTCGCTTTGAGTTCTATTGTTCGTGGTTCCACCGGCGAATCAATTAGTTGTCTCATTGAGGGGTTTACACCATTATAGAAAGTTTGGACTTGGAGCCATAAGGGTAAACCATGGTGCGGACACCTTCTCAAGAGATCTTTGTATCTCTCCCATTCATCGTATAATGTCTCTAAATCCATTTGTACAAAAGAAGAGATATCATTCGTAATTTGGCCATTTTGGCCAGTGAAAAATATTTTAATAAAAATTTTAGGTCATTTGATCCCATGTGGTGATTGACCCTCGTGGTAACGAGTTTAACCACTATTTGGATTTATTCCTTAATGAAAAGGGAAATAACCGAAGACGTATGGCTTCATCAGAAACGCCATTTATTTTGAAGGTATCACAGAACTCTAAAAAATTAGCTATATGAGTATTTGGGTCTTCGTCCTGCAAACCATCAAATTGAACAAATTGTTGAATCATTTGTATAGTGTTAGCTTTAATTTAAAATTATTAGTAGCTATAGTAGGCTAACAATACTCGATTCTGCTCCTGTTAAATGAGGTTTAGAATAATCATACATAGTATTCGGAGCATTGTTTTTTGCCACATCTTGTGGTGGTAGGTTATTCTCGTCCATCCCTTCAGTAGGATTGGATTTGCCTTGTTGTTCTTCTTCTTTGTAATTTAGGGTTCGCCTAATTTCTTTACGATTCCTGCAAGCGGTAGCTTTAATATCACTGTAATATACTAGTGGTCCTTTCGGGTTCCTTCTAGTCATGAACTAAAGGTACCTGTGTTGGAAAAGAAAGAAAGAAAATTAGCAAGGTTAAAACTAAAATAAAAATAAATTACGAAAAAATAAAAATAATGGCTAAAGTAATAAAAATAGAGCTTTCTTAATATTTTAGTTCCCCGGCAATGACGCCAAAAACTTGATCGATATTTTGTCGAGTTTTAAAATTTATAAAGAGAATGATCGAACCTAGAAACTATCTCTGACAACAACTTAAGGCAAGTGCACCTATCGAACAGTAGTATAGCTTAGGCAAGATTGGATTGTCGAACCCAAAGGAACTAAAAGTACTAATACTAACCTTCTTTCTACTATTTAGCCTAAATATTAAGTGATTGGTTGTTTAATCTAAAACTAACTGATTACTAAGCTAAGATTCAAAGACAAAAAGAATGAATTGAAGAAATAACTTTAGGAAAACTCGGTTGACTAAGACGATACCCTTAGGAAGAATCCACCTAGACTTCACTTGTTATCTAACACTGAACTAGACGATTTATTCACTTGACTTGATCCGTAGGATTCCTAATTTATATTAAACCTCTCTCGAGGTGAATAACATCTAACCCTAGGTTGATTAATTGAAATCTCTTTCTAATTAAAACCCTAGAATTGCATTAACTTGATCTATGGACTCCATATTAGGTTTCACCTAATCCAAAGAAAATCTCGTCACCCTATCTCCGGTGCGTGATCAACTCCGCTTAATTATGTTAGATCTACTCTTGGCAGGGACTTTTGCTCCACCACCTAATCACATTCAACTTGGATCAATATCCCGGAAATATTAACGCAAGAATTAAGCACACATAATTAAGAACAAATTAAAATTTATCATATAGTTCAGAAAACAATAACAAATTCCATCTTAGTTTTCATCCCCTTCAGCTATCTAAAGGGTTTAGTTCATAACAATAAAGGAAAACATCTCAGAAGAAAAGATAAAACAAAACATAAGAAATCCCTAAAACTCCCTGAAGGAATTGAAGGAGAGATTCGCCGTCTTGAGTAGAATTCCTGCTTTTTGAGATGGATTAATTGGCTATCTTCGAGTAATTCCCACAAATCTGGCCTTTCTGGCTCGGCTCTTTGGCCTAGCTAATTACCCCATTGAAGGTTATGCTTAGGATGTTTATATAAGCTCTTGAAATGCTTTAATTGGCCTCTAAGTGTCCTAATCTGAGTGGAATTCCTACTAGGGTGTTTGAATAGGCTTTGGAATATGTTTCTTTGCCTCTAAGTACCCTATTCCGAATAAAATTACTCTTTGCCATGACAGGGACATGGCCATGGCACACGCCCGTGTGAATTGATTTCAGGCCGTGGTCGAGTCTACTGAAGAGACACGCCCGTGTGTTTCGGGGTCCAGGCCGTGTTAGAGTAAATTAGGGAGGCACGACAATGTGGTCTTGGGCCCAGGCCGTGTCGATTTATTTTTTAGCCCAATTTGGTCTGTTTTAGGCCCGTTTCTCATTCTTTTCATCTCTAGGTGCTTTCCTAAGTATAAAACATGAAAAGAAAGGATTAAGAGCATCTTTTTACATAATTCAGGTAATAAATTATCTAAAAGTATGCTAAATGTGGGATTAAAATATGTTATTTTTACGGTTTATCAGTGTCTTCACCTGGACTATGAGGATAAAGCCGCATATATAATCCGTTTTATGTAAAGGAATTTATTTTCTAGAAAAGTTCTTTTAATGGAATTGAATTCAGAATCAACGCCTCTCTTTCTTTTTGCATTCATTCTATGCATTTGCATTACATCTCATCATATGCATTAAAATTTGTAGAAATACCCTAATTAGGTAAAATTATTTTAGCTAACTGAGGAACTGATAAAAGTCTACTGAACTGAGCATCGTTACGGTACTCGCGCAAGAACAAAAGCCATGGACTGAAGGTTGGAAAGAATAGAGAAAATACAAATACAGATGCAGGAGCAATTGACCAAAATTCAACAAGAAATGCAGAACAAATGCTAGAATTCCAAAGGAATATGATGGGCTAGTTAACCCATTTACTAGCCGGAGGACTTGAAAAAAGGAGTGACCCAGTGGTCAACAGTATGGATGATAATGAAGACATCATTTATTCCCCAAGAATTTCCTCAATAAGTATCCCGACTCAAGTAGGCTCACATTCGCATAGAGTACCCATCATTATCGGACCCAATGTCAAACTGATACTTCAGCCCTGTTGAACTTCCCGATGGACTCAAGTTTTAACCCGAAGGATGATCGAGTCAAACCGGTTGTTCTGGTAGAAACAAAGGAAAGGGGAGAGTGGACTTGAAAGGCCCCGAAGAGGAAGGACAAGGATGTGAATAACACGAGTGGGTATAACAAGGGCCATTCAAAGCCTTTTATAGTAAACTAGCCAAAGAAGGCAGTTACTAGTTATCTGGTCTCCCCAAGAGAAGAACTCAATCCAAAATCGAACTTAGAAAAACCTCGATTCGTGCCCATCCCAATCTCGTATAGGGAGATGTACCAAATGTTGTTTGACGCACATGTTGTAGCCCCTTTTTACCTAAAACTAATACAGCCCCCGTACCCCAAATGGTATAACTCAAATGCTCAATGTAAGTACCATGCAGGGATTATAGGACATTCAATAGAAAATTGCCTTGCTTTCAAGAAGCTGGTTGAAAGATTTCAAAATAGGAGTTATAAAATTTGATGATCCCTCTGATGCAGAAAATTCATTACCTAACCATGCTGTTAAAGGGATAAATATTGTGAGTACCATGATGAATGAGTGCATGAGATTAGGAGTACATCAAGTTCAGGGTTCTAGTGCAAAACCTGATACTAGGAAATTTGAACATTAATGACGTATCTGAAGAGTGAACCAAGGAATCAAAGTTTCCAAGGCCTTACATGTTTGGGAGTGCTTTAAACAATAGGATTGTGGAGAGATTCATGTATTTTTAAAGCTTACTCTAAGTAATGTTCGAACACGCTTGTTGCTTTATGCCTAGAGGCAATAAGAGTCCTTTTGTGAAATAGGCTCGCATCCAGAATCTCTATTTCAATAAAATGCATCTTTTTGAACAAATATTTTTCTATTCTTTCTATTTATAGATTCTTTTGTACTTTGGATTTCTACTTAAATATTCTTTCATTTTTATTCATGATCATACATACAAATAATCATTTTTAGACTCATTTATTCCTTGGATTTTACCTCCGTACCTGGGTACCCAGATATCAATGACATGAGTGACGCTATTACTGACTCCCTTTTTAGTGAGATATATGTTTAGAGGGATATAAGGACTTTGAAGATGACAGAGATTGTAATTTATTTTCTAATTTGTTAAGAATGGTATATCCTACCTTATGAAGTGTCAGCGGACACTACGAGCTAACGAAGGAGATGAAGATGGAAGCTTAGCTTACCGCAGGAATAAGGCAAGGCATTATTGAGTTATCTCTAAGAATTCAAAGATGTTTTCGCATGATCACATCAAGATACGCCTGGGCTACTGAGACGCGAGTATGCTGTTAAGGTTAAGAAAATCCTAGAAGAGGTCCATAAAGGTATTTGAAGATCACATGTTAAGGTTTTACGATAGCCAAGCTAATTGTGAGATTCAAATTCTGCTGGTTCATCATAAGGAGGGATTGCATCAGTTATGTCGTAAATGTCAAATTTATGAAAACAATATTCATGTGTCGCCTTCATTTCTTCATAAATTTATGGAGTTTATTGGGACGATCTCGTCGGAAGCTTCTAGCAGGCATTAATTATTTCGCTAAGAAGGTGGAAGTAGCTTCGTAGGCCAATATTACAAAGTCGATAGTCATTAGAACAAAAAAGAGAAAAAGAAAGAAAGAATACCGACAAAAAAATGTCAAAAAGATCACATTTAACCCACAATGTCAAAAGTTTGCGGTCTGTTAAAAGATCAGGTGCCACATCACAGTGCAGCAAAGGCAGCCAGAGAGGAAAAACAAAAGTAAAAGAAAAAATAAAAATTAAAGCAATGAAATAAGGATCATTAGGAAGATGACCTAGACTTGTAAAGATTGACATAAAGAAGTTACATTTATCCTCTATGCTTATCAAACATTGGCCAAGACCTTCGCAAGGGCAATGCCTTAGTTTATGGAATAAAAGCATTTTGTCTATTGAAGTCCACATTCTTTTCGAGTCAGAACTCAAGTTGGAAGAGGTAGAATGGATTTAATCCCAATATGATCAGTTGAATTTGAAGAGAAAATTTTAAAAGCTATCTGTCACGGTCAAATGATGCGAGCTTACAAAAAAAAGGTTCGACCTAGAAAATTTCATGATAGGGCTTTGAAGAAGATTTTTCCCATGCAAAAGGGACTTCAGAAGAAAGTGGATGCCAAACTGGGAAGGACCTTATGCAGCAAAGAAGGCATGTTCTGGGGAAGCATGGATATTGACCGAGATGGATGGCAAGGAGCTGCCCAATCTGGTGAATTCAGATTCAATAAAAAGTTTTCCAAAAAAACACAAAGGAAAGAAAGAAAAAAGAAGAAATAGAAAGGAGAGGCCAAGGCGAAAACCAGCAAAGGGCGCCTTGAGACCAAAGGGGATTTGAGTTGAAAACCCAAAAAAGGGTGGCTTAAATTTTGATCAAATGTGGGGCATATAGTAGTTTTGCTATACTTGAACTAACAACGAGGAAGTATGTTACGTCTTGGGCATCGACAAAGTACTCGGGATCCCCTAAACACATATTGAGCTTAAAATGGTCCTCAAGAAGTTTGAACAGAGAAGCTCAGGCTGTGATATCTGGGGCACCTAGTTTCTATTTTACCCATTCTGAATTTGCTATTTTTAATTGTTTTATTCGTTTCAAAATACACTACCAATAAATTTCCTTCTTGATTGCATTTGCTATCTTTACTTAACTTATTTGTTTAGAGTTATGCTCTTAATTAATTTCCTCCTTGTCCATTGTTATGATCTTTTTCAAGCATTTTGCATTGAAATAATGATTAGTGGACTAATAATACTTTCATAAAAGGGGTTTCACATATTACTCTGGAAACTTTTAAATAATATGAGAGCCTGAAATATGACTTTTGTTTAAAATTCACCAGGTTTAAGGGATGGAAAAATTGATGGAAGACGAGTCTGAACTGAAACTATCTCTACGGATTTTTTCAAAATTGGTGATTGAACAAGATGATAGCATAATACGTCAGTGATACAATCTTGATGAAAAATGGGTAATGTTAACCCAAGTGTAAAATGAGAATCACTCTCGAAAAAAAAATGACATTCTGTATCCATGCAAATATCATGCATACATATTTGTTAGGTCACTCGGGGAGTGATCAGTTGATGGAACAAGTTACAGATCCTATATCTTTGATTTGCAGCCGGTTGGATTGAAGAAGATGCAGATCCTATGCTTCTGATTTATAGCAGGTTGGATTAAAGATGAAAAAAATTATATACCCTTGAGTTATAGTGGGATAGATTGGGAAAGATTCAGATCCTATACCCCTAAGTCGAAATGAGATGAACCCTGAAGTTATAGTATGGCAAATTGGTTGAGCAAGATATAATTGTTTTCTTGAGTTTTCTGTCGAGAATACCAGCCAAACAAGATGACAGTATAATACATCAGTGATAAAGCCTTGATGAACAATGAACGATGACACCTTAAACATTTTAAAAGGGGATCATTCTTATGAAATTTGTATTTATGCAAGACACATTTAGTTAGAAGCATCTTTATACATTTTAATAAAGGATCATTCTCAGGACATTTTGCATTCATGCAAATGTCCTCCATAATATCATTTAGTTAGGAGCAATCGATTCATTTTAATCATTGCATCCTAATTATTGTAAGAAATCATTCTCATGATGTATTAATGCAAATGTCGTCCATAATACATTTAGTTAGGAGCATTAGATTCGTTCTGATCATTGCATCCTAATCATCTTACACAAGCATAAGCACATAAAACTGATTCTATAGGTCATGTCCGCTGAGGAAGTTATGGCGACATAAGCGAATTCACAGATCTTGTCTTCTTGAGTTTGTAGTGAAGCAGATCAAAAATAATAGTCTGGCATCCCTGAGTTTGCAGTGGGGCAGACTGAAGATAGCAGATCTTATCTTCCTGAGATTATAGTGAAGCAGATCAAAAATACTAATCTGGTATCCCTGAGTTTGCAGTAGAGCAAGTAGAAGATAGCAGATCTTGTCTTATTGAGTTTGCAATGAAGCAGATCAAAAACATCAGTCTGGAATTCCTGAGGTAGCAAGGAAGCAGACTGAAGATTGTAGATCTTATCACCCTAAGCAGTAGTAGAACAAGATCGAACGGTGAATATTATCTCAATAAAGCAGTAGAGTAGATTTAAGCCATCAGTCTTATCTCCCTGAAGTGGCAGTAGAGTAGACTAAAGATTACAAATCTTGTCTCCCTAAATAGTAGTGGAGTAGATCGAAAACCACGAATCTTATCTCCATGAAGCAGCGGAGTAGATTTAAGCCACCAATCTTGTCTCCTTGAAGATACAGCGGAGCAGGTTAAAATTACCAGTTTTCATTTCCTTGAAGTTTCAGTAGAGAATATTAAAACTACGAATCTCTTCTCTCTAAATTCTTATTTCCTCAAAGTTCCAGTGGAGTAGGTTGAAATTACAAATCCGCCTCCCTAAGATTACATTGAGGATCAATCCTTATTTCCTTGAAGTTTCAGTAGAGAAGATTGAAACTACGAATCTCTTCTTCCTAAATTCTTATTTTCTTGAAGTTCCAGCAGAGTAGGTTGAAATTACAAATCCCGTCTCCTTGAGATTACATTGAAGATCAATCCTTATTTCTTTGAAATTTCAGTGGAAAAGATTGAAACTACGAATCTATTCTCCTTGAATTCTTATTTCCTCAAAGTTCCAAATGAGTAGGTTGAAATTACAAATCCCGCTTCCCTAAGATTACATTGAGGATCAATCCTTATTTCCTTGAAGTTTCAGTAGAGAAGATTGAAACTATGAATCTATTCTCCCTGAATTCTTATTTCCTCAAAGTTTCAGCGGAATAGGTTGAAATTACAAATCTCGCCTCCCTGAGATTATATTGAGGATCAATCATTATTTCCTTGAAGTTTCAGTAGAGAAGATTGAAACTACGAATCTATTCTCCCTGAATTCTTATTTCCTCAAAGTTCTAGCGGAGTAGGTTGAAATTACAAATCCCGCCTCCCTGAGATTACATTGAGGATCAATCCTTATTTTCTTGAAGTTTCAGTAGAGAAGATTGAAACTACGAATCTCTTCTCCCTGAATTCTTATTTCCTCGAAATTCCAATGGAGTAGGTTGAAATTACAAATCCCGCCTCCGAGATTACATTGAGGATCAATCTTTATTTTCTTGAAGTTTTAGTATAGAAGATTGAAACTACGAATCTCTTCTCCCTGAATTCTTATTTCCTCGATGTTCCAGTGGAGTAGGTTGAGGCTACAAATCCCTTCTCCCTGAGGTTATATTGAGGATCAACCCTTAGTTTCGTGAAGTTTCAGTAGGGAAGATTGAGGTTACAAATCTATTATCTCTAAATTCTTATCGCTCGAAGTTCCAGTGGAGTAGGTTGAGGCTACAAATCCCTTCTCCCTAAGGTGATATTGAGGATCAACCCTTATTTCTATGAGGTTTCAGTAGGGAAGATTGAGGTTACAAATCTCTTCTCTCTGAATTCATATCTCCGTAAAATTCCAGTGGAGTAGATCGAAACTACAAATCTCTTCTCCCCAAAAATTACATTAGAGCAGACCAATATACTAATTCCTACGCCTCTGAAGATGCAGTGGATTAAGAATAAGGTTGCCTTAGGAAAGTGAATGCCAAGAAGTCAAGATTCAGCGAGACCGGGTAAAATTAGCCCTTTTAAAGTCTTTGCTCCATTCTCGTTACACAACAAGGAGCAAAGAGAGATAGCTATACGGGCCCAAATTTTCCGGGCACATTCATAAACCAATAAAAACAAAACATTAAAAAAAACCCAATATTAACAGTCCATTAAAGTCCAAATGGCCCAAATTAGGACCCAAATAAACCTAACATTTAACCCACTTACAACCTAACAAACTGCCTAAACCCAATTCTGAAACTAGCCTGAAAGGCCCAAAACTAAAGCCAAGATTAGGAAACCCTAGGGTTTCCCCTTAGCGCCACAAGCCTCAAGTCGTCGTACACCCCACGCGCGCGTGCCTTTAGCCAACAACGACGGCACGCACGACCTCTACCCTCGCCACATCCGTGTACCAGGCTGGCCTTCGTACTTGCAAAAAAAGACAAAACAATAACAAAATACAGTAGACAAATGAAAAAATACATTGTATATTTTATTTTTTATTTTCCTGGCTATAAAAAAGCCGAATACAACCATTATAAAGGGTTATGTTCTTTGAATACAAATAGCAAAAAAGGTATATTTTTCGGTCTATTTTTAAGTCTATTTGCTTGAATGTCATGTATATACATAGAAAGAGAATAAAAATGCAAACTTTTACCTTTTCGTGACAATCAGAATCCCAAACACGAAGCGTTTTGGTTGTTCTTCGATTTTAGTGAGGGATTTGGGTATTCGGTTTTGTAGATTTGTGTTTAAGGTGTCTAAAAGGGTTTAAATCGGTGTCTTTTGGGGTATCCGACCACTGCGCACAATGATAGACGGTGGTGGAGAACGGCGGCCCGATGACCGAAGCTCGGTCGAACTTTGGGCGGTGCTCGGAGGGCAGAGGTCCCTTTTGAGAGAGTTTAAGTTTTTTTAAGGAAAGGGGTTTAAAAATACTTTTTTTTTGAGGTTTTTAGTATTTATAGCCCCTCGGTGCGACGTCGTTTTGGTATGGTCTGTTACTGACCAAAACGGCGTCGTTTTAAGGGCCATACCACTGAGTGACCCGACCCGCTCAAGAGATCTGCGTGTTTTGGGTAAATGGGTTATTTATGTTTATAGTCCTTCCGTTTCTTTTGTTTGCAATTCAGTTCTTTTATTTCTTCAAATTTACCAGTTAATTTCATTATTTGTTCACTTTAATCCTATACAAAGCGGCACCGTTTAAATGGCACGGGAATATTCCCATTTTAATCCGTGCATCTTTGCACTCCTTAGCAGCGTTTCATTATTTGCAATTTTAGCCCCAAATTTTATTCTGATTTCAAGTTCGTCCTTAACCTGTTTTAATTTATTTATTTGTTCACTTTTCGAAAAAGGTTGTTTTATTGTTATGTTTTATTTTAAATTTTTACATATTATTTATATTAAATTTATATAGTATTTATTTTAAATATTTTCTTTATATTATTTATTTTGAACCTTTTCATGTTATCTATCTTAAATCTATATATATATTATTTAGTTTAAATTATTTTATATGTTATCTATTCTAAGATTTTACGATTATTTATTTTAAGATTTTGTATTTCGTCTTCATCAAATTGTTTCATATTTTCTATACATTATTCATTTCAAATTTCTTTTATATATTAGTAAATTTAAACTTTTTATATGTTAGTTTAAGTCGTCTTTAAATTAATTATTTTAATTCACTTTATCAGTTAGTTTTATTTTAAATTATTTTGTATATTAATTATCTTTAATCATTTCACACATATTTTATCTTTAAATAATTTTGCCTAATATTAGTTTTAATTACTTTTCGTTTTACATTTGTTTTTGTATATTATTTTGCTCCATTTTCTTGATGGTAAATGTTGAAATTGTGTTATGTGATTATTGTTATTGTACGGATTATAATTCTTAACTTGTAACTATTAATTATTTATGATTCATTAGTGTAAGACCTCGTGTATGTATCGCTATCCCGCTTTGTATACTATTAACCCATTGCGTTCTATTTGTTTAAAAATCAAGTTTAATATTGTTTAAGTTTTAAGATTATTTTATTCAAAGGTATAAAATAAGGCAATGCTCGTGTTTGAAAGTTTTGAGAAAATCGTGCCCTAACTCACTGGGTTCCTATTTTTCTCGTTAGATCCTAGCAACCGAGTCTCCTTTTCTTTTTAAATCAAAAAATATAAAACTTTTAAATAAAAATTTATTCTCGGAAATTTGAGACGTTGTATCCTAACTCACTGGATGTGACGTTTTATCATCTTGAGGTAAAAACTTCTAAAAAGCAAAGGCAATATTCCGTATTCGGGAATTTTGAGAAATTATGCCCTAACTCACTGGGTTCTAATTTTCCATAAAGCCCAAATAACCAAATATCCTTTTCAAACTTTATTACATGTGTTCTAAAAATAAGAGATAAGTTCAGTTTCGAGAATGTAAATTGTTATACCCTAACTCACTGAGTATAACATTTTATTTCTTCGAAATAAGAATATTTTGGAATTCAATAAGATTTCGTTAAAATTTTAAGCACATGGATTGTAATCTAAAATCTTTTCAAATTTTCGGTATTAAGACATTAAATAATCAATTAGGTACCAATTTTGGGCGCTACGAGGGTGCTAACCCTTTCTCGTATGTAACCGACTCCCGAACCCGTTTTCTCGAGTTTTTGTAGACCAAAATATGTTTTTAATAAATCAAAGTTTTATTAAAGTGATCAATTCCAAGGTAATCCGACCACGCCTCAAAATCGGGTCGGTGGCGACTCCATTTTTATTTTCCAATCGATCCTGTTTTTTTTAAAATATAAAAAATAATTTCGACAACTGTTAAATTATAATTGATGAATTTAATCTTGAAATTGAAGAGACTGCTAGTTAGTAAGCTTGGATTATGTTAATGATTAAGTTAGAAATTAAGTTAAGCTTTCTAGATAATTTTATAACATTAGGGACTAAATTGAATAAAAAATTATTATGGGATTAAGATAAAAATACAAGGTACTTAATAAAATATATGAAATTAAATTTTGATCCGATGTTAGATACCGGAAAATATGAATATTTTTTATATACGGGCTAAAATTAATGAAATGCAAACTATGTTTGATTATGTGATTTTCGTGTGAATAGGTGAAAACTAATGCCGTTTCTATATGTGAATTATCATACATAGCTAAAGACGACATTGGACCATCCTGAGAAAAAGGAAAGATAAGAGTTGTAGATGAGTGGCTAATATGGTTTGTACTTTCATTATTTGAATTCAATAGTGTGTGTGTGTGTTGGTACAAACTAGCTTACTTGATGTATGAATCCTACTTGTCTCATTATTCATTTTTGTATATGATGATATGGAATGTTGTGAATTAAATTGATATGGTTATGGTATAAATGAGTGTTATATGAAACTATGATATGTGTTTGGAACATTGATTACCCTATTAACTATCTCGGGCAGAGTCGGGTATAATTGCATGCCATAGGATTAATATACGGGATTATATTTCGGTTTATGCCGATGAGGCACTAAGTGCATACTATATTTCGGACATTCCCATGAGGTGCAGAGCAAACTTTACGTCAATTTATATCGATGAGATGTGAAGCGCAAATTATACTTTGGACGTATCGATAAAACACTAGGTGTCAGGTATATTGGTGTAATGGTTGGGTGATCTGTGTATCCATCTTGAGCCCATTTCTGGTTAATAGGGATTATAAAACATATATCGTGCTATATTATATTTGATATGTAATATCAATATTGAATGGTTTACCTTGTATGTTAATATTAAAGTAACAAAAGATGGCATGTAAAAGATCATGTGAACCAGATAAAACAAGCTTTGAAGGCCAGCAAGGATATAAAACGAATCTATTGATTTGATATAGAAATGTGAAATGAATGGATTTTTAGTATGCTATGTGATATATGAAATTGAGATATGATGATAAAAGAAATTATGTGTTCATGAATGAAATGTCAAATGAAACTTGGTATTAGACTATGTACTTCAGACATGAAAATTGAAATTGATTTAGTCGATAGATGAATAATATATTTATTGTATTGATATCTTGTTTTTATTGATTATTGATTTAAATCATGAAAGTACCATTGAGCCCTATTGTTTAGCGTATGATTTGCATATTTCTGTGCTAAGTTTCATAAATCTCGAAGTCACAAAATGACCAATAGGTTTGTACATTATGTTATGTTAATTGCAAGTGGTATGTACTTAACCTTTGAGTTGGTCCTTAGGTTCAAGTTTTCATATTGGTATATATGATGGAAAGGTTTATATTCTGAGCATGCATGTCTTAAGCATATGTATATCTCTAGTGAGTTAATGCTTACTTACCAATTTGACATTGTTATACTTGTGATGGAGTTGTTTCATGCTTGCCAAGTAAATGAATGCAATATATACTTATGATCACATACTGAAAGGTACTTGTTGGGTCAAGTAAGGTAGTTTGGCTTTTAAATTAACGCCTAAATTGTATTGTGTTGCATTTTGGGGTCATTTTGACCATTTGGTATTTGTATTTAATAGATTTAAGATGAATGAAGTAAAATTTGGGGAAAATTGCCTTCAAGGTCACGACACTCCCTTATTAGTGACGTGACATCAAGCTTTTGTTTCCATAGTCGTGATTCTCCCCTCCGAGGTCGCAAAATTGAATTACCCTACCCTCAAGGTCGCGACAATCCCCTACTAAAGTCACGACATCAATTTCCTGTCTTCAAGGTCACAACTCACCTCGATTGAAGTCTCAACACCATACTTCTACCCTTAGTGTTGCAATATGAATCCTTCAATGTCACAACATTACTCCTTAATTTTATAATTTTTACATTTTAATCCTTCATTCACCACCAAATTAGTATGAGAGCTTTTGTAAGCTTACTCATGATGCAGATTTGATTAGATAGTGTTTTTGGAAGATATAATATTTAATTGTTTGTACAATTTGTCTCATGGAATATTGAAATGATATCGTAATTGCTTTGGCAATGGGTGTGGCATTTCATGTCCTGTATCTTGACATCGGATCGAGAGTGGGGCCTTATGTAGCCATTACTCCCATGTTTAATGATGCTAGATGCAGGAGGTATAGTGCACCTGTGGATAACATCCTTCACGCCTTGCAAAATTGTCAGGTATCTCTTGATGTCCTTACTCAAGTTGCGATTAATGATAATTTATTATTTATTGATGTAGTAAGTTGCATCGACTAGCTTGAATGCGATGAGGATGCTTGATACAGAGGCATTCGCAAGTTTACTAGTCTTAATATGGCATATATGGAACGTGCACAACAATGTGGTCTTGAAAGGTATACAAACCCCACCCCATGTGGCCTTGTGTTATGCATGAGGACTTCATAGAGACTTACGCCATTCTCCAGCAATTTCATGTTCTTTCACCTTGCACTGAATTTATTTTATAAAAACAATAACATAGCTTGCATCAATTTTTTAGAGAAGATTCTTTTTATTAAAGAAACAGACATTAAACAGCAATAACAATGAGAAGGGTGATGCTGTCTTTCTGAAAATAACCTTACTAGGAAATCTATACATACAAGTGCTAACACCATTTCCCTAAATCAAATAAACAAGAAAATATGTTAAAAAAAGTTAAAGTTTTCTCTTACCACGTCTTCCAGTATCTAAATCAACCAGCCTTGATGATGATGGGACTGGCATTGGTGTTGATAAGCCAACTGATTCTGGGATGTCAAGATTGACTCTCATAGATTCGTCTGCCATTGTACGCTTCATATCAATCTCATGAAATTGCTGAACTTGAAATTTTACTTTGTCAATCTGCTTAGAAAAATACACACGAAATAAAATGGTAAGTGGCAGCAAATTAAGACCTTTTGCCAATTACACAAACTGCGTTCCACTACAAAACCAGATATATCGAGTAAAATGGCAGTAATTACAAGTTCAATATGATAGATGGATGAACGTGCATCAGCAAGTCTCGATTGCAATTCATCGAACTTTTTTCTTCTGTACTCATCATTCTCCATTTGATTTCCCCTCTCATCTAATTGTAGAAAAAGACCTGCATGAAGAATATTCATAATTGAAGTACTTTGAGAATACAGTCAAATCATAAGTGAAACCTGCGAAGCAAGGTATAATACCTGTCAAAACAGACAGAACCCATATCTGAGTTGGGATATCACCAAGCTTCTTTGCTAAAGTTAGTGAGGATCTTAGGATCTCTCTGGCTTGTCCAGTGTCATGCAGAGCAAGTGCCAAATTCCCAAGAATGGTCAAATACTGAGAAACAAGTTGAAGGTTCCCCATCTGAACATGAGCAATCTGCAAACCCTTGGCCAGCCGGTTTCTGCATCAAAGTTGTAATTTTACAAAAACCGATTAAGAGAGATAGCAGACCTACCAAACCCTAAACCATAAAATTAATTCTAGCATTATATAATAAACAAAAGAGTAAGTCTTCTTTTCTTAGGTGATTATATTTTCTACCTTCAAAAATATATTAATGATATCAATAGTAGAAGTACAAAAATCTTTTATTCTTTTTTTTTTTTTTTTTTTTTCATTAGTATATAAAAATCTTGCACATCCAAACATGTTCTCTTTTTACCCAAACTACTGATAAAATAGGAAATACACTGCCCATTTGAGCATGTTGCTTATCTTTTCACCACTTCTAATGACCATTTACCACTAATGGTACCTTCAATCCAACACTCTGAGGCATAGTTAAAATGAATTTCCCTATTCTAGAGGAAACTGTTCATTTGCATCGGATTTAAATCATACGTCAGTGCTCTGAGATAGGACAAGGGAGGACTGAACTGAAGAAGTAGCATTGGAAGAAGGAATAGATCTTTTCAAATATACAAAATTTTTAGCGTCAGTTTTGGACTCACTGATGTGGTTTAGCGAAGAAACAGTGGTAATTGAAAGAATTAAGGCTGTAAAACAAGTTAAAAATGAAAATGAAAACCATGGAAAACTTAAGGTTATAGAAAACCTCTAGGTTAATTTATTAATTCAAACATAATAATCAGAAAAGTTGCTGCTGTAAATCTGTTACAGCATATATAATAGACTTTCTTGCAAATAAAGTTTTATAATTTGTCGTAGACTTAAATAAAATTAACTAAATATAAAATAAACCGAAATAATAAAAGAAAATATCTACATCATTCCTCAGCTTGGAAAACTTGACTCCGGTGAGAAAACTTTCACCACTTCAGCATAAATTTTTGGATCAACTCTTTGCAGCTCTTCTTCTGCAATCCAAGTACTTTCACTAACTGTTTTGCCTAATCATTTCACCAAAAATCTCCTATATTTATTATCGCTTCTAGACCTCGCTTCTTTAAAATCCAAGACATCTTCTATAACCTCAATTTTTAGCCTTAAAAAGTTGCAGCACCTGCTCAGAAATTTCAGCAAAATCCCCATCGAAACCCTCAAAAGAATACAAGTAAGAAAAATTAAAATGAAATGCAATCACATAAGCATCAGAGCTTATTTTCCTCAACACCTTACATGCCCCAAACTTCTTTGACTTTAACATGTAATCAGTACCCTTTGAAAACCTTTTTGCCTCAAGTGTACGAGATCAAAGTCTCCATCTTCAAACTCCTTAATTCGACAATGTAGATTAGCTTTAGTAACATAACGCTCATTACTTGCTTTTAAGGCAACCATCACTTCTAGAGAACTTGCCATATATAAATAGCAAAAGCTTTCTCATCAGCACTTACCCTATTTCCAAGTGGTCAAGGAACTTAAATCAAGTGCATGTTTGGGGTTCAAGCCCATAGGCAGTTTCAAAAGGAGTCTCATTAATTGTTCCATTAACAAAGTTGTATGCAAACCCAACTTGAGGAATAACCAAATTCCATCTATTCACATGATTCCTAACAAGATACCTAAGCATATTTCCTAAACTTCAATTAACATCCTCTGTTTGTCCATCCGTTTGTGGATAACAACTACTGAAAAAATTCAACTGGGTTCCTATTTTCTACCACAAAGGCCTCCAAAAATGTCCTAATTTGGCATCCCTATCAAAAACTATAGATATAGGAACACCATGTAATCTTACTACCCTGAAAAAAAAAAAAACTCAACAATATGTAGCATAAGAAGTTTTAAAACAAGGAATGAAATGCGCCATCATCAAAAAGTGATCCACCACAATAAAGCAAGATGGTTTGTGGAGGATGTATGTGGCCAATCGTGCAATTACCACTGCCAAATTATGAATTGGTAATAATTATGTTTCTTGGCCAGCTTCTATTGAATTGTGATTTATGGATACAAGGATCATTTAGAAAAGGATGCTAGTAAAGTTGATGAAAAAATAGAAATGCTTGGGCCAAAATTGATGCACAACTATGTTGTTTATTATGGCACTTGCTTAAAGCAAAGTTACTTTGTTTTAGTCTTGCAAAACCTGTTACAAAGTTTGGTCTAAGGCGAAGACTTTATACACCAAGAATTTATGAAGTTGTCTTAGATCTTGTTCATCTCTAGCAGAATCAACATGACATGACTAAGTATTTAGGTTAAGTTGAAACTTTAAAGGATGGATCCAATGTTATTATGCCTCTTTTTGAAAATGTCATTGATCAAGAGCAAGAGACATTTTTATTGTACTTGCCTTGACAGTTTGAGCAAATCTAGCCTCAGTTTGAGATCATATTCTTCTCAGCCCAATTATTTCTATTCTTGAAAATGCATTTCTTCATGGAGAATTGACTAAAAAAGTTTATATGGAGTAACTGTCAGGTTTTGTTGCCCAAGGGGAGTCTAAGTATGTCTACTGTAGAAATCTCTTTATAGCCTAAAACAATCTCTGACGGTCTGGTTTGAACCTAGCATTTTTATCCAAGCATTTGAGATGAAAAGGAGTGAAGCAGATCACTTAGTCTTTTACCGTGAGACCAATCATGGCCAGTGCATCTATCTAGTGGTGTATGTGAATGATATTGCTATAACAGGTGATGTTCATGAAGGCATTGAGCTATCACTTAGAGGAATGTTGAATTGTAAACCTCTGGAGACACCTATGGATCTTAATGCTAAGCTTATTCCAGGACAAAAGGGAGCCACTAAAGGATCCTAGTCAATCTCAAAGATTGATTGGGAAACTTAATTATCTCACTATCACAAGTCTAAATATTTTCTTTTCTTTGCAATTAATGTGGTTAGTTAAATTCTCCAAACTCCACGTGATAGCCACTGGAATACAGTAATACGCATCCTTAAATACATCAAAGGTGCCCCTGAGCAAGGCTTTTTGTATGAAGATAAGCAAAATACACAGGTTTTCAGATACTCATGTTGATCAGGTAAAATCTCCCTCAAATAGACGGTCCACTTCAGGATATAATGTCTTCATAGGAGGGAATCTATTATCATTGAAAAGTAAAAAACAAGATGTAGTAAGATCAAGTGCAAAAGCAGATTATCAAGCCATGGCCTTAGTCACTTGTAAACTTGGTTAAAATAACTACTTCAAGAATTGAGGTGAAACAATTAGTCCAATGAAGTTGACGTGTGATAATCAAGCAGCATTGCATATTGTTTCAAATTTGGTATTTCACGGAATGACCAAACACATAAAGATAGATTATCACTTTGTTAGACAATAAATAAAGTCCAGATGCATTGCCACTAGTTTTGTTAATTCCAATGATCAATTAGCAGTTATTCTCACTAAAGTCTTCAAGAAACCTCAAATCGAGTATATACATAACAAGCTAGGAACATATGATACATATGCTCCAGTTTGTGGAGTATTATGATAGAGATTATAAGCTATAAATTGTATGGATTATAGACTCAATTACAACAATTGAAATTTCAATGTTTCTTTGTCTTGTTTTGTACATTTCCTATAGCATAAATACCCATCTAACTTGAGGGAATAATCAAGCTGAAAATTAAGACTTCACTCTATATTTCTTCTCTTCATTTTTCTAATTTTACACTTCTCAATCCAAATAATCTCCCACGTGCATGTTATCATGAAAATCAGCAGCTTTGATCTTAATTCCACCCTATTTAATTCAAAGGCTCACACAATTGATGGGCACCTCTCCATCTGGACTCCCACTGGTTCTTGTCGCAATGTAGCATAAATTGCATGCGACAATTCTTTAATATCACTTCGTATTGCAGTCAATATTGTCTCTTGACCTTGACTTCCACTTCCCTAATATCTACTATGTCCAACCATGGCTTAATAGCAACCGTAGGATCTAATTATGTTCTAATGCCAAAATTGATATGGTTTAGGGAAGAAAACAACCATAATTGAAAGAATTAAGGCTGTAAAACGAATAAGAAAAGAATTTGAAACTCTATAAAACTTAGAGTTATAGAAAGTCTCCAGGCCTCTTTATTAATTCAAAGATAATAATCAGAAAAGTTGTAAATATGTTACAACATATATAAAATGGACTTTTGCAAATAAAATTTTATTATTAACCCTCAACTTAACCCTCAAGAAACTAATAATCCTAGCTGTCCAAAATAAGATATTTAATACTTTAAACTAAATATTATAAAATAAACTGAAATAACAAAATAAAATATTATAAACTTAAGCTCTTGCATCACATACTAATATAGATGTTATAGCTATTACTTAACATGGATTCTAGAAATGCTTTGAAAAAGGAAATTGGGTTGTTTCAAATGCCACTTAAGATATGATAGACCAAATTACCTAAACCAAACAGTCAATAATCTTTCAGTTTAAATGAGACTAATCAAATTAGAAGCTCACCGTGCTTCTTGTAGATCTTGCTGCTTCATCAATAGAAGGCCATAAGCAAAAAGGATGCTTGCTTCCTCACGAATTCCAACAAAGGAATCCTTCATTCTGTAAACTGGTCCAATTAAATCAAGCGCCTACATGCAACATAAATATCAATAACACAACATAGACACTAGAAAGAAAAAACACAACATAAACTAAATTATAATTTTTAGCAACAAAGAATTTTGTAACCAGCAACTACTTGACCTGTGAAGATGATTCAGCATCACCAATGCAAAAGTATGAAATGGCTGCATAAGCTTGGCACATGATTTGCATTGATTTGCTCTCAGTTATCTGAACATGTGAAACAAAATACACACTTTAAATTTCACAGATATTCTTCTAGAGAACAGGACAGAAGCATAGTACATTAGATGACATCAGCTAAACAGAATAAACTTGCTTATATAATTGGTATTAGCTTTTAACTATCCACCTCTATTTCAAAAGCCATAATGGGATAGCTAAACAAAATATTGCCAAGTTAAACAACATACCTTTGCAGCTTCTACATAGTGAAAAGCTGCTTCATTATAACAGCCAACAGAATGGGAATATTGCCCCCTAAGCATTTCGATGATGCTCTCACAAGCTTGTAAAATTGTTGGAAAGCGAATGAACCAGTTCTTCATTTGCATCAATGCCTGTGGGATTGAGACGCTATCTTAGTAATTCAAATTCAAGAATTACCGATACAGGTTTTTGGCTGGAGAAAATTAAGGAGCATTCTGCCAATCTAGAAGTTTATAATTGTACAGCATGAAGCATTTACGTGTCTGATGAAAAATAAGATGTAAAATGATAATCTTGCTAAGGAAAAGTCAGAGAAAGTCATCCTACATGTTTCTGTGCATAAAATACAAATAGGGGGGAGGAGACAAAATAAGCATGCAAGGGATATTCGAAATCATAGGAAGGAAGTCACTATCATGGTTGCTAAAGACAAGCAGATTAAGTTATTCTACATTTGTACTCGTACAATATACAACCATAGTATTCAACAACCCTAATGCTAACTAACGTTAGTCAATGTAACACAGCTTAGAAAAGAGAGAATCAAAACTAAAAAGTCAAGAATCCTTCTTTTCTTCTCTCTCTCATTTTTATTTTTCATGATAATCAAAATCAAGGATCCTTCAAACCTTTATAAATACTAAAAATATAAAATAAACCACATATACATGCATGCATAGACTTTTTGATAACTTATCAATTTGTTCATTAAGGTGCTGCCTAAAAAAAAGGGTAGGGAAATGAAAACACCACTAGCTGACTTGAACAAATAAATCCAAAGGTAAAGCTCAAGTTTTAAGAGAGAAGACAGTTCATTGGCAATAATTGGAACCATAAAACCTACCTCTTGAGCTTCAAGAAATTCAGACCGTGTAAGCTCCACAGCCACTTTATTCTCAAGGAACTGCATCAATAACATTAAATATACACCGGCCATCCAGATCGCCGAGTGCTGCAAGTCCACTTCTACTCAAGAAAAATTAAGTTCAACAGTAAGAAACGTAAAAGTTACTTCAGGACGAAAAACGCAAGATGTAAAAATAACAAAAGCAAACTAACCTCTCACATCATCAGTTATACCAAGCCTGATGAGTTCCTCTGCAAGAAACATCAATGCTTAGATCCTAAGCGTCCATCAATTATATAGTCTAAGGGGCTACATAGAACTTATAAACCCTTCTACTCCACTTTTCTCTTATCCTCAATCATAGAAAGGTGGTAAAAGAAATGAAATCCCAAAATATAAGCAATCCTGTCTTAGTTTAAAGAACAAACCTTTGATGATATGTATTCCAGACTGAATTCGTTTATCACACTCTTTGAAATTTCCTTTTGGACGACCAAAAATGATGACCATAAGATCAACAAGGGCATAGACAGCACTTTTTGGCAGCCATTCCCCATTAATGGGAGGTGGTGCGAGGAAAAGCTTATCTTGCAATGCCCGTTTGGCATTTCCAAAATATGTGGGTTCAAGAGAATCATTTCCAGCTGAAGTGGTAGTGGTAGTAGTAAAATGGGTAAGCTGTCCCCGAGACTTGGAATCTAGCTTCATAGCAGCATCCAATTTGTCCACATGTTTGACAGCATTCTTGTAATCAGAGACACGAAGTCGATAGAAGATGTGGAGAAGCTCATTGTAAAAGAGTAAACCCATGCAGTGGGCTCTCTTTGATAGGAAAAAGGAATTAATACCATATTGTATATAAATCACAGATTAAAAAGTAGACAAAAAGGAAAGAGAAGAGATGGTAGAGCTCAACTGACCCTATCAGAGGGCATAGTCTCCCAGACCTGATTGCATCTCTGAAGAGCTCGCTCAACCTCATTCGCAGTTTGATCATCCCATTGCATAAGGAGGCGGACATGCAGGATGGAAGCCACAAAGAACATCTGAAGCTCCGGATAGCAAATTTGAGTAGCGGATACATAACCTGATTCTAAAGTGGAGATTGAGTTCTGGTAGTCTCCTTCAATAATCAGAGCGTTTGCCAGCTGAGAATTGAAGTTGCAACACCATAACTTGGCTGAAACACTGCAAATTCAAGGAGTGTTTAACACTAGTAATTTACTCTATCAGATTCAGTACTAGTACAGTAATTAGGGTAAAAGAAAAAAAATTATATAGTCAGAAGTAGAATATCTTTAAATAGGAAAAGCTTAAGTGCAAGCATACTCGGGAGCCGCCGCAGAAGTAAGGTGAAGAGCCTTGTACAAGATCTGCTTCTGAGGAGGGATAGCCCCAACAAGATGGTAGCACTGGCTGAGCAGTGAGTAGGTTCGGCACTTCAAGTCGAAGCATGAAGGTATGGAATTAAGGAGCAATTGTGAGCGTTCAAGGTGGGACTTAGCATGGTTCACGTTGTGCGAGTGGCGCAGCAGAAGAGTGGCTATGCGGAGTCGAGTCTTCACCTCAACGATGGGAAGGAAGGAAGCGTGAGACTGGCAGATTGCCTCCAAGCACTTCACCGCCTTCCCTATCTCTCCCTTCTTCTCAAACTCATCCGCCAGTCCCCACAGCCCTTCTGCCACAGCTTCCATTCCCCAATTTTCACCAACCCACAAACTGTATGCTCTACGTCTTCTTCAAGGCAGAGTTAGCAGAGAGAGAAAATAGAAATGAATGGATCGCCATAAAAATCATACTGCATCTCCCAACCAATCCCAAATCCCCTAACTCATGTTTCCAAGTCAAGTCAAGTCAAGAACGCAACTACCAAGCCAAACGGGCTTATTAACCTTTTTACATAAAAAATGGAAGGCCTATTGTTGGATGGGCCAACATAGTCTGGTATCCTGGATTGACAAATATGGACCATGGGTTAACCGCTTAAAGGTATGGCGTCCAGCTGGATATCTTTTTCTGTTCGATTACTTTGTCCAATGTTCAACTTGGATAATGTTTACCTAGAGATGATGATGTTGATAATGAGTATCTTCCGGGAAGCAGACATCAACGAATGACAGAGGTTATATTATATTTACAATGTGGGTGATGTATTAAATACATTTATAAAAAATTAAAATGATTAATAAATGCTTAAGTTCAAATTGTATTTATATTTCTATTATTTATATGAAATGAAAAAAATACCTTAAAATAATATAAAGAGTTTAATATTGGTACCCAATTAAGTAAAGAGTTTAATATTAGTAGGGATACAAATGAATGCATGTTGTGGTGTTATCCCGAAGGCAGACATATACATTTAAGGATTGTTTTCCACTAAACAAGAGTTATTATGATGCTGATATGAGATTTCAAGATCTTCAGCATAGGCAATTCTTGAGTCTTGAACTATTTACCTTTATCTCTCAAGAATCAAATCAAGAGAATTCTACACAGAGAGATCTACACGCTAGAGTTAAGATATTAGCTTAGCAGATGTAACATCCGAGATTAAAATTTTCAACTTGTCTCTAGGAAGAACCAACTCATGCAAAATGGGCAACCACATTCATTAATCTTTCATCTGTTATAGAAATGGTTCCAACTAAACAAAAAAACGATTGCCAAAAATGCTGTACTTCAAACTTTAACTCCAGTTGGCAAGAAGGGCTCCCACCATCCAAAGTCATATTTTGGATAGGGTGCCACCCAGTTTTCTGGCTTCTCAAACTCCAGAGTGGTAGGATTTGAAGCTAAAGCTTCTTCAAGATTGTCAGCTTCGTAGCTATCAGATAAAACTCTGTCCAACCTCAATTTCATAAACCTGATAAGCAAATTGAATTAGGAGCAAAAAGATGGAAGTTAAAAATGACATATATAACAAAATGCGATTAGGAATCTTTGCTTCCTGCTATACTAATATCTTAAAACTATGGCTAATTCCCACTAATAAAAGGTTCAGAAATAGTTTGGGATGTAATTCCATTTGTGTTGCCTACAACCATGAGGATGGGTGTTTTCAAGCCATTCTTAAACTAAGATGCACTTTTTCCTGCATTATCACCACCACAGTCAGATATGGTTCTTTCTCTTGCCTTTTGCATTTTAAATATGATCTGTCACGCAAGAATATGATTCATGTATCACCAGAAAAATTCACAAAGGATTCAGTTGCACGTGAATTTAGGGTATTTTGTACTTGCTCCATTTGAGGTTTAACATCTCCTAGATGAAGTTCTAACCAAGGTGGCAGGTAATTGAGCCCAGCAAATGATACTAGCTTAAATACTAGTCTTTTAATATTCAGATTTTATCAGTAGGCACATAGGAAGTAGGAAGAAAGAGATGAAAAGGATGCTAAAACTAAAAGAAACTTGTTCGTTTCAAGCCTTACGTGATCCAAGGGCCGTTAGTTGAAACCAGAGCAACAGCAGGCCTCATGCAACCTCTTTGTGATGTCAGGAAATTTTCCAAGAACTTGGGTTCGATAACAAGCCAGAAGTCCTGCTCTTTATTGCGTTCTCCGTAGTAACGAAGCCTCTCAAACAAAAGTTCTTTGAAGTGCTCCTCTTCATCAAGCATGAACTTTGCATTCGCAACAACAAAATAGTATTTTTGGATTGTTGCTGGAAAATAAGAATAATTTCAGAACCACAAAGTATTTCATACCACCAGAAAAGCCTATTTAATAATATCACTCTGAACAGAAAATCAGCATGGCCTCTTGGCACTGTTTCTATTATTATTATTTTAATTTTACAGCACCATGAAACCTTTAAATAGAGGATGATTCTCAAGAAGATCTTCATCATCAAAATGAAAGAAAAAGCATCTCAGAAGTCGACACATTTCGACCTTCTTTCCTGCTGTTGATTTTATTTACGAAGGATTACATGCTTTAGGAAACTGATGGAGTTAAATGATACCCTGAGGCAATTAGAAGGGGAAATATTTGAATTGTTTACCACTTTGTTGCTTCTCAAATCTCAACAATAAAATGCAACAGCTTTGTACAATCGAAGTATCAATGTAACAGTCAAACAGGTCTTTCTTGTTGAATTATGTACATATTAACACACTCACATGGTATTTTTTAAAGAAAGAGAAGTTTTTAAGGGTGTGGAAATTTTTCTTATAAAAATAAAACATATTTAATATTTCAATGACATAATTATCTTTATGTACATAACTATTTGTTCTAATACTGAGGCTTTTTCGTCAACTCAATGACAGTTGGTATCACTTAATTCATGACACGAAACTCAATCAAACACTTTATATTAGTGTATAAATAACCATTTATTTTATAAAATACTAAATTATAATACAATCACGATATTATGTAACAAATATATTTATAAAAATGATTTAATTAATAAATAAAGCTTTAGTTAAAATATTAAAGTGAAGATGCTAAAATCATAGTCTTTTTAATTTCAAAGCCCACTATGACTATATTTTTCTATTTTTATATAAAACATATAAAAGGCCAAAACATCCTCAAAATAATATAGTTTGTAACAATGGTAATTTAATCCTTTTGTCACCCACTCAAATGGGGGCTTAGTATATAGTATAGATAGATGAGGCTCTTTGTCAATTCAATGACCATGTTGGAGTCACTGAACTCATGATAGGAACTCAGTCAATATCAGTTTTGATATAAGCATATGTAATAGCACCCTTTTTTCCTACTAGATCGTATATCAATGAAAGCTAGCTATTTAGCACAATAAGGAAGAAGGCAATGAGAAGGAATACATGGGTGCATAAATTAGACTAGAAATTGGTTTGGCAGGAAATCAAATGGTATAACTATCAAATAAGGCAAACGAGTGATAGCAGTCCTACCTAATTAAAAGCAGTTAAATATATCTACACAGTGGGTAATGCACAGAAAGATTGCAGTGTATCATGATTCAAATACCTATTAATGCAACTATTTGATATTCGATAGACGATGGTAAAGAAATAATAGATACAAAAGGAGTACCGTGTCGGGACTGAGCTGGTCGGAGTCGACTGCAGCAACAGCTGTCCTAAAGGATGGTGGAGTCCTGGAAGTGGAAGTGAATGAGCTCTTAACCAACAATTGGGCGCGGTTGTTGCTGTTGCTGCTACTAGGAAACGCTAAGGCTTTGGCAGCGCCACCATTGCCGCATTGGGCGGTGAATGCTGCTGGCGCTCCAGCCAGACCAAGTGTTAAACTTGCAGCACTAAGCGCACCTAACATTTCCTTTTCTTGATCCGGACCAGAGCAGCAGCAGCGATCAGATTTTTAAAACAAAGAGGTTTTTACTTCGCGGAGGGCAGAAGAAGATTTTCTGATTTTGGATTTTGGCTTTACCAATTAGTAGCCATCTTGCAAGACAACCTTATCTTGTTATCTTGCAACTTGTACAAAGTCCCACGAAATCGGTAATAATCTTTTATTATTATTATTATTATTATTATTATTATTATTATAAAAAAAAAAACCTTTTTTTACTATGGAAATGTTATCCATTCTCACTCCCAAGTAAATAATAGAAAATTTTTCATTTATTTGTCTTTCTTTTTCAAATTAATTTTTAAATATGTTTTTAATATTACGCCTTCAAAAATAGGTAAAATACTTAAATATACCAAAAATAACAAAATTTACTGAAAAAGATGGTTTTTTGAAAACTTACGGAGAAGGATGCTTCCCACAAAACGCGCCCACGTCGAGCGTTTTGTGGAAAAAAACCAGAAAGCGTCCTGGGGACGCGCTTTAAACTAGAATTGATCAAAACTCATCCTATAAACCCCAACCCTTTTATTTTTTCACACTTTAGTCCTCTATCATCTTTCTCTCAATTTTCTCTCAAATTTCTCTTAAAGTCCTTGAAACTTACTCTCAAATTTCAAAATAGTCCTTTACTATTTACAAAAAACCCTTTTAATTTTTTAATATATTTTTTGGAAAATTTTAAAATTTTCAATCGTATTACAATGGCACTGGAATTAATTCGCCTGACAACAAGCACATCTCCGTCGACCAAATGCAAATGATAAGTTTTAATTTTAATTTTTCAATATTATTTAATATTTTTAGGTTTATGCAATTTTAATTAATTTTTATTTTATAATTTTTAAACATCGTAGATCGGTGTTGCAATGTTATATTCGCAATATGCATAGTCCCCATCGCTGTTGATCGAGACTTACCAATGGAAGCGAGTTTTTGACACGTGGCCACGATAGGTAGGGGTTCAAGTTGGGTGACTTTGATCGGTCGTTGGTAGAGAGGTGGAGACGAGACGCACACTTTCCATTTTCCATGCAGAGTGTACCATCACTCGGAAGATGTCTTGATTCAGATTGGGATTACCGGGATGGCCAGAGTCACCCGTCCGCAACTTCTACCGATTTGATGGTTGTATGCTACGAGTTTCTGGGTGCCATTCCGGATAACATCATAGAAGTCGGATCGAGATGGCATGGTTACGAGACACATTCCCTGAGCCGAATGATTATTCAACTGAAATAGAAAGAATACGGTATGCTCGAGCATACATTCTTCAGATAATTGGAGGTTATCTAATGCCGGACCTGTCTAGAAACCTCGTACACTTGAGATAACTGTTGAAATTTGTTGATTTTAGATCAGCCGGTAAAATGAGTTGGGGGTTTACCGTGCTATCGAAGTTGTATCGAGAGTTGTGCGGGGCGATGCGGCCGAGTAAAGAGAAAATCAGAGGTTGCCTATCACTACTGCAGTCATGGGCACGATTTCGATTTCTATTTTTACGTCCTCGACTCGACCACCCATATTTATTCCCACTGATAACGAGGTAAATTTAATGTTATATTTTACAATTATTACGTAGATTTATAGTATAATTGTATACTAAAAATTTATTTAATTAGATGGAACCATTCAATGAGTTATCTTTGGAATACCTACCTCGCTTGAAGATATACTGACTTCTATTGGACCAACTATCGTAATCACTAGTAAGTTTCAATTTCGTATTTATAATTTAGTATTTCATATTTAGTATTTAGTATTATGTATATAACTAATATTTTGGTAATGTTAATATAGTTTCAATGGACACCATACTAGGATCCGCAATTCGAGGCAAGAATTAGGAGGAGTTCTTGCAAAATCAAACCTTTGCACGTGAAGGTCCCATTGATCAACTATCATTGTAGAGATGCACCGTCGGATCGGGTTCTGCGACAATTTGGATTCCGACAACCGATTTCAGTACCCGAGGTGCTCGATGATGAGCACAAAGTGGACTTCTGAGATTGCACATGGATTGGCCAAGATTTTGGTCAACATATATCGAGATATGGGAGAGCAGGTATGACTATTTACCTATCCGGAACCGATCGTGCGTTCTGAGTTAGCGTGCGTCTTGGAATACATGCCATGGTTTAGGATCCATGGTAAGTCGATTTGTTGTCGGAAGAAGAAGCGACAAACAACTTCGTCGACAAAGGGAATGTCGGGGCCCTTTAAATCCAAAGAGAAGGGGTGATGAGACGGGGCCATCAATAGCGTCGACACAGTCACCAGGCCCATCAACAGTGCCCACAATGTCACCGGGCCCATCGATTCGGTAAGCGACCAAACATCACGACCTTTAGCCTTTATACCATGTGTGTACCCTACCCCTTATATGTATCCTAACCCATATATGTTTCCTTTTCCTAGTCCCACCCCAAGTTGGAATGCATGGTCGGGTTCGAGTCCGTTCCCTACTATTCCGACTGGCCAGCCGATCTTGAGGCCGCCGTCGCGTGAGGGATCACAGGAGGCGCCGTCGGGGAGCACTTATTTTTACCAGTCTCCTTCGCCATACGGGATTCAGACACCCCCGCCGTGGTTTATGCAAACACCTCCAAGGTCGTTATTTTATCAATGTGGGTCATCCTCGCAACACCCACAACCAGCCCACTGTTGGAGGAAAGAATTCTGTCAGGGTTCCACAACCCCACCAAAGCTAGAAGAAGGAGGAATCCAACGCGTAATGTAAGCGACCCAGTGTGCAACTCGATTCGATCGACATCAACATTGATTCGGATGGGCTTTTTATTTTTAAATTGTAATAATTTTTTATTTTTATTTTTATTGTAATTTAATTTTAATATATGTAATAAAATAAGAAGTTGTTTTTATTTTTGTAATTTAGTTTTAATATATTTCATAAAATAAGAAGTTGTTTTCTATTTTTAATTTTTGTAATTTAGTTTTAATATATTTAATAAATAAGAATTTTTTATTTTTTGTAATTTAGTTTTAATATATTTAATAAAATAAGATTTTTTTATTTTTATTTTATTTTTGTAATTTATTTTAATATATTTAATAAAATAATAGTTGCTTATATGTTTTTGTAATTTAATTTTAATATATTTAATAAAATAGAATTTTTTAATTTTTTAAATTTAATTCTAAAATAAAAGTCCAATATTTGTAATTTATTGTAGGCCTAAAGCGCCTTTCAGGGACGCGCTTTTAGTTACATCGACAAAGCGCGTCACGTCGGTAGCGCTTTTGTCGATTTGGCACAAAGGTCCTTGGGGCTGCTTATTTTTCCCCACAAAACGCGGCGTGACGGGACGCGTTTTGTGGAAACTACTTTTCTCGTAAATTTTAAAAAGCTGGTTATTTTTCAGTAAATTTTATTATTATTTTTATATATTTGAGTATTTTACCCAAAAGACTTTCATATAAACTAGATTTATGATACATGATAGTAAAAAATTACATAATAAATACGTAAAAATTAAGCGATGCACGTTACCATGAAAAAGTTAATTGTTTATTATGCATTGAATTTCAAGTTTAAATTTTATTATGATTATTTTTTATTAATTTATTATATTTGTTGAGGCGGTTTATAAAGAGTGCTAATTAGTGTTTGGCACTACTTAACTCATAAACTTATCATATTTGGTGTTGACAAATTTATGTAAAAAATCCTTTTGTTATGATTTTTATTGATACTTGGACGTATGCAAGTTTATCTATGATATATCCAAACACTATTTTGGAAACACGTCTTTAAGATGATTTGGATTGCTTTGGATTAAGGAAATTGACTTTCCTTTTTTGAAATTGACTTCCCTCTTTTAAGGAATTAGATTGGATCGAGTAACTTGATAACATATCTTAAAGATCTAAAGATTTATCTTAGTCATGTTGAAGATATTATACATTATGATTATCTTGCTATTTTAATGGGATTGATGTTAATTGATTTTTATCTTTATAAGCCCTTATATACTTGAAAGGTTTGTATAGGTAAAAGATACGGAGATCTTAGCACTTACTGTGTTATTTAGAATTTATTTTCAAGGGTGTGGAGAATTTGTGCTTAGGGACAACTTGGAGTAGAGTGATTTAGATATTAGGCTCTGTTTGTTTCATCGAAAATAACTTCCAAAAATTAATTTTTAGAAAATGATTTATTTTTCGGAAAAACTAATATTTTACGTGTATTGGATGAATCATGTAAAATATTTTACATTGTTTGGTAGATTTGTTAAAATATTTTATAAAAGTTGTTTTCAATTAAACAAACATATATTTGAGATTTTCTTATTTTTCATTGTTTAATTGAATTTATTTTTATCTATAATTTTATATTTTACATTGTTTTTGCATATATAAAAAATATTATGTTAAATTGATTCATTACAACGTCATTATTTAATTACATGACTACTTAATGAGTATTTTTTTAAAAATGTGACATCAACAAAATTGACAAAAAATTAACGATGTTAATAATTGGACTAAATTCTTGAAAATAAAAGTACGAAGACTAAATTACAAATTTGTGAAGTGTACATAGACTTATGACATATTTTAACCTTTATACTACAAAATATTTATTATTAATATATTTATAATTGTAATAAATATTTATTATTAAAATATTAATATTGACTATTTTCAATAATATGTAAATAATATTATTTAAAATTATTATTTTTAAAATTTATTATTAAAATAAAATTGAAATATTAAATAATTTATTAAAATAATAAATTATATTTATTATATGACTAAATATAAATAATTAAATATGTATGTTTAATAATATTAAAAAATATAATATTTTAAGTATTTTTAAAATAAAATAAAATTTATTATCAATATAATAATAGCTTGATTTAATTTAATTTTTATATAAAAATAAAATTATCTATAGATGAGCTCTTTTTAGGAAAATGACTTACGCTTTTTAAAAGGGTAAGTCATTTTATAGGAAAAATGGTTTATTTTACCTTGACTTGTAAGTCCTTTTCCATCCGTTGACCAAACTATTTTCTGTGAAACAAACACAGGAAAATGCAGAAAACATTTTCCGTAAAACCTTTTACATCTAAACAAACGGGCCCTAAATTGAGAATTATTTGAATGGAAAATATGAGAAAGTGATTGAATTGAAATATAAAATTTAAAACCCTATTACCTAGTCAGGCTGAGTAGGATATAATTGGCATGCCATAGGATTGAAAGAATTTGGGGATTTTTCAGCTTGGCCGAGGAGACACTGAAGTCAATATATTTCTTCGGACTATCCGAAGAGGCACTGAGTGTCATTCTGGTGTGTTTGGGTTGATTATTCTGGTGTGTTTGGTTGGATTATTCTGGTGTGTTTGGTTGGAATCCGTGTATCCGCCAAGGTTCGAGTCTTGTTAATAGGGGTAAGCAAATGAAATGATAAAACTAATGAAATTGATCGATTGATTTATTGAAGAAATGAGAAAGTTGAAATTGTGAATTGAATGGAGACTGAAAATGAAAGACATGAACCAAAGGTTCATGAGATAATTGAATGCCATTTGATGATATGTGATATCAATTTGATTAATTGAAAATTTGAAAGTTAAAGTATGAATTAATATATATATATATATATATGTTTATACATTATTATTTGTTACTATAGTTTGAATTATGGTAATACCACTGAGTATAGGCATACTCAGCATACGGTTGTTTCCTTGCGCAGGTCAGTAGAAGCCAAAGGTCTCGGTTCAGCATCCAGATCAATCCCGACTTCAAAGACAATTTGGTGATGTAATCCCTCTTTTGGTAAAATTAGTGGCATGTACTTAGGTATTGTATAAATTATGTACTTTAAGTTTTGAAACTTCGGTTGTAAAATGATGTCTAATATGGGTTATAAGTATGAAATGAATTAGTATGGCATATTCGGTAAAATGTGGCATGAAACTAAAATGGGAAATGAATGAAATTATTAGTTCAATTAACAAAGTTATTTATGAGTGATCAAATAGATAAATTGTTAAATTAATGTTGTAGGCATAGTTAGGTATGTTTGAGTGTGGAAATGTATGGTTTGTTATATTGGTTGCAAATTGGTTGCGGTTTGAAAATTTGCAGGGAAGGCTAGATGTTTATAAAGGGGTTATATTGAGTTCAAAAAAAATTTTGGAGTACTCGAACTATTCCGTTCCACTTTTAATTCGTGTTTTGGGCCTCGAGGGTCCATTACAGGGACTTAATAAATTATACTATGTATGTTAATTTATGAATTATTCGTAAATTGTCCGATATGTCCAGTAATGCTCCGTAACTCTATTTCGGCGACGGTTTAAGGTTAGGGGGTGTTACAGAGAAAATCTATATATATGACTCAGCTAGAAGGATTCAAGGTTGCTGGAAAACAAAATTTAGTGTGTAAACTTGAATAATCATTTTACAATTTAAAGCAATCTACAAGGCAATGGTACAAGCGATTTGACAAGTTTATGATGAACAGAAGTACACAAGAAGCATATATGATCATTGTGTGTATTTTTACAAACTTCAAGATGGTTCTCTCGTATATCTTCTTCTTTATATTAATGATATGTTGATAGCTTCCAAAAGTCAAATAGAGATTGAGAAGCTAAAGACACACAATGGAAAAAGGAATTTGGGATGAATGATCTAAGAGAAGCAAAAAATATTCTTGGCATGGAGATAACTCGAGATAAAAGCTTAAAGAGGTTTTGTTTGACTTAGAAACAATACTTGAGAAAATTGCAAAAGCATTTTAGCATGAATGAAAAGTCAAACCCTATTAGTACTCTATTGTTCCTCATTTCAAGCTTAATTCTTCAATATCACCAAAGAACGATGCAAGACGCACTACACCAAAACAGACTTTTAGCGGCGTTTTTAGTGGCGTTTTAAAGAAAAATGCCGCAAATATTATACATTAGTGGCGTTTGAAGGAAAACGCCGCAAAAAAAAGAGCAATAGCGGCGTTTATTAGCAAAACGCCGCTAAAAAGGACATATTACGGCGTTTATTTATAAAACGCCGCTAAAAGTCAGAGCTTTAGCGGCGCTTTTGAGAAAACACCGCTAAAAGTCTGAGCTTTAGTGGCGCTTTTGGAAAAACGCCGCTAAAAGTCTGAGCTTTAATGGCTTTTGGGAAAACGCGCTAAAATCTGAGCTTTAAGCGGCGCTTTTGGGAAAATATTGCTAAAGTCTGAGCTTTTAGCGGTGCTTTTGAAAAGCGCCTCTAAAGTCTGAGCTTTTAGCGGCGCTTTTGGAAAACGCCGCTAAAGTCTGAGCTTTAAGCGGCTTTTGGGAAAACGCCTAAAGTCTGACTTTAAGTGCGCTTTTGGGAAAACGCCGCTAAAGTCTGAGCTTTAAGCGGCGCTTTTGGAAGCGCTAAAGTCTGAACATTAGTGACTTTTGGAAAAACGCTAAAAGTCTGAGCTTTAATGTGCTTTTGGGAAACGCCGCTAAAAGTTTTCATATTTTTCCTTTTCTCGCTTTGAATTATATTTTATTTTGATACATTCACTTATAAGCTATGAGAAAGTTTCATTTTAGTTACTTAATTATGAAAAGTTACAAATTGTTAACTAATCAATATAGAAGTTTTCATTTAAGTTATAAATTAAGCTATTAAAATTGATTTAGGGTTTAATGTTTAGTATATTAATTTCATGGTTTAGGGTTTGTTATTTTGGTGTATGGGTTTAGTGTTTTAAAGTTTGTTATTTGGGTTTATTGCATAGTGTTTAATATGTTAGTGTTCTTGATATTAAGGTTTAAGTGTTAGTGGTTAAGGGTTAAGGTTTAGGGTTAGGGTTAGGGGTTTAGAATAAAATGGTTAATGGATTAGGGTTTTAGGGTTAGGGTTTATGGTTTATGGTTTATGGGTTTAGGGTTAGGGGTTTGAGGGGAAATGGTTAATGTGTTAGGTTTCTAAGTTAGGGTTTATGATTTTAATTTAGGATTTTAGGGTTTAGGTTTTAGAGTGTTATCTATATGACCCAAAATCCAAATCAAATCCTCATGAGGATTTATGGCTAATGTGTTAGATATTAAAATATATGTTTTGTACTACACTAACATTGGCTACATGAATTCCCAAAAAGTTGGTCTCGGATTATGGTTTAGGGTTTGTAGTTTAGAGTAATTTAGGGTTCGAGTTTTATGGTCTAGTATTTAAGGTTTGGGGTTTAAGGCTAGCTATTTGTGGGTTAGTGCTTAAGGTCTAAGGTTTATTGTTTAGGGATTGATATTGGATTTTTTAGAATATAAATCAAAATAAGATAAATGTAAATTATTATTTATTAGAATATTGGGTTTTTATTGTTTTTTAGAATATAAATCAAAATAAGCATAATTTATTGGGTTTTACCTGCAATATAATTATACACTGCAATTTATAATTTAATTTTCTAAATATGTAGTATCAAAATAATATTTAATTAAATATTAAATATTAATTTTTAAATATTTTAAATTTATTTTTTATAAACTTTCCACCGCCTTTAATTGTACATTTGTTTTATAAATATTTTATATTTATCTTTTCCATAAATATATGATAACAAAATTAGAATTAAAATTAAGAAAATTTTGAAAGGAAAACTTAGAAAAATTTAGGTTAAAATTAGAATTAAAATTAAAATGGAAAAATGGAAAAAAAATTAAAATTGAGAATCGTAGGCGTTTTCATAAAAATCGCCATAAATATGTTCTCCGAGATTGAAAACGCAATTGTTTTATCGAATTTTTAGAATATAAATCAAAATAAGATAAATGTAAATTATTATTTTAAAAATATATATCAAAATGGGTTAAATCCCAAAAGCATACATGAACAATGGTTTAGTGTGCAATTGTATGCATAAACTTTAATTTGATCTAGATCTTGTAAAATATTAACACAATTATTGATATAATTAACATCATTTTTATTTATATATTGCATACATAAAATTTATATTTATTTAATATAAAAATATATTGATTTATTTTAAAATTTTAAAATTTAATAATAAAAATTAAAATATTTAATATTAATATTATAGTTAAAATTTTAATACTCCAAATATAATAAAATTCAAAAAATAATAATCTCAAATACAAATTTAAAAAAACTAAAAAATATAGACAAAAAAAAAAAAAAAAGAAAATAAAAAAAAAGATTTAGTGGCGTTTTTAAAAAAATGCATAAAAAATAAAGATATAGTGGCATTTTTATTAAAAGCATACAAAAATTCATACACGTCTTATATTTTCTCTGCTCAACCCTATAACCCCAATTTTTTCCCAAACCCTAATTTTTGAAGTCCCCAAAATTTCCTCTATCATTTCCCAAAATCCCCAAACTAAAATCCCTAAATCGGTTTTCCTCACCTTCCAATCCAATTTTTCTCGTCAAGATGAGAACAATGCATCCAAGACGCTTCAAATCCAACCCTAGTTCCTTCAATCACACCATGCGGTCTTGTTGCTCACCATCTTCTACTCGAACCTCTTGACATCTCTTTAATGAGAGGACTCGATGGCGGCTACCATCTTTGTAGTTATCGCTTTCGAACTCAGACTCGAGATATGGCTAAAGCGGTTGTGGTTATCAAAGACTCTGGTTGGTCGTCCTTGGTCCCACAAGTATCACAGATCGAAGATGCAAGGCATTACGGTGATATCCACCGCTCAACGTCCCATTCACAAATCCAAGTCCACTTTTCATGATTTCTTGAAGGACCCTTCGACAATCTGTAGAGGATGGGTTGATTAGAGCCCCATGAGCATTAACTATAGACCATCTTAATTAGCACTCTTTTCTTTGTTCTTGCTATGTGTTTGACACGGGTTTTTCACGTTGAAAATTATTAGCTTTAGGCAACCATGAATGCTCTTGCGCAACTAACCGTAACTTTCAACTCGCAGACAAGGATACTTGGGTTGGACTCTAAGCTTCATAAAAGCCTTTTGATACCCTTGGAGAAATCAAAGTAGATTTTCATGTGCACTCAAATATTAGTTGGTTCTAGTTTTCTTTTATTTCCATATTTATCTGAAAAATTTTTAAGCGTATATTTTTGGGTTGAATGCAGTTCAAGAGATGATGGTTCTTTTGTCTCTTATATTGGGTTTAGAATCCAGCATGACAATGCTCGTGGACCAATGAAAGGCGAATTCGTTACCATCCCGAGGTTTGCCTAAATCCATGGCCTTGGTTGCAAATATAATAGTTTAGGATTTGGTTCATTAGACAAAAAGAATTAGATGTACAGTCAAGTTTCGCACTTTTTGAATGATTTAAGGTGGACTTATCAGTTGAAAGCGAGATTAGTGATGATAGTTATAAATGGCAAAATATTCCTATCTTTCATAACGACTTATGAAGATTATGTATGTTTTACTCCAGATTTTCCAATCAGTACTTTGTATGGACATGTTTTTGTTGCTCTAGGTTGATCCGATGAGGTGAACGCACTTGCTCGATTAATCACTTGGAAGGCAATTGTAGCAAATCTTCCATATGGTGGAGCGAAGGTGGAATTGGTTGTAATCCTAGAGAGTTAGCGTAGCGAACTAGAACGAGTTACGCGTTTTCACCCGTAAGATCCATGATCTTATTGGAATTCATAGAGATGTTCGCTTTGACATGGGAACTAATTCACGGTACCCCTATTTCTTGTCCATTGAAAGTGCTTATTAGTTGTTAATGTTAATTAAGCGTACTCTTATGTTAGGCGGGACAATGGCATGGATTCTTGATGAATATTCAAAATTTCATGGTTATTCACTGCTTGTTATTCTTGGAAAACCGATTGTAAGTTTCTCAGAGAGATTCTCACATTTATCAAGGCGTGTTTGATAGAGTAGGAATAGTTTTTTAGCTCTTGTATATTGGTTTGGCATTGTAGGAGCTTGGGGTTCACTAGGAAGAGAAGTCGCAATCTGGGTGGGAGTTGTTTTTGCAAGCGAGTTTCTTCTTGATGAATATGGGTATCTATTGCTAATATGAAGTTTGCTATCCGGTACTTCGAGATTCTTCCTCTTTAATATGCTTCTTTGCATATAGTGTTTGGTTTAATAACTTGAATTGCTATCTTTTAGGGATTTGGTAATGTGGGATCTTGGGCATCATTTATTCATCAAAAGGTGGGAAGGTTGTTGCGATTAGTGACATAAGCGGTGCGATAAAAAACCCAAACGGAATCGATATCCCGACTTCTTTGAAACAAAGAGAAAGCTTATAGTTTGAAGGATTTTGAAGGCGGAGATGCCATGGATCTAAATGACGTGCTTGTTCATGAATGTGATGTTCGATTCCTGTGCATTAGGTGGAGTTCTTAACAAGTACATACTCGCACTTCTTACAAACAAAGCTTACTGTTCATCAATTCCTTCCTTTTCCTTTCAAGAATCAAAAGTGAATTTATTTCAATTTCTTTCAAAGGAAAATCTGCGATGTTAAGGCAAAGTTCATCATAGAAGTGCAAATCATCCTCTTGATCCGAAGCGGATGAAGTAATATGGCAACTGTGCCTTCAACTAAGTTTTTCATCAAGTAATTTTTGTTTCAAACATGGTTACAAAACGAAATCTACATTTCATGCAGATTTTATCCGGAAAGGAGTGATTATACTCCCGGACATATATGCAAATTCGGTGGTGTATTTGTAAGTTACTTTGAATGGGTTCGAGTAATACCAACTATTCACTTTCCCACACTTGCTCTTAAAGCATAATTTTTTTTGAACTAAACAAATTGGGCTATTTTATATATCTAATAGAAGAAAAAATAAAACAGAAATACAAATGGGTGACCCATACACAAGGAAGCTATTAACTAATGGCCCTAACCAAAGCAAACTAATAAGATAAACATAAACATAAAGAAAAGCGAGCAATTGTAAGCAATTAATTAAAGCATAATGTTAAGTTGTGCATTAATAACATCATTTTGTGTTGGAGTATATCTAGTTTATAACATAAGTTCATTATGCATTAGAGTGTCCACATTTACGATAACATGACCGTGTATGTTGGTATAGAACATTCAAGGATTTATGTGGGAAGAAGAAAAGGTCAACTATGAGCTTAAGAGGTACATGAAGAGAGCTTTCAATGACATCAAAGCAATGTGCCATACTCATAATCGCAACCTTAGAATGGGAGCCTTACATACAAGAGTCAACAAAAGGTCGCTCGTACTTCTACGGTTTTGAGGGTTGGGAAGCATGATAACCATTCCTCCTTACATTCCTTGTAATATATTGTTGTAAATACTGCGAGGCTTTATTTTGTACCTTGTTTCATCCTTAAATCGTATCTTGAACAAAAGGGAGTTACTTTACGAAGGATATTTTTCTTGCAAAGTTATAATTCCCAATCAAAACTTAGGTATGTACAAAATGGCTTTATTTCCTTTAAAAAGTTCTTTTATAAGAGAGTGTATTGAATAGTTTTTCAATTGCGGTGAGATTTATAGAAATTTTCCACCGAGGTAATCACTTATGATTAATGGGTGCAATTAGAACCGAACCCAAAGGTATGGTATTCGGGTGGGTTAAGGCGCTTTTAAGTGGTGGGAAGAAGGAAATGCGGGACTCTTTCCATCAACAACTTAACTTCATTCTCAAAGACTGACCCCATGTGGGACGGGTTTGTTATCGATGTGCCAATAACTTTTTTTCACTTTATTTAAAATTATGTTATAAATTTCTTATGCATGTCATTCCCTTTTTGTCAATAATGTTGATAATATGCCTTACTATATGGTCTTGAAATTCTTTTTCACGAATGAATTGCAATGTGTTAAGAGATTCATTGGGAAATAAAATGACATGTTATGATCTACCCTTTTGTGTTTCAAAGATTATCTGGGCTTAGCTTTCTATTGATTTTGGGGTAGAGCTTTTAAGGACTACTTTTAAGCGATACTAATCTTGGTGCTAATTTATGGCAAATTTTCGGTCATTACCTCTTTACATGGGAATATAGAGGTATGCATTGTCTTTCGATTATCATGCCTTCTTTTTTAGGTTATTATTTTGCGGTGTTGTAATGTAATTGTCCCTTTAATTTCTATAATTTAGTCACCACATTCACTCGGCTAGTGATGTTTTACACATAAAGCACTCGCTTTCAACTCTCTTTGCTTTGTTTGGATAATGTTAATTCTAATGGAAGGTTTTGGCCATATGGAACTAAGTTGATTAGTGAATAAAATGATAATATAATGTAATGGGAGCGAGTAGTAGGAGCAGGTATATCCGTATCAAAGTTGGTGCCACTTTCGATTGTTAATTTAGGTAGTGCTTAAGTCACTACTTTTACATACATGACCATCTTAGATGTCCAGGTTGAGGATTTTGTTAATTTTATTTGGTGCCTCACTTACTTCTCTTAACCATTATATAGTATGTCTTATTTCTTGTATTTCCTCTTCAATGTTGCGGGACGAATTTGAGTCTTTATGCAATGAAACACAGTATTCCTTTTATACTACTACGTTGGTTTGTTTCATTGATATCATTTTTCATGCACTGATGTAGCTTTCTTTTATCACTTAGATATGTACATGAATCAAGTAAAGTGGTAGATGACATTTGCTCCCAAATCCAAGTAACATAGAAGAGCATCTGCTGGGGGATAGAGTATTGCGTGGCAAAGCTTTTAGATACATGAATTAATAACTGTTTGATGCCTTATTTTAACACTTTACTATTTGAAAGTAAATATATTTTACATATTGATTTGTTACTATTGGTTTTAGGATGAGGTTATGTCATTTTATGCATTAAATTATGATAACCTTTAATGTCTCATTACAAACACACTCACCTCGTGTTATTCATATTGGATTTTACATTTTAAACTATGTATATATTCAGAATTAGTGAAATGTTCTTTGATACTTGCAGTTCCAAAAAAATGAGAGTAATCTAGAAAGTGTCTGTAACTAGTTTCTTTTCCCTGCTTCTTTTATTGGCTGGTTTTACGGTGTGGCTTAATTTGTTAATTAAAATTTTAGTATTGATTGGCTTAATTTTTTTTCTGGTTTAAATGTTATGGGTTGAAAAATGTTTAATTTTACTAATTTTCCCTTAATTTTTTTAATATTTTAATCTTATTCTTTTTTTGTAATTTTTTTTATTTTTCATGACTTTTAGCGGCGTTTTTAGAAAAAGCGCCGCTAAAAGTCGTAACTCTAATGGCGTTTTAGAAAAAGCGCCGCTAAAATCGTGACTTATGTGGCGTTTGTGAAATAAGCGCCCGAGAAAAGTTATTGTTTTTAGCGGCGTTTTGAAAGCGCGCTAAAAATCATGTTTTTAGCGGCGTTTTAGAAAAAAGCGCTTAAAAGTCGCCACATTTAGCGGCGTTTTGGAAAAAAGCGCTAAAAGTCGCCACATTAGCGGCGTTTTAGAAAAAACGCCGCTAAAAGTCGCCACATTTAGCGGCGTTTTGGAAAAAAGCATTAAAAGTCATGTTTTAGCGGCGTTTTGGAAAAAGCGCGTTAAAAGTCATGGTTTTTAGCGGCGTTTTATCACAAAACGCGCTAAATTTTTTGGCGCCTCTTTTAGCGGCGTTTTTGTGGCATTTTCAAAGTATGAAGCTCTATTAGTGGCGCTTAAAAGCCGCTAAAAGCCTAAAAAACGCCGCTTAAAAGTCATTTTTTTGTAGTAGCGAGAATACATGTCAAAGATACCATGTTCAAATGTTGCTGGTAGCTTAATGTATGCTATGGTATGTACAAGACCTGACATTTCACAAGCAGTTGGGGTCGTGAGTAGGTATATGCATGATCCAAGAATGAAGTATTGGCAAGCTATGAAATAAATTTTGTGATATATCTAGAATACAATGGATATTGGATTGTTTTTTTTAGCAGGAAGATAATCATGGTGTGGTTGGATATTGTGATTCAGACTATGCTGGTGATTTGGACAAACGACGATCAACTATTGGTTATGTGTTTACCCTTGCAAAGCCACCAGTTAGTTGCAAGCATACTTTACAGTCAACAATTGCTTTATCTTCTACAAAAGTAGAGTATATGTCAATCACAAAGGTTGTAAAAGAGGCAATTTAGCTTTAAAGGTTGCTTGGCGAATTGGAAATTAAGCAGAAGTATGTCAAAGTACAATGCAATAATCAGAGTGCTATTCAGTTAGAAAATAATCAAGTTTATCATGCAAGGGCGAAGCAAATTAATGTCTGGTATCATTTTTTACAAGAGATTCTAAAATAAGGTGGAGTAAAGATCCAGAAAATGCCAACCATTGAGAATCCTATATATCGATATAATAACTAAGGTTGTGGTTGCGGTCAAGTTCCAACTATATTTGGACTTGATCAATGTTAAAACTTGAAGGTTGGAATTTGAAGACACTATCAAATGTTGTTTTGCAAGGAGATTGAAGATGTAAAAATTTACTAAGGTGGAGATTAATTTGTTGAAATGGCACAATCCCACATCTAAAAAATACAAGGTTGTGGAGAGTTTGTACTACTATAAATTGGGGTTGTTTCTCCACGTTTGAATCATCTCAAATTTTGTCATTTTCTTCATAAGGTAATTTTTCCCTTTTCCTATTTGTAATTTTTCATTTGAATCTTTTGCAGTGAAATTTTAGGGAGATTCTATCCAGAATGTTGTGTTTTAAGCGAGACCGTTTATGACCCCTCTAATTTTTCCTGAAATCAAACTTAACATAGTTTTCTAGTACAATAATTTACTCTCTTTTACTCTATTCGCACAACAATTACACACCATAACTTTTATAATACTGAAAAATAAGTATACTTTTAATCCTTCTAATATAGTTAACTAATCAAGTAACATGTTTCTAGATTAAAATTTTATTAAATATTAATTCGCATTTAAATTTCAACTTATGTACTTGTAAATGTTTAGAAAATTTTATTAAATAAAACTGTTAGGAAAAAATGTTAGATAGTAATTGATTAACAGCATATGAATAAATATAATAATTTTAATACTAAATAATTATAAATTAAGAGTATATGATATATAAGTAAAGGGTACAGTTGATAAAATTATATTAAATGGTATATAACATAAAAGTAAATAATTAATGATAGAGAAGTTCTCTTTTAGGCTCAGCGAGACGGTATGGAGTTTATCATCATTAAATTGGATTTGCTTCAAGTGTTTAATGCTCTAATTCGCGATTGCTCAAAGGTCGTTGACTTCGTTTTGGTAATTGAAGATTGTATGGAGATTAAATCTTTGTTTTGGAATCTTAACCTTTTCTTGGACGAAAAGGAATAATAGTAAGGTAACACAACCTTTCCTCAGGCTGCTCTCCGATGTACTAGTTTATTCCACTTGGGAATTACTTTCAGAGTTCCGTATCCTCGTTCTAAATTTGGATGTCCCTATAGTGACAGCCATTGGGAGACGAAAATCTAGAATCAGATGTATGGGGTAATTCTTTTGGTTTTGACTTGAGTTTTATCCTCACTTCTAGATGGCCTTTTTCTTTGTGCTCATTGGATTATCCTATTGAGATATTTTCCTTTAAAAAGAAACTAGTGTATATATTAAACCGGCTTAATTAGTATCTAATATTACAATATTTCACAGAATAAGTTGGTGTAGAACTATAGCTACCTCCATTCCATTGCTTTGTGTCCTTCCCAAACAAATAATGATAATAATAATAATGATAAACTCAGTAGAACAAATAATTATAGCTTTATTAACCAATTAATGTAATATCTTAACGTCAACAACTGTACGTTACGTCACATATTTGTGGTTGCACTATTCTTCATAAGATAAACAACTTCTAAACATGAACAATGGAATGAATAAATAAATAATGTTGTTAAAGTGAGATTAAAATAAGGTTAAAGATGCCCCGCTAACTCCTAAACAACAAGCACTTGAGGCGTTCAACTAATACATTTTCTGTTTGGGAATTAGCATCTATTTCTTCCTGCCGGACCCCTTTAATCGAAGAGGGCAAGTACAACTGTTCATCAACACCCATGTGTTCTTGCTTCCATTTTTGTTACACTAAATAATTGCATCCACTTTATTCATCACTATCTACTTAAATAAATACTTCTTTTCCATTAATATGCCTAGTATACAATCCTTGTCGAACTACAATTATTTTTTTATACAGTCAATTATCCCTTCAATTAGTAGATTAGATGGGTCATGATAAATTTCGATAAAGTGTTTTTGATGGAATCAGGTTAAGTTCATGTAGGATGTAAATTGAGATGATACCATTAACCCAAGCTGATATGACATATATTTTAGGTGCAGAATTATCTTACTATTGTATTAGAAAATAGGGACTTAGAGAGCAATATTTTTGTTGAGCCATATGATTGGGGAGTCTCAATTATGTCCCCGCCCCCCCCAAAAAAAAAAAAAAAAAAAAAATATTCATAATTGAAAGACTAGTCCTGGCATGGGTTCCACCAAAGGCAGGCTAAAACCAAGCCTTTTGGGACAAGTCTAATATAACATACCTGGCATGAAATGTGACTTATTGACTAATTTCTTTATTTGTTAAACATTATTTTGGTTGTTATTTTTCTTAAGAAAATTCCTTTTAATGTTTAATATTTTTGAATTTTAAAATTAAGTCTAATTATTAATATATATTTTTAAAATTTGTTGGTGAAATGTTTTAAAATAAAATATGCATTTAATAATAATGTGATTAAAATTATGTTATAATAAATTTAAATTTTAAAATATAAAAATAAAAATAAAGAGATTAAGTAGTTATGAAATATTTTAAACCAACAAAAATTCGATGAAAAACATGGGAGGCCGACATGATACAGTGCTAATAATAATTGGCGTTTCATCAACGAGCAATTAATTACTTATCCGATCCGTCACTTCATGGCCAACAATACAAAAAAGAAGCTTAAATCAATATTTTCTTACTAACTCGCACCCTTGTACAATTGCTCGGCTTTAATATGGCCTTTAATCGGTTAAAATTGATTTTAATTATGTGGGTTATCCATCCATTTCTAATACAAACACATATAATTATTCAACCTAATTACTTAAATTTTTATTCATAAATAATTATTTTGAATATTAATTAAATTAATTATTCAATTAAATAATTTCACACCTAATTCTAATTTCGTTAAAATAATCATAATTTTACTATAATAGAATGTATGCATAAATTTATTTAATTGTCTAAATAAAATGGAACTACATCAACTAATTAATTTGAGCCTCACCTTGGAATCAACTATTTAATTTTTCTAAATAAATAATACACCAAATAAATTAAATTAATTTCCTAGTCATCTATTGTCTTCTCGAGAAAATGTATTTATTGTAGATAGTAATACATACAGTCTATTTCTCATATGTCGATTTAATCCATACATTCAATTAGTTCTTATTATGCAATTCGTACTGAGTTATGATGAGCCAGTGGAAAGACTTCTCAAAAATATATAATTGGGGCTTCAATAATTTGTAACTAACTTTCGATTCTATGTCTATTCATTTCAAAGTTATTTAGTCATTATGTCAAATCATCGTGATTGATTTCTATGCGTCTTGGACGTACCGACATCTAGAGTGTGAATATTGCAACTAAAATATATGGAATTGAGGCGGTGTCCGCAAGTATACGGGCCAGGTTGTAATATAGTTACAACGAAGTAGGTAAGTACTCCAAGAATCGTACCTAAAAGAGGCGAGTACTAAATTAATGCTAACCTAAACACAAATAGAAGTAATTAGTAGTTTAAATAAATTATAGTATTATAAAATATAAAAGGAAATATTTTGGGGTTTTTATAAATAATGAAATTAAAATAACAAAGAGAAAGTGAACTTGGGGTATATATATGAATTCTAGCTCAGTCAAATCTAAGTATGGGTGATTAGCTCGCTTTGGTGATCATAACTAATTCCTATTTCGAGTTTCTACTCAATCAACTAGTTGCTACCTAGTAGAATCTATCGATCCTTCACTAAACTAATGAGTCGACAAGAACTAATTATCTCTCAACCTCACAATCCAGACTAGCTCGGGGCTAAGGTGTTCATGGATAGGTCATAACAATTTTCGATTAATTCCTAGCTAAATGACTTTCTAGGGTCGCCAAGCTTAGGGTTTAAGTTCTTCTTCTCCCAAACAATTGATCCGCTAAGAAAACTCTACATAGCAATTAATCACACTTCCACTCACTAACCCCTCATAAAATGATTAGTACCTCGTGGATCTCATGAACACAATAATCTTGATAATAAAGATAAACATAAATAATGAATCAAGAGAAAGGTTTAAGATAATCCTAAATTGTATTGATTTAAGCTTAGAATCCACAATAGTTTGATCACGATTACAACTCATGTTCCTTGAAGAACACGAAATAGAAAAGAACTAAAAATAAACCTAAAGCCTAAAAGAAAGGAAAACCAAAAACTAAAATTACAAAGAAAACTTAAAGTATGAACAGTCATCCTTAAACAAGTGTTTTAAGAGTAAATTTATAGAGTTAGGGTTACCGCCGTCCTTAACCCTAGGTCAGTTGACGTTCTCGTGTTTAATTTTCATTATGCGGACCAAAACGCTCTTAGCTCATAAGTGCTTCCTATACAGAACTAGTGTTCGACACCCTAGTCCCGTCCCGCAACATCAAAGGCAGTATGCATGGTTCAGGGGTAGCTTCAAAGGACTGTCGTGACATCCCTTGGCTATATCGCGACACTCAATGCAGTATAACAATCCTAGCATTCTGCTCTCTATGTCGCGACATCGAACTCCCTATGCCTTTGAATGGTCTCATGCACATTTACTAAATACGTTAGCTCACCTTTAGGCTTCAGTCGGCCCCTAAGGTTAATAAAAAGACTCAAAATGCACTTTTTGTTGAATTTAACTAAACTAAGAAAACATAAATAAACATACTAAAATTTCTCGTAATCAAGCTCCTCAAGTACGAAAACTAATTTAATTTGTTACACTGAATTACAGCAGATCAAACTCCCCCACATTTAAGTCATTACTTGTACTCAAGCAAAGCAAGACAAAAACAAAAACATAAAAGACGACCCTTGAACAAGTATAGTACAAAGATTGGTTTTGGAGTGCATAAGTAGGCATTTTCATGTTAACATATAATGTCACATCCCAAAAATCGAGTTAGTAGAAATTGGGTTAGTGAACCAAGAGTGGACATGACCTATTTTTAGATAAATGTTATAGGAATTGTAACTTGTAAATTGATTTCATTTAGTGGTTAGTGTCTAATTGTATGCTTGAGGTTATGTTTGATTCCCTTCCCTTAAAAGTTTTTTATTATATTTTATCCCACATTTGGCTTGATACGTATAGATTATATTTAATTTTTGTATGCTTACCAACAAGAATGAGCATGTTGGTTCAATGGTTAAGATTTAACATTCCCTTTGGTCCTAAGTTCGAATCTTGTAGTGCTCAAAGTGAGAATTATTTTTGCCATAATCTAATTTATTTAAAAAAAATGGAGAGATCATCTCCTCAAAACTATCCTTGTGACATCCCCTCTCTCCGCATTCTCCATTTTGTTTTCTTGTTTTTTTTTTTTTACACGATGGTTTTCTTTTGTTGTTGAAACTCCCTGTCGTCCCCTCCTTCTTTTTGATTTCTTTTTCTTTGAGTTACTATCTTTCATATTCTTTATCACCACTTTTAACATTAACCAGCACCATACTACTCGTACGTCTCAACATCACTAGTAGCAACAACCATCGCATTCTGTTGTACGCAATCGGCAGTTATCGACTTATGTCGCACGCAATCAACAGTCATTGATAGTTAACGACTTTTGTAGCACCATGTGCGGCACCAGTCGATAGCAATAGTAGCCTTTAGTGACCCACGGTTGATTCTATCAACATTCGATAGCCCTTATTTGCGGCTCCTAGCCATCCTCTGCATAGATCAAATGTGGGTCCTAACCTTTTTTTAATTCGTGTGTGTGTCTTATTCATAAATAAATTGTGTGACTTATTGATTATCAAATGCATGTGTAAATAAATCGTGTTGAGTCGTATATGTGTTAATCCTAACCCTATGTGATCTATGAGTGTATGATAACAGTAAATGATTTTGTGTTTTAATTGATATCGTTCGATTCTAGCCTGTGTTTTCTTCTGGCAGAGAATGAATGTAAGTATTTTCTCTAACTGTAAAATTTGGTGTAAGCCGATTGATTGTGGGTGTGTTTCAGTTATGGCCGAATACGGGTAAGTAAGTTGGGTGACATAATTGAAGGTGAGTATGCCCTAATTTGAGTTATCCGAATGCGTATGTGTCCCTATTGTGTTGTTGAACATGATACTTGCTTGTTTTTGTGATGCTCGAATATACCAATAGCACGTTTTGATCTATTAACTATATGTGCAATTAGCATGTTTTGATCTGTTTTATCTACATATGGGTAATATGCCAATAACAAGTTTTCATCTGTTAATTATGTGTGCAACTACTATGTGCTGATATGTTTTATCTGCATATGGCACGTTTGATTTGAGTAAGCTCATTTATGTTATGCCATTTGCATGTACATTGGAGTTAGATCGTGTATGGTTTGGAGGAAGTTCTAGTAGACTATGATATGCGATTCTAGCGGTTTATCCACAAATTCTGATTTGGCAGTTAAACTGCATTATCTGTTTCGGTGGTATTTTTGCAATAAATCTAGCAGCTTGTCTGCATAATTTTCGGTCGCTAAAGACCACAATTTGGCGTAATGGATGGATGGGTTTTAGTAGCTCTATTTGGTGTAATGGAATAGATAAAACTAGTGTGTAGCGAATGGAGGTAGGATCTATTCTGTTGACACTTTTCATTGCATATTTGATCGTACCCATGCCCATGCACTGGTTGATAATAGCCATGCTTATTATAAATTTTGCTTTGATGGTGATGATTTGCTATGTACCATTGTTGGCTTTGTATGGATGGCTTATTGTTTTTCTGATAATGTCTTTATGTCTGAATTGTTACAATTAAACTCACACTGAGCTTCTTAAAACTCACCCCCTAATTTTTCCCCTTTTAATTAATCCTTAAAGTTAAGATCGAATGCGACATTCGGAGGGCTTGTCTTGAACTTTTATAAATAAAGTATTTCTTTTAAAATATTGTTATCATATTATTTTTGGGACTATAATGTCTTTTTTTTTAACTGTGGCATGAGCTTGGTTTTAGATTTTAGGTTGCGTTATTTGGGATTTTATTTGCATGTATGGTATTTATACTGAAAATCGATCAAACATGCAAACTGATTTTAATTCATAAGAAATATGGATTTGAAATATAAATTGCGGATTTCACGATTATTTCCAACGCGTAATAAATAATGAGTTTTGAAAAAAAATTCAAAAAAATAGAAAAAAATCAATTGAGCTTTCAAAAATATCACGTTGCCTAATAATTCTTGGTTGACTTGATAATTTGATGTTTTATTTAAACTAAGGAAAATGCACAAGTTTTTTTAAAATTTGTTAGAATAGGAGTTTTAAAAGAATCTGAACGTTTAAATTTGCCATTTCGGTGACCAATGTAACATTCAGAATCTGGTTATAACGTGTAACATCCCAAAAATAGGGTTATTCGTGATTGAATTATTTTGCTTGTGTTTAAATTTATGTGATATTATTTGTGGTGTTATAAGACTTAATTAGGGTCTTGAGTAAGCTCGGTTTAGTAGGATAATTTTAGTTTGGCTTAATTGATGAAGGGATCATGTGAGCTTAGCACTTAAGTTAAATTAAGTAGCAATAAGTAACATAAGTTAAGTGCATGGCAAGATGGTAAGGCGCATGGAGATTAGCTTGAGGAGAGGTTGAATCCCTTAAATAGCATTGGGACAACTTTTATTTTGCTTTGGTATGGTAAGTGTCGGCCAAGGATAATTAAGGTAAAGGTTGACCTTGTTATTTTGGTTAGTAGACTATAGGTTTAAGGCAAGTATTAACTTATGGAAGGGAATCAAGTAATTAAAGAAAATATGGAGACATGGGGCTAGTATCAAGGAAAACGTTTTGGAAAGAAATCCTATGCCTTTATGCCATGAACTTGGGCGGCATTGTGGCTAAGGAGGGAGTTTTGGCGAATATGCTAGTGTTGGTAAGGCTTAGGAAAATTTTTGGTCATTTCTTTCATTTGGTGCAAAAGTTGCAAAACAAATTTTCTCTCAAAAACTTTTCTCTTTGGCGAATTCTACTTTGTGGTAAGCCTAAACTCTTTTGACCATTTGGTCATTTTATGCTCAATTTCTATTTTCTCCATCTCAATCTCTCAAAACCAAACTTGCATTTAACCTTTTGTTCTCCCATTTATTTTGCTTAGACATCAAAAACCTCCTATACACTTCTCCTTGCCGAAACTATATTTCTTTTCCCATTATTTTCTTTTTGACATATAGCCGAATATACCTCTTTGCTGTGCCAAAAATATTCTTCTTCTAACTTGATCAACTTTGGCCGAATATTGAAGGTAAGATAGTTTTCCTTGGGACTTCTTTAGCAATCGGTTTTGGTAAGGTGGTAAGGGTTTATTTCAAAGGTTTATTTTTTTTTAAGTTTTCGTTTAAGTAGAAGGCTAATAACCTATGATGATGATGGTTGATTGTAGGAAGGTGAGGCCGATTCTTTTAGGAGTGTGGCTAGTGTTGAAGGCTTTTGGGTAAGATTTTAGGTTCACAAGGAACCCTTCTCAAATATTTTGGTTTGGCGAATAGGCCATGGTTCTAATATTCATTCTTGGCGAATATAGGACAAGAATTCTTGTGTGGCCGATTTGTTTATTGGGATTTAGAACTCTTGTTGGTGCAGTGTGTACATACACACCTTATAACTTTAATATGCTATGTGTTATTTTATGTCTAATCAATTTGTGTAGACATGGATGTAATACCTTTATGATATTAGCAAGGACTCGGGTAAGTCTTTATTGCTATGAAAATTATTAATTAATGCTTTTGGGAAGCATGACACATTTGGTATGTGAAATATTCGATTTGTGGCCTATGATAATCGATTGGATGTTGTTAAATAAATCAATCAACATGATTTTTGTATATGCATATGAATGATTGGTATGGGTTGATGAGAGGAGGGGGTGATAATTGTGTCGACGGACACGGTGTTTTGGTAACACAATGTGACTACGGTCACGGAGGTTTGGTACCTCCAGAGGTTTGGTACCTCATAGCGACTTGTCCTGTGGTTTATACCACCGTGGGTTGGCCCCACTTTGAGATATGGGATTGTCGCGGTGATTTGGTATCACACGATGGGTTGGCCCCATCACTTGATTTGTGACTTGGTCACGGTGTTTTAGTAACACAATCGTGTCTTGGACACCGTGATTTGGTATCACATTTGTGACTATATGTCACAGTGGTTTGGCACCACCAGTGGTTTGGTACCACACGGGGTAGAAAAAGGTGTTTGGTTGGCTAGGTTGGGTGCATATTTTAATGCATGTTAAATTGTTATAAATTGTGTATGTTGTAAAATTAAACCGGGAAAAAGGGTTACACATTGGGTCTTTATGACTCACCTTTTTCCTTTAATTTTTCAGGTGATTCGTAGATCGCGGGTAAGGAGCCGGATGGACTTGAGGTGGCCATGCAGTGGAGACTTTTAATAAATAAATTTTGGATTTTAATTATCTTTCTTTTGGGTTTATGTTACTTATTTGTAATAAGGCCTCCTAAAGTTATTTTTATTATTGTTGCATGTTTGAATGTTTTGTTTAAATTATTTGATGATGTTAAAATGGATGCACATGTTTTCTAAACTTTTAAACGCAAAATGTTTTAAAGTACCATCGGGTACATTTGAAATTAATAAACAACTCGACTCAACAAATATTTTCTTTGAATTAAGTATGGTTTTAACAAATAAAATTTCAATTGAAAGGCAATTCGACTAAGTTTTAAAATGGTTTTTCAAATGTTTTCTCAGTAGCAAACCAAATTCGGTCATATTGTTTGGGCGGGTTTGGGGTGTTACAAATTGGTATCGAGCCAGTTCAAAGCTCATTTGTGGGGCCCAAGGCCCAAAAATGTTTTAGTAGGCCTAATTGAAATATTTTGGTTTTGAGTAAGCATGGCACCAGAGTCTCCGGCACCTATCCGCCCAGGTAAGTACTCCTAACTTCTGTATGATATATTTTCTATAGAAGGGTAGGAAGCATGGGACGTAGATAGTGATAAGTATTTTAAACTTTAGGACTAGTTTACCTCAAACAATGACATAAGACTTTAATGGCCTAATTAAAACCAACCCGTGACTAAGTCGCCGAGTTAGGGTGTGGTAACCTTAGTACGCATGTCTAGGATTGGATCCGGAAGAGCTTGGTATTTAAGCAGTCCTCGTGACTCACCTCCTCTTCGCGGGATTCCTACCTGGTGCGTAGCTTCGGTTCACCCTAACCAAGAGGACTCGGTCATAGGCAAAACCCTAAATAAAACCCGAAAGGGACTAGTCATGTTTTAAGGAAAACTTCAGTTTTAAAATCACTAAATTATCTCTTTTAGATAGTAGGACAAATTAATTTTCAAAAAAAAAAAAACATCAAATATTTCCGGTTCATCAAAATTACCAAAATGCCCCTAGTGGCAAAATTACGAAAATACCCTTGGTTTTAGAATCACCAAATTACCCCAATTTCAATAAAATCTTCTTACTTTGCAAAAGTAGCCAAAAAAAAAACTTGTATTTCAAAATATATACACTGACTTTTGGAATTTACAAAATTACCCCTGATTTACAAAATTACCAAAATACCCCTGGTTACAAAATTTTGCCATACCTTTAAATGAAGAATTTTTCGAAAATACTCCTCAAATTTTGAAATTACAAAATGATTTGATTTATTAAAGTTCTCAAATTTCTTCGATTTATTACGAAAATACCCTTGTAGGAAAAAGACGAAAATACCCCTGGGTTAGAAACGGACAGAAATGCCCGAAGAGTGCATAAGTATGAAAGGTATTAGGGAATGGATGTACTTTTACGTGTGAACTAGATAGAAGACTTAAAAGCATTTGTTTGATCGAAAGAATATCTATTAAATTCTTTTCATAAAATTTCCTCATGGATAATCAAGTGAAACATGTTCTAATTCATAAAATTTCCTAATCGATTAAAGAGCGATAGTTAGAATGAGTTTTAGAGGACGTGGCCGCCGTGGACGCCGGAAGGGTAGGATGATGATGTCGAACACCGTCCGGTCGGTCAAGGATCTCGAGAACGACATACCACTACCACCACCCCAACTTTTCGAGTGAAGAGCGAGGATCGGATGGGTGAAGACGCGGTGTCACAAGCGATGTGCGGGTTCGGAAAGGATATTGGAATGGGTGGAGGTGGAGGAGCTCGAAAATCCAGTACCGAAAGACTTGAGCTAATGGCGCTGAATTTTTCCGAGGTGTATCTGGGTAGCACCAAATCTGGCGAGTATTGGCTAGAATCGACCGAAAGAATCATGGATGAGATAGATTTGACAAATGAGGAGAAACCGAAAGGCGGTGTCACTTCTCAAGGATGAGTCATATCGATGGTGGATCACGATTCGAATGGTGCGGTAGCGAAGATCTCACTGGGACTTCTTTAAGGCGGCATATCAAAAGAAATATATTGGGTCTAGTTACATCGATGCACAAACGTAAGGCATTCCGAGTTTGGTCCAAGGAGTAAAGCAGATCGAGTATGAGGTGAGTTCTTAAGATTGAGCCAATATCTTTGAAGGATTGTGGCTTGAACACGATCGATGTGTTCGCTTGAAGATGGGTTGAAGGACGGTGAGATTGTTGATTGCTCCACATCGGGAGCGAGTTTGCTACTCTAGTTGAAAAGGCTAAGATAACCGAAAGAATAAAGGAATGGAAGGCGAACTATGACCAGGAATAAGCATAAGAGGATATGGATCATCCGGGTCGGTGGCAATGTTCGAGAAGAGGGCTAGGCAAAATGAGCCGAATCGATGCAGGAGGTGCATATCGCTAATCAAAGACCAAAGACGATTGTGTCGATGTGAGAAATTTCATTGGGGCGAATGTTGGATTTGGAGGAAAAATTTGTTTCGAGTGTGGTTATTTGGACCACCGTGTGAGGATTGTCCACGTAAGCAAGCAAGGAATCGGTCCAAGGTCAAGGTCGGGCTCAATTCGTGAAAGGAAGGACCAAAGACCGCAGAGAGGTCGTGGTAATGGTAGAGGAGGTAATGGTTCGGTGAGGTCACGGATCATCGTGCAGGAGGTGCAAGCAACACGGAGGCTAAGCGACTGGTTTGGTATATCTTTGAGGCGTCGTGAGGAGGGTGACGACCGGATGTCATAACCAGACGCGTTTCTAATTTTCGATCTTCCTTATGTTGCATTAATTGATGTGGGTTCTACGATTCATACGTAGCGAGTAGTGTGGTAGAGACTTTGAACCTAGACTCGAGGCTGCTGCTAGGGAGATGATCGTAATTAGCCCTTTAGGCCATTCTGTAATTGTGAACAAGCTTTTTAGGGATGTACCCTAGAACTCCAAGGGTCGTGTTCGTGGTCGATCCGATGGAACCGCCGTTTGGGGAGTTCGATTTGATCCTTTGGATGGTGGTTGGTTAAGTACCGAGCAAGGTTGGATTCTTGCCGCTAAACGCATGGTTTTGAAGACGGTTGAAGGTGAAGAAGTGGTCATGATAGGTAATAGGAGAGATTATCTATCCAATGTGGTATCTATGTTGAAAGCTGTAAAGATGGTCAGGAAGGGCTGTGAGGCGTTCGTTGTTCAGGTGTATGCTTTGGAAGCTAAAGAGTTTTCTGTAGGAAATGTTCGAACTGTAAAGGAGTATGCTGACGTATTTCCTGAAGAACTTCAGGGTTTGCCTCCAGATCGGGAAGTTGAATTCGGTATAGACTTGCTACCGAAAGCAGCACCTGATCTATATGCAGACTGCATCAATGGCACCAAAGGAATTGGTGGAACGAAGGCTCAAATTCAGGAGCTCTTGGATCAAGGATTTATCCGACCAAGTATATCTCCGTGGGAGCACTGTCTTTGTTTGTCAAAAGAAGGGCGGTTCAATGCGGATGTGTATCGACTCACCGCCAATTGAACAAGTTGACGATTAAACGGTATCCGTTACCTCGGATTGATGACTTGTTTGACCAACTGAAGGGTGCGTCAAGATTTTCAAGATTGACCTTAGGTCGGGTTATCATCAATTAAAGGTGAAGGAGGTTGATGTGCACAAGGCGGCATTCGAACTCGGTATGGGCATTACGAGTTCCTAGTGATGCCATTCGGGTTGACCAATGCCCGCGGCATTCATGGACTTAATGAATAGGGTGTTTCAACGAAGACTTGGACCAATTTGTCGTAGTGTTTATAGGCGACATATTGGTTTACTCAAAGACGGAGGAGGAGCATGACAAGCATTTGCGAATAGTTCTACAAGTAATCGAGGAGAAGCAGTTATATGCCAAATTGATGAAGTGTGAATTTTGGCTAAGGAGGTGGCTTTCTTAGGTCACGTGGTGTCGCGGAAGGATTAGAGTGGATCCCGCAAGATTGAAGCGGTGTTGGAGTGGAAACCGCCTAGGTCGGTGGCGCGAGATTCAAGTTTTACGGGTCTAGCCGGGTACTATCGAAGGTTTGTGGAAGGATTCTCGTTAATTCTTTGCAGATTAACTAAACTATTAAGGAAGGAGTACCTTTTGTTTGGTCGGAAAGACAACAAGAAAGTTTTGATAAGTCGAGGAAGATTCGTGAAGCTCGGCTCGTACAACCCGAGGCGGGAAGTTGTTTACGCTTCTTGTGATGCATCCCATACGGGTTGGGATGTGTATTGATCTGAGGAAGGGAAGGTAGTAGCCTATGCGTCCCGACAGCTAAGACCGCATGAGGTTAACTACCCAACTCACGACTTGGAGTTAGCAGCAGTAGTCTTCGCCTTGAAAATATGGAGGCATTACTTGTATGGGGAGAAGTCAGTAGTCTACACGGATCACAAAAGTTTAAGGTATCTCTTGACTCAGAAGGACTTAAACTTGAGGCAACGACAGTGGATTGAACTGTTAAAGGACTACGACTGTTCAATTGAGTACCATCCCGCAAAGCTAACGTGGTGGTGCGATCGTTAAGTCGGAAGGTCGTGGCGGACTTAAGAGCGATGTTTGCTAATTTGAGTCTATACGATGATGGAAGTCTTTTATGAGCTGCAAGTTAAGCCAACTTGGATCAAGGAGATTAAAGATAAGCGGGTTGTCGATGAGGAATTAAACATAAAGAGGTACAAGTGCAAGATGGTGGGTTAGAAGGATATAGTTTGGTGATGATGGTGTGCTATGTTTTCAAAGACGGCCCTGTATCTTAGAAGGATGTCGAATCGAGACAAAGAATTCTCCAAGATGCACATAGCGACCCATACGCTATGCATCCCGGAGGTAGCAAAATGTACGGAGATTTGCGAGAGCAGTTACAGTGGCCGGGGTTGAAGCGTGAAGTGGATCGAGTTCGTGGGTAAGTGTCGGCGTGTCGATAAGTCAAAGCGAACATCGATTACCATCGAGGTTACTTGTAGGTGAAGATTCCTCGATGGAAGTGGGAGAGGATCACCATGGACTTTGTCGGTGGATTACCTCTTACGCCTAGTAAGAAAGATTGATTTGGGTGATTGTAGATCGTCTAACTAAGTCGGCGCATTTCATACCGATGAGGGTAGATTATTCGCTTGAAGTTAGCAAAGTTATATGTAGCGAGATAGTAAGATTGCATGGTGTGCGATGTCGATTATCTCGAGATAGGGACCGAGGTTTACGTCAAGGTTTTGGAGAGCTTTGCATCAAGCCTTGGGAGCAGATTGGACTTGAAAGACTTTTCATCCGCAAACCGACGGACAATCGGAGAGAGTGATTCGAGATCTTAGAAGATATCTTTGAGAGGTTGTGTTCGGATTTGATGGTAGTTGGGAAGAATATTTATTGGCGGAATTCGCTTATAACAATAGTTATCAGCGAGCATTGAGATGGCTCCATATGAAACCTTTCAGATGGATTTGAAATGCGAACTCCTACTTGTTGGACGGAGTGGGTGAACGACAAGTTTTGGGTCCGGAGTTGGTGACCAAACCGAGGAAAAAGTTAAGGTAATTCGGGCTCGTCTCAAAGAAGCGTCGGATAAGCGAAGTCCTATGCCGATCTCAAGCGCAAGGAAATGGAATATCTTGTGGGAGATAAAGTTTTTCGAAGGTGTCACCTTGGAAGAAGGTGTTACGATTTGGGAAAAAGGAAAGCTAAGCCCTAGGTTCATCGGGCCATATCTGATGTTAAAGCGAGTGGGACCCAGTAGCTTATCACTCGAGCTACTGGCAGAATTGAATCGATTCATAACGTCTTTCATGTGTCGATGCTTAGAGCGATATCGGTCGGATCCATCACACATTGTACCGTGGTAAGAGATTGAGGTAAATTCGGACTTATCTTTTGAGGAGGAGCCGATTCGGATCTTAGATCGAGATGTTAAAGTTCTGCGTGAGGAAATCGGTACCTTTGGTGAAAGTTTTATGGCGAAACCATGGTGCGAAGAAGCTACGTGGGAACGAGAATGTGATGCTGACAAAGAATACCCCACCTTTTTCGATCGAGGTAATTTCGAGGTCGAAATTATTTTAAGGGGTAGAATCGTAACATCCCAAAATAGGGGTTATTCGTGATTGAATTATTTTGCTTGTGTTTAAATTTATGTGATATTATTTGTGGTGTTATAAGACTTAATTAGGGGTCTTGAGTAAGCTCGGTTTAGTAGGATAATTTTTAGTTTGGCTTAATTGATGAAGGGATCATGTGAGCTTAGCACTTAAGTTAAATTAAGTAGCAATAAGTAACATAAGTTAAGTGCATGGCAAGATGGTAAGGCGCATGGAGATTAGCTTGAGGGGAGAGGTTGAATCCCTTAAATAGCATTGGGACAACTTTTATTTTTCTTTGGTATGGTAAGTGTCGGCCAAGGATAATTAAGGTAAAGGTTGACCTTGTTATTTTTGGTTAGTAGACTATAGGTTTAAGGCAAGTATTAACTTATGGAAGGAATCAAGTAATTAAAGAAAATATGGAGACATGGGGCTAGTATCAAGGAAAACGTTTTGGAAAGAAATCCTATGCCTTTATGCCATGAACTTGACGGCATTGTGGCTAAGGAGGGAGTTTTGGCGAATATGCTAGTGTTGGTAAGGCTTAGGAAAATTTTTGGTCATTTCTTTCATTTGGTGCAAAAGTTGCAAAACAAATTTTCTCTCAAAACTTTTCTCTTTGGCGAATTCTACTTTGTGGTAAGCCTAAACTCTTTTTGACCATTTGGTCATTTTATGCTCAATTTCTATTTTCTCCATCTCAATCTCTCAAAACCGAAACTTGCATTTAACCTTTTTGTTCTCCCATTTATTTTGCTTAGACATCAAAACCTCCTATACACTTCTCCTTGCGAAACTATATTTCTTTTCCCATTATTTTCTTTTTGACATATAGTAGAATATACCTCTTTGCTGTGCCAAAAATATTCTTCTTCTAACTTGATCAACTTTGGCCGAATATTGAAGGTAAGATAGTTTTCCTTGGGACTTCTTTAGCAATCGGTTTTGGTAAGGTGGTAAGGGTTTATTTCAAAGGTTTATTTTTTTTTAAGTTTTCGTTTAAGCCGAAGGCTAATAACCTTGATGATGATGGTTGATTGTAGGAAGGTGAGGCCGATTCTTTTAGGAGTGTGGCTAGTGTTCGAAGGCTTTTGGGTAAGATTTTAGGTTCACAAGGAACCCTTCTCAAATATTTTGGTTTGGCCGAATAGGCCATGGTTCTAATATTCATTCTTGGCCGAATATAGGGACAAGAATTCTTGTGTAACGATTTGTTTATTCGGATTTAGAACTCTTGTTGGTGCCAGGTGTGTACATACACACCTTATAACTTTTTAATATGCTATGTGTTATTTTATGTCTAATCAATTTGTGTAGACATGGATGTAATACCTTTATGATATTAGCAAGGACTCGGGTAAGTCTTTATTGCTATGAAAATTATTAATTAATGCTTTTGGGAAGCATGACACATTTGGTATGTGAAATATTCGATTTGTGGCCTATGATAATCGATTGGATGTTGTTAAATAAATCAATCAACATGATTTTTGTATATGCATATGAATGATTGGTATGGGTTGATGAGAGGAGGGGGCAGTGATAATTGTGTCGACGGACACGGTGTTTTGGTAACACAATGTGACTACGGTCACGGAGGTTTGGTACCTCAGAGGTTTGGTACCTCATAGCGACTTGTCCCGTGGTTTATACCACGTGGGTTGGCCCCACTTTGAGATATGGGATTGTGCGCGGTGATTTGGTATCACACGATGGGTTGGCCCCATCACTTGATTTGTGACTTCGGTCACGGTGTTTTAGTAACACAATCGTGTCTTGGACACCGTGATTTGGTATCACATTTGTGACTATATGTCACCAGTGGTTTGGCACCACCAGTGGTTTGGTACCACACGGGGTAGAAAAAGGTGTTTGGTTGGCTAGGTTGGGTGCATATTTTAATGCATGTTAAATTGTTATAAATTGTGTATGTTGTAAAATTAAACCGGGAAAAAGGGTTACACATTGGGTCTTTATGACTCACCTTTTTCCTTTAATTTTTCAGGTGATTCGTAGATCGCGGGGAGGCCGGATGGACTTGAGGTGGCCATGCGGTGGAGACTTTTAATAAATAAATTTTGGATTTTAATTATCTTTCTTTTGGGTTTATGTTACTTATTTGTAATAAGGCCTCCTAAAGTTATTTTATTATTGTTGCATGTTTGAATGTTTTGTTTAAATTATTTGATGATGTTAAAATGGATGCACATGTTTTCTAAACTTTTAAGCATAAAATGTTTTAAAGTACCATCGGGTACATTTGAAATTAATAAACAACTCGACTCAACAAATATTTTCTTTGAATTAAGTATGGTTTTAACAAATAAAATTTCAATTGAAAGGCAATTCGACTAAGTTTTAAAATGGTTTTTCAAATGTTTTCTCTGTAGCAAACCAAATTCGGTCATATTGTTTGGGCCGGGTTTGGGGTGTTACATAACGTCTAAGCCAGATTTGGGGTGTTTCACATAATCCTGACATGATATATACTCGACTTGACATTTTTAAAATCAAACACCTAAGTTCAGTATATTACAAAGTACACAAACATTAAGGTTTCCAAACATATGCATCCATCAACAAATCATACATGTGATTTGATTATCCTAGCAGAATACAAACAGTCGTAAATGCAATTATTTAAAATAGTAATGTTTATATATAAATATATGTGAACGGATTTAGTTTGAACTATTGTGAGATATCAATTATATGATGAAATGTTTACTACTAATGTTATATAATTTGTAAATGGTGTTGTAACGCCCCGATTTTTGCTTAATTTCACTTTTGTAATTTTGGCATGAATAAGTGTCTGGTTCAGTGGATACGTGTTCTGGGTGTATGTGGGAGGTCCCAAGTTCAAGTCTCAACTTGAGTAAATTTTGGTATTTTTATGACTAAAGCCCAAACGTTGGTTAGTAGGCTTATAAGTATTTATTTGTAAGAACATGTCAGAATGGGCCTGCTGGTCTAGTGGTTAGGAGGAGTGTTGGGATGGAAAAGGTCTTGTGTTCGAGTTATGACAGGAGCATTATTTTTGTCTATCACGTCCAAAGAGTTTGCGTTGGATTAAAAATTTGATAGTGGGGAGAGGTTTATGGAGATAATTAAGGAGACTTGGATAGGGGAGTTATCAGAATTTTCACCAATCGATTACTCTCTCATGTTTAGACTTTTCACTTTTGTTTTCCAAACTTATGATGCTGTTTTCTTTCCCCCAGATCCCCACCTTTCTGCCGATTTTTCTTCTTTTTTGCCAGCCATAATCTTCCTTTCTCTTTACTCGTATTTTACTTCCTTTTGGACTGCAACTGTGCTTCCTTTCCCAATTGTGGCGTTTTTGAAGTAGTTACGGTAAGTGGTCTCTTGTGATTGTGAATTAAGGTTCTAAGTTTTAATTGGGGTTTTAATACTGTTGTTTTGGTAGCTTCACTCATTTGGAAACGAGACTCTTCTTGAACTACTTTGTAGGCAAGCCAATTTTAAAGCGTTAGGAGTAAGTCCCAATCGCTTATTAGTTGAGTAATTCATTTGGGTTGGTTTTAATTCATCAATTAAGTGAATAATTAAATGATTTACTGATCAATTATAGGTGCTGGTGATCTCAAGATTACGTTAAGAGAAAAAACGAACCAGGTGTGTACCCGAAAACGTAGAAAATGAGGTTTTGGCGAAAGCCGAAAACCATTCTGTCGATGCCACACAGGCGTGTGGTCACCCATGTAGTAGGCCATGTGTGAAATTGTTAGTCACCACAGTCGTGTGATCGACGAGCCAGGCCGTACGCGAGTGACATGGCCATGTGAGGGCTGAGCGAGGCCGTATGCGACACACGGCTCGACCAATTAGGCCTCGTAGGCCACACGGGCGTATAGGCCCACATGGGTTAACCACACGGGCGTGTAAGATTCTGGGCCAGGCCGTGTGATCCACACGGCCAAGGTCAATTTGGGCCAGGTGGGCCACACGGGCAGGCCTATGGGCGTGTGAGCCCATTTTTCTAGGAAACTCTGTAAGGTTGCACGGGTCGCCCAAGTCGACTGTGGACCTACCGTAGGTTCGGTAAGTAATACTTAGACTCCTAAATAAATGATCTGTCTGTCTGATTTCTATACTAAGCATGTATGTTGATCTGAATAAATATGAGTTTTAATTGCATAATAGCATGTCATTCTTGTATGTTGCATTGCATTGGGGTGGGTTGATTATGATTGGAGGAAGTATCTGAAAAGCTCTTAAGCCTGTTACCTGGCAGCTCAGCTGCAAATCTCTGATTATGTGCCGTATTTGGTACAACCCGGTGTGTAGGGCTGGGTGGGTTGATTTTATCCCCACATGGTGTGTAGGGTTGGACAGAGTTGGTGTGTAGAGGCTGGTGGGTAGGACCCTGTTATCTGCATATTCTGTCTGAAATGGGTCAATGCCCAGTAATATGTCCAAATCTGTATCTGAGTGGGCTAAGTCCACACCGTTTCTGTAATGGGTTCAGACCCGAACTGTGAATATATGTCTTTTATCTGATATTCTGTGTGTATGTTTTCTGTGGGGATTACACACTGAGTTTGCAAAAACTCACCCTTTTCTGTTTAATCTGTTCAGGTAATCCCTAGTAGTAGATGGATCGGTGCAGCGGAGGACTCGATGGTGACCACGGTTCTGGACCTTTTTGGCTTTTATTTTATTTATGGTTTTGGTTATATTTAGGAAACTTTATGTAATATGGCCTTTACGTATTTTGTTTCAAATTTGGGATTTTTATTTTTATAACTACTAACAGTAGGATAAGATGCAAGTTTTCAAAATAAATAAATGCTTTATCAAAATGCACACGAATTCGCAAATTACTTTCAATGCTTTCGCGAACTGTAAAGTATTTTGGAAAATGGACAACGTTTTGAAAATGGATAATGATGGAAACAAGTGACACATTTTGAAAGTTTCATAAGACAACAAAAAAGGGTTTTATTGTATTTATGTTTTCCAAGACACTACCATGTGACATCGTCAGATTCGGCCATAACGTCTAGGCCGGGTTTGGGGTGTTACAGGTGGTCAGGGATAAATAATTTAAGTTCTTTTTGAATTCAAATGTTATTTGAGGTAAGTTTATTTGAATTTTAGTTATGAACTTACTAAGTTTCTTAAGCTTACTTGATTTGTTCTTGTTTTTCTGTAGTTAATGTTTTGCAGAACTGGTCGAACTGATCAACTTCAGAGCTCATATTATCCAACATTTGTTTCGGTAGTTTTTTATTTGATTATTTGGTTTGTGGCATGTATATAGGGCTTTTTGTTAATGAACTTAAACTTATAGTTGAATTTGTAAATAAGTTTATAAGGTTATGTATTGGTAAGCTATGTTTCATATTAAGACTATTTGATATGGCAGTGTTTGTGCTTTTGTTTGATGTGCATTGTTTTGGTTTTGGTAATTCTTATGGTGATAGGATATATGGAATGATCATAGGGTAGTTAACATATAATAATGGACATAATTGATTTGCCTTTGTCATGTGATTTGGTATTTGATATTTGGATGCATAATTGTTTATTGAATAACATAGATTTGGTAATGATATCTTAGGTGAATTGCTTAATATTTATGCATAATATTTATGCATAAAATTTGTGGTGTCAATGAAGGCACATTGATTAGGCACATAAATTGTATGAAATAGGTATGTTTTAGTCTCAATTAGAATTTTTTGGAAGCTTGCTAATAGTTGGTTTTGGTTTGGCTTGACACACGGCTTGGAACACAGGCTGTCACACAGCCTGAGACACAGGCTGTCACACGACTGTATATCTTATTGAATTTTAAGTGAAAGATAGTCTACATGGTCTTAGAGAGTTACACGGCTGGCGACACGGCCGTGTGACCCAATATTGAATACACACATGGTTTGGCACACGATCTATGACACGACCGTGTGACTCTACTTCAAATATCCACACAGGTTGGGGCACGACCTTGTGTCCCATACTTCGAATTGTACACGGTTGGCCATACGACCATGTTTTGAAGCCACACAATATAGTCTATGTCACACGGCCTGGCCACACGAACATGTGACTTTTGTTTTCAAAATTTTCCAATTTTTCCTAAATTTTCTATTTTATTTCAAAATGGTTCTTGAATGTTCTCAAACTATTTTTAGGGCCCCGTAAGCTCGATTTAAAGCCCGTAGGTGTATATTATCCTATAAATTAAATGTGCAAGTGAATGTTTGAATTTAAATTGAATATTTGTTTTGTTTGAGATTAAATGTTCTAAATTGAATAATAATGCTCTGTAACCCTAATCCGGCAACAAAGATGGGTTAGGGGTGCTACATGTGCGATATGGTCCGTACCGCGGTGATAGAGCCCCTGCATCCTCGATCACCTCCATAGATCCCCTTATTTTGCCACTGTATTTATTTTTTAGCAAGTACAACAAGTAGATAACAACATGTAGGATCATATCCATAGGGATCAGTAATAACTTTATTTCTTAAATATAACAAGTAAATATGAAGGGGTTTTTGAAAGATTAAAACTAAATTTAATTTAAAAACTTGGTGAAGAAAGCAGTAATTAAAAGGTTAGGAAGAATCAATGAGGAAAAGCTTTAGTTAAAGGTAAATTCTCTATTTGATTCATAAATCCAATCATCGATGCAATGATATCTTCAATGCCTTTAATAAATTAGTTCTAGCTGTTTACTTAACGTTGGGCAACCAATCCCTCCTTACTGTTCGGTAAACAAGAGCCAACTCATTTGAAATTACTTCCCTTACAATAAATAACCTTATAACTTAACGTCCAAGATTTAACTTACAAGTAGCATTAAGAACAAGAGAGACCTAATTCTAACCAACAAACTCACTTCAACAATGTTTATTTAAGTTAGATCATACAATTGAGGCCATTTATTTGAGCCAAGTCCTTTTAGTTCGCAAGGTTGCCAAGGAATTAAATCATGGAAGCTAATTGCAAGGTTGTTCACTTGGTAAAGGTTAGTTGTCAAATTGTTCCTACAATTAATTTACACATGGAAGGGCCGATAGTTTGAGCATATTCTTCAATCACTATAATTAACTTATTGATTGGATGAGAAAATTTATTGTCCTGGATCAATTTGAAGTCCAAGTCAAAATTGTACTTGAAATTGGAGCTTCCGTTTTATTAGTTTATTCAAATATAATTTTGTTTTCTTATTTCTATTGCAATTTTGTTTTTGTTTTTATTTGATTTTATTTATTTTATATTCAGGTTTAATCCTTTTTCTATTATTTCGCATATTTGTATCAATTTTGGTCGTAAGAAATTGTAAAATTGATCAGTCTGGTTTCTATGAAATCGACCCTACTTCATATATATTGCAAATTCAATTTATGTTTTAGGTTTAGTGTGAAAAATATAGCGTCGGTAATGACAATATATCGCAAAGAAAAGAGAAATAAAATTTAAAGAACACACAAATTTTACGTGGAAACCTTTTCGGGAAAAAAACCACGGGCAGAGGAGAAGAAAATTCACTATGTCGAATTCGAATCAATTACAAGTGGAATAGACTATGTCTATTTATAGGCTTGTAAAGCCATATTCTAATAGGAGTGTAGTAAGATTGAAACACCTTATTCTAATCAATATCAAATAGATGGAGTTTAATAAGGTTTAAAAAACCTTATTTAAAATAAAATAAAAAGAAGTGTAGTTCTATAGGGATTCTTCTTTTATTTTATTTTACCATTTTATTTTATTTAAATAAGGATTCAGGTCATTTAATTCTAACAATCTCCACCTTGACATGAATTCTCAATAAATAAGTTCTTCATCGCGAACTCTCAACGAACAAGTTCTCCACCTCTTCCACAATACCCCTTAAGGGTTTAACTTCAACAATGAACACCAACCAAGTCTAAGCAATGCTCAAACTTGGTTATAGGAAGTGACTTAGTCATCATATCTGCAGGATTTTTATGAGTACTAATTTTGCTCACAACAATATCACCACGAGCAATAATATCACGAACAAAATGATATCGAACATCAATGTGTTTTTGTAACACCCCAAACTCAGCCTAAACGTTACGACCGGATCTGGCATGTCACATGAAAGGAATGTCTAAAAACCGTGCGTTCGTTAAAAAAAAACTCGTATTCTTTATAGTTGTTGTGAAAAATTGAGTTTAAGTAATTTTGAATAAGAAACAGTTTATTATCATTTTAGGAAAATCCCATATTGATCATTTAATAATAAGCAAGAACCAAATTGAAGTTGAAACCCAAGAAAATACCCAAGGCCTTATTACATAACAAAACCCAAATAAAATAAGTCCAAATAAAAGAAACAAATTTATTTAGTAAACATATGTATGGCCTCCACGAGTCCACCTCAGCTCCCAAATCCGTGATCTAATGATTACCTATAAAATTTAACTAAGGGGTGAGTCATCGAGACTCAATGTGTAAATCCCCATCCAATGGGTGTTAAACCCTTACACAATTTCATATGAAAATATGCATGTCATGCAACCTAAAACCTAACCATCCAAACTCCCGATTCTACCCGTGTGGTACCAAACCTTGGTGGTGCCTAAACCACCTGGTGACCCAAAGTCACTGATATCAATAATGATGTGGTGCCAAACCACTGGTGACCCAAAGTCACGAATAATCCATATGTGGGGCCAACCCACGTTGTGATACCAAATCACTGGCGACAATCCCGTTTTATCAAATGTGGGGCCAACCCACTGTGGTGCTAAGCCACTGGGACGAGTCGCTATAAGGTGCCAAACCTCTGGTGACCCAAAGTCACGAATAACATATGTGGTACCAAACCATTGGTAGTGCCAAACCACTGGTGACCCAAAGTCACAGATATCAATCTTCCCCCTCCTCTCATCATACCCGTGCAATATGACATAATAATTTGTGTATGTAGTATGTTATGTATGCTAGACATATATCAAATATAAGTATAACATGAATTGCCATCATAATCAGATAGAAATAAAACAACATAATCATGCTAATCAACCTCTAAGGGTATAACCGTAATTTTACCTACCAAGGGTATTTTCGTAATTTACCCACCAAGGGTATTTTCATAATTTACCCACCAAAGGTATTTTTGTAATTTACCCACCAAGGGTATTTTCGAAATTTCATACCTAGAATGGCCTTTCCGAAGGCCCAATATCGCCTCGAGCGACTCAACTATCATTTTTGATTTTTACCGGACTGTTGGGCCTAAAACCCGATTTCGGCCCATTCGGGCCCACACGCTCGTGTGGCCCACCTAACATAAATCTAGCCACGTATATAAGTTCCACCTAGTCTAGGTCACTATATACTACATCATCATACAATTTATTCTATTGGGCCCACTTTGGCCCATCGCGGCCCAAGCAGCCCCAACCCACAAGAATACTACTGATGGCCTCAACTATCGCGTCGAAGCCCTACACGTCGCAAGCCGCACGCTCGCTGGTAACTACTATTGGCGTGACCGCACTTTGACATTTGCCGCTCTACAACTAGAGTAGAGAGTTACACACCGATAAAGACTGGTGCTAAATCGCGCTGCGACCACTCTTGTGCCCAACGCCCACCAAGGTATGTTAACTTTCCTCTTGGCATGCTCTTTATATAGCTAGCTCTTCACCTTCATTCCTTGTATCTTTCCGATGTGGGATCCTTCACAAGAGAGTTTAAATTCAACTGAAACTCTTACCGTCAATCCATAAAATAAATACTCCCTTACTTCTCATGAGATTCGAACCCAAACTCTCCTCAGTAGCATAATCCATGCCGCTAGCCACTTTACCAACTAGCTCCTTGTGTCTTAAACCATGCTAATTAAATATAACCCTATGGCCAAGGTTTAAATTCATTTAAAAATAATCTAAAAGGAATGCAAACGCTACAACTAGAACCTTGGACCTCCTTCCTTCCTTGTGGCGTCATTCCCTTGTCCTTAAATGACGTCACTTTGCCACTACACCACACACTGCACTTATGTCATTTTCCTCCACATTTTATTCTTAAGGCCTACCCGCCAACCTCCAGGGTTTTTTTCACCTAAAACCAAAATTTTTCCTAAGGCTTAACTTGAACCCGGGACTTCATAGTAGCCCCCTAACCTTCTAAACTCACTTATCTAATTGGTCCAACTTGCATTTAAGCCGATCTCTTGTTATCCAAAAAAATTTAAACGCTTCTACGCTCAAGGCCCATTGGGCTCAATTCTCTTATGCCCAATTTCAGGATGTTACAGTTTTGTTCTCTCATGAAACATTTGATCTTTTGTAAGGAAGATGGCACTCTGACAAATCACAAAATAATTTCTTGATTTGAAGGTCTTTATTGAGCTCACTAAAGAGTCCCTTCAACCAAATAGCTTCTTTACAAACCTCAAGAATCGCCATGTACTCAACGATTGGTAGACAAAGCGATCGTAATTTACAAAGTAGCTTTCAACCGATTGTACAACCTCCGATTGTAAAGACATAACCATGAGAGTCCTTCTGCTATCAAGGTCTCCAGTAAAATCAGCATCAACATACCCAATGACTCAATCTCTAGTTCTTCCAAACTGTAAGCAAACATCAGTAGTACCTCGTAAGTATCTTAAAATCCAATGAACTACTTTCCAATGTTCTTTACCGGGATTCGCCATGTATATGTTAATTGCACTGACTGCATATGATAAATCTGGACGTGAACAAACCATAGCATACATGAGAGATCCCACTGCACTAGAGTATGAAACATGTGACATGTACTCAATCTCATCATCTGATTGTGGAGTCAAAGCCGATGAAAGTCTGAAATGGGTTGCTAAATGAGTACTAACAGGCTTAGCACTCTGCATATTGAACCTACAAAGAACTTTCTCAATGTACCCCTTCTGACTTAGGTACAATTTACTTGTTTTTCTATCTCTGAGAGTCTCCATACCAAGTATCTTCTTTGCTGGTCCCAAATCTTTCATCTCAAATTCTTCATTTAGTTAGGCTTTGACCTTTTTTATCTCTCCTTTATCTTTTACTGCTATCAACATATCATCAACATAAAGAAGTAGATACACAAAAGAACCATCACTGTTTTTCTTAAAATAAACACAGCTGTCAAAACTACTTCTTTTAAAATCATGAGAAGTCATAAAGGAATCAAACCTCTTGTACCACTGTCATGGTGACTGTTTCAAACCATAAAAGGGACTTTTTCAGCAAGGAAACATAGTCCTCTTTTTCTGAGACTATAAAACCCTCTGGTTGTTGCATGTAAATATCTTCCTCAAGTTCTCCATGCAAAAATGCAGTTTTTACATCTAACTGCTCAAGCTCCAAATCATGCATGGCCACAATACTAAGCAAAACTCGAATCCAATTATGCTTCACAACTGGGGAGAACACATCTGTGAAGTCCACTCCTAGAATTTGACTGTAACCTTTTGCAACAAGCCTTGCTTTATATCTGGGTTCTTCAAATCTTAGAGTCTCTTCTTTCTTTTTAAACAACCATTTACAACGAACAACCTTTTTACCTTTAGGAAGTTTCACAAGATCCCATGTTCTGTTTTTATGGAGTGATTTCATCTCCTCTTACATAGCAAACATCCACTTTTCTGAGTCTTCACAGGTAACCGCCTCAGAATAATTAGATGGCTCTTGGTTTCAATCAATATCTTCGGCCACATTTAAAGCATAAGCAACTAGATCAGCCTCGGCATACTTCATTGGAGGTTTAATTTCTCTTCTAGTTTCTGTTTTTGGCGATAAAGTATTGTGGTGAAGAAGCAACTCTATTCTCAATTTTTATACTGGCTTGAGAAGTCGACTCTGTATTAATCTGATGCTCCACCTGCTTTTGATTTTATTTATTGGAAGAGTTTTAAGAGATAAGTTAGGTAGCATAACGGTTTCATAAAAATAACATCTCGCTAATCACAACTTTTCTATTTTCGTGACACCATAACTTATACCCTTTTACTCCAACTTTATAACCAAGAAAACACATTTAATAGATCTCGATTCCAATTTTCCATTATCAACATGAGCATACGCAGGACACCCAAAGATCTTTAAATCAGAATAATTAGCAGGATTACCAGACCATACTTCTTGTGGAGTCTTTTTCTCAATGGCAATGGATGAAGATCGATTGATCAAAAAACATGCAGTAGAGGCTGCTTCGGCCCAAAACGACTTTGGTAAATTGACATTTAACAACATACATCGAACCTTCTCCATGTCGTTCTGTTCATTTGTTCTGCAACGCCGTTTTGCTGTGGAGTATGATGAACTATCAAGTGTCTCCCGATCCCTTCTGACTTGCACAGTTTACAGAACAAAACTCTAAGTCATTGTCTGTGCGGGTGTATTTTATTTATTTTCCCGTTTGTTTTTCAATCATAGTTTTCCAAACTTAAATACGGAAAACACATCGCTTTTCTACTTCAGGAAGAATGCCCAAACTTTTCTGGAAAAATCATCAATAAAAGTTAGCATATAATTAGCTCCACCTCTTGAAGGCACTCTTGATGGCCCCCACATATCAGAATGAATATACTTCAACGTTCTCTTCGTGTTATGGATTCCTCTAGTGAATCGAACTCTCTTTTGCTTTTCAAAAAATGCAGTGCTCACAAAACTTCAGTTTGCAAATTCCTTTCCCATCAAGAAGTCCTCTTTTGCTCAATTCTGCCATGCCATTCTCACTCATATGCCCTAGGCGCATATGCCAAATTTTAGTAATATCATCATCTGACAAAGAAGAGGAAGCAATAGCTGTATCACCAATAACAATAGAACCCTGCAAAACATATACCTTGGCAGTCTTTCTCTGCCCTTTCATCACAATAAGGGAACCTTTGGGAATCTTCAAAATCCCACTTTCAGCTGTGTATTTGTACCCTCTTGAATCAAGAGCACTCAACAAAATTAAATTTCTCTTCAATTCTGGAACATGTCGTACGTCACTAAGTGTTCTGACAACTCCATCAAACATCTTAACTTTAATTGTTCCAACACTTGTGATTTTACACGAAACATTATTTTCTATCAAAACATCACCTTCAGACACTGTTTCGTAATTTGTAAACCAATCCCGATTGGGACACATGTGGAAGGTGCAACCCGACTCAAGTATCCACTCTTTGCTCACTTTAGAATTGTTGACAGAAGCGACTAGAAGTTCACTATCGCTGTATTCTTCTACAACATCAGGTTCACCGAAATTTTCTAGTTGTTTTCCCTTTTGATTCGCAGCCTCCCTTTTAATCTTGTTCTGTAGCTTATAGCACACAGATTTAATGTGCCCTTAGATTTACCGCAAGGATTCCGTTCCTGTGTCCTTCCACGATCATCACAGCATTCGATCTTATCTCCCACGAACAATGAGACCCTCTTCCTGAGAGTCGGGTTTAATCATAAGATGCTTCATGTTATCATAAGAGGTCAAAGAATCATAAACCTAATCAACTGTGAGAGACTCGCGGCTATATAAAATCGTGTCTCTGAAGGTTGAATAAGACCGGGGGCAACGAACAAAGTAGAATCAACCCTAGATATTCCTTATCATATTGAACCTCCATGGCCTCCAAGTTTGAGAGAATTTCTTTAAACACTGTTAAGTGTTCGTGCACAGACGCACTTTCCTCCAAACGATGAGCATAAAGACGTTGCTTCATATGCAACTTACTGGTTAGAGTTTTCGACATACATATTTTTTCTAGCATCTTCCATAATGCAGCGGCGGTCTTCTCCTTCATCACATCCTCTAAAATTTCGTTAGACAAATGCAGATGTAACTATGTTAACGCCTTTCAATCCTTGCGCTTTTTCTCTTCCTCCGTCAATGTCGAAGGCATCTTATCTACCCCTAGCAGAGCTTCCTCTAAATCCATCTGTGCAAGAACTACCTGCATCTTTATCTGCCACAATGCAAATCTGGTGTTGCGATCCAACAACGGAATTTCATACTTTAAAGACGCCATTACCGTGATCGAGATGAAAAACTCGAAAGCTCTGATACCAATTTATGAAAAATATAACGTCGATAATGAAAATATATCACAAAGAAAAAAGAAATAAAATTTAAAGAACACACAAATTTTACGTGGAAACCCTTTCGAGAAAAAAACCACGGGCAGAGGAGAAGAAAATTCACTATGTCGAATTCGAATCAATTACAAGTGGAATAGACTATGTCTATTTCTAGGCTTGTAAAGCCATATTCTAATAGTAGTGTAGTAAGATTGAAACACCTTATTCTAATCAATATCAAATAGATAGAGTTTAATAAGGTTTAAAAACCTTATTTAAAATAAAATAAAATAAGTTTAATTCTATAGGATTCTTCTTTTATTTTATTTTACCATTGTATTTTATTTAAATAAGGATTCGGATCACTTAATTCTAAAACTTAAAAATTTATTTTTGATGAATCCGACGCCCATCACTAAGTATAATCTTATTTAAACTAGACTGATATTTAAATAAAACTCTCCTAAAATATTGACTCTAAAATTCGCACTTGACCCAAAATTCTAAAGTAGTTAATTTCCAAATTTTTTTTTAGCTATCTCTCATTTTTTTCGGATTCTTTTAATCAAAATTTTAGTTATATTAAAAGAAAATAAATAAATATGAGTATATATATTCAATACTTTAAAATTCTAATTCTAAGAAAATATAAGAGAATGGTGCTTTCATTTTAACGTCCGATCGCATGCTAGTGTCAAATAAAAGTTTAAAAACTAAAAATCCGAATAAAGTAATTTATGGTTAGTAAGAGTTCAAATGTTGGACAAAATAGCATCGATATTTTATGGTCACTCGTTAACACATTAGTTGACTTTTTGTTATTTTCTTCTCCTCTATCTGCCATTTTTATCTTGGAGTTTTCCTCAAATATTATTTTAATGGAAGCAAATATAAAAGGTGCAATGTTTTTCTTTTCCTTAATTTTCATAATCATATTTTTGGTAAACTATTTATTAATCACTAAATTATTTGTAAATTTTTGTTTTGATTACTTAACTAAAAAAGTTACAATTTAATTACTGAATTATTCGAAAGTTTTCATTTAAGTTGCTAAACTATTCAGAAGTTTTTATTTGAGTCATTAGACTGTTGAGCTGTATTTTTAAAAAAGTCTGCTAATGAGTTTCAAGTGACGATTCGACGATCAGTATGGTGGATCAATACCCATCGGTGAATAGAAAAGCATGCTTTAGATCAAAGTCAGTATGACGGTTAATGTCAACGATCGGGAAAAAAAACTGTTTAAATTCATATTTACAAATCTGTGATATCCAAAGTTGTTTCATGAAAAAAAAAAAAATAAACTGTATAAGAGAAGAAGAAAGAGAACTTTCGATTGGTGTAGACTATGCGAACGTAGAAAGCCTATGACATAGATTTTAATATCCCAATGACTTAAATGAAAATTTTTGAATAGTACAATAATAAAATTGTAATTTTTTTAAATTAAATAACTAAAATGAAAATTTACTCATAATTTAATAATTAATGATATAATTTACCCATATATTTTTTTTCATACAACTCAAAACTTTAAACCTAAGTTACTCACAACTCAACCTAAATCCAAAAAAGTTAGTAGGTCCAATAGGTATGTAATATTGAAATGGAAGGTTTCTTGCCACAATTCACGCTAAATATTATATTCATAACTGCAAAATAGATATTTATATTTACATGAAGACAATTTATAGCAGTGGTTAAAATTTTGTTTATGATTTTGGATTATTTTAATTTTTTTCCCTCGAAGAACTTGCAGTCGAGAGAGAATCATCAGGTGAAAGTGAGAAAGAAGTGTGACATTCATATTCAAGATCCTCAAAGCCCCAGAATTCTTCTTGTTCCTCTTCTTCTGGCATTCTCCACCTCTCTTTATCAGTTTCCCCTTCCATAAGAACTTCCAATACCTATGAAGAAGATGAAGATTTTGGTTGGTAAATTTGACATTAAGACAAACAAATGTACTGATGAAGAAGAAATCCTAAAATTTCTAACCAAATAATCTAAACTATGGAGAAAAAAGGGACAAAATGGTAAAAGGCTGGACTTCCCCATCTACACCCAATATCCTCAAATCAAAGTGTTCCAGTTGCATTCCTCGCTGGTGAAAAGGATGTCCAAATTCATTTACAGGCAAACATCCAAAAGGTTAAGAAGTCGACAGCTGTCACGATTGTATTATATGCACATAATTGGTGTTTTTAAATACCCCCTATTATAATTTAATTATCGTTATTAGTGTGAAAAAATTTACCTAATAATTTAATAAAAAATCAAATGTTGAATTTTTTTTTTTTTAATAATTTCAGCCGATTAAGAGAGTGACAAGAAATTTAAAAAATATATTTGACAAGTTGGCAGAAAAATATTGCATACGTAAAAAAACTTGGGTCTCAAGTCACTACTCGACAGGTGGGTATTGATTGAAGCAATAGCTGTTTTGAAAATTACAGCATCCTATATATAATAAATATATGTGGAAGTAATTGAATTTGTTGGTTATCTAGGATGATTGGTGAGAGCAGGAATAGCAGATAAAATACCTCATTCATGGTGGGACGCCAGGCTGAAGAGGCTCGAATGCAGAGGGATGCCGTGAAGGCAAGACTCTTTAGCTGTGAAATATCGTAGGATCCTCCAAGCCTTGGATCTACCAATTTTTCCATCTCTTCACGTTTCAACAGTGGTTTTGCCTGTTGAGTTTCGAAAGTTAAACAAGGAATCTCATCCATTACTTTTTATTTTTATTTTTAAAGAGGCATGCATTAGCATTACCCAGCAGTGCAAGCTTTGGTGAGAGGCATCAACTGGTTTCCTCCCTGAAATCATCTCTAACAAGAAAACTCCAAAGGCAAACACATCTGTTTTCTCATCCACTGTTCCATGCATGAAGTACTCGGGTGCTAAATGCCTGCATCACCTTTACATCTTATTTTAATTCTGACCTAAAGAAAAGAAAATAACAGAAAAAAGGGTTGTTGAATAGGGTACCCAAATGTCCCTTCAATTGGAGCAATAGAATGGTGTGTCCATTGAGAAGGAAGCCATTTTGCTAGTCCAAAATCTGATATCTAAATTAAAACATGAATTCCGAAAAGAAAGGTCAAACTCATATAAACTACGGTGAACAACCAGAGTTTATTTTGATATAGGTACCTGAGGTTCAAAATCTGCAGTCAATAGAACATTTGAAGACTTAATGTCACGGTGAATTATCCTTCTTTTGCACACTTTATGCAAGTAATAGAGTCCTCTGGCAGTACCAATTGCTATCTTATATCTTGTTTTCCAATCCATTGGTGGCAAATTCGCATCTGCACCAACAAAATCTAAATGAAGAACATACAACTTATACTAAATGAAACCCAGATATGTGAAACATTTCAATCTATGGGGGAGAATCAAGAAAACCAAAATTTGGCATTTTGTACCATGAAGAAGAGAAGCAACGGACCCTCTGGAAGAGAACTCAAAGATGAGATAAAGGCCATTGTCGATACAACAGCCTAAAAGTGACAATACATTTGGATGGCAAACATGACCAATAGTTCCAATTTCTGTCAAGAAATCCTTCTCTTTCCTTTCATCATTACAAGCTTTTGTTAGTCTCTTCACTGCAATCTCTTCCCCATCCTTTAGTACTCCTTTGTATACCTCTGCATACCCTCCTTTTCCTACCAAATTCTCTGTTTATTCACATATAATCAAATGGAAGATGTTAAGCCATCCACAAGAAAATATAAAAAAATTGAACCCAAGAAAAAAAAAAATACTTGAACAAACCTGAGCTAAAAGCATTGGTGGCAACAAAAATTTCTTCAAAGGAGAAGCTTCTCCATGAAGGTCGCTGAGAACGCTCTGCAACAGAAGCAATCTTAAAACTACCATTGTTGTTGTCTTCTTCGAAAACCCCATGTTGGTTGGCACCACCTTCTTCGAAATCTTTTTCTAATATGTCTTGTATAAGTATAAATTAAAATTTTAAAAGTTATTGCAATCATATTAAAAAGTTAAAAATTTATTTGCACATAAATGTTTATTTAGATGAATTTTATAAGTATTGAATTTATATTATAAAACTATTTAATTGATTTTGTTTGATAATAATAAATTTTGATTTTTAAAAATTTATTATTTTATAATTTTAATCTTATTAATATGGTATTATTTATTTTATTTTGAATGTGTTAGTTTTGATATTCAATTGTTTTGATTTAATAAATTTTATTATAAAATCTCTTAACCAAATTTGCATAAATTATTTCAATATTATCCAAATATATTTTCAAGTGTTATAAACTCAAAAATAAAGTTTCTAAATTATATAAACTTTCTATAAAAGCTTTTGAGTACTCTTAAGTCCTTTAAAATGTTTTTAAACCAGAATTTTTAATGGTTTCCAATCTTGTCTCGAGATAGACCAACATCGAAGCTAAAAATGCTTCAAGGGAACCTTGTCCCGAGACAAAGCCAACACCAAAGCAAAGGTAAGTTTCAAGGGAGCCTTGTCTTGAGACATACGATAGATTGTTTTGAGACATAAAGCAAATTGTCTTGAGACAAGCCATTTGTGTCTTGAGACCTCTAGCTCTAACGGTCATATTTTGTTCTTCCTATCCTGAGACAAGGGGTTTGTATTTCGAGACACACTGTTACAGGTGTAACAGTCCGGTTTATATCCTAGTCGGAACAGTAGTTTTGGAACCACAAATCCGAGTCCGCATAATATTTTAATATTATATTCTATACTGTTGATATGTGGTTTAGCATGTGTTAAATTTCCATAATTTAATTTGATTGTCTGTGTGATTAAATTGACAAAAGGATTAAATTGCATGGAATGTAAAAGTTGTTTGCTATTTGCTAAAGTGCCAAAATGTTGTGGCTTTGTAAAGCTAAAGGCTTTAAATGGCAATTAAGCCATTATTATAAGTAGTGGATGGTAATAAATGTGACACTTGTATACTTTATATGATTATTAGTTTATATTATATATTATAATTGTTTTATTACTTATTCATTAAGTTATAATTATTTTATAATAAAAGAAATTTAGTGGATGATGGAATGACATGATAGCCATTGTTTATGTTTGTCCTATATGATTATTTAAAGGCTAAATTAGTAAATAGATTATTATGTATTATATTTTGATAAAACATGAAAATGGACATTTTCTCATCCATTTTTCCACTGAATTTGGGAAAGAAAGGAAAGAACAAAAGCTTTCAAATGTTCAGCTATTACAAGTTTAAATCAAAGGTTAGTTTTTGATCCGTTATTGATAATTTTTACTTTTTTGTAATCGTTGCTTTGAGAGCTACAAAACCCATGTTTTAATTTTGTGAATTGATGATGTTTGTGTGAGTAGCCATGGATGATAAGTTAAGCTTTTTGATGATTTTTGGTGTTAAATGAAAGGTATGAGTTAAATAAACATACTTTGTTCTTGGAGTTTTGATGAATTTAGCTAAATAGAGCTAAATTGAGAAAGTGATAAATTGAGGGATTAAATAGCAAATTTGATGAAAAGTGTGGGCTTGTATGTGTTGTATATATATTTGGCCAAGCATGTGTATGTGTGGATTTTTTGAATTTGATGTTTTGTGAAAAATGGACTAGAATGATATAATATGCAAATGTGAGGGCTAAATTATAAATAGTCCAAAATATGTGTGTATGGATTGAATTGAATGAATTATTGATTAAAAGGGTTAATTCTGAATATGTTTAGATCAAGAACAAAAGAAAACGGAATTAGATCTCGGGAAAGCGAAAGTAAACAAGTAGCCATTTTCATTTCGATAAACCGAATCCGAGGTAAGTCACTATGCAAATAAATGTATATGTATGCAATTATAATTATTTTTGTGATTGATATTGATCATGAATGCTGAGAAGCTATGCTTATAAATTCCAAGAAAAAAATCCGATATAGTGACTAAGTCCGAGAAGTCCCGTGTGAACCTAGGAATAGATAGGATTAGCTATGTCATGACATAGGTGTCTGTTCTGTTTATCATGTAAGACCACGTCTAGGACGTTGGAGTTGATTTGAGACTCGTGTAAGACCACGTCTAAGACGTTGGCATCGATAAGACCACGTCAGGGACGTTGGCATCAATATGACTTTTACGTGTAAGACCATGTCTGGGACATCGGCATCGTATTTATTTGTGTAAGACCCTGTCTGGGACAGTGGCACTGATATCCAAGTGCATGTAAGACCTCGTCTAGGACGTTGGCATTGTACAACTATTCTGAGCTTTCTGTGTATCCTATTAGTTTCCTATTGGTTCAACGGGCAAATTTGTGATACATATGGCAAATCCGAGCTATGAACAAATATGTGATAATAAAATCATTTCAGGTACGTTGATTATACACTAATTGTGTATGCAAGGTAAGCATTTATGTAATCTTATTATGGTGCTATGAATATGGAATTGATAATATGATATGTAAAGTTCTGGTTAAATGAGTTATAAGTTTATGTGATTCTTGAATTGTGAATATGGCAAATGTGATCAAAGGTATATGAATCAAAGCATATATGTGATAATTTGCTAAGTGATTGATATGTGTTAATGTATTTATTTGCACAAATATGCCTCCCTTGCTAAGTTTGTTTGTATATTGACTTACTAAGCTTTTGGAAAGCTTACTCTATATGTGTGTTTTCTCTATTTATAGGTCGTTAAGGCTACTGTAGGCTCGGGACCATCAAGGATCATCATCACACTTCTAAACTTTTTTGGTACCCTTTTGGAAAATGTATTTAGCTAAATATGGCATGTATAGGCTAGATATGTGTATATGACTTTGAAGTGAATTTAGGTCATGTGTTTTGACAAGTTTTGAGTTGATAAATGCTTGAATGAATGAGATTTATGATACAAATTTTGATATGAGTTGATGCATATGAAATGGTTAAGTTTTGTTTAAACAATGGATGATTTTGATTGTGTATGAACTAGGTGTATTTGGTGTGTTTTAATAGCCTAAAAATGGTGAATATTGCAATTTTCACACGGCCTAGACACATGGGCGTGTGCCCAGGCCGTGTGGCAAAAGTCAGAATCAAAGGAATTGCCCACGGGCTAGTCCCACGACCGTGTGAGGAAGTCAGAATCTGCCCACGGGCTGCCCACGGCCATGTGATTTCCCACGGGCATGTCCAAATCCACACGGGCATGTGCCCCTATTTTCAAGAAAAAGTTTCTAAAGTTTCAATTTTAGTCCCAAATCATTTCCTAATCATATTTTGGGTTTTGTAGGGCCATATTAGGGTCATAAAGATGAAATTTGAAAAATTTTAAATTGTGCCTCGGGATTATATCCCAATTTACTCATTTATTTATGTTTAACTCGGTAATACCTCGAAATCCTATTCCGGTAACGGTTTAAGGTTAAGGGGTGTTACAACAGGTTGCATTAAATGCATGAGATAAATGCTCCCTATAACTAGAAACTCCCTACAACGGCTCCAAACGTCCAAAAATAAGTTAGAGGGTATATATTCAAGTCAATAACACTTGAAGACAAAAGAAGAACATTCAAGTTTTGTAATTAAGTGAAAAACCTCAAATTCTTTATTTGTTCATTTTCTCTTGTAGATATCTCTTTAGATGTTTATTGTTAAATCTATTTATTATTCTCATTTCAATTCTTTGAGAAAGCTTAGCAATTGTAAATACACACACCTTTTGAGAGGTCTTAATTGCTTACATTTTTCCTTTCTACTTGCTAAAAGATATTTAAGGTTTTTGAGGTAGAAAACCTTAAGTAATTTGTTAAGAGTTATAGTTGAGCTTTGTAAAAAGCTAGATGGTTCTAGTTTAGCCACAAAAATTAGGGAGAAGGTTATATCTTAGTCTTATGAAAAAATAGGGATTGTAAAGGTTATACATTCTCTTTGAAATGTAATAATTCAAGTATAGTGAATGGGGTTGAACTACTATAAATCGAATTATCCAAGCTATTCTTCCATTTTCTTATCATTTAGAAAAGTTTATAGAATTTTTAAAAATATCAATTCAACCTCCCTTCTTATTATTTACGGGCCTAATAGAATGTTTTGGATAAAAGTTAAAGATAATAATTTGAATATTTTAATTTTTAATAAAATGGGGAATGGTTTATTTCAAAATAAATTTTTTAAAATAAAATCAACTAAATATTTTCAACAATAAGTGATAAGTAGTTATATATTTACTTATCATATTCAACAATTTTTATTGAAAATTTTATATTAAGCAAAAATGTTAATATAGTTATCAAACACAATGAAATAATTAAATGTTGAAAATTTTCAACATAATTTTTTTTACATTTGTTTGATAACCATAATAAATATTTACTTAATTAAAAAATTCAAATTAAAAATGTTTAACAATAACGTATTATATTATGAGGCATGAGAGAAAGCTTGGGTTCAATCGTAAGTGACCCTATCCTCACCTTAAAGAAGTGTTGAATAACCTAAGTATGTTTATAGTTATCAAAAATCTAATTATATTTCTTATTTAATTTTAAGAAATATACCAAATAGATTTTATAATTTCAATCAGTACACTTAATTTTTAATTGATCAAACAACACCTAAGTTGATTTAAAAATATATTCAAAATAAATTATCTATTTACTTTTGCTTTTAAAAACATCAAACTTTCAATTTATTATATTTATTTTTTATCTAAAACTACTCAAATATTATAAAATATGATACTAGTAAGTTTAAAATTATGAAATAAGTCATTTCAAAAATTAAAATTATTATTATCAAACAACAAAATTATATTCAATACTTAATTTTTATTAAATAACTAAGTAGTTTTATAATGTAAATTCAATACTTAAACAATTTTGTACTAGAAATTCTATATTTATTCTTTTAGCACTTAATTTTTTCTGTTTATCAATAAACACCTTATTTTTATGTAAAAGATTTAAAATTAATTGATGATAAAATTTTAAAAATTTATTTAAGTTTGAATAAAAGATAAAATGATTGAGTTATATTATTGTTAAGACTTTCCATGAAAATAAAAGTGATTTTACATTTTTTTTTTTAACACACTAACATTCATTATGAAAGAGCAAACTATAGGAGATCTTGTAACTTAAGGGTTGTGGATCCAATCTAACGGACAAGCCTCATATAAAGATCATTTAACAACTCAACCACAACCCACTTTCTTATTCCTAGGTGAAATAAAAAAGAACTATTATAATCATTGGGAACAAAGTAAAGAATGTTTGTTAATATTGTCGAAGATTTTCAAATATGTTCCAAATCTTGACTCAAGGTGCCAGTGCAAAGCTTGTTTTCAGATTCCATGATGACTTGTTGCCATTGGTGATCATGTAGAAGTTTTAAGCCAAGCCTCAAAGCATAGGCTTTAGCTGCTAATACCAAGGAAGAAGATATTAGAGTGTTGGCTCCAACAAGTATACATCCATGATGGTCACAAGCTAGGGAAGCTATTTCGACTTTTCAAAAAGTAGAGGACAAAGTTCCATCATTATTAATCTTTAAGTTATCTTCCGATAGGATTTAAGTAGAATCTTGACATTGAGGGAGGCTGACTCATGCTTTTGGGGGATTTTTCGAATTAAAAAAAGAATAACCTTAGAAGGCTCTATTCCAAACTTGAATTGAGTTTTCTGATTTTTTTTCCTAAGATGCTAATGTCACAGGCCTTCCAAATCACTTAGAAAATAAAGGTAACAATATTAAGGCTAATAATATAATTTGATGATGCAAACTTGTCTTGAATAGAGATCCAACATTGTTCAAAGAAGGGAAACCCTACAAGATTCGAGTCATAATGAAAAGCGAAGCTTACCATGTGGCATAGGTAGAAGGGTAAAAGAATAAAATGTACTCGAGAAATTTAGATTATTCATTGCATTTAGGGTAAGAGGATGAGAGACTTCGATACCTTCTAACTAGATTTTCATTAGAATCGACTGCATTGAGAAAAGTGCACCATATAAAGTGCTTGGTTTTTGGGGAACAATTTAAAATTCCAAATTGAAGCTCGTTCTTGTTTCTTTTAGGTTCAATTTGAACAACTAGCATCATAAGAGAAGTTGTCATAAGATTTTCTGTAACACCCCCTACCGTATTCGTTGTCGGAATAGGGTACGAAACATTACCGGAGTTTACGATTTTTTTTTTTACTCAATATAACCCATTTATAAATATCTAGCTTTTCCTGCAAATTTTAAACCGAGACCATTCCAATTCAACATATTTTCAAAATAAATTCATGCATATTTATAAGATAACATCATCACATATAAAAACTAAAATTTGTTAGCCATACTAATGGCTGACCTTACATTCATATCATATTAACATTTACTTTATTAGCTTATACATGCCATTTATTTTCAAAATAAAGTTTCTTTAAATACCAAAATCTTGGTGTTGATAGTGTGATGTGTCTCTAACCGAATCCGACCTCCGAGCTCTTAAAACTACAAAACAGGGAAAAAGGAAATAGGGTAAGCACTTTGTGCTTAGTAAGCTCATGTAACAAGAATTATACTTAACCCATTCAATGCATTATTACCCTAACATTCACAAACTCAACATTCAAGTCAGTCCAATAATTTCCATATATCAATAATATAAATACTATGATTGATGAGCTCATCAATATCATGATTTCCATTTCCTTGTTATTTTTCATATTTATCCCGTTGAATTACTCGAATTTCGATAGATTTTCGAAGTACACTTTTAGTGTACAATCCAGGTCCGTCAATTCATGTTCATGTGCGCACATTTTCATTTCAGAGAGCACACTCCCACGAACCTCATCTTTACAGCGAGATTAACAGTCCAGGCTAAATCCCTTGTAATGTAAACTCATAGAGTATTGCCGGATTACCGGTCCAAAGCTAAATCCCTCGCAACGACAATTACTTTAATGAGCTTGGATCTGAATTACACCAAAGCTAAATTGAGACCTAATTCGGATTACCCGTCGGGCTAAATCTATTTTACACATATTCTTCGGAGGGCTATATCAGATAGGATCACCCGTCTGCTAGATCCTTTTACCGTCAATTTCTTTTCGAGATCCATCGAATTTTCCTTTCATTCAACCGGATTTCTTCCCTTTTTATCAAATATATCAATATTTCATCAACTTTCATACAATGAACATTCAAATTATATTCACATCAATAACATACAATTCAAGCATTTAAGAAGATAATTCAAGTTACATTACCTTACCTCGATACTTGTTCGTACACAAAAATCTACTAATCCGGGACTTTTTCCTTTCCTCCATCTAACTTTGTATTTGTATTTTCCGGATCTAAATAAATAAATTCAATCATCAATTCAACACATTTCATGTTCACATGTAGCATTTTCTATAATTCTATTATTATTTTTAGTTTATTCAAAGCTGTCTACTTGAGTCATAGTCACTAAATTATTTATTTCTCGAGCTACAGAACTCAAAATGAAGAACCGTTAATTTTCTCTGAAACTAGACTCACATGTCTTCGTATCATAAAATTTCCAGAATTTTTGGCTTAGCCAATTTGTACAGTTTATTCATTAAAGCACCCCTGTTCTGCTATCTAGCAGTTCTGACCCTTCTTCACTAAATATTAATTATCTCCTCATACAGAATTCGGATGATGTTCTAATTTATTTTTATTGAAAATAGATTCATTCAGCATTCCAAATATATAAAATTAAGCCCCTAATTATTTTTATTCAATTTTTGATGATTTTCTAAAGTCAAAACAGAGGAACCCGAATTCATTCTGAACCAGTCTTACAAAAATCTAAATATCTCAAAATAAAGAATTTATTTTCTTTCTCTGTTTCTTTCATATGAAAATAGACTCAATAAGCTTTAATTTTATATCTCACTCAACTTCTAATTCCACTTATACGATTTTTGGTGAATTTTCAAACTTACTCTACTGCTGCTGTCCCAAAACTGTTTTCTTATAACTCATTTTACAATTTAATCCTAATTAAGTTTACTTATTTTCTTAACTTAATTCATACTTTGTTTCTACTTAAATTCCTTCCATCTTCAACTTGACTATCTAATATTCATATTAAAACCCTAATTTATAATTTCTTCCAAATTAATCCCTATAGTAGAAAACTTATAGTTTACTTTACAATTTAATCCTTTTCTAATTCTAACTTACATTTCATTTAATTTAATCCATAACTCATCTTTTTCTTCAACATCAACTATTCTTAAAAACCTAAAAACTCTCAAAATATCAACTTAGTTTCATCAAAATCTTGCTTTAAAGCTTCTAAAACAACAAAAATTAAGAGAATAGGACTTGATTGACTTCAAAAATTAAGAGAATAGGACTTGATTGACTTACCTTTTAAAGCTTAAAACCTTGAATCTTTAGTTTTTCCTTTTTCCTTCTTTTTCTTCTTTCTTTCCTGCTTGTGTCGAATGCTCTCTGTTTCTTTTTCTTATTTCTTTTATTCTATTTACTTTATTATATAATATAATATTATATCAATAAAGTTAACTAATAATAATATATTTTAACACATAAAAATCTTAAGATTTTTATGCTTTTGCTGCCTCAACATTTAAAAATAGCATAATTGCCTTTTTAGTCCTTTTTATTTTCTTTAATCTTTAATTAAACTTTCACACCTATTTCAATTTAGTCTTTTCATTTAATTATCTACCCAAACGTTAAAATTTTCTAGCTAAATTTTAATACCACATTACTAACATTTTATAAATATTTATAAAAATATTTCCTATCATATAAATATTCATGCAAATATATTAAATTAAATTTCTCTTTAAATCGGATTTATGGTTGAAACCATTGTTCGATAACCTTGAATTTAGGCCATTACAACTCTCCCCTTTTAAGGATTTTCGTCCTCGAAAATCTTACCAAGAAAGAGGTTTGGATATTGTTTCCTCATTGCCTCCTCCGGTTCCCATGTTGCTTCCTTAATCCCGTGCTTTTGCCACAATACTTTTACCAAGCTTATTTTTTTATTTCTAAGTTCCTTTGTTTCCCGTGCCAATATCTTGACCGGTTCTTCACCGTAAGTCATATCCGGTTGAATCTCCACTTCTATCGGAGAAATAACATGCGAAGGATCTGATCGATAACGTCGTAACATAGACACATGAAAGATATTATGGCTTCTATCAAGTTCGTGGTAATGCCAATCGATAGCGATCGGTCCAATTCTTTCTATGATCTCATATGGCCGATAAACCTTGGACTCAATTTACCCTTTCGATCGAACCGGAGAACTTTCTTCCAAGGAGACACTTTCAGGAATACCTTATCACCACCTGAAATTCAATCTCTTTTCGTTTAAGATATGATTTTGACGATTAGATGTCGCTTTCAAACTATTCGAATGACCTTTACTTTTCTTATGTTTCACTAAGCTCATCCAATATAACGATGTTCTACACTTTCTACCATACAAAACTTCATAGGGAGCCATTTTAATACTGAACCAAAACTTCATAGGAGCCATTTTAATCTTGAATCGATAAGCATTATTGTAAGCAAATTCAATCAAAGGTAGATATCTCTCCCAATTACCTTTAAACTCTAGTATACAACATCGAGCATATTTTCCAATACTTGAATTACACGCCAGATTGGCCATCCGTTCGAGGATGAAATGCAAGATCTTGATATACAACCGAGTACCCAAAGCTTCGTGCAATTTATCAAAAATGAGACGTAAATCGGGGATCTCTATCCGATATAATGGAAACAGGCACTCTATGCAACCTGGCAATCTCAGATATGTACAGTTAAGCCAATTTATCTAAATAATAATCCACATGTACGAATAAAGTAAAATGACTTTGTCAATCGGTCAACAATAACCCAAATAGCATCCTTTTTCCTCAGAGACAACGGTAATCCCGATATAAAATCCATAGTGATTCTTTCCCATTTTCATTCCGGTATAGTAATTGATCAAGTAACCTCGAAGGTACCGATGTTCACTTTAACTTGTCGACATATTAAACATCTTGATACAAACTCGTAGATATCCGCTTCATTCACCGCCACCAATACATTTTTTTCAGATCATTATACATTTTATTACTCCCCGGATGTACAAACATAATACTACTATGAGCCGCATGTAGAATTTCTATATGAGCTCTGAATTCTGAGGTACACATACCCTACCTCTGAATAACATACAACCATCAAACTCAACTTGAAATTCAGTCGGTACCTGACTCACATTATGCTCGTTTAACTTGTAACTTCTCATAATTCTTCAAATCTTCACATATTTGCTATAAAAATGTCAGTTTAGCTCTCAATTCAGCTATGATTGAACTATCATTAGCCAGTGACAACCGGGTATTCATAGCTCGTAAAGCAAACAGAGATTTCTGACTCAAAGCATCAACTACAACATTAGCCTTACCCGGATGGTAATCAATAATCAAATCAAAATCCTTTATCAATTCAAGTCACCTGCGCTGTCTTAAATTCAGATCTTTTGTGTCATCAAATATTTTAAGCTTTTATGATCAGTATAAATATGACATTTCTCACCGTACAAGTAATGCCGCCATATCTTCAATGCAAATACAATAGCAACTAATTTAAGATCATGTACCGGGTAATTTCTTTCATGTGGTTTAAGTTGTCTTGAAGCATAGGCTATTACTTTACCTTCTTGTATCAGGACACAACCTAAACCATTTAATGAGGCATCACTATAAATAACAAATTCCTTACCCGGTTCAGGCTGCACTAATACTGGTGCTTTCATTAGTAGATCTTTCAATCGGTTGAAACTCACGACATTCATCAATCCACTCGAACGTTACATCTTTATGCAATAATCGAGTCATCGGAGAAGCTATCATAGAGAATCCCTGTACAAATCTCAGATAATAACCAGCTAAACTCAAGAAACTTCTAACTTCAGATACATTCTTCGGTGGACTCCAATTGACAATAGCTGAGATTTTACTTGGATCTACCCTGATGCCTTCGGCGGATACAATATGTCCAAGAAAACCCACTTCTCGAAGCCAAAATTCACATTTACTGAATTTAAAATATAATTGCTTCTCTCGTAAAATTTGCAACACAATTCTTAAATGTTCTGCATGTTCTTCTTCTCGAGAATAAACCAAAATATCATCAATGAATACTACCACAAACTGTCTAAATGCGATTCGAATATCCGATTCATCGATCCATAAATACTGCAGGTGCATTAGTCAGCCTAAACGGCATAATCAGAAACTTATAATACTCGTACCTAGTTCGAAAGTCGTCTTGGCACATCCGACTCCTTTACCCAGAATCGATAGTAGCCCGATCGGAGATCAATCTTTGAAAATATAGTAGCACCTTTTAGCTGATCAAATAAATCATCAATCCGGCAACGGTACTTATTCTTTATAGTTACTTTATTAAGCCGATAATCAATACACAATCTCAAAGACCCGTCTTTCTTTTTCACAAAGTAATCAAGCACCCCAAGGTGAATGACCGGTCGGCAAACCTCTATCAACAAGTTCCTGTAACTATTTCTTTAATTCCTTTAATTCTGTAGGAGCCATTCGGTACGGAGCTATAGAAATCTGAGTAGTTACCGAAATCAAATCTATAGAGAATTTCATTTCTCTTTCTGGTGGCAACCTTGGTAACTCTTCTCGAAACACATCAAAAAATTCACATACCATCGGCACGCTCGAATCTTCGACTCGAGATACCTTGGTGTCTAATACATAAGCAAGAAAAGCATCATACCCTTTTGACATACCTCCGAGCAAAGAATAATCGAAATCACATTAGATAATCCTTCTGTCTGATCAGATTTAACCATTCTTCGAATTGTTTACACATTTCACTCGATTGTACCTATTCTCGAGCATATTTACTCAACCGAACAAATTCTCTTTCATACTCAGATACCAATCTATTGCCCTGTTTCAGCTCAAGAAATTCTTTTCTTTTTTGATCAAGGAATCTCTGACTGATATATTTCTTTTTGAACTCGGCCTGGAAGAATTCCCATGTAATTTCTTTTTTTGGAACAACTGAAGCTTTAATATTCCACCAATGATAAGCTGTGTCTTTTAGCAGTGAGACAACCCATTTCAAACATTCTTCTGGTGTGCAAGATAAATCTTCCAAAACCCGAATAGTATTCTCTAACCAAAATTCAGCCCGTTCGGGATCATCATCAACTGTTGCTTGAAATTCTTCGGCCTCATATTTTCAGATTTTATTGACTGGAGCTTTTCCTTTTCTGACAGATTCAATACCGCATTCTATGGAATCTCGGAACCGTGGAGGAATAGGAGGGGGAGCTTGAGTTTGCTACACTATAGGGTTAGTTCTTATGTACTGAGTAAACCATTCATTCATCATTTGAAAGAAGGCTATTTTTGCCTCCTCCCCTTGACCCTCTGTACCGGGCCTTCTACTACTAGTTTCTTCTCTTTGTACTGAAGTTGGAGCATGACTCCCAACTTCTTCAGATTGAGCTCGGTCGGATGACATTACTATAAGAAAAACTCAATTTAAATGGTCAGAAGATATCACACTATCAATAATAATTTAAATGGCATGTATAGCTAATCCGTATTCGCTATGTCAGTCCTAGAACCGACTAAACCGTAGCTCTGATACCAATAAATGTAACACCCCCTCCCGTATTCGTTGTCAGAATAGGGTACGAGGCATTACCAGAGTTTACGATTTTTTTTTACTCAATATAACCCATTTATAAATATCTAGCTTTTCCTGCAAATTCTAAACCGAGACCATTCCAATTCAACATATTTTCAAAATAAATTCATGCATATTTGTAAGATAACATCATCACATACAAAAACTAAAATTTGTTAGCCATACTAATGGCTGACCTCACATTCATATCATATTAACATTTACCTTATTTGCTTATACATGCCATTTATTTCCAAAATAAAGTTTCTTTAAATACCAAAATCTTGGTGTTGATAGTGTGATGTGTCTCTAACCGAATCCGACCTCCGAGCTCTTAAAACTACAAAACAGGAAAAGGAAATAGGGTAAGCACTTTGTGCTTAGTAAGCTCATGTGAATTATACTTACCCAATATTTTCAATACAAGCAATAAACATTCATATACCCATTCAATGCATTATTACCCTAACATTCACAAACTTAACATTCAAGTCGGTCCAATAATTTCCATATATCAATAATATAAATACTATGATTGATGAGCTCATCAATATCATGATTTCCATTTCCTTGTTATTTTTCCATATTTATCCGTTGAATTACTCGAATTTCGATGGATTTTCGAAGTACACTTTTAGTTTACAATCCAGTCCGTCAATTCATGTTCATGTGCGACATTTTCATTTCAGAGAGCACACTCCATGAACCTCATCTTTACAAATAGGATTACCGGTCCAGGCTAAATCCTCAGAATGTAAACTCATAGAGTATTGTCGGGATTACCGTCAAAGCTAAATCTCACAACGACAATTACTCTAATGAGCTTGGATCTGAATTACCATCCGAGCTAAATTCAAACCCTAATTGGATTACCCGTCCGGGCTAAATCCATTTTACACATATTCTTCGGGAGGGCTATATCAGGATAGGATCACCCGTCCGGATTAGATCCTTTTTACCGTCAATTCCTTTTCAGAGATCCATCGAATTTTCCTTTCATTCAACCGAGATTTCTTCCACTTTTTATCAAATATATCAATGTCTCATCAACTTTCATACAATGAAGATTGAAATCATATTCACATCAATAACATACATTTCAAGCATTTAAGAAGATAATTCAAGTTACATGAACTTACCTCGATACTTGTTCGTACACAAAAATCTACTAATCCAGGACTTTTTCCTTTCCTCTATCTAACTTATATTTGTGTTTTCCAGATCTAAATAAATAAATTCAATCATCAATTCAACACATTTCATGTTCACATGTAGCATTTTCTATAATTCTATTATTATTTTTAGTTCATTCAAAACTGTCTACTTGAGTCACAGTCACTAAATTATTTTTATCTTGAGCTAAAGAACTCCAAATTAGGATCCGCTAATTTTTCCTGAAACTAGACTCACATATCTTCTTTCCATAAAATTTTCAGAATTTTTGGTTTAGCCAATAAGTACATTTTATTCTTTAAAATTACCTATATTCTGCTGTTTGACAGTTCTAACCCTTCTTCACTGAAAATTAATTATCTCTTCATACAGGATTCGGATGATGTTCTAGTCTATTTATATTAAAATTAGACTCATTCATGATTCTAAAATATAAATTTAAGCCTCTAATTATTTTTATCCAATTTTGATGATTTTCTAAAGTAAAACAGAGGAATCCGAATTCATTCTGAACCAGTCTTACAAAATTCATTATATCTCATGATTTACATATCTATTGCTTACATCATTTCTTCTATGAGAAACTAGACTCAATAATATTTAATTTCATATCTCACTCAACTTCTAATTCCACTTCTACGATTTTTGGTGAATTTTCAAACTTACTCTACTGCTGTTGTCCCAAAACTGTTTTCTTATAACTCATTTTACAATTTAATCCTAATTAAGTTTACTTATTTTCTTAACTTAATTCATACTTTGTTTCTACTTAAATTCCTTCTATCTTCAACTTGACTATATAATATTCATATTAAAATCTTAATTTGTAATTTCTTCCAACTTAATCCTATAGTAGGAAACTTATAGTTTACTTTACAATTTAATCCTTTTCTAATTCTAACTTACATTTCATTTAATTTAATCCATAACTCATCTTTTCTTCAACATCAAATATACTTAAAAACCTAAAAGCTCTCAAAATATCAACTTAGTTTCATCAAAATCTTGCTTTAAAGCTTCTAAAACAACAAAAATTAAGATAATAGGACTTGATTGACTTATCTTTTAAAGCTTAAAACCTTGAATATTTAGTTTTTCTTTTTCCTTCTTTTTCTTCTTTCTTTCCTGCTTGTGTCGAATGCTCTCTGTTTCTTTTTCTTATTTATTTTATTCTATTTACTTTATTATATAATATAATATTATATTAATAAAGTTAACTAATAATAATATATTTTAACACATAAAATCTTAAGATTTTTATGCTTATGTCCTCAACATTTAAAAATGGCATAATTGCCTTTTAGTCCTTTTTATTTTTTAATCTTTAATTAAACTTTCATACATATTTTAATTTAGTCTTTTTCATTTAATTATCTACCCAAACGTTAAAATTTTCCAACGAAATTTTAATACCACATTACTAACATTTTATAAATATTTATAAAATATTTCCTATCATATAAATATTCATGCAAATATATTAAATTAAATTTCTCTTTAAATCGGATTTATGGTTGCGAAACCATTGTTCCGACAACCTTGAATTTAGGCCATTACATTTTCTAAGAAGATGATAACCCAATTTGATGATAAATTGACTATTTTTTTTAATGATGCCAAATAAGTGAATCTACAAAAGAAAGAAGGCCAATCGATATTTGTTTGATTACCTTCACCCCATGAGTGTTGAAGAAAGAGTTAAATGTTTCAACTCACATTTCCCTTTCATTATTCGAGGAGAGATGTTTAACTAAGTGAAAACCATGATTCGAAGGTGGGGGAAAAAGAGACTTGGAAGTTAGGAAGTGATGGGATCCATTTATCCACTCAAATAGAAATAAGATTACCATTCCCCACATTCCATCGAGAGTCATTCTTAATAAGCATAATTCCCTCATTGAGACTATTCCAAGCCCACAATGGGGCTCGAGATGGTGGCGTGCTAATGGGAGAAAAGAATGAATGTAAATCCCCTTCACAAATTGTTCCCAATAAGCATTTAGATTTTTAAGAAGTTGCCATTATTGATTCACTAGAACAGTTGTGTTAACATCTTGAAAGTTTTTGAAATCCATGCCTTTATCACTTTTTTCCCTTTCAATTTAAACCACCTCATCCAAAGAGTTTTACAATGGTTTTTATTTGTTCCACCTCACCAAAACCCATTTATAAAGGTGCTAAGTTCATTACACATTGAAGCAAAAAGCTTGAAATAATGCATAACGAAGATAAGACTAGATGAAACAACCATTTTAATAAGAATTTCCCTTCCCTTATAGAAGTCTTACTTTCCATTTTTGAACTTTTGATTGCACTCGTTTAAGAACGAAGTTAAATGCTTCTAATTTATTTCGACCCCAAATAGTAGGAAGAGCGAGATAATTACCTTGGTGATTTATGAAGACAACTCCCAAAGAATGTTGAGTATGGTGCTTTAGACTCATGTACATATTAGGGGAGAAGAAAATTGAAGATTTTGAGTGGTTAACCTCTTATCCTATTACTTCTTAGAAAGGGTTGAGAGTTTTCTTTACACTGTCATAATTAATAGGCGAAAAGTTGAAACTTAATTATAAATCATTTGAGCCCCAATTGAATATGTCCAATCGATCCCTTCACTAGCTCGTTAAAACTATAAATAAATTTCATATTGAATCAAATGAACATTAAATAAATAGAAATGGCTCAAACATGACTGGTGTGTAGTTAAGGACTCTAATATTATTTTGTCTTGCAAATTCTTGAAATATTGGCCTCGACTCCTTCATCCATTATATCATCCAGTCCAATTTAGGATGACTACTCTCACCAACTTCTTGTTGAGCTTAAGTCAACCCTTATGACGAAGCTGGTGTAGTCGTCACTTCTTGCTGTCGTTTGTTCCAATCTTTTATTTGTTTGGCTCCTAGTTCTACGTATTGTTGGAACAAAGCATCGCCAATAATGTTTCGAGATGGTTTCAGCAACTGTTTGATGAATGCCATAGGAACTCCTGCTCTTTTGTATAATACCGTCACTAAGTAGGGAAAGAACACTCCCACTTTCTGGCCAGTAATACATCTCTTCATGTTTTTATGGATCCACTTTCCAATACACACCTACTTTTTCTACAAAATAGCATATAGTAAAATTGCTCGAAAAATATTAACGTTAGATACATTTGAGGCAATGACTATTCATGTTGTAACACCCCCTAACCCTTATCCGTCGCCAGAATAGGGTTACGAAACATTACCAAACTTTTCAAATCAAATATGAACATTACATAATCATCTATCAAAACCAATTTAAAACCATGCCAATAACAACCTAAATTTTGCCTATATTATGTTCATTCATGCATCAACCTAAACATGTGATAAACCATAAAAGTAACACATTTTAACCCCATGCTTAGCGCATTTTTGGATGTTTATTTATACAATTATGTGAATTTGATGCTCCTAATCCTTTAAATTTGTATTTCTATACTTAGGAGAGCATAAGGAAGCGAAAAGAGCGGAAAACAGACCAAAATCAGACAAAACGGGTCATCTTAAGGATCTATACGGCCAAGCCAGAACCACACGGGTAGAGCACATGCCCGTGCGAACCACACGGGTTGGACACACGCCCGTGTGCCAACCCGTGTCGATCGCGAGCCATGCAAATTTTCACACAGCCTGGGCATCCTCACACGGGTTGATCACACGCCCGTGTCCCTGTTGCACCCTACTTCATTTTCACACGGAAAAAGCTAATTTTTAGGGTTTCTAGGCATTCTAAAGTCTATAAATACACACTAAAAGAGGACCTAAGGGAGCATGCAGAGTAGAACGAAGAAATTACTCAAAAGAAGCCATTGGATTCATCTCGGAAGCAGATCTATTCCAAGATTGAAGATCTCCATCAAGTTCCTTAGAAGTTTTTGGGCTCTTTATGTCATGTTGTTTTCTTTATTCTGAGATGTCTTCCTTTTACGCTATGAACTACTCCCTAAATACCTAGGGAGGATGAAACCTATGATGAATCTTATTATCTAATTATTCGAATTATATGGTAAATACTTGTTCTTGTTCTTAATTATGTGTTATTAACCCTTGCTTTAATATTTTCATGATATTAATTCAAGTTTAATGTGCTTATTCAGTGGAGCAAAAGTCCCTATTTAAGAGAAGATCTAACATAATTAAGCGAGTTGATTGCAACCCTAGAAATAAGATGACATAAATCTGCCGGATTAGAGTCAAATGTAATAAGGGAATCCATAGATCGAGTTAATGTGACGATAGTGGTTTTAATTAGAAATATATTTCAATTAATCAACCAAGAGTCAGTTGTTCTTAGTCTCGAAAGAGATATTAACATAATTTAGGGATTTCTACGGATCAAGACAAGTGAATAAATCGTTTAATTCAGAGCCAGAATAATAAGTGAAGTCTAGGTGGATTCTTCCTTGGGTATTGTCTTTATTCATTGGTTTATTCGATTACTTTCTTCACTCTCTGTCATGTTCATAGTAAATTCGTTAGTTCAATTTTAGATTAAAACAAAACCCCTTAATTATTAGGCTAAATAATAAAACGATAGTTATTACTAGTAATTTTTAGTCCTTGTGGATATGATATTCCGGACTCATCAAAGCTATACTACTGTTCGATAGGTGCGCTTGCCTTTGTCGAAATATTAGTTAGTTTCGAGCCCATCAACATGCCATATTATAACCTCAATAACTCATATATTTCTATAATCCAAAAACTTAAAGGTAAAATAATATAACATACAATAACTATAGTCATACAATTATTCAATTCATAAATAAGGTATTTATAACACATTCAATTTTTATCATTTGCTATCCCACATAGTTTTTCACAATATAAACACAAATTATTTGAACAACAATATTGTTCATTCATATTCAATTCATAAATACCCAAATCATGTGTCTCTAACCATATTTCAAATCACCACACAATATCAATCATAACACTATTTTATTCAATAACCCCTTTTAACATGACATGGACTCGGACAGATACACGGATCCAACCAAGACACACTAGTTTGGCACCCAGTGCCTCATTGGATAATTCAAAGCAATAAGTTAACACCCCATGCCGAAATAAATTGGTACCCAGTACCTCATTGAATTTATCCGAAGTAAGAATTTGGGACCCAGTGTCTCATTGACTCGAAGTTGAAGAATCCCTAAACTCTTCCAATCCTATGGCATGCCATCTATATCTGACTCAGCCCGATATAGTTAATAGGGTTTTAATTTACTTTTCAAATGCCACAATTATCTAATACTCAATTATCCCTTAAATCACAATTTCACATACATTCAATTCAATATAAAAAATGCTTACACTTACCTTAAAATACAAAAATTAATAATTAAATTTGGATTATAGAAATACAAACCAGAATTTTGAGCTACTCCTCGTCGACTTTATCTTTTCCTTTCTTAGTCGAAGTTTCCAGTACAGCGTTAGCTACGAAAATTAAAATAATTAAACTTTATTGATAAACCTCAAATTATACATATTTTAACCCCATGCTTGGCTTATTTTTGGATGAATCCTCATTAGATTTGATGAATTTGATGCTCCTAATCTCTTAATTTCATATTTTACACTTAGGAGAGCTTAAGGAGTTGAAAAGATCGAGAAACGGTTCAAAACAGGACAAAATAGGCCTACCTTAGGAACTCACACTGGGCTAATGGACTACCGTGTGTTTGAAAGCAAAACCGAGACACGTCCTGGATCAACGTACACGGCCTGACCACACCGCCATATGTGGTGAGCAGAAGCAAGCACGATCTAAGGGGTCGAACACGGACATGTCATACGGGCGTGTCACTGCCGTAGCAAATATGAATTCTATTCGGAATAGGCTACTTGTGGGCCAAGAGAGGTGTTCCAAAGCCTATATAAACACCCTAGGGGCCAACCTAAAAGGGGACGTCGAGTAGAAGGCAGAAAATACTCCAAGACAGCCGTCGGGAACAGCTTAGAAGAAGGATCTCCATCAAGATCGAGGATATCCCATCAAGTTCTTTAGAAGTTTTTGGGTTTTCTTATGTTTTTTGTTTTCCCTATTCTAATATGTTTCCCTCTATCAATATGTGATCGTGTCAAACAGTCGAGTTTTAATATTTATAAAAAGAATGATCGAACCTATAGACTAACTATGACAACGATAGAGGCAAGTGCACCTATCGAACAGTAGTATAGTTTAGGCAAGAGTATCTTATCGAACCTAAGGGAACCTAAAAGTACTACTACTCACTTTCTTTCTATTATTTAGCCTGAAATATGGAGTGACTGGTTTATTAATCTAAAAACTAATGAAAGACTTAAACTAAATGCAAAGATAAAAGAACGAAACCTTGAGAAAAGACTGTGGAAAAACTCAGTTGATTACGATGATACCCTCAGGAAGAATCCACCTATGACTTCTCTTCTTATCTAACTTTTAATTCGTATGACTCCTTTACTTAGCTTATCCGTGAGACTCCCTAACCTATATTAAACCCTCTCTCGAGGCGAATAACGTCTAACCTTAGGTTAATTAGTGGAACTCTCGTTCTCTTATAATAACTGCCTAAGGAAGCAGTAAATCGATCAATGGACTCCCATATTAGGTTTCACCCTAATCCGGTAAAATCTCGTAACCCTATCTCTAGGCGCTCGACCAACTCCGCTTAATTACGTTAGATCTACTCTTAGGAAGGTCTATTCCTCCTCCACCTAAGCACATCAGATTAAATTAAGCAACATAATTAAGAACAAACTAAGTACTTATCATATAATTTAGAAATAAAATAACAAAATCCATCATAGGTTTCATCCCCTTCAGGTATCTGAAAGGTTTAGTTCATAACAAAATAAGAAAACATCTCAATAGAAAAGATAAAACAAAACATAAGAAATCCCTAAAACCCCCTGAAGGAATTGAAGAGGAGATCCCCTGTCTTGAATAGAACTCCGGCTTCTTGAGATGGATCAACTGGCTATCTTCGAGTAATTCCCTCAATAAAAGCTCTGGCAGAAAACTCTGCCTAAAAACTCTCCCTCTAGAACGGCTGCCTTGGGTTGTTTATATAGGCTCCTTAGATGCTTTACTTGGCTCCTAAGTACCTCTTTCAAGTAGAATTACTATTAAGGTGTTTAAGTAGACTTAGGAGTATGTTTCTTTGGCTTCAAGCATCCAAATTTGAGTGAAATTACTAATTCCCATAGCAGGGGCACGGTCATAGCACTGCTGCTGTAAGTCAACTTCAGCCGTGTCAATTCTCGTTGATTGAGGTACGGCCGTGGCACGGTCGTAAGTCGAGATTCAGGTCGTGCTTCAAGTCCATTGATTAGGCAACACCTCTTAACATGCACCCAACCTAACCATCCAAAACACCTTTTCTACCCCGTGTGGTACCAAACCACTTGGTGGTGCCAAACCACGGTGACTCAAAGTCACGATATCATCAACATTGTGGTACCAAACCACTGGTGACTCGAAATCACATATATAAGTGTAGGGCCAACCCATGTGTGATACCAAATCACTGGCGTCGATCTCATAATATCATCCGTGGGGCCAACCCACTGTGGTGCTAAGCCACTGGGACAAGACGCTATGAGGTGCCAAACCTCCGTGACCGTAGTCATGAAATGTGGTACCAAACCTTTGGTGTCAAAATCGACACGAATATTACTTTCCTCCTCTCGATTAACCCACATATTTATAACATGCACTTAATCATAAATCATGCCAAATATGTTTATTTAATAAGATATACTGAATTTATCATTGGCCACATATTTATATGCCACATATACCAAATATGTCATGCTTCCCAAAAGCATCATAAAGTAAACTCATAACAACAAGGACTTACCTGTTTCCTTGCTTATACCACGATGGTATTAAATCCAAATCTACATCAATTCAGATTAGCATACACAATGCATTTAACACAGTTATGAGTTATGAAGTGTGTATGTACACACCTGTTCTAATGATAGCTCCTAATCCCGAAGAGTCAGTCGGCCACACTAGACTTCCTTGCCCCTATATTCGGCCAAACTTGAAGGTTAGTAACATGGCTATTCGGCCAACCAAAAGAAATACCGAAGGCTCTTGCGGTACTTACCTTGAATGGATTTGATTTCCTAACAAATCTCAAGCCTTAATTAGCCCTACAATTGATTTAAGTACATCATTATGGGTTATAGGCCATTCGGCCATAATCTTAATTCTTAAAGAGAGTGTAACCCTTACCTTAATGATGGATTGACAAGTCACACCACTATTCGGCACCCTAGTTGATGTCACTAGCTTTGGCTCCTTCAAAGAACAAAACGGGTTTAATACTAAGATGAAGAAATAAGTGTAGTAAAGGCACTACACAAAATCGGTTAAGAAAAGATTGCCCTTACCAACCATGCAAATCTTAGTTGGGGAAAGTGCTATCTTCAATGTAGAGGAAGGAGCCGAAAACAACACCCTTTTTCCTTAAGGAGATTTGGCCAAGGCAAGACAGTAAGGGTGGAAATTTTCTCTTAAAGAGGGGTATATTTGGCTAAAAGAAGCAAGAGGGAAGAGAATTTTGAACAATTTTGGGCAATTGTATAAGGGAATTTCAAAGAGACAATGAATGAATTTGCTGAAATTTTGACACTTCTTTTGTCAGAACAAAATCAAATATGGACAGCCCCAAGGAGTCCAAATTTGGAAAACACTCTCCTTTTAGGTGATAATTCTAGCTTTGAATTATCAAAGATAATGCATGATTTATCTTCCAATTAATCTCTTAATCTCCTTCAACAATTCAAAGGCAAATAAACCACTAATAACTCCCCTCTTCCATAGAATATGAGCAAAAAATAAGCTCAATCTTTTCACTTGAAGAGTCCAAATTGCAGCCATCACTCCCTCTCCACTCGCATGACCTAAAAAAATAAAACCCAATTTCTTTCTCTGGGTTCAAACCAAGACCCACACTGCAGCCCCCTTAAGCTACGACCAACTCTCCCAATTGGCTTTCATGTCAATTTACGCCACCATTTAATTATAAGGCCTCTTAGGTGCACCAAGACACTTGTGCCAAGCCTATTCTTTGTGTCATAATTTGCCCAAATTTCCCTTAACCCCTTTCTCACCTAGCTCCCTTCTTTTAAGTACTTTAAAAAAAGATTTTTTAATTCCAAATCGACCTAATTAGGGTTATTTAGACCCTAAATCATGCCAAATAAAGTCATATTATTTACTTCCTTAAGCACACATGGGAAATTGATTGAGTTACAAACAACCCCTAATTCAGGGTGTTACAGGACCATGCAAATTGTGCTTGGGGCGTGTCTTTGAATGATTGGCGAGGCACGACCTTGTGACTTGAAGTCCAGGTCCATTTCTCATTCTTTTCATTCTCGGGTGCTTTCCTGAGTATAAGACATGAAAAGAAAGGATTAAGAGCTCCTTTTTACATAAATTGAGGGCTAAATCATCCAAAAGCATACTAAATGTGGGATTAAAATATGTTACTTTTACAGTTTATCAGTATGAACTAAATCCCTTAAATATCTAAGGGGATGAAACCTAAACGAATCTTATTATTATTTGGTTTATAAGATAAATACTTATTCTTATTCTTAATTGTGAGTTTTTATTCTTGTTTTGATCATTCAGGTTATTGATCAAAGTCGAATGTGCTTATTCAGTGGAGCAAAAGTCCCTGTTTAAGATAAGATCAACACTATTAAGCGGAGTTGATTGCAACCCTAGAAATAAGGCAACAAAAATCTGCCGGATTAGAGTCAAATCTAATAAGGGAATCCATAGATCGAGTTAATGCGACAATAGGGGTTTTAATTAGAAAGAGATTTCAATTAATCAACCTAGAGTTATTTGTTTTTAGTCTTCAAAGAGATATTAACATAAATCAGGGATTTCTACGGATTAAGTCAAGTGAATAAATCGTATGAATCAAAAGAAATAAGTGAAGTTTAGGTGGATTCTTCCTTAGGTATTGCCTATCTCATATAAAGTTGTCCAAAAGTATTTTTCCAATTCACTCTCTGTCACGTTCATAGTCATTTAGTTAGTTAAATTAGTTAGTTAATTTTAGATTAAAAATAAATCCTCTTAATTATTAGGCTAGATAATAAAAAGATAGTTATTACTAATAATTTTAGTCCTTGAGGATACGATATTCCGGACTCACCATAACTATACTACTGTTCGATAGATGCGCTTGCCTTTGTCGAAATAATAGTTAGTTTCGAGCCCATCATTTATCAATATAATACAATTTAAATTTCATACTGAATATTTCAACTTTTAACTCAACATTTGACTAAATTCCAATTTAGTCCCTAAATCAAGACTAACTTTATTTCTACACAATTAATTCTATATTTTCATTCAATTTTCACTTTAAACTAGATTTAACTCTCTAATTTCACTTAAATCCCTAAATTTTGAATTTTTACAATTGAGTCCCTAATACTCAAAATTTATAATTTATTCTACAATTCAATACTTTTTCATTTATAACTTAAAAATCTATCAATTTAATCCTTAATACTCAAATTATTAAACATAAACAACATCTAAAAACTCAATAATTTCTAAATTTTTGACATAGGTCGAGTAGTATTTAATATTAGGATTTCAAAACATAAAAATTACAAGAAAATAGACTAAATTGACTTACCAATTGAGCTTTCAACATTAAAACCCTAATTTTTCTCATTCTTTCTTTCTCTTTTCTTTTCTTTTCTTTCCTTTCCTTTTCCCTCTGTTTCATTTCTTGTTCTTTCTTTTTCTATTCTTTTTTATTTGTTTTGTTTATTATTTCATTTAATTATTATAATAATAATATAATATATATACTTAAATATTAAGTAATACTTATTTTATTATTTTATACATATATATATATATATTATTTTTACACATGTCTTAACCAACACCAACCACTTGTTGATTAAGGCTTAATTGCTTATTTAGTCCCTTTACTTTTTCTTTAATCTATAATTCAACTTTTTCCCTATATGCAATCTAGTCCTTACACTTAATTACTCTTAAATTAACCAAATTCACCTAATCAAAATCTAATTAACCACACAACTAACTTCGTAAATATTTTTATTAAATATTTACAAATCCGTTTTACGAAAATGGAGTCTTGGAAATACATTTTTCGACACCCTTGACTATCAGGTCATAACATATGTACACAAATTGAATTATCATTTTAGCCTCTGGGAACATGGTAGCCTGATTAAAGGAGGTTGGGATACTAGTACCTAGGCGATATTTCTATTCACCCATTCCCTCTGTGAAGTAATTTATAATATTGTTCATATCTATGTACCTAAAGTATTTCAAATCAGTTTCACTGATAAAATCTTGGTCATAGAATGGAGTATCATAAAAATTGCAAATAATTCAAAGGGTTACTTTAACTTCTATCCCTTGCACAGATACAATATCCCATATATGGTCGTCAATATTTCTAAACTCGTGTCCCGTAGAACTATCAGAACTACAACAATATCTTTCAAGATTGTCCAAAAATGTTCTCAGCTATGATACTAAACTAGAGGCCATATCTCCTTACAACTGATCATCGACGGATCAAATCCCCTTTCTTGAATGAATGTCTTCTCTTAAAGTTCATTAAAATATTTTTCAACATTCGAGTTCTCAAAACTAGAGGGATTTTTAGTCGTTAATGGCTCTAGTTCATTAGTTCGTGTAACTTTTATAGGCATGATCGTTAAACTAAGAACTAAAGCAAAATATCAAGCAAAGAAATTCAATAGAACAGTAGAAGTCTAACTTAAGAACTCTTAACCTCGTAGAAATTTTTGTATTCCTCGTTCCGTACAGTGTCTATTGTTCCCTTGAGTGTTCTCGTCCTTTGTGGCACCAAGTATGATTGAAAGAATAAATTTTTCCAAGCAAATGAAAAAGAAAATAAAAGAGTAAATTTTAGGGTCTAAGTGGTTTGAGATGTTTTGACAAATTAAGGGAGTTGAAAGATGTTTTAACTAAGGGTATAGTATGTATTTAGGTTAAAATAGGTGTTTTAACGGTTAAAAATTGGGTAAAGTAAGTTTTAATCTGCCCGGTTGTGTGAATGGGTCGGGTCAACCCTATAAAAAATTGTAGCATGTTGTGACACAGTGGTTTCGTGTCGCAACATCCTTGGTAGTTTACCATTGTCACAACACTAGGGTTTGATGTTGCGATACACTCTGGATTTTTGAATTCCTACGTGTACTGGCTTTGATGTCGCCGACACACAAATTTGTGTTGCGACATCGAAGTGATTTTCCCAATCTCGCGGTTTTGCCCTTGGTGTTGCGACAATGGACTACCGTGTTGCTACATTCGATTCTGTTTTCACCCAAAATTCTAATTTCTAGAGCGTTATGTTTTTTATAAAAGATCAAGTTGATAAAAAAAACAGTTAGCTAAATATAGAATAATTTACAAAAGTGAAATAACAATTCAAATAATTTAAGTCTTACTACTGGATTTGTCCGACAATATCATTAATTCACAGATGGATGACCTTTTAGTTCTATCAGTATTAGTTCATCGTCCATCGTGCCATTCCACATTTTCCCACTTATCCCTTTCATTAAACCTATTTTTTGACCTTTATGCATTAAAAGAAGTATGTCCCTTGACTTGGGAGTGTTAGAAACAAATAATTCATTGCATTGTTCTCTTAACTCCCTCCTCCATTCCCTGCTTGTCTGATGACCACATTTAAAAATTTTAGTCTCACCATTGATTTTCATGGTTAATTCATTTTTTTTTTAAAATCAATGGTGGACCTAAAAGTGGCCAGAAAAGGTCTACCTAATAAGATCGGTGTCTCTCAATATTCTTTAAAATCTAGAATCACAAAGTCTATTAGGATGATAAAGTTGCACATTTTGACTAACACATCTTCCAATACACCTTTTGGATGTACTAAAGATTTGTTAGCCAAATGCAGTGTTATCTAAGTTTTTTTAAGACCCTTAACCTGAGTTTTTTAAAAATAGACAGAGGCATTAAATTAATACTAGCTCCCAGGTCACATAGAGCTCTATTAATACTATCTTTATAGGAATAATAAAACTTCTCGGGTCTTTTAATTTTTGGAGAACCTGTTTTGAAATAATAACACTATAGGAAGCATTTTATCTACCTTAATTTTCTTACGTCTAGGCATAATTTTCTTTAAAAACTTGGAGTACTTAAGAACTTTCTCAATTAGCTCAATTAAAGGCAGGTTAACGTTTAGTGTTTTGAACAAGTTTAGAAAACTTACGAACTCATCTTCAACCCACTTTCATTTTTCTTCTAGTCTTGAACGGAACGAGATCTTTGCAACAACATAATCTTTTGTCAATTCATTATCTGGTTTAGTTGCCGATGTAATTACCTCCTCTGGCTCTGGTTCTTTTTTAGCCTCTAGAGGTCTTTCTTGAAGATCATCAATATTCTCCATGTTTACCTCCTGCGTATGGTTTTCTAAGCTAATTAGCAATTTCTCCGATCGGAGCGCTATTGCTTTCACATGCTTCTTATCTTCCCTATGAGGATTATGTTCCATATTCATGGGAATACCTGTGTCAATTTGTCTTTTGATGTCACCCAACATGCTCATTAATTGGCTTATTTGATCTTTAAGTTTAGTCAATGATCTTGTTGAGTTGGCGCACTCAGACTGTATTTGTTTTACACTCGTTCTTATTGACTACATCTCTCTCTCGATTCTATCTAAACGTTGACCACATATAGTATAGTCACTTAGGTTGACCCTATCTTGAGGTTTTTGTAGATAAGGAGATTGATAGTTAGTGCTTTTAACTTGATTCAAATTTTTACCTCCTCATTGGCTTCCTCCCCATCTCAAGTTCGGATGATCTCTCCATCTAAGATTGTATGTATTTGAATAGGGATTTCCACCCTTATTTCCAATGTAGTTTACATCCTCCATAGGATTTTTGATATAATAGAAGAGCAGTTTGTCTCCCCCATACATAAACGGTGCATTATTTATAGATTCTATACGGTTAAGTCTATCCACTAATTGTTGGTTCTTGTCATCATAGCTTTTATCGTAGTAGGTTTCTAGCCATATGTAAATTGTTCAATAGGCTACTGACAGGAGTTCAACGTCATGCTTCCTATCAATTCGTATGCATTCTCATACGTTTTATTCATAACGGCTCATCCTACTGCTTCATCTAATCCGGTCTTGCATTTGCATCCAATCCGTTGTAAAACACCTGCAATTGCATCCACTCAGGGAATTCGTGGTGCGAGCATTTCTGGATCAACGTTTTAAAATGTTCTCATGAAAACTTTTCCTTCCTTTTGCTCATCCCATATCGTGATAAAACTTCGTAAAAATTTCCGCAAATCCCTAGATGAACACGGTGCGAATCCAACCAAGAAAAGGCATTATCAATCAAAGAAAAGAGTACAACCAAAGACGAATAATGTCGTTAGTGACCCTATTGTACTTGAAAGTATCACAAAGTATGAAAAACCATTTTAAGTGTTTATTTAGATCCTTTGTCATTGTGTCTCTAAATTGTAGATTATTCTGGATCATCTAAATCATTGCCCGTTTGATCTTAAAATTATTAGCTGTAATTGTCAGCCTCGTTATGCTCTTATGAACCATGTCCAAACTTGGCAGACTTTAAATTGTCACCATTTGGATCCCCAGCTTAATACGACACTACTGGTCTTGATTCCAAAAGTTCTGAGGGCAGATTCTCTAACTTAATTTTGTCCAATCAGTTTGTGCACGGTCCTTTATAAAATTATTACCAAGAATCTAGTGGATCAGTTACGTATTGTCATGCAAAGGCTTATCAAATAAAATCAAGCAATTTTTATTGTTAGAAGGAATATGTAAGACTATATCGTTGTCGCCCAAGAAGCAATCTATACGATTAAAACCATGAAAAGTAAGAAGTGTTGGATGGAGATAAAAGCTAATCTTGAAAAAACATATGATAAAGTTCAATGGGATTTACTTAAAGACACTTTAGTGGATGATGGCTTTCCTAATTCTTTAACGTCGTAATGTATTGTGTCACCTTAGGATCCATGAAGCTACTTTGGAATGGTTCTATTACTGATACTTTCTTTCTTACCCGAAGAGTGTTGTAAGGGGATCCCTTGTCCCCGTATCTTTTTGTCTTAGGAATGGAACGATTGGGTCATATAATAGACCAAGCTACTGAGGAGAGGAAATAAGAGCCCTTTATGCTTTTAGGAAAAGGTCTTGCACTCTCTCATCTTTTCTTCAAGGATGATTTGTTTCAATTTTGTAGAGCTGACTTTCAACAGGTTGATGGGGTTAATGATATCTTGTCAATATTTTATCAACTCTCTAGACATAAGATTATCAAACATAAGACCCAAATCTTTTTCCCTAATAATACTTCAAAGGCGACCGCTTTGGCCATTAGCCAGCGACTTGGTTTTTCCATGGTGACAAATTTAGGGAAGTATCTGATAAACCGTAAAAGTAATATATTTTAACCCCATATTTAATATGCTTTTGGATGATTTAGCCCTTGATTTATGTAAAAAGGTACTTTTAATCCTTTCTTTTCATGTTTATACTCAGGAAAGCACCCGAGGATAAAAAGAACACAAAAAGGACTTAAAAATGGAGTAATTGGGCCTTAGAAAGAAATCAACATGGCCTGGCACAAAGCCTGCTTGGCCGTGTCTCACCGACTATCTAGAGCATGGCCTAACTCACGAGTTGCACTGCTGCGCATCATCTCATTACCACACACGGACGTGCCTGGCGATCTACATGGCCATGTCCCAATCGATAAACCTGAAGCACGGCTTGAATCTCGACTCACACGGTCGTATCTAAAACGATAGAATCGAGATACAACCCAACCACGATTTACACGGGCTTGTGCCATGACCGTGCCCCTGCCGTGGGAATGAGCAATTTCACTCGGAATTGGATGCTTGAAGCTAAAGAAACATACTCCTATGTCTACTTGAACACCCTAATAGTAATTCTACTAAAAAGAGGTACTTAGGAGCCAAGTAAAGCATCTCAAAGGCCTATATAAAGAACCCAAAGTAGCTATTCCAAGGACAGCTTTTTGGCAGAGGCTTTTGTCGAAGCTTTCATCTTTTAGGGAATCACTTGAAGATAGCCAATTGATCCATCTCAAGAAGCCGGAACTTTATTTAAGACGGATGATCTCTCCTTCAATTCCTTCAGGGGGTTTTAGGGATTTCTTATGTTTTGTTTTATCTTCTCTCTTGAGATGTTTTCTTATTTAGTTATGAACTAAACCCTTCAGATACCTGAAGGGGATAAAACCTATGATGGATTTTGTTATTTGATTTCTAAATCATATGATAAGTACTTAGTTTTTTTCTTAATTATGTTGCTTAATTTAATCTGATGTGCTTAGGTGGAAAAGGAATAAACCCTACCTAAGAGTAGATCTAGCATAATTAAGCGGAGTTGATCAGGTGCCTAGAGATAAGGTTACGAGATTTTGCCGGATTAGGGTGAAACCTAATATGGGAATCCATTGATCGATTTACTGCTTCCTTAGGAGGTTATTATAAAAGAACGAGAGTTCCACTAATTAACCTAAGGTTAGACGTTATTCGCTTCAAGAGAGGGTTTAATATAGGTTAGGGAGTCTCATGGATCAAGCTAAGTAAAGAAATCATATGGTTCGAGGAATAAATAATAAGTGAAGTCATAGGTGGATTCTTCCTGAGGGTATCGTCTTCATCAACTGAGTTTTCCTAAAGTCTTTCTCCCATTCATTCTTTTGTCTTTGCATTTAGTTTTAATTTTTTATTAGTTTAATAAACCAATCACTCCATATTTTAGGCTAAATAATAGAAAGAAAGTGAGTAGTAGTACTTTTAGGTTCCCTTGGGTTTGATAAGATATTCTTGCCTAAACTATACTACTGTTCGATAGGTGCACTTGCCTCTATTGTTGTCATAGTTAGTCTACAGGTTCAATCATTCTTTTTATAAATATTAAAACTCGACTGTTTGACAAGATCAAGTTTTTGACGCCGTTCTTGGGAATACTAAAATATTAAGAAAGCTCTATTTCTATTACTTTAGCTATTATTTTATTTCAATTTACTTTTATTTTTGTTTAGGTTAAATTTTTATTTATACTAAATTTCTTTCTTCTCCTAACAGGTACCTCTAGTTTATGACTAGAAGGAACTAGAGAGGACCTTTAGCATACAAAAGTGACATTGAAGCTACCGCTCACAGAAATCATCGAGAAATTAGACGAGCTCTAGACTACCAAAGAGAAGAACAACAAGAAAGATCCAATCCTACTGAAGGGATGGACGAAAACAATCCACTGCCAAATGTGCAAGAACAGAATGCCCCGCGTACTATCTATGATTATGGTAAACCTAATTTGACAGGAGTAGAATCTAGTATTGTTAGGCCCTTTATAGCTACTAATAATCTTGAATTAAAGCCTAATACAATACAAATGATTCAACAGTTTGTTCAATTTGATGTTTTGTAGGACGAAAATCCAAATGCTCATATATCTAATTTTTTAAAATTCTGTGATACCTTCAAAATAAATGGCATTTCTGACGATTCCATATGTCTTCGGTTATTCCCTTTTTCATTGAGGAATAAAGTAAAACAGTGGTTGAACTCGTTGCCAAGGGTCAATCATCACATGGGATCAAATGACCGATAAATTTCTTTTAAAATATTTTCTACCAGCCAAAACGGCTAAATTTAGGAATGGCATATCTTCTTTTGTGCAGAATGACGCAAAAACATTATATGATGCATGGGAAAGATACAAGGATCTCCTAAGGAGATGCCCACACCACGGATTACCTTTGTGGCTTCAAGTCCAAACTTTTTACAATGGTGTGAATTCTCCAACTAGGCAAATGATTGATTCATCACCGGTGGAACTTTGAATAACAAAACTCTGAAGCGCTTACGATTTTATTGAGGAGATGTCGTTGAACACCTATCAATGGAAAATTACAAGGCTAAACCGACAAAATCATTTGGAGTTTTAACATAGGCGTAGTGACAATGTTGTCAACGCAGTGGAGTTAATGAATAAAAACTTGATAATTTATGTTCTTCAGTGTACATCCGGTCATGCAATGTGAAGGGAGTGGAATGTGGCAAATTCGAAAGTACCCACCCTACCAACCGGGAGCAGACAACGAGCAGGCAAACTATATAGGTAAGAATTTCAGATCTAATAATAATCCTTATAGTAACACTTATAATGCAGGTTGGAGGAACCACCCAAATTTTTCATGGGCAGGACAAGGAAATCAAGGAAATCAAAGGCAGCAACCTCCTCCAAATTACCAAAATCAACTCTATCCACAGGAAAAGACATCAAACCTTGAAGAGATGCTGACAAAATTCATGGCAGCTACAGATTCTCGTCTCCAAAAGACTGAAGTAACACTTGATGAACAACAAAAATCAATCAAAGGGATCGAGAATCAAGTCGGAGAACTTACTAGGTCAGTGGGACATCTTACAAAGCTGATTTCTGAACGTAAACAAGGACATCTACCAAGCAACACAGAAATAAACCCAAAAAAACAGATCCAAGCCATCACATCTCAAGAGGGTACAAAGGTAGACAAGCCCACATCAGCACAAGAAACCAAGGAAGAAAAAGGTAAAATAGAGGTAACACAAGAAACACCGGTAATCAAAGAGTACCAACCTCGCATACCTTATCCCGAAGCATTGAAAAAAGATGATTTTGAGGAACAATTCGGTAAGTTTCTAAAACTTTTAAAAAAATTACATATTAACTTACATCTTCTTGATGCTCTTTTTCAGATGCCCAACTCAAGGAGATTTTTAAGATAGCTCTTGACGAACAAACGCAAAATAGATGAGGAGCACCATGTGGAACTCAATGCAACATACTCAGCAATGCTTCAGAACAGACTACCACAGAAACTAAAAGATCCAGGGAGTTTTACGATTCCATGTTTAATTGGTAGTTTAACTATTGATAATGCGTTAGCTGATTTAGGGGCAAGTATAAACGTCATGCCTTATGCATTATTTAAACGACTAGGTCTAGGGAAGCCCAAACAAACTAGGATGAGTATGCAACTAGCTGATAAAACTGCTAGAATTCCTAGGGGCATTCTTGAAGATGTTCTAGTAAAAATTGATAAATTTGTTTTCCCAATAGACTTTGTTGTTTTAGACATGGATGAGGATAATTCAATCCCCTTACTTTTAGGAAGACCTTTTCTTGCAACTGCAAAGACTAAAATTGATGTTGCCACAGGAGAACTTGTACTTCGTGTAGGAGAAGAATCGATCAATCTTCAAGCTCTCGACTCAAACCATAACAATGTAAGATGAAGGTAAGAAAGACATTTTAATAGATAACCAAATTGTTCAACCTTCATTGCAGGAAACATCACAGTGCATCAAACCTGAGCCAACTCATAGCCCCCAAATCGTCACAGAAGAATCATACCAGAAACAAAATCGTAAGATTGACAATTTAGAAGAGCAGAAGATACACACCAAAGAAAAGCAGGATCCACACGAAGCAAAACCAAAGGAACCACCAGAAGAACTCATAAGGACATCAAATCACTTTAAAATAGGAGACCAGATATTGTTAGACAAAGCTAATCTCACCTCACTTCAACAGACCTGAAGAAAAAGGAAGAAATACTCCTTCAAGTACACGATATTTTCCCCCACAAAATAGTCGAGGTAAGCAATCCAATATTCAGCAATTTCAAGGTAAACGTTTCTTGACCTAAACTTTGTTACGAAAATAAAACTGTCAGTAAGAGGGAAAATATTCAAACCTTTAAACCTCCCTAAAATTTTCAAAGTTAAGGACAGTCTAGCTTAAGACTATAAACGAGCGTTTCTCGGGAGGCAACCCGAGCACTAACACTATTTACTTTCAAATTTATTCTTTCCTTCTTTCTTTTCTCAACATTTAAACTAATACAAAAATACAGATTTCCAGGCCACACTGACAGAGCAAGGCCATGCAAGTCAGTCCGCCTAGCCCCCAACGTCACGGATCCAACCACCCACAGCACAGGCATCGATAAAATAGCAGGGCCGTGCCTCACGACCGTGCTAAGATACTAACTTATTGAGCATGAGCAGACCACGCCCGTGCATGCCATTCGTGCTCGCATACTGGCCTTTTAGGAACGGGCGTGCCAATCGATAAACGGGCGTGGAAGAACAACACACTCCACAACACGATCGTGCGATGCAGCCGTGCAAATCGACACACCCTCGGTACACGGGCGTGGGAACGTGCCAGATTTGAAATCTTATTTAAATTCCCATAGCCCTTCCCCTTTTTCCCATCTTCTTTCTTCCTTCCCTTCCTCTCAAAATTTTTCTCTCTGTTCATAGAAAAGGTCCAAGACTCTTGAGCAACACAAAAATCATGCCGAAGAAACGTAAGAAGGTAAGCAACGTCTCCTCAGAGGAAACCTCAACATGAGTGCATGCCGACAGCTTCAGCTAATTGACACGCCAAGGGTCTCCAAAACCTTTTCGGTTCTATTTTTTATTTCTCTTCTCCCTTATTTTTCTTATTTATACTTCTCTTCTGCTAGTTTCTTGGTTTTAGGTTCTAAAGGCTACTAGGGAATCACGTACCACAGCCTTTGAGGTCACACCTACCTCGCGAACCATCCAACAATAAGGACTCCTTAGTCCATTAGTTTTTTCTTTCAATTTCAGTTTTCTTCTTAGTCTCCTTCTTTTTATTTCCTTAACCTTTAATTATATTATTAGTATATTATTATTATTTCTCTAGATCTCTTGGCTATATCTTCTTGAGCTACCCAATTTCTTCATCTAGCAAATTACTTTTGGTAGCCACATCATCGTGCCCATAGAAAATACCATCACCGCCACCAAGGACACGAGGATCATCCAGATTTGGGAGTATTACTTTCCCACTTATCTTTTGATTTGGAATCTAATTATCATTATCTATCTTTATACATTGAGGCAATGTACATCTTAAGTGTGGGGGTAATAGTGCCTAACTTTTGTATAATTCTCAAAACCACGAATTTAGTCTTGTTCAAAAGTAATTTCTCATATTACTAATTAGGGTGAAATTTCTAATAATTTATGATTTTTATTGATATTTCTTTGAATAAGTCATAGATAATTGTGCATTGATGATTAAATTTGAAAGATACTAGAGAATCGAGCATGATAAGTCTACTTTCTAAAAAATTAAAATTGATAGGTTGTTAAACTAAATTTGAGTATCACCCTGAAGTTTAAAATTTATAGGGATTGATGTCAAAACACCCATAATTGTTGTGAGATCTTGAACCTTATAGAGCATATACCCTTTTTCATCTCACTTTATTGATTATGAGTGTGTCAACTTTGAACTATTATTCTAGAACTTGCCTTGTTTATACATGTCGAGACCATATTAATGATTTGATATACTGAGATGATAAAGGCACCTAGGTTTTCACACGTTCACTTCACTAAAAACCCTACCTACAAATTAACCCCTAGTGAACCCCGTTGAATCTTAACAACCTTTTTATTGACTCATCCACTAATATTAACCCAAAAATCCCTTTGAATTTGTTATCACCATTCTTTTAACTACCCTTTAATCGAGGTTTGATTTGATTAAATTACTGAATTAGTCCAGTAGTTACATTTATTATTTATGATGTAATATTTTAGTTTGTTCTTAAAAAAATCCAAGTTTATTCAATATTAGTAGTATATAAAAGAGCTTAGAACATTTAAACTCCAATTGTTGAAGAAAAAGCTCGTACTAAAGTATTATCAAAATTTTAAGTGATGAAAATATTCTTTATTATATATTAATTATCAATAGTGGTATTATTAGTTTTCATTCGATGTAAATATTCATATTCAGTTCATTGTTTTTAGATTAGGTAATTAGTCAATTCGATCTCGATTCTAACCCTCTAATTCAGCCTTTATCCACACCTTTTAACCCTAGCCCTATTACAACCCTAATAAAGACCTTTTGATTTGTGTATCATCTCATATACAGTGGTGGAGATTTGATTTTCAGGCAAGCCTATGGGATTAACTTTTCAGGTTCGACTTAGAGTGCTTATTCTTGAACCTTAAACACTTCGAGTGATTTGAGTGAATCTTTTGTGAGGATGTCAATCCTTGTCGGTTTTGAATTAAAGGTAATTACTTAGATAAGGGGAGACACCTATGTTTTCGTACTACTACAAAGGTATGACTTATCTTGATTGAATATTTAGGGTTCTTTGAGTTGAATTATTCATGTATAAATTATCTATGAATTATGATGAGACATTGTCGATAGGAATTATGAATTATGGAAAGTTTGTTTTAATTGTAAGTTGAGAATTTTGCTTGAGGACAAGCAAAAGCTTAAGTGTGGGGGTATTTGATAAACCGTAAAAGTAACATATTTTAACCCCATATTTAATATGCTTTTGGATGATTTAGCCCTTGATTTATGTAAAAAGGTGCTTTTAATCATTTCTTTTCATGTTTATACTCAGGAAAGCACCCGAGGATAAAAAGAACACAAAACGGGCTTAAAAACGGAGTAATTAGGGTAGAAATCAACACGGCCTAGCACAAAGCCTGCATGGCCGTGTCTCACCGACTAACTAGAGCATGGCCTAACTCACGAGTTGCATGGTCGCGCATCATCTCATTACCACACACGGACGTGCCTGACGATCTACATGACCGTGTCTCAATCGATAGACCTAAAGCACGGCCTGAATCCCAACTCACACGACCGTGCCCAAAATGACAAATCAAGACACGGCCCAACCATGATTTACACGGGCGTGTGCCATGGACGTGCCCTTGCGCTAGAATGAGCAATTTCACTTGGAATTGGATGCTTGAAGCCAAAGAAACATACTCCTAAGTCTACTTGAACACCCTAATAGTAATTCTACTGAAAAGAGGTAGTTAGGAGCCAAGTAAAGCATCTCAAAGGCCTATATAAATAATCCAAGGTAGCTATTCCAAGGACAGCTTTTTGGCAAAGGCTTTTGCCAAAGCTTTCATCTTTTAGGGAATTACTTGAAGATACTTGAAGATAGCCAGTTGATCCATCTCAAGAAGCCGAAACTTTATTCAAGACGGAGGATCTCTCCTTCAATTCCTTCAGGGGGTTTTAGGGATTTCTTATGTTTTGTCTTATCTTCTCTCTTGAGATGTTTTCTTATTTAGTTATGAACTAAACCATTCAGATACCTGAAGGGGATGAAACCTATGATGGATTTTGTTATTTGATTTCTAAATTATATGATAAGTACTTAGTTTTTTCTTAATTATGTTGCTTAATTTAATCTGATGTGTTTAGGTGGAGGAGGAATAGACCCTACCTAAGAGTAGATCTAGCATAATTAAGCGGAGTTGATCGGGCGCCTAGAGATAGGGTTACGAGATTTTTTCAGATTAGGGTGAAACCTAATATGAGAATCCATTGATCGATTTACTGCTTCCTTGGGAGGTTATTATAAGAGAACGAGAGTTCCACTAATTAACCTAAGGTTAGACGTTATTCGCCTCGAGAGAGGGTTTAATATAGGTTAGGGAGTCTCACGGATCAAGCTAAGTAAAGAAATCATATGGTTTGAGGAATAAATAATAAGTGAAGTCATAGGTGAATTCTTCCTGAGGGTATCGTCTTTATCAATTGAGTTTTCTTTAAGTCTTTCTCCCATTCATTCTTTTGTCTTTGCATTTAGTTTTAATTTTTCATTAGTTTAATAAACCAATCACTCCATATTTTAGGCTAAATAATAGAAAGAAAGTGAGTAGTAGTACTTTTAGGTTCCCTTGGGTTCGATAAGATATTCTTGCCTAAACTATACTACTGTTCGATAGGTGCACTTGCCTCTATCGTTGTCATAGTTAGTCTACAGGTTCGATCATTCTTTTTATAAATATTAAAACTCGACTGTTTGACACGATCAATATCTTAGGATACTAACTTTTCACAAACGTGTGGCCTCAAACACTTTTCAATTTGTTAATGATAAAGTGTGAGGTAAACTTAATGGATCCGATGCTTGTCACCTCTTTATGGATGGTAGAATTACTATTGCTAAATTAGTATTACTTGCTATCCCAAATTATTTTATGAGGATTTCTTATATCCCGGTCTCTATGTGTAAAGAGATTGAGAAGCTTGCATATAATTTTATTTGGAGTTTACTTCTATAAATATGAAACCAACTCTTGTTAGTTGGATGGATTGTTGCATACCGCTTGGTGAAAGAATCTTGAGAGTTTTGGAGCCTTACCAAAATAACATTTTCCTCCTTAAGTTAGGGTTCCAAATATTAGCTAATATTGAGGCTTTTAGGGTTTGCATCCTTCACAACAAGTACAACATGGATAGGTTGATTCTAAAGTCCATTGAGCGTACCAATTATTCTTATGTGTGGGGCTCACTTTCAAATGTTTGGTGTGAAGTTATAGAGGGTGTTGTTTGGTCTGTGGGTAATGGTATTTTAATTAATTTTTTGAATTATAGTTGGATCAACAAGCTTGTCCCTCTTAAGCTATGCGACATAAGCCGGGAGAGGATTGATGAGACTCTTCATCTATGCGATCTAGTTACTGACCATGGAAGTTGGGATTGGTAAGGTCACAAATCTCTTTTGCCTCAGTCTATCCTTAATCAATTAACTAGATTGATGCCCCTTTACGACACTGGTGGCCCTGATACCTTTAACAATTTGCTTGGTGCTAATATTTTGAACCTTCAAAGTTCTTGCGTAAAAGTTTAGAAGATTGTTGCTCCACAACATGTACAAGCTTTCCTTTGGATTTTTAGACGATCTTGTTTACTCACTAATGGTGAAGATGCCATAGACGTATGGTGATGATGATTCATGTGCACAATGTGGTGCTCCAATGGAAACTGCATTGCATGATGTGAGAGATTTTTGTTTTCTTAGTGGCATTTGGTGGTCCATCTTGCCAAGGGATCTTTGGAGCTCTTTCTTTTTGTTAGAGTTATGTGACCCAAAATCTAAGAGATTGCTTGCAAGTCGAGTTAAACAAAATATATCTTCTTTTTAGAAGATTTAGTATTTATGAGTATAATATATTTAGCATTTATTAGCATAATATATTTGACTTTGATTAGAATAGGTTTTTTCAACTAATAAATAGATGTAGTCGAAACTCCTCTTGAAATCATTCGAATTTGACATAGTAAATTTCATCTCCTCTGCCCGTGGTTTTTTCGAAAGGGTTTCCACGTAAAATCTGTGTGTTCTTTGTTTTATTTCTCTTTTCTTTGCAATATATTGTCATTACCGACGTTATATTTTTTACAAATTGGTATCCGAGCTTCTGGGTTTTTCATCTTGATCACGGTAATGGCATCTTTAAAGTATGAAATTTTGCTGTTAGATCGCAACACCAGATTTGCATTATGGCAGATAAAGATGCAGGCAGTTCTTACATAGATAGACTTAGAGGAAACCCTGCGAGGGGTAGATAATATGCCTTCGACATTGACGGAGGAAGAGAAGAAGCGCAAGGATCAAAAGGCATTAACACAATTACATCTGCATTTGTCTAACGAAATTTTATAGGATGTGATGAAGGAGAAGACCGCCGCTGCATTATGGAAGAGGCTAGAACAAATATGCGTGTCGAAAACTCTAACTAGCAAGTTGCATATTAAGCAACGTCCTCATCGTTTGGAGGAAGGTGCGTCTGTACACGAATACTTAATAGTGTTTAAAGAAATTCTCTCAAACTTGGAGGCCATGGAGGTTCAGTATGATAAGGAAGATCTAAGGTTGATTCTACTTTGTTCGTTGCCCCCGTCTTATTCAACCTTCAGAGACACGATTTTATATAGCAGCGAGTCTCTCACAGTTGATAAGGTTTATGATTCTTTGACCTTGTATGATAAGATGAAACATCTTTTGGTTAAAACTGACTCTCAAGGAGAGAGTCTCATTGTTCGTGGGAGACAAGATCGGAATGCTGATGATGATTGTGGAAGGATATAGGAACAGAATCCTCGTGGTAAATTTAAGGATAGATCAAAGTCTTCAAACAGAGGTAAAACTTGTAACTTCTGCAAGAAGAAAGGGCACATTAAATCTAAGTGCTATAAGCAACAAAATAAGATCAAAAGGGAGGATACAAATCAAAAGGAAAACAACCAGAAAATTTCAGTGAAGTTGATGTTGTAGAAGACTACAACGGTGGTGAACTTCTAGTTGCTTCTGTCAACAATTTAAAAGTGAGCGATGAGTGGATACTTGATTCGGGTTGCACCTTCCACATGAGTCCCAATCGGGATTGGTTTACAAATTACGAAATAGTGTTTGAAGGTGTTGATTTGATAGGAAATAATGCTTCATGTAAAATCAAAGGTGTTGGAACAATTAAAGTTAAGATGTTTGATGGAGTTGTCAGAATACTTAGTGACGTACGACATGTTCTAGAATTGAAGAGAAATTTAATTTTGTTAAGTACTCTTGATTCAAAAGAGTACAAATACACAGCTGAAAGTAGGATTTTGAAGATTTCCAAAGGTTCCCTCTTTGTGATGAAAGGGCAGAGAAATACTGCCAAGTTATATATTTTGCAAGGTTCTACTGTTATTAGTGATGCAGCTGTCGTTTCCTCTTCCTTGTCAGATGATGATATTACTAAGCTTTGGCATATGTGCCTAGGGTATATGAGTGAGAATGGCATGGTAGAATTGAGCAAAAGAGGACTTCTTAATGGACAAAGAATTTACAAACTGAAGTTCTGTGAGCACTGTGTTTTTGGGAAGCAAAAGAGAGTTTGATTAACCAGAGGAATCCATAACACGAGGGAACGTTGGAGTATATTCATTCTGATCGATGGGGGCCATCAAGAGTGCCTTCTAGAGGTGAAACTAATTATATGCTAACTTTTATTGATGATTTTTCTAAAAAAGTTTGGGCATTCTTCCTGAAGCAGAAAAGCGATGTGTTTTTCACATTTAAGTCTTGGAAAACTATGATTGGCAAACAAACGGGAAAATAAATAAAATACCTCTGCACAGACAATGACTTAGAGTTTTGTTCTGATGAGTTTAATAAACTGTGCAAGTTAGAAGGGATCGTGAGACACTTGACAATTCATCATACTCCACAGTAAAACGACATTACAGAACGAATGAACAGAACGATCATGGAGAAGGTTCGATGTATTTGTCAAATACCAACATACCAAAGTCGTTTTGGGCCGAAGCAGCTTCTACTGCATGTTTTTTGGTCAACTGATCTCCATTCATTGCCATTAAGAAAAAGACGCCACAAGAGGTATGGTCTGATAATCCTGCTAATTATTCTGATTGAAAGATCTTTAGGTGTCCTGCGTTGCTCATGTTGATAATGGAAAATTGAAACCGAGATCCATTAAATGTGTTTTTCTTGGTTATAAAGCTAGTGTAAATGGGTATAAGTTATGGTGTCCTGAAAATAAAAAAGTTATGATTAGCAGAGATGTTATTTTTGATGAAACTGCTATGCTACCTAACTTATCTCTTAAAGACTCTTCTAATAAAGAAAATCAAAAATAGGTGGAGCATCAGGTTAATATAGAGTTGACTCCTGAAGCTAGTACAAAAATTGAGAATAGAGTTGCTTCTTCACCATAATACTCTATCACCAAAAGCAGAAGTAGAAGAGAAATTAAACCTCCAAAGAAGTATGCCGAGCCTGATCTAGTTGCTTATGCTTTAAATGTGGCCGAAGATATAGATGCAAACCAAGAGCCGTCTAATTATTCTGAGGCGGTTAGCTGTGAAGACTCAGAAAAGTGGATGTTTGCTATGCAAGAGGAGATAGAATCACTCCATAAAAACAGAACATGGGATATTGTGAAACTTCTTAAAGGTAAAAATGTTGTTCGTTATAAATGAGTGTTTAAAAAGAAATAAGGGACTCCAGGGGTTGAAGAACCCAGATATAAAGTAATGCTTGTTGCAAAGGGTTACAGTCAAATTCCAAGAGTGGACTTCATAGATGTGTTCTCCCCAGTTGTGAAGCATAGTTCAATTCGAACTTTGCTTGGTATTGTGGCCATGTATGATTTGGAGCTTGAGCAGTTAGATGTAAAAACTGCATTTTTGCATGGGGAACTTGAGGAAGATATTTACATGCAACAACCAGAGGGTTTTACAGTCTTAGAAAAAGAGGACTATGTTTGCTTGCTGAAAAAGTCCCTTTACGGTTTGAAATAGTCACCAAAACAGTGGTACAAGAGGTTTGATTCCTTTTTGACTTCTCATAATTTAAAAAAAAAAAGTAGTTTTGACAGTTGTGTTTACTTTAAAAAAAACAGTGATGGTTCTTTTGTGTATCTACTTCTTTATGTTGATGACATGTTGATAGCAGCAAAAGATAAAGGAGAGATAAGAAAGGTCAAAGCCAAACTAAGTGAAGAATTTGAGATGAAAGATTTGGGACCAGCAAAGAAGATACTTGGTATGGAGATTCTCAGAGATAGAAAAACAAGTAAATTGTACCTAAGTTAGAAGGGGTACATTGAGAAAGTTCTTTGCAGGTTCAATATGCAGAGTGCTAAGCCTGTTAGTACTCTTTTAGCAGCCCATTTTAGACTTTTATCGGCTTTGTCTCCAAAATCAGATGATGAGATTAAGTACATGTCACATGTTCCATACTCTAGTGCAGTGGGATCTCTCATGTATGCTATGGTTTGTTCACGTCCAGATTTATCATATGCAGTCAGTGTAGTTAGCAGATACATGGAGAATCTCGGTAAAGAACATTAGAAAGTAGTTCAGTGGATTTTAAGATACTTACGAGGTACTACTGATGTTTGCTTACAGTTTGAAAGAACTAGAGATGGAATCATTGGGTATGTTGATGCTGGTTTTGCTAGAGACCTTATGTCTTTACAATCAGAGGTTGTGTAATCAGTTGGAAAGCTACTTTGCAAACTATAGTTGCTTTGTCTACCACTGAAGTTGAGTACATGGCGATTACTGAGGCTTATAAAGAAGCTATTTGGTTGAAGGGACTCTTTAGTGAGCTTAATGAAAACCTTCAAATCAGCACAATATTTTGTGACAGTCAGAGTGTCATCTTCCTTACAAAAGAGCAAATGTTTCATGAGAGAACAAAATACGTTGATGTTCGATATCATTTTGTTCGTGATATTATTGCTCGTGGTGATATTGTTGTAAGCAAAATTAGTACTCATGAAAATCTTGCAGATATGATGACTAAGTTACTTCCTATAACCAAGTTTGAGCATTGCTTAGCCTTGGTTGGTGTTCATTGTTGAAGTTAAACCCTTAAGGGGTTTTATGAAAGAGGTGGGGAACTTGTTCGTTGAGAGTTTGCGATGAAAAACTTGTTCGTTGAGAATTCATGTCAAGGTGGAGATTGTTAGAGTTGTGTGACCCAAATTCTAAGAGATTACTTGCAAGTCAAGTTAAATAAAATATATCTTCTTTTTAGAAGATTTAATATTTATGAGTATAATATATTTAACATTTATTAGCATAATATATTTGACTTTGATTAGAATTAGGTTTTTTCAACCTATAAATAGATATAGCCGAAACTCTTCTTGAAATCATTCGAATTTGACATATTAAATTTTCTTCTCCTCTGCCCGTGATGTTTTCCGAAAGGGTTTCTACGTAAAATTTGTGTGTTCTTTATTTTATTTCTCTTTTCTTTACGATATATTGTCATAACCGACGTTATATTTTTTACACTTTTCATCAACGAAAGAGGAGTGGCTTAGTTGGAACTTTCAAGATGAAGGGAACATTACTGTTGTCGAGGGTAGTTGGCCACTTTGTTCTCTATTATTTACTGGTTTTTATGGAAGAGTTGAAATGACTTCATTTTTAAACATACTAGCAGTAATAGTGAATACTTACTCTCAACTAGTTTTGCATGGGCTAGGAGTCTTGCAAATGCAAAGAGGAAAACTAGTCTTGAGAGCAACCATGTCACTTGGAAACATTGGCAAGTACCGCCTGAGGGGTGGGTTAAGCTGAACTCCGATGGGTTTCTTATAAGCCACTTATCTCGCGCAGCTATAGGGGGTGATCCGAGGTTCATGTGGCGAACGGTTAGCTGGTTTTTCGATGACAGTTGGAACTTCTAATATTTTTCAAATAGAAGCAAGAGCATTGGATGAGGGCCTTTTTGCTTGCGTGGTCTAGACTCTAGAGGCTTTCGACACATAGAAGTTGAAACATAGAAGTTGAAAAGTTGAATGTGATAATGCTTTACAGACTGAGTTTGTTGGAAAAGGCTATGCTGCTGAAAATAATTTATTGGAGATGCGCTTGATCCATGATATTTGTAGTAGGAATTGGCATGTTAAATTTTGCTATATATAACAAGGGAGAGTAACAAAGTGGGAGACTGCTTGGCTAAAGCTACAATGGGAGAATACAACCGCCTGCGGATTTTAATGACCCCCCAAGCTACATTCAGAAGCTGCTGGATGAAGATCTGCAAGTGGCAATGGATGCTTTGAAGAATTTTCAGTCTGCTGGCGGTTAGGCTTCTTTACCTTTTCTTTATTGTACCCAAAAAATTAATTATTTTAAAAAGTGGGATTTGGGGTTTTGGACAGTGCGGATCAAATTGTTTACGAAAACTACCGATTCCGTTGTCTCCTCGGATATATTTTCCTTTTTTTAAACAAAAAGAAATCTTTTGATTCAAAACCAATTGATGAAAAATCACTAAAACTGATCGAGCTCTACGATGCTTCTCCTCCGCCGTTGAGAAGGAACCCAAAACCATGTGCTAATAAAATGTCACAGCCACTTGTGTGTTAGCTTTTTTAAGTCATTATACTTATCATTATATTTTAATAAAAGTAAGTGCGTGCCTAAGCCATTATAATAATCATAGTTGTTTTAATAAAAGCAAACAAGTGTCCTAAACAAAACAACCCACCACACTTATAATTATCCACCGGCTGTCGTATTGTCATCCATCGAAAAGACTGAAAAAGAGAGATCATATAACATTATTCTACCAAAAAAAGGAATAGGAAAAGATTGGGGAAAACCCAGTAGGCAGCTAGCTGCTGATCCGTCGGTGGTGGTGGTTTCAATTAGGTTTGTGAATGACAAAGGACATGCACTGAGCTTGGTGCTTGTTGTCAAATGCCAGGCAACGGATATAAGCATTGGGGTATGCCTTTTTGCACTCGTGAATTTCTTTCAGGACTTGAGAAGAGTCGTTGCACCCAAACATCGGCAGCTTCCATAGAGTCCAATACCTCCCATCATAGTACCCTGGAATGCTGCTATTCTCCCTGTGGACAGCCCCCACCTAACATTTATAAAAGGAAAACCAGTTTTTAAACTGTTACAACGTTGAAAAATAACGATTCCAGGAATTGATCTCTACCTTTTATCATTTAATTAGACCTAGGTTAGCTGATTCTTAGAGGAAGTTACAGAAAATAAAATTATATTACCTCATCAAATTCAAGACAAGGAATCCACCCTTTTTTAATCATGTAATCAATTTCCTTTGCAATCGAGTCATCTGAGAGAGGTGGAAGGTAAGAAAGCGTCTCAAACTTCTTGTTGTTGATTGGATTCCATGTCTGTTAAAATCACAAGGCAAAGTCAGATGAACCACATAATAATATTAGAACTGAAACCAATGACAGTACCTTCATGCAGTGGGTTCTTGAACCATTGGACACAGTTTTCCGGCTCCATGAAATAGAATCATTAGTTGGAACCAGCTTTGAAACATTGGTTTTCAGGCCAACAAAACCAGAACCAGCGATTGGTGATGCAAAGATTCCGGCAGACATCTCGGAGGCTGGATTTGGAGGTTGAAAGAAAATTGGGTAAGCTATAAAAGGAGGACTGATTGTGTATAAATGATGAGTAGAGTAGTTTATGTTGAGGTCATGGACATGGGAATGGAAGAAATAAAAGACAAAAGGAGTTGGCTTTGATGCCTGTAAGCTGATGTATAGTTTGTTGAAGGGAAAGCAAGTTGTCACTGAAAAGACGATTTGTTCAAAGACTGAAGGTATTTTTAATGCTCTTTAGCTTCGGTTTTATCACCAACTTTCCCGCAATTTTCTTTTACCATTTTATTTTTCACCACCCTCCGGCCGTACGTTTGGCAAGCAGTGAAAAGGGTGGGAAATTGCGAGCATTAGAAGCCAATGGTTTCCACTGAGCTACAAAGTCCAAAACATTGGCATGGTCGCGTCAAAATAATTGAAATAGTGAAAAATGGATTTCGTATTGAGTAATTAAATTAAGTAGGAATTTTGAAGTCGATTTCTATTACAAAGTTTAAGATATACAGCGATTGAGGAAATATGAAGGAGAGAGTGCTGGTTTTTGTAAACCTTAATTGATTCATTTTGACTTGTTGATATAAAGGAGTTGAACTCTTATAGTGCTTAGTAACTAACGACATCACATTCTCAACGGGTGCATGAATATTTGAGTATTGGATGGCCTGCACTTTTCTGGGTGGTTGTAAAGAAAGGCGAGACTTATGAATAATTACCAGTTTATGGCCTGCTTGCTTACTGCCCAAGTGTACTTCCAACTGACCACATGTCCTTGCGCGAATGAGGATATAACAATATTACCCCTCTAGTTAAAGTCGAGAGGGGTGTTATAAAGTGACCCTTCTTGAGATGCCTCATTATGTTGTCCTTTCTTCATTTAACTACTTTTTTGTGGATGGTTATTTGACAATGAAATATTGTGTTAAAAACTCTTGAGATTTTTTCATAAATGTACTCTAAAAATTAAGTTTCTAGGGAATCGTGATAATGATAAACAATTGATAAGTGCTAAAAGTAACATGTTTTAGTTTCATTCTTAACATGCTTTTGGGTGATTATCCGATGTCAATTGTGAATTTTATACTCTTAATCATTTAAATTCATGTTTTAATACTTAATAGAGCACTTGAGAGTAAAAAGAGTGAAAAACGAGCGAAAACCAGAGCATCGGAGCAAGCTACAAATGCCACACGAGCTGAACCATTTCACATGGCCAAACCACTGATAAACCATAAAAGTAACACATTTTAACCCCATGCTTAGCGCGTGTTTGGATGTTCATTTATACAAATATGTGAATTCGATGCTCCTAATCATTTAAATTTGTATTTCTATACTTAGGAGAGCATAGGGAAGCGAAAGGAGTGGAAAATGGGTCAAAACTGGACAAAACAGGCTATCTTAAGGATTCACATGGCCAGGCCAGAACCACACGGGTAGAGCACATGCCCGTATGAACCACACGGGCTGGACACACGCCCGTGTGCCAGCCCGTGTCGATCTTGAGTCACCCAAAATTTGCACACGGCCTGGGCACTCTCACACGGGCTGATTGATCGTTGTTTATCAGAGTCTTAAAAATTTATAATATGAATGATCAAACCTAAAAACTAACTATGACAACGATGGAGGCAAGCGCACCTATCGAACAGTAGTATAGCTAGATGCAAGACTGGATTGTTGAACCAAAAGGAACCAAAAGTACTAATATTAACTCTCTTTCTATTATCTAGCATAAAAATTAAGGGAATTTTTATCTAATCTAAAATTAACTAACAACTAAGCTAAAGATGCGATGGCAAAGAAGAAATTGGGGAAAGACTTGAGGGAAAACCGATTGATTTAGAAAATACCGGAGGAAGAATCCACCTAAACTTCACTTGTTTTCTAACTCTGAACCAGATGATTTATTCACTTGACTTGATCCGTAGGATTCCCTAATTTATATTAATACCTCTCTCGAGGCTACTAACGTCTAACCCTAGGTTGATTAATTGAAATCTCTTTCTAATTAAAATCCCTAGAATTGCATTAACTCGATATATGGACTCCCATATTAGGTTTGACCCTAATCCGACAGATTTTTGTCACCCTATCCCTAGGTGCGTGAGCAACTCCGCTTAACTATGCTAGATCTACTCTTAGACATGGTCTCTTCCTCCTCTGCCTAAGTACATCACACTTGAATCAATATCCCGGAATATCAAAACAAGAATTAAGAACACATAATTAAGAACAAATCAAGTATTTATCATATAGTTCAGCAAACGATAACAAGATCCGTCTTAGGTTTCATCCCCCTCAGGTATCTGAGGGTTTAGTTCATAATCATAAAAGAATACATCTCAGAAGAAAAGATAAAACAAAACATAAAGAAAACCCTAAAACCCCCTGAAGGAATTGAATGAGAGATCCTCAGTCTTGAGTATGATTCCGACTTCTTGAGATGAATCAAGTAGCTTTATTCGAGTAAATCCCTGAATTTAACTGCTCTGGCTCGGCTCTTTGGCCTAACTGAATGCCCCCTTGAAGGTTGGCCTCTAGAGTCTATACATGGCCTGTGTAAATCGTGGCCAGGCCGTGTTCGGGTCTGATGATGAGGCTAGGCCGTGTAGCTTGGGCCCAGGCCGTGCTGATTTTCTACTTTGGCCCATTTGGCTCGTTTTAAGCCCATTTCTCGTTCTTTTCATCCTCTTATGCTCTCCTGAGTATAAAACATGAAATTAAAGGATTAAAAGCACCTATTTCCATAATTATAGGCTTAAATCATCCAAAAGTAAGCTAAATGCGGGATTAAAATATGTTACTATTATGGTTTATCAAATACATCCACACTTAAGCTTTTGCTTGTCCTCAAGCAAAATTCTCAACTCATAATTAAAACAAACTTCCTCAATTCATGATATTCATCAATGATGTTTCATCATAGTTCATAGATAATTTATACATGGATAATTTAACTAAAAAAGTCCTAAAAATTTAAACAATCAAAGTCATAGTTTTGTAGCATGAAAACATAGGTGTTTCCCCTTACCTAAATAATCACCTTTAATTCAAAATCGACAAGAGTTGCATCCTCACTAAAGATTCACTCAAATCACTCGAAGTGTTTGAGGTTTAAAATTTAAGCACTCAAAAGTCAATCATGAAAAGTTAATCTCATAGGCTTGCCTGAAAATCAAATCTCCACCACTGTAAAATGAGAAGGCTGAAATAGAAGGGTCTTTTAAGGGTCGTAATGAGGCTTGGATTAAAGGTGTGGATAAAGGCTGAAATAGAAGGGTTAGAATCGAGATTGAATTGACAAATTACCTAACTAGAAAAATGAACTAATCCTGAATAGTTACATCAATTGAAAACTTGTAATACTAATAATACGAGCTTCTTTCTCGAGAAGTTGAATTTAAATGTATAAGATCACTTAATCACAAAACTAATACTGAATATACTTCGATTTTTTTATTTATTTTTTACCAAATCAAAAATTATAGTATAAGGGATGAATCTACTATTTGAAATAAAGATAGCTAGGCAACAAATCAAATCAAATCTCGATATAAGGGTAGTCAAAAGGAATGGTGATAACAAAACAAAGGGTTTTGAGTTAATATTAGTGGGTGAGTCAATAAAAGGGTTGTTAGGGGTTAATTTTGAAGGTAGGCTTTTAGTGGAGTAAGTGGGTTAAATCCTAGGTGCCTTAATCATCTCTGTATATCAAATCAAAGGTGTGGTCTTGACATGTATAATCGAGGCAAGTTCTAGAATAACAAATCAATGTTGACACACTCATAATCAAAAAGTGAGCACGAAAAATGTATGCTCTAAAAGGCTCAGAATCTCACAAAAATTATGGGTATTTTGATGTCAACCTCAATAATTTCAAACTTCAAGGTAACAATTAGATTCAGGTAGACAACCTAACAAAATTTTAATTTTTGAACATAGACTCATCATGCTTGATTCTCTAGTATCTTAAAGTTTAAATCATCAATGCACAATTATCAATGACTTAATCTAAAACATATCAATAAAAATCATGAATCAACAGGAATTTCATTCTAATTAGTGATATGAGAAAATTACTTGAAGACAAAATATCATTCAGGGATTTGAGAATAATGCAAAAAGTCAGGCACTTTTTCTAAATAATTTTCACCCCCACACTTAAGATGTACATTGCCCTCAATGTACAAAGATAGATAATAATCATATAATAAGAAAATAAAAAGTGAAGGAGAGAGGTGAAACTTCCTGAATTCTTGGATGGATTCATTGAGTTGGAAGTGTGGAAACTTGATTCGGAGGTGAAAGATAAGTTGGATGGGGCGCCTCTAATTCCTGTGCTAGATGAAGAAATTGGGAACCTTGTGAAGAGTTAGCTAGGAAATACTAATACTAATTTAAATTATACTAATTATAAAATTAAAGTAAATAAAGATAACAGGGAAGAAAATAAGAATTAAAATAAGACTAAAATAGAAGATGAATGGACTAGAAAGTCCTTATTGGTAGATGGTTTGTGAGGTGGGTATGGTTTCTAAAGTCGTGGTGTAGTGATTCCCTAGCAGCCTTTAGAACCTAAAACCAAGAAAATAAAATGAAATAAACCAAATTTAGTATAAAAAACTAAAGAAAAGGAGAATAAAGGATAAGATAACAGTAAAATAAAAGTTAAATGGTCTCCAAAACCCTTGGCTTGTCGAGTTAATGAAGCGGTCGGCATGAACTTATGTTGATTGGTCTCGCACAGGGAGATAGGGCTCGGATCTTTCCGTTTCTTTGACATTGTTGAAGCGTAGACCAAGACCTTAGAGACTGAAGAAGAAGGAGAGTAAAGATGAAGGGGAGTGAAGTGTGAATGGGGAGTGGGTGAGAAGGGGAGTGGGGTGTTTTAAATAGAAATTTTCAGCTCTGGTACATCCCCACGCCCGTGTGTCGTGGGCGTGTTGTGTCCCATGGCCATATCGCACAGCTGTGTAGTGGTTCAATCGCCTCTCCCACGCCTGGTATTTAAGTTGCCACGCCCATGTTGGTTTAACAGTGTCGGCCACGGCTGTGTCGCACGGCCGTGGTGTATTCGAAGATATTTTTCTCGACTGTCTCATACTATCTCTGCCATGTCAGTACTAAAATCTGTAACATCCACACAGCCACGGCCATGACCGTATGTAAGGTCGTGTGGTGCAGAAATCTGCACTTTATTAACTTGGTTAGTCTGTAGTTAGGTGCTAAACGAAAAAGAAATAAAAATAAATAGGGTTAGTACTCGGGTTGCCTCCCGAGAAGCGCTCGTTTAAAATCTTAAGCTAGACTTACCTCTCATTCATTCGATCATGGTGGTTTGAGGAATGAGAAATCCTTTCTCATGTTATCATTATATAATTTGAGTAGAGTAGAGTTTACTTTGAAAGTACCGGATGTAGAGTTACTTACCTCGACTGTTCCGTAAGGGAAAATATTGATTACTTCAAAAGGTATTTCTTCGTTCATCTTTAGGTTTGGTATGGTGATTCACGGGTCTGTTCTATCTAATAGTACCTGATCTCCTATTTTGAAGTGATTTGGTGTTCCCTTAAGTTCTTCTGGGGGTTCCTTCAGTTTCACCTCATGTGGGTTTGATTTCTCCTTGAAATGTATCTTTCACTCATCTAGCTCATCGATCTGAAGCTATAGGATCTGGCTCTGTATTGTAGTTCCTTGGTGTTTCCTGAAAATAAAGTTTAATCGAATGATTATATATAGAATTTACATCCTCACCTTTATCACTTGATGTCCTAGTTGAGTCGAGAGCTTGAAGACTGATTGATTCGTCATCTACAAGAAGTATGAGTTCACCTGCACTAACATCAATTTTAGATCTGGCAGTCGCTAAAAAGGGTCTTCCTAAAATTAGGGGAATACTATTGTCTTCTGCTATATCTAAAACAACAAAGTCTACCGGGAATATGAATTTGTCCACTTTAACTAGTACATCTTCAATTATACCCTTAGGAATTCGAATAGTCTTATCAGCTAGTTGAATGCTCATCCTAGTTTGCTTGAGTTTTCCTAAACCTAGTTGTTTAAACATTTTAGAAGGCATGACATTGATGCTTGCCCCTAAATCAGCTAACATGTTATCCACAGATAAACTGCCCCAATTAAACATGAAATTGTAAAACTCCCCGGATCTCTTAATTTTCGTGCTAGCTTGTTTTGCAACATTGCTGAGCACATCACGTTTAGTTCCACATGTGAATCCTCATCTAACTTTCGCTTATTCGTTAAGAGCTCTTTTAAGAATTTCCTTGAATCTGGCATCTGCGAAAGAGTTCAAGAAATGGTAAGTTAATATGTAATTTTTTAAGAGTTTAAAGAACTTACCGAACTGTTCTTCTGTGTCGCCTTTCTTTATCATATTAGGGTAATGTATACGAGGTTTGTATTCTTTAATTACTGGTTTTGGCTTTTCTTAGCTTACCTCAACCTGACCTTCACTTACCACAGGATCTTGTCTTGGCTCAGATTCATATTCTACTAACCCTTCACTGTCATGAGCTTGTATGGCTTGAATTTTCTCCTTTAGGTTAGTCTCCGTGTTACTTGGCAAGCTACCTCGTGGTCGTTCAGAGATCAGTTTAGCGAGTTGCCCTAACTGGTTCTCGACTTCTTTAATCGATGCTTGTTGATTTTTAAGTGTTGTCTCGGTGTTCTAAAAATGGGTTTCTGACACCGCTATGAATTTTGTCAGCATCTCTTCAAGGTTTGGCTTCTTTTCCTGTGGGTAGGATTGTTGTTGGAAGTTTGGAGGGTGTTGTTGTTATCTCTGATTTCCTTGACCACCCCACAAAAAATTAGGGTGGTTCCTCCAACTTGGAATATAAGTATTGCTATAAGGGTTATTTTGAGATCGAAAATTGTTACCTGTATAGTTTATCTGTTTGCTTTCCATGCCCGAATTGTAGGGTGGGTACTCAAGATTCGACACGCCTCCTAGATTTGAGTCGCATTGCATCACTAGGTGTACCTGCAAGAGACTATACAAACCATCAATCTTTTTATTCATCATTTCTATTTGATTTGATAGCATGGTGACCACGTTGATATTGAAAACTCTGGCTGCTTTAGTTTGCCTTGTCCTCGTAACTTAGCACTGATAGTTGTTGAGTGACATCTCCTCTATGAACTTGTAAGCTGCCTCATTAGTTCTGTTATTCAGGGTTCTATCGGCTGTTGAATCAATTAACAATCGGGTTGAGGGGTTCACACCGTTGTAAAAAGTTTGGACTTGTAGCCACAAGGGAAAACCATGATATGGGCACCTTCTCAAAAGATCCTTGTATCTCTCACATGTATCGTATAATGTTTCTGAATCCATCTGCACAAAAGAAGAGATATCATTCCTTAATTTTGTCATTTTGGCTGGCGAAAAATATTTCAATAAAATTTTTTCGGTCATTTGATCCCATGTAGTGATTGATCCTCGTAGAAGAGAATGTAACCACTGTTTGGCTTTATTTCTTAAAGAAAAAAGAAATAATCGAAGACGAATGGCATCATCAGAAATGCCATTCATTTTGAAGGTATCACAGGATTCTAGAAAATTTACTAAATGAGTATTCGGGTCTTCGTCCTGCAAACCATCAAACTGAACAAACTGTTGAATCATTTGAATAGTGTTAGGTTTCAATTCAAAATTATTAGCGGCTATAGCAGGCCTAACAATACTCGATTCAGTTCTTGTTAAATTAGGTTTAGCATAATCATACATAGTTCGAGGAGCATGATGATCGGCCACATCATGAGGTGTCGAATTATTTTTAGCCATTATTTCGTAGTAGAAGTTTCGTTCTCTTGCTATTCTTCTATGTAGTTTAAGCCTCGCCTTACTTCTCTACGATTTCTGCGTACGGTACCTTCGATATCACTGTCGTAAAGTAGTGGTCCCGTTGGGTTCCTTCTAGTCATAAACTAGAGGTACCTGCTAGAAAAAGAGAAAAAGAAATTTAGAAAAGTAAAAATAAAATTTAATTGCAAAAAATAAAAAAATGACTAAAGTAAAAATTGAGTGTTCTTAATATTTCAGCTCCCCGGCAACGGTGCCAAAAACTTGATCGTTGTTTATCAGAGTCTTAAAAAATTATAATATGAATGGTCGAACCTGGAAACTAACTATGACAACGATGGAGGCAAGTGCACCTATCAAACAGTAGTATAGCTAATGGCAAGACCAGATTGTCGAACCCAAAGTAACCAAAAGTACTAATATTAACTCTCTTTCTATTATCTAGCCTAAGAATTAAGGAAATTTTATCTAATCTAAAATTAACTAACAACTAAGCTAAAGATGCGAAGGCAAAGAAGAAATTGGGGAAAGAGTTGAGGGAAAACCGATTGATTTAGACAATACCCGAGGAAGAATCCACCTAGACTTCGCTTGTTATGTAAACCCCAAACCCACCCAAAATATTACAGCCGAATTCGAAATGTTACGGGGAAAAAGGTTTTGTGAAGAGTTTGATTTTAAAAAAAAATGAAACACATGTCAAGTCTTTAAGGAAAAACGGATATTCAGCTTTTACCGAGAAGTAGTTTGAAAAGAGATCTATCTTTAAGTTTGAAAATGAATATATATAGCTATAAGGGTTTATTGTTTTGAAATCATATTTTTACCGGGAAATAAAACTTACACATTTGTATAAAAGTTGAGTTATTGTTTGGAAGGGATTTTAATAAACTAATTACTATCAAAAGCCCAAATTTGAAATCCTTAATTTGCTTTTTAGGTTGCAAGTGTTTCCAGTTATTTTTAATCCATAATCCGTTTTAATACCAACTTAAAACCTTGATAAAAATTCCAAAATACTTAAAGCGGCCTTATTACAATAAAAATTAACCCAAAAGAAATTTAAAAAAAAAAAACTAAAGTGCATGTATAATTAAAACAACTTCTGCATGGCCACCTCGAATCCACTCCAGCCCGGTCCAGAAATCACGTATCACCTTTATTGTTTTTAGGAAAATAGAGTGAGTCAAACCGACTCAGTGTGCAATTATTCCACATGTTTCCATAAATGGGCTTGGCCCACAACCACACCAATCTACATGCCACACATGATTATGCAATATGGTAACCCAACCCAACCTAGTATCCAACCGCTACACACCCTCGTATATCCTGCCACCACACACTAGGGGATTACTAAATCGACCCTCCATCCACTACACACCTCTTTGGCAGTCATGCTGCTCAATGTCCAATTAGTGGTCTAGCCACTGATCCACGTGATTAAATCACAATATCCACGATGTGACCCAAGGTCATCATCAATCCACGATGAGGCACGAAGCCAACATCAATCCACGATGTAGCTCAGGGCTAACATCAAACCACGTACATAAATGTACACCCTTTCCTTCATCAAACATATATATATCCCGATCCCCATGCACATATAATATATATGATGAAATGACAATATAATCGTTATGAACATATCAGTCATGCATACGCATCATGCTTACCAAGTTACACAAATATCCATCCAAAGTTTAGTATGAGAAAATTACTAACTGTTATCGATCACCCAATATGGGTAGCCACACCACCACGTACCCGTTATTTCCGCTACCACACATATCATATACATTTAATTAATTTTAAATGAGAAACAAAGTAATAACTACACACCTGATAACTTGTAAAATCACGCCCTCTACGTCAACGCTATCCCTAACCAACACTACTACTATCTGCTCACGATCTTGTTCGACACCGCCCACACCCCGAGGCCAATCCGGATCCAGTAAACCGACGCTTGAATTTAGGGTAGGGACTATGTGTCCAACCCTTTTCTCCCTTGGTCGGTACTATCATCCATCAATAATATCTTAGTCAGAAAACCCCGTTAAGATATTGAATCAAATCTAAATAAATCCCAAGAGAACACTTGATAAAAGAATATCCTTACCACAGTCGATTAGAACCCGAAGGCTATACGCTTGCACTTTGAGATTGTCGAAATCCCCTACATAAACCATGTTAAAATCGGCCTAATACCCATAGCCTAAGCAAAGTGGCCTTCGGCCAAACATTATAACCTCCTCACCTTTGAATAATCGCAACCCGAGAGATCCCTAACGCTCCCTTACGCTGGTTGCAAACGAAAGAGACACAGGGTTAAGGCCCTAAAAAGATTTGGCCACACCCAAGAACCAAGGTTAACCATTTGGTTTCGGAAAACCAAAAAGAAAGGAAAAGAGAACGATTCCTAAGGAAGAGAATACTCACCACCCAAAAGATATTCTACCGAATGATTTAAACACGGAGATGAGGCTTGAGGAAGTATCCAAATAAAAGAAATAAAGTAAATAAAATTTGAAAGAAAAGAGAAGGGCAATGGTAAATGAAAGATTCGGCCAAGGTATAGAAGTAATGGGTGAAATTGAAGAAGAAAAGGGTTGAAGTTTATGATGTTTCGGCAATGGTCTCACAATGATAGATGCATTCGGCCACCAAGAGAAAGAGAGGAGCTATTCGGCTTTTTACTAAAACAATCAAGGTTCCAAGTCGTCAAAAAGAAAAAGAAGAGAGGAGAAGAGAGAATTGTGATTGGGCTAGGAAGTTTTCAAGAAAGAAAATGACCCCCCTAATGGTCTCCTAAGTTTCGGCTAAGGAGTCAAAAAGAAAGAAAAAGAGTTGAGATGCTCAGTGTTTTTTGGCACTAAAGAAAATGAGAGAAAACTACCAAAAGTGTTAAGCACCAACCAATGCCGAAAAGAAATACCCCCTACACTAACACCAAATTTTGGCACCCTCTCCCTAGGCTCAAAACCGAATGTTCCCCCTCTCCACCCTTCAAAGATTCGGCTATCATCCAACTAGCCAACACCCTCCACATTTTTCTCCTAAATTCCCTCTACAACCCTCATTCAAATGAGTTTGAATGGTTCAAACCTCATGTAGCTCTCCACCACCCATTTGAAATGTTTGACCATTTCAAACCTCCTATCTTCAAGTGCCCACGCTAACTCCAACTCCTCACCCTCCTGACGTAAAAATAAGCTCCAAAAGTGTTATCTCTGCAGCTCAAACCCTATCCCTTGTAGCTCCCTGTGCTCTAAGTGGCGCCTCACTTGCCACTTTAACTCTGAATTACTTGTGTCATGCACTCCACATTAATTTCCCTTAAGGCCTCGTTCCCTTAGCTCTCCCCCCTAAAGGCTTAAAACAAAAATTTTTCCCAAGGCCTAAACTTATCCCCAAGGTTTCCCGAAGCCCCCAAACACACTCAAACAGCATACAGAGCATACTAACACGCAGATATTAATTAAATTGCATGACCCCTAAATCCCGGATATTACATGTTATCTAACTCTGAACCAGACGATTTATTCACTTGACTTGATCCGTAGGATTCCCTAATTTATATTAATACCTCTATCGAGGATAATAACGTCTAACCCTAGGTTGATTAATTGAAACCTCTTTCTAATTAAAACCCTTAGAATTGCATTAACTCGATCTATGGACTCTCATATTAGGTTTGACCCTAATCCAGCAGATTTTCGTCACCCTATCTCTAGGCGTGCGAGCAACTCCGCTTAACTATGCTAGATCTACTTTTAGATAGGGTCTCTTCCTCCTTTGCCTAAGCACATCACACTTGAATCAATATCCCAGAATATCAAAACAAGAATTAAGAACACATTATTAAAAACAAATCAAGTATTTATCATATAGTTCAGCAAACGATAACAAGATTCGTCTTAGGTTTCATCCCCCTCAGGTATCTGAGGGTGATCGTTGTTTTGTCGAGTTTTAAAATTTATAAAGATAATGATCGAACCTGGAAACTAACTCTAAGAATGACTTAAGGCAAGTGTACCTATCGAACAGTAGTATAGCTTAGGCAAGATCGGATTGTCGAACCCAAATGAACTAAAAGTACTAATACTAACTTTTTTTTATTATTTAGCCTAAAATAAGTGAAGTTGCTTTAATCTAAATTAACGACTACTTAAACTAAATACGCAAAGACAGAAAGAATGAATTAGAAAATAACTTGAAGAGAAACTTAGTTGATCACGACGATACCCTCAGGAAGAATCCACCTAGACTTCACTTGTTATTTAACATTGAACCATACGATTTATTCACTTAGATCCGTAAGACTCCCTAACGTATATTAAACCCTCTCTCGAGGTGAATAACGTCTAACCCTAGGTTAATTAGTGGAACTCTCGTTCTCTTATAATAAACCCCTAGAATAATAGTTCGATCTATGGACTCCCATATTAGGTTTCACCCTAATCCGGAAAAACCTCGTCACCCTATCTCAGGCGTGCGATCAACTCCACTTAATTATGCTAGATCTACTCTTAGCAGGCCTATTCCTCCTCCACCTAAGCATATCGATTTGGATTAAGCATGCATAATTAAGAACAAACTAAGTATTTATCATATAATTCAGAAATGAATAAAAAGATTCATCTAGGTTTCATCCCTTGGTATCTCAAGGGTTTAGTTCATAATGAATAAAGAAAACATCTCAAGAGAAAAGATAAAATAAAACATAAGAAATCCCTAAAACCCCCTGAAGGAATTGAAGGAGAAATCCGCCGTCTTGAGTAGAATTCTAGATTCTTGAGATGGATCCACTGGCTATCTTCGAGTAATTCCCAAAACCGCCTTTTCGGCTCGGCTGGCTTGGCCTAGCTAACCGTCCCCTTTCAGGTTACACTTAGGGTGTTTATATAGACTTTTGGGATGCTTTACTTAGCCTCTAAGTGTCCCAATTCAAGTATACCTTCTACTCGGTGTTTGAATAGACTTTGGAATGTGTTTCTTTGCCTCAAAGTATCCAAATCTGAGTGAAATTACTCTTTCTCGCGACAGGGACACAGCCATGGTACATGCCCGTGTAAATCGTCTTTAGGCCGTGTCTCGATTCTGTCGATTGGGGCACGACCGTGTAAATCGTGGCATGGCCGTGTCTTACTTAATTGTCGAGGTACGGCCATATGGCTTGAAGTCCAGGCCGTGTCAATTTCCTCTTTGGCCCAAATTGGCCCGTTTAAGCCCGTTTCTTGTTCTTTTCGTCCTCGACTGCTTTCTTGAGTAAAAACATAAAAAGAAAGGATTAAGAGCACCTTTTTACATAAATCAAGGGCTAAATCATCCAAAAGCATACTAAATGTGGGCCTAAAATATGTTACTTTTACGATTTATTAGAGGGTTTAGTTCATAATCATAAAAGAATACATCTCAGAAGAAAAGATAAAACAAAACATAAAGAAAACCCTAAAACCCTTGAAAAATTGAAGGAGAGATCCTCAATCTTGAGTATGATTCTGGCTTCTTGAGATGAATCAACTGGCTTTTTTGAGTAAATCCCTGAATTTAACTGCTCTAGCTTGGCTTTTTGGCCTAGTTGAACCCCTTGAAGGTTGGCCTCTAGAGTCTATATATAGACTTTTAGAATATGTTTCTTTGCTTCTAAGTACCCTAATCTGAATAGAATTCTTCTTATCAATGGTAGGGACACGCCCATGGCACACGCCCGTATAAATCATGGCCAAGTCGTGTTCAGGTCTGATGATGAGGCACAGCCGTGTGGCTTGGGCCCAGGCCGTGCTGATTTTCTACTTTGGCCCATTTGGTCTGTTTTAAGCCTGTTTCTCGTTCTTTTCATCCTCCTATGCTCTTCTGAGTATAAAACATGAAATTAAAGGATTAAGAGAACCTATTTCCATAATTAAAGGCTTAAATCATCCAAAAGTAAGCTAAATGCGGGATTAAAATATGTTACTATTACCATTTATCACTAATTACATGCCCGTGTCCCTGTCGCACCCTGCTTCATTTTCACTCAAAAAAGCCAATTTTTAGGGTTTCTGGGTATTCTAGTCTATAAATACACACCAGAGGAAGATCTAAGGATCACGCAGAGTAGAAACGAAGAAATTACTCGAAGGAAGCCGTCGGATTCATCTCAAAAGTAGATCCACTCCAAGATTGAAGATTTCCATCAAGTTCTTTAGAAGTTTTTGGGTTCTTTATGTCTTGTTGTTTTCTTTATTCTGAGATGTCTTCCTTTTACGTTATGAACTAAACTCCCTAAATACCTAGGGAGAATGAAACCTATGATGAATCTTATTATTTAATTATCTAATTACATGATAAATACTTGTTCTTGTTCTTAATTATGTGTTCTTAACCCTTGCTTTAATATTTTCAGGATATTAATTCAAGTTTAATGTGCTTATTCAATGGAGCAAAAATTCCCTGTTTAAGAGAAGATCTACCATAATTAAGTGGAGTTGATTGCAACCCTAGAAATATGACGAAATAAATCTGCCAGATTAGAGTCAAATCTAATAAGGGAATCCATAGATCGAGATAATGCGACGATAAGGGTTTTAATTGGAAAGAGATTTCAATTAATCAACTTAGAGTCAGTTGTTTTTAGTCTCGAAAGAGATATTAACATAATTTAGGGATTTCTACGAATCAAGGCAAGTGAATAAATCATTTAATTCAGAGTCAGAATAATAAGTGAAGTCTAGGTGGATTCTTCCTTGGGTATTGTCTTTATTCATTAGTTTATTCGATTACTTTATTCACTCCCTGTCGCGTTCATAGTAAATTAGTTAGTTAAATTTTAGATTAAAATAAATCCCCTTAATTATTAGGTTAAATAATAAAAAGATAGTTATTACTAGTAATTTTAGTCCTTGTGGATACGATATCCGGACTCATCAAGGCTATACTATTGTTCGATAGGTGCGCTTGCATTTGTTGAAATATTAGTTAGTTTCGAGCTCACCAAGTTTTTGGCGCCGTTGCCAAGGACTAGAATATTAGGAACGCTTAATTTTTATTACTTTAGCCATTTTTATTTTTATTTGAAATTTATTTTTGTTTTTATTTTAATTGACTAACTTTTTTTTTATTTGCTTCTGGCAAGTATTTTAGTTTATGAATAGAAGGAACCCGTCAGGACCATTGCTTTTTGACAGTGAGATTGAAAGTACTGCTCGCAGAAATCGTAGAGAAATAAGATGAAGTCTACAGTATATATAAGAAGAGCAAGAGGACGATACCAATAGTACCAAGGAGATGGCTAATAATAATCTGCTACCTCTTGTGGTTGCCGCAAATCCTACTCTTCGTACTATGTACGATTATGCTAAGCCCAATTTAACTGGGGCTGAATCGAGTATTGTTTGACCTGCTATTGCTGCAAAAAATTTTGAACTAAAACCTAAAACTATTCAAATAATTCAACAGTTTGTTCAGTTTGATGGTTTGCAGGATGAGGACCCAAATACTCAGTTGGCCAATTTTCTAGAGTTTTGTGACACTTTTAAGATTAATAGCGTTTTGATGATGCCATTTGCCTTCGGTTGTTTCCTTTTTCCTTGAGAAATAAAGCTAAACAGTGGTTGAACTTGTAACACCCCTTACCCGAGATCATTGTCGGAGTCGAGCACGAGGCATTACTAAACTTAACTTACTGATTCGGGGCATAAAATTTGAAACTGTCCATCTGCATCATGTTCAGTAAATTGACTATAATTCGAGTTACGAAACTCAAAATTTAGATCCGTAAATTTTTCATGAAACTAGACTCATATATCTTCTTACTATAATTTTTCCAGAATCTTTGCTGTGGCCAATTAGTACGGTTTATTAGTTAAAGTCTCCCCATATACACGATCGACAGTTCGACCCCTCGTACTAAAAATCAATTATCTCATAATATACAATTCTTTTGCCTACACCATTTCTTTAATATAAAATTAGACTAAATAAGATTTAATTCTATATCTCATTCACAACCTAATTCCATTTATATTATTTTTAGTGATTTTTCAAAATCACGTCATCGCTATTGTCTAAACTGTTCCCTGCATATAATTACATAATTTATTTCTAATAACTACCAACTAGGCATTAAAAAAAATCCAAAACATGCTCTTATTTAGCCATTTTAATAGCTAACCATTACCATACATTTACAATCCAATCTAAAGCCATATCATAAGGTTATACACACAGGATAGCTAAGTCCCTATACATGCCATAACTTAAAACGTCGAGTCACAAAATACCAATATAATCATTTGATAGTGTGTAACGATCTCCGACGTCCTTTCGATTCCCGAATTGGCTTGTAATACTATAAAAAATAAAATAAAAATGGGCGTAAGCATAAATCTTAGTAAGTTTACATGTAAATAAATAACAACATTCTTAATCAATTATCTTATTCTTCTCTTATCAAGATCACTTAAGCTTTTAACTCATTATACTTAAACTTGTATTCTTACCTGTACCTTTAAACATAAATTTTCCTTACCTTACCTTTTTAGCTTGAATTTGTCTTACCTTTACTTTTGTATACTCTTTGAATTTTCTCGTTGAACCACTTGGAATACTAAGGATACGCGGGTACCTTTCCTTATGAAACTTAACCATTGCCATGTCTTGACATGGTCTTACGTGGTATCCTTGCCTTATGAACTCACCAATGCCATACCTTGGCATGGTCTTACATTGGACCTTTGCCTTATAGTAACATATCAATGCCATGTCTTGACATGGTCTTACATGATTTCCTTAAACCCTAATGTCATGACATTTGTATCCTATACATTCCTAAGGTTCAACCGAAACTTCCTGGGATAGCTTTTCCGTCAATTCAACTTGAGTCTTTAAATAATACATTTATAGAATAAATATGTAAATGCTGGAATTTAACAATATTAAATATAAAATAATAGAATATTGCATTTATTTACAGCAAACTTACCTCGAAACAAAATACGATCAACTACATTGATTTAGTCTTCTATCTTTTTCTTTCCTCGATCTAACTTTGGATTTCATTCTTTTTGATATATAATAGCAAATTTAGCTTATTTAATACTCACATTATTAAAACAGTCCTTAACTCTTAACTTTGGCAATATTACAATTTTGCCCCTAAACTTTTACAAATTTACACATTTGCCCCAAAGCTCGGAAATTAAACTTTATCCCTTATTATTATGTTTTATGACATGCTGATCATTTTTCCCTTCTATGGCAACATCAAATTCTCACTCTAACTTGTACTTATGAACATTAGGTTTTTTTACCGATTAAGCCGTTTTACTCGTTTTCACTTAAAATCACTTAGCAAAAGTTGTTTAACATAATTTCAGACTTCATATTCTATCATAAAACATCAAAATAAACACATTTTACCTATGGGTATTTTTCCAAATATGAACCCTAGCATGAATTATTGATAGAATAAGCTAAATCAAGCTACCGGGGCTTCAAAAATGTAAAGAACATTAAAAACGGGGCTTGGAATCACTTACAATGGAGCTTGGAAGCTTGAAACAAACCCTAGCTATGGTGACCACTTGAAAATTCGGCCTAATGAAGAAGATGAGCATATTTTGCCATCTTTGTCCCTTTTAATTCCTTTTTATTACCAAATGACTAAATTACCTTTCATTAAAAACTTTGGTTCTTTCCACCTATATATTTCCATTTTTGTCCATGAAAATATAATGGTCTAATTACCATTTAAGGACTTCTACTTCAAACCCCATTTCAATCAAGTACTCTATAAATTAGAACCCTATTTAGCAACTTTTGCAAACAAGTCCTAATAGGTTTAAGCATGAAATTAATAAAATTTCTTATCAATACTCTAACACATGTATTTAATCACTCGATAAATCATAATAATTAATCATAATAAACTTTTATAGCTTGGATTCATGGTTTTGCAACCACTATTCCATTTAGGCCCTATTTCGGGATGTTACAGAACTTGTTACCATGGGGTTCCATCACTACTTGGGAATAAGTGACCGAAAAATTTTATTAAAATATTTTCCACCGGCTAAAACGGAAAAGTTGAGGAATGATATCTCTTCTTTTGTGCAGATGGATTTAAAAACTCTTTACGATGCATGGGAGAGGATAAGGACTTATTGAAAAGTGCCCTCACCATGGGTTACCTTTATGGCTACAGGCTCAAACTTTTTACAATAGTTTGAACCCCTCAACTAGGCAACTGATTGATGCAACCGTTGTTGGTACCCTAAATAATAAAACACCTGAAGCGGCTTATGAATTTATAGAAGAGATGTTACTGAATAACTATCAGTGGCAAGTCATGAGAATAAAGTCAACAAAACCCGCTAGTGTCTTCAACCTGGACGCGGTCACCATGTTATCAAACCAGGTAGAGCTCTTAAATAAAAATATTGATGGTTTATGTGTTTCTACGCGGTACATTCTGTGATGCAATGTGACACAAATGGAAGAGGGATGAATAACACAGAATATCTACCTTACAATCCTAGCATGGAGAATGAGCAACTGAATTATATGGGTAATAACTCTAAACCTCCAAATAATCCTTACAGTAACACATATAATCTAGGATGGAGGAATCACCCAAATTTTTCATGGGGTAGTCAAGGGAATCAAAGACCACAGCCCCCTCCCAATTTCCAACCACCCTACTAGCAAGAGAAAAACCAAAACTTGAAGATATGCTAGTAAAATTTATTTCGGTGTCAAAGACTCATTTTTAGAATACCAAAACGACATTGAAAAATCAACAAGCATCGATTCAAGGGCTTAAAAATCAAATTGGACAGCTGGCTAAGTTAGTTTCCAAAAGGCAACCAGGTAGTTTACCTAGTAAAACCGAACCTAACCCAAAAGAGCATGTGAAGGCAGTTACACTAAGGAATGGGAAGGTATTGATTGAAGCTGAAAAGAAGATGCCATAAGAAACTGATAAGGCGAAGAACGAGGAAGTAAACGAGAGTGTGACACAGTTACTTAAAGAGTATAAACCACCGATCCCATATCTAGCAAATTTGAAGAAAGACCGCATGGACACGCAATTTGATAAATTTTTTAAACTTTTTAAACAATTACATATTAACTTACCTTTTGTTGAAGTTATTTCGCAGATGCCTACGTATGCAAAATTCTTAAAAGAGCTTTTAACAAATAAAAGGAAGTTTGAAGAGCTATCAACCGTGGAACTTAACGAGGAATGTTCAGCTATTCTCCAAAATAAGCTACCAACCAAATTGAAAGATCCAGGAAGTTTCACTATTCCTTGTTTAATTGGTAGTTTAAATATTGAGAAAGTATTAGCTGATTTAGGTGCCAGTATTAATTTGATGTCTTATAAAATGTTCAAGCAGCTTGGTCTTGGGGAACCAAAACCCACTAGGATGAGTATCCAATTAACTGATAAATCTGTTAAATATCCTAGAGGAATTATTGAAGATGTTTTAGTGAAAGTTGATAAATTCATATTCCATGTTGATTTTGTTGTGCTTGACATGGATGAGGACGTTGAGGTGCCTTTAATTTTAAGTCTTCCGTTTTTAGCTACTGCTAGGGCTGTTATTGATGTAGGTGATGGTAAACTTGTGCTTAGGGTAGGTAACGAGGAAATTATTTTTAAGATTTATGATGCTATGCAATACTCTAGAAAGCAAGATGATTCTTGTTATTTTATTGACTCTATTGATCATTCTATTCAAGATTCTTTTCAAAAATCATACATAAAGACACGTTGGAACTATGTCTTGTCCAATGTGAGGAGGATAACGATATCACTGAGATGGGGGAGATAAAAATTGAGTTAAACTCTAATAATTCTTTCTCAAGACAAAAGAAGTATGAGGGCATTGAAATAAATGACGAATTAAAACAAAAACCCTCTATTGAATAACCTCCCAAATTGGAATTGAAACAGTTACCAAATCACTTAGAGTATGCATTCCTCAGAGATAATTCTACACTACTGGTAATTATTTCTTCAGACTTGGAACCCAATGAGAAAGATGAGTTATTACAGGTACTAAAGGAACATAAAAAAGCCATAGCTTGGAAGATTTCTGACATTAAAGGGATCAGCCCATAGTTTTGCACCCACAAAATTTTAATGAAAGATGAATATAAACCATGTGTGCAAGCTCAAAGGCGATTAAATCCCAACATGAAGGAAGTTGTTAAAGCTGAGGTAATTAAATTTCTAGATGTTGGAGTTATTTATCCTATTTTTGACAGTACTTGGATGAGTCTTGTGCAGGTTGTTCCAAAGAAAGGAGGCATGACTATTGTAGCCAATGAGAAGAATGAATTAATTCCAACAAGAACAGTCACAGGTTGGAGAGTTTGCATTGACTATACGAAGTTGAACAATGCCACGAGAAAAGATCACTTTCCTTTACTCTTCATTGATCATATGTTAGAAAGATTATCTGGGCATATGTACTATTGCTTCCTAGACAGACTCTCTGACTACTTCCAAATCCCAATAGCTCATGAGAATCAAGAAAAGACAACATTTACATGTCCATATGGTACGTTTCTTTATCATAGAATGCCATTTGGATTATGTAATGCTCCTGCTACTTTTTAGCGATGCATGCTGGTCATCTTTGATGAACTTGTGGAAGATATTATGGAGGTATTTATGGATGAATTCTCGATATTCGTAATTCTTTCCACCTTTGCCTTAAAAATTTAAAACAAGTTCTAATGAGATGTGAGGAGACGAACCTTGTGCTTAATTGGGAAAAGTGTTACTTCATGGTTCGAGAAAGGATTGTGTTAGGTCACAAAATTTCTAGTAAGGGGATTGAGGTTGATAAAGCAAAAATTGAAACCATAGAAAAATTACCTCTTCCTAGTTCAGTTAAGGCTATTAGAAGCTTTTTAAGATATGATGGATTTTATAGAAGATTTATTAAAAAATTTCTAAAATAGCTAAGCCTTTAATGAAACTACTAGAAAAATATGTGCCTTTCAATTTTAATCAGGAATGTTTAGAAGCATTTAATACCCTCAAAATAAATTAATAAATGCTGCAATTATAATTGCAATTGATTGGAATTTGCCCTTTGAACTAATGTGTGATATGAGTGATTTTGCAGTAGGTGCATTTTTGGGACAGCGAAGAGACAAGCATTTCCAACCAATTTATTACGCTAGCAAGACATTGACAGCCGCACAAGAAAATTACACCACCATAGAAAAAGAATTGCTAATAGTGGTTTTTGCATTTGATAAATTTAGACAGTATTTGATATTATCTAAAGTTGTCGTTTACACTGACCATTCAGTACTTCGTTATCTCTTAACTAAATCTGATGCAAAACCTCGACTCATAAGATGGATTCTACTTTAGAGAACTTGATTTGGAAATTCAGGATAAGAAAGGAGCTAAAAATCTTATAGCAGACCACCTTTCTAGGCTTGAAAATCCACATCTCAAAGAACTAGATGAGAGTGAGATAAATGACTCGCTTCCTGAAGAACAACTCTTGGCTATATCCGACTCGATGCACCTTGGTTTGTAGATATTATGAATTACTTAGCTGCTAACATCCTACCAAAAGGGTTGACACATCATCAAAAGAAGCGATTCTTTGTTGATGTGAAAAACTATTTTTGGGAGGACCCTTTTCTTTTCGTATATGTGCAAATCAAGTAATTCGGAGATGTGTTACAAAGTTAGAAGCAAGCAAAATCCTAGAATATTGCCATTCATGACCAACATGACGACATTACAGTGGGACTAGGATGGCACATAAAACACTCGAATCAGGTTTCTATTGGCCCACTTTGTTCAAGGACGCTAACAGGTATGTTACTTCATGTAATAGATGTCAGAGAACAAGTAATATCTCTAAACGCGATGAAATGCCTCAAACATATATGCTATCATGTGATATATTTGATGTTTGGGGTATTCATTTCATGGGTCCATTCCTTAGCTCATTTAGGAATAAATACATCTTAGTAGCGGTTGATTATATGTCAAAATGGGTAGAAACTCAAGCTTTACCTACTAATGATGCTAGAGTGGTAGTGAACTTTCTTAAGAAACTCTTCTCTCGATTTGGAACACCTAGAGTAATTATTAGTGATAAGGGTACTCATTTTTGTAATGCTCAATTTGATAAAGTCTTAAAGAAATATGGAGTGCACCACAGAATAGCTACCCCTTATCACTCTCAAACCAATGGACAAGTTGAATAGCCAACCGAGATCTTAAGCGTATTCTAGAGAAAACCATAGAATCAAATAGGAAAGATTGGGAATTAAAAGTAGACGACGCTTTATGGGCCTATAGAACCACTTTTAAAACTCTGATAGGAACATCTCCATACAGACTTGTTTACGGGAAAACTTGTCATCTACTATTTGAATTAGAGCACAAAGCATTTTGGCTATAAAATTCTTAAACTATGATCTTAAATTTGTAGGTGAGAAAAGATTGATGCAGTTGAACATGCTAGATGAGTGGCGAGCGAATGCTTACGAGAACTCACGATTATACAAAGAAGCGACAAAGCGACACCATGATGCTCGTTTGAAGCAACCTAAGCAATTTGCAGTTGGAGATCTTGTTCTACTATACAATTCAAAGCTCAAATTGTTCCCCTGAAAAGTGAAATCAAGATGGTCAGGTCCCTTCGTAATCAAAACCGTTTTACCCTATGGCACAATAGAGGTAACTCATCTGACTTATGGCACATTCAAGGTAAACGGTCAATAACTTAAACTTTATAATGGTAAAGTTTTGAGGGATAATAGAGAGGAGTTTCAGCTCCGTGAACCTTCATAAAGTGATGAACATAAGGTCAGTCTAGCTTAAGACTTTAAACAAGCATTTCTCGGGAGGTAACCCTAGCATTAACCCTACTAATTAGTTTTTTTTTTTACTTCCATTCATGTTTTAATGCGAATTTTTGACCCACACGGCCTGGACACACGGGCGTGTCCCTGGCCGTATGGATCTTGGGACTTAGTTTTTAAATCTTAAAGAAATCGACAGTGAGGTACACGGCCTGGACACACTGGCGTGTCATTGGCCGTGTGGATCCTAGAACTTAAAATTCCCAAAAATCGACAGAGACACGGCCTAAAAATATTCTACACAGGCGTGCGACACGGCCGTATGGACCACACGGGCTGGACACATAGGCATGTCCTAGGCCGTGTGAAAATTGGAGCCTAATTTTTCAAAATTTAAACAAGTCAGAGGGCTCCACGGGTAATACACATGGCCGTGTGTGAGGTCACACGGGCGTGTCAAACTCCACACGGGCATGGGAGAAGCGAAGGATTTCACACACGGCCTGAACATATGGGCGTGTCCATACTGAGCTTTTACAAATCGCGATGAACACGGGTTGGGGATATACCACACTAGCCGTTACATGACCGTGTCACTTATAAAACCCCTATTTTTCTTTTTTTTCTTCTTCTTCTTTTTCCCCCAAAACTCACCCCAATCCCTAGCCACCGTGTAACAGCCCAGTTTGGACCTTAGTCGGAACAGTGGTTCGAGACCACAAATTTGAGGTTGTAAAACTTAATCATATTTTCTGTGTGAATGATATGTGACATAGCCTGTGTGAAAATTTTGTGTGATGATTTGACCATTTTAATGCCAAATTAAGAGAAGGGACTTAATTGCATAGAGAGTAAAATGTTGTGTGCTGATTTGTGAGTACTTAGATGTTGTTGGCTTTTTAAGGATGAGGCCTTATGAGGTAATTAATCCATTTTCAAGTTAGTGGATGGTTAAATGACTTATAAACCATAATGTTAGTTTGTCTTTTATGTTAATAAAAGGTTAGATGTGTCTTTTATGTATTAAAATGTTATAATAATAAAACAAAAGATGGAAGTGGTCATCTTATATTCATCCATTTTCCACCGAAATTAGAAAGAAAAGAAGGGAGGAAGCTTTTTAAATATTCGGCACTTGCTCAAGCAAATTAAGGTATGTTTGAGCTCGATTTTAATAATTTCTACGTTTTCGTAATCGTTGCTTCGTGCTCTAGCTAACCCATGTTGTAATTTTATGAATTGATGATGTTTTTGAGATATGCCATTGATGAATGTTTGAGCTATGTGTTAGTTGTTGGTAAAATATGTTGGATTATCATAGTTTGTATTGGGATTTTTGATGAAATTGAGTATTTTGGGCTAAATTGTGAAAAGTGTAAATTGAGGGACTAAAATGTGAAATAAATTAAATGTGTGGGTTTGTGTGGACATTAGTAAAATTCGGTTAAACTTGTGCTAGGTGAAATTTGGTGAATTTGATGTTTTTGTGAGATAGGGACTAATGTGTCGAAATGTAAAAATGTGAGGGCTAATTTGTAAAATGCCCTAAATGTGTGTATGTGGACTAAATTGAATGAGTTAGTGATTGAATGGATTGAATTTGAATGTGTATAGACCAAGAGATGAGAGGTTCGGATCGAGATCGAGGCAAAGATAAAGTGCTCGATTAGTCGATCGTTTCGGTATTTTGACATCCGAGGTAAGTTTGGATATAATACTAGTTGTAAACTTTATCTATGTGATATAAATTGAATGGATGTATATGTATCTATGAGATTTGAAATGCTATGTGTTGAATTGAGATAAAGGGGCACTAAGTGTGCGAAATTTGAAACGAGAAAGAGATGATTGGCACTATGTGTGCGAAAAGATAGAAGCTTCGGCTTATCGACTTGGCACTGTATGTGCGATACCGATATAAGTTCGGTTTAATGTATTGGCACTAAGTGTGCAGTGATGATTATATTTTAGTTATGAAATTGGCACTAAGTGTGTGAATAAATCAAAGGAATAGCAAGGGTTGAACGAGAGGTAATATCGAACAATTGAGTAGCATAAATGGTAAGTAACTATGTGTTGATCAAGGTACGTTTGAACCTATGTGGTTGATGATAGATTTAAGAGTTGAATGAATAGATAATTGGGTATGTGGTTGAGATTGATAATGTGCCTAGTTGTGCCTTTATCTATGTGATGGTATATATATACATATTGATGTTGTAGTATTGAGTAATATGTATTATATTATGAACTTACTAAGCTTTGGAAAGCTTACTGTGTGATTTGTTTCTCTGCCTTGCAGTGTCAGTAAAGCTAGCTCGGATCTGGGATCGTCAGCTTCTCAATCACACTATCGGCATTCTATTTTGGTACTTTTGAAAGATGTATATAGCTGGAATATGGCATGTATAGGCTAGTTAATTGAATCAAGTTTGAGATTTGTAAGTAGCCATGAGATGTGGCTAGATATGTGATAGGTTTGGCATGAATAAATGTGGTATATATATGATGCATCTTTTGGCATGATTTGTAGATTGATAAATTGGCTGTTGAGTGGTAACTATGTGTTGAAATGCTAGTAGGGGTAGTGAGATTGGGAAGGAATTATGCTTGTGATAAAATAAGTATTGGTATTGAATTGGGTATAATTAGATTTGGTATTGATTGCATGTTTTAAATTGCTAAATTTGGTGTGCTTTTAGATGGTAACATGTGCATGAGATGTTTGGTTGATTGGCTTGTAGGTTTGACCCTAAGTGGGTGGCATGTTGGCCTTGCAAAATGGCTATAATGTTACGATTGGGGCACACACAGTGTGCCTCGGATCGTGGGTAAATTGATAGAATGTGGCTTAAATCGCACACAACCCGACACGGGTTGTCATCTAATCGTGGTGCACAAGTCAGTAGCTGGCTTTAATAGTACACGGCCATGGCACGGGCGTGCCTACAGGTCGTGCGAGAAATGACAGTAAATGACCTTATAGGAAACGGCCTTAGCACAAGGGCGTCCTTATTAGCCGTGTTGATTTTGGCAGTATGTAACCACGGGGAGGTCACACGGGTGTGTCATGTAGCCGTGGGAGAGGCACGGCGACCCCCCACGGGCGTGTCTCCCCTGTATTCTAGAAAAGTTTCAAATTTTCATGAAATTTTATATGTGTTTCGATTTAGTCCCAACTCGGTTTATAAGCATGCTTAAGGTCTTGATGACTCGTTTAAGGGACACTATGATTGTATATGAATGTGTTTGATGATGATTGACTTTATGTCGACATTTAGAGATTAAATGTTCTGATTGATCGGTAATACCCCTTAATCCTATTCCGACGTCGGTTTCGGGTTAGGGGTGTTACACATCGCTCCCCACTTTCGACCACCATCGATTCCCGTCCTTTTGCTTTTCCTTTCCCCTTTTTCCCCAACCCGAAAACCCTCATTCCCTCTTCTTTCCACTTTTCTCTTTTCTTCTTTTTCCCTTCTTTCTTCACTTTCTCTTTAAGGCTGCCGCCCAAACATCACCCCCCAAAACCACTATCCGACCCACCATTGCGTTGTTCCCAGCCTCGTCGACCGACCGTTCGGTGCCCCCTTCCTCTGGTCACAGTCCTACCACCGACAATTTTTTCCATTCCCATAATTTTTTCATTTTTATCTTATTTTATCATTATTTATTTAGTTAGCTATTTTCTTATTTATTTATTTCTATATTCTATTATTTTATATCCTTACTTGTTTAGTTTTTTTGTTTCTTGATTAGTTTATTATCTCTCTCTATTCAGATTATTGATAGTTATCTTTCTTGTTCTAGTTTTGCTTGTTATTGTGCTAAGATGATACTTATTCTTTAGTTGGATTGACTTTTCACTAATTCTATTAATCTTGGTTAATTGTTCTTCACATTCCGAATTGTTTATCTATGAATTACTTTTTCTTTTTTTTATTCTTCTTTGTTTTAGATTATTTAAATTTGCCTTCTAGTTGGGAATTAGTTAGTTAATTTATTTTTCTTATTTTCACCAATTTAAATCATGATGACTTCATTTCTGATTTTTGCATATTAGGATAGTAATACACGTTGTTTAGGCATAATTTCCTATTTAAGACTACTTAGACTTTGTTTTTATTTGCAAATTTGGTAATGATTTATTTTTTTGTTGATGAACCTCTTTTCCTTTTCTAGGTACATCATGACAAATACTCGAGGCAAGACAAAGGTGGTCGTCCTCGCTTTGAAAAAGAGAAAGGGTCCTGGCGCGATTTCCTCTAGTGCCTCGGCTGAAGTTCGCCATCTCTACCTTAGATTTTCCACGGACCCACCGAATGACCTATTTCAGCTCATTCGAGTATGACCCCTATGTTTGGGCCGCTACATTGATTGGGCCACGTTGGAGCAGGTCCACCTCGCTGATGAGGTTCGCGCTTTCATTATCATAGCCCCATGTGACCGTTTCTTCAGCATCGTCGAGCCTACATATATAGAGCTTACCTTGGAGTTTTGCTCGACGTTTCACCTTTAGAGTGTCATGTCAGTCCATGACGAGCCATATACCATCATTTTTCTCCTTGGCGGTTTGGTGTACCATATGAGCGTCCTAGAATTCGGCACTACTTTGGGACTTTATACAGAGGAGTTCATAAGCACCGAGAACTTTCTTCAGCTACATCGTCATACTCATTACTCGCCCTCGTGTTGTTGGACTGACCTCCGGCGGCTTAATGACCTATGACGCTAGTTGCCTAAAGGCAACTTCTCTCTCTCTTCACGATATATTCACACCCTTTTAGCTCATGCTTTGACAGGACAGAGAGAGAGCACTAGAGTCGTGAGTGCACACGATGCCTACTACTTATGGAGCATGGCCTACGACTAGAGGTGTTCATGGGCCTGGCGACCCGAAGGCCCGACCGAAATTTGAGAGGGTTTGGGCAAAAATATAAGCCCGAAAAATGGGCTTGGACAAAAAAAAGGCTCGTTTTATAAAAGGGGCCGGGCCTCAGGTAAGGTATTTTTGGCCCGATCCGGCCCGAATTCACTAAATGACAAAAAAAAATTGCTATTTTTTTTTATTTTTGAATGTTATTTTCTTGTTGTTTTCTCCCTATTTTGCTACCATACTACTATTATGTTGCTATTATTTTGTTGTTATTGATTGAATATTGTATAAAACTTGTTTTATTGTTAATTTTGTTATTATTTTAAAGGCATTTGTTAATTTTATTATTATTTTAGATGTATTTGCTTGTTAAGTTACATCTATCTTAGTGTTATTTAAGTCTACATATTTTTTTTAAAATTTATTTTCAATTTGTTGGGAAATATTTATTTTGAATTTTTAGTATTTTTATTTATTATATATATATTTAAAAGTATATAAAATAATATAAAAATTTAATCTGGTAGTGAGGCAAAGCTAGGCAGGTTTTAACATTTTTATATGGGTTGGGCTTGGGCAAAAGTTTTAGGCCCATTTTTAGGCCCGGCCCAGCCCATGAACACCTCTACCTACAACCATATTATCGACTTGGCGTACTTCGTTGCTTTATCTTTCCGCCATCAGACTGATCGTCGCAGGAAGGGCCCTATCTGCCTCGTGACTCACCTCACTCAACACTTCGATCTCCTCGACACACCGGAGCAGTCCTCTACGCTCACACTTGTTGGTTAGATCTCCTCTTAGGGCATCTCGAGCATGCTTCACGTGAGGATGATCGAGAGGCATCATGGATTCGATCCTCCACAGTACCGATTGTTTCGTCCTATTGATCAGGATAATCCCAAGGACATCACTGAGGATGTTCCTCTTCCTCACGAGGATCCACCCCACCCTCTACCTTCGAGTCACCGACCTCCTTCTTCTCTGCTACTTTGAATGACATATCCGAGCGTCTCACTCACTTCGAGCAGCAGTGCTATCAGCAGTTCGACAATCTCGAGGCCACATTACAGCAGATCTGCCACCATCTCCATATTTCACCTTTGGTATCGCCACCTCGCGATCGTCTGACGATGAGGACCTTTGAGTCCATTTATTTTATTTTTTGTCTTTATCTTTATCTTTATTTTTATTTTTTATTTTTATTTTTAGTCTATTTTCCTTTATGTTTCTTATCATATTTTCAAAGACTTATCTTCTATATTTTGAACTATATTTTAGTTTTTAGGATTGTTCCTAATCGAGTAATCCCTTAATCTTCTTCCACAGTTGTGTTTATTGTCTTAATAGTTGCTCAGAATCATGCACTTCACTTAGCTATGTCCACAACTCCGCTTTCACTATTCCACAAAATTCATCTAAAATTCAGGGCAGTTTTACTTCTCTCTCTCTTATGATATTCGACTTATATTGTCATTATATATATTTATACATTGAGGACAATGTATATCTTAAGTGTGGGGAGGTTATTTATATGATTATTAGAAAATCCTAAATTATGTCTTGTTCTTAAGCAATTTTCTCATATTACTATTAGAATGAAGTTTTATTGATTTATGATTTTTATTGATATGTTTTAGATTAAATCACGGGTAATTATGCATTGATTGTTTAAACTTTAAGACATTAGAGAATTAAGCATGACAAGTCTATTTTCAAAATAAATAAAAAATTTACTAAGTTGTTTCCCTAAATCTAAATATTACCTTGAAGTTCGAGATTTACGAGATTGACATCAAAAACCGTATTTTTTGTGAGATTTTGAGCCCTTAGAGTATACACTTTTCTTGCTCACTTTATTATCGGTTATGAGTGTGTCAATATTGAGTTATTATTCTAGAACTTGCTTTGATTATGCATGTCGAGACCACACATTTGACTTGATATACTGAGATGATAAAGGCACCTAGGTTTTAACCCACTTATTCCCCTAAAAGCCTACCTTCATAATTGACCCTAGTGAACCCCTTTGAGCCTAATAAACCGTTTCTTGACTCACCCATTAATATTAACCCAAAACCCAATTTTTGCTTCGTTGTTCCTATTTTATTGACTCCCTTTTTGTCGAGATTTGATTTGGTCAGTTGCCAAACTATGTTCTTTTGTTCCAGTTGTTAAAGTATCTCTTATATCCTTAACATGATAAAAAAATGTGCATTACTAGTTCTATGTTATTTGAGCTTAAACAGTTAATTTCACATTTTGAGAAGAAGCTCGTGTTATTATTGTAATTATTCATTATTAGTTTATTTTTCTAGTTAGGTAAATTATTAATTCGATCTCGATTCTAACCCTTTAATTTAGCCTTTATCCACACCTTTAGCCCAATGCCCCATTACAACCCTTTTAAAGACCTTTTGATTTGTGTATCATCTCATTTTATAGTGGTGGAGACTTGATTTTCATGCAAGCTTATGGTAATAACTTTTCATGTTTAATTTTTTAACCTTAAACACTTTGAGTGATTTGAGTGAATCTTTAGTGAGGATGTCAAATCTTGTCAGTTTTGAATCAAAGGTAATTATTTAGATAAGGAGAACACCTATGTTTTCATGCTATAAAAATATGTATGACTTGGATTGTTTGAATCGTTAGGACTTTTTTAGTTAAATTATCAATGTTTGAATTCTCTGTGAATTATGATAAGACACTATTGATGAGAATTATGAATTGAGGAAGTTTAATTTTAATGGTGAGTTGAGGATTTTGCTTGAGGACAAGAAAACACTTAAGTGTAGGGATATTTGATAAACCATAAAAGTAACACATTTTAACCCCATGCTTAGCTCATTTTGGATGTTTATTTATACAATTATGTGAATTCGATGCTCCTAATCCTTTAAGTTTGTATACTTAAGAAAGCATAGGGAAGCGAAAAGAGTGGAAAAGCGGGCCAAATCTGGACAAAACGGGCCATCTTAAGGATCCACACGGCCAAGCCAGAACCACACGGCAGAGCACATGCCTGTGTGAACCACACGAGCTAGACACACGCCCGTGTGCCAGCCCATGTCGATCGTGAGTCACCCAAAATTTGCACATGGCCTGGGCACTCTCACACGGGTTGATCACACGCCCGTGTCCCTGTCGCACCCTGCTTTGTTTTCACACGGAAAAAGCTAATTTTTAGGGTTTTTGGGTATTCTAAAGTCTATAAATACACACCAGAGGAAGATCTAAGGAGCACACATAGTAGAACGAATAAATTACTCGAAAGAAGCTGTCGGATTCATCTCAAAAGTAGATCCACTCCAAGATTGAAGATCTCCATCAAGTTCTTTAGAAGTTTTTGGGTTCTTTATGTCTTGTTGTTTTCTTTATTCTGAGATGTCTTCCTTTTACGTTATGAACTAAACCCCATAAATACCTAGAGAGGATGAAACCAATGATGAATCTTATTATTTAATTATTTGAATTACAAGATAAATACTTGTTCTTGTTCTTAATTATGTGTTCTTAACCCTTGCTTTAATATTTTCAAGATATTAATTCAAGTTTAATGTACTTATTCAATGGACCAAAAGTCCCTGTTTAAGAGAAGATCTACCATAATTAAGCGGAGTTGATTGCAACCCTAGAAATATGACGATAGAAATCTGTCGGATTGGAGTCAAATCTAATAAGGGAATCTATAGATGGAGTTAATGCGACGATAAGGGATTTTAATTAGAAAGAGATTTCAATTAATCAACCTAGAGTCAGTTGTTTTTAGTCTCGAAAGAGATATTAATATAATTTAGGGATTTCTACGGATCAAGGCAAGTGAATAAATCGTTTAATTCAGAGTCAAAATAATAAGTAAAGTCTAGGTGGATTCTTCCTTGGTTATTATCTTTATTCATTGGTTTATTCAATTACTTTCTTCACTCTCTGTCGCGTTCATAGTAAATTAATTAGTTAAATTTTAGATTAAAATAAATCCCCTTAAGTATTAGGCTAAATAAAAAAAAAGATAGTTATTACTAGTAATTTTAGTCCTTGTGGATATGACATTTCGAACTCATCAAGGCTATACTACTGTTCGATATGTGCACTTGCCTTTTTCGAAATATTAGTTAGTTTCGACCCCATCAACCACACAGTAGTGTGACCTACACGGGCGTGTAATAGGTAGTGTTGATTTCAAGAGATTGCACACTGAACAATACCAAATCGTAATTTTTATATTTTTCGGGTATTTTATAATGTATATATGACAAAAATAAGAAGATAAGAGAGAAAAGAAAACAACTCGAAAAACACCATTGAAGCTGACTTTAAAGCATAATTCCGTGAAGATTGAAGATTCCCAATTAATTTCTTAGGAAGTTATCATGAATTTTTTTATTTCTTGCAACAGTCCGGTTTATACCCTAGTCGGAACAGTAGTTTTGAGACCACGAATCCGAGTTTGAATATTATTTTAATATTATTTTCTGTGCCATTGATGAGTGTTTAAGCATGGGCTAAATTTTCGTAAGCTAATTTGACTGTCTGTGTGTTTAAGTTGATTAAAGGATGATATTGCATTGAATGTGAAAGTTGCTTGCTATTTGTTGAGGTACCTATGTGTTGTGGCTTTATAAGTATGGAGGATTATTATGGCAAATTAGCCATTTCTATGGTAAGTGGACGGCATTAGATAACATTATGCTTTTATTTGTTACTTTATAAGTTAAATTTATATTATACTATTTTATAAGTTATATTAGTATAATAAAAGAAACATGAGTTAGTGGCTTCATTATTTTGTTATCTTCTTGCCGAATATTACAAAGAAAAAAAGAAAGAACTTAAGCTTGTTAAGGTTTGGCCATTTGAGGGTTTAAATTCAAGGTTAGTTTTTGATCCGTTTTTAATAATTTCTATGTTTTTGTAATCGTTGCTTTGAGAGCTATCAAACCCATGTCTCAATTTGATGAATTGATAACGTTTGTGTGAGATGCCATTGATGATATGTTAAGCTTTTGATATTTTTTTGGTGTTAAATGAAAGATATGAGTTAGATGAACATACTTTGTTCTTGAATTTTTGATGAATTTAGCTAAATAGGGCTAAATTGAGAAAATAGTAAATAGAGGGACTAAATTATAAGTTTGATGAAAAATGTGGGCTTGTATGTAATGTATATGTACTCGGCTAAGCATGTGTATGTGTGGATTTTGTGGATTTGATGTTTTCAAAAAATTAGACTAAATTGATAAAATGTGCAAATGTGAGGGCTAAATTGTAAATAGCCCAAAATATGTGTGTATGGATTTAATTGAATGAATTAGTGAATAAAAGGATTAATTCTAAATATGTTTAGATCAAGAACCGAGGAAAACCGATTTAGATCGCGGGAAAGCAAAAGTAACCGAGTAGTCATTTTCATTCCGATAAACCGAATCCGAGGTAAGTCATTATGCAAATAAACGTACTTGTATGATATTATAATTATTCATATGACTAATGTTGATTATGGATACTTATGAGAAGTTATGAATATGAATTCTGAGATAAGTCCGATATAGCGACTAAGCCCGAGAAGTCCCGTATGAACCTAAGAATAGGTAGGATTAGTGTGTCATGACATAGGTATCTGTTTATCATTCGCGTTTTATAATGTAAGACCACGATATAAGCGAGTAAGACGCGTTGGCATTGATCTGAGACTCGCACTTGTAAGACCACGAACATGTCTCTCATCCCACATTCGGGACGTTGGCATCGATATAAGCTTTCGAACAGTAAGATCACGTGCGGGACGTTGCATCGATATGAGTTTTACCAATATTGCAAATCATACACATGTAAGACCATATAGACCCTATCTAACATCGGAACATCGGCATCGATTCACATATATAATAATGACACCAAATTCAAACAGACTAAACTATAAGACAACTTCGTACCATTCAAAATAAACTAAAGAGGCCTAGCCTATACATGCCACAATTCAAAAGAGTTGTAATTTATAAGATACCAAAGTTTGGTGATAGTGTAATTGACTTCAACGGAGATCCCCGAGCTCGAGCTAGCCTTTGAGTCTATAAAAAAATAATCACAAAGGCTATCATAGCTTAGTAAGTTTAAGGAAGAAGGTAAAGTACACAAATATGCATTACATCATTGCTTTAGTTTTCAAACTAACTATAGAATAATTCAATGTATCAATATGTAGCCAAAACTAACATTCATCAATCCCATATTCATTCAATCACAAATCAAAATCAAGTAACCATATAGGCATCGATATCGAGTGCATGTAATACCTCGTAGGCAAAGATAATATCACATTCCCAACATGTAATATCCACAATGGGACGTTGGCATTGTACGATTATTCCAATCCTAAAGTATTCGAGTATCCGTGGGAAGATGAAGTAAGTGGGGAGGAAATTTTGTTTTTTTATTATTATTTCCTTAACCAAAAAAAGTATTTTAATAATGTCACCCCACTAGCTAATAATAATAAAGTATAATATATATCTAATCTATACTTTTTTTACTACTATTTGACATGCAAGTCCCTTCATGAAGAATTAATTCAATTAAATCCCTTACTCTAAAATATAATCTACTTTTACCATTTCACAATCTAATCATTGATTAAAAAATTAAGATTCCTATTGGTTCGAGTGCATGTAATACCTCTTTGGGATGTTGGCATTGTATGCGATTATTCCGATCCTTCCGAGTATCCTACTAGATTCCTATTGGTTCAACGGGTAAGTCTGTGATACAAATTACAAATCCGAGCTATGAACAATTATGTGGTTATAAATCCGATTCAGGTACGTTGATTATACACAAAATATGTATAAAAGGGTAAGCATCTAAATGATCTTACTATGATAATATGTATATGAAATTTATGATATGATAAGAAATGTTTTGGCTAGATGAGCTATGTGTTTATATGATTTTTGAATTGTGAAAATGGTTAATGTGGTCAAAAGTGTATGAACCAAAGCAAATAAGTGAAAGTTTGCTAGGTGATTGATATTTGCCAATGTATTTATTTGCATATATGCCTTCTATACCAAGTTTATTTGTATATGACTTATTAAGCTTTTGGAAAGCTTACTCTGTATGTGTTTTCTTTATTTTTATAGGTCATCAAAGCTAATGAAGGCTCGGGATCGTTATGGATCGTCATCACGCTACTAAAATCATTTTGGTACAGTTTGAATATGTATATGGCTAGATATGGCATGTATAGGCTAGTCCTTGATATGAGATGTAAAGTGAACTTAGCCATGTGATTTGGCTAGTTATGTTTTGGTAATATGCTTAAAGGAATATGATATATGAAGTTGTTTTGGTAGGATTAGTTGATATATGAAATGGTTATGAGATGGTAAGTATATAGATGATTGGTGCTTGAGCATAATTGAGATTTGGTCATGCAAATTGGTATGTTTGGAATTGGTATTGAATGTATTGTTGTGATTACCTTAGTTGTCAAATGTGCATGATTTGGGTGTCCATTTTGGTATATTTTTTGTGGTTATATGTGAATGAAATGAGATGATATGTGTTGCTTGTAGGTGAGACCCATGTGGGTGGCATGTTGGTCTTGCAAATGACCTATTATGTTACACGGGCATGCCTAGTAACCGTGGGGTAAAAATCGGTAGCTAGCATTAAGAGTACACGGTCATGGCACGAGCGTGCCTACAGATCGTGCGAGAAATGGCAATATATGACCTTGTAGGACACAACCTTAGCACACGGGCGTGCTTAGTAGTCATGTTGGTTTTGGTAGTATATGACCAGGGAGGACACACGGGTGTGTCAAGTAGCCGTGGGTGAGGCACGGCCTACCCCCACGGGCGTGTATCCCCTGTATTTGGAAAAGTTTTTAATTTTCCATGAAATTTTGTATGTGTTTAGATTTAGTCCCGACTCGGTTTATAAGCATGTTTAAGGACTCAATGACCTACTTAAGGGACATTATGATTGATATTGATGAATGGCTATATGATAAATTCTGTAAATGTTTCCGATCTGTCCGGTAATGCTTCTAACCCTAATTTAGTGACAGACACGGGATAGGGGTGTTACATTTGGTTGGTATCGACTAACGTAGCGTGTCAGATCTAGTTATACATGCTATATATCTGAATTGTGATAGTGTGATGAATCCTGACGTATAAAATGTAATTTTCGTATAGTAATGGATCCCGAAAGAGCCATACCTGACGACGTAGAAAGTAATGCGCCTGCTCTACCTTTTGATCCGAGACCGGCTACGAGTGGTCAGGAGGGAGAAGCTAAGCAAGCTTTCTTCCAGATGATGAGTGAATGGTTCATTCAATTTATGAGAAATAACCCGACTGTTTCGCAACCCCCGCCCTCGATTAATCCCTCTCAGACATCTAATATACCTCTGAATGCAAATTTAAATCTATGGAATAAGCCTCCGGTTGATAAGATCCGTAAGTATGGGGCTTAAGAGTTCCGAGCTACTAATGATGATGATGCTGAAAAGGTCGAGTTCTGGATTGAAAATACTATCCGGGTATTCAATAAAATGTCTCTGACTCCGGAAGAATGCATTAAGTGTGTGGTATTATTGCTCCGAGATGTAGCTTATCAATGGTGGAAAGCCTTAATTTCTGTTGTTCGAAAGAACGAGTTACATGGGATTTCTTTTAGACTAAGTTCTGGAATAAATATATCATTGAGAGATTTGTTGATCAGAAACGAAAGGAATTTTGGAGCTTAAACAGGGTCGAATGACTGTTACCGAATATGAATTAGAGTTCGTGAGATTGAGTCAATATGCTCGAGAATGTGTATCTTCCGAAGCTATAATGTGAAAAAGATTTGAAAATGGCCTTAATGAAGATATTCATATGCTAGTCGGGATTTTAAAAATAAAAGAGTTTGTTGTACTCATTGACCGAGCTTGCAAAGCTGAGGCATTCTAGAAAGATAAAAGAAAAGCTTAGTTTGAAGCCCAAGATACGAGAAAGAGATTTCAGAACAAGTCATTTCAGTCTACTTCAAAGAGATTCAGAGATGATCAAGGTCGTTTTAAAGACAATGTGGGACATCCGAATAGAAATCGAGCTAGATCGCAAATGAGTTCCAAAACTCCAACAACTTCAGTGGCCAGCATTGGTAATGTTCGATCCGAGAGATCTGAATGTAAACATTACGGAAAAAGACATTCGGAAGCTGTAGATTAAATGACAGAGCTTATTTTCGATGTGGATCACTTGACCATTTTATCCGTGATTGTCCTGAGTCCTTCCAGCTAGAGACTGTTTAGAATCTGAGACTTGATAATGCACCTGGGAGGGTAGACCTTCAAAAATACAAGGAATGTTAGTGGTAGTCAGAGGTGCACAAAAACAACATTATATGATCTGAAGCTAGAGCGTCAGCCAGAGCGTATGCTATTCGAGCTCGTGAGGAAGCTTCATCACTTGATGTCATAACGGGTACTTTTACACTTCATGATACTTATGTGATTGCATTGATAGACCCTGGTTCTACGCATTCGTATATTTACATGAACTTAGTTTACAGTAAGACTTTTCTTGTAGAGTCTACTGAGTTTGCTATAAAAGTATCAAACCCCTTAGGTAAAAGTGTCCTTGTTAACAAAGTATGCAAGAACTGTCCGTTAATGTTTCGGGATAATTGTTTCCCTGTTGATCTGATGCTTCTGCCATTTGATGAATTTGATATTATTCTGGGTATGGACTGATTGTCTTTGCATGATGCTATTGTGAACTGTAAAAGAAAGACTATAGATTTGAGATGTCTGAATAATGAAATTGTACGGGTTGAGTCTAATGATTTGAGTGGATTACCTGCTGTAATATCGGTTTTGAAAGCTCAAAGTTATGTGAAAAAGGGGTATGAGTCATATTTCACTTATGTGATTGATTCGAAAGTGACTCAGAAGAAAGTTGAGCCAGTACTTATTGCTTGTGAGTTTTCTGATGTGTTCCCTAAAGAGTTACCGGGTTTACCTCCGATTCGTGAAGTTGAGTTTGGTGTTGAATTGATGCCTGGTACTACACCTATTTCGATAGCTCCGTATAGAATGGCACCAACAGAGTTGAAAGAGTTAAAGCCACGTTGTAGGAGATGGTGAGAGAGGTTCGCTAGACCAGTTTTTCACCTTGGGTGCTCTATTTTGTTTGTGAAAAAGAAAGATGGTACGATGAGAATTTGTATAGATTACCGTCAGTTGAATAAGGTGACCATAAAGAATAAATATATGTTGCCAAGAATTGATGACTTATTTGATTAGTTAAAAAGAGCTACAGTATTCTCTAAGATAGATCTAAGATCGGGATATTATCAGTTGAGAGTGAAAGATTCTGATATACCTAAAACTTCTTTCAGAATGAGGTACGGGCATTATGAGTTTTTAGTTATGCCATTTGGACTAACCAATGCTCCTGCTATTTTTATGGATTTAATGAACATAATTTTTAGACCGTACCTAGATCAATTTGTTGTAGTTTTCATAAATGACATATTGATTTATTCACGAAGTGAAAATGAGCATGCTGAACACTTGAGGATTGTGTTACAAACTCGACGAGAAAAGCAATTGTATGCAAAATTTAGTAAATGTGAATTTTGGTTGCACGAGGTTGGTTTTTGGGACATATTGTGTTAGCTTATGGGATTCGTGTTGATTCGAGCAAGATCTCTGCTATTTTGAATTGGAAACCTCTGAGAAATGGGTCTGAAGTCCGTAGTTTTCTGGGTTTAGCTGGTTATTACCGCAGATTTGTAAAAGGATTTTCAGCTATAACTACTCCGTTGACTAGATTACGTCAGAAAGATGCTAGATTTGAATGGTCGGATAAATGTCAGAAAAGTTTTGATTAGTTGAAAAATCTGTTAACAGAAGCTCCTGTATTAGTACAGCCAGAATCGGGTAAAGAATTTGTTGTATATAGTGATGTTTCGTTAAATGGTTTGGGATGTATTTTGATGCAAGAAGGCAAAGTTGTAGCTTATGCCTTGAGACAGTTGAAGCCTCATGAAAAGAATTATCCGACGCACGACCTTGAATTAACTGCAATTGTGTTTGCACTTAAGATTTGGCATCATTATCTGTATGGTGAGAAATGTCATGTATTTTCGGATCATAAAATTTTAAAATATCTTATGACTCAGAAAGATTTGAATTTGCGTCAGAGAAGATGGCTTGAGTTGTTGAAAGATTACGAGCTTGTGATAGATTATCATCAGGGTAAAGCAAATGTTGTTGCAGATGCTCTGAGTAGAAAATCATTGTTTGCATTACGTGCTTTGAATACTCAGCTGGATTTGTCTGATGATTGTTTTGTGTTAGCAGAATTAAAAGCAAAACCGTTGTTTTTACAATAGATATGTGATGCTCAGAAGTTTGATAATGAATTGTTAGCGAAACGAGCTCAGTGTGAAATGAATTCTGAATCTGAATTTCAAATTGTGGATGGTTGTTTAAGATTCCAAGATCGTATCTTTGTTCTAAGAAATTCAGAGTTGATTCAGTTGATCTTGAATGAAGCACATAGTAATCGTCTATCTGTACATCCGGAAGTACTAAAATGTATCATGATTTGAAACGATACTACTGGTGGTCTGGTATGAAACAAGACATTTCTGACTTTGTTTGAAATGTTTAATCTGTCAAAAATTGAAAGCCGAACATCAAGTTTCATCTGGATTGCTACAATCGATTCTGATTCCTGAGTGGAAATGGGATAGAGTAACAATGGACTTTGTTTCTGGTTTGCCCCTGACTCCAAGAAAGAAAGATGCGATATGGGTCGTAGTTGACCGATTAACTAAATCTGCCCATTTTATTCCGGTAAGATCTGATTTTTCACTGGAGAGATTAGCCGAGCTTTATATTTCTGAGATTATGAGATTACAAGGGGTGCCACTATCTATTGTGTCAGATAGAGATCCGAGATTTACATCACGATTCTAGAAGAAATTACAAGAGGCTTTGGGTATGAAATTACACTTCAGTACAGCTTTTCATCCACAAATAGATGGTCAGTCAGAACGAATTATTCAGATTCTTCAAGACATGTTAAGATGCTGTATACTTGAGTTTAATGGTTTATGGGAACAGTATCTGTCGTTGATCAAATTTGCATATAATAATAGTTTTCAGACGAGCATCAAAATGGCACCTAATGAAGCTTTGTACGGACGTAAATGTCGTACACCTCTGTATTGGACTGAACTCAGAGAGAATAAGTTGCACGGAGTTGATTTGATTAAAGACTCAGAACAAAAAGTGAAACTGATCCGAGATTGTTTGAAAGCAGCATCTGATATAGAAATTGAAATCGGCGATAAAGTATTTCTAAAAGTGTCTTCGTGGAAGAAAGTGCTTCGGTTCGGGCGAAAAGGAAAATTAAGTTCGAGGTTCATCGGGCCATACGAGATCATTGAACGAGTAGGGCTTGTTGCATATAGATTAAGGTTGCCATCCGAGCTAGAAAAGATACACAATGTATTCCATGTCTCGATGCTCCGTAGATATCAATCCGATCCATCACATGTGATTACCCCATCTGAAATTGAAATTCGATCTGATATGACAAATGAAGAGGACCGATCCGTATCTTAGCTCGTGAAGTGAAAAAGTGAGAAACAAGAAAATTTCATTAGGCAAAGTAATGTGGAATCGACATGGAATAAAAGAGGCTACGTAGGAGCCTGAGAACTCAATGAGACAACAATATTCAAATCTGTTTAACGGTAAGATTTTCGGGGATGAAAATCCCTAAGGGGGAAGAATTATAATAGTTCAGTTTATACCCTAGTCGAAACAGTGGTTTCGAGACCACGAATCTGAGTCTGAATATTATTTTAATATTATTTTCTGTTCCATTGATGAGTGTTTAAGCATGTGCTAAATTTTCGTAAGCTAATTTGATTGTCTGTGTGTTTAATTTGATTAAAGGATGACATTGCATTGAATGTGAAAGTTGCTTACTATTTGTTGAGGTGTGGCTTTATAAGTATGGAGGATTATTATGGCAAATTAGCCATTTCTATGGTAAGTGGACGGCTTTAGATAAACATTATGCTTTTATTTGTTACTTTATAAGTTAAATTTATATTATACTATTTTATAAGTTATATTATTATAATAAAAGAAACATGAGTTAGTGGTTTCATTATTTTGTTATCTTCTTGCCCAATATTACAAAGAAAAAAAGAAAGAACTTAAGCTTGTTAAGGTTTGGCCATATGAGGGTTTAAATTCAAGGTTAGTTTTTGATCCGTTTTTGATAATTTCTACGTTTTTGTGATCGTTGCTTTGAGAGTTATCAAACCCATGTCTCAATTTGATGAGTTGATAATGTTTGTGTGAGATGCCATTGATGATATGTTAAGATTTTGATGATTTTTTTGGTGTTAAATGAAAGATATGAGTTAGATGAACATACTTTGTTCTTGAATTTTTGATTAATTTAGCTAAATAGGGCTAAATTGAGAAAATGGTAAATAGAGGGACTAAATTACAATTTTGATGAAAAATGTGGGCTTGTATGTGATGTATATGTATTCGGCTAAGCATGTGTATGTGTGGATTTTGTGAATTTGATATTTTGAAAAAATTAGACTAAATTGATAAAATGTGCAAATGTGAGGGCTAAATTGTAAATAGCCCAAAATATGTGTGTATGGATTTAATTGAATGAATTAGTGAATAAAAGGATTAATTTTGAATATGTTTAGATCAAGAACCGAGGAAAATGGATTTAGATCGCGGGAAAGTGAAAGTAACCAAGTAGCCGTTTTCATTCCGATAAACCAAATCCGAGGTAAGTCATTATGCAAATAAACATACTTGTATGATATTATAATTATTGACTAATGTTGATTATGGATACTTATGAGAAGTTATGAATATGAATTTTGAGATAAGTCTGATATCGCGACTAAGCCCAAGAAGTCTCGTATGAACCTAGGAATAGATAGGATTAGTTGTGTCATGACATAGGTATCTGTTCAGTTTTATCATGTAAGACCACGTCTGGGACGTTGGCATTGATCTGAGACTCATGTAAGACCACGCCTGGGACGTTGGCATCGATATAAGCTTTACGAGTAAGACTACGTCTGGGACCTTGGCATCGATATAAGTTTTACGAGTAAGACCATGTTTGGGACATCGGCATCATATTGATTCGTGTAAGACCCTGTCTGAGACAGTGGCATCGATATCCGAGTGCATGTAAGACCTTGTCTGGGACGTTGGCATTGTATGATTATTTTGATCCTTCTGAGTATCCTACTAGATTCCTATTGGTTTAACGGGAAGTCTATGATACAAATTACAAATCCAAGTGATCGCTGCAAAACAGTCTAGTTTTAAAATTTATAAAGAATGATCGAACATGTAGACTAACTATGACAACGATAGAGGCAAGTGCACCTATCGAACAGTAGTATAGTTAAGGCAAGAATATCTTATCGAACCCAAGGAACCTAAAAGTACTACTACTCACTTTCTTTCTATTATTTAGCCTAAAATATGGAGTGATTGGTTGATTTATCTAAACTAATGAAATACTTAAACTAAAATGCAAAGATAAACGAATAAATTGGGAAATGACTTTGGAAAACTCAGTTGATAAAGACGATACCCTCGGGAAGAATCCACCTATGACTTCACTCATTATTTATCCTAAACCATATGATTTCTTTACTTAGCTTGATCCGTGAGACTCCTAACCTATATTAAACCTTCTCTCAAGCGAATAATGTCTAACCTTAGGTTAATTAGTGGAACTCTCGTTCTCTTATAATAACCCCTAAGGAAGCGATAAATCGATCAATGGATTCCCATATTAGGTTTCACCTAATCCGGTAAAATCTCGTAACCCTATCTCTAGGCGCCGATCAACTCCACTTAATTATGCTAGATCTACTCTCGGAGAGGTCTATTCCTCCTCCACCTAAGCACATCGATTAAATTAAGCAACATAATTAAGAACAAACTAAGTATTTATCGTATAAATTCAGAAAACAATAACAAAATCCATCATAGGTTTCATCCCCTTCAGGTATCTGAAGGGTTTTGTTCATAACTAAATAAGAAAACATCTTAAGATAAAATATAAAACAAAACATTAGAAATCCCTAAAACCCCCTGAAGGAATTGAAGGAGAGATCCTCCGTCTTGAGTAGAATTCCGGCTCTTCGAGATGGATCAACTGGCTATCTTTGAGTAATTCTCTAAATGAGTAAAGCTCTGGTAGAAAACTCTGCTAAAACTTGACGCCCTTGAATAGCCACCTTGGGGTGTTTATATATACTTTTGGGATGCTTTACTTGGCTCCTAAATACTCATAATTCAAGCATAATTCATTCCTAGGTGTTTAAGTAGACTTAGGATTGCGTTTCTTGGGCTCTAAGCATCCTAATCCGAGTGAAATTGCTCTTTCCAGCGACAGGGGCACGGTCATGGCACGCCCGTGTAAGTCGTCTTCTAGCCCGTGTCCCTATTCTATTGATTTAGGCACGGGTGTGGCACGTCCGTGCACGTCGAGGTACAGGTCGTGCTTCGAGTCTGTCAATTGGGGCATGGCCGTGTAAATCGTGGCATGGCCGTGTGAAGTGAATGGCAAGGCACGACCGTGTAGCTTGAAGTTTAGGCCGTGTCGATTTCTTGGGTTGGCCCAATTTGGTCCGTTTTAAGCCCGTTTTACATTTTTTTATCCTAAGGTGCTTTCCTAAGCATAAGACACGAAAAGAAAGGATTAAGAGCACCTTTTTTACATAAATCGAGGATAAATTCATCCAAAAGCATACTAAATGTGGGATTAAAATATGTTACTTTTACGATTTATCAAATACCCCCACACTTAAGCTTTTGCTTGTCCTCAAGCAAAATTTTCAACTTATAATTAAAACGAACTTCCCACAATTCATAATTCCTATTGACAATGTCTCATCATAATTCATAGATAATTTATACATGGATAATTCAACTCAAAGAGTCCTAAAGATTCAATTACGATAAGTCATACCTTTGTAGTGCGAAAACATAGGTGTCTCCCATTATCTAAGTAATTACTTTTAATTCAAAATCGATAAAGACTGACATCCTCACTAAAGATTCACTCAAATCACTCAAAGGTGTTTAAGGTTCAAGAATAAGCACTCTAAATCAAACCTGAAAAGTTAATCCCATAGGCTTGCCTGAAAATCAAATCTCCACCACTGTATATGAGATGATACACAAATCAAAAGGTCTTTAATCAGGGTTGGAACGGGGCTTGGGTTAAAAGGTGTGGATAAAGGCTGAATTAGAAGGTTAGAATCGAGACTGACTTGACAAATTGTCTAACTAGAAACACCGAACTAAATATGAATATTGACTTGAATGAAAACTAATAATATCACTATTGATAATTACCTATAATAAGGAGTATTTTGATAATACTTTAATATGAGCTTTTTCAACAATTGGAGTTTAAATGCTCTAAGCTCTTTTGTATACTACTAATATTGAATAAACTTGGATTTTTTTTAAGAACAAACTAAAACAAACATAATAGAAGGAACTTTGATAATTGAAATAACCTAATTGGTAATTAATCAAATCAATTCTCGATAGAGGGTAGTCAAAGGAATGTTGATAACAAATATAGAGGGATTTTGGGTTAATATTAGTGGGTGAGTCAATAAAAAGGTTGTTCGGATTCAACGGGGTTCACTAGGGTTTAATTTGTATGGGTAGGCTTTTTAGTGTAGTGAACGAGTTAAAACCTAGGTGCCTTTATCATCTCAGTGCATCAAATCATTAATGTGGTCTCGACATGTATAAACGAGGCAAGTTCTAGAATAACAGTTCAAAGTTGACACACTCATAATCAATTAAAGTGAGCACGAAAAAGAATATATATGCTCTACAAGGCTCAAAATCTCACAAAAATTATGGGTGTTTTGACATCAATCCTTATAAATTTTGAACTTCAAGGTGATACTCAAATTCAGTTCAACGACCCATCAATTTTTTTTATTTTTAGAAAGTAGACTTATCATGCTCGATTCTCTAGTATCCTTCAATTTTAATCATCAATGCACAATTAACTATGACTTACTCTAAAACATATCAATAAAAATCATAAATCATTAGAAATTTCACCCTAATTAATAATATGAGAAAAATACTTAAGATCAAGACTAAATTGTGGTTTTAAGAATTATGCAAAAGTTAGGCACTATTACCCCACACTTAAGATGTACATTGCCCTCAATGTACAAAGGTAGATAATGATAATTAGATGCCAAATCAAAAAGAGAAGTGGGGAAAGTAATACTCCCTGAAATCTGGATGATCCCTGGCGTCTTTGGTGGCGGTGATGGTGTTTTCTATGGGCCTGGTGGAGTGGCTACCAGAAGCAATTTGCTAGATAAAGAAATTAGGTAGCTGTGAAGATATAGCCAAGAGATCTAGAGAAATAATAATATACTAATAATAAATTTAAAGATTAAGGAAATAAAAAAGGAGACTAAGAAGAAAAGCGAAATTGAAAGAAAAGACTAATGGACTAAGGAGTCCTTATTGTTTGATGGTTTGCGAAGTGGGTGTGACCTCGAAGGCTATGGTGTGTGATTCCTAGCGACCTTTAGAACTTAAAACCAAGAAACTAATATGAAATAAATTAAATTAAGCGGAAAAAAAGTATAGATAAGGAAAATAAATGAGGCGAGAAAAGAAAAATGGAATCGAAAAGGTTTAGAGACCCTTGGCATGTCAATTAAGTGAAGCTGCAAGCATGAACTCATGTTGAGGTCTCCTCCGAGGAGATGATGCTTACGTTTCTTGACATGATCTTTGTGTTGCTTCAAGTGTCTTGGATCTTTTCTATGAATAGGAAGAAAAATTTGAAAGAAAAGAAAGAAGGAATAAGAAAGAAGATGGGACAAAGAGGACGGGCTGTGGGGATTTAAATAGGATTTCAAATCTTGCACGTTCCCACGCCCGTGTACCGAGGGTGTGTCAATTCACACGGTAGTAGCACTGCAGGTGTGTTGGGTGTGTTATCCTTCCACGCCTGCTTTGTTGGTTTGCACGCCCGTTCTTAAAAAGCCGATATAGAACACGGTTGGAATGCACGGGCGTGGTCTGCCCATGCTAAATAAGTCAGTATCTTAGCACGGTGTGAGGCGTGGCCGTTTTATTTTTGTCGGTGCCCGTGATGTGGGTGGTTGGATCCGTGACGTTGGGGGTGGTTGGGTGACTTGTACGGCTCGCTCTGTCGATGTGGTAGTTCGGTGGTCCACACACCACGGCACTGGCCGTGTGGCTAAAAAAACTGCATCTTTGCTTTAATTATAGAGAGAAGAGAGAAAAGAAAAGAAAAGAAAAGAAAAATAATTTTGAGAAATAAAAGTGTTAGTGCTAAGGGTTGCCTCCGAGAAGCGCTTATTTATAGTCTTAAGCTAGACTGTCCTAAACTTTGAAAATTTTAGTGAGCTTTAAAAGTTTGAATATTTTCCTCTTACTGACAGTTTTATTTTCGTGACAAAGTTTAGGTCGAGAAGCGTTTACCTTGAAATTGCCGAATATTAGATTGCTTACCTCGACTATTTCGTGTGGGAAAACATTGTGTACCTGAAGGAGTATTTCTTACTTTTTCTTCAGGTCTGTTGAAGTGATGTGAGGATCGGCTTTGTCTAACAGCACCTGGTCTCCTATTTTAAAGTGATTTGATGTCCCTATGAGCTCTTCTGGTGGTTCCTCAGGTTTATTTCGTGTGGGTCCAGTTTTTCTTTGGTGTGTATCTTCTGCTCTTCTAAATTATTGATCGTACAATTTTGTGTTGACTCAGTTTTGATGCTTTGTGATGTTTCCTGCGATGAAGGTTGAATAATTTGATTATCTATTGAAACGACTTTTTTACCTTCATCTTCTGTGGTTCTGGCTGAGTCGAGAGCTTGAAGATTTACTTATTCATCTCCTACACGATGTATGAGTTCTCCTGTGGCAACATCAATTTTAGTCTTGGCAGTTGCAAGAAAAGGTCTTCCTAAAATTAAAGGGATTGAATTTTCCTCATCCATGTCTAAAATAAAAAAATCTACTGGAAAGACGAATTTATTGATTTTTACTAAAACGTCTTCAATAATGCCCCTTGGAATTCTAACAGTTTTATCAGCTAGTTGGATACTTATCCTAGTTTGTTTGGGCTTCCTAGACCTAGTCATTTAAGCGATGTATAAGGCATGACATTTATACTTGCCTCAAAATCGCCTAACGCATTATCAATAGTTAAACTACCAATTAAACATGGAATCGTAAAACTCCCTGGATCTTTCAATTTCTGCGGTAGTCAATTTTGTAGCATTGCTGAGCATGTTGCGTTAAGTTCCACATGTTGTTCTTCATCTATTTTGCGTTTGTTTGTTAAGAGCTGTCTTAAAAATCTCCTTGAGTCGGGCATCTGAAAAAGAGCTTCAAGAAGAGGTAAGTTAATGTGTAATTTCTTTAGAAGTGTTAAAAACTTACCGAATTGTTCCTCTGAATCATCTCTTTTCAATGCTTCGGGATAAGGTATTCAAGGGTAGTACTCTTTAATTACCGGTTTTTCTTGTGCTACCTCAATTTTACCTGTTTCTTCATTGGTTTCTTGTATTGAGGTGGGCTTGTCTACCTTTGTATCCTCTTGAGATGTGATGGCTTGTATCTGTTCTTTTGGGTTTATTTATATGTTGCTTGGTAGACGTCCTTATTGACGTTCTGAAACAAGCTTTGTGAGTTGTCCCACTGACCTAGTGATTTCCCCGACTTGTTCCTTGATTTCTTTGATCGATATTCCTTGGTTATCAAGTGTTGTATCATTTCTTTGGAGCGGGCATCCGTATCCGCCATGAACTTTTCAAAGATCTCTTCAAGACTAAGGCTTCTTTTAGGTGGATAAGGTTAATTTTGGTAATTTGGAAGAGGTTGTCGCTTTAATTTCCTTGTCCTCCCCACGAAAAATTTGGGTGGTTTCTCCAACCTGGATTGTAAATGTTACTATAAGGATTATTATTATATATGAAATTGTTACCTATATAGTTTGTCTGCCCGTTTTCTACTTCTGGTTGGTAAGGTGGGTACTCAGAATTCGCCACATTCCCACTTGCTTCGCATTGCATGACTAGATGTACCTATGAATAACATAAATTATCAAGCTTTTTATTCATTAACTCCATTTGTGTTGACAACATTGTCACTGTGTCTATGTTAAAAACTCCGGCTGATTTTGTCGGTTTAGCCCTTGTAATTTGCCATTGATAGGTGTTCAATGACATCTCTTCAATAAAATCGTAAGCCGCTTCAAGAGTTTTATTATTCAGAGTTCCACCAGCTGATGAATCAATCATTTGCCTAGTTGGAGAATTCACACCATTGTAGAAAGTTTGGACTTGAAGCCACAAAGGTAATCCGTGGTGTGGGCATCTCCTTAGGAGATCCTTATATCTTTCCCATGCATCATATAATGTTTCTGTGTCATTCTGCACAAAAGAAGATATATCATTCCTAAATTTAGCCGTTTTGGCTGGTGGAAAATATTTTAAAAGAAACTTTTCTATCATTTGATCCCATGTGGTGATTGACCCTCGTGATAACAAGTTCAACCACTGCTTTGCATTGTTCCTTAATGAAAAAGGAAATAACCGAAGACGTATGGCATCGTCAGAAACAACATTTATTTTGAAGGTATCACGAATTCTAAAAATTAGATATATGAGTGTTTGGATTCTCATCCCGCAAACCATCAAATTGAACGAATTGTTGAATCATTTGTATTGTGTTAGGCTTTAATTCAAAATGATTAGCGTATATAGCGGCCTAACAATACTAGATTCGCTCTGTCAAATTAGGTTTAGCATAATCATACATAGTACGCGAGCATTCTATTCTTCATGCATCGTGGATTATTTTCGGCCATCCCTTCAAGAGGATTGGATCTTTCTTTGTTCTTCTCTTTGATAGTCTAGAGCTCGTATTATTTCTCTGCGATTTTTGCGGCGGTTGCCTCAATGTCACTTTCAGATTCTAATGGTCCTTTCGATTTCTTCTAGTCATAAACTAAAGGTACACGATATGCAAAGAAAGAAAGAAATTTAGAAAAACTTAAACAAAATATATGTATAAAAGAGAAATTTAAAAATAAAAATAATAGCTAAAGTAATAGAAATACAGCTTTCTTAATATTTTAGAGTTCCCCGACAATGGCGCCAAAAACTTGATCACTGTAAAACAGTCTAGTTTTAAAATTTATAAAGAATGATCGAATCTGTAGACTAACTATGACAACGATAGAGGCAAGTGCACCTATCGAACAATAGTATAGTTAAGGCAAGAATATCTTATCGAACCCAAGGAACCTAAAAGTACTACTACTTACTTTCTTTCTATTATTTATCCTGAAATATGGAGTGATTGGTTGATTTATCTAAAACTAATGAAATACTTAAACTAAAATGCAAAGATAAACGAATAAATTGGGAAAAGACTTTGGCAAACTCAGTTGATAAAGACGATACCCTCAGGAAGAATCCACCTATGACTTCACTCATTATTTATCCCTAAACCATATGATTTCTTTACTTAGCTTGATCCGTGAGACTCCCTAACCTATATTAAACCTTCTCTCGAAGCGAATAATGTCTAATCTTAGGTTAATTAGTGGAACTCTCATTCTCTTATAATAACCCCTAAGGAAGCGATAGAATCGATCAATGGATTCCTATATTAGGTTTCACCTAATCCAAAGAAAATCTCGTAACCCTATCTCTAGGCGCCGATCAACTCTCGCTTAATTATGCTAGATCTACTCTCGGACGTGGTCTATTCCTCCTCCACCTAAGCACATCGATTAAATTAAGCAACATAATTAAGAAAAACTAAGTATTTATCATATAAATTAGAAAACAATAACAAAATCCATCATAGGTTTCATTCCTTGTGTATCTCAAGGGTTTAGTTCATAACTAAATAAGAGAACATCTCAAGAGAAAAGATAAAACAAAACATTAGAAATCCCTAAAACCCTCGAAGGAATTGAAGAGAGATCCTCCTTCTTGAGTAGAATTAGGCTCTTGAGATAGATTAACGGCTATCTTCTAGTAATTCCCTAAATGAGTAAAGCTCTGGCAGAAAACTCTGCTAAAACTTGACGCCCTTGAATAGCCGCCTTGGGTGTTTATATATACTTTTAGGATGCTTTACTTGGTTCCTAAATACTCATAATTCAAGCATAATTCGTTCCTAAGTGTTTAAGTAGACTTAGGATTGCGTTTCTTGGGCTCTAAGCATCCTAATCCGAGTGAAATTGCTCTTTCCCACGGCAAGGGCACGGTCATGGCACGCCCGTGTAAGTCGCCTTCTAGCCCGTGTCCCTATTCTATTGATTTAGGCACTACATGCATTGCAGTGCACGCCGAGGTACTGGTAGTGCTTGAGTCATCAATTGGGGCATGGTAGTGTAAATCGTGGCATGGCCGTGTGAAGTGAATGGTAAGGCATGGCCGTGTAGCTTGAAGTTTAGGCCGTGTCGATTTCTTGGGTTGGCCCAATTTGGTCTATTTTAAGCTCGTTTTACGTTCTTTTTATCCTTAGGTGCTTTCCTGAGCATAAGACACGAAAAGAAAGGATTAAGAGCACCTTTTTACATAAATCGAGGATAAATTCATCCAAAAGCATACTAAATGTGGGATTAAAATATGTTACTTTTACGGTTTATCACCGAGCTATGAACAATTATGTGGTTATAAATCCAATTCAGATACGTTGATTATACACAAAATATGTATAAAGGGTAAGCATCTAAATGATCTTACTATGATGATATGTATATGGAATTTATGATATGATAAGAAATGTTTTGGCTAGATGAGCTATGTGTTTATATGTTTTTTGAATTGTGAAAATGGCTAATGTGGTCAAAAGTGTATAAACCAAAGCAAATAAGTGAGGTGATTGATATTTGTCAATTTATTTATTTGCATATATTCCTTCCATACCAAGTTTATTTGTATATGACTTACTAAGCTTTTGGAAAGCTTACTCTGTATGTGTTTTCTTTATTTTTATAGGTCGTCAAAGCTACTGAAGGCTCGGGACCGTCACGGATCGTCATCACACTACTAAAATCATTTTGGTACAGTTTGAATATGTATATGGCTAGATATGGCATGTATAGGCTAGTCCTTGATATGAGATTAATCGCTGCAAAACAGTCTATTTTTAATATTTATAAAAGAGTGATCGAACACATGATCGATGCGACAACGATAGAGGCAAGCGCACCTATCGAGCGATAGTATAGCTCGAGCAAGAATATCTTTATCGAACCCAAGGAACCTAAAAGTACTATTACTCACTTTCTTTCTATTATTTAGCCTAAAATATAGAGTGATTGGTTTATTAAACAAATGAAATAATTAAACTAATTGCAAAGACAAAAGAAACGAAACTTTGGGAAAAGACTTTGAAGAAAACTCAATCGATAAAGACGATACCTTCGGGAAGAATCCACCTATGACTTCACTTATTATCTAACTTCCAATTCATATAATTTATTTTACTTAGCTTGATCCGTGAGACTTCCTAACCTAAATTAAACCTTCTCTCGAAGTGAATAACGTCTAACCTTAGGTTAATTAGTGGAACTCTCGTTCTCTTATAATAACCCCCTAAGGAAGCAGTAAATCGATCAATGGACTCCCATATTAGGTTTCACCCTAATCCGGTAAAATCTCGTAACCCTATCTCTAGGCGCCCGATCAACTTCGCTTAATTATGCTAGATTTACTCTTAGGCAGGGTCTATTCCTTCTCCACCTAAGCATATCAGATAAATTTAAGTAACATAATTAAGAACAAATTAAGTATTTATCATATAAACTGAAAGAATTAAATAACAAAATCCATCATAAGTTTCATCCCCTTCAGGTATTTGAGGGGTTTAGTTCATGATTAAACAAGAAAACATCTCAAGAGAGAAAATAAAACAAAACAGAGGAAATCCTTAAAACCCCGAAGGAATTGAAGAGAGATCCTCCGTCTTGAGTAGAATTCGCTCTTTGAGATGGATCAATTGGCTATCTTGGGTAATTCCCTAAGCGGTAAAGCTCGGCGAAACTTTGCTAAAACACGATGCCTTGAATTCTTGCCTTGATTTGTTTATATAGATGCTTTACTTGCTCCTAAGTACTCGTAATTGGGTATAATTCGTCCTAAGTGTTTGAGTGGACTTAGGATTGTGTTTCTTGGGCTCCAAGCATCCAATTCCGAGTGAAATTACTCTTTTCTACAGCAGGGGCATGGCCTTGACATGCCCGTGTAAATCGTGGTCCAGCCCGTGTCTCCATCCTGTCGATTTAGGCACGGCTATGACACGCTCGTGCAATATATGGGTAGAGGCCGTGCTTTGATTCTGCCATTTTGGGAATAGCCGTGTAGATCACTAGGCACGCCCGTGTGTGGACTTTATCAATGGGAAAAACGACTGTGTGAATCGGGGTAAGGCCGTGGTCTAGATGACTATCGAGGCACGACCGTGTGGCATGAAAGTCCAGTAGTCTTTGTCTTCTTGATTCAGCCCACTTTGGTTCGTTTTAAGCCCGTTTTGCGTTCTTTTTATCCTTGGGTGCTTTCCTGAGTATAAGACATGAAAAGAAAGGATTAAGAGCACCTTTTTACATAAATTAAGGATAAATTCATCCAAAAGCATACTAAATGTGGGATTAAAATATGTTACTTTTACGGTTTATCAGAGATGTAAATGAACTTAGCCATGTGATTTGGCTAGTTATGTTTTGGTAATATGCTTAAAGGAATATGATATGTGAAGTTGTTTTGGTAGGATTAGTTGATATATGAAATGGTTATAAGATGGTAAGTATATAGATGATTGGTGCTTGAGCATAATTGAGATTTGGTCATGCAAATTGGTATGTTTGGAATTGGTATTGAATGTATTGTTGTGATTACCTTAGTTGTTAAATGTGCATGATTTGGATGTCTATTTGGTATATTTTTTGTGGTTATATATGAATGAAATGAGATGATATATGTTGCTTGTAGGTGAGACCCATGTGAGTGGCATGTTGGTCTTGCAAATGACCTATTATGTCACACGGTCTTAGCACACGGGCGTGCCTAGTAATCGTAGGGTAAAAGTCAGTAGCTAGCATTAAGAGTACATGGTCATGGCACGGGTGTGCCTACAGATCATGCGAGAAATGGCAGTATATGACCTTGTAGGACACGGCCTTAGCACACGGGCATGCCTAGTAGTCGTGTTGGTTTTGGCAGCATATGACCACGGGGAGGACACACGGGTGTGTCAAGTAGCCGTGGGTGAGGCACAGCCTACCCCCATGGGCGTGTATCCCCTGTATTTGGAAAAGTTTTTAATTTTTCATGAAATTTTGTATGTGTTTTGATTTAGTCCCGACTCGGTTTATAAGCATGTTTAAGGTCTCGATTGTAACACCCTTAACCCGTATCCGTCGCAGGATTGGGTTGCAAGGCATTACTGAACATATCACAAGTCGCCACAAACAATTACTGCTTACATAGTCTCATCCGAAACAATATAACAAACATTAATAAGCTTAAATAATATCATACATATCTTTAATCCTTTTTTTTTCAAATTCACAAATAAACCATCGTAACAAATAACAATAGATACTATTCATTTGATCCTTTAAACCACATATGAACACACATATATGTAGTTGTATGGTACCTTGTTCAACCGTATTCAATTAGATCAATTAAATTCATCTCAACAAAGTATGCCTCAATCCATTTATAAAAACAAAACCGAATATGCCATTTTCACTTACCTAACTTATGATTTCCTCTTTTGACCGAGCATGCAAATTACATCACAATAATCTTTTCTCAATTCATGATTCATTCAATTACTTCAATAGTAAATCTTCATCAGTCCATAACCCAAACACAATTAAATATGCTATTGACCATTTCCAAATTTTCAAGCCTTATTGTTTCAAATCGCATAAATATGACCAACTAACAAATAATGAAATTTCCATACATGATTTATTAAGACATGCAAAATAAAACCACATTCGTCAACCACCTCAACATTTAGGTCAAGGCATATGAATATCCAACACATAGAATATACTATAAAATATATTTCTAAGATGAGTTAATTACTTAATCAGATGCATGACACGTATAATATAAATAAACCATACCACTAGCATAAGCATAATTACCCCAGGAGATACACTTTTATGGTGAACAAATGCCATGACCGAATAAATTATAGACCAAAATACCATAATTTAGCCATTTTCGCATGGCTATATATATATATATATTTATACAAGAACAAAATCCATTACTTCAAAACATAAACTAGCCTATACATGCCTTAAGTTCAAAATCCAAGTTTTAAAGGTACCCAAAATAAGTCGATAGTATGGATGACTTCGTTGATGATCCCTTGAGCTCGTAGCTTGACCAAAATCTATAAAACAGAGTGACAAGCACACAGAGTAAGCTAACTTAGCTTAGTAAGTCTTAAGCAAACCTAATAAATATATTGGATATTCAATCAAATTAAACCGAACAATTTATAACATTAATTATAATATCATAACACATATAGATTGTCATAGTCGAATGCCAATGTTCTCACATAGCAAAACACTTATCTTTACCTACTTTAAATGTAAAGCTTATCAATGTACGTCAATGATTAAATATATTTATTCATATATACAATAGAATATCAATTTTCCATATACATATAAGAAAATCCCCATAACCGAATGTGTCCATGTATATAAATATATACATATATTTACATCTATCAAATGATCTCATGTTTGCATATGAATAACATCAACTCCATATCATTTTATCCACATTCTAAGAAACCGAAAATACAAACACATTCATCTATCAACTTACTTACTCAATCACATCACATATAACATACACATATATATATATATATAAATACATGCCTTATGGTCGATTATAATCTAATTCATTTAAATGGGCATTAGCTTGCTCAATTTCCACCATGACCTAATCATTTCATAAGCATAAGCTTGTATTTAAAGATCACCGGTATAAAACCTGCTAGGCATAAGCCTGAATCACCCACCGGCACTAAGCCTGCTAGACCCGAGGTCTGATATTCATTCACCGGCAATAAGCCTGCTAGGCATAAAGCCCGATAATATCACCAGCCCAAGGCTTGCTAGGCTCAAAGCCTGAATAGTAATACTTTATAATTTCTCACACAAGTCATTTCATATGTTGAACCTTTTTCTCATTTCAAACTTATTGTACGAACATTTAAATAACACATATCATTCAATAATCTATCCGAATCAAATATAACACTTAGCCAAATTTGGCTAATTCATAAATATTTATGATGATTCCAAATTTCAGCATATACTAAATTACGTAATTAATTTACGATGATTATTTGCTTAGAGACTTACCTTGGATATCGTCGGACGATAAAAACCGGCTATTCGATTATTTTTGCTTTTCCCCGATCCAAGTCCGTTTTCCTTTGTTCTTGATCTAAAAATATTCAAATTAAACTCATCCAAACACATTTACATTCAATTTAGTCCTAAAACACATAAATGGGCAAATTACCATTTTTCCCTTATTATTTCACACTTTTACAATTTAGTCCTATTTGCACAAAACACAAAATACACAAAATTTGTCCACAAACTTTAAGGGCTGAATGTTCATAGTATTCATACAAGTCCATGCATTTCATTTATTTCACATTTTAGTCCCTCAAAAATTTATTTTAACAATTTAATCCAAATTACTCCATTTCATCAAAAATTCAAGAACAAAGTATGTTTATCTAGCTCATACATTTCATTTAACACCAAAAATCATCAAAAAGCTTGACATATCATCAATGGCATATCACACAAACATCATCAATTCACAAAATTAATACATGGGTTTTGTAGTTTTCAAAGCAACGATTGCAAAAACGTAGAAATTATCGAAAACCGATCAAAAACTAACCTTGAATTTAAGCTTGTAATAATCGAATACTAGCCAAAGTTTTCTTTCTTTTTCTTTTATGGTTTCGGCAAGAAATGATAAAAATGAGACCACTTTCTTATGTTTCTTTTATTATATTATAAACATAACTTATAAAATAAATAAAATATAACTTTAACTATTAAAGTAAATGAAATAAACATATAATATAATTGTATAACATTAGTCATTGCCATCCACTAACCATAAGATTGGCTTAATTACCACATAAGACCTCACATTTATAAAGCCAAATCACATAGGTGTTTTAGCAAATAGCAAGCCACTTTCACATTTAATACAATTAAATCTTTTTGTCAAATTTAACACACAAACGGACAAATTAACTTACGAAATTTAGCACATGCTTAGTCACATATCAACGATAGAGAAAATAATATTAAAATATTATTCAGACTCAGATTTGTGGTCCCGAAACCACTGTTCCGACTAGGGTGTAAACCAGACTGTTACATTGATGACCTACTTAAGGGACATTATGATTGATATTGATGAATGGCTATATGATAAATTCTGTAAATGTTTTCGATCTGTCTGTAACGCTTCTAACCTTAATCTGGCGACGGACACAGGATAGGGATGTTACATTTCTTTTGGTTATATTGTATCTTGGATATTTCTATTTTCAAGCATGAACTAATTTTCTAAATAACTAGAGAGATGAACCCTATGATGGATTATGTCGTTTTATTTTTATTTTACATAATAAATTTTTAGTTTCTTGTTCTCAATTATGTGTGCTTAATTCTTGGTTTAATATTTCTAGATTATTAATTCATGTTCGATGTGCTTAAATCGGTGGTTGAAAAGACCCTGTTTAAGAGTAAATATTGTGTAACTGAATGGAATTGCATGCAATTCTAGAAATAGGACAACATAAATTTACTAGGTTAGAGTCAAATCTAATAGGGGAATCTATAGCACGAGTTAATGCGATAATAAGGGTTTTAATTAGAAAGAAATTTCAATTAATGAACCTAAAGTCAATTGTTCTTATGCTCGAAAGAGATATTAGCATAATTTAAGAATTTCTACGGATCAAGGTGTTAAGTAAAAAAATTGCGTAATTTAGATTAATAGTAATGGATGAAATCTGAGTAGCTTCTTTCCTAGGTATTGTTTCCTTTCTTGGTTTTTATTCGATTATTTTCATGATTTGTTTTTTGCGGCATTCTTTAGTAATTAAATTAGTTAATTTTAGTTTTAATCAATCATTCGAACTATTCGGTTAAATAATAGAAAGACGATAATTACTAGTACTTGTAGTCCTCGCGAGAATGGTATCTTTGTTCATCATAGCTATACTATTAATTGATAGGTGCACTTACCTCAGTCAAATTTTTAGTTAGTTTCATGAACATCAAGTTTTTGGCGCCATTACAGGACTATAATATTAGGAAAACTTTATTTCTATTAATTTAGCCATTTTTATTTTTTTAATACTTTTTAAATTTAAATTTTAAATTCTGATTTTTCTTTTATTTGATTCTTTCAAGTTCCTTTGGTTTATGACTAGAGGCAACCCATTGGAACCATTAGTTTTTTACAGTGAGATCGAAAAAACTGCTCATAGAAATCGAAAAGATGTTTGACAACAATGTCAACAAATTTTCAAATGATCAAGAGCAAAAGGATATTACTGTGGAGATAGATAATAATCCTGTTAATCGGCAACTTCTTGCACGTCTTGCTCCTCAGACTATGTATAACTATGCTAAGCCCACTCTGATTGGGGCTGAATCGAGTATTGTTAGACCGACAATTGCTGCAAATAATTTTAAGATTAAGCCGAACACAATTCAGATGGTGCGGCAATATGTTCAGTTTGATTGGTTGTAAAATGAAAATTCAAATGCTCATTTAGCTAACCTTTTGGAGATCTGTGACACATTTAATATCAATGGCGTGTTACTGATGATGTCATATTGTCATACACTTACGGTTCTTTGACACACACAGTTTGAGTGAAGTCACACGGCCTGGTGACATAGTTGTTTGACCCATATGTCCTTATTATATACCATTATAAAAGCTACTCAATAAATGCTCGTCCTTACATCAAAGTATACAAGTCATGCATACATAATCCATCATCCACTCGGGATTAATGTATGACACACTATGAAACGTTACAAGTGAATAAACTCATAAACGAATCTAGGATCTATTTTAGTCGAAACCTGTTCGATGTACTGACGGTCCATCTAGTCACATCTATGTCTCTATCTTCTAGGAGTCATTTTCTCTAATACCCATGGCAACGTATCTCCCCACTTAGACTCGATAGGTGACATATTAATTTTTCAATCGATTTGTTCATTTCTAATTACACCAAGGATGTGTTTAGATTATCCACTAATATATGTTATCTTTTGTTTTACGATCTGATCACGTAATACCACTTATTCTTAATTAAACATTATATAATTAGTGAGCCAATATTTACTTTCATTTTGCTTTGCGTTCAAAACCATTGAGACAATATATGAAGATATTAATGAAACTGATAGATATTTTATTAAACCAATTTGTTCAAAAAATACAAGTACATATAAAAGAAATCACTACACTAAGGGCACTATAACCCAATAGTTGGAAACTTAATTCTACTAAAGATTTTAATGAAAATTCAAAGGATTTTTGCTAGGATTTGTCTTTAATGAAGGAGAGGGATGAAAGTGTAAGATAATGAACTTTTTCTTCTCTTTTCTTTGGTTGAAGTGAATAAGAAGGATGGAGAGTTTCTCCACCTTTCCATAAAAATATCCTATTTATTTAATAAATAAAATAATTTAATTTAATTTAAATTGATAAAAAATCTATCTAAGATTAAAACTCAAATGCCATCAAATCCAATGGCTCTAAATAATACGAACATTTATGTAATTTTCTTATTTAATAATTCTATAATTATCCACTTTGAAAAATAACCTTTTTGCCCCTTAGAATCTTTACAATTCATCCTTTGAGTGACTATTCACTTTTGGTGCAGTTACATTTCTAATCCTTCTACTTTTCCCATTAATTCAATTTTATCGTTTTATATTTTAAATTCACATTTTGACCCCTACACTTTTCACAACCTTACTATTTATTCTATACCTTGGATTAGTATCTCTCAATATATCAGTCTTTTCAACTTCCTCTAATATCCAACTATCTTCTCTTTTTTCACTACTAAATCTCATTTTGTTTACTCTAAAAAATCTACTCATGTATTCTCGAGATAACTCTACCTACGATCTAAGGGTTTTAGGGATGTTATAGGAACTAATTTGGAAAATATTAAAAAGTGTAATGAAATTTATAAACAAGTGAATTTAAGAAAGAAATTAACATCTGAAAAATGAATCAAATAATAAGTAAAGAAATTAGTGAAATGGAATATAGTTAATAACAAAAGTAATATAAACATAAATTACGAGTAAGCGCATGAATGTGACATATTAATTAGTGAGAAAGTGAGAAAAATGGAAGAATTAAGTATAAGCTTTCTAAAATAAAGATGAAATTCTATTGAAAAAGTGATATGTGGAGTGAATTATAAATAATATAAATTGTTGTGAATTGATTCATAAATAATTAAGAAAAGTGATGAAGTGAAGTAATTAAAAGAATAAAAGTCTACCATGAGTGAATATGAGTGAAATTCAATAAATTAATTGTAAAGTATATAAGAAGTGAAAATTAGTAATTAAGCAAATGCAAAAGTGAAAGCAAAAAGTGATATGTAAAGTTAGTGAAAGAATGTTTTATAAGTGAATGAATTGATGAACGACATGAAGTGGTTCTGAAAATATGTGATATAGAAAAATGTGACATATAAAAGTGTATATTTGAATATGAAGACCAAATGTGATGAGAGAATAAAAAATATTCACAAGTGAATAAGATAATGTAAAGTCCCTAATAAACAAGGTAGAACTAGTGGGAATAAATGGCATGCCATAAGAATATCCTCAATGCACTTAAGTGTGATTAGCACTTCGAAGTGTGACCTGCACTATGATACACAAGTGTGATTAGCACTTTAGCATTCCAATGTGATTTCGCACAACCTTCTCTGTTCTCAATCATTTACTAAGGGCTAAGTGAAGTAAGTGGTAAGTGGTAAGTGAAGATTTTTAACTTTAAGTTATATTACTTTAAATAAGTATTTGACAAAGTAATAATAAAGAGATTACGATATGAAATAATTAAATGAATGTGTTTAAAATGAACTTATATTTAATAGTAAGATAAGTATAAAGTTCATATGAGTACTTACTAAGCTTCTAGGAAACTTAAGGTATTATTTTCAAACAATTAAATTGGAGAAAGAGATTGAGAGGAAAGAGTTCACATGTGGCAATTTGGGTCACATATCATAAACATTGCAAGGTTTGTGATGCATGGACTTTAAATTATGGTACTAGTGTGGCATGTACTTAGGTATTCAAATTGAAATGAAAGTGTTCAAATAGATAGTGCAATGGCATAAAGATAAGTTGTGTTTAAGATAAAATGTTTTGAACCTTTGTGGCATATAAGTTAGAAATTGAACATAAATGAGTTGTATGATGATTTGAATTATTTTTAAAAGTATTTTGAGGTCTAAGAATGATTGAGGATGATTGCAAATGATTAAAGTATGAATTGGTATGTTTTAAAGTGTCTTTAAGCTTGATTTTGGCTCTTTGTATCCAAGTCTCGATACTTAGGGCCTAAGTATCGATACTTATAAACTTTGAACCTAAAATCTATAGTAACAAGCATAAGCCTTAATGCTTAGGGTGCCTTGCTCTAAGAAAATGTTGTTTTCAAGCCTTGAAAGGCTTTTAAATGACTCTAGAATGCTCCCTCTTCATAGTAGGATCCTCTGGAATGGTTTTAAGTGTCATATAAGAAAAAATAAAGCTTAAAACATGTGTGAAAATTGAGAAGTCTTATAGGTAATTGAATGTAGCATCTCTTGCTCGAGTTAGAAACTAGACTCAATGTGTTGCATCTACACTATGTTTCATTCGACTACTAACTTAAGCATCAAAATGTGCCTTAGAGAGAAGTCCTCTAGTGACCACTAATCATGTTTCTCTCTTTATAGAAGTTCTAAAATTCCCATAGTTTAAGATAAATCAGATGTTCCCTTAGAGACCATCTAGTTTATTCACTACATCAGAAAGACCTTGTTCTTTTTTGGAACACCTTCTAAGACCATATTTTTAGTTGATATACCACAACAGGAAGACTTGGTCATGCTGAGATCGCCCTACGGAATCATTTTAAGGCTCACCTGTAACACTCTAGTAATAAATGTTACATTCAACCATCAAAGCTATTTTTCAATTCACACTCATAATTATGACTTTTTTTTAGTTAAATATGACATTTTAAGACATTCCCCAACTTAACGAAGCATTTAATCATCAACTTACTCTCTAACATCATTCAAAATAACATATACTCAACCATTATCATTCAAGTACCAAGTCATTACCAAAAGTTCAAAATGTTCAAACTTAAACATAACTCAACTTCAAGTCACTAAGCAACTACTCAAAATACACTAGACCTAACTTTAGTTCTTATGTACATGTCATACTAAAAACCATAATTTAAACATAAAAGGTAGTTATACTCTTCAGGCCCAAGGTGATGTGATTCAAAATGAGTAGAATCTCAATCCAATCTTCTCAAGTTTAACCTTCAATCTACATGTAGAAATTAATAACACGTTACACAATTGAATTGCTTAGGTTTCTTACCTTTCCATTTAGTATATGATTATAATTTGTGTATATCAAATTAACATTAAAGTAAAATTTAATCATTACACATAAATATTAAAGTTCATTGATAACTTACCAATTCCCATTTTTAATTTAGCCTTAGTAAACTCTGGTGAACTATAGCTAGATAAGTAGAATAATAAATCAATCGCACAAAAGATTATATAAATAATGAATGAATAAACAAAATTGCACTTTTGGTGCAATAGCTCGTGTATACCAGAAGCACAAGTGTGCTATGCACATTAAGCGCAAGATGCATATTCTTAAATTCAAATGTGCGCAAACAGAATTCTTAATGGCATGCCATGTGTATCCAATTGGTTTAAACCTTGTTTATTTGGGTCATTTAATATCATAATTAATTATAGGGAAAATTTCATAATCTTAGATCATATTAGCCTTTCCAAATCACATATTAACAATCATCTAATCAATTTAAATAATTCGACTTTCAAAATAGGGTTGTCAACTTGAGTACTAGTTACTAAAATTTTTATATCTAAGTCCAAAAAAACTAAAATCAAGATTCATTAACTTTTTTAGAAACTAGACTTAGTAATATTTCATCCATAAAAATTTTAGTATTTAATTCCTTACCCAACAATTTTTTAAAGTTACTTCAGTGTTGTTGCCAGCAATGTTTTTTAAACTGGACTGGTGGTTGAATTGGTCAGGCTATCGGTTCACTGGTTTGACTGATTGGTCCAACCAGTTCGATTAAAAAATATTAAAATTTTTTAAAAATAAAAAAATTTAAAAATTTTGGTTCAATCATCGGTTTAATTGGTTCAACCACCGATTCACAGTCTAATTAGTTTAAAGTCACTTTTCGAATCAATCCTCCAATCAATTCTCAATTCAACCGGTTGATTTGGTTCAAACAACACTGACTGCCAGGCAACTAAGACCTTTCATCACTTAAAAATTTTTGATGAATTTTTATAGTTAATTTTTTGTTGAGACTTGAATATGAACTTTAACCCTTTCAAGCTTTCAATATTCATACTTCCTTCACCATCTAATTTATTAATTATTTAATTTAAATATTATTCTAAATCATAGTTTATAAAATTTCTAGCTAAATCAAGCGTGGTAAATAAGAGTTCAAAAAAGTACGTACTTTACTTTAGCTTGAATAAGTAAATTAAGCCTTCTTCTTCCTTCCTTCTTTCATTGTTTTCCTTTCTGTACACCACTTTTTCCATTCCCCTTCTCTTCCTCTTCATTAAGAAAGAAAATCAAAATACCTATCAATATCAATTTTATGTTTCTACTTAAAATAAATATGAATACATGATGAAAATATGAGTTTTCACATTGTCTTCTCAACTACCTCTCATTCACTAAACTTTCTCTAACTTCCAACTATGGGTTATTGAATTAAGTGGTGAATCTGGCAGGCAGGTAGAGGCTTTGGTAAAATAAAGAAATTATAAATTAATATATAATCAAATTACACTTTAACTCCTTCAAAATGAAAGATTTTCAATCCAATTCTCTTCTAAATATAGAAATTATAGACTAATATATAATCAAATTACACTTTAACCTAAAATAAAATAAAACTTTTGTTTAATCCTTCAAAAATAATAAAATTATAAATTAATACATAATAAACTTATATTTTAATCCATGAAAAATTATAATTAAATATCGTCCGCTAAAATTTTTCTAAATTTGCCCTATTTAAATTCTAAGAAGTGTTGGAAGCTAAATTCCATTTAGAATTTCATGAGGAACAAAAGGTTTTGGGTACATTTTTAGATAATTGAGATTGAAACAATTTGGATATTTTTACGTCTTTTTTGTATTATTTGGGTAAAATTTTGAAAAAAAATCTAAGAGAAAAAACATCTACTTACCTTAGATTTGATGGTCTAAATTGATTTTTTTTTTTTACTTAATCTAATGGTCCAAAATCATTCAAGAGTACACTAGCTTTTTCTTTTTACTCTTAATATATCTTATTGTTAATTGTCTATTTTACCCTTTATAATTTTTATATTCATCCATGGTCACTTTTTGATATAATTACACTTTTAACCATTGCACCTTTATTTCTTTACAATTTAATCTATACATCGATTTAATAAATTAAAATATATCATTTCTAATGACTTTCTTTGATGTCCAACTACGTCCTTTAATTTTTATCAATTAAATGCAATTCATTACTAGGAAATTTTCACTAAATATTTTCTCGAAATAGTATTATTTATGACATCAGAGATTTAGGGGTGTTATATTACCTATCACATCGAGATCATATTAAACATTATCATCATTAAAGTTTATCTTTGAGGATGTTCTGTCTTAAGATCATCTTTAAGATTTCGGATATTCATTTGTAAACCCAAACATCTTATTCGAGATCACCTCGAACATTGCCATCACTAGAGATAAACTTTGAAGAAGTTTCACCTTTGCTTGTTGGCATCCCTCCTCTCTTTAGAACCACTTCTCTAGGTGTTATAGTGTGAGAACTTTTCCACCCTCAACATTTTGTATATAAAATTACAGTTAATTTTTTTGAATTAATATCACATTAGTATTATTTATATTAAATTTAAATTATTAATATTTTTGATACATTAAAATTATTACTTTAAGAGAAATAAATTCATAAATATGAAAAATAATGATATATTAATAGAAATATGATATGATTATCTAATAATATTAAAAGATATTATTTTGAAGGAATATTAAGAAGTTATTAAAATGATGTGAAATTCATTTCGAAATAAGAAATAAGATTAATTTATATTTTCCGTCAAAAGAAAAAAAAGATTAATATATTCGCTTGGCCTATCATTTTGGTTGTTTTATTTTCCCATTATTTACTTTTGGTTTTCTAATAAATAAATAAATAAATAATTAAATAAATTTTATTTTTGACTTGAGAGAGTTCACAGTTGACATAGAGGAGAGTAGAGGAGAGAGCTGTAGGGTTTTAAACTTTACTCTTTTTTTTCTTTCCCTTCTTTTTGTGTCTTCATCTGCAACTTTTTAATCTTTCAGCAATTTCGCAAACAAGACTAAAAAGAAAACCCTAATAGACCTTATCTCTTTTCTTCTTCATCGTCATGGTTCTTCATCTTCGTTTCAATCCTAGCTCACTTAAAAAATGACTAAATTGCCCTAGCTCAACAGCCAAAATTTCATGCCCGAAACTCGCTCCTTTCACCTAAATTCGCCGTCATGCGATTGCCCATTACGCTCGCTTCACTTAAGTAGGTAAAGCTCATTTCTTCTTCACTGTTCTCTATATGGGTTAAGGTTTTTTTTTGGTACAACGTAGAAGTTAACTTTTTACTGCTGTTTTTCTTTTAATTATAAGTTTGAAATGTAAACGAAGGCTTTTGCTTGTTGTTTGAAGGTGAGAGAAGGAAGCCATGGAAGGGGATGGGGTTGCTCTGGCGTGTTTGATTTCTGGGATCCTTTTTGCAATTTTGGGTTTAGCTTCATTTTCCTTTCTCTGGGCTGTCAATTGGCGCCCATGGCGGATTTATAGGTATTGCATCTAATATTTCCAACGTTTAATCTTGCTACTGATATTGTTGCTAACATCATAACAGCGCTTCAATGCAGCTGCGTTTGGTTTCTGGTTTTGCAAGTGAATTGTTAAGAATGCATTGCGACTTTAATTCTACATAACTGAGATGTTTTCTGTAATTGCATTTAATTCTACTTGACAATTTGACTATGAGGCTTATTATTAACCATTTGTTTTGTTGGCTTTACTACTAATGTGTTTTACTTGTATGGCTGGTTGAATGCCACCATGTGGTTTATGATCTGACTTTTTTTATTGTTTCTGGAAATTTGAATAACTAATTCTTGCCTATTACAAAAAAAATTAGTCATTTTTATAACTTCTCTCCTTCACAAGTTGGTTGGTATATGCGAGTAATGCCCCTCTTATGCTATGTGCTCTTTCAATGACTGTTTTCGTTCTTTTTCAGTTGGATTTTGCCCGAAAATGGCCGAGTATTTTACAAGGACCTCAACTGGGTATGCTATGTGCTCTTTTATCTCTAGTGGCATGGGCGGTTGTTTTATCTCCAGTTGTGGTGCTTATCATGTGGGGATGCTGGCTAATCATAATATTAGGCAGAGATATTGTTGGTCTGGCAGTAATAATGGCCGGCATTGCTCTGTTATTGGCATTCTATTCAATTATGCTTTGGTGGAGGACTCGATGGCAAAGCTCAAGTATGCATCTTAATGACCTCTTTCATTTTGTTTTTTTTTTTTTTTGCCCTTCAACTTTGTGATGTACGTATATCCTTTTAGAAGAACAGAGATTTTTTTAGTCATTTTATTTCCAATCAACTCAAATTTATTTGAAGCCTTGTTGTGGTTCTTTATTTGGCACTAGTGATAGACTTTGTAATTTGTCACATTTAGTCTCAGCGCTCATCTGTCTCTGCTGAAGGAAAAAAAACGTGTCCATATTTCTAGATTTTTAAGAACATATTATGAATGAACTAACAAGTGGAGATAGAATTCCTTAGGAACAAAATCAGTATTGAGAAAAGATATTGGCTTTGATGAAGTATATTTCGAGAATGTTATATCTCTAAAGAAAGGAATGTGGCAATGACTGGTCAAGTAGATTATACTGCAAATTTTTAAGTGTCTGAGAAAGTGTTTCACAATGTTTCCTTTTCTCTTGGCCCGTGGTTGTGAGCCTTACAGGATGTTTGGTCTACTTGGTTGTCCATTTTCCTTGTGGCTTTGTCTCTTAACCTTTTTTTCTTATTGTCTTGATCCCTTTTCTGCAATCCTGTTTGAGTTGGCTTCTTTGAGGCTGATAAGTATACGGTTCAACTATTTCAGCCAAATGATTATTTATTGAAGGAAAAAGAGTGCATTAATGGTATTGAAGGACTGATCTGACTAAAACCATGGACTGTATACATTAGCTTAGTTTTAATTAGGACAGAGTAGCTTTACTGTATGCATTTATGGGTGTATTGAACAACAGAAGTTGTAGCAAGGTTTTTTCATTTATGTTTAATGCAAGATCTTGTTAGCAGGTGGAGATTTGTCTTGAAATATACATTCTCCACTTGACACCGACTGTGAGGTTTGCCATCTAAACAACATTGGACTTGTTCTTCATTTTAAACTAGAAAACTACTAAAAATGTTTTGGTGCCTTTTCGCCCAAGTTCGGGAGCAACTACTTATATGCTCTAGAATGATGAAGCTTTAGTCTTTTCAACATCAACTTTTAATTTGTGTAAAGCTGAAATCGAACTTCTGTAGTTTAGCTGAGGCTTGAAATTAGAAAAGAACTGCAATGGTAAGCTGATGCTCACTTGGGTAAGTTTTTCTAATAGATAAAATGCATTTCTTCCATTTCAAAATAGGTGTATTCCAACAGTGATTTTCAGAGAACATTGTTTCCTCATTCTTGTTGACTTGACTTAGTTCTGATTGGACCAAAAGGACACTAACTGAGCAATGATGTTATAAGTATCTATTTCTGGTAGAAGGTAAAATAAAAAAAAAAAGCTTGCAATTGGTCTGGGAAAAACAAAATTATTGTAGTTTATTAGGAGGAAAATGGTGGAAGAGAGTATCTACCGTAAGCAACATTTTTGGGGAAAGAGGTGTTGGAATTCTTTGTTGATGTTTTGATGTTCAAGGATATTATGTTTTGTTTATAGGTGTTCTTGATTTTATTTTAATTATCTTCTGTGATATCTTTCTATTAGTGATTTTTTTCCCTTTATCTCATACTGTTCTTGTTTCTGCTGTCATAGGGGCTGTTGCTTTTCTGCTTCTGCTGGCTGTTGCTCTGCTTTGTGCATATGAACTTTGTGCTGTTTATGTCACAGCTGGTTCCAGTGCGTCTGAGCGGTATTCTCCTTCTGGATTTTTCTTTGGTGTATCAGCAATTGCCTTAGCAATCAATATGCTCTTTATATGCCGCATGGTCTTCAATGGTAATTTTTTCTCTAGTGCTATCCTGATTCCTAATGAGTTATTTCATTTCTTTGATACACATTGATGGTTTTTTTCCCTATTATCAGGACCAAACTTATAAACGATTGTACGTTGACTTTCCCTTTCATCATCTTATGTAGGAAATGGCTTGGATGTGGATGAGTATGTCCGGAGGGCTTATAAATTTGCATACTCTGATAGTATAGAAATGGGTCCTGTGTCTTGTTTGCGGAACCACCAGACCCAAACGAGTTATATCCTCGGGAGTTTAGTAGGTATAATCATTTTATTGTGTTTGCTTTTGTTACTCTGGTGTGAAATTCAGTTGGTAAACCCAGTTCATTTATTGTGTTCATTTTGATGCTTGGGTGTCTCTATTTCTCTCCATCCTTTTGCTCCTTCAATACTTATTGGTCATTTTTACATGCATGCTTATGGCACCTGCTTACTCACATAATGACATGCATGGAAATAGGGTCACCCTCTAAAGTGTTGTATCTTTGTATTTGGTATTGTATGAAATATTGCCAAATGGTAGCAGTTTCTGGTTTTTATGTACGAGGACTGAGTGATTAACATCTCTTGTTATATATCATGCTCAGTGATAGTCTTGAATGTCCATGATTCAAAATAATGTTTGTAGATACCTTGCTGTAGTAAAGTATGTTTTACATAGCAGCTTATGCCTCCTAGTATGCTTATAAGTTTTCATTTTGTTAAGTTTTTCTCCATTTCTCTTTTAAGGAATAGATGGTGTAATTGTTCAAGACTTCACTATTTTTCTGGGTACACTAAGTGAATGCTTCAAGAGCCTATTGTATTCAGTTTCAAATCTTAGATCTTTTTATGCCTTCTTCTCAATCTATTTATTGGAAAGCTTCATGTTTGGCAAGAACTTGCTTTCATGCCATACTGTGTTTCTTGGATATTTTTTTTTTCCTTTTTAGGGCTTCACATCTTGGACTTCTTTACCTTGGCTCCCTTGTTGTTCTTCTTGTCTACTCTATCCTATATGCTCTGACTGCAAAGGATGCACATTGGCTTGGGGCTATTACATCTGCCGCGGTTATAATTCTTGGTATGGTTGTAAATTATTGTATTAATATTGTTTTAGCTGTTTACATTCCTGATACAACAATCATATCTCTATCGTGCATATTCAGTTTCTTTTATTTTTTTGTCTTGTAGATTGGAACATGGGAGCATGCTTGTATGGGTTTCAGCTTCTTAAAAGTCGTGTTGTTGCACTTTTTGTTGCTGGAACTACACGGGTTTTTCTCATTTGCTTTGGAGTGCATTATTGGTTTGTTCTAAACTCCCACATGATTCTTGTAGCGATGGTTTTGTTACTGTTGCTTAAAGATAGTTGATCTCTCTCTCTCTCTTTAAATTTTTTATTTATTCAGGTACTTGGGGCATTGTATTAGCTATGCAGTTGTAGCATCTGTCTTATTAGGTGCGGCGGTTTCTCGCCATTTTTCAGCTACAAACCCGTTAGCTGCCCGAAGAGATGCCTTGCAGAGCACTGTGATCCGTTTGAGGGAAGGTTTTCGTAGGAAGGAGCAAAATAGTTCTTCTAGTTCATCTGATGGTTGTGGCTCAAGTGTCAAACGCAGTAGTAGTGTTGAAGGAGGTCATTCCACTAACATCATCGAAGGTAGTAGTCAGAGTATGGTTCAATGCTCTGATGCTAATAATTGGAATAGCCTTGGATTCATTCAAGAGGGGATAAATAGTGATAAGAGTGTAGACAGTGGAAGACCAAGTTTAGCAATGCATAACAGTTCTCATCACTCAGTTGTCCAAGAGAATGAAGTGGGAACATTAGAGAAAAATATTGATCCCAATAGCTCTCTTATGGTTTGCTCCAGTAGTGGTCATGATAGCCAAGGTTGTGAGTCTAGTACATCAACTTCAGCAAATCAACAGATGTTGGATTTGAATTTAGCTCTTGCATTGCAAGAAAGGTTGAGTGATCCTAGGATTACATCAATGTTGAAAAGGAGGGCAAGACATGGTGATAGAGAACTGACTAGTTTATTGCAAGATAAAGGATTGGATCCTAATTTTGCCATGATGTTGAAGGAGAAGAGCTTGGATCCAACTATACTTGCATTACTTCAGAGAAGTAGCTTGGATGCAGATCGGGATCATCGAGACAATACTGATGTCACAATTGTCGATTCCAATAGTGTCGATAATGCTATGCCGAATCAAATCTCTCTGTCGGAAGAATTGAGACTCCAAGGGCTTGAAAAGTGGCTGAAGTTGTCCAGACTTGTTTTGCATCATATAGCAAGTACTCCAGAGCGAGCATGGGTACTGTTTAGTTTTGTCTTTATTATAGAAACAATCATTGTGGCAGTTTTTCGTCCAAAGACGATCAAAATTATAAATGCTACACATCAGCAAGTAAGTGGGCCTTTCTTCCCCTGGGATGTTGCTTATTTTATTTGACGCCACTTGATAGTGCCCAGATTGATGTATATGTTTAACAGCAATTCGGTAATTGTAAATAGACGTTACTCTAGAGTTATCATTGCCATAGCTGATGTGGAGATTCCGTGTATCTCTTGCAGTTTGAATTTGGCTTTGCTGTGCTGCTTTTATCTCCTGTTGTCTGTTCAATCATGGCTTTTATTCGTTCACTTCAAGGAGAGGAAACACCCTTGACACCGAAACCTCGCAGGGTATACTGCTCTTCTCAAGTTTGTACTGGATGTTCCTACATGAAATTACAGTTTGGTTTCAGATTGAATTTGATTGCTAATATGAATATTTCCTTAATTTTGTTTGTCTCTATTATTCTTTATTATAAGGAGGTTTCCTTTGAGAATTTTTTTTTGTGATTTTTTCACTTTTTAATGTGGCCTTTTGCAATTTATTGGCTCCAAAATGCAGGTTAAGATTGTAGTTATTTTCATAATTTTGCTTACTTGTTTAGTATTAAGGCATTCTCTTCTTTAATGGTTCTGTATGTTGGAATTTTTGGAATCTGCTTGTGTGTCAAATATACTGCTAGTGTTTTCCTAAAAGATGAGTAGTGTCTGTTTCCTCCTATTTGCTCTTGAAGGAACATTTTAGTGGTTCTAGAAGATGACAATGCCTAGGTGGATATTTAGTACTTCTCTTGTCCTGAGTTGCCAATATCATTGATGGAAATTTCTAGAAAAGGCTTATATGGAAATTTTAGTCCAGTAGGCCTTCTACTTTTCATATACAATGATTTCATTTGACCATGCTTTCTCATGGAGGCTAAGCATACGGGTCAGCTCCTTATCCCCGGAGTCTCCTATTACTCATAGTTGGTAGTCTATTTATATTTTTCTAGGATAGCTAAATGTGTTCGTAATTACACATCTTACTTAGATGGCTGACCAAATCTTCATTACTGGTGGGTAGCCATATATCTGGAGTGTTATGTTACAAGCTGCATTTTTCTATTTTGCTTGTGCATCCTTCATTCCTTTTCTTGAGTGGGCATCAATGAAATCTTGAAACAAAAGATTGTGTAACTTTTCATGTGCTACCAAAAATAAATTTTATGGTGCAGCTGCCTTCAATTTAATATTCTCCCTGTACCTTTTAATAAGTCTCTTCTGTAGCAGATTTGTATTAGAATTTTTTACTCTTTTTTCCTTTGGTTTAAGTGTTTAGCATTGTTTTTGTGGCTATTATTTTTGTAATGACATCCAATATTGGATTACCATTTCTAGTATTAACTTCCATTAGTTTTACATAAATCCTTTCTCTCTTTTAATTATTATGGTTTTCTTGTCTGCTTTGCTCCCACCTCCCACTTTTTCTTTTCTTTGTCCAGTATGGCTTTGTTGCTTGGCTGCTCAGCACTTCTGTCGGACTGCTGCTTTCTTTCCTAAGGTATGGTCTATTTTATCCATGAATGAAATATGTTTCAAAATTTTCAGTTAATAGTGATTTCTGCAGCATAAAAATGTGAAATGGTAATACTTTGATTTCTTATTCAAGATTTTTAGATTCAGTTGAATGACTATTGGTTCCAAATTCAGTTGCAATGTGCTAAATTGTAATATAATGTATGATTCTTTTTTATCAATAATATAAAGTTTATTTATTTTAATTTTCTCTGCTTCAATATCCTCTTCCTTCTCCAATTAATTTCTCTACATAAAGGTTTCTATAGTGTCAATGAGTAATTTAAAACTTCTGGGTTGTTTATCTTTCAATTTCTTTAGGATCATCCAAGTGTGAGGTTCCTTCTTTTATCTATTCTATTTTTAATTCTTTTGTGTTTGCTGACGTGTTGAAATGAAATACTAAGTTGTCACAAGTCTGTATTTTGCTAAGAACCATTACCTGTCAAGCATTTGAACAGCTTTGCCTTGGTTCATTCTGTCATTGGTAGGTTAGTCAACCCCTAGTTTTGTATTTTTAGTTCATTGTGTTATGAAAGCTCCATTCAGTTGATACCTTTTTCTACTTGCTTTTTCATATTTGCTTCTTGATTTTTTATCATAAAGTACAAGCAAACGGCTAAAATCAAAGTTTAATTGAAGTGGACAAATAGTTAGAAGGTAACAGCAATTTTAAGAAAAATAGTTATTAGTTTTATTGTTGTCAAGGTTTGTTTCTAGGTGTGCCTTGGGCTACACTTTCGCACTATATAGCAAAAACACCTTAAACCCTTTCAGGTGAAGCACTTTTGACAAGGTGCATTCATGGTGTGCTTAGGCATGTTTGTTTATAAGGTGGCAGGCACAAAGAAGTTTGCGTGATTGAAGTTCTCTATGATTTGTTTAATTTTGTAATGAGCTATACCTTTATTTCAAACTCTACTTCTCAATTTTTGAGTATTTGACAAGTACTGGACCATAAGGAAATCATGCATATTGGTCAAGGAAAAACAAGGCAACTTTACATGTTTTGTAAGATAAACTAGACCACTCTTTGAAGTTATCAGAATTATGTATCTTAAGCTTATTGCACGCACACATACACTCAGAGGCATGTACAAATAACAGACACGTATACTTATTGAGCCTTACTTTCTTCATGCAAATATTTTTTTTGTGCCTTGAAGAAAGTACCCAAAGCAACACTTCATGGCCTTGTCAATGCTGGTTCGTCTAGATAAAAGAAGAGTCATGTATTTTTTGTTATCTAAAGCATGTTTTATCCGTAATCCTTCAAATTATTGTTTGTTTTTTTTATTTGACTGCAAATATTACTTTTTACTTTTGGAAGGGAAAGAGGCAAGTACCCAAAGTAACAAATGAATGGATCTTTAGCTTTGCCAGAGATATATCTTTCATGTACCTTACAGAGTTTTGTTTTTTCCCTGCACTGATTGAAGTGATGGGTAATATAAATATAAATTAATGTTTTTGACCCCTTCCTGTTGATGGAAATATCTCTTATGGTTCCGTATTTAATTTTTGAGGTTAATACAAAATTGATTAACTGGATATCCTAGCTCATTGTTTAGCACCTCTATTATATAATCAACATACTTGTTAAGAATGTTCCCTTCGTTGTTATCATCCCTTTTTCACTATTGGTTATTAACAATTTCTTTTATGCTATTGCTGCAATTATGACTGGTGCCAGGTTAATTGCCTGTCATGCACTAATATTTGTGTTCTTTCTGCAGCAAGTCATCAGTGCTTCTTGGATTGTCCTTGACAGTGCCTCTCATTGTAGCCTGTCTCTCTGTTGCAATTCCTATATGGATCCGCAATGGCTACCAATTTTGGGTTCCACAAGTTCAGTGTGCAGGTTTTGCCGGAAATCATCGACATTCTGGGACAAAGGAGGTTTGTTCTGCCTCTTATCTTTATTTCCTGCCAGCAACATTGTTTTAGTGCTCCTCCTTAATTCAGAGTCATCAAGCATCTTTCAACTTGCCTTCAGGATCTTTCATTTTATGGATTGGCTCTGTTATTCTTTCACAGTTTATATGACTAGATTTTTAGCTTTTGGCATACGATCAATCTATTGGTTTTCTGCTTGTAATTATTTTGGTGCAATTGTTAGGGGAAATATATATTAAGAAAAGTTTTAAACTTTAATGGGATAGGACCTCAAGTAGTGCAAACAGAAACAACGAAAGAAAATCAAAATGGTTGCGGAAAACCAGAGTAAAAGGAAAAAATTGATGTACAATTGAAGTTGGGACAGGAACACTATGTATAGTTTGGGCATCTAGACCCCCAACTAATCTATATTACTATGTATAAAGGAATCCAATGCCCTAAGACATTCCTACATAGCGCGTGTCCCCTGTTCTTTTGCAATTATAAGATAGTGGTTAAATTTCAATTTTGATCCCACTACTTTTTTTAGATTATAATAACAGTAGTCAAGTTTCAGTTTTGGTCCCTATACTGCAGTTAAATTTGAGAGTTAATCCATATACGCAATTTTTTATATTATTTGATACCTCAACTTTTATAACATATTAGTTGGTCTAAATACTTTATTCTAATTAAGATTCTAACATGAACTATAATAATTGTTAACATTGTTAAAGTTCTCTGTTATTACAATGTCATTTTTCTGTCACATGGTTATTGAGTATTTTCTTTTGTAATTTTAAAATGTCACATCAGCGAATTTAAGAGATGGATTTTAACGGTGTTAGCAACTAGACTGAATTTTTAAATTCGAACAACTAATATAAGAATAGTAATGCTGCTTAATATCTTAAAAATGCTGCTTATACTAGGGTTATAGAAGCTTTTAATCCTAGCTCTTGGATGCAAAAAAGCCTGCTTGCATTTCAAAGTCATTCACGTGCTAGTTATATAATCACTTAATATAAATATAATTGTTGAACGTATAACTAAATAACTAACAGAAAAGAATGGATAATAATTAACTTAATATAGTTTAGGGTTGGAACAAGAACAGTATTTTATGTTTCAGGGTTCTAGACTACTGAATGATAACTGAATATAATATGGCAGCCTAATGTGTTGAAAAGACTATTCATACTGGACTACAGCAGCTATTAATCTTTAGCCCTTGGACACAAATAAATCCACTAGTTATATGGTCACCTAAAAAAATAGAAATACTTATAATTAAATATCTAACATGAAATAGCATATAATTAGATATGTAACATCAATTTCCTCAGGTTGACAAAGGTCTCTCATTACTTAAATGTTAGCAGCTTCAACTTAGATTTCTGAAGCCAGCCTTCTCAATTCATCTTCTTCAATCTATTATGGTCACAAGCGGGTTGACCCAATCTCCAAAAATTGCCTCTCTCTATAGCCTTTACTTAACATCTAGTGCATCCTTCAGTAACTTCCTGTGGAAATTGATGAACATGATCATTAATAGTTCCCTAAAAGGAAAATAGATCATGCATTAAATATAGGACTGACGTGCAATTTAGAAGACCGCTTTATCAGACTGGCATTAGAGCTGATTTTTTTAGCACTTTGCATGGTTGAAACTTCATTGACTTGAGTTCATGATGTGTACCTGCGTGCATTTTGGATTTATGCTCATTGGGTTTATTACGTAATAATTTGTTATATAATTTTGCTTAAAAATTGTTATCTAAACAAATTTTATTAAAAGAAAAATTTAAAGTGCTTCCTGTAATATCCAAGATAATAAATAATAAAAAGAAAAGAGTATAAAAAGTAACTTTTTCATATAAAAATTACTTTCCCAGATTTTTCTAAGCATCGTCATTTACACATAATGTAGATTTTTCCTTACCCAAGATTTAAAGAGATAAAAATGGAAACTTCTGCCTTTTTGTCTTTCGCTCCCTTTTGAAGTTCAGTGTTCAGAACTTACTTGGCAAGACAAGAGTACATCATTTACTTTTTGTGCCATAGTTCCTTAGATTTTGTTCTGCTTTTTTCTTGACCCTTTTGAAGCTTTCTTACTAAATTAATCAATCTCTATTTGTATTTTCATGCTAAATTATGGCCAAGAAGGTATCCTTTTTAAGTTTTTGTTGTTAGTTTCGTTTAGGCTGTGCTCATGTGAAGAAACATTATGTAGTTTCTATGTGTTGCTAATTTTTATCTCTTTTTTCTTTTAAGAAGTCTTCTGTTGAAAGAGATGTGATTGCTTACTCCTTCAGTATTCTAGTTACACATCTTTTTGCTCTCTGGCAGTAATTCCCAGTATTTTATTTCTGTTCTGTTGTAACATTCATTGTTGTCCTTGTCAGGTTATTGTTCTTACTCTTTGCATAACAGTATTCGCTGGTTCTGTCCTGGCACTGGGTGCAATAGTGTCTGTGAAGCCTCTAGATGATTTAAGATACAAGGGATTGACTGGTGAACAGAATAACTTTACCTCTCCTTATGCATCATCTGCTTACCTTGGTTGGGCAATGGCATCTGCAGTTGCTTTAGCAGTTACTGGTGTGCTTCCCATCGTTTCATGGTTTGCAACATACCGGTTCTCTCTCTCCTCTGCTATATGTGTCAGTATTTTCTCAGGTGCATTTTCCTTATTTTATACTCTGTACTTTTGGCTCATCAATTAAAGCTGTTTTTGTTTGTGTCCAGTAAAGAAGTATTTCATCCATTTCTAGAGGCTATGTCATTCGATCTTACTTTTTTCTGCTGCTGTTTTGTTAGTTGTACTCGTCGCATTTTGTGGTGCCTCCTATTTGAAAATTGTGAAGTCTAGGGATGACCAGGTTCCTACAGCTGGTGATTTTCTTGCTGCCTTTCTTCCACTGGTGTGCATTCCAGCACTGCTATCTCTTTGCTCTGGATTACTTAAATGGTTTGTAGTCTTCCTGAATTTAGCAAATAATGAATGCTTAAATCCCAATATGATGTATTTTTTACATGATCTGTTTTTTACTTATTGTCGACCATTATTTTTCATTATGCAATTCATGTTATTATGCGGGAAAGATGATGGTTGGAAACTTATGCAATTCATGTTATTATGCAGGAAAGATGATGGTTGGAAACTTTCTCGTGGTGTATATGTATTTGTTACTATTGGTCTTCTTCTTCTGCTTGCTGCAATTTCAGCTGTTATTGTTGTAATTAAGCCATGGACAGTAAGTGAGGCTTATTTGAGTGTCCTTGATTTAGCTTACTCTTTTATAGCTATTTCCCTATCTAATCTGTTGTCTTTCTTGAGTCACAAACAGATTGGGGCAGCATTTCTGTTATTACTTCTCTTGATTGTTCTAGCTATTGGGGTTATCCACCACTGGGCATCAAACAATTTCTATTTAACCAGGACTCAAATGTTCTTGGTTTGCTTCCTTGCTTTTCTTTTGGGTTTGGCAGCCTTTTTTGTTGGTTGGTTTCAAGGTGAACATAACCATCCTTCTACCTATTTTACTTTTTGGTGTTTTATTTGTGAAAATCTTATGTCGTTTTGATGCATAACTTTATATAACTCATGCTATTGGTATCATTATATTTTATCTTTATTTCAGATAAACCTTTTATTGGAGCATCTGTTGGTTATTTTTCATTTCTGTTTCTGCTTGCTGGGAGAGCTCTGACGGTGAGCTATATTCTATTATCTTGATAAAATGTTTGTATTATTCTCTTTCTACTTCATTTGTTCAACAAAAATGCTCCTTCTCTGTAGGTTCTTCTTTCACCTCCAATTGTTGTTTATTCTCCACGAGTGCTTCCTGTATATGTTTATGATGCTCATGCAGATTGTGGAAAGAATGTCAGGTTTGTTAAGATAGAATATTCTGTCTGATAGATTTCCAATTTATCTTCAATCACATTTGTTTATTTATTATATGGTTTTGGTATTGTTAGCTTCTACGATGAATCTAAATGTTTAGTCATGCATTGACATGAAATTTTGGCAATGTGTTGCCTATAGTGCCGCATTTCTTGTCCTGTATGGAATTGCACTTGCAACTGAAGGATGGGGTGTTGTAGCTAGCTTGACAATCTATCCACCATATGCTGGTGCTGCTGTATCTGCTGTAACCCTTGTTGTAGCCTTTGGCTTTGCTGTTTCTCGTCCATGCTTAACTCTGAAGGTGTGAGTCCTGTCCAATCTGTCAATGTGCTTGTCATTGCAACTTGGAGCTACACTTTTTGGGCATGTTGCTTGAAAGAAGTTTCGATTTTTCTCTTTAAATCGACATGCATGTTAACTTTATGTCATTTGTTATTTCTACCAGATGATGGAAGATGCAGTTCATTTTCTCAGCAAAGATACTGTTGTCCAAGCAATTTCTAGATCTGCTACTAAGGTATGTGGGGATGTTTCTACAAATAGATTTCAAATCTCGAAGTGATGTTTTTTTCTTTTATTTCTTGTTGAAATTTTCAGTTTTGCTGTTCTGGGAAGTTAAATATATTTTTCCATGAAGTTGTAGCCATTTTCTAAATGGTTGTTAATGTTTGATTTTGTAATTTCATTTTCTTGTTTTTCCAAAAGTATTTGTTCCACTCCCTTGTTGGTGGTAGATGCATAAAACTTCCTTAATGTTTATTTTCTTGAATTTTTGCCTTAAGGGATTAATTATTTTTAATGCTCTTTATGACTGATTCCATTCCATTCCATTCATTCTTTCTTTTTTTTGTTGTTTCCATTTTATATCAGAATAGTCTGATCAGGAAAATCTTCTTTGTGATTTTTTTTTTGAAATTTTCTTTTCTCATGATTAAGTTATTGTTATGTATGCAAGCAGACAAGGAATGCTTTATCGGGAACATATTCCGCTCCCCAGAGGTCTGCTAGTTCAGCAGCTCTTTTGGTAGGAGACCCTGCTGCCACACTTGATAAGGGAGGGAACTTTGTGCTTCCTAGAGACGATGTCATGAAATTGAGAGATCGCCTGAGAAATGAGGAACTAGTTGCTGGATCGTTCTTCCATAGACTGAGATATCATAGGGGGTTTAGGCGTGAACCAACCAATGATGTGGATTATAGAAGAGAAATGTGCGCTCATGCACGAATTTTAGCTTTGGAAGAGGCTATTGATACTGAATGGGTCTACATGTGGGATAAATTTGGTGGTTATTTACTGCTCTTGCTTGGTTTAACTGCTAAGGCAGAACGAGTACAGGTTTGTCATTCCCTTATGTGCTTTTCATGTGTGATGGTATATGATTTAAAAATTTAATGATAGTTTTATAACTATGTGGCAGGATGAGGTGCGCTTGAACCTTTTCCTTGACAGTATAGGGTTCTCGGATCTAAGTGCCAAGAAAATCAAGAAATGGATGCCAGAAGACCGTAGACAGTTTGAGATCATCCAGGAAAGGTAGCAACCGTGTTACACTTTTCATATTTTGTTTTCACTCAAGATACAATTCTCCAACATTTCTATTGTGTTTTAAAATCCTCTCATTTTGGATTTATAGTTATATAAGAGAGAAGGAGATGGAAGAGGAAATCTTGATGCAGAGGCGTGAAGAGGAGGGGAGAGGTAAAGAGAGAAGAAAAGCCCTTCTGGAGAAGGAAGAACGTAAATGGAAGGAGATTGAAGCTTCCCTCATTTCTTCTATTCCTAATGCTGGCAGCCGGGAGGCAGCAGCAATGGCTGCTGCAGTGCGTGCAGTAGGAGGTGATTCTGTTCTTGAGGATTCTTTTGCACGTGAGAGAGTTTCAAGCATTGCGCGTAGGATTCGTACAGCTCAATTAGCACGTAGAGCAGTTCAGGTTGAGTTTTCTTGTTATTTGCTCTTTTAAATGTTTAAAAATAGCATTTGGTCCTTGATAGTTTGCAACAAATACTTTCCCATTAGTAAATATTAGTTGAGAATTGCTTATACCTAATAACTGTTAATTCCTAGTTCAAAATTATATTTAGGTTAGTTCATTTCAAAATATAATAGTTTAGCAATGTGAATGCATTTTGCCATGTTTGTTATGCTCTGGTAATTTTCTACTACCCATAAAGGAAAAACAATAAGTTGAAGTATTAAATCTTTTTGCTTCTACTTAGAATTAGTTCCTGATGTTCAACTGATGTATTTCATGATAATGAAGGTAAGCGGGTAAATTTTGAGCCTGTTGGTTTGTGTTTCTACATTGTTGTTTTAGTGTTCAAATTTATTTGCATGGTCCTGTATGCCATGCATACTATTCTAAGGCAATTTTGTACTCATAAAATCAAATAGAGAATCAATAATCTGTTATAAATTGTACTTCTTTTTAACCTTGCTATACTAAGTCTAATTGTCTGACATCTCATTTTTGTTTCCTCCTGGACTTCTTTTTTTTTTTGTTTTCCTTCTCAAGAAAAAGAACAGTTCAAAATGTACTAAAGCATGCACTTTTTGAGGTAAATGTTTATGGTTAATATTACCGGATATTAAAGATTTTATGATACTGTAGTGTAAGGTGCCATCTTTCTACCTTCAGGTCTATAGTTCATGTGTGTATGTGCCTACTGTAATTTGTGATTTTCATTCATTTGAAAGACATAATTACAAAATTATTAAGAAGGTGCCTACTGTACTTTTCCTTATTTTGTGTTATACCGGTTTTGTAATGTATCATTAGTAATAGTACCATTGAGATCCTTGCTTTTGGATATAATTATTTCTTAATTTTGTAAAAACATAAATGTTATTGACAGACGGGACTATCTGGTGCTGTTTGCATTCTTGATGATGAGCCTACAACAAGTGGCAGACACTGTGGTCAAATTGATCCAAGCATGTGTCAAAGTCAAAAGGTCAGCTTTTCGGTTGCAGTAATGATCCAACCGGAATCTGGTCCTGTTTGTCTATTAGGGACTGAATTCCAGAAAAAGGTTTGCTGGGAAATTTTGGTGGCGGGTTCTGAACAAGGTATTGAGGCTGGACAAGTTGGACTTAGATTGATTACTAAGGGTGACAGACAGACAACTGTTGCAAAGGAGTGGAGCATCAGCGCGACAAGTATTGCTGATGGAAGGTTTGAGATTTTTCTTATAGTAGAAAAAATTTCTGATCTGTTTTTTTGCTCCAAACTTTCTTGCTCAATACATTATGATCCTTATATATATGAATTTATTTTTCATTTATGCTATCACATTTGTCTTTAAAAAGGGTGTGGAGTTGGGAAAATATTTTGCTCTTTACCTGTGCTTTCATCTACTGCCTAAGTATTTCCCCTTTGACATTCAAGTTTTACCTGGATTGTGATTGCTTTACAGGTGGCATACTGTGACAATGACCATTGATGCTGATATAGGGGAGGCAACTTGTTATTTAGATGGTGGTTTTGATGGCTATCAAACTAGCTTACCTTTGTTTGTGGGTACTAGTATTTGGGAACAAGGGACTGAGGTTTGGGTTGGTGTTAGGCCTCCTATTGATATGGATGCATTTGGGAGGTCTGACAGTGAAGGAGCAGAGTCTAAGATGCATATAATGGATGTTTTCCTCTGGGGAAGGTGCTTAAATGAAGATGAGGTTGCTTCTCTTCATACTTCTATTTGCTCAACTGAGTTTAACTTGATTGATTTCCCAGAGGACAACTGGCATTGGGCAGATTCACCCCCAAGGGTATGGTTCTAGTGTGTTAAAATTCTGTATCTGAGCAAAATATATGTAACTTAACTTAAACCTGTTTATTATTTCTTCAGGTTGATGAGTGGGATAGTGACCCTGCTGATGTTGACCTATATGATAGAGATGATGTAGATTGGGATGGTCAGTATTCAAGTGGTAGGAAAAGGAGGTCAGAACGCGAAGGTTTTGTTGTTCATGTGGATTCTTTTGCGAGAAGGTATAGGAAGCCTAGGATTGAAACACAAGAAGAAATTAATCACCGGATGCTCTCTGTTGAGTTGGCTGTCAAAGAAGCCCTCTCTGCTCGAGGTGAAATGCATTTTACTGACAATGAGTTCCCTCCAAATGATCAGTCACTTTTTATAGATCCAAGGAATCCTCCTTCAAAGTTGCAGGTATTTTGCTCACTAATCCATTGGTGTTTCTTATTGTTGTTTTCATTATTATTATTATCACTTTGTCTTTGCTTTCTAACCTAGGTTGTTTCGGAGTGGATGAGACCTGCTGAAATTGTTAAAGGTCATCTGGATTCTCATCCATGCTTATTTTCTGGGGCTGCAAATCCTTCTGATGTTTGTCAGGTTTACTCTTTTATGACCTTATATTTCCATAATGTTGTCTTTTGTCCCATCATTTTCTGCTGAATTTCTGTTGTAGAGTTAACTTAGTGGTTCAGCTCTTTGTTATTTGTCTTTGCCTGCCAATTAAATAGGGTCGATTGGGCGATTGTTGGTTTTTGAGTGCTGTCGCTGTTTTGACGGAGGTTTCGCAAATATCTGAAGTGATAATTACTCCAGAGTACAATGAGGAGGGAATCTACACCGTTCGCTTCTGTATTCAGGTAATGTTCTAGTTGGTCATATTTCGTTATTGAATTTGTGCACGGCTTGCAATGCATGAGTAGCTGGAAATTGAAGGAAAACTATTGGGATTCCGTCTTCCAAATCATTAAAGTACTCCGGCTTTATTGGCAACCCTGTCAGACTCAGACGGTAAAGGAACTGGGATGTCACTCCGGCACAATTGGTTTTAATTCCATTTTCAAATGTCCTTGAAGCAGGACAGCTTAAGGGCCTAGGATTTTAAAGCAATATTCTGATCTGAGAAAGAAACTGAATAAAATAAAAAGGAAGCAGAAAGAAAAGAAACCTAAGCTTGACACTTAAAGGTTTCTTCCATGTATCAATGAACCAAGAAGAAAGAATACCGAGGGTTACACCTAGGGTTCCTTCCATGTATCAAACAACCAAGAAGAAAGAATACTGTCACACCTAGGGTTCCTTAGGAGTCTCAGGAAGGGTGATTGCTTCAGCCAATTGTGAAAGAACTATTGTTTAGGAAAAAGAACAATACCAAACCCTAATGTAATTGAAAAACACCAAATACAACCCTAGATCTATGAAGTATTACTATAATGTCCAGTAAATACAGGTGTAGCAAAATAAATTCTTGAGTAAGCTGACCCTTCAATCAGCTTATTTCATTCTGCATGTAGAAAGAAATTTCAATCTCTTTCTGGTATAATTACCTGACATTCGACCAGGTCTTATACACTATTGGATTCTTAGTGCTGCCTGTGGTTTTTTGATTTAGTTGCTACTGATTTTTGTTTTATAGTATTGATATTTCTTGTCAACATATAATTAGCATGTTGATCCTTGGCATACACTGGTTATGAACACTCTACAGGGTGAGTGGGTCCCTGTTGTTGTTGATGATTGGATTCCATGTGAATCTCCCGGCAAGCCAGCATTTGCTACCAGCAGGAAGGGTAATGAACTATGGGTTTCTATATTGGAGAAGGCATATGCAAAACTGCATGGTTCTTATGAGGCACTAGAAGGTGGTCTCGTTCAGGATGCACTTGTTGATCTTACTGGAGGTGCTGGGGAGGAGATTGACATGAGAAGTCCCCAGGCCCAGATAGACCTTGCCAGTGGTAGACTATGGTCTCAATTGTTGCGGTTTAAACAAGAAGGATTTCTTCTTGGTGCTGGAAGTCCATCAGGCTCTGATGTGCATGTTTCTTCCAGTGGCATTGTGCAAGGACATGCATACTCATTACTGCAGGTATACTGGAATGAAACCTCTCAATTTGCTCTGCATATGATAGTAACTGTTAAAGAAATGTTGGAACAGGTTATCAATCTTATTAATTTCTTATCCAGGTAAGAGAGGTGGATGGGCACAAACTTGTTCAAATTCGAAACCCTTGGGCTAATGAAGTTGAATGGAATGGTCCCTGGTCTGATTCATCTTCAGAATGGACAGATAGGATGAGGCACAAGCTGAAGCATGTTCCTCAGGTAGGCACCTTTTGCTTACTTTGGCATGAATTATTGGATAAATTATCTAAACCTAGTGTTTTTTATTTTTTGTCAAATGGGTTTCATTTTATGACTTATTTGTTTCCTTTTGAACAGTCAAAAGACGGTATATTCTGGATGTCATGGCAAGATTTTCAAATTCACTTCAGATCGATTTATGTATGTCGAGTCTATCCTCCTGAGATGCGATATTCTGTTCATGGACAATGGCGTGGTTACAGTGCTGGTGGTTGTCAAGATTATAATTCATGGCATCAAAATCCCCAATTCAGATTGAGGGCAAGTGGTCCAGATGCTTCATATCCAATTCATGTATTCATCACCTTAACTCAGGTATGCAATGCATGAATCTTCATTGAGTTTATTGCCTCTTCTCTAAGAAATTTCTGATTTTTAGTGGCATTAACTGTTCAGGGTGTTAGCTTCTCAAGAACGGCAGCTGGTTTTAGAAATTATCAATCTAGTCATGATTCACAGATGTTCTACATTGGAATGAGGATCCTCAAAACCCGTGGTCATCGTGCTGCTTACAACATTTACCTACATGAATCAGTTGGTGGTACAGATTATGTTAATTCTCGAGAAATATCTTGTGAAATGGTTTTAGAGCCTGAACCAAAGGTTACACAATAGTGCCTACAACCATACATCCCGGGGAAGAAGCACCATTTGTCCTTTCTGTATTCACAAAAGCATCTGTAATCTTGGAACCTTTGTAGTTAGCATTGGTGGATTCTCCAGTCTGCTTGTCTTTCTGGCTGAGGGCGTGCTGGTAAAACTTTTGGGTGCTTGGGTTGTCCGGAACCTGTGTGCACCTGTGGGGCAGGTCTCATTGGACCAAATCAGGCGGAAGATAGTAGGTAATTCAACACTTGTTTTTGGATTTTTGGGGAACAGTGCTTTTTTTGTGCGTGTGGATGGAAGTCGGTCTCAAAAGAAGCAAAACTTGTCTTGTGTAGCAGTTAAAAGTGCCACGGGGCTCTCAGCTGCAAGGATGGCCAAGGAGTTAGCAGTTGATTCGAGTTGAGTATCAACCACCGAAAGCTTAATGTTCATTCTCAATCTGGAAGATGTGATTCCTGTACGAACCTGAACTCCTTTGATTTGGACACAAGGAGTGGAGCTTGGATATGACTTGATACAGCTTTGTATTTTCCTGGTGGAGAATGGATGAGATTCGGTGGGTTCTCATTCTGATTGATTATTAACTAACTGTACATTTGTAGGTATTTGTGAGTGGGTGAGAGAAGAGTATAGGTTGATTCTTGTAAATAAATGAAGTTGAAAAGAATAGAAAAAAATAATTACCAAGTAATTAGGGAAAGTAGAAAAGCATAGCAGCTGTAAGGAGGTTCCAGTTTCAGCTGCAGTTTTGAAGTCCTCTTTTATTTATATATAATATTACTTTAATGTGCCATCCTTCCTTTGATTCTGATCTAATTATTTGTTGAGTTTTACGGATCTCATGCTTTCAATTAGCAATTGTTGGAATGGGAAAATGGAAGCGAAGCTAAATCCCATTTGTATCCCCTTGATTCGAAATGAAATTATGTTGGTAAGAACGTGATACTTTGGGATTTATTTTCAACGCAAATTGACTTGACTTGTTTTGGTTAAGATGGTTTTATGCTTATCCGTTGTCAAATATCGTATGGATATGTTCCGACAAGCTTTGCCTTTAACCTTAGTGCAAGTGCAATCGTGAGTTGGGAATGCTAACAAGGGTTTTCAGAATTTGGATTAGATAAAACTGCAAGGAAGTAATTGATTCCAAATTTGATCACAATTTGCCAGCTACAAAAGCAAAACATAAGGGAAAACCCCATTTTTTTGGCTGTTTCTTTTCAACAATGGCACCATATGTAAGAAATGAAATAAAAGAAAAGAAAAGCTATATCAGTAATCGTCTCCCCAGGCTAAGGCAGACCACCTGAGTGGATTCATTTGTATCAATCAATCAATCTCTTTCAGAATCACTTTCCATACTTCCCATGGCCTTCAATCCTCTTGGTTTCTGAATTACAGAAAGCAAACAAATGGGCACAGTCTATAATACTGATTAAAGAGCAAAAGAAAGATGGGTGTGAAAGCCAGAAGTGGTTACCTTCTTTGAAGTTTTCTTCTCCCTGACTTGATACCTCTCCTGGCACAGGTCTGATAGCCATGTCCCTGGGCTCACCAACTACACCACCCAACCCAACAAATGAGAAGCAATCTTAGCAATTTAAAAAAGAAAAAGAAGGGAAGACTTGACTGACGAGAATGCTTCTCTGGATCAACTTTGCCCTTTTCTTTGGCCTTTGAGGAAGCTTACATCCCTTCATAGCCATGAAATCTTGTTCTTTTTCTTTATTAGATAATGTGGTGAACAATCTGGGCCACACAGTCCCTTTATCTTCCTTAACATGGTGGTGATCCATCAAAACCTTGGTATTATTGTCTTCCAACACTAAGGAACCCGATCCCCTTGTTGCATAGTACCTATCTTCCTTCTCCGGAGATGTCAATGCCGATCTTGACTTATTTGTTCCCAAATCCGAATTCCTGTTGAACCAAATCCCAGATCTATGATTACACTTCTAAACTAATAATAAACTAGTTCTGGATAATCAAGCAAACAAACAAAATCCTTTCCTTACATTTTGAGACGATTGGCAACAGGCGAGGAGCCCATCTTCTTGTTGGGCAGAGGTAATGAGTGCGGCGTGGTAGAGGTGCCGCCGCCGCCGCCGCTGTTGCCAAACTGGTGCTGGTGCTGTTTTTTAAGTTTGTTGAAACATCTTAGCCTCTTTCTGTTTCCCCATTGCAACACGAAATCTTTCTCCATTTTCCCACCTTGCATTTCCATTCACTTTCTTCTCCCCAAGATCTGCCAACCAATGTATCGCTTCAGCAAAAGCATTTATGATTTCGCATCCTGGACTGCCTTTCTCTCTCAACTCCAAAACTATAACTAATCAAATACGGCGCTTTTGTTTTTATGTTCTCTTCCCCAAAACACCCACCCACCCACCCGCTCACTTCTCTCCTCTCTTCTTCTCACGCCCTATTTTCCCTTTCGCCTTCTTATAGTAATATCCTTTTAAGTTTTTATTTTGCCTACACTACATGCATATACCCGACCCAACCCTAAATCACTTCCATAAATACTCACTAATCCTTTTCATTTTCACCCAATTCTTTTAGTAGTTTTATATTTACATATTCAATTAATTCAATTATAATTTTAAAAAAACAGTCTTTTTTTATTAAAAAATAAAAATAATTTTTTTTATAAAAATATAAAAAAAATGAAGCCAAATAAGAAGCGCTTTTGCAACGTGAAAAGCAGTAGCAGTTGAGAAATTTAAGAAATTAAGGGGCAATATATCCTGAATTGGAAGTGATGGCTCATGCCATTCTCCTCCAAAGACCAAAAGTTTGTGAGTATTCCATTACAGCTTCCAAGAAGAAGAGAATGTTTTTTTTTTTTTTTTTTTTTATAAACGAAACTGCTGTAATGCTTCAAAATAAAATAAATAAATAAAATCAAGTTTCAATCTTTAACAAAACTGCTTGCCTGCCTTCTAAATATTCACATTTCACTTCAAACCTATTATGTCTGCCATTTTCTATTTCTGATTTGAGGTATGGACTATTTCATAAGAAAAATCAAATTAGTGGGTTAAATGTCTTAACTTTAGATTTTAGGATTAAAATGATGAAAGGGCCTTATAGGGCCATTAGACCGCCCATCACTCACATTTAGAGGAGGGAACAATTATTTTTTGAATCTCCAACTTTATAAATATTCATTTCAGCCCTCAATTTAATTTTTTTGTCACTTTCAACCCTTAAACTTATGATTTTTGTCAAATTAACCCAAAATAGATAAAAATTTGTCAAATTAACCCAAAACGGATAAAAAATTAACATTTTATTAAATTTTTAAAATAATTTTAAAAAAATAAAATTATTTTGAAAATTTTGTAAAATCCAAAAAAATTAAAAATTTCAAAAATTATTACAATTATTTAAAATTCATAAAAATATTACAAATTATATATTTCTCCCGAGATTAATTTTTAAAATTCAAAAAATATATTAAATTTTATAATTTTCTTCCATGATTTATTTTTTCTTTTCTGCTAATTATTTTCTTAACATTATACAAACTATAAGTTTTCTCTTTTCCATTGATTATTGCAACTAAAATATTGAATCCCAAGAAAATAAATAGAAATGAATAACCAATCTGATTTTTTGGTACATAATAACCGATTGGCTTTTTTGAAGGTTTTAGTTTGGGTTTGAGGAAATCTAAATTGAGAAACGTCAAATGAAGACAAGGAGCATCACTTTGGGGGCTTCCAATTGGTGGAGGCCGAATGGCGTCTGCAGCGCCTTGGAAGGGCAGTGGCTAGGGTTAGGAGAAGAGAGAAAGATGGGTGAAAGAGAAAGTACAATAAAAAAATAAAGAAGGGAGGAAAGAAAGGTGTCGGAAAGGAAAAGAAAGAACTAAAAAATAAATTATTTAATTATAACTTATATTTTTTTTTAAAAAAATGAGTATTTTTTTAATACTATAAATATAGCACAACCTATCTCTAATACTAATTTTTAGAAAATTTCAGTTTAGAAAACAATTTTGTTGCACAACGAAAAATTAATTTTTTTCTAAAACCGAATAGTTGTGTTATTTATAGCATTAAATCTTTTTACTAAATCCATACATGTGTTTCGAAATAGGCATTATAAGATTTTTTTGGTTTTCGACCAATAAGATCTTCTCCATTATTCTCTAATTTCGACTTACTTAGAATGTGTGCTCTAATTTAAGAACTTATGAACACTATGAAAATTTTCTATTAATATTCAGTAGGAATATCAATATCTCTTAAAGGTTAAAAATCGAAAAGCAAACTCTGTCAAAATTAAAATTTATTTAGAAGAATAAATCTCATTCAATTTTGTTAGACTGTCCATTTAATCTGGTGAGTGATTGACCAGCCAATGGTCTTTATTTATTGAGAGAATCACAAGTCTTAGTTTAATAAGTAAAAACAAAATAATAATATTTTAATAGAAAAACACAATCCTTTTAGAATTGACTAGGGTGGGCAACACCCCCCTCTCGAACCTTAATGTTGTTACCCATCCCATATCAAATGGGCTCATTTGTATATTGTGTACAATTATATGTGTTAACTGGACCTTTAATCAACTCATATAAATTAACCAACACAATAATCAATTTTTACTCCCAAAATATTGTTTATATAAAATAAAATAAAATAAATTCTTAATTAAATTATTTTCTCAACTTAATTCTAATTAAATAAAGTCATGGTGACTTTATTTCCACTTGAACTTCAATTATTCAATCTATGAGTAAATAAATTTGATTATCTTGTTCAATAAGTCTATGATAACTAATTAATTTAGCCATGGAGTCATTTCACTAAAGTATCATGGCTAAGTTTTTCTTATTATATATCACTACAAAAACTACTTATCAAATGCTCATCTAATGACCTTGTCATATGTATGTTACCCTCATAGGATATCCTTAATGTCTATGAGTTAAATCTGTTCAATCAATCTGATCATATTTTATCTCATGGTACCCATTACATATTTCTTCATGAAAAAGCCAATTACTCATACATAGTGATTAATCATTTGTTCTAGACGAATGACACATAGCCACGTTACATTTTCATATATCATGTAATGCTAATGAGAGGATATCATTTACATTTTAATATATCATGTAATGCTAATGAGAGGATATCATTTACCATTTACTTGAGTTATGAATTACACTATTGCAAGTAAAGCTATATCATGTAGAAGTCTTATACCCAATGTATCAACTTTCGTTCTAGCACCAATTGAACTCAGACTTTCTGTCCATGGAAGTACATGAGTAACACACTTATAAGCCATCACTTACTCAAGATTGAGGTAAGCAACAGTATGAGCATCACAAGTGAATGAATCCATAAACAGATCTAGAATTTATTCTACTTGGGTCTCATCCGATGTGTTGTCAGTCCAGACAATCATGCTATGTTTTTATCTTCTGAGAGTTATTTGCTCTGATACCCAAGACAATTTATCTCCCATTAGACTTGATAGATTGCATAATAGTCTTTTAATCGATTTTCTCAATTCTAATTAGATTATGGACCATTTAGATTACCTATTAATATAAGTTATTTTCTCCCATTACGATTCGACCACATAATGTAGCTTAATATTAGTTAAACATTAGCTAATTAGGGAGAGCCAATATTTGCTGGTTCATTTTACTTTGCATGCAAAAACCACTGAAAATAAATACAAATGATAATAATGTGAATGATGAAAAGTTATTAAACCATCTGTTCAAAAAAATACAAATATATTACGATAGAAAACTATACTAAGGGCATTAGATCCAAAACGGAAAGAGCTATAGATTCAAGTTAGATACTAAATGCATCTGAACTATCTCCTATACGGTATTGAAATTTCGATAAAGACATGCGCACTAAGTAAAAGGGAAGAGTAATACCATAAAATCTATTTCATACCACTTGTATGTCATTTGACCAATAAGGATAGCTAAATAATTGAACTCTGCTTTAAAGATGTGTGAGACCCATGAGATCAAATAAGATATTTGTTCAGTACCCTTATGACCTTTGATTGTGTCTTGAAGTTTAATTTTAATGTTAGCTGTTTTAGAATGTTAGCAATGATCATAAATGATTCAATCTAATGAGACATATTTTTAAGAAAATTTAGTTAAAAAATAGGTATTTAATTATAACGGAAGTTTAAAATTTTACATCATTACCAATTTAAATGGTTAAGAAAATTTTACATAAATTGGGTCACATAATTGAACTAAAAGTTTGTTAATTTTAATTTTGCATATATTATAGTTTGTCAATTATTTATTTAATAACCATCACGTCATTTTATTGTTTCTCCATATATATATATATATATATATATATTTTTTAAATTTTTTGGTCAATTTTTCTTTATTTTTATTAAAACTATTTGTCACTGTCATATGTGTACATATTATGTTTTTAAAATATTATATATATATATATATATATATTCCAAATTAAATCAGCATGTCATAATTTAAATATATTTTTATATTCAATTTTCATTTTCTATGTGTCTTGTATTGTTTTTTTTTAAATAAAAGAATATTATTGTTACTTTAGTTCATAGATATATTAATATTAAAATTCTGTAAAACTTAGTAATGCAACAAGTTTACTTAAATGTTACACAAAATTATCTTGATTTATTTATTACGGTTGGAAAAAATTAATTGGTAAATAAAATAATAATTATATTGGTCTACTAAAGAATCTCATGGGACAACAAAAGTAACAAAAGCCCTTGATATAGTTGCACCTCTGCCACAAGTTGTGATGCTAAAATGAAACCTCAGCCATTGGTTCAGTTTACTAAATAAATTAGAAATGAGAACCAACAAAAAGAATTGTATGTTATTGTATTCCATTATATGGCTTCCCACAAACAATATGCTCACTAGATTCATCCATGTAAGCAACAAATGAATAAGAAGCTGCCTGCATATGCATATATAGACAAATATATGTATGTGTATTAGAAGAAAAGGTTATTATAGAGGAGCACCAAATTCTGTAACAGTCTTAACATTGAACTGATGTTGGTTTGGTACCTCAGTAGAGACGGTGACGATAGTTTTTTCTATGGGAAGTGGGTGAGAAAGCTGAAGAGGGTCCAAGGAATCAACTATATCTCGCATGAGAGGCCTTGCTTTGGGGTTCCGGTTGAGGCAGTGATAAGCTAGCATGGCAGCTTTGTGAAAGGCTTTGATGGGGAAATCTCCTTGTAATCTAGGATCTACTATGTTCAGTAACTTCTTCTTCTCTTTAAGTAGAGGAAGAGCCCAATCTGTAAGGTTTTGTTCACGGGCTGGCCGTGATTTGTCCAGAGATTTCCTTCCTGTAAGCAGTTCCAGAAGGACAACACCGAAGCTGTACACATCGCTGCGAGGACTCAAATGTCCTGCACAAAATTAAAGCTTCATAAATAAATAAATATCCATTATTAATGCATAACAAGCAGTAAGAAGAAGTTACCAGTCATGATGTACTCAGGTGCTGCATATCCATATGTACCCATTATGCGAGTCGAGACGTGAGATTTGTCTCCCTCGGGTCCATCTTTCGCTAGGCCAAAATCAGAGAGCTTGGCGTTGTAATCCTGTTTATTCAAACCAAACCGAATCATGAATATTGCAAGCAAAATGCCCTAGCAGAAATAACCAGACAAGCGATTCAAAAAGATCAGGAAGAAAAAAAGAAGACTAGTAACCAGGTCAAGTAGGATATTAGAAGTCTTAAAATCGCGGTAGATGACGGGTTTGTCTGCTTCATGGAGAAAGGCGAGTCCTTTTGCAGCACCCAATGCGATTTTCATTCTGGTTGACCACGGAAGGGGAAGCAATACTCCTGTAACAAAGGATTTTTCATTGCCTAACGTTTAAAATGCGTAAAACTGCAGGCATGCCATGTGTGATGGTCTTACAGACAAACTACATGTCCCATATCGATCGTCATACGAGCTACAAGTTGGTATGGACGCTGTCACTATGCCTACCACCATGTCTGAATATGTGATTAGAAATAACAGATGACTTATACCAGAAGAAGGGGAGGAGAAAGCTACAACTTTTGGCACTATGTTTTTCATAACGTGATCAGATACGATGCTATTCAATATTTAATCGAAAAAAATTATATACCAAGACATTGATATTTCAAAATTTATTCAGTAAACTCATATATTATGATTTATACTGTCCAGGCAGGAGGATATAGGTTTGATTTTGTTGAAGTGCATGATCCTTTAGGAAGGAGTTATGGGTAGTTCTAGGCATTGTTCCAAAAAAAAAAAAAAATTGGGTTGACAATTTTTTTTATATGTATTTATAAAATAAATAATGAAGTAAAATATAAGATATATATTTGAAAATGGAAACTAGCTTGGTTTGCCCAACTAGCTTGCCTGTAGGCATTGCCCTCTTTGACATCAAGAACTTGGATAAAATAGTCGAATGCAAACTTAGCACACAAAAGCAATGTACCAACAAAAGTATACCTTATAAGTGCAAACTGACTTTCTTGCATTCCCTTCCCAACATAAACTCTAGGCAAAAGTTTAGGGAACAAATCAACATTGATAGTTGAGCTCATCAAAATAAGATGCAAGTTTGGACGCTAAGGAAGACGATCATGCAAAATTATTAATTGAAAGTCCTCATTAATGCTTTTTTCGTCGAGACTCTTTTTTCTAAAGGTATTATAGCACTGTCTATCTTGCTTGAAACTATCTTAACCTGATTTCTAGTTGCAGCTTTCAGAAAGTTAGCTTTCACATTGTATGCAAGTAGTTCTTCAAAAGATATCAAGAAGTTATCAGAAAGTTGCTTTTTTCAACGTTGTGTCCTTTGAGATATCAAGAAGATTCCAACTCGCCTCCAATCCTCCCATTCTTTTGAGCCATTGGTTGTCATCACTCTATGGACAACCAAAGACTCTCCTTGAACCAAATACACATAAATTTATTCACTTTTCTCAGGATAATCATCATAGATTGGTTCTAACCTATCACAATCTTTCTCGTCCATACATGCCTTTCCATGGAAATCCTTAACTTCAATGTTAATTCCACCCTTGTTTATTTCAAAGGCATAAACCAATTGCTCCTCCAATCCACCTCGTACCGCAAGGTTTATGAGTCCAGCATCATGAAAGGAGTTTTTTTCCTCACTAAAATCAGATTCTTTAGTAAGACTGTTTTCCGATATGTCAAACTGGTTGTGAGCACCTTCCAAAATCTCCATCTAGGTTCCCGCATGTTCTTGTTGCAGCCAAGTGTAAACTACACATGACAATTCTGCAACTAATTCTGTTTCTTGACACTGATTTCATCTTCCTCGACCGCTAACACGTCTAACCATGGGTTAAAAACAGATCCTAATCTAATTCCTAGGATCTAATTATACTCTGATACCAAAATTTAATGTGATTTAGGGGAGAAAACAATAGTAAATAAACAAATTAGTGCTGAACAAATGAATAGGAAAGAAGATGGAACTCTGACATCATTATGAGACAGAGCTAAAAAGGACTCGTTTTTCAATCTAATGCTTGCAAAAAGTAGGAGAAAATAAACATCCGTGTTGAAGATTTTACAAAGAACAACACCAATACTAATTTAAATGCTCAAAACTCATTTCAATCCTTTGTCTGTATGAAGTCTAAATGGAGAAAAGATGAAAGCTATAAAGAGTGGATCGCTCTTGTTAAATGAAGTTGAAATAATTCTATCTTTAAATGGAAAGCTTTATTCTTGAGTATGATTATCGAGCTGAATGAGCACAATATTATTCATGTTTGGGAATATTGTTTTAATGTAAAAATATTTGATTTACTTATAATATGGGTGACTGTTTCAACACTTCTTAATGGGATAAATTGTTTGAGGGAGATAGAATTGCAATTGTGAGGCTTGATTAATCTTAAATCATTCATTGAGCTTAAATTATTCCTAATGAGATTTGAAGCAACAACACCATCTATATAAAATATCTTTAATTACCATTTGAACTAAAATAATATTTTGCTATTATACGAAACTTTAATAAATATATTTGTGTGTATTAATAATATTATTGATTGAGTTCGTGTTACAAATTAACTTAATACCGACTCAAGGTTGATGACAAAACAATGATAAACAATTGTATTTGTTTAGTATTCTTAATCTGTTGTGTTTAAATTTCATTTTATTCATAATATAGTCTTCTTTTTTTTCATTTTAACATGGTACATATTTGATGTGTTACTATTAATTAGTTTCAAACCATACTTTTTATTATTTATTACATGTTATTTTTGAACACACCTCTGTGTTATAAATAAGTGCTTTCCACACTATGATAATATTCTAATTATTTTCATTTTATTGTACATATTTCATATGTTGTTATTAATTAGTTTCAAGCGGTATATTCTATTATTTATTGTATGTTATTTTTAAACATACATTTATGTTCTAAATTTATGGTTTTCACGTGCATACCCATGTAATAGGATTTTTAGTACTATATATTAAATGATTGACTAAGTTGGTGTCATCCCACAATCGAGTCCCAACTCAGTTAAGAAATTACCAAAAGCTCATTTATTTTATAAACCAAAAATATTATTTTGAGAGTATTTATGTTTTTTTTTTTTATATATTTTGATAAATCTAGAAAATATATGCTCATAAAGACAATGATATTTGAACCCAAAACAATTATACTTTTTGTTATCATAACTTTATCATTTCAACCAAAGCCACATTATATTTTTATATATATTTTTATGTATTTGTTACACAAACGCACTAATACATAATTTTTCTTTTTATCTATAATAATAACTAACTACCACCAAAATTTACCATTCACTTAAATTAATTGTTTGTTTTAATTTTTTTATTTTTCTTTTGAAAAGAAATACAATTATTTTAGTGAATACTATTATTTAAAGGGTTAATATTTAGTACTTTGGCGATATATATTTTTATTCCACAAGTAACCTTAAAAATTATCATGTCTCCTTTTTTAAATTATTATTATTTTAATATTTTATTATATTCCTATAAGACACTTGTCAATCCCTTAACCCTACTAGTCAAATTTAAAAACTTCACTAGCAGTGTACCGAATATCTCTCTTACTTATAAATGTTCCTCACCCACAAATAAGGATGGCAAAACCCGAACCGCTGGATGGATTCCGAACCGATCTGCTCCAAATAGAGCGGAATTTTTGTTTGAAATGTGGATGCGAGGTGAGGTGGGTGGATTTTTTCTTTTGGATAGTGGGTATGGAGTAGTTGTTGTAATTGCTTGTCCCACCACGACCCGCTCCACTATATAAAATTATTATTTTATCCTTGTATATATAAACTATTAATGGAGTAAAAATGTAATAAGTAATGTAAAAAATTTATATTCAAATATGTTTAAATATTTACTTTGTCTTTAAAAATATTAAAAATAAATTGAAGAGAAAAAGATAGGGTGGAGATGGATGGATTCAATATTTATGGAGATAATAGTATTTTTAAAATTAAATATCTATAGGGAAGCAGGATAGGTGGTGAAATATAGCGAATCAATTGTAGATTTAGCAATATTTATAGTGATTTTATTAAAGCATAAACTGTACTTTGGAAGAATTAACTTAAATTACAAGAAATTAAATATTTATGAAATTTAATTTTATTATGTAGAAATTATCGAGAGTGTATTGGTATAAATTTTAATTTTTTAAAATTTTGAAATGATTGAAAATTTAACTTTTGATTATGAAAAAAAGATAAAGTTAAAGAAAGGTTTTTGTTTTGCTAAAAATTATATAAATTTTTTTGGTATATTTGATTTTTAATTTTAAAAAAGTTATTTTAGACATTTATTTAATTTTTCGTTTCTTTTAATCATAAAATTTGTATTTTTATCAATTTATCTCAAAACGGTTGAAATAGTTAACACTTGTTAATTTTATTGACGTGACATTTTATATGTATGTTACGTTATAATTAATTAATATTTTAAAATTTTAAAAATAATTTTATGATTTTTATACTTATAATAATTTCTATTTTTAAATTTTAAAATTTTTAAAATTAATTTATTATTGACATGACAATTCATTTGTACACTACGTTTACAAAATTAAAAATATTAATTTTTTCATTCATTTTGAATGACTTGATAAATAATATAAGTTTAATATTAAATTTGTGTTCAAAATTGATTTTAGAGTTGAAATCATTTCACGAATTATAGTTATTTTGCCTTCTGAATTGTTTTAAGTTTACGTTTTCTTGGATTCAAGGAAATTTTTTTTGGTTTGTTTGTTTCACTTTTTAGCTAAATTTGTATTCTCAAAATGGATTCTCGGGTCTAAACTGATTTTTAGTGACATACATACAAAGAATATTCAGAAACTACTCATCATTTTGCCTAGTTTTTTCTATCAAAACAAGAAATCTTTGTTCTATCACCACATTATAAGAAGGCAGCATAGTAGCAGGTAATGAAATATGTGTTGGTTTAGTTCCTGATTAACATACTGAATCTGAATTGCTGTCCTAAAACACCTAATTTCTCTGCTGTATATAATTATGATAAAAGAGGAGTTGGGTAGGCTAATCAAAGTGATATTTGGTTTCTGGTCGCTTGGCCAGGTTCCTGTAATGGCATTGCATGGAGCTTGTAGGTTTTAGCGATGAAAACAAAACATACTTACTTGAAAAAAGATTGTTTTCCACACTACCACGAGGCATATACTCGTATATAAGTACCCGATGGTCATCTTGGCAGCAGTATCCAATTAGTTTCACCAAATTCGGATGCGAAAGCTGCCCCAGAAATATGACCTCCGCCTAAAGCATTCCACAAATGAAATCATGTTTTCTCATCAGATGATATTTTTTTTTTCTAGGAAAAAGGAAAAAAGCACCCACCAGCCATTCTCGGTGACCTTGATAACTGTTATCACCGTCATGAACTTTTACAGCGACGGGAAGAGGAAGGGGCTGAATCTGAAGACCCTCCCTCAAGTCCTCGGGGATGAAGCCTTTGTAAACGTTTCCGAAACCTCCTCCACCCAACACACGGTCTTGCCTAAAATTTGCAGTGATAATCTTCAACTCTTCGAATGTGAATGCTATTAATGGTTTTGCTGCAGAATCACCACCACGTAGGTCTTCAACTTCTTCCGGGTTTGAGGGCAACTTACTACCTTCCCTCCTTTCTCTCTCTTGCTCCTTGGGAGACTCTGACAAAGCAATATACATGTGTGTGTAGAGTAAGAGCTTCATTCTTTTTCCAAATTTTAAGAAGAAAAATCCGATGGCATGAAAACAAAAAAGTGTATATAACACTTAATTCGATTTTAAGTAGAAAACGAGAAATAAACAAACCTGATTTGGGATTTTTGTATATGGTAGGCTCCCACTTACACCAACAATTCCCCATCACAGAGCCAAAAACCAGAAAGACAGCCAAAGCAAACCAAATTTATTTAAACCACAAGTAAAAAAATAAAACCCAGAAGACTTTATTATCATGGAAACAGAGCAATGTTCCAAAAATTTTGATGAAAGAGAAATTGTGCAATAGCTATGGCGGAGATGGCCCACAAGCGGAGTGTTGTTTGGCTGATTTTGTTCTTGAGGTGCTTTTCTCATATAGTGCGCATTTTGCTATTATGATCCCACCATTCCATTCTCCAAACATAATTCAAAAAGGGTAGTGTGAATTTTTCGCTGCTTTTCTCATTTAGTGCGCTTTTTTATATTATCATCCCACCTTTCATTATCCAAAATATATTCAATAAATGAGTATTGGGATTTTTATTTAGTGCGCACTTTTTATTATTATTATTATGATCCCACCATTCATTCCTACGATTAATCTATATCTCCTCATTCGGGTTTTTTCGTACTAGTTTAAATGTATTGAAGCATAATATTTTTTTATTTATGAGTAATTTTCTTAAAAAGAATAAATTATAATACTATACATCAACCGACTCTACTCCATCCAAATTAACTTTGCAACCACCTTACCAACCATTCCTTTTTCATCTATTTTGTTACTTTATATTCTAATGCCTGAGGTGGTACATCACTTAGGTAGAGAGACCAATATATCTTTGTTTAACATTAATATTTTTTTTTTTTTCTTAATAATCAAGTCATATATATATATCTTAATTTTACTATATAGTTTTTGGTTTGTGAAAATAATAAAAAATTTTAATTCTGAGAAAACTTAGTTTAAACTGCTATAAAGTTTTATAATTAATTAAATGAAAAATTACCTAAAGCTTATTACTAATCATAAAAAATTTATAAAACAAAATTAATGTTATCCTCAGCTTAAATATAGCGAGAGAGGCATGGAGGGTGAACAGGCAAGAAAGGGGAAGCCTCGCTAATTTTATCATTACAGATTTTCCTACTTAAATTTTTTTTTAAAAAAAAAAAAACCCACCGCTTCAAATCGGAAATAGACTAAAAAATTTTCTCCTCTTTTCAAAATAAATCACGTGAATAGTTAAAATTACTATTTGAAATTAGTTTTTGCTAATTTATATATTAAAATATGATGAAAATATAATAATTTTACCAAACGTAATATTAGTTTTAATTTAGGTTTTATTGTTGGTTTGATGAAAATTAATTGTTCATATTATTATGTTTAAAATTTTCACGATTTTATTAATAGAATAAATTTAGTGTTAGTTGTAAATTTGTTTAATTTTACATTTAATTTGTCAAATACAATCTAATAAATGTGATTTAATTCAAATTTTAGAGTTGATTTGAAAAAGTTAATTGCTAATATTATTGTCTAATTATGAATTTTAATCAAATTAACTCTAAAACTCAAATTAAACACTAAAAAGTTAATATTATTACTTTTCAGTCGTTTATGGATTTATTCACTTATAACATTCATAGTATAGCATATATTTCTCTTGAGTGAATGATGGACTATATATGCATGACTCGTATACTTTGATGTAAGTAAAAGACTGAGTTTAAATAAATAAGGATATGAAAGTTGTTGTGTTGGGTATATGACTTTTGCAATATGTAGCATCATTCCACAATAGTAGAATTCATAGCCCAGCTAAAGAGTAAATAATATTCTCTATCGGCATTACATGATAGATAAAAAGTAAACATAAACACGGGTTGTTTGTCTTTGTGATAAATGACTTGATTACTATTTGGTAGTAATTGACTTTTCATGAAAGAGATGTAATGGTTACCATGAGATAAAATAAAATCATATTGGGAAAACGAATTTATCCGAAGAGATTAAGAATATCCTATGAGGGTAACACACTTATGACAGGGTCATTCGACGATCACTTATTAAGTAACTTTTGTAATGATATATAATTAATGTAAGTTTAGTCATGATACTTAAGTTGAATGACTTTGTAACTAAATAATTTTATAATTAATAGATGAAAAGTTGAAACATAATTTTAAATTATTTTAGCCCTAATTATATATATTCAATCGATTCCTCCACTAGCTCATTTAAACTACATGTAAAACCAAGTTGATAGAAATGAACAAGAATGAATGGAAACAATGAAGTGAGAGAAATTGATCGCACTCACAAATGAATACGTTTTCTTGCTAAGTACGAAAATGAGTTGAGAATTAATTTAAAGTTTTTCAAATTATTATTTAATTAATTAAAGTTTAAAAATAGAATTAAATTAATTAGTCACTATAAATCTCTTAAATAAGTAAATTAAATATATTTCCTCATAGATTTTTTTAAGTAAAGTTATTATGACTTTAATGGAATTAGAATTGAGTTGTGAAAATTATTTAATTAAGAAATTAATTTAGTTAATTCAATTAATTTAATTAGTTGGATAAATAATATTAAATTTGAGAAATAGAAAATAAGTATTAAGTTTGATTAAATTATAAAGTATTGAATTAATAGTTCAAGAAGTACATATAATTAGACCAAATACATGAGAGGCCTAATATTCCCTTCATGTAACGTGTGGAGCAGAAACCTTAGTAATTTACTAGGATGCGTCACCCTCTCTTACTTTAGCTAGATTCATAGGAGTGTGTTATTAATTAAATCACTATTATTTATAGAGGCTTTATTGAACCAGAGTTCTTGTACTTCCCTCTATAAATAGAGAGCACCAATTGACCTAAAAATAGACTTTATAATTATTAGAGTTATCGTTATTCTATCAGAAAGTAGTGAGAATTTATTAAATAAATTCTATTTTTTGGGAATTACAATATTTATCGATTTTTATAGAGAGAACTTAAATCGCTTCTTTTTGTGATTTTTTTTTTGTGTGGCTCGAGCCTATACTCGACGTAATTCGTAGTACGATGTGTAACGACCAGATTTTAGACGATTTCAGAATCCCATTTCTGTAAACCGAGTCCATAAATGTAAAATAGGAAGATTTAAAAAGATAATATGAAAATATATTAAAGATTAATTAAGTAATTTAACCAATAAAATCATTAATTAAGCTTAGAGACTAAATTGTAAAAGTTCAATCGCTATTGAGTTTTAATTGAGAAAATACTTTAGGATCTGGATAGAAATTATCCAAAGGTCCAAAATGGTTATTTAGCCAATTATAAACATGAGATAGTGGAAGATGATGATTTCCACTTAATCTTAATCTTACAAATAAATAAACCTTAATTAATGAACTAATCATGATTAATTAAGTTAATTAAATGTTAATCAAACTATAAATAGTGATATAGGACAGCGGAATAGGGTCAAAAGCTTTCAAGTTGCAAATTTGACTTAAGGCACTAGACCGACTTGAATGGAAATTGTAGCCTTAATAACAAGTGAATTTTTGGATTCTTGAACTGGAAAAATTGAACTTGAAGTGATTAAATTCAAGAAAGCCAATAAATAAAGTAAACAACAAGTAAAACTAAAAAAGGAGGCGAAAAAAATGATGGGTGGACAAAATTGAAGATGGAAGATGGAGAATGGATGGTTGAATAGGTGCCCTAAGAAGCTTTTGGAACAAAAGATCCAATAACTCCCTTCAATCGGTTCTAATGTCCCCTCCAAAAAAGAGATCTTGGCAAGTCGAAGTTTGAAGACAATCCCCAACAATCTAAATAGATTGTGTTGAACAACTTCTAAAACAAACAAGAACAAATCTCGCAAAAAAGAAACTCAAAAGAGTATTTTTATTAATAAAAACTCACAATGTGTTCAAAGATGGTTGATAGCAGTCCTCTTATATTACAAGGAGACTAGATAAAAGAGAAACAAACCCTTAAAATTGTGGAAGACAAATGCCTAAAATTTAGCCAAACAAATCCTTAAAATTGTGGAAGACAATCTCCTAGAATTTTAGCTAAACAAATCCTTAAAATTGTGGAAGACAAACGCCTAAAATGCATTTCTAGATAAAGCTTAGATAAACCAAATGAATTTATCTAGCTTTATGGCTTTGTGCATGGACAAAATTTACTTGGAATTAAATTGACTTGACTAACAATAAGCTTATTAATTAGGTCATTAACAAATTGGGCCAAATTAAAACTGAAAAATATAAACTAAGTCCTAAAGTGATCCAAATAGACTCAAATGTAGCTGAAACTTCAAGATGAGCTTAAAGGCGTCCCCATGGGTTGATTTTGCAAGCTAGATCCATTCGTTGCAAGATTGGGCTGATTTAGGCTCGTCAGTGTGATTCATGTCATTCCAACTCCAAAATGTGGTTTCTAAGGCTAAGATTCAGAATCTTATTCTCTTTGAATTCTTAAATCTTCATATATGATAGAATTGGGCCAAGAAATTGAATCTTTATATTATTTTCCTTCAAATAAGCTTGTAGGGCCTTCGTCACAAACTCTTGAACCACTACATTCAATCTAGACTTAAGCTGCTTAGCTTTCGATCTTGTAATAAGGCCTTGAGGTAGAGTTAGCCCATTATGTACATGCTCCATGCTCCCTTGATTGGGCCTTGATGCTTACATCAAATAGCCAAATTAGTGGATGGGAAGATGACATTTTCATCTTCTTTCCCAAGTAGTAAGCCATTAAAGAAATAAAAATGAGAAGAAAAACCTTAACTTCCAAACACATTCGACCATCCAATTTTCATAGGTAATCAAGTTATTTTCTTCAAATTTTTATACATTCTTGATCATGGAAACTTGATTTAGCTAGCTCATGTATCAATTTCTTCAATTTTTAGACATTTAGCAAGTTGTCATTAGAGATAAATTGATGAATTAGACTTGAAATTAAAGAGATTATTAGATAGGAACTTAGATTATGCCGACTAAGTTTGAAATTAAGTTAACCTTGTAACACCTCATACCCGATCCGGTTGTCGAACTCGAGCTATGGAACACCACATTAGCTGTAACACCCCTTACCCGTATCCTATGTCGGAACCGAGTACGAGGCATTACCAGACTTAACAATACATTTGGTCAAATTAATTGACACATATACAAAATGACTTAGTCAAGCCCTTATACATGCCATAGTTTAAATCATTTATAAATAAAGATACCCATAGATAGCTTGATAGTGTGAAGCAATCTCCGACGACCTCCAACCCGAGCTTGTTTAGTAGGACTCTGTAACATGGGAAAGAAAAGGGGGTAAGCTTATAAAGCTTAGTAAGTTCACATGTAAAAATAATAAGCATTAGCAATGAATTTAGCTTACTACTAAGCTGTCATAACTTGCATAAATAATGCTAAGTTCTTACTTTCCCAACTTACTCATTCGTAGCCATATCAAAGCCTCAACGTGACAAATCCTCACAACAAGTTCTCAATTTGATACAAACATTAAATCACATGCCTATACCTTATTACTCATGTTCACATTAATCTGTCTACTTGAATCGCTGTCACTAAATTATTTATTTCTTGAGCTACAGAGCTCCGAATTTAAAACCGCTAATTTTTCCTGAAACTAGACTCATATATCTTTATACCATAAAATTTCCAGAATTTTTGGCTAATCCAATTAGTACAGTTTATTTATTAAAATTTCCCCTGTTTCACTGTTTGACTATTCTGACCACTTTTCACTACGAATAAATTTTATACTTGTACAGAATTAAAATGATGTTATAATTTGTTTAATTTGAAACTATACTCATTAAGGATTTCAAGCATATAGCTTTTATCCCATAATTATTTTTTTACAATTTTAATGATTTTTCCAAGTCAGAACAGGGATCACGTAATCATTCTGAACCAATCTAACAAGAATTTAAATATCTAGAAATATAAAAATCCTTTATTTTCTCTGTTTCTTTTATATGAAAATAGACTCAATAATCTTTAAATCAATATCTCATCCAACTTATAATTCAATTTCTACTATTTTGGTGAGTTTTCAAATTCACGTCACTGCTGCTGTCCAAAACAGTTTTATTGTAAATTTTACTCTTTCATGATTGCTTTGTATTAACATCCATTTAATCATACATAACCCCAAAACATATCCTTAACTAGCCATTCCAATAGCTAGCCATTATCGAATATTTATATGCCATTCATTTTCCCCTTTAACCTATACATCAACAACAAAACTTAAACTTATCATGTCACAATTTAATTTGGCCTAAAAGCCTCACACATAGTCATAAATCAAATTTATCACCTATTTATACATCATAAGTATAGACCTGTCGTCACAAGGTCATCACAAGATCATTTTCATAGGTATGGCTTACTCATTTACATTCTTACCAAATGTTCTATATACATCGAAATTTAGTACTCATGAATTTTGCGTACATACCTGTACCCTTTCAACATGATCATACCTTGTCATTTCTTTGATATCATCTTTGGATTTACCCATTGAAACTCTTGGGATACTAAAGATGGATTCTCGGGAAAAACTCGTACATGATGTATCGTACCAATGCTATGTCCCAGACATGGTCTTACGCTAGCTTTCATATCGTGGCCGATGCCATGTCCCAGACATGGTCTTACACTGGCTCTCATATCATGGCCGATGCCATGTCCCAAACATGGTCTTACACTGTCACACATATTGCCATGGTCCAACCATGGTCTTTACTATCAATTCATCACATGTCGAAATTCGATCATACTCCGCCCTGCATTTCTCTTAATTTGATCTTTCAATACAATCTCGTAATTTTTATATTATTCATGATCCAATAATAACATACGAAATAACACATGGTATCAGTTAAACATTTAAACATATTAAATTTAATGCTTATTAACATACGAACTTACCTCGATACCAAAACGACCATTTTACCAACTTTTCCGATTTTCGATTTTCCTCACGTTCTAGGTCCAAATCTTGTTTTCTCGGGGTCTAAAACATCAAATTTCACTTATTTACTTAATGTACTATTCAAAACAGTCCCTAACTCAACTTTTCAAAATTACAATTTTGCCCCTAAACTTTTACATATTTACACTTTTGCCCCAATACTCGAAAATTAAACTTCAGCCATTATTCATATGTTTTATAACATGCTGATCATTTTTCTCTTTATGGCAACATCAAATTCTCACTCTAACATGTACTTATGAACAATATGTATTTTTACCGATTATGACGTTTTACTCGTTTTCATGTAAAATCGCTTAGTAAAAGTTGTTTAACATAATTTTAGCGTTCATATTCTATCATAAAACATCTAAATCCACACTTTTCACCTATGGGTAATTTTCTAAAGATGAACCTTAGCATGAATTATTGGTAGTATAAGCTAAATCGAGCTACCGGGACTCCAAAATCGTAAATAACTTGATAAACGGGGCTAGAAAAAACTTACCATGAGCTTGGAAAGTTTAGAAGACCCTAGCCATGTCTTCCCCTGGTAAATTTCGTCCATATGAAGAAGATGGACAAATTTGGCATTTTAATTTTGTTTTTAATTCATTTAATTACCAATTTACCAAAATACCCCTAACTTAAAAATATCCCATTTCACTTATCTAATGTCCATTTTTGTCCAACAATTTGACCAATGGTCTAATTTCCATTTAAGGACCTCCAATTTAAAATTTCATAGAAATTGGACACTTCTAACATGTAGAACTCAACTTTTGCACTATTTACAATTTAATACTTCTGACTAAATTGAGTGCCCAAACGTCAAAATTTTTGAACGAAATTTTTACGAAATATTTATGTAAAATTGTAGACCATAAAAATATAATAAAAATAGAATTTTACTTGTCGGATTTGTGGTCTCGAAACCACTGTTTCGACTAGACCTAAATTTAGGCTGTTACATTAGCCACCTAAGTAACTGTCCGTTATCATCCAACCTAACCTGCAACACACCACAAGTTGAAATAAAGTAACATGTATAGGTCTAAGAAAGCACAAGCTCGCGAACTCACTTCGCTTGCTTCGTGATATGCAGCAACAATAACATGCGAACCTACTTCACTTGCAAGGACTTAACTTACTCTTTTCCTGAAGTCATAAATATTTGAAGAAAGGAATTAAGAATAGGTGAACTCTAAGTTCATATAACAATATACAACTATTCAACTATCTAGCATTGGGGTTCGCATCCTTGCTTAGCTCGCACATCCTAGTTTTTGCAGAGTAATGCTTCTTTAAACAGGGTAAGTTTCATGAACCTCCCCTTAGGTACTTAGATATTGCGAACACAGTTCGCAAGGTTTTACTTAGACAATATATCAAAATTCATTAAGGGTTCGCAGAAAGTAGTTCGCCAATCACTAGGGTTCACACTTATTATAGTTTGACAACCCTGACACTTGTAGCAAAATTGATGAGCTGTAACACCACAAATCTAGCGGGTCCAAAGTTTCGACGTATAGCAGTAAATAGTTTGTCTAACGTGATGTTATCTGCCCAAAAGATTGTTTTGGCGTATACGTGTGGGTGTATAGTAACCGCCACAAGAGTAAGTAAGAATTTGAATTTTTTAATATTCTGTCCTGTATTAAAAAGAAGCTTGTGTTAATAGGTTAAGGGTAAGTATAGAATTGGGTTGAGATAATTACTTAATTGAGAAATTAATTTATTTAAATTAATTGAGTAAATAATATTTAATTTGGAAAATAGAAAAACATGTACTGAGTTGAATTAAATTATAAAGTGTGGGGTTAAATCCAAGAAGCAAATATAATTGGATCTAGTACAGGAGAGACTCAACTCCCTTTTGAGAAATACATGGGACGTCAAACCCTAGTATTCCTATCTAGGGTTGTTTCCCCTATCCTTAAAAAAAAAGGAGTTGGAGATTTTTTTATCAAAATAATATTATTTGTATTCTACCACTTCAACTAGGATTCTACCAACCTTCCCTATAAATAGATGGCATTGGTAGGTTTCAAATCACAACAAAAAGAGGAAAGTATTAGTTTCTCTGAAGTTTTCAATATTGCTATTCTCGCATAAAATAGTGGAAATTTATTTTAAGAATAAATTCTATTGTATGGGAATTGCAATTCTACAGGTTTCTATCTAGATAGATTTAGTTTCCCAGTGAAAGTAAATAAAATATTTCTAGTTCTATGTTTGATTCGATTTGTTCGAGCTCACGCTTGAAGCAGTTCGTGGTACAAGAATAGTGGAGAAGATCATTTGGTTCAAAGTCAGGAACAACAAAGATCCAATTATCCGAAAACACAGGTACGAATTCGGTCTAGAGTTTATTGTTATAAATATCATAAACCGAGTAGATTTTTAAAATTTTAATTTTCCATTGTGCAAAAAAATTGTTTTCAAACTGGATTTTTTTTCTACCACCCAAGTTAAACCAAAATGAGTTTTAAAAGGCTTTTTAGGAGCTTTTTATCTTCATAAAATTTTTCTAAGTGTATAAATAATTTTGAAAATTACCTGAAAATACTTTCTTTAGGTTTAACATGAGATGTTACAAAATTAATTAATAATTACTATTGTAACACCCTTAACCCTTATCCGTCGTCGGAACTGGGTTACGGAGCATTACCAAAATTACAGAACAATTCGGATAATTCAAGTAAAATACTATTCATATTTTGAGATTATGCATAATGCCCCTTAAATGGACCCTCGAGGCCCAACATGTACATGAGAATCGAATCGGGACTAAATCGGGATCACTAAGAATTTTTTACAAAATTTTAAATTTTTTCTCAAGTACAGGGTTCACACGCCCGTGTGGACTAGGGACACGCCCGTGTGACCTTTAGACATGCCCGTGCTTCAGGCCGTGTCTCACCCCGTGTAACTCTCTAACTTGTGCACATGGTCGTCCCACAAGCCTGTGTGCTAGGCCTTGTGGTTAATTTAATTTTCATAAAATAGGTGCAGTTTTCACACGGCCGTATCACACGCCTGTGTTCAAGGCCATGTCACCCACACGGGTGAGACACACGCCTGTGTCTCTGCCCGTGTGCTCAATTCTAAGCATTCTGTTTTGCAAGTTTGAAATACAGAAGACACACGGCTAGACCACATGCCCATATACCAGGCCGTGTGTCACACAAGGTCTAGACACACGCCCGTATGGATGAAATAAGGCCATTTCCTAGCCTCATTCCTCACCCAAATGTTACCATTTCCTGCACCAATACTTACAAATATTTTTCCAACCAAATTCAAGCATAACACAAGGCCATTGCATCATTTATCATGGTATCATATCACTTACCTTCATCTAAATTATTAACTGTACTTACCTCTTTTGTCACTTGAGCTTTTCATTATGATTTTATACAAACATATATAAATACATGAACCTAAGTTATATCACATCCATCCACAATATCAAAACATGTTTCTCTAGTCATTCCAATAGCTAGAATAAGTGCAACATATACAAACCATAATTTAGTCAAATTAGCCTATACATGCCATTAAACCAAAACAAGATTTTCATTTATACCAAAATAGCAGGAGGATAGTGTGATGAATGCTCGACTGTTCTCCAACCTTCACGAGCTTCGAGCACTATAAAATAGGAAAAATAAACCTAGTAAGCATTTTATGCTTAATAAGCTCGTATAACTAGTGTAAGGCCCAATTTAAAGCTCAGAGCCCAATACCAATACCAATACCAGAAGAATAAAGTCTGTTAAAGCAGTCCAAAATATAGTGGCCCAATAATAGACCTTGGCCCAAATTTCAGTCCAAATACAATCAGAACAGGGTTTTGAGAAACCCTAACGGAACGGCGCCGCAAGCCCCGCAACGAGTCGTGTGTGCCTCTGCCACTGAGCCACATTCGTCACGTCCGTGTGAGGACACCCTCTTCACCACGCAACTACAAAATAGGGATAGTAGGTTGTAAAACAGGCTATAAAGGCCTTCGAAATAATGTAAAAAAGGGTTTTTTTTTTTTGGAGAACGTTTTAGATAAAAGAGAGGCAAAACTAGAACATTTCAGATAAAAAAGAGAGGCAATACACTTTTTTTTCAACTACTACAGAATCAGAAAGTAGAAAGGTTTATTTTTTTTTCCATTTTGTGTTTTCAAAGCTTTTTCCTTATCATTTTTTCGTTTTTACAATATTCTAAATTATAATACATATACATAGATTTTCAGAAAAAAAGAAAAGAAAACTAACCTTTTGAATTTCTGCCCACCGCGCTCGGTGGCTCTCTGACTGACACGGAGCCTCATGGGAGGGCGTCGAAAATCGCCTAAGGGAAAAGGGAGAGCTCCTCTCTGTTTTGTTTTTGAAATGAAGGAGAATGAAGTTTTTTTAATAAAATTCAACTTTTATACCCCCATTAAACGACGTCGTTTAGGGCTGAGTTTGATAGCCCTAAAACGGCGTCGTTTTGCCAATACCCGGACTGTGCGACCCGACCCACAAGTAGGTCCGCATGTTCTTTTTTGAAATGGGTTATTTATGCTCCGGGTCCTTCCGCTTTTGTGGGGTTTTTCAATTTGGTGTTGGTTTATTATTTTTCCTTTGAATTGCACCACATAATTTTGCGGTTGTGACGATCTGGTCCACGCTGAAACGCAGCGCATAGAGGGCTTGGGAATTTTCCCAATCTGGTCTCTCTCTTTCCAGGCGTGTTATAGTCTAGCCCATATCTTTCTTTTTTCTTTTAAATTTGCCTGAGGTTTCATTTTCGGCCCAATGTAGTCCATTTTGATTATTTTACTATTTTGCTATTAAATTAATCATTTTGAGCATTTTATTACCTCTATTTTATATATTATTATCTATAATTATATTTATTATTATTACTCTATTTAATACTATTATTATTTTATTATTACTTTCACCTATTACTAATATTTTTTACTACTATTATTTTTCATATTTTTTCCTCACTATTATTTGATATATATTATTATTATTGTTACACTATACTTATTATTATGTTTATCGTTATATTATTACTAATATTTCTATTTATCACTTTTATTGTTTTATTAATACTATTTTATTTTTACTAGTACTATTATTATCATTTTAATTATTGATATTTTGAAACCTATTATTATTATTCTTGTTACCATGATTGATGAGCTCATCAATACCATGATTTCCATTTCTTTGTTATATTTCCATATTTATCCCATTGAATTACTCGGAATTTCGATGGATTTTCAGAGGTACACTTTAGTGTACAAATCCGAGTCCGTCAATTCATATTCATGTGCGCACATTTTCATTTCAGAGAGCACACTCCCGCGAACCTCATCCTTACAGCGGGATTACCAGTCCAGGCTAAATCCCCTGTAATGTAAACTCATAGAGTATTGTCGGGATTACCAGTCCAGGCTAAATCCCCTGCAACGACAATTACTCTAATGAGCTTGGATCTGAATTACCAGTCCAGGCTAAATTCAGACCCCAATTCGGATTACCCGTCCGGGCTAAATCCATTTTCCACATATTCTTCGGGAGGGCTATATCAGGATAGGATCACCCGTCCGGGCTAGATCCTTTTTACCGTCAATTCTTTTTCAGAGATCCATCGAATTTTCCTTTCATTCAACCGGGATTTCTTCCCCTTTTTATCAAATATATCAATGTTTCATCAATTTTCATACAATGAACATTCAAATTATATTCATATCAATAACATACATTTCAAGCATTTAAGAAGATAATTCAAGTTACATGAACTTACCTCGATACTAGTTCGTATACAAACACTACTAATCCGGGACTTTTTCCTTTCCTCGATCTAGCTTCGTATTTGAGTTTTCCGGATCTAAATAAATAAATTCAATCATCAATTCAATACATTTCATGTTCACATGTAGCATTTTCAATAATTCTATTATTATTTTTAGTTCATTCAAAACTGTCTACTTGAGTCATAGTCACTAAATTATTTTTATCTTGAGCTACAGAACTCCAAATTAGGATCCGTTAATTTTCCCTGAAACCAGACTCACATATATTCTTTTCATAAAATTTTCAGAATTTTTTGTTTAGCCAATAAGTACAGTTTATTCTTTAAATTCACCCCTGTTCTGCTGTTTGACAGTTCTGACCCTTCTTCACTAAAAATTAGTTATCTCTTCATACAGGATTCGGATGATATTATAGTCTATTTCTATTAAAATAGACTCATTCATGATTCTAAACATATAAGTTTAAGCCCCTAATTATTTTTATTCAAATTTTTATGATTTTCTAAAGTAAAAACAGGGAACCTGAATTCATTCCGACCTTGTCTCACAAAATTTATTATATCTCATGATTTACATATCTATTGCTTATATAGTTTCTTCTATGAGAAACTAGACTCAATAAGATTTAATTTGATATTTTTTCATCTTCTAATTCGATTTATACAATTTATGGTGATTTTTCAAATTTAGTCTACTGCTGCTGTCCAAAACTGTTTTGGTGCAAACTGCTTATTACCAATTTCCCCCTAAGCTTTCAATAAATGATAATTTCATCCCTGCTCAATTAACTTCTCAATTGAGCTGATTTCTCTCAATTAAAATTTTATTCTATCACTTTAAACTACTTTATAACCTTTGGAAATCAGAATTTCAGTAATAGACTTTAATTCCAAATATTTTCACAATTTAGATCCTAAAATCAATTTCTATTGGAATTACCTAATAAAATCATCTCATAAACAATTTAAAGCTTAAATTTCATGCTAATTCATCATAAACTTACAGCACTCAACCATGGTAGCTTTCAATTTCATCCATGAAATCAAAAACTAATGAATTTAATAGTAGGACCTAGTTGTAAAAGTCTTAAAACACAAAATTACAAGAAACAGGCAAGGATTAACTTACTTGCAGTAAAAATATGAAAAAATAGCTTAAGGAAACCCTTCTATGGTGTTTTTGCTGATGTGAATGCAGAAAAATAAAGAGAAATCTAGATAATTCCACTTTAGTCCTAGCTTTATTAAGTAAATTTTGCAATATTCCAATTTTGCCCTTAATTCTCCTTATTTTCTTGCTGATTTCATACCCTTGCCGTCCAGCCCAAATAGACCTTGGGTCTATTTTCCTTTTAAGCCCTCTTTTTTTTAATCATTTAAACTATTTAATCATTTTTCATAATCTTGTATTTGTTACAATTTAGTCCTTTTTATTTAATTACATACTCAAGCGTTAAAATTTTCTAACGAAATTTTAATACCACATTACTAACATTTTATAAATATTTATAAAAATATTTCCTACTCAATTTTATGAGATCAAGGTCTTGATACCTTGTTTTTACCCAATTCCTTCAATAATTCCTTTTTCTAACAACCACTAAATCGGTAAGATTTTTCTATCGATATTTTAATACGATTTTCCTATCATATAAATATTCATGCAAAAATATTAAAATAAATTTCTCTTTAAATCGGATTTATGGTTACGAAACCATTGTTCCGATAACCTTGAATTTAGGCCATTACAACTCTCTCCCCCTTTTAAGGATTTTCGTCCTCGAAAATCTTACCAGTAAAGAGGTTTGGATATTGTTTCCTCATTGCCTCCTCCGGTTCTCATGTCGCTTCCTTAATCCCGTGTTTTTGCCACAATACTTTCACCAAATTTATTTTTTTATTTCTAAGCTCCTTTGTTTCCCGTGCTAATATCTTGACCGGTTCTTCACTGTAAGTCATATCCGGCTGAATCTCCACTTTCGTTGGAGAAATAACATGTGAAGGATCTGACCGATATCTTCGTAGCATAGACACATGAAAAACATTATGAATTCTATCGAGTTCCGGTGGTAACGCCAATCGATAAGCGACCGGTCCAATTCTTTCTATAATTTCATATGGCCCGATAAATCTTGGACTCAATTTACCCTTTCGACCGAATCAGAGAACTTTCTTCCAAGGAGACACTTTCAGGAATACCTTGTCACCGACCTGAAATTCAATCTCTTTTCGTTTAAGATCGGCATATGACTTTGGCGATTAGAGGCCGCTTTCAAGCTATTCAGAATCACTTTTACTTTTCTTGTTTCCGAATCAAATCAACCCCATATATCTTCTTTTCACCGAGCTCATCCAATATAACGGTGTTCTACATTTTCTACCATACAAAGCTTCATACGGAGCCATTGTATCTTGATGATAAGCTGTTATTGTAAGCAAATTCAATCAAAGGTAGATATCTCTCCCAATTGCCTTCAAACTCTAGTATACAACATCGAACATATCTTCCAATACTTGAATTACACTTCAAAGTTGGCCATCTGTCTAAGGATGAAATGCGGTCTTTGAAATACAACTAAGTACCCAAAGCTTCTTGCAATTTGTCCCAGAAACGAGACGTAAATCGGGGATCTCTATCTGATATAATGGAGACAGGCACTCCATGTAGCCTGACAATCTCAGATATGTATAGTTCAGCCAGTTTATCTAAGGAATAATCCATACGTACCGGAATAAAGTGTGCTAACTTTGTCAATCGGTCAACAATCACCCAAATAGCTTCTTTTTTCCTCGGAGACAACGGTAACCCTGATACAAAATCCATAGTGATTCTTTCCCATTTCCATTCCTGTATAGTAATTGGCTGAAGTAACCCCGAAGGTACCTGATGTTCAGCTTTAACTTGCTGACATATTAAACATTTTGATACAAACTCAGAAATATCATGTTTCATACCTGGCCACCAGTACATCTTCTTCAAATCATTATACATTTTATTACTTCCCGGATGTACAGACATAATACCACTGTGAGCCTCGTGTAAAATCTTCTGTATGAGCTCTGAATTCTTGGGTACACATACCCTATCTCTGAATAATAAACAATCATCAACCCCAACTTGAAATTCAGAATCAGTACCTGACTCACATTGTGCCCGTTTAACCTGTAACTTCTCATCATTCTTCTAAGCTTCACATATTTGCTGTAAAAATGTTGGTTTAGCTCTCAATTCAGCTATGATTGAACCATCATCAACCAAAGACAATTGAGCATTCATAGATCGCAAAGCAAATAGAGATTTTCGACTCAAAGCATCAGCCACAATATTAGCCTTACCGGATGGTAATCAATAATCAAATCATAGTCCTTTATCAATTCAAGCCACTGCTACTGTCTCAAATTCAAATCTTTCGTGTCATCAAATATTTCAAGCTTTTATGATCGGTATAAATATGACATTTCTCACCAGTATTGGTAATGCCGCCATATCTTGGTATAAATACAATAGCAGCTAATTCAAGATCATGTACCGGGTAATTTCTTTCATGTGGTTTAAGTTGTCTTGAAGCATAGGCTATTACTTTACCTTCTTGCATCAAGACACAACCTAAACCATTTAATGAGGCATCACTGTAAATAACAAATTCCTTACCCGGTTCAGGCTGCACTAATACTGGTGCTTTCATTAGTAGATCTTTCAATCGGTTGAAACTCACCGACATTCATCAGTTCACTCGAACTTTACATCTTTCTGCAATAATCGAGTCATCGGAGAAGCTATCATAGAAAATCCTGCACAAATCTTGGTAATAACCGGCTAAACCCAAGAAACTTCTAACCGGATATATTCTTGGTGGACTCCAATTGACAATAGTGAGATTTTACTTGGATCTACCCTAATGCCTTGACGGATACAATATGTCCAAGAAAACCCACTTCTCAAGCCAAAATTCACATTTCTTGAATTTAGCATATAAGCGCTTCTCTCATAAAATTTACAACACAATTCTCAAATGCTCGCATGTTCTTCTTCATCTCGAGAATAGACCAAAATATCATCAATGAAAACTACCACGAACCTGTCTAAATATGGTGCGAGTATCGATTCATCAAATCCATAAATACTACGGTGCATTAGTCATTAAACGGCATAACCGAAACTCATAATGCCCGTGCACAGTTCGAAAGTCGCCTTTGGCATATCGACTCCTTTACCAGAATCTGTTAGTAGCCGATCGGAGATCAATCTTTGAAAATATAGTAACACCTTTTAGTGATCAAATAAATCATCAATCCGGGCAGCGGTACTTATTCTTTGTAGTTACTTTATTAAGTCGTCGATAATCAATACACAATCTCAAAGACCCGTCTTTCTTTTTCACAAATAGAACCGGAGCACCCCAAGGTGAATAACTCGGTCGGACAAAACCTCTATCAACAAGTTCTTGCAACTGTGTCTTTAATTCCTTTAATTCTATAGGAGCCATCCGGTACGGAGCTATGGAAATCGGAGTAGTTCCCGGAATCAAATCTATAGAGAATTCCACTTCCCTTTCTGGTGGCAACCCTGGTAATTCCTCTGGAAACACATCAGAAAATTCGCATACCATCGCTTTGCACGTATCTTTGACTCGAGATACCTTGGTGTCGAGTACATAAGCAAGAAAAGCATCATACCCTTTTAACATACCTACAAAGAATAAGCGAAATCACATCAGATAATCCCTCTGTTTGATCATATTTAACCCGGAGTAATTCGCCATTCTGACACTTCAACACAATATATTTCTGTTTACAGTTTACTACTGCATCATGCTGAGTTAACCAATCCATGCCCAATATCACATCAAACTCATCAAATGGCAGTAACATCAAATTAGCCATAAAACAATAACCTCTTACCATCAGTGGACAATTTTTACAAATTTTATCCACCAAAATAGATTGGCCAAAGGGGTTCGAGACTTTAACCACAAATTCAGTAGGTTCAACAGATAAATCTTTAACGCATGCAAGCTTTACACATATATATGAATGCGTAGAACCGGCATCAATTAATGCAGCAATATTAGTATCAAGTAAAGAAAATGTACCGATAATAACATCGCATTGAGGCATCTCCTCCGTACGAATGACATATGTCCTAGCAGGCGCTCGTGTCTCAAGCCTACTTGTAGTATCTTTTGTAGCTCCTCGGCTACCACTGACATTACCGGATGGTCGAGATGGTCTACCCCTCAAAGATGGATTCTTGGGCTTCGATATCTATTCAAACTTCTTTTCACCCCTTTCGGACAATCTCGAGGAAATGATCAAAAGAACCACATCGGTAACAAGCCCGCTCTTAAATCGACATTCACCAAAATGAGCTTTATTACAATATTGGCATCTCGGCTTAGGGGTACCAACACTGCCAACATTGGTCACTGATGGAATGAAAGGTCTTGGATTATTGCGTTGAGAACGTCGCTCTCTGCTCGAATACCCAGTGATTGAGGTAGAACTATCCTGGTACTTCTTCAATTTCTTTGGAGCAGAAAATTGGGATTTTCCCATTGGTCTTTTACTAAAAATTCGAGTTTCCTCTCATTTGATTCTTTTCTTTGCTCAATTCTTACGCTTTATAAGCTCGCTCTCGCTTAATGTAGCAAACTCTCGAATTTCAAGAATTCGATAAGTAGCTTAATTTCTTCATTTAACCCTTCTTGAATCGTTTGCACATTTCACTTACATTGTACCCATTCTCGAGCATATTTACTCAACCGAACAAATTCTCTTTCATACTCGAATCTTGATCTATTGCCCTGTTTCAGCTCAAGAAATTCTTTTCTTTTCTGATCAAGGAATCTCTGACTGATATATTTCTTTTTGAACTCGGTCTGGAAGAATTCCCATGTAATTTCTTCTTTCGGAACAACTGAAGCTTTAGTATTCCACCAATGATAAGCTGTGTCTTTTAGCAGTGAGACGGCACATTTTAAACATTCTTCTGGTGTGCAAGATAATTCTTCCAAAACCCGAGTAGTATTCTCTAACCAAAATTCAGCCCGTTCGGGATCATCATCAACTGCTGCTCGAAATTCTTCGGCCCCATATTTTCAGATTTTATCAACTGGAGCTTTCCCTTTTCTGACAGATTCAGTACCTGTACCCTGTGGAATCTCGGGAACCGGTGGAGGAACAGGAGGGGGAGCTTGAGTTTCTTTGCCTTTGTAGGGTTAGTTCTTATGTACTGAGTAAACCATTCATTCATCATTTGAAAGAAGGCTATTTTTGCCTCCTCCCCTTGACCCTCTATACCGGGCCTTCTACTGCTAGTTTCTTCTCTTTGTCTTTGAAGCCGAGCATGACTCCGACTTCTTGATTGAGCTTCGGTCGGATGACATTACTATAAGGAAAACACAATTTAAATGGTCAGGAGATATCACACTATCAAAAATAATTTAAATGGCATGTATAGCTAATCCGTATTCGCTATGTCGGTCCTAGAACCGGCTAAACCGTAGCTCTGATACCAACAAATGTAACACCCCCTACCCGTATTCATTGTCAGAATAGGGTACAAGGCATTACCAGAGTTTACGATTTTTTTATATAGCCCCTTTATAAATATCTAACATTCCCTGCAAATTTTAAACCGAGACCAATCCACATCAACCAATCCAATTCAACATATTTTCAAAATAGATTCATGCATATTTATAAGATAACATCAACACATACCAAGCCAATGTTTGCTAGCCATACCAATGGCTGACCTTACATTCATTTTATATTAACATTACTTTATTAGCTTATACATGCCATTGATTTCCAAAATAAAGTTTCTTTATATACCGAAACCTTGAGGCTGATAGTGTGATGTATCTCCTACCGAATCCGACCTCCGAGCTCTTAACACTATAAAACAGGGAAAAGAAAACAGGGTAAGCACTTTGTGCTTAATAAATCCATGTAACAAGAATTATACTTACCTAACATTTTCAATACAATGCAATAAACATTCATATATCCATTCAATGCATTATTACCCTAACATACACAAGCTCAACATTCAAGTTAGTTCAATAATTTCCATGTATCAATAATATATACCATGATTGATGAGCTCATCAATACCATGATTTCCATTTCTTTGTTATATTTCCATATTTATCCCATTGAATTACTCGGAATTTCGATGGATTTTCAGAGGTACACTTTAGTGTACAAATCCGAGTCCGTCAATTCATATTCATGTGCGCACATTTTCATTTCAGAGAGCACACTCCCGCGAACCTCATCCTTACAGCGGGATTACCAGTCCAGGCTAAATCCCCTATAATGTAAACTCATAGAGTATTGTCGAGATTACCGGTCGAGCTAAATCACAACGACAATTACTCTAATGAGCTTGGATCTAAATTACCAGTCCAGGCTAAATTCAGACCCCAATTCGGATTACCCGTTAGGGCTAAATCCATTTTCCACATATTCTTCAGGAGGGCTATATCAGGATAGGATCACCCGTCCGGGCTAGATCCTTTTACCGTCAATTCCTTTTCGAGATCCATCAATTTTCCTTTCATTCAACCGAGATTTCTTCCCTTTTATCAAATATATCAATGTTTCATCAATTTTCATACAATGAACATTCAAATTATATTCATATCAATAACATACATTTCAAGCATTTAAGAAGATAATTCAAGTTACATGAACTTACCTCGATACTAGTTAGTATACAAAAGCTACTAATCCGGGACTTTTCCTTTCCTCGATCTAGCTTCGTATTTGAGTTTTCGGATCTAAATAAATAAATTCAATCATCAATTCAATACATTTCATGTTCACATGTAGCATTTTCAATAATTCTATTATTATTTTAGTTCATTCAAAACTGTCTACTTGAGTCATAGTCACTAAATTATTTTTATCTTGCGCTACAGAACTCCAAATTAGGATCCGTTAATTTTCTCTGAAACCAGACTCACATATCTTCTTTCCATAAAATTTTCAGAATTTTTTGTTCAGCCAATAAGTACAGTTTATTCTTTAAATTCACCCCTGTTCTGCTGTTTGACAGTTCTGACCCTTCTTCACTAAAAATTAGTTATCTCTTCATACAGGATTCGGATGATATTATAGTCTATTTCTATTAAAAATAGACTCATTCATGATTCTAAACATATAAGTTTAAGCCCCTAATTATTTTTATTCAAATTTTTATGATTTTCTAAAGTAAAAACAGGGGAACCCGAATTCATTCTGACCTTGTCTCACAAAATTTATTATATCTCATTATTTACATATCTATTGCTTACATCGTTTCTTCTATGAGAAACTAGACTCAATAAGCTTTAATTTCATATTTTTTTCATCTTCTAATTCGATTTCTACAATTTATGGTGATTTTTCAAATTTAGTCTACTGCTGCTGTCCAAAACTGTTTTGGTGCAAACTGCTTATTACCAATTTCCCCCTAAGCTTTCAATAAAAGATAATTTCATCCCTGCTCAATTAACTTCTCAATTGAGCTGATTTCTCTCAATTAAAATTTTATTCTATCACTTTAAACTACTTTATAACCTTTGGAAATCAGAATTTCAGTAATAGACTTTAATTCCAAATATTTTCACAATTTAGATCCTAAAATCAATTTCTATTGGAATTACCTAATAAAATCATCTCATAAACAATTTAAAGCTTAAATTTCATGCTAATTCATCATAAACTTACAGCACTCAACCATGGTAACTTTCAATTTCATCCATGAAATCAAAAACTAATGAATTTAATAGTAGGACCTAGTTGTAAAAGTCTTAAAAACACAAAATTACAAGAAACAGGCAAGGATTAACTTACTTGCAGTAAAAATATGAAAAACTAGCTTAAGGAAACCCTTCTATGGTGTTTTTGCTGATGTGAATGCAGAAAATAAAGAGAAATCTAGATAATTCCACTTTAGTCCTAGCTTTATTAAGTTTTATTATTTATTTATTAGTATATTTCATTTGGTTTGGTTATTACATTTTTATTTTTTATTGTATTTCATTTGGTTTGGTTATTTTATTTTTTTTCTACCCTTATTATCCTTATTCATGTTCGATCATTGTGATGTGGTTACATAACTAGCATAGCAACTCGTTTTTATTTCGTTTTTAAATCATATCATATTTTATTCGACACATCACAGTTTTTGTTTCAAGATAAGCAAACCCTTCGTGTTCTAAGGTTCGAAAGGAGTCGTGCCCTAACTTACTGGGTTTCGATTTCTCTTTTCGAGTCTTAAGAACCCATTACTTTCTTTTTAACAGTTGAATAAAAACTTATTCTTGAGACTTCAAGATCGTCGTGTCCTAACTTACTGGATGGGACGTTTTGTTATCTCGAGATAAGGATTTTAAAAGAATAAAGGCAATATTCCGTGTTTGGTATTTTGGGAAATCGAGCCCTAACTTACTGGGTTCCGATTTTCCATTAGCCCAAATAACCGAGTATCCTTCTTGGATTTGAACTCATCAATTTTGAAAGTCAAAGGACAAGCTCAATTTTGGGGGATTTGAAATGTCGTACCCTAACTCACTGGGCGTGACATTTTACTTCCTCGAGATAAGAGGGTCTGATTGCTCATATTTTATTCAAGTTTTTCCTTAAAAATAAAAGGAATCGTATTTCTAAATTTTCGATATTAGGACATTAATCAATTAATACGGTGCCAATTTTGGGCGTTGCGAGGGTACTAATCCTTCCTCGTGCGTAACCGACTCCCGAACCAGTTTTCTTAAAATTCGTAGACCAAAATATTTTTAAAGTGGCCCAATCACACTTCCAAAAAGATTGGTGGCGACTCCATTTTCATATTTTAAAGTCGGCCCGTTTTCAAACAAAAAATGGTTTCGACAACCAGAATTAGACTTACCAATCATATTTAACATTTAAACCATATAATAGCATACTTTCCATCAATTTTGGCATTTTGCCTAATCACATACATTCAATCAAACATGTTAGTCATAAATATATCAATATGCATTGATGAGCTCATCATGCCATGTTCTATCAATTTTTTCTCTTTTCTTCTCATATTTCTCATGTCACCTTATATATTTTTATCCGTTGAATTATTGAATTTCCAAATGGATATTTTCGATAATACACTTAAGGTATACAATACTATTGTCCGTCAATTCATATCCAGTAGTACCATTTAAGGTACACTCTCGAGCCACATATCATACAGCAGAATTACCAGTCCAGGCTAAATTCTGTCTGTAACATATACTCTAAGAGTTTTGTCAGGATTACCAATTTAGGCTAAATCCTTTCAGTGACAAAGAATTCTCTATAGAGTTTATTCTGGATTACCAGTCCATGCTAAATCCAGTCAATTAGGATTACTAGTCCAGGCTAAATCTTAATTGAAACTTATACTCGAGATGCTCATTTTGAATTACCCGACCGGGCTAAATCCATTCTGCAATACATGCAGTTCTATCAGGAAAATCACCTATCCATCGAAATTCATTATTCAAACGGAACTTTGCCCCCTTTTTTTTTCAATTTAGTTCAAGAATAAACATAATTCTTGCATCATAATTTCCGTACATTATACACAAGCAATTCTATATCTCATATTTTATACAATACCACATTCAATTCAATATATTTTCATGCTCATTTAAGTTATACGAACTTACCTCGATAATAATTCGTACTCAATAATCTACTAATCCGAAATCTTTTCTTTTCCTCGATCCAATTCTTTGTTCGATCTTTCGAATCTATATAATTAAATTTAATCATCAATTCAATACATTTCATATTCAATTTAACTCAATTTACATGTTAGGCAAAATTATCATTTTGCACCCATACTTTTCATAAATTCCAAATTCAACCCTAGGCTCGGAAAAGGAAATTCATACAATTTAATCCTTATTTCCAGCCTAGCCGAATTTTACATACTGCTATAACAGCCCATGACTTCCATAAAAATCAAAAATTTATCATGGATTTTATCATTTTTCAATTTAGCCCCTAATTCAATTTTCCATTAAAATTCCCTTTGAAAAAGTTGTTTATTCATCAACAACCTTTCATTTTCTACCATAAACTTATAAATTTCAACATTTTCATCCATGGAAAATTTTCTATACATCGAAATATTTTCAAATTAATTCCCCAAATAGAGAAACTGAACTTTCCCGATCTCAAAAATATCAAAATTACTAAAAACGGGACAAGAGAATTTACCAATTTATGCCTTGAAAGTTTCTTTTCTCTCTTCTAGGGTTTCCATATATTTTTGAGGTTGAAGTATAAAATGATGTTATTTCATTTTAATTTAATTATAATCTTTTAATTTTCCTATTTTTAATTTAATCCTTAGCCTCTTCTAATTTTTCCATGGATGATTCATCAAAATATCTACAAATATTTCATCAATGGTCTAATTACCATTTAAGGATATAAAGTTTTGAATTCCATAGCTATTTAACCCATATAGCTACTAGAATTCAAATTTGACATTTTATGCAATTTAGTCCTTTCTACAACTAAACACATAATCGATAAAATTTTCTTATCAAAATTTTCATGCAAGCTTTCTATCACATTACCAATCATTTCATAATATTAAAATAATTTATCTTTCTAGCTCGAATTTGTGGTTACGAAACCACTGTTCCGATTTCACTGAAATTGGGCTATTACAAATATACTTAGAATTTTATTCAAATAATAAATCTATTTAAATTATAATTATTTTTAAATGCATAATTATCACACCCTCTATTTTATTTCATTTTTAACTAACAATTCTAAATTAAGTATTATAATTATTTTAAAATGTAAAATTAACATTATGATGGAAAATAAAGGCATTTTCGTCAATTCAAAAGCTTTTCCATCACATGTGTTGAATGTGATTTTATACATTTAAATCTTAATTAGTTTTAAACAACTTATTTTTAATTATTTTTACTTATTAATGATAATTTCTCTTAATTTTGAAATAATATACAAATTTGGAACTAAATAAGAAATTAAACTATAATGTTAATTTGAAAATAATAAAAGGTAAACTACATCATTAGTCACTAAACTATGGATAAGTTTTTATTTTGGTTACTAAACTAAAAAAAAGTTACAATTTGGTTACTGAACTGCAAAAAAGTTTTTATTTAAGTTAGTGGGTTGTTAAAATTGATGCTATATGACCTGCTGCATCAATAAAAAATTCTCCTTCCCTTCTATTCTACAGTTTAGTTTTCTTTCATAAAACAACTTTAGATGTCATGAATCTACGAACCAAAATTTAAACAACTTTTTTCTTTGATCTCGACACTAACCCTCAAATCGACTTCGATCTAAGGTATGTTCTTCTTCTAGTTGATGGGTATTGATCTACCATACCAATCATCGAATCATCGTTTCGAGCTCGCTGGCAAAACTTTTTAAAAAAAAAAAACTTAACAACCTAGTGACTCAAATAAAAAACTTCTGAGTAGTTCAGTGAATTTAATGAAAATTTTCAAATAATTCAGTCACCAAATTATAACTTTTTAAAATTATATGACCAAAATGAAAACTTACCCATAGTTTAATGACTAATGGTGTAGTTTACCCATGATAAAATTAGGTAAAGCAACATATAACAATTATAATAATAGTTCATTATAAATACAAAAGATGTTTACACTAATTTAATAAACACATTTATTAATAGTGATTAAAGAAATTATTGAAATTTGACTTTATTTTCAAAACAAACCCACAAAATATTTTTCACCTAATGAATAGATAATAATAAAAAAAAAAAGACTTTAAGAGTTCTTACTTCATATAATATAAAAATTTACAGAAAAATTTAAAATTAATATCATAATATTATATTAGCTCATCATGAATTAAAATAATCTTTAATCATTCTCCAATGTCATTGTTATTGAATACGATTTAATATTGCCTCTTGAAAAACAGTTACTTTAATACTTAATTTTTTTATATAATTCTAACTTATTAATGCTAACCATCTTTATTTTCATCAATAATTTTTTACTCATATTTTATACTTAAGTAATAACTTTATTTTAAAATTAGCACAATATTTTAACTAATAATTCTAAATTAAATTATAATATTTTTAAAGTTAATTTAGTAACATGATGGAAAATAAATAGTATTCTTATCAATTCAAAAATTTCTTCAAACTTGTGCTTTTATATATATATATATATATATATATATACATTATGTTGAGACTTGAACTAATTGCTAAACTGCAAGAACAAAGTTTAAGCATAAGTGACAAGGAACAACAAAATTGCTTATACAGTTTAATTTCCTATATCTGTTAAGTTTAGCTTAGTGAGATGAATTTATTGTCTTTGAACTTAATACAACTGATGATCCTAATTCTAACACACCCCAATGAAGAATCATCACACTTTTGTACAAGAAAGACTAAATCTCTCACCACTAAGTTCTTTCCTAAAGAACTTAGATCGTAAAATTAACAACAAAAGTTTTACTAACTCAAATGCACTCGATCAAATAAAGTTCCTCAATAAATTGATAAGTGCTCTCAATTTTGTGTACATAAACCTATACAAATCTCTCAAATAAATAAATAAAAATTTTAGACATGTTAACATATAAAGATTAATCAAAATTAGTTTTAAACAACACCTAAAATAGCTAAATATAATATAATAATGACCAAAGTAAGATGGATTATTAGAAAGTAAGTCGTCAAGTTTTGTCTTAATCCAACATCATTGATCCAATGAATTTGGTACAATCAATCTAATACAATCTCCAAGATATGTTTATCAAGGTGAATTAATCTTCATAGATGGACTTGAATTATTCTAAGATATCAGTAAAGTCTAAAATTTTATTTCAATAAATTGCCAATCTTTCAAATATGATAAGTTAATTTCTGGGACGCAATAGTAATGGAAATAGACACTTCCATTAACACATTGCAATCACTTCTCTAATGAAAAGTCTCATTTATACCCTAAAAAATCCAAATACAATTGATTAAAACATAAACGCCGTGGGTGATTAAGCACGACGCCAGTTGGATCCGAATGACAAAACAAATTAACCAAATCAATTGGGGATTTAGTATTTGCCCTTGGATAATCAATAATCTGCAACAGGTTAAACTACGACAAAACAGCTCTCCACATGTGGTATATATCAGATAAATTCCAACAGGTATGTGATGTTCTCTTACATATAACAAATGTGTGTATATATATATATAAGAGATTGATTAGGCATGTGGGACTTTAGCAAGAACGTAAACTCTTGTTATATACCAATTTTAAACTTCTTTTAGCAGAAAATGATGCCGCTTTTCCTATGAGAGCCACTTCATCAGTAATCAACAAAGAGACGTATTATTTCAGATAAATATGCATGATAATTCTTACCTTTCTGTTTTCATCATTTTGGCTCTCCTTTGTTTGTGAAATCCTGACAAGCCGAACAGTTAGATGTTACTGCTTCCATGACCAATTCCATCAGATTCCAGGTATGCGTTTCAACCAGGATGATTGAATAAGTCACCTGTCAAGCCAAAAAAAGTATACATTCAGTAAATAAGAAACATCCATTTGAGTTTGAAGGGTTGTATATAGTTAAGAGGTTAAACTATATGTACATGAACGTGAATCAAGATGGTGGAAATTGTGACTGTAGCCAACACCATTGAATCCATGTATCCATTTTAACCAAGATGGGAAATAAGGTGGTCATATCTTAGGCTAAAAAGAATAGAACTTTACTTGCAGACTGCTAATCTTTCATACTTTTCAGGAGTAAATGAGTGCAAATGTTTGGGTTGATAATAATTCAGCAAAAAATATGTACATTGGAAAAAAGATCTTTTGTCCGGGGAGTTGTATAGAAACTTTGAGGTTAAAGTGCACATGAATTTAGACAAAAGAAAAGAAGATAAAAAAGTGGAAATTAACAACGGCTGTTTTACTTGAATCAACTATAATGTTGCATTAAGATGCAATTATGGGCTGCCATGAAAAAAACCGAAGTTATAGCAGTAAAGAAGGGAGCTCTGAGTGTTCATGAAGTGAAAACCTAAATGATGTGAAGTATGTACAGAAGATTAGACGTGCTTCGTAAGTTTAGGCTTTTGATCATATGAGCTTCTGATTACTCAGCACGATTGGAACACAATTTAAGTGACACGTTAGTAAAAAAATCTACCAAAGAAATGATTCAACGAATGCATAATGTTTTTTTTTTTTCATTTTGTTGTAAATTAATAATTTTGTGAACAATAACAATTTTATCGATCAGATATAATAAGAATTTATAATTCATATATTTTAGACTCTTATTGCTTTATTTTTATTAAGTGAAATATAATGTTTTTAGTTAAGTTTGCATGTTTAGTGTCTGATTTTCATACATTAGCATATTTTAGGCCCTTCTATTTTATAATTCAACTACACATGCTCGTGGGGACATTTTGGTACTAAGAGAACTGCTCGTAAGATACTAGATTGCAGACTCTTTTGGCCAACTTTATTTCATGACTGTTATGTGCTCTGTAGAAGCATGTGAAAATTTCAGAGATTCAGAAATCTAGGATATAGAGATCAAATGTTTTTGAGGATAGGTCGAATTAAATTGTATATTTTCATGATAGTAAAAATATAATTTCATCATTTTAATAGTCTATATCTTTTTAATTTTAAATAATTAAATTAATATTTTATCATTTTGAGAGACTAAAGTATAATTTTATCATTACTAATTTAAAATTTATAAATTATAAAAATCTAAATAAAAATTTTCCCATCTTAGGGGTCGGGCTCTGTTACCCTTGACTCGCCACTGCATCTATCTTTACTTGTGAAGTTTTTTATGTATTTGGCATTGAATTTATGAGACCTTTTCCTCCCTCTCAAGGTAATTTATACATTATTCTAGTGGTTGATTGTGTTTCAAAGTGGGTTGAAGCTAAGGCGACTAGAACTAACAATGTTAAAAGTTGTTGTAAATTTTGTCAAATCTTTTTTTTTCAAGTTTCAGTATCTCGAGAGCTTTGATAAGTGACCAAGCACTCACTTTTGTAACAAGGTGGCATTCATTTATTAATTAGAATTGTTAAATTTATAGTTGTTTTATTGATTCTAATACTAGTAGCTAGCAAACAACCTAGTTGGATATAATACAAATATGCATTTTATGTTGTGTGGGCATGTAATCTAATTTAAATAAACTCGCTTGTGTGTATTTCTTAATTAGAATTAAGTCTCTCTCGTTTTTAATGTTATTAGCAAGCTAAACCCTAAGCGTAAATATTAAGGTTGTTTACTAATTAGAGAAATAATTTAAACGAGTTTTCCTCTTTCTATTTACTTTATTTGTTTTTATTTTAAAAGATAAAAGTTATTACTGATTTTTATGGACACGATCTGCTCACTACAATATGTTAAATTTGTATTGTTTTAGTACGATTTTATTTTTGTAAGTCTCGACAACCACACAAGATGACATTCTCGTTCTAGAAATAGCTAGGTTAGGTTAGACTCCATCTTTGAAGCTTTGCCCTCTTCTTGTATAGGGGTATAATTGAAGCACATACTACATATAGATGATTATAGTTTAGTTGGATTACAAGGAAAGAATGAACTTAAAAGGAGCCTTAATTATTCTACTCAAAGAGAAGCATTTGGGACAAGCCTGAACATACCCTTTCTTGTAGATGTTCATTAACCTTACTAAAGCAGTCTATAACCTAAGGAAATTCCCGTTTCCAAGCATCACCAGGTTAAGGCACTATTCATGGTTCATAAAAAAATGGCTCAAATGATGTAGAAAAGACCAAAAACAGGACTATTACACTTCGAGGAAAAGAGAAAGAAATTGAAATAATGACAGTTCTGCAACATTTATGCTAGTCTCATAATTACATTGATTTCAATGATGCATAATAGCAACTAGGTTTGGGCATAGTTTCCGGGTACTCGTAGAATTAGTAGGAAAGCAGAAAGTTTTTCTAAGCTAATTTATAAATGAAACACATGCCTTCAAATGGTACGAGATCAATTGCAGTTATCTCAGTCGCTTAATCAACTATAAAGATAAAAAAGGTGAAGCTGGTGCAAAGGTATTATTCTAGAGAATGATGAAGGGCACATGCATTGCCCTCTATGGTATTCATGGTATATGGTGGAGCTTTATGAAGGTAGTCTTTACTTTTAATTCTAACCTAAGATCATTGATGTATATAGGTGCAACACTAGACAAGTAGGAATATCAAAGTGGTGAGAGGACCATTGAGATTGTTAATTTCATCGTTGTCAACTAACTTTGAAAGGAAAATATAATGATGGATTAAAAGAGGTATGTCAGTGTTGTTGCAGCTTTGAAAGCCTTCAAGAACACGCACTATAACCATCGATCCTTTGGCCGGCCACCAATTTTTCAAAGTTATGTCAGCCTCTACTACACTATTTAACCCCAAACCAACATTATGGTTATTCAATAGGAGACAATGGCTACTTGTCATCTTCAATCCTTCCGGGTCCTAATCCTTGCAGTTTCACTTTATTTTGCTCACACAACAACCACATCTCATGTAATTTTATACCCAATAAAGTGCTTCTTCCACTTAAATGATCATCTCAATATCTGACTAATCTCATGTTATTTTATCCATGCAGGTTTACATAGTTTATTTAGGTATCAACCAATTCCATGACCCCATACTGACTTCCAAGCTTCATATTCAAGTCCTCTCTGATGTGTTTGCCAGGTTTTTGCTTCTAATACTCGTATATTTTATAGTAAACATGTCTTTAATCTACAAAATTCCTTCTCTAACTTAATTTCTTTCAGTGAAGAAGATGCCAAGCGGTCCATCCTCTATAGCTACAGCAATAGTTTCTCGGGGTTTTCAGCAAAGCTCAATTCATCTCAAGCAACCATATTGGCTAGTAATTAGCTAAATTTTCCGTTTTATATATAATATATAAAGCTTGCTAGTTCCTGAAGTAAATTTCTGATAAGTAAGAATTGTTGCAATGAAGAGAAGAAAATATTGCGTGCAGGGATGGACAAAGTAGTATCAGTCTTCAGGAGCAAGACACTAAAGTTGCACACAACAAGAAGCTGGGATTTTCTTGGCCTTACTCTGAATGAAACTCGAGTTACTCCGATGGAATTCACCAACGGTCAAGACGTAGTTGTTGGGATCTTTGATACAGGTATTCAACCAGCATATACATATTCCCTCATTTATATATCAAGTTCAAATAAACTCTTTCCCTGCACTAGTTAGTGGCTTCCTTCTTTATACAAATGTAAACGGATTATTGTTGCATAAAAGGAAAGAAAGAGAAAAAGATGCTGTAATATTCAATGGCATCCTGCCTTATATGTCTGTAATGTTTTTCAATCTTTAAGGCGTATGGCCAGAATCTGAAAGTTTCCAGGAAAAGCCTGGCATGAGACCAATTCCATCATCTTGGAAAGGAGTATGTGTTGAAGGAGAAAAGTTTGAGCCCGCAAAAGCATGTAACCGCAAATTAATTGGTGCACGCTACTATCTCAAAGGGATTGAACAAGAGTATGGGCCTCTTAACATGAGCGGTAACCCTGAATATAGATCAGCAAGAGACTTTCTCGGTCATGGAACGCATACCGCTTCTACAGCAGCAGGGTCTATAGTAAAAATGCTAGCTTCTTTGGAATTGGCCAAGGTACTGCTAGAGGTGGCGCACCCTGGGCAAGGGTTGCAGTGTACAAAATATGCTGGGGCATAAATGGTGTAGGGAGTTGTACAGAAGCTGATATCTTAGCAGCTTTTGATGATGCTTTGCATGACGGTGTTCATGTAATCTCAGCCTCATTTGGTGCAACGCCTCCATTGTCCCCATTCTTCGCATCGAGTGCAGATATTGGCTCATTCCACGCAATGCAACTTGGTATTACTGTAGTGTTCTCTGCAGGGAATGATGGTCCAGAGCCATCTCTAGTCCAAAATGTTGCACCATGGTCCCTTTGCGTAGCTGCTTCAACTATTGATAGAAGTTTTCCAACTGAAATTGTCCTTGACAGTAACTTCACCATAATGGTAACTGATATGATCTTTCGCCAAAACCTACAATTCCTACAAATAAAAATGAGTTTTATTAAAACACAGATTGTAGCACTAGTCAAAGCTAAACAAGCCAAGAAAAAGTTCAATGCTTAACAAAATATAAACTATGAAAACACTAAAGTCAAACTTAGAGACATAGTTCCCAAAGATGATCCATAATCCTGCAATAATGCCTTTGAGAGCAAAACCGCACAGGGCACACCAAAACACTCTAAAAAAGATAGTAAGCTCGTAAGATCAAATCAAAAAATTCTCAAGGAACAAAGGAATTATTTTAGACAAAAAGAAACAAGATTAGGTTCCATTACCATTTGAGGCATGCCATGAACATTAAATCACCAACTTGTGCCAAGCCGTTCCCTTTATCTACTATGTGCATATGGTATTACTTGTACTGATTTAATCTTAATTCCTTAGGGTCAAAGCATAATCAGCAAAGAAATCAAAGGCAGACTGGCGAATGCAATCACTTATTTTGTTGATGGGTGATCTCTCTCTTACCTGAATCTGTCAGTGATATATATATATATATATGCAAAAGTACAAAGGGTTAATCATTTGAAGAAAATAATCAATTCAAACTTCCCTTGCATGAAATCGCTATATGTGTTCTACGTGCAGAGTGTGCAGCTTGGGGAACTGGAACCGAAAACTAGCTACTGGGAGAGTAATCCTATGCTTTTACACTCCAGGACTAGTGTATGAAATAGCACAAGTAGCCGTTAAAACAGCCAAAGGATTGGGTTTGATCTTTGCCGAACCCTTTACCAAGCCAATTGCGGATGTCGAAGATGATATCCCTACACTTCATGTTGACATTAACCAGGGGACTATAATAGGGAACTATCTGGCAGAATCCCTCAAGTATGCAAATTTATCTCAACCAAAGAACAGAAACTATGCACATCTTCTATTCTCCTTCCTTGACATATATATACAGTAAACATGTCTTACAATTGTTTCTGTCATGATCATGCTGAAAGGGTTTCTATCATGAAATCTTTGTTGAATTCAGGCTACCTGTAGTTCAGATATCACCGAGTAAAACAATCATTGGAAAGTCACCTGCGCCAACCGTAGTGTACTTTTCTTCCAGAGGGCCAAGCTCAATATCACCTGACATTCTCAAGGTATGCACAACTTTCTCATTTGAAAGCAAAAGGAATAAAAGGTTTCAATGTTGTTGCTAAGTGTTTGATTGTTTTAATTAATTTTACGTTTGACATGAATGATTACTTTCAGTGATAATGAAGAAACAGGCCAGATGATGATTAGAATAATAACTGTTGGTTTTCTTCTTTTTGGTTTTTATGTAACTGCAGCCAGACATCACTGCTCCAGGAATCAACATATTAGCAGCATGGCCACCACAAACTCCTCCGACTTTGCAGCCGAGCGATGACCGCCTTGTGCGATGGAATTTTCAGTCGGGAACATCGATGTCTTGTCCTCACGTTTCAGGAGTGGGCGCTCTTCTCAAATCTGTCCATCCAGGGTGGTCGCCTGCTGCCACTAGATCTGCCATCATGACCACGGGTACCAAACAAATACGGCACAAGTTTTTACTTTTAGCAAGAGAACATGTTCTTCGTATCCACCATCACTGCCATGGTTTGAGCCCTTTATCACCATTTGATCTTACTGATCCGAATGTGATGCAATTAACATCTTTCCATTTCCTGTAAGTAGTCATGTTTCACCGCTGTACATCTTCATTAATGCCTAAAATGCTCACAAGTCAACGGCAATGGCAGATAAGGGATGAATATGATTAACGAATTTTTATCATTATTATTTTTCTTATGATGTAAGTGAAAACAGAGAAATTTGGGGTACCCTGACAATGGTTTTGCCCTTCCCAGCTTATACAAGAGACGCAAGCCATGATAGCATTCTAGCTGGTGGATCAATGGCAGGTTCAACCCCTTTCGATATGGGTGCTGGCCACATAAACCCTTTGAAAGCAATGGACCCAGGGCTTATTTACGACATGAAAACCAGTGATTACATTCTCTTCCTCTGCAACATGGGATACACGCAAGAACGAATAGAGAGGGTAGTTCTGCCCTCTCCCGGGGTCGATACCAACTGCAAGAACATGCATGGACCAAACGCAAACATAAATTACCCATCCATTAGCGTCCCGAATCTCCGATCCCCCATCACCATCAGAAGGACAGTGAGAAACGTGGGATGTGGGAAGAAAACTACAGTTTATTTCGGTGTCGCCAAGGAGCCTGATGGGGTGGAGGTGGTGATCTGGCCCAGGGTGCTGATTTTTTCGCCCTCCAAGCAAGAAATCTCGTATTACATCACTCTGAAGCCATTGAAAAAGTCAGAAGGAAGATACGATTTTGGAGAAATAGTTTGGTCGGATGGTTTCCACCATGTTAGAAGTCCACTGGTCGTCCTTGTCAATAATTCCGATGATTTCACCATGTAATAAGAAGTCACTTTCAGCATTGCAAGTTTGAGCCCTTTCCAACTTTCCATATATTTGGCTTAATACGGTGATTGACAATAACTAGGCCGATTAATAAACGTTTTTCTTCTTTAATCCTCCTGCCTTGTTTGTTTCCCTTTTTCCCTTCAAAATATGTGCACTGTAAGCTCAATAAATAAATGTGTTTTTTATAAATTAATGAAACATGTATATCAATTTACACCATTATAAAATTTGGGTGTCACTTAATTCACACGTTCTAGAAATACATAAAACTAACATTATACCTCATTAGTCCTGATCCTATTTTAATCACCTCCAGCTTGTTTTTATGTTAATTTAGTCACACTCCACCATTAAATGGTATCAGAAGATTAACAGAGCATTTTCATGTTAGTCAATCTAAAATTAGGATAAACTATCCATCAATCATTTTAAATAAGAGTTGTTCCTATTTTGGTCATCCCAAAATTTTTCGCATAAATACATCGTTAGTCTTTCGTTACCATTTAACAGTAAAGTGACTAATTTTATCAATTTCTTTTTTGAATGATCAAATTAACAAAAAAAATTGAGATGACCAAAATAGAAATAACCCCTATTTAAAGTGACTAACGGTATAATTAACCCAATTATGCATGGCATGGGATTCTAACATTAATGGACAACAAAGTTTTATCCAAATGAATAATTTATCTCGTTAAAACCTAGGATAAAAGTCTTTAATATATATGATATATTACCTCGTTAAAAATAGGAAAAAAGAGTGCAATGCATATATACTATACCTCATAATGACATCATTTAAGATTTTCTATTTTCATCAATTCTCACATGAATGAAAATCTTCTTACCATTAATAAGACTCAAAAGATTTGTAGAGAGAAAATCGTATTGGAAGAATACTACAACAGGAGAAGTAGCTTTTGGCTTTGAACTTTTCTTAGTGAAGTATCATTTGATTTGCTCCGCTAATTAGTGAATTTGATGTCTTGAACTATTCAGCCTTTTAGTGTAAACCAAGACAATAGTACTCGCATAGTTTCTGCTTTGAAATTCTATTGTTCTCACACTTGTGCTCATTTTGGCCTTGAACACCTCTTGGTTTTATGAATGCTTTAGAGAATTTAGTCTTTTAGGAATTCTCAAAGAAACGGTCACACTTCTCATTCATATAGGTGATTTCTCATTAAGAGTCTTCTTCTTATACCTCACATGGAAACCAAACCATACGATTCATTAAGAGTACAACTCATCCTTATCACTTTGTAGTTAGCACTTTTGTTTTTCACCGTAGGAGTAGACAAGAAATAATAATAACTTTCCAAGTGCTACTAAAAGTGCAATATGGCTTTTTAGGTCCATCCCCCTTAATGAATTATTTTGCAAAATAATAAAAATAGTGCAATAAAAGGATTTGAACTTCAATTTGAAGGAACATTTCACTAACGCTTAACCAACAAACTAATACTTCATTTATCTCCTAAAAATGTATAGATAATCTCAAGAATTCACAAACCTGATTCTACTAACCCCCAATTTTATTTTTGAGATGTGACAATATCATTCAATTTTTGTTGCCCCATATACAGCATAGAAAAAGAATCATGCAAGTTCTTTTTTTTTTGTTGCCCCTGTTTTCAAAGTTTTCAAATTTTTTTGTGTTTTTTTATTTTGTTTGAAATTAGTCTCTAATTATTTCCAAACTATTTTTAAGGTCCTATAAGGTCGATTTAAGGCTTATAAGTTTATATATATATATATGTTATGTTTAATGCGTGGATTGAATATTGCTATTTAAATTAATATTTAAATGGTTTAATGATGTCATTTGATTGAAGACGGGTTAGGTGTTACATTATATGTTTTGATACTTAAAGATAATAATAACTTTTTAGCGTTTAATTTAGGGTTTAGAGTTAATAATGTTAATTAGCTAATAATAGTAGCAATTAACTTTCATCAAATCAACCTTAAAATCCAAATCAAATCACATCTGTGATATTGTATTTGACAATTTAAATGTAAAATTAAACAAATTCACAATTACTATTAAATTTATTCTATTTAAAAATTATGAAAAGATAAAACATAATAATATTAGCAATTATTTTTTATCAAATCAATCTTATAAATCAAATTAAACACTAAAAGTTAACATTGTTACCTTTGGGTAACAAAATTTATATTTTTGTTAAATACAAGTATCACATTGGATAAAAAATAACATATATCACATAAAAAAAATTGTCAAACTCGAGTACTAAATAATAGATTAAGTCTTTATTTTAATATTGTTAATGGGGTTTGTTTTAATAAGAGAAATTTGAAGTAGAGTTTATTTAAAAATTTGTAGAAAAGATGAAGAAGAAAGGAATGAGATCGATTGAGAGATGATATTTTTATTTTTAATTTACTTTTATCGAATTTTAGTTTTAAATATTTTATTTAATTAAAAATATCACGTGCTATAATTTGATTGGTTCAAAGAGTTTTTTAATGAGGGTTAATTGTTAGTATCTAAAGTGATAACAGAAAAAAATTTAAGTACTTAATTTGAAAAAGTTATATAACTTGGGTATTTTTCATAGAATCTTTTTAATATTACTTAAAAATAATATTAAGAATTATAAATTGCTTCAATAATCTTATATATATAAATTTTATTTTAAATTTGAAATATTAAACTTACTTAAATAAAATTTAAAATGATAAAAATATTTAAATATTATTAATAAACATTACAATTTACAAATACTAGTTTTCTTTACCCATGCATCGTATTAACTAAATTACATTTAATTGTTTCTTAAAATTTTTCATGAATTTGTAAAGTTTCATTAATAATATGGTTACGGAATTAAAACATAATAATATTTAATTTTAATTTTAAAAACATGATAATTGATATTAGACTAAATTTAAATAAATAATATCTCAAAATTGTTTTTAAAAATTAAATATTATAATAATAGATTGTGTGAAATTCTATTTTCATATGTAATTTCTAACTTGATTTTATTTATTAATTAGTGAATATAGATTGTTAATTAAATCTAAATATTGTGACCACTTCTAAATTATTGTAATATTATTTATATTTTAGATATTTATTTCAATTTTATATATAAAATATCTCAAATATAATTATTTTTATATGTGAAGTATTTCAAATAATTATTTCTATATATTCAAATTTATCATACACATAAAAGTAGGTGAAAAATAATAATATTTGAAATAATAATTTTAAAATATTAAAATTTTCATACTTACAATATATATGAAAAAATAAATATTTAACATATAAAATTATATATAAATAAAAAAAAAATTAATTGATATTTTAAAATAAAATATATTTAACATAATAATATATATATAACATATTTTCATAATATAATTACATATTTATTATTTTGTCTATATAAATAAAGCAATTATTAGTTAAAAATAAAATCAAAATTAAATAAATAACTTAAAAAACAAGTTTAATAATTAAAAACATGAAAATAACATACCTATTTATTAAAAAAACTTGAAACAACATGTATTAAAAAAAAAAACCCAAATAAACATGAAAATGATTTAAACCTAGACATTTGAGTAGAAAACACAAGCATTTATCCAATTGAAGAAGTTGAGTCCTCAAAGGAAAGCGCATTTAGTATAAAGTGCTTCATGAAAAATCTTTTTACGAGGGTATCTTTTTGTCATGCCAATTCTTAAAATTGATTTATTTCCTTAAATAATGTATATAATGATTTATTTCATTAATTTTTTAAAAATAACATTTACCACTAATTTTGCCTTAAAAATAAAATTTATTTTATTTAATTTTTATTAATTTTTCAAGTATTGATTAGTAATTTATCATCACCCAATTAAGAAAAGTATAAAATATGGTCACTCAACCATTCAATTTTATTTTATTTTTGTTACAAACTAGCTAACAGTGGCATCTTTTAAAATTGTCATAATAACAATCCTTAACATTTATAAATTATGTCAATTTAGTTTTGATTTTAAAAAAAATTAACCCTCAACATTTACATATTATGTAATTTGATTTGCTTTTCTAATTTTGAATTTTTGGGTGTTTTCATTTTTGTTTCTTTTCAATCAAATATAGCTAATGAAATTGTTTTTTTAGAGTTTAGGTGAAAGAGTCCAAAAAATGTATAAATATTAAGGGTTAGTTCTTGTTTTAAATCAAGAGCAAATTGATACAACATATAAACGTTGGAGGTTAAAATTGTTATTATATCAAATTTAAAAGTTACCATTATTAGTTTATTAGTGATAAAATGATAAAATTAAATAATCGATAATAATTTTATAACTTTTGATAAAAATAATTTTAGGTGCTTAATAAAATATGAAATTTTGCTTTTAGAAAACTCTTTCTTTCGCTAAAAAAAAATGTGCTATTTTGATAATTAATTTAGAAAGAGTATTATTTGGGGATTTTTATTTTTATTTATGTTATTAGGATAAAGGAAACTAAATATTGAGGAAAAAGGAAGAATCTATAGGCAAGGGTGCATAGTTTGCATTGGTTCAAACTAACCTAATGAAACTTAGGATTGCTTTACGTAAGGTGAGTTCTTAAGGTTTATTATATGTGGTTTAAATTTAAAGTTGAGGTACCCGAACCAGCAGATTCATCGATCTTCATCCATTATAGGCTCATACAGACCGAGTTTGGTTCAGGGGAATACATTTCCCTATGGTCATGCGGAAGTGAAAACTTCACGGAGACATAAGTACAGATGTATTCCGGAAACAATCCACTAGCCCATGCGGAAGTGAAAACCTCACGAAGGCATAGTTTCTCGCTCCCACTTAAAAGGTACGACCGCGATGGTCATGCAGTGCAATGCAGAAATATTTTATAAATCTCATGTAAAACAAAAATCATGGCTTTTTAAATCAGACCTTTAAATTTTTGACATTTGGACAATAGCTGATCAATTTTTGGCTTGACTCTAAAAAAAAAGGTCCACAGTGGAGTCGTCAAGCTGTCGAAACTATTTTACAATCAGTTTTGAAAAATGGGGATCGACTTTGAAAAACGAAAATGGGAGTCGCCACCAATCCTTATTATTTAGGTGTGATTGGATCACCTTGTAAAATGTTTTATTTTAAAACATTTGATTTTGGTCCGTGAAAACGAGAAAGTAGGTTCGGGAGTCGGTTACGTATGAGGAAGGGTTAGCATCCTCATAACGCCCAAAAATTGGTACCAAATTGATAAGATTATGTCCAAATGTCTAAAATTTAAAAGTATTTAAAAATATGATTTCCAAAAGATTCCAAACTATTTGACTTAAAATATGAGAGCTCCCGATATTAAAGATTATAAACGTCACATCCAAAGACGATTGGACACAATATTTTTAACCCTCATATCTAAGATCATCCCATAATTTATAAAATATTTGGATTTAAAATTTGAGATTTCTTGATCCGAAAAATATAAACATCACATCCAAGACTATTGGACATGATATTTTAAACCCTCGTCACTAAGATTACCTCATAATTTTATAAAACTTATCAAAAGGATATTTAGTTAATTAGTCAAGCGGAAAATCGCAACTCAAAGACGATTGGGTACTATTTTCCAATTTCTAAATATCAAAATATTGTCTTCTTTTGAAAACCTTAAAATAAAATATTGATTTTGTAAAATGTGTTTTTTTAACAATATCCATGTAACAATATCGCATTCATAAACTATCATACACAAACATTAAAAATATTAATTATAATACAATAATATAAAATACAATTAAAATAATTAAAAAATAAAAATAGTAGTACAATAAGAAAGCAATAATATAGGTTAATATAAAAATAGTTGAAATAAAAAATAAAGGTAATGGGAATTAAAATAACAAAATAAAATAATAAATAATACATATAATACACTAATCATAAATTTCCACATATAATATAAACGATATAAATAAAATAGATTAAGTAATATAAATACATTAAAAAAACTTTAGAAATAATAAATAATGTAACATAATATTATATAATATATAAAATATAATATAATAAATAAATAATATATATAATAATACATAAAATTATTAAACAAGTAAGATAATATATATAATAATAATTAAATATAAAGAGTAATAAAAATATATATAAATATATATATTATTAATAAATTAATATACAAATAATTTAAACTAAAATAAATATTTAAAAATTTCAATATAATAATATAATAATTATAAAGAAAAATAAATAAAAGTTTGAAAAATTAAGAAATCAGGATCAAATTATAATAAAAATAGATATTAAGGGGTCAAATTATAAATAAAAGGATATAAACGGACTTAATTATGAAACTGAAATAATGCGGAAGGACGAAAGGAATAAATTTCCCATTTTTTGAAAACGCGCGGACCCTAATTCGGATCCGGGTCAATGCGTGGGTCATGCTTTAACAAAACGACAACGTTTGCATTCTCCTATAAAAATATGTTTTCTAAAATAAAAATCATTAGCTTTAGGGTTTTAAAAAAAAAATTTAAAAATCCTCTGAAAAGAGGGAAGGCGATCTACGTCTGTCCGTCTACGTTCGTCTGGGCCACGCGCGGACGCGCCTCCATGGCCGGTGGCCGGAGGTCCGAGGCGAGGGTTTCCGCGTTTTCGAGAAGGTAAACTCCTTCCTTTTTACTCTTTCAACCATAGATATATGCAGGTATATATAAAAAATAAAATAAATAAGAAAAATAAGCGGAATGAAAAATCACCTATGGAATCACTGACTGTTGAGTATTTGTGTGTGAAATCGGTGTTTTTTTTGGTGCTTCGGCGTATTTATATCGTATTTGTCTGCTTATTTTTTTTTAATATTTTTCCAAAATGTTTGTATCACAAACTTTTCTTTCTTGCTTTTTTGTATGTCCAGTATCCTCAAAAATTTTTACAAAAGGGGTTCTTATACCCAAAACAAATAATAAAAAATAAAATAAAATAAAAGAAGGGAAAGATATCTTTCCGTATCTTTCTATATTTTGTGCCCTCCGATTTGTTTCCTTTCTACTGCTTGTTTCTTTCCTTTGCAGGTTTGAAGACCTCACAACGATGAATCAAGGCATAAACAAAGGCCGGACGAGACGGAGGTGCGACGATTGGACTCCGGCTGAAATGGTGTGACTGTTGGGCTCTTGTTAGATGATGGTTGGGTAGCCTCTGCTTGCGGCACGAGGAGACCTAGGGTTCCAGAGACCCTTGATTTCTGATTTGGAGTTGGGCCCTTAGGTTTGGACTAAGGGCGTAATGGATCAAATCTGTTTTAGGTTTTGGGCCTTTTGGGCCTTTGAGTCTGGGTCTAGGTTGCTGGTGTTGGGTTTTGGGGTTTAGCTGGGTCAAATTTTGGGCCATCAAAATTGGGCTTTGTATGATGAATTGTTACCAAAATTTGGTTTTATTATTTTTGGTTTATTTCAAAGCCCGGTCAAAAATGGGCTCTTACAGCTGCCCCTCTTTGCTCATTGTCGTGTAACGAGAATAGAGCAATGACTATAAAAAGACCAATTTTGACCAGTCTTGGTCAAGCCTCGACCTCTTAATCCTTGTCTTCTTCAAATGACTCCAACTCTAATGCAACTTCAACGACATTGGATCTTCATCTTGGCTTCAGTGAATTTGATAACTTCAACTTCATAAAGGCAGTATCCACTATCTTTTGATCTGCTCCACTGCAAACTCAGGGAGACAAGATCTGCTATTTTCAATCTGATCCCTACAAACTCAGGGATCACCAGACTGATGTTTTTGATCTGCTCCCTGCAACTTCAGGAAGATCAAATCTGCTATCTTCAATCTGATCCTTGCAAACTCAAGGATCACCAGATTGATGTCTTCGATCTGCTCCCTGCAACTTCAGGAAGATCAAATCTACTATCTTCAATATGATCCCTGTAAACTCAGGGATCACCAGATTGATGTCTTCGATCTACTCCCTGCAACTTTAGAAAGATCAAATCTGCTATTTTCAACCTGATCCCTGCAAACTCAAGGATCACCAGATTGATGTCTTCGATTTGCTTCCTGTAACTTCAGGAATGACAAATTGTTTGTTTTCAATCTGATCCCTGCAAACCCAGGGATCACCAGATTGATGACTTCGATTTGCTCCCTGAACTTCAAGAAGATCAAATGTGCTATTTTCAATCTAATTCTTGCAAACTCAGGGATCACCAGATTGATGTCTTCGATTTGCTTCCTGTAACTTCAGGAAGATCAAATCTGCCTTTACCGATATTTGTTACACCGTCAACTGAAGGATATATCCTGTAGACTCGATTTTATGTGTTTATGAGTGACATGAATGCGACATGTCATGAAAATGATTCCTTTTAAAGGATTAGGATGCAAAGATTGTAACGAATCAAATGCTCCTAATGAAATTTGCTATGATGCAAAATGTTATGAGTAGGATTCCTATTTTAGGTGTTATCACTCATTTGTTTTTCCATTCTTATTCATCAATCATGCTCTGTTCAACCAGCTTGTCCCCAATGTAATTTCTGAGTCAGCCCCACTTGGATCTTAAAAGCACAAGGTTTGTTTTATCCACCCCTTTTAATCTAATCAGTCTGCAAATTTAGGGTGTAGGGTTAATCTCAAATTCAACCCATTCCACCGCAATTCAGGGTTTCTTAGTTCACCATACCACCCCAAGTGTCATGATCAGATGACATCATGTCCATTTATCAATTGGACAAAGAATTCGGAGAAATGTATCTAACCCGACTCTTCTTTCTCAAATATTTCTATGTACATGGAAATTCTAAACAATTGTCTTGTCTTGGTTTCTTGTCTTATCTAGAAATTTCCAAAGTAATATGCAAAACTTTTCTTTTGTGAAATTATTAGTTCGTTAATCATTATTCTAATACAACTCATTTATGGATAATAGGTAACAAATTAATCACAAAATAAGGATTAGAATTTGAATAAATTTATCAAAAGAATACAGAGAAAAATTATCTGAAACATATCTTTGACAAGAAAAAGAATCCAAAGATAGTAGAATGAGTAAGACAAAAATCAGATGCCCTAGATATCGCAGATTTAGGTTCCATATATAAACTTCATGAAGACTGTCTTGAGTTCAACATGTGTTTAGAAAATCTGAAGTATTTTGTTGATACCCCGTTATGCAACATTCTTCCTTTCATTGTTGTCTTAAGTGTAGCGAGATGATTGTTCGTCTGTGCAAGATTTGAGTGGCCTTTTCCGGGTTTTCAACTCAAAACCCCTTTGGTCACAAGGCGTCCTTTGTGGGTTTTCGCCTTGGCCTCTCCCTTTTTTTTTTAGGAGCTCAAAGCACCCTTTGCGGGTTTTCACTTTGGCTTCTTCTTCTTTTCAAGCAAAGTATTTCTTTACTGAATCCGAGTTCACAGGATTGGGTAAAGTTTTTCCATCCATCTCGGTCAAGATCAATGCTCCTCTAGAGAAAGCTTTCTTCACCACATATGGTCCTTCCCAATTTGGCATCCATTTCCCTCTAAAATCCTTCTGTATTGGAATGATTTGTTTCAGCACGAGGTCCCCTTCATGAAACTCTCTTTGGCGAATTTTCTTGTTATAGGCTCGCATAATTCGTTTCTGATACATCTGACCATGACGAATAGACCTTATTCTCTTTTCTTCAATCAAGTTCAACTGATCATACCGAGCCTGAATCCATTCAGCTTCATCCAACTTTATTTCTGACAGCATACGAAGAGAAGGAATTTCCACTTCGATGGGTAGGACGGCCTCTATCCCATAAACCAACAAATAAGGTGTTGCCCCAGTAGAGGTTCTGACAGATGTCCGATAAGCATAGAATGCAAACAGTAGTTTCTCATTCCAATCCTTGTAAGTCTCAGTCATTTTCCCCATATCTTCTTGATATTTTTGCTAGCCGCTTCCACTGCCCCATTCATTTTTGGACGATATGGAGACGAGTTATAATGTTTGATCCCAAATTGGTTACAAATTTCTGCTATCGATTTGTTGTTCAAGTTCGGTAGCGTTATGCGATATGATCCTCTCGGGCATTCCATATCGACAAATAATCTCTTTCTTTAAGAATCTACTAAGCTGCGATTTAGTAACATTAGCATATGAAGCAGCCTCTACCCATTTTGTGAAATAATCAATTACCACGAAGATGAATCGGTGTCTATTCGAAGCTTTTGGTGAGATTGGCCCAATAAAATCCATGCCCCACATGGAAAAAGGCCACGGGGAAGTCATAACGTGCAAAGGCGATAGAGGCACATGTATTTTGTCTCCATAAATCTGACATTTATGACATCTCTTGGCATAGTTAATGCAATCTCCTTCTATGGTAGACCAATAATACCCAAACCTCATTATCTGTCTGGCCATCATGAATCCATTAGCGTGTGTTCCATAAATGCCCTCATAAACTTCTTCAAGGATTTGCTTAGCTTCAACAGCATCAACACATCTCAATAGCACTTGATCTTTTCTCTTTTTGTATAAAATATCTCCATCTAAGACATAATCAGAGGCCATTCTTCTAAGAGTCCTTTTCTTATTCTCTATAGCATTCTCCGGATATTCACGATTTTTCACGTACTGCGATACATTCTGATACCAAGGATAGTCATCTCATTCCTCTTTCTCTATGTCATAACAATGGGCTGGGACCTTGACAATACTCATCTGAATAGGCTTCATGTCTTACGGTTTGTTTACTTTGATCATAGAAGCCAAGGTTGCCAATGCATCGACCATCCGATTTTCATCGCGTGGAAGGTAATTGAAAGTAATGTTGTCAAATTCCTCAATTAATCCCAGAACTATTTTTCGATAATCAACTAATTTAGGATCTCTTGTCTCCCACTCTCCTTTAAGTTAGTAAATTACTAAGGCGAAATCACCGTACACTTCTAGCACTCTGATCTTGCGTTCCAAGGCTGCTCGAAGTCCCATGATGTATGCTTCATATTCTGCCATGTTATTTGTGCAATCAAAATCCAGTCTGTATGTGAATGGATAATAATCACCACCAGGGGATACCAGAACTGCCCCAATTATATTTCCCATAGCATTCGATGCTCCATCAAAATTTAATTTCCACCGACGATCCTTAATATTTGCCACATACATCAATTCCTCGTTTGGGAAATCAAAGCTTAAAGGTTCATAATCGTCCAAAGCTCTACTAGCCAAAAAGTCTGCGATTGCACTTTCTTTTATAGCCTTTTGGTTCACGTAGACTATATCGAATTCAGATAGTAAAATCTACCACCTAGCCATTCTTTCGTTCAAGGCAGTGGATTCTATCATGTACTTTAACGGGTCAAGTTTGGAAATCAACCATGTTGTTTGGTATAGCAAATACTGCCTCAACCTCCTAGTTGTCCAAATCAAAGCGCAACATAATTTCTCGAACGACGAATACCTCATTTCACAATCAGTGAATTTTTTACTGAGATAATATATTACCCTTTCTTTCCTCCCTGACTCATTGTGTTGTCCAAGCACACATCCCATGAAATTTTTGAACACGGACAAATACAATATCAATGGTTTATCTACTAGTCAAAAGCTTTTTGGCATTCATCATCCCATACACCTGGATTGTGTTTCTTGAGAAGACGAAATATGGGATCACATTTCTCAGTTAATTGTGAAATAAACCGAGCAATGTAATTCAACGTTCCCAAAAAACCTCGTACTTCTTTCTGAGTGCACGGTGGAGGTAACTCTTTTATCGCTTTGACCTTGCTTGAGTCAACTTCTATTCCTTTCTCATCGACCACAAATCCCAGAACTTTCCGATCGAGCTTCAAAGTAAACTTTGTCGGATTGAGTTTCAATTAAAATTTCCTCGATCTCAAAAATAACTTCTTCAAGACTTCAATGTGTTCTCTTTCTGTTCGAGATTTGGCAATCATATCATGAACATATACCCCAATTTCCTTGTGCATCATGTCATGGAGCAATGTTACCATGGCTCTTTGATATGTTGCCCCAGAATTCTTTAGTCCGAAAGGTATTACTTTCTAGCAAAAGGTACCCCACAATGTTATGAAGGTACTTCTCTCCATATCCTCAAGGTGTATCTTGATCTGATTGTATCCTGAAAAGCCATCCATGAAGGAAAACAATGAAAATCCTGTCGTATTATCTACTAACGTATCAATATGCGGTAAAAGGAAATTATCCTTTGGGCTAGCTTTGTTTAGATTTCTATAATCTACGTACATTCAGACCTTTCCATCTTTCTTAGGGACTGAAATAATGTTGGCAACCCATTCTGAGTATTTGACCTCTCGTAGAAAACCAGCATCAAACTACTTCTGGACTTCCTCTTTTATTTTCAATACTATATCAGCCCTCATTCTTCGTAGCTTTTGTTGAACTGGCTTGCATTCTTTTCTGATGGGAAGGCGATGTACCACAATATTAGTACTTAACCCGGGCATATCTTGGTATGACCACGTAAAGACATCTTTGAACTCTCGCAATAACTCAATAAGATCTTGTCTCGTCTTCTTGGCAATGAGTGTCCCAATTTTCACGACTTTCCCTTCTTCTAAGGTTATGTTCTCTATTTCTTCTTCATGGGGTAAGATCTGTTTCTCCTCTTGTTTCACCATTCTCAACAAATCTGGAGATAAATCGCTATCTCGGTCACCTTCAAAATCCCAAGATTCCTCTAAACACATGTCCTGCTCAAAATGGACTTCCGAATCCATAATATCGTTGCTCATGCCATTGATATCTAGGGACCTATGATGGGTGAAAAAATGTACAACGAATTTAGGGACAAATATTCACATGATATGAACGAAAGAATATGCAATTTGAGAAGAAATTTAAAAGGATGAAAATGAAAGAATATTTACTCAAGTTGATTATCCAAAATGTATTTTATTGAAATAATAAATTCTGAACAAAAGCCTATTTCACAAAGAGATCTTTATCGTTCCTAGGCTAAAATAACAAAGCGTTCGAATATTATCTCATATAATTCCTAAAAACTACAGGAGCTCCACTGCGGTCAATTGTCCGAATGCTTCCAGTTCATAAGGCGAATACCCATCCGGTTCCTCTGTTCTATTCCTTCCTCATGTATGCCGTTGATGTGAGGAATTTCCAATAACCCTCTCTCAGGGTGAATTATCCCTCCTCATACAAAGTTCTGGGATATATGCGGGAATGTCATCGGTTTCCACTGGACATCTTCTCCATTCAAGCGTGCCCTTCTGCTCTCCTGTTTCTTTTCTAACTCATTCCTTTTTTGTCTAGCATCCGGCTTGAAACCCAAGCCAAAACGATCTCTTTTCTCCTTCAGTATTGGCACTCCAATTTCCCCTTGTAGGTATCTGCCTAATCCTTTCCCTGGTAGGGCTCCTTTTCCCACCGTCATCTATAAGCCCATCCTTGTTATCTTAGATATCCTGGGCACTGGGACTTCACTTCCCTCCGAGATGAAAGTTGCGTTGACAAACTCTAAGGACCTAAAAAAACATTCAATGGCCTCCTCATTCTTTTCTATATATGGTGCGTTATTTGTAACAGTCGCTATAATGTCTTCCACTGCATTTATAGTGACTAGTCGACCATCCGTTACCAGCTTCAGTTTTTGATGAAGAGATGAGGGCACTGCCCCTGTCGAATGAATCCAAGGCCTTCCCAACAAGAAATTATATGAATGTTTTATATCTATCACCAGAAAATCCACCTCATATGTGCTTGGGCCAATCTACAAAGGTATGTCAATTCTCCCCATCACTCTTCTCTCAGTACCGTCAAATGCTCTTACTATGTTGTGGCACGTCTTCATGTGAGAACTATCTATTGGTAACCTCTTCAGTGTTGATAATGGTAGAACATTTAAGGCTGATCCATTATCAATCAACACGCTCGGTAAAGTATATCCTTTGCAACTAGTGGTTATGTGTAGGGCCTTAGTCGACCCTATACCCCCAGGTGGAATCTCATCATCACTGAAGGAAATAAAATTGTCGGCACTTATGTTACTAACTAATCGATCCAACTTATTGACCGATATGTCTTTAGTAACATACGTCTCGTTTAGCACCTTCATCAAAGCTTCTCGATGAACTTAAGAACTTAAAAGTAAGGCTAGCACCAAAATGCGAGCCGGTTGTTTTTGATTGCTCCACCACATTGTATTCATTGTGCTTTAAGAATTTCAAAAATTCTTTAGCTTCTTCCTCCTTCACAGGTATATTGATAAGGTTATCAAATCCTTCTTCTGGTTCAATTGACATGTCTTTTGCCTTTGCTGGTTCAATTCTAACGTTTACCGAGTCATAACGCCTCCCGTTTCTCGTATAAAATCCCTCTCTTTGGACCTTCTTGGAAGTGCTAGCCGCAATTACTACTTTCGGTATCGTCACATTACAATTGTAATTCCGTGGTATGGCTTTGTCATCTTTGTAATGAAAGGACGCTGGTCTCTGAATTACTATTTTAGGCGCAATTTGTGCTCCGCCTTCCGTATTCTTTGATCAGGAAATAATAATCCTTGGATGATTGACTTTTTGACTAGTCCACTCTCCTTCTGTTGCATATATATTTCCCCCCTCAGAACCTTCTTCATAAAATTCCAGTTCCTTATTGTCCATAAGACCCTGTACCAAAGCCCTAAACTCAACACAGTCTTGGATCTCATGTCCGTCATTGTAACACCCCCTACCCGTATTCGTTGTCGGAACAGGGTACGAGGCATTACAGGAGTTTACGATTTTTTTTTACTCAATATAACCCCTTTATAAATATCTAGCCTTTCTTACAAATTTTAAACCAAGACCAATTCACATAAACCAATCCAATTTAATATATTTTCAAAATAGATTCATACATAATTATAAGATAACATCATCACAAACTAAAACTAAAATTTGTTAGTCAGAGCGACCTAAAATTTGCTTGCGCTAATTGAGAAAATTATTGAACATTTGAAAATAAAAATTTACAGAAAATTTAAAATTAATATCATAATATTATATTAGCTCATCATGAATTAAAATAATCTTTAATCATTCTCAATGTCATTGTTATTCGAATACGATTCAATATTGCCTCTTGAAAAACAGTTACTTTAATACTTAATTTTTTTATATAATTCTAACTTATTAATGCTAACCATCTTTATTTTCATCAATAATTTTTTACTCATATTTTATACTTAAGTAATAACTTTATTTTAAAATTAGCACAATATTTTAACTAATAATTCTAAATTAAATTATAATATTTTTAAAGTTAATTTAGTAATATGATGGAAAATAAATAGTATTCTTATCAATTCAAAAATTTCTTCAAACTTGTGCTTTTATATATATATATATATATACATTATGTTGAGACTTGAACTAATTGCTAAACTGCAAGAACAAAGTTTAAGCATAAGTGACAAGGAACAACAAAATTGCTTATACAGTTTAATTTCCTATATCTGTTAAGTTTAGCTTAGTGAGATGAATTTATTGTCTTTGAACTTAATACAACTGATAATCCTAATTCTAATACACCCCAATGAAGAATCATCACACTTTATAAACCTATACAAATCTCTCAAATAAATAAATAAAAATTTTAGACATGTTAACATATAAAGATTAATCAAAATTAGTTTTAAACAACACCTAAAATAGCTAAATATAATATAATAATGACCAAAGTAAGATGGATTATTAGAAAGTAAGTCGTCAAGTTTTGTCTTAATCCAACATCATTGATCCAATGAATTTGGTACAATCGATCTAATACAATCTCAAGATATGTTTATCAAGGTGAATTAATCTTCATAGATGAACTTGAATTATTCTAAGATATCAGTAAAGTCTAAAATTTTATTTCAATAAATTGCCAATCTTTCAAATATGATAAGTTAATTTCTGGGACGCCATAGTAATGGAAATAGACACTTCCATTAACACATTGCAATCACTTCTCTAATGAAAAGTCTCATTTATACCCTAAAAAATCCAAATACAATTGATTAAAACATAAACGCCGTGGGTGATTAAGCACGACACCAGTTGGATCCGAATGACAAAACAAATTAACCAAATCAATTGGGGATTTAGTATTTGCCCTTGGATAATCAATAATCTGCAACAGGTTAAACTACGACAAAACAGCTCTCCACATGTGGTATATATCAGATAAATTCCAACAGGTATGTGATGTTCTCTTACATATAACAAATGTGTGTATATATATATATATATATAAGAGATTGATTAGGCATGTGGGACTTTAGCAAGAATGTAAACTCTTGTTATATACCAATTTTAAACTTCTTTTAGCAGAAAATGATGCCGCTTTTCCTATGAGAACCACTTCATCAGTAATCAACAAAGAGACGTATTATTTCAGATAAATATGCATGATAATTCTTACCTTTCTGTTTTCATCATTTTGGCTCTCCTTTGTTTGTGAAATCCTGACAAGCCGAACAGTTAGATGCCACTGCTTCCATGACCAATTCCATCAGATTCCAGGTATGCGTTTCAACCAGGATGATTGAATAAGTCACCTGTCAAGCCAAAAAAAGTATACATTCAGTAAATAAGAAACATCCATTTGAGTTTGAAGGGTTGTATTTAGTTAAGAGGTTAAACTATATGTACATGAACATGAATCAAGATGGTGGAAATTGTGACTGTAGCCAACACCATTGAATCCATGTATTCATTTTAACCAAGATGGGAAATAAGGTGGTCATATCTTAGGCTAAAAAGAATAGAACTTTACTTGCAGACTGCTAATCTTTCATACTTTCAGGAGTAAATGAGTGCAAATGTTTGGGTTGATAATATTCAGCAAAAAATATGTACATTGGAAAAAAGATCTTTTGTCCGGGGAGTTGTATAGAAACTTTGAGGTTAAAGTGCACATGAATTTAGACAAAAGAAAAGAAGATAAAAAAGTGGAAACAACGGCTGTTTTACTTGAATCAACTATAATGTTGCATTAAGATGCAATTATGGGCTGCCATGAAAAAAACCGAAGTTATAGCAGTAAAGAAGGGAGCTCTGAGTGTTCATAAAGTGAAAACCTAAATGATGTGAAGTATGTACAGAAGATTAGACGTGCTTCGTAAGTTTAGGCTTTTGATCATATGAGCTTCTGTTAACTCAGTACGATTGGAACACAATTTAAGCGATACGTTAGTAAAAAAATCTACCAAATAAATGATTCAACGAATGCATAATATTCTTTTTTTTTCATTTTGTTGTAAATTAATAATTTTGTGAACGATAACAATTTTATCGATCAGATATAATAAGAACTTATAATTCATATATTTTAGACTCTTATTGCTTTATTTTTTATTAAGTGAAATAAAATGTTTTTAGTTAAGTTTGCATGTTTAGTGTCTGATTTTCATACATTAGCATATTTTAGGCCCTTCTATTTTATAATTCAACTACACATGCTTGTGGGGGACATTTTGGTACTAAGAGAACTGCTCGTAAGATACTAGATTGCAGACTCTTTTGGCCAACTTTATTTCGCGACTCTTATGTGCTCTGTACAAGCATGTGAAAATTTCCAGAGATTCAGAAATCTAGGACATAGAGATCAAATGTTTTTGATGAAAAGGTCGGAATTAAATTGTATATTTTCATGATAGTAAAAATATAATTTTATCATTTTAATAGTCTATATCTTTTTAATTTTTAAATAATTAAATTAATATTTTATCATTTTGAGGGACTAAAGTATAATTTTACCATTACTAATTTAAAATTTATAAATTATAAAAAATCTAAATAAAAAATTTTCCCATCTTAGGGGGTCGGGGCGCCTGTTACCCTTGACTCCGCCACTGCATCTATCTTTACTTGTGAAGTTTTTTTATGTATTTGGCATTGAATTTATGAGACCTTTTCCTCCCTCTCAAGGTAATTTATACATTATTCTAGTGGTTGATTGTGTTTCAAAGTGGGTTGAAGCTAAGGCGACTAGAACTAACAATGTTAAAAGTTGTTGTAAATTTTGTCAAATCTTTTTTTTTTTCAAGTTTCGTATCTCGAGAGCTTTGATAAGTGACCAAGCACTCACTTTTGTAACAAGGTGGCATTCATTTATTAATTAGAATTGTTAAATTTATAGTTGTTTTATTGATTCTAATACTAGTAGCTAGCAAACAACCTAGTTGGATATAATATAAATATGCATTTTATGTTGTGTGGGCATGTAATCTAATTTAAATAAACTCTGCTTGTGTGTATTTCTTAATTAGAATTAAGTCTCTCTCGTTTTTAATGTTATTAGCAAGCTAAACCCTAAGCGTAAATATTAAGGTTGTTTACTAATTAGAGAAATAATTTAAGCGAGTTTTCCTCTTTCTATTTACTTTATTTGTTTTTATTTGAAAAGATAAAAGTTATTCTGATTTTTATGGACACGATCTGCTCACTACAATATGTTAAATTTGTATTGTTTTAGTACGATTTTATTTTTGTAAGTCTCGACAACCACACAAGATGACATTCTCGTTCTAGAAATAGCTAGGTTAGGTTAGACTCCATCTTTGAAGCTTTGCCCTCTTCTTGTATAGGGGTATAATTGAAGCACATACTACATATAGATGATTATAGTTTAGTTGGATTACAAGGAAAGAATGAACTTAAAAGGAGCCTTAATTATTCTACTCAAAGAGAAGCATTTGGGACAAGCCTGAACATACCCTTTCTTGTAGATGTTCATTAACCTTACTAAAGCAGTCTATAACCTAAGGAAATTCCCGTTTCCAAGCATCACCAGGTTAAGGCACTATTCATGGTTCATAAAAAAGTGGCTCAAATGATGTAGAAAAGACCAAAAACAGGACTATTATACTTCGAGGAAAAGAGAAAGAAATTGAAATAATGACAGTTCTGCAACATTTATGCTAGTCTCATAATTACATTGATTTCAATGATGCATAATAGCAACTAGGTTTGGGCATAGTTTCCGGGTACTCGTAGAATTAGTAGGAAAGCAGAAAGTTTTTCTAAGCTAATTTATAAATGAAACACATGCCTTCAAATGGTACGAGATCAATTGCAGTTATCTCAGTCGCTTAATCAACTATAAAGATAAAAAAGGTGAAGCTGGTGCAAAGGTATTATTCTAGAGAATGATGAAGGGCACATGCATTGCCCTCTATGGTATTCATGGTATATGGTGGAGCTTTATGAAGGTAGTCTTTACTTTTAATTCTAACCTAAGATCATTGATGTATATAGGTGCAACACTAGACAAGTAGGAATATCAAAGTGGTGAGAGGACCATTGAGATTGTTAATTTCATCGTTGTCAACTAACTTTGAAGGGAAAATATAATGATGGATTAAAAGAGGTATGTCAGTGTTGTTGCAGCTTTGAAAGCCTTCAAGAACACGCACTATAACCATCGATCCTTTGGCCGGCCACCAATTTTTCAAAGTTATGTCAGCCTCTACTACACTATTTAACCCCAAACCAACATTATGGTCATTCAATAGGAGACAATGGCTACTTGTCATCTTCAATCCTTTCGGGTCCTAATCCTTGCAGTTTCACTTTATTTTGCTCACACAACAACCACATCTCATGTAATTTTATACCCAATAAAGTGCTTCTTCCACTTAAATGATCATCTCAATATCTGACTAATCTCATGTTATTTTATCCATGCAGGTTTACATAGTTTATTTAGGTATCAACCAATTCCATGACCCCATACTGACTTCCAAGCTTCATATTCAAGTCCTCTCTGATGTGTTTGCCAGGTTTTTGCTTCTAATACTCGTACATTTTATAGTAAACATGTCTTTAATCTACAAAATTCCTTCTCTAACTTAATTTCTTTCAGTGAAGAAGATGCCAAGCGGTCCATCCTCTATAGCTACAGCAATAGTTTCTCAGGGTTTTCAGCAAAGCTCAATTCATCTCAAGCAACCATATTGGCTAGTAATTAGCTAAATTTTCCATTTTATATATAATATATAAAGCTTGCTAGTTCCTGAAGTAAATTTCTGATAAGTAAGAATTGTTGCAATGAAGAGAAGAAAATATTGCGTGCAGGGATGGACAAAGTAGTATCAGTCTTCAGGAGCAAGACACTAAAGTTGCACACAACAAGAAGCTGGGATTTTCTTGGCCTTACTCTGAATGAAACTCGAGTTACTCCGATGGAATTCACCAACGGTCAAGACGTAGTTGTTGGGATCTTTGATACAGGTATTCAACCAGCATATACATATTCCCTCATTTATATATCAAGTTCAAATAAACTCTTTCCCTGCACTAGTTAGTGGCTTCCTTCTTTATACAAATGTAAACAGATTATTGTTGCATAAAAGGAAAGAAAGAGAAAAAGATGCTGTAATATTCAATGGCATCCTGCCTTATATGTCTGTAATGTTTTTCAATCTTTAAGGCGTATGGCCAGAATCTGAAAGTTTCCAGGAAAAGCCTGGCATGAGACCAATTCCATCATCTTGGAAAGGAGTATGTGTTGAAGGAGAAAAGTTTGAGCCCGCAAAAGCATGTAACCGCAAATTAATTGGTGCACGCTACTATCTCAAAGGGATTGAACAAGAGTATGGGCCTCTTAACATGAGCGGTAACCCTGAATATAGATCAGCAAGAGACTTTCTCGGTCATGGAACGCATACCGCTTCTACAGCAGCAGGGTCTATAGTCAAAAATGCTAGCTTCTTTGGAATTGGCCAAGGTACTGCTAGAGGTGGCGCACCCTGGGCAAGGGTTGCAGTGTACAAAATATGCTGGGGCATAAATGGTGTAGGGAGTTGTACAGAAGCTGATATCTTAGCAGCTTTTGATGATGCTTTGCATGACGGTGTTCATGTAATCTCAGCCTCATTTGGTGCAACGCCTCCATTGTCCCCATTCTTCGCATCAAGTGCAGATATTGGCTCATTCCACGCAATGCAACTTGGTATTACTGTAGTGTTCTCTGCAGGGAATGATGGTCCAGAGCCATCTCTAGTCCAAAATGTTGCACCATGGTCCCTTTGCGTAGCTGCTTCAACTATTGATAGAAGTTTTCCAACTGAAATTGTCCTTGACAGTAACTTCACCATAATGGTAACTGATATGATCTTTCGCCAAAACCTACAATTCCTACAAATAAAAAATGAGTTTTATTAAAACACAGATTGTAGCACTAGTCAAAGCTAAACAAGCCAAGAAAAAAGTTCAATGCTTAACAAAATATAAACTATGAAAACACTAAAGTCAAACTTAGAGACATAGTTCCCAAAGATGATCCATAATCCTGCAATAATGCCTTTGAGAGCAAAACCGCACAGGGGCACACCAAAACACTCTAAAAAATATAGTAAGCTCGTAAGATCAAATCAAAAAAATTCTCAAGGAACAAAGGAATTATTTTAGACAAAAAAGAAACAAGATTAGGTTCCATTACCATTTGAGGCATGCCATGAACATTAAATCACCAACTTGTGCCAAGCCGTTCCCTTTATCTACTATGTGCATATGGTATTACTTGTACTGATTTAATCTTAATTCCTTAGGGTCAAAGCATAATCAGCAAAGAAATCAAAGGCAGACTGGCGAATGCAATCACTTATTTTGTTGATGGGTGATCTCTCTCTCTTACCTGAATCTGTCAGTGATATATATATATATATATGCAAAAGTACAAAGGGTTAATCATTTGAAGAAAATAATCAATTCAAACTTCCCTTGCATGAAATCGCTATATGTGTTCTACGTGCAGAGTGTGCAGCTTGGGGAACTGGAACCGAAAACTAGCTACTGGGAGAGTAATCCTATGCTTTTACACTCCAGGACTAGTGTATGAAATAGCACAAGTAGCCGTTAAAACAGCCAAAGGATTGGGTTTGATCTTTGCCGAACCCTTTACCAAGCCAATTGCGGATGTCGAAGATGATATCCCTACACTTCATGTTGACATTAACCAGGGGACTATAATAGGGAACTATCTGGCAGAATCCCTCAAGTATGCAAATTTATCTCAACCAAAGAACAGAAACTATGCACATCTTCTATTCTCCTTCCTTGACATATATATACAGTAAACATGTCTTACAATTGTTTCTGTCATGATCATGCTGAAAGGGTTTCTATCATGAAATCTTTGTTGAATTCAGGCTACCTGTAGTTCAGATATCACCGAGTAAAACAATCATTGGAAAGTCACCTGCGCCAACCGTAGTGTACTTTTCTTCCAGAGGGCCAAGCTCAATATCACCTGACATTCTCAAGGTATGCACAACTTTCTCATTTGAAAGCAAAAGGAATAAAAGGTTTCAATGTTGTTGCTAAGTGTTTGATTGTTTTTAATTAATTTTACGTTTGACATGAATGATTACTTTCAGTGGTAATGAAGAAACAGGCCAGATGATGATTAGAATAATAACTGTTGGTTTTCTTCTTTTTGGTTTTTATGTAACTGCAGCCAGACATCACTGCTCCAGGAATCAACATATTAGCAGCATGGCCACCACAAACTCCTCCGACTTTGCAGCCGAGCGATGACCGCCTTGTGCGATGGAATTTTCAGTCGGGAACATCGATGTCTTGTCCTCACGTTTCAGGAGTGGGCGCTCTTCTCAAATCTGTCCATCCAGGGTGGTCGCCTGCTGCCACTAGATCTGCCATCATGACCACGGGTACCAAACAAATACGGCACAAGTTTTTACTTTTTAGCAAGAGAACATGTTCTTCGTATCCACCATCACTGCCATGGTTTGAGCCCTTTATCACCATTTGATCTTACTGATCCGAATGTGATGCAATTAACATCTTTCCATTTCCTGTAAGTAGTCATGTTTCACCGCTGTACATCTTCATTAATGCCTAAAATGCTCACAAGTCAACGGCAATGGCAGATAAGGGGATGAATATGATTAACGAATTTTTTATCATTATTATTTTTTCTTATGATGTAAGTGAAAAACAGAGAAATTTGGGGTACCCTGACAATGGTTTTGCCCTTCCCAGCTTATACAAGAGACGCAAGCCATGATAGCATTCTAGCTGGTGGATCAATGGCAGGTTCAACCCCTTTCGATATGGGTGCTGGCCACATAAACCCTTTGAAAGCAATGGACCCAGGGCTTATTTACGACATGAAAACCAGTGATTACATTCTCTTCCTCTGCAACATGGGATACACGCAAGAACGAATAGAGAGGGTAGTTCTGCCCTCTCCGGGGTCGATACCAACTGCAAGAACATGCATGGACCAAACGCAAACATAAATTACCCATCCATTAGCGTCCTGAATCTCCGATCCCCATCACCATCAGAAGGACAGTGAGAAACGTGGGATGTGGGAAGAAAACTACAGTTTATTTCGGTGTCGCCAAGGAGCCTGATGGGGTGGAGGTGGTGATCTGGCCCAGGGTGCTGATTTTTTCGCCCTCCAAGCAAGAAATCTCGTATTACATCACTCTGAAGCCATTGAAAAAGTCAGAAGGAAGATACGATTTTGGAGAAATAGTTTGGTCGGATGGTTTCCACCATGTTAGAAGTCCACTGGTCGTCCTTGTCAATAATTCCGATGATTTCACCATGTAATAAGAAGTCACTTTCAGCATTGCAAGTTTGAGCCCTTTCCAACTTTCCATATATTTGGCTTAATACGGTGATTGACAATAACTAGGCCGATTAATAAACGTTTTTCTTCTTTAATTCTCCTGCCTTGTTTGTTTCCCTTTTTCCCTTCAAAATATGTGCACTGTAAGCTCAATAAATAAATGTGTTTTTTATAAATTAATGAAACATGTATATCAATTTACACCATTATAAAATTTGGGTGTCACTTAATTCACACGTTCTAGAAATACATAAAACTAACATTATACCTCATTAGTCCTGGTCCTATTTTAATCACCTCCAGCTTGTTTTTATGTTAATTTAGTCACACTCCACCATTAGATGGTAACAGAAGATTAACAGTGCATTTTCATGTTAGTCAATCTAAAATTAGGATGAACTATCCATCAATCATTTTAAATAAGAGTTGTTCCTATTTTGGTCATCCCAAAATTTTTCACATAAATACATCGTTAGTCTTTCGTTACCATTTAACAGTAAAGTGACTAATTTTATCAATTTCTTTTTTGAATGATCAAATTAACAAAAAAAATTGAGATGACCAAAATAGAAATAACCCCTATTTAAAGTGACTAACGGTATAATTAACCCAATTATGCATGGCATGGGATTCTAACGTTAATGGACAACAAAGTTTTTATCCAAATGAATAATTTATCTCGTTAAAATCTAGGATAAAAGTCTTTAATATATATGATATATTACCTCGTTAAAAATAGGAAAAAAGAGTGCAATGCATATATACTATACCTCATAATGACATCATTTAAGATTTTCTATTTTCATAATCCTCACATGAATGAAAATCTTCTTACCATTAATAAGACTCAAAAGATTTGTAGAGAGAAAATCGTATTGGAAGAATACTACAACAGGAGAAGTAGCTTTTGGCTTTGAACTTTTCTTAGTGAAGTTTCATTTGATTTGCTCCGCTAATTAGTGAATTTGATGTCTTGAACTATTCAGCCTTTTAGTGTAAACCAAGACAATAATACTCGCATAGTTTCTGCTTTGAAATTCTATTGTTCTCACACTTGCGCTCATTTTAGCCTTGAACACCTCTTGGTTTTATGAATGCTTTAGAGAATTTAGTCTTTTAGGAATTCTCAAAGAAACGGTCACACTTCTCATTCATATAGGTGATTTCTCATTAAGAGTCTTCTTCTTATACCTCACATGGAAACCAAGCCATAAGATTCATTAAGAGTACAACTCATCCTTATCACTTTGTAGTTAACACTTTCGTTTTTCACCGTTGGAGTAGACAAGAAATAATAATAACTTTCCAAGTGCTACTAAAAGTGCAATATGGCTTTTTAGGTCCATCCCCCTTAATGAATTATTTTGCAAAATAATAAAAATAGTGCAACAAAAGGATTTGAACTTCAATTTGAAGGAACATTTCACTAACGCTTAACCAACAAACTAATACTTCATTTATCTCCTAAAAATGTACAGATAATCTCAAGAATTCACAAACCTGATTCTACTAACCCCCAATTTTATTTTTGAGATGTGACAATATCATTCAATTTTGTTGCCCCATATACGGCATAGAAAAAGAATCATGCAAGTTCTTTTTTTTTTTTTTTGCCCCTGTTTTCAAAGTTTTCAATTTTTTGTGTTTTTTTATTTTGTTTGAAATTAGTCTCTAATTGTTTCCAAACTATTTTAAGGTCCTATAAGGTCGATTTAAGGCCTATAAGTTTATATATATATATATATATATGCTATGTTTAATGCGTGGATTGAATATTGCTATTTAAATTAATATTTAAATGGTTTAATGATGTCATTTGATTGAAGACGGGTTAATGGTGTTACATTATATGTTTTGATACTTAAAGGTAATAATATTAACTTTTTAGTGTTTAATTTAGGGTTTAGAGTTAATAATGTTAATTAGCTAATAGTAGTAGCAATTAACTTTCATCAAATCAACCTTAAAATCCAAATCAAATCACATCTGTGATATTGTATTTGACAATTTAAATGTAAAATTAAACAAATTCACAATTAATATTAAATTTATTCTATTTAAAAATTATGAAAAGATAAAACATAATAATATTAGCAATTATTTTTTATCAAATCAATCTTATAAATCAAATTAAACACTAAAGTTAACATTGTTACCTTTGGGTAACAAAATTTATATTTTTGTTAAATACAAGTATCACATTGGATAAAAAATAACACATATATCACATCAAAAAAATTGTCAAACTTGAGTACTAAATAATAGATTATGTCTTTATTTTAATATTGTTAATGGGGTTTGTTTTAATAAGAGAAATTTGAACTAGAGTTTATTTAAAAATTTGTAGAAAAGATGAAGAAGAAAGGAATGAGATCGATTGAGAGATGATATTTTTATTTTGATTTAATTTTATCGAATTTTAGTTTTAAATATTTTATTTAATTAAAATATCACGTGTCATAATTTAATTAGTTCAAAGAGTTTTTTTAATGAGGGTTAATTATTAGTACCTAAAGTGATAACAGAAAAAATTTTAAGTACTTAAATAGAAAAAGTTATATAATTTGGGTACCTATTTTCATAGAATCTTTTTAATATTACTTAAAAAATAATATTAAGAAATATAAATTGCTTCAATAATCTTATATATATATAAATTTTATTTTAAATTTGAAATATTAAACTTACTTAAATAAAATTTAAAATGATAAAAATATTTAAATATTATTAATAAACATTACAATTTACAAATACTAGTTTTCTTTACCCATGCATCGTATTAACTAAATTACATTTAATTGTTTCTTAAAATTTTCATGAATTTGTAAAGTTTCATTAATAATTCGGTTACGGAATTAAAACATAATAATATTTAATTTTAATTTTAAAAACATGATAATTGATATTAGACTAAATTTAAATAAATAATATCTCAAAATTATTTTAAAAATTAAATATTATAATAATAGATTGTGTGAAATTCTATTTTCATATGTAATTTCTAACTTGATTTTATTTATTAATTAGTAAATATAGATTGTTAATTAAATCTAAATATTGTGACCACTTCTAAATTATTGTAATATTATTTATATTTTAGATATTTATTTCAATTTTATATATAAAATATCTCAAATATAATTATTTTATATGTGAAGTATTTCAAATAATTATTTCTATATATTCAAATTTATCATACACATAAAAGTAGGTGAAAAATAATAATATTTGAAATAATAATTTTATAATATTAAAATTTTTCATCCTTACAATATATATGAAAAAATAAATATTTAACATATAAAATTATATATAAATAAAAAATAAAATAAAAATTAATTGATATTTTAAAATAAAATATATTTAACATAATAATATATATATAACATATTTTCATTATATAATTACATATTTATTATTTTGTCTATATAAATAAAGCAATTATTAGTTAAAAATAAAATCAAAATTAAATAAATAACTTAAAAAACATGTTTAATAATTAAAAACATGAAAATAACATACCTATTTATTAAAAAAACTTGGAACAACATGTTTTAGAAAAAAAACCCAAATAAACATGAAAAATGATTTAAACCTAGACATTTGAGTAGAAAACACAAGCATTTATCCATTTGAAGAAGTTGAGTCCTCAAAGGAAAGCGCATTTAGTATAAAGTGCTTCATGAAAAATCTTTTTACGAGGGTATCTTTTTGTCATGCCAATTCTTAAAATTGATTTATTTCCTTAAATAATGTACATAATGATTTATTTCATTAATTTTTTAAAAAATAACATTTACCACTAATTTTGCCTTAAAAATAAATTTTATTTTATTTTATTTTATTAATTTTTCAAGTATTGATTAGTAATTTATCTGTCACCCAATTAAGAAAAGTATACAAAACGGTCACTCAACCATTCAATTTTATTTTTTTTGTTACCAACTAGCTAACAGTGGCATCTTTTAAAATTGTCATAATAACAATTCTTAACATTTATAAATTATGCCAATTTAGTTTTGATTTTAAAAAAATAACCCTCAACATTTACATATTATGTAATTTGATTTGCTTTTCTAATTTTGAATTTTTGGGTGTTTCCATTTTTTGTATCTTTTCAATCAAATATAGCTAATGAAATTGTTTTTTTAGAGTTTAGGTGAAAGAGTCCAAAAAATGTATAAATATTAAGGGTTAGTTCTTGTTTTAAATCAAGAGCAAATTGATACAACATATAAGCGTTGGAGATTAAAATTGTTATTATATCAAATTTAAAAGTTACCATTATTAGTTTACTAGTGATAAAAATGATAAAATTAAATAATCGATAATAATTTTATAACTTTTGATAAAAATAATTTTAGGTGCTTAATAAAATATGAAATTTTGCTTTTAGAAAACTCTTTCTTTCGTAAAAAAAAATGTGCTATTTTGATAATTAATTTAGAAAGAGTATTATTTGGGGATTTTTTTATTTTTTATTTATGTTATTAGGATAAAGGAAACTAAATATTGAGGAAAAAGGAAGAATCTATGGGCAAGGGTGCATAGTTTGCGTTGGTTCAAACTAACCTAATGAAACTTAGGATTGCTTTACGTAAGGTGAGTTCTTAAGGTTTATTATATGTGGTTTAGATCTAAAGTTGAGGTACCCGAACCAGCAGATTCATCGATCTTCATCCATTATAGGCTCATACAGACTGAGTTTGGTTCAGGGGAATACATTTCCCTATGGCCATGAATTGAAAACTTCAACGAGACATAGGTGCAGATGTATTCCTAAACAATCCACTAGCCCATGCGAAGTGAAAACCTCACGAAGGCATAGTTTCGCTCTCACTTAAAAGGTACAACATGCTGATGGTCATGCGATTGCAATGCGTAAATATTTTATAAATCTCATGTAAAACAAAAATCATGGCTTTTCAAATCAGACCTTTAAATTTTTGACATTTGGACAATAGTGATCAATTTTTAGCTTGACCTAAAAAAAGGTCCCGATTGAGTCGCAATTTGTGAAACCATTTTAAAATCAGTTTTGAAAAATGGGGATCGATTTTGAAAACGAAAATGGAGTCGCCACCAATCCTTATTATTTAGGTGTGATTGGATCACCTTGTAAAATGTTTTATTTTAAAACATTTGATTTTGGTCCGTGAAAACGAGAAAGTAGGTTCGAGTCGATTCATTATGAGGAAGGGTTAGCATCCTCATAACGCCCAAAAATTGGTACCAAATTGATAAGATTATGTCCAAATGTCTAAAATTTAAAAGTATTTAAAAATATGATTTCCAAAAGATTCCAAACTATTTGACTTAAAATATGAGAGCTCCTCGATATGAAAGATTATAAACGTCACATCCAGCACGATTGGACACAATGTTTTTTAACCCTCATATCTAAGATCATCTCATAATTTATAAAATATTTGGATTTAAAATTTGAGATTTCTTCGATCCGAAAGAATATAAACATCACATCCAGCACGATTGGACATGATATTTTTAAACCCTCGTCACTAAGATTACCTCATAATTTTATAAAACTTATCAAAAGGATATTTATTTATTTAGTCAAACGGGAAATCGCAACTCAGCACGATTGGGCACTATTTTCCGAATTTCTAAATATCAAAATATTGTCTTCTTTTGAAAACCTTAAAATAAAATATTGATTTTGTAAAAATGTGTTTTTTTTTTTAACAATATCCATGTGACAATATCGCATTCATAAACTATCATACACAAACATTAAAAATAATAATTATAATGCAATAACATAAAATATAATTAAAATAATTACAAAAATAAAAATAGTAGTACAATAAGAAAGCAATAATATAGGTTAATATAAAAAATAGTTGAAATAAAAAATAAAGGTAATGGAAATTAAAATAACAAAATAAAATAATAAATAATACATATAATACACTAATCATAAATTTCCACATATAGTATAAACGATATAAATAAAATAGATTAAGTAATATAAATACATTAAAAAAACTTTAGAAATAATAAATAATGTAACATAATATTATATAATATATAAAATATAATATAATAAATAAATAATATATATATAATAATACATAAAATTATTAAACAAGTAAGATAATATATATAACAATAATTAAATATAAAGAGTAATAAAAATATATATAAATATATATTATTAATAAATTAATATACAAATAATTTAAAATAAAATAAATATTTAAAATATTTCAATATAATAATATAATAATTATAAAGAAAAATAAATAAAAGTTTGAAAAATTAAGAAATCATGATCAAATTATAATAAAAATAGATATTAAGGGGTCAAATTATAAATAAAAGGATATAAACGGACTTAATTATGAAACTGAAATAATGCGAAGGACGAAAGGAATAAATTTCTCGTTTTTTGAAAACGCGCGGACCCTAATTCGGATCCGGGTCAACGCGCGGGTCATGCTTTAACAAAACGACACCGTTTGCATTCTCCTATAAAAATATGTTTTCTGAAATAAAAATCATTAGCTTTAGGGTTTTAAAAAAAATTAAAAATCCTCTGAAAAGAGGGAAGGCGATCTACGTCATACATCTACGTTAAATCTGGGCCACGCCACGGACGCTCTCCATAATGGGTGGCCGGAGGTCCGAGGCAAGGGTTTCGCGTTTTCGAGAAGGTAAACTCCTTCCTTTTTACTATTTCAACCATAGATATATGCAGGTATATATAAAAAATAAAATAAATAAGAAAAATAAGCGGAATGAAAAATCACCTATGGAATCACTGACAGTTGAGTATTCGTGTGTGAAATAGGTGTTTTTTTTTTTTGTGCTTCGGCGTATTTGTATCGTATTTGTCTGCTTATTTTTTTTATATTTTTCCAGAACGTTTGTATCGCAAACTTTTCTTTCTTGCTTTTTTGTATGTCCAGTATCCTCAAAAATTTTTACAAAAGGGGTTCTTATACCCAAAACAAATAATAAAAAATAAAATAAAATAAAAGAAGGGAAAGATATCTTTCTGTATCTTTCTATATTTTGTGCCCTCCGATTTGTTTCCTTTCTACTGCTTGTTTCTTTCCTTTGCAGGTTTGAAGATCTCGAACGATGAATCAAGGCATAAACAAAGGCCGGACGAGACGGAGGTGCGACGATTGGACTCCCGCTGAAATGGCGTGACTGTTGGGCTCTTGTTAGATGATGGTTGGGTAGCCTCTGCTTGCGGCGCGAGGAGACCTAGGGTTCCAGAGACCCTTGATTTCTGATTTGGAGTTGGGCCCTTAGGTTTGGGCTAAGGGTGTAATGGATCAAATCTATTTTAGGTTTTGGGCCTTTTGGGCCTCTGAGTCTGGGTCTAGGTTGCTAATGTTGAGTGTTGGGGTTTAGCTGGGTCAAATTTTGGGCCATCAAAATTGGGCTTTGTATGATGAATTGTTACAAAACTTTGGTTTTATTATTTTTGGTTTATTTGAAAGCCCGGTCAAAAATGGGCTCTTACAGCTGCCCCTCTTTGCTCATTGTCGTGTAACGAGAATAGAGCAAAGACTATAAAAAGACCAATTTTGACCAGTCTTGGTCAAGCCTCGACCTCTTAATCCATGTCTTCTTCAAATGACTCCAACTCTAATGCAACTTCAACGACATTGGATCTTCATCTTGACTTCAGTGAATTTGATAACTTCAACTTCATAAAGGCAGTATCCACTATCTTTTGATCTACTCCACTGCAAACTCAGGGAGACAAGATCTGCTATTTTCAATCTGATCCCTACAAACTCAGGGATCACCAGACTGATGTTTTCGATCTGCTCCCTGCAACTTCAGGAAGATCAAATCTGCTATCTTCAATCTGATCCTTGCAAACTCAAGGATCACCAGATTGATGTCTTCGATCTGCTCCCTGCAACTTCAGGAAGATCAAATCTACTATGTTCAATCTGATCCCTGCAAACTTAGGGATCACCAGATTGATGTCTTCGATCTGCTCCCTGCAACTTTAGAAAGATCAAATCTGCTATTTTCAATCTGATCCCTGCAAACTCAAGGATCACCAGATTGATGTCTTCGATTTGCTTCCTATAACTTCAGGAATGATAAATTGTTTGTTTTCAATCTGATCCCTGCAAACCCAGGGATGACCAGATTGATGTCTTCGATTTGCTCCCTGCAACTTCAGGAAGATCAAATGTGCTATTTTCAATCTGATCCCTGCAAACTCAGGGATCACCAGATTGATGTCTTCGATTTGCTTCCTGCAACTTCAGGAAGATCAAATCTGCCTTTACCGATATTCGTTACACCGTCAACTGAAGGATATATCCTGTAGACTCGATTTTATGTGTTTATGAGTGACATGAATGCGACATGTCATAAAAATGATTCCTTTTAAAGGATTAGGATGCAAATATTGTAATGAATCAAATGCTCCTAATGAAATTTGCTATGATGCAAAATGTTATGAGTAGGATTCCTATTTTAGGTGTTATCACTCATTTGTTTTTCCATTCTTATTCATCAATCATGCTCTGTTCAACCAGCTTGCCCCCAATGTAATTTCTGAGTCAGCCCCACTTGGATCTTAAAAACACAAGGTTTGTTTCATCTACCCCTTTTAATCTAATCCTTCTGCAAATTTAGGGTGTAGGGTTAATCTCAAATTCAACCCATTCCACCGTAATTTAGGGTTTCTTAGTTCACCATACCACCCCAAGTGTCATGATCAGATGACATCATGTCCATTTATCAATTGGACAAAGAATTTGGAGAAATATATCTAACCCGACTCTTCTTTCTCAAATATTTCTATGTACATGGAAATTCTAAACAATTGTCATGTCTTGGTTTCTTGTCTTATCTAGAAATTTCCAAAGTAATATGCAAAACTTTTCTTTTGTGAAATTATTAGTTCGTTAATCATTATTCCAATACAACTCATTTATGGATAATAGGTAACAAATTAATCACAAAAGAAGGATTAGAATTTGAATAAATTTATCAAAAGAATACAGAGAAAAATTATCCGGAACATATCTTTGACAAGAAAAAGAATCCAAAGATAGTAGAATGAGTAAGACAAAAATCAGATGCCCTAGATATCGCAGATTTAGGTTCCATATATAAACTTCATGAAGACTGTCTTGAGTTCAACATGTGTTTAGAAAATTCGAAGTATTTTGTTGATACCCCATTATGCAACATTCTTTCTTTCATTGTTATCTTAAGTGTAGCGAGATGACTGTTCGTCTGTGCAGAATTTGAGTCGCCCTTTCCGGGTTTTCAACTCAAAACCCCTTTGGTCACAAGGCGTCCTTTGTGGGTTTTCGCCTTGGCCTCTCCCCCTTTTTTTTTAGGAGCTCAAAGCGCCCTTTGCGGGTTTTCACTTTGGCTTCTTCTTCTTTTCAAGCAAAGTATTTCTTTACTGAATCCGAGTTCACAGGATTGGGTAAAGTTTTTCCATCCATCTCGGTCAAGATCAATGCTCCTCCAGAGAAAGCTTTCTTCACCACATATGGTCCTTCCCAATTTGGCATCCATTTCCCTCTAAAATCCTTCTGTATTGGAATAATTTGTTTCAGCACGAGGTCCCCTTCATGAAACTCTCTTTGGCGAATTTTCTTGTTATAGGCTCGCATCATTCGTTTCTGATACATCTGACTATGACGAATAGACCTTAGTCTCTTTTCTTCAATCAAGTTCAACTGATCATACCGAGCCTAAATCCATTCAGCTTCATCTAACTTTATTTCTGACAGCACACGAAGAGAAGGAATTTCCACTTCGATGGGTAGGACGGCCTCTATCCCATAAACCAACGAATAAGGTGTTGCCCAGAGAGAGGTTCCGCGGATGTCCGATAAGCATAGAGTGCAAATGATAGTTTCTTATGCCAATCCTTGTAAGTCTCAGTCATTTTCCCCACATCTTCTTGATGTTTTTGCTAGCCGCTTCCACTGCCCCATTCATTTTTGGACGATATGAAGACGAGTTATGATGTTTGATCCCAAATTGGTTACAAATTTTTGCTATCGAGCTGTTGTTCAAGTTCAGCGCGTTGTCTGATATGATCCTCTCAGGCATTCCATATCGACAAATAATCTCTTTCTTTAAGAATCTACTAACTGCTGATTTAGTAACATTAGCATATAAAGCAGCCTCTACCCATTTCGTGAAATAATCAATTACCACGAAGATGAATCGGTGTCCATTCGAAGCTTTTGGTGAGATTAGCCCAATAACATCCATGCTCCACATGGAAAAAGGCCACGGGAAAGTCATAACGTGCAAAGGCGACGGAGGCACATGTATTTTGTCTCCATAAATCTGACATTTATGACATGTCTTGGCATAGTTAATGCAATCTCCTTCTATGGTAGACCAATAATACCCAAACCTCATTATCTGTCTGGCCATCGTGAATCCATTAGCGTGCGTTCCACAAATGCCCTCATGAACTTCTTCAAGGATTTGCTTAGCTTTAACAGCATCAACACATCTCAATAGCACTTGATCTTTTCTCTTTTTGTATAAAATATCTCCATCTAAGACATAACCAGAGGCCATTCTTCTTAGAGTCCTTTTCTCATTCTCTGTAGCATTCTCCGGATATTCACGATTTTTCACGTACTGCAATACATTCTGATACCAAGGATAGTCATCTCATTCCTCTTTCTCTATGTCATAACAATGGGCTGGGACCTTGACAATACTCATCTGAATAGGCTTCATGTCTTCTGGTTTGTTTACTTTGATCATAGAAGCCAAGGTTGCCAATGCATCGGCCATCTGATTTTCATCGCGTGGAAGGTAATTGAAAGTAATGTTGTTAAATTTCTCAATTAATCCCAGAAACTAATTTAGGATCTCTTGTCTCCCACTCTCCTTTAAGTTGGTAAATTACTAAGGCGGAATCACCGTACACTTCTAGCACTCTGATCTTGCGTTCCAAGGCTGCTCGAAGTCCCATGATGTATGCTTCATATTCTGCCATGTTATTTGTGCAATCAAAATCCAGTCTGCATGTGAATGGATAATAATCACCACCAGGGGATACTAGATTTGCCCCAATTCTATTTCCTATAGCATTCGATGCTCCATCAAAATTCAATTTCCACCGACGATCCTCAATATTCGCCACATACATCAATTCCTCATTTGGAAAATCAAAGCTTAAAGGTTCATAATCGTCCAAAGCTTTACTAGCTAAAAAGTCTGCGATTGCACTTCCTTTTATAGCCTTTTGGTTCACGTAGACTATATCGAATTCAGATAGTAGAATCTACCACCTAGCCATTCTTTTGTTCAAGGCAGTGGATTCCATCATGTACTTTAACGGTCAAGTTTGGAAATCAACCATGTTGTGTGGTATAGCATATACTACCTCAACCTCCTAGTTGTCCAAATCAAAGCGCAACATAATTTCTCGATCGACGAATACCTCATTTCACAATCAGTGAATTTTTTACTGAGATAATATATTACCCTTTCTTTCCTCCCTGACTCATTGTGTTGTCCAAGCACATATCCCATGAAATTTTTGAATACGGACAAATACAATATCAATGGTTTATCTACTAGTCAAAAGCTTTCTGGCATTCATCATCCCATACACCTGGATTGTGTTTCTTGAGAAGACGAAATATGGGATCACATTTCTCAGTTAATTGTGAAATAAACCGAGCAATGTAATTCAACGTTCCTAAAAAACCTCGTACTTCTTTCTAAGTGCACGGTGGAGGTAACTCTTTTATCGCTTTGACCTTGCTTGAGTCAACTTCTATTCCTTTCTCACTGACCACAAATCCCAGTAACTTTCCTGATCGAGCTCCGAAAGTAAACTTTGTCGGATTGAGTTTCAATTAAAATTTCCTCAATCTCAAAAATAACTTCTTCAAGACTTCAATATGTTCTTTTTCTGTTCAAGATTTGGCAATCATATCATGAACATATACCCCAATTTCCTTGTGCATCATGTCGTGGAACAATGTTACCATGGCTCTTTGATATGTTGCCTCAGCATTCTTTAGTCCGAAAGGTATTACTTTATAGTAAAAAGTACCCCACAATGTTATGAAGGTAGTTCTCTCCATATCCTCAAGGTGCATCTTGATCTGATTGTATCCTGAAAAGCTATCCATAAAGGAAAACAATGAAAATCTTGCCGTATTATCTACTAACGTATCAATATGCGGCAAAGGGAAATTATCCTTTGGGCTAGCTTTGTTTAGATTTCTATAATCTACGCATATTCGGACCTTTTCATCTTTCTTAGGGACTGGAACAATGTTGGCATCCCATTCTGAGTATTTGACCTCTCGTAGAAAACCAGCATCAAACTACTTCTGGACTTCCTCTTTTATTTTTAATACTATATCAGGCCTCATTCTTCGTAGCTTTTGTTGAACTGGCTTGCATTCTTTTCTGATGGGAAGGCGATGTACCACAATATCAGTACTTAACCCGGGCATATCTTGGTATGACCATGTAAAGACATCTTTGAACTCTCGTAATAACTCAATAAGATCTTGTCTCGTCTTCTTGGCAATGAGTGTCCCAATTTTCACGACTTTCCCTTCTTCTAAGGTTATGTTCTCTATTTCTTCTTCATGGGGTAAGATCTGTTTCTCCTCTTGTTTCACCATTCTCAACAAATCTGGAGATAAATCGCTATCTCGGTCACCTTCAAATCCCGAGATTCCTCTAAACACATGTCCTGCTCAAAATGGACTTCCGAATCCATAATATTGTTGCTCATGCCATTGATATCTAGGGACCTATGATGGGTGAAAAAATGTACAACGAATTTGGGGACAAATATTCACATGATATGAACGAAAGAATATGCAATTTGAGAAGAAATTTAAAAGGATGAAAATGAAAGAATATTTACTCAAGTTGATTATCCAAAATGTATTTTATTGAAATAATAAATTCTGAACAAAAGCCTATTTCACAAAGAGATCTTTATCATTCCTAGGCTAAAACAACAAAGCGTTCTGAATATTACTCTGTATAATTCCTAAAAACTACAGGGAGCTCCACTGCAGTCCAATTGTCCAGAATGCTTCCAGGTTCATAAGGGCGAATACCCATCTGGTTCCTCTGTTCTATTCCTTCCTCATGTATGGCATTGATGTGAGGAATTTCCAATAACCCTCTCTGGTGAATTATCCCTCCTGATACAAAGTTCGGGATATATGCGGGAATGTCATCGCTTCCATCGGACATCTTCTCCATTCAAGCGTGCCCTTCTACTCTCCTGTTTCTTTTCTAACTTATTCCTTTTTTGTCTAGCATCCGGCTTGAAACCCAAGCTAAAACGATCTCTTTTCTCCTTCAGTATTGGCACTCCAATTTCCCCTTGTAGGTATCTGCCTAATCCTTTCTCTTGTAGGGCTCCTTTTCCCACCGTCATCTGTAAGCCCATCCTTGTTATCTTAGATAACCTGGGCACTGGGACTTCACTTCCCTCCGAGATGAAAGTTGCGTTGACAAACTCTAAGGACCTGAAAGAACATTCAATGGCCTCCTCATTCTATTCTATATATGGTGCGTTATTTGTAACAGTCACTATAATATCTTCCACTGCATTTATAGTGACTAGTCGACCATCCGTTACCAGCTTCAGTTTTTGATGAAGAGATGAGGGCACTGCCCCTGCCGAATGAATCTAAGGCCTTCCCAACAAGCAATTGTATGAAGGTTTTATATCCATCACCAGAAAATCCACCTCATATGTGCTTGGGCCAATCTGCAAAGGTATGTCAATTCTCCCCATCACTCTTCTCTCAGTACCGTCAAATGCTCTCACTATGTTGTGGCACGTCTTCATGTGAGAACTATCTATTGGTAACCTCTTTAGTGTTGACAATGGTAGAACATTCAAGGCTGATCCATTATCAATCAACACGCTCGGTAAAGTATATCCTTTGCAACGAGTGGTTATGTGTAGGGCCTTAGTCGACCCTATACCCCCAGGTGAAATCTCATCATCACTGAAGAAATAAAATTGTCGGCACTTATGTTACTAACTAATCGATCCAGCTTATTGACCGATATGTCCTTAGTAACATACGTCTCGTTTAGCACCTTCATCAAAGCTTCTCGATGAACTTAAGAACTTAAAAGTAAGGCTGGCACCAAAATACGAGCCGATTGTTTGCGTAGCTGCTCCACCACATTGTATTCACTGTGCTTTAAGAATTTCAAAAATTCTTTAGCCTCTTCCTCCTTCACAGGTATATTGATAAGGTTATCAAATCCTTCTTCTGGTTCAATTGACATGTCTTTTGCCTTTGCTGGTTCAGTTCTAACGTTTACCGAATCATAACGCCTCCCGTTTCTCGTATAAAATCCCTCTCTTTGGACCTCCTTGGAAGTGCTAGCCGCAATTACTACTTTCGGTATCGTCACATTACAATTGTAATTCCATGGTATGGCTTTGTCATCTTTGTAAGGAAAGGACGCTGGTCTCTGAATTACTATTTTAGGCGCAATTTGTGCTCCGCCTTCCGTATTCTTTGATCAGGAAATAATAATCCTTGGATGATTGACTTTTTGACCAGTCCACTCTCCTTCTGTTGCATATATATTTCCCCCCTCAGAACTTTCTTCGTAAAATTCCAGTTCCTTATTGTCCATAAGACTCTGTACCAAAGCCCTAAACTCAACACAGTCTTGGATCTCATGTCCGTCATTATAACACCCCCTACCCGTATTCGTTGTCGGAATAGGGTACGAGGCATTACAGGAGTTTACGATTTTTTTTTACTCAATATAACCCCTTTATAAATATCTAGCCTTTCCTGCAAATTTTAAACCAAGACCAATTCACATAAACCAATCCAATTTAACATATTTTCAAAATAGATTCATACATAATTATAAGATAACATCATCACATACTAAAACTAAAATTTGTTAGCCATACCAATGGCTGACCTTACATTCATATCATATTAACATTTACTTTATTAGCTTATACATGCCATTTATTTCCAAAATAAAGTTTCTTTATATACCAAAATCTTGGGGTTGATAGTGTGATGTGTCTCCTACCGAATCCGACCTCCGAGCTCCTAACACTACAAAAGCAGGAAAAAGGAAAGTGGTAAGCACTTTGTGCTTAGTAAGCTCATGTAACAAGAATTATACTTACCTAATATTTTCAAATCAAAGCAATAAACATTCATATATCCATTCAATGCACTATTGCCCTAACATACACAAACTCAACATTCAAGTTAATTCAATAATTTCCATATACCAATAATATACACTATGATTGATGAGCTCATCAATACCATGATTTCCGTTTCTTTATTATATTTTCATATTTATCCCGTTGAATTACTCGAAATTGCGATAGATTTTCAGAAGTACACTTTTAGTGTACAATCCAGGTCCGTCAATTCATGTTCATGTGCGACATTTCCATTTCGAGAGCACATTCCCTGAACCTCATCCTTACGGAGGATTACGGTCAGGCTAAATCCTCAGTAATATAAACTCATAGAGTATTGTGGGATTACCGATCCAAAGCTAAATCCGCAATGACAATTACTCTAATGAGCTTGGATCCAATTACCATCCGAGCTAAATTCAGACCCTAGTTCGGATTACCCGTCGAAGCTAAATCCATTTTCCACATATTCTTGGGAGGCTATATCAGATAGGATCACCCGTCCTGCTAGATCCTTTTACCATCAATTCCTTTTCAGAGATCCATCAATTCTCCTTTCATTCAACCGGATTTCTTCCACTTTTTATCAAATATATCAATGTTTCATCAACTTTCATACAATGAACATTGAAATCATATTCACATCAATAATATACATTTCAAGCATTTAAAATATAATACAAGTTACATGAACTTACCTCGATACTTGTTCATACACAAAAATCTACTAATCCGGGACTTTTTCCTTTCCTCTATCTAACTTCGTATTTGTGTTTTTCGGATCTAAATAAATAAATTCAATCATCAATTCAACACATTTCATGTTCACATGTAGCATTCACTATAATTCTATTATTGTTCATAATTCATTCAAAGTTGTCTACTTGAGTCACAATCACTAAATTATTTATTTCTCGAGCTAGAGAACCCCAATTGAATAGCCGTTAATTTTCCTGAAACTAGACTCATATATATTTATACCATAAAATTTCCAGAATATTTGGCTTAGCCAATTAGTATATTTTATTCATTAAAATTTCCATTGTTTTACTATTTGACAGTTCAGACCACTTTTCACTACGAATCAATTTTCTCCTTGTAAAGAATTCAAATGATGTTTTAGTTTGTTTTTTATAAAAATAGACTCATTAAGGAGTCTAAATGTATAAATTTAAGCCCTAATTATTTTTATTCAATTTTTTATGATTTTTCAAATTTAGAACAGGGGATCTCAAAATTACTCTGAACCAGTCTTAAAAAATATAAATATCTCAAAATACAGAATTATTTTGCTTTCTATGTTTCTTTCATATGAAAATAGACTCAATAAGATTTAATTTCATATCTCATTCAACTTCCAATTCCACTTATACGATTTTTAGTGATTTTTCAAAGTTACTCTACTGCTGCTATCCCAAAACTGTTTTCTTATAGCTTGTTTTGCAATTAAGTCCTTTATCCAATTCTAACTTCAAATTCTTTCAATTAAACCACTAATTCATCATTTTATTCATCATATGCTATATTCAAAACTTTAAAACTTCAAAACTTCAACTTAAATTCATCAAAACTTTGTTCTAAAACTTATAAAGCATCAAAATTAAAAGAAAATGGTTAAATTAACTTACCTATTAAATATCCAAGCTTCAAACTTTCAATTTTCCTTTTCTTCTTTCTTTTCTCTTTTCTTTCTTTCCTTCACGTTTGCTCTCTGATCTTTTTGTTTTATGCTTTTGTTTCTTTTCTCCTTTCTTTTATAATATATATTATTATTAATTTATAATAATAATTATCTTTATAAAAATCTCGATTTTTATACAATACACGCCTCAACTTTACAAAATGGCATAATTACCATTTTAGTCCTTTATAATTTTTTAATCTATAATTCAACTTTTACTTTCATTTCAATTTAGTCCTTTTCATTTAATTACCTACCCATACGTTAAAATTTTCTAACGAAATTTTAATACCACATTACTAACATTTTATAAATATTTATAAAATATTTCCTATCATATAAATATTTATACAAATGTATTGAAATAAATTTCTCTTTAAATCGGATTTATGGTTACGAAACCATTGTTCCGATAACCTTGAATTTAGGCTATTACAGTCATCTTTGTGGAACTCACAATAGTTCCTTGGTTCTTCACTTCTTTTTCCGGGACTTGATTTTATTAGCCCCCTTCTTGCCATCTCATTCCAAATTATCCTCAACGAGGTCTTCACCTTCGAGATATCCTCTTGGTCTTTCTTATACGATCTTCTCCAATCGCATTTACCCCATTGTCTCCGTGATTGGGTAATGGGTTCACCGTACTAGGCATGTCCTCAAGTTTGACAACTCCCAATTTAAGAAGCCTCTCAACTACCCTTTTGAAGGCAGTACAGTTTTCTATAGAATGCCCCACTGCTCTTGCATGGTAATCACATTGGGCATTTGAGTCATACCATTTAGGATATGGGGGTTGCATTGGCTGTAAATAGTATGGGGAAACTATGCGTTCTTCTAGTAAAGTATCATACAGCTCCTTATACGTCATAGGGATTGGCGTAAATTGGTTTTTATCCACATTTTGTTTGGGACTTGATTCTTGTCTTGTCGACCCTTGATGTCTGGCAGTAATTACTTTCCGCTGATTTATAGTAACTACTTTTGAGTACCCTTTATTGTACGTACTCGCATTGTTTACTTCACTCTCTTTTTTCCTGGGAGCAGGTCTCCTAGTGACTTCTCCAACTTCGATCTTACCACCCTTTATGGCATTTTCGATCATCTCTCTTGCCATTACTATATCTACAAAGCTCTTGGTGGTGCTTCCTATCATATGAGTGATGAATGGAGCCTTCAAGGTATTAATGAAGAGCATTGTAGTCTCTTTTTCTAGGAGTGGTGGCTGAACCTGCATGGCAACCTCTCTCCATCGTTGTGCATATTGCCTGAAACTTTCATTTGATTTTTTCCATGTTTTGCAACATGATTCGGTCAGGCGCCATATCTGTGACGTGATTATATTGTCTCATGAAGGCTTGGGCCAAGTCCCTCCATGAACTAATATTTGTGCGACTTAGCTGATTATACCACTTAGAAGTTGCACCCGTCAAACTATCCTGGAAACAATGAACCAGGAGTTGATCATTGTTCACATAGCCTGTCATACGTCTACAAAACATAGTGATGTGGGCTTCAGGGCAAGTAGTTCCATTGTACTTTTCAAATTCTGGCATCTTGAATTTGTGAGGAAGCACCAAATCTGGGACTAAACTCAAATCCTTGGCATCAATACCGTGATGATGATCAGCATTTTCCAAAGCCTTGAATTTTTCCTCCAACCACCTACAGCGATTCTCTAACTGTTTTGCAGATTCAATTTTGATCCCCTCTCCTTCAGCCATGTCTAAGTCAGGGACAACAGGATTAGCTGGGTTGTCTCCTGGGTTGGATCCCATACCAACTTGAAAATTCGTAGGCAATCAGTGTCAGCTTGCACTTGCTGAGGCCTTATTATGACAGGTGGCCTTCTGGGGTATTCTTCATGTTGCCCTTACACGTGTGTTGGAGTGAATCCTCTAGGGAAATCCTCATTGTCCTCAGTATTGATTATATGACCTTTTGCTTTTTCTACTATCCCACTCATCATCTGGGCCATCTGGGCCATCATGTTCTTTTGGGCCTCTAACATTTGGTCCATCATCTCCTGTTGGAGCTTTGCCATCTGGTCTTGCATCTGGTCTTGAATGTCTCTTTGGAATTGTTCCATCCTTTGGTCCATTTTCTTTGACTTTGCTCGTGTACTGTAAGGATGTTCAGCTTCTAGATTTTTTTTCTCTCTCCTATAATTTAAACTAATTAGACTCTCTCTACAAATTTGAATGCATATGATGTTATGTAATGCAGATGCATGAATGCAAAGAGGAATCGATTCTGATCAACTTCATTGTAGAAAACTTTATTAGAAAATAAATTCTTTTACATAAAATGGATTACAAATAAGGTTTTGCCCTACGTCCTAAAGTTCTAATTTTTCCTAATAACGAGACTAGCTCTTGATTATGATTGGACTGTAGCTCATACCCCATGCTCAATATGTCAGCCTGCACTGCCAAAGTCTGTAGGTGATCAGCTACCTCTCGAATCTAAACTATGGCTTCCCCCATGAGATAATCTCGATTTCTGACTTGAACATGTAAATGATGGAGTTCTTCCTTCAAATGCCCTTCTCTTGTTTCAAGACACTCGATCCGAAGTTCACAACTATGCAGTGCTGATTCTAACTCTTCAATTCTACCCTTCATTTCTTCAATCTTATTTAGGCTTGATTCTAACTCGATCACGGAATAACGACTTTGGTAATGATGAAGGGACCATCCAAGTTCGGCCACTCTAGCTTGCAATTCTCTTTTTCCATTTAAACTTTTCGCTAAGTTCTTTTGCATCTCTAGAAATTTTCTTTCCCAATAGTCAGCTTTGGCCCTTTCATGTTGAACCTCTTGTTGCCACTGTTGCAAAGTCTTTCCCAATCTCGTATTTTTTATTGTCAGTCGCATCTTTTTATATTCGGTCTTCAAGCCATCACGATCTTCCTCAATTGCTCTGTTCTCCTTTTTTGCTTTCTCGGCTTTCGATTTTTTAGCATCCACCTCTAGTTTTAGAAACATCTTCTCTTCTTCTAGCTTCTTTATCTTTTTTCCAAACTCTAGACTTTATCTTTCGAAGTCTTGCTTTATAATTTCTATCTCTGATGGGATGACTTGTAAACACTCCTCCAGTGATCGAGCACCTTCCACCCTTGTCTCAGGAATATTATCGTTGATCCTTTTTCTCAACCACTCTTTATATTTTGGGGTTGCCATCGGCCCACGAGTCAATATCTTCATACAACGAACCTGCTTCTAAGCCTCGAAATTTCTCAAATTCTCTTCTTATAATTTTTCCCTTATATAAGAATTCGCTTTTAACTAACCCATGTGTCGTTGGTATGAACTGTCATGCATTATATTGCCTTAGTACAAGCAGCAGTGCATATCCCATAGCTCCCCAAACTCCAGACAGAGGTACCCAATCAAGATTTCCGCACCGGTAAAGGACTTTATCAGGAATCAACCAATGGGCTCTCTACACAACGTCTTCTTCTCGGATATTTTGAAGAATTTTCATCCAACTTTCCTCTGATAGATCGTCTCTCCTTGCCGTAGCTGCAGCCTCCTTTAAAAGGGAGTAACTTTCAAAGAACACTTGGTAAGAAACTTTGTCAACCTTCCAAAAGTGGCTATGAAACCAAACCATCAGCAGCTGCGCGCATCCGATAAATCTACCCTCACCAGCTTTTCGACATGCGTCCAAAGATCTAAATGTCTCAGTTAAAATAGTAGGCACCGGCGTGATTTCTTTGCCAAGTTGATCGAAAAATCAGTAACCGCTTCATCTATATGTCGTAGCGCTTTGGGGAAGATCACCAACCCATAAATACTCAATGCAAAGATGTTAATCTTCTTTTTTTCATCTGGATGTGTCAGAATCAAGTCCCTCAAACTCACCCAAGGTATGCATTTACCTTCACCTTTTTCTTGAATCCTAGCTGTAACCCACTGTTCATTCATCCCTGTAATACCCATCAATCTTTTCACAAAAGTCGTAATATTGGCAGCCCTAAAGTAAACTCTATCGGCTTGGAACCTCGAGCAACGAAGTAAAGCTGTATATTCCTCCAACGTTGGCACTAAATCTAACTCCCCAAAAGTGAAACAACTATAAGAAGAGTTCCAAAACTGAGTCATGGCCCTAAATAGATGCTTATCTACCTCGATATCCAACAAATAGGGTAGATCACCATAATCACGATAAAACAGTTGTTTTGCCTCATCACCCCATTGAGTCCATATATCCTTCAACTCCCTAAACTCATTCTGCGTAATACTAACACGAGTAAAATCCCAAAGTTTAGATACATACCCGTCAATTAAGTTATCCCCCTTCTCTAGCTGCGTTTGTTCTGACCAAGTGCGAATAGCTGCATTGTCTCCCACTTTATCAAGGAACCCGTTCTCCATAACCAGCTTTCTAACTTAGAAACTGACCGTGAATTAATAGCTCTATAGAAATGGGATGATATGCCCAAAAATGAAATACCACGAGTTAGTATCGCAAAATAAATACAAAGCAAGTGAAATAAATACATCTATTTGGGTAACCTAATGAAACTTAGGATTGCTCTACTTAAGGTGAGTTCTTAAGGTTTACTATATATGGTTTGATCTAAAGTTGAGGTACCCAAACCAACAGATTCCTCGATCTTCATCCATTATAGGCTCATACATACCGAGTTCGGTTTAGAGGAATACATTTCCCTATGGCCATGCGAAGTGAAAACTTCATTGAGACATAGGTACAAATGTATTCCGGAAACAATCTACTAGCCCATGCGGAAGTGAAAACCTCACGAAGGCATAGTTTTTCGCTCCCACTTAAAAGGTACGACCGCGATGGTCATGCAGTGCAATGCAGAAATATTTTATAAATCTCATGTAAAATAAAAATCATGGCTTTTCAAATCAGACCTTTAAATTTTTTACATTTGGACAATAGCTGATCAATTTTTGGCTTGACTCTAAAAAAAAAGGTCCCCACTGGAGTCGCCAAGCTGTCAAAACCATTTTAAAATCAGTTTTGAAAAATAGGGATCGACTTTGAAAAACGAAAATGGGAGTCGCCACCAATCCTTATTATTTAGGTGTGATTGGATCACCTTGTAAAATGTTTTATTTTAAAACATTTGATTTTGGTCCGTGAAAACGAGAAAGTAGGTTCGAGAGTCGGTTACGTATGAGGAAGGGTTAGCATCCTCATAACGCCCAAAAATTGGTACCAAATTGATAAGATTATGTCCAAATGTCTAAAATTTAAAAGTATTTAAAAATATGATTTCCAAAAGATTCCAAACTATTTGACTTAAAATATGAGAGTTTCTCGATATGAAAGATTATAAACGTCACATCCAACACGATTGGACACAATATTTTTTAACCCTCATATCTAAGATCATCTCATAATTTATAAAATATTTGGATTTAAAATTTGAGATTTCTTCGATCTTAAAGAATATAAACATCACATCCAGCACGATTGGACATGATATTTTTAAACCCTCGTCACTAAGATTACCTCATAATTTTATAAAACTTATCAAAAGGATATTTAGTTATTTAGTCAAACGGGAAATCGCAACCCAGCACAATTGGGCACTATTTTTCGAATTTCTAAATATTAAAATATTGCCTTCTTTTGAAAACCTTAAAATAAAATATTGATTTTGTAAAAATGTGTTTTTTTTTAACAATATCCATGTGACAATATCGCATTCATAAACTATCATACACAAACATTAAAAATAATAATTATAATACAATAACATAAAATACAATAAAAATAATTACAAAAATAAAAATAGTAGTACAATAAGAAAGCAATAATATAGGTTAATATAAAAAAATAGTTGAAATAAAAATAAAGGTAATGGGAATTAAAATAACAAAATAAAATAATAAATAATACATATAATACACTAATCATAAATTTCCACATATAATATAAACGATATAAATAAAATAGATTAAGTAATATAAATACATTAAAAAAACTTTAGAAATAATAAATAATGTAACATAATATTATATAATATATAAAATATAATATAATAAATAAATAATATATATATATAATAATACATAAAATTATTAAACAAGTAAGATAATATATATAACAATAATTAAATATAAAGAGAAATAAAAATATATATAAATATATATTATTAATAAATTAATATACAAATAATTTAAAATAAAATAAATATTTAAAATATTTCAATATAATAATATAATAATTATAAAGAAAAATAAATAAAAGTTTGAAAAATTAAGAAATCAAGATCAAATTATAATAAAAGCAGATATTAATGGGTCAAATTATAAATAAAAGGATATAAACGGACTTAATTATGAAACTGAAATAATGCGGAAGGACGAAAGGAATAAATTTCCCGTTTTTTGAAAACACGCGGACCCTAATTCGGATCCAGGTCAAAGCACGGGTCATGCTTTAACAAAACGACACCGTTTACATTCTCCTATAAAAATATGTTTTCTGAAATAAAATCATTAGCTTTAGGGTTTTAAAAAATTTAAAATCCTCCGAAAAGAGGGAAGGCGATCTACGTCCGTCCATCTACGTTAAATTCAGGCCCCGCATGAGCAGCGCCTCCATGGCCGGTGGCCGGAGGTCTGAGGCGAGGGTTTCCGCGTTTTCGAGAAGGTAAACTCCTTCCTTTTTACTCTTTCAACCATAGATATATGCATGTATATATAAAAAATAAAATAAATAAGAAAAATAAGCGGAATGAAAAATCACCTATGGAATCACTGACTGTTGAGTATTCGTGTGTGAAATTGGTATTTTTTTTTTGGTGCTTCGGCGTATTTGTATCGTATTTGTCTGCTTATTTTTTTTTGTATTTTTCCAGAACGTTTGTATCACAAACCTTTCTTTCTTGCTTTTTTGTATGTCCAGTATCTTCAAAAATTTTTACAAAAGGGGTTCTTATACCCAAAAGAAATAATAAAAAATAAAATAAAATAAAAGAAGGGAAAGATATCTTTCCGTATCTTTTTATATTTTGTGCCCTTCGATTTGTTTCCTTTCTACTGCTTGTTTCTTTCCTTTGCAGGTTTGAAGATCTCGCAACGATGAATCAAGGCATAAACAAAGGCCGGACGAGACGGAGGTGCGACGATTGGACTCCGGCTGAAATGGCGTGACTGTTGGGCTCCTGTTAGATGACGGTTGGGTAGCCTCTGCTTGCGGCGCGAGGAGACCTAGGGTTCCAGAGACCCTTGATTTCTGATTTGGAGTTGGGCCCTTAGGTTTGGGCTAATGGTGTAATGGATCAAATCTGTTTTAGGTTTTGGGCCTTTTGGGCCTCTGAGTCTGGGTCTAGGTTGTTGGTGTTGGGTTTTGGGCTTTAGCTGGGTCAAATTTTGGGCCATCAAAATTGGACTTTGTATGATGGACTGTTACAAAATTTTAGTTTTATTAATTTTGGTTTATTTCAAAGCCCGATCAAATATGGGCTCTTACATTGGGTGTTTCCATTTTTTGTATCTTGTATCTTTTCAATCAAATATAGCTAATGAAATTGTTTTTTTTAGAGTTTAGGTGAAAGAGTCCAAAAAAATGTATAAATATTAAGGATTAATTCTTATTTTAAATCAAGAGCAAATTGATACAACATATAAACGTTGGAGATTAAAATTATTATTATATCAAATTTAAAAGTTACCATTATTAGTTTACTAGTGATAAAAATAATAAAATTAAATAATCGATAATAATTTTATAACTTTTGATAAAAATAATTTTAGGTGCTTAATAAAATATGAAATTTTGCTTTTAGAAAACTCTTTCTTTCGAAAAAAATATGTGCTATTTTGATAATTAATTTAGAAAGAGTATTATTTGGGGATTTTTTATTTTTTATTTATGTTATTAGGATAAAGGAAACTAAATATTGAGGAAAAAGGAAGAATCTATGGGCAGGGGTGCATAGTTTGCGTTGGTTCAGACACACGGTATTTGTCAATGCTTGTCCAACTGATTTGACATTCCTGTTGTTAATAGACGAGGCAGGAGAAGGGCGAGACGAGGGAGATTTTTAGTGGCTCGAATGTCTGAATGAATGCAGTGGGCTTGGCGTTTCCACTTGGGAAATTCCAGTTGTCGCTCCGCCTTTTCATGGGTGTTGGGTCAAATAACAATAACCTAGGAAACCCGGAAAGGCTAAAACTGTCCAATGAGGCATGACCAATGTCAAGTCAAAAATCAACCAAATCTATTGGTGTTCAAATATGCATCACAATTAAAAAAATGGAAATTGAAGGAACAGGTTCTGCCTTTGCAGGGATTCCAACCTTGTTCCTCAAGCAATACCAAAGGTCCAAAACCAAACCAGCAAAGCAAAGCTCTTTTTTTTTTTTTTTTTTAATATATAAATACTAAAACAAAAGTCGTCAAACGTGACTCTCTGCTCTCATCTAATTTTCAACCTTTACTTCTGTGTGAGGAGAAAAGGAAAACCTTTCCGCAAATCTCTATCTGCATCTGCTTTGAAACTAAAAATGGAAGTCAATAACCACCATGAAGGAGGTTTCGAAATGGAGAAGAAGCCCAAGACGAAGATCGTATGCACTCTGGGTCCTGCATCCAGGTCCGTCCCTATGATCGAGAAGCTGTTGAGGGCCGGCATGAACGTCGCTCGTTTCAACTTCTCTCATGGATCTCATGCCTACCATCAGGAAACCCTTGACAATCTTAGGGCAGCTATGCTCAACACCGGTATTCTCTGCGCCGTCATGCTCGATACCAAGGCTCGTATTCCTTTTCTTCTTTTCTTTCTTTTAATCCTTTTCTTTCTTTAATTTAACCTCTCTTCTCTCCTTGTTTTTTGCTTGGATCCGATTGCTTGTTTCTTCTGTTTCCAACTTCAGTAGGATCACAGATCTAAATTTCAATCTGTATGCTTCATTAATTTTCTTGGAAAACAGTCAAAAGTGCTCAAGGATATGTTCCAACTCTTCTATTTGCTACTTTTGAGATTAAGCCAAATCGAAGGACGTTAGCCTTTTAATAGACCATAAGTTCAATTATGCAAGAACCAACTGCCTTTGTTAGTATATTTCAGGGATTGCATACTCTTGTTGGCATACGATTATGAAGTTTAAACATAATCGGCCACGAAAAGGTAATGTTTGCGATTGTTTTCTTTTGTGATTGACCCGGTAGCCAACTAGAGAAGAATAGATGGTAATGATGATGATTTTGTGATTGCATACTTTTGATTTGATGACTGATGTTGTTTGCTTATAAGCCACCGTTGTTATTCTTCATAAAAGCCAACGCTTGGGTTCAACGCTTCCAAAGATCCTCCAAATATATGAAAAACATAAAAGAATCTGAACATACCCCTGTTACTAACATAGAAATCTATCATAAGCTGCTTTATCCTTTTTTTTTTATTTAAACATAGGATATCTGAAGAGCTCTGTGTATTTGCACAACCAATGTCCGTAATCTTTTATAAAGTATGGAACTTTTATTGATTTTTGTCTTGATTACAACATGGTAAAGCTGATTAATTGTAACTGTTTCTTCGTATGTAAACTTCCAGGGTCCCGAGATCCGAACTGGTTTTCTCAAGGATGGAAAAATTCAGCTCAAACAGGGTCAAGAAATCACCATAACAACTGACTATAGCATGAAGGGTGATGAGACACTTATAAGTATGAGTTACAAAAAGTTGGCCGAGGATGTCAAACCAGGGATGGTCATACTTTGTGCAGATGGGACAATCTCTTTTACAGTCTTATCTTGTGACAAACAAAAGGGTTTGGTTCACTGTCGCTGTGAGAATTCTGCAGTTCTTGGTGAGAGGAAGAACGTTAATCTTCCAGGGGTCGTTGTTGACCTCCCAACCTTGACTGAAAAGGACAAGGAAGATATCTTGGAATGGGGAGTTCCAAACCAAATTGACATGATTGCTCTTTCTTTTGTTCGAAAAGGATCAGACCTCGTGGAGGTTCGGAAGCTGCTTGGAAAGCATGCTAAGAATATTCTTCTCATGTCGAAGGTATGTTTGAAGAATTTTAGATATGATTTTTATTCTGTTTACATTTTGCTAGCAGAGAGTTTTGAAGTAGCAAATCATATAATAGTGGGATCCAATGGTTGTTTTCTTCCCTTTAAAATTCTATGGCAGGTTGAAAATCAAGAAGGGGTAGCAAATTTTGATGACATCCTTACAAATTCAGATGCATTTATGGTGGCACGAGGTGACCTTGGAATGGAGATCCCCATTGAAAAGATATTTCTAGCACAGAAGGTGATGATTTACAAGTGTAACATCCAAGGAAAACCTGTTGTCACTGCAACACAGATGTTGGAATCCATGATAAAGTCTCCCCGGCCAACCAGGGCTGAGGCCACTGATGTTGCCAATGCAGTTCTTGATGGCACAGACTGTGTGATGTTAAGTGGTGAAACCGCAGCTGGAGCTTACCCGGAACTTGCTGTTCAGACCATGGCTAAAATATGTGTAGAAGCAGAAAGCACTCTTGATTATGGAGATGTCTTCAAAAGGATTATGGAACACTCGCCAGTGCCAATGAGTCCATTAGAAAGCCTGGCTTCTTCAGCTGTTAGAACAGCAAATTCAGCAAAAGCATCTCTTATATTGGTCTTAACCAGGGGAGGAAGTACTGCAAAGCTGGTGGCTAAGTATAGGCCTGGAATGCCCATTTTATCCATGGTTGTCCCTGAGATCCAGACTGATTCGTTCGATTGGTCGTGCAGCGATGAAGCTCCAGCAAGGCACAGCTTAGTGTATCGGGGTTTGATCCCAGTTTTATATGCTGGATCTGCCAGAGCTTCTGATGAAGAGACAACAGAGGAAGCATTGGAGTTTGCTATTCAGCATGCCAAGGCAAAGGGATTATGCCAAAATGGGGATTCGATTGTTGCTCTGCATCGGATTGGGACTGCATCCGTGATCAAGATCTTGACTGCAAAGTGATTTTTGGTTCGCATTTTCAATGTCATTTTTTGGGAGGTTCCCTGGTACAAGGGGTAAGACACTGCTATTCTTATGCATCAGTTTTTTGATGTTCTCTTTTTGGATGAGAAACAAAACTCATTAAGATCACAAGTATAATGTCATGACTATTTTTGGTGTTCCCTGGTAAAAAGAAAAAAAGAAGTGTGATTTTTGGTTCACATTTTGAATGTTTTACGTAACTATGATTTTATGGACATTTTGATTCCTTTGAGGCTTGAAGTTGTCTTGTTTGAACTTACAACTGTTTTTGCTTTGCATATCTCCACATACTGTACCTCTGTTGGTACGCCATGTTTGATGCAACCGGGGGAGTTTGCTGTTTTTGCTGGGTTTTCTAGTTGATGCTGTGGATGCTCTTTTATACTATTTGCTTTTTCTTTTCTTTTTTTAAATTAGTAGCGAGATTACGTCTAGAGTCTAGCTAAATGTTAGGTAACAATAACTTCGCTATTGAAACAAAATTAAAAGAAATAAATGGAATGTTAGGTAAAGTTATTTGCTTGATCAAAATCTACTTCTGATTAATAAATAGGACTTCCCTTGTGCGAACTAGAGTTGTCCATTGGTTGAGCCGACCAACCTGTCCGAAAAGGTTTGGAAGAAACTTGGAAACGTCTTTCATTTGTTTTGTTCTTGCTTCGCTTTCCGATGGTGTTTCATTTGCAATGTTATTTAATGTTTGTAGTAATCTTCCTAGTTGTTTAGAACCGTCATCATTGGCTGATAAACATGGTTGTGTTATATTATATATCAAGCTTGACTCTTTTGATGTTTTATAATCCTTTTTCTACGTAAAATTATATTGAGTTTATGTTTTAAATGATGTGTTATTTTTATTTGGATTTGGATCCAAGTATAAATATTATAATTGGACCAAAATTAAACTTTACTTAATCAAAATGATTTGATTAAATTATGAAATTAGCTCGATTCATAGGGTGTATATCTATTTCAAAACTATTAATGCATATATATATATAACTATTAATATAGTATAGATTATATGATATGATATAGCATTACATGAAATAATAAACAATACATATATATATATAGTTAATATATTATGTATTACTAGTATAACATATGATAGAATATTACATAAATTTATAACTATTAATGCACGTGTATATATATATGATATTAATCGGTCCAAAATCAAAATCGACTCACCCTATTTGATTTGATTGAATTGGCTCGATTTGATTAATTAAATTGAATTCTAATCATTAACTATAATAAATGATATATTATTGCAAAATATAATAATATAGTACAAAGTTATTACTAAAAATATTAATATGTATATATATAACTCTTTGTGCAATTAATATTTTAACAATAAAACCATTGAATAGTATTTTGTAATATAATAATATACATCACAGTATCAATAGTTATGTATAACTTATTATATTTCAATAAATGTATATAGTTAGTAATATATTAAATACTATTAAAATTTTAATATCAACCGGTACAAGTCAGTAAGTATCGGTATAAGTTGGTATCAACTGAAATTAGCTAAAATATATCGAAACGGTCAAAACACACCCATATCTTGATCATAACAGAACTTAGATTACTTTGTATCAATTGAAGAACTGGTTGATACGTACCGATTGATGGAGTACCAACTACTATGATCTCTATTAGTATATATATATATAATGTATGCTTTTTGTAAGACGAATTTAAATTGTGTTGTTAAATATAAAAGTAAAATGAATTAGTACATTGAATTCATAGGACATTCAAAAATATTTAAAAATGTCCACTCAATCCCAAAAAATCTTATCTAAAAGAATTTGAATTAAGAAAACCTAAACCTGAAAAACTGAGTTTGAGAAAATTCAAATCCAAACTGATATGAGCCGAAAAAAATCCAAACTTGAGACATTCAGTCCGAGAAAAACCTGATCCAAGGCTACTCGAACAGTTGGTTTTCCCTCCTCTAGGTATCAGTTATTTCTATGGGAGGTTTTTACCTTCAACTTCTAATTGTGAAGACGAAGTTGAGTATCACTCGCATTCCCCTTTTTAGCTTGGTTTTGGGTCTCTCCTTTCTAGAAATCCATTCCTGGTTCTCCACGAACTTGGCATCCATGTTTTTCTTTTGTTCTTCCCACCTCTGAGGTATAGAATCATTGGCAATCTTCATCGTCTCCATCTCCATATATGATTGTAATGCCAAGCATCAGTTTTCTCAGTTTATCTTGCAAAGAAAAGAGGAGAAATTTTGGATTTCATTCAACGTCAATTCATGTCGGTAGAATTGTAGTCAATACTATATCCTTAGGAGCTCATTCTCCTATCAATTTTATCCAACTTAACAGAATCATCCTATTCCTATAGCCTTATCACCTCATTCTCCCACAACTTCACTTCTAACTTTCATCACATTCTGATCAGTCAACCTCGTCGTAAGGCTTGCAGAAAAGAGGATAGTTGAAACAATTTTTTTCCCTTTGGTGTTTTGAAGTTTTTTCTTATCCCTATTATTCAAGGACCTGAAACTTTATCAAGCTTGTTATAGAGAACCTCATAACCCGAAATCCAACCCGGCCCTGTGACCCGAAACGCAATCTCGCAAGGTGAACATGATGGAATGCCTTGCAAGGCCAGCTCCTCTTGAGAGAGATATGCCAATACTCCTCGCAACCTTGCAAGGCGGGACACGCGAACATGTACGATGATATTTGGATACAAATCCTGTCGGAAAGATATGTTTAGCATACATGTCAAATCTAAAGGAGTGTACATGTCGTCTTTGAGTTATATGCATGACACCTAACTATCCTCTAACATGCCCATGCCTTATAAATAAAGAAGAATCAGTCCCTAGAGGAGGTAGAGAAAACAAATCTCAACAAAGCTTAAATTTTTAAATAAATAAATAAGACTAATTTTTTTAAAATTAAGAATGTAAGACTAAATGCTCAAAGAGTACAGAAACTAAAACAAAACTTGACCATTCTCTTAGCCAAAATGTCTCATCCAGGTGCCGACGAATTTAGTCGATACTAGAATCTAAAGTTATTCTTTCCCTTCCCCCTTCCCATTCCCACAAGCATCGTTTACAACACAGATGAACCTTTCAACCAGCCCAAGCAAGCAAATAACAAATAAATAAAACAAATAGGATCACTCAAATTTATAGAAACAAAATTACATCATATGGCATAATTCAGGATTTCGTAAAAGAATTGTTCAAGGGACAAGGATCTACAAGAATACAGGGGAAAAAAAACCAGAACACTTTTGCAAGATGGAAATTCAACTTAAACTAACTATTGTACATTATAGGGAAGGCAGAATGGAATACTGAAGCATCAATCATATTGAACAATAAACAAGGTGCTAATACCAAACAAACTCAGTTCTCATTTGTTTGAGAAGCATTTCCGGATTGAGAGCTTGAAGCCGTCGAGGACGATGAATTCCCTCTGCCAGACTGTGATCCTGATGTGAACAAGCCATTGAATGGCCATGGAAATGAGAACCTTCTCCCACTTCTCCCACTCCCACTTCTCCCATCCCCTTCACCCTCTCCTTCCCCACTACCACGTCCATGAACATTACTTTCACTTTCTCTTCTGTTGCTATTATTCCCAGGCCTCTCTGAATTGAGTTTCTGTCCAACAGCAGGTATTTGATATCTGCAAACTGGACAAGAACTATGGATCTCCAACCATGGCAATATACACCCACTATGAAACTTATGATTACATGGCATTTCCCTTGCTTCACTACCAACCTCGAAATCATCCATACACACACAACATTTCAAATTCTCCTCAATTTTCACGGTTGGCAAGGCCATGATTGCCTCTACTTGTGCTGGTGGTGTTCCATATCTTTCGGGGTCGTTTTGTGCCACTGCCAAATGCTGCAACAATATATCTAAACCAGGACCGATGAAATAATCACCTATAGAACCTATGCGGTCGGAGTTTCGGTTTTGACCACCCTGATTGGAATCATAAGAGCCCTGGACAATGATAGTCTGATTGAAAGGATTGATGAAAATTACTCCGTCCCTATCCCTATCCCTATCCCTATCCCTATCATTCTCAGAATTCTCGCCTTCAGATGCCATTCTCTCTCTAACACCTTGAAGCAGCTGCATGATTGATGCAGAGTTCCTTCTTCTATTCCTAATGATAGATTCAAGTTCTCGGTCCAAGTCAGTATCGCCTCCATGGCGAGCTTCACCATCAGAATTCTCGGCATCCTCTTCTTCAAACTCAATACGTCTAAGTCTTCTGCGGCGACGAGGATTACCCAGCATACCTAACAAGATGGGTGCCCATAGTGAGAGTGTTCGATCAGATTGGATATGGGAATCCATGTCTGGAGCACTGTCTCTTGTACCATTGCTCATTTCCTCAATAAACCCACCTCGACAAAATGGGCATTTAATCTCAGCTTCCATGATGGGAGTAACCACTTGAGAACACTGATAACACCAGTACCTTGCTGCCATTGCTTCCTCCAATACCTGCTAGGCCTTTCCCTTTCCTATACTCCTATTTCATTAAGGTTCTGTCACAAAAAACAGCAAATAGCATCATCAAAACCAATTACAGTCAATTAAAATGGAAAGCAATCTGCCCAAAAAGATCATTTTTATTTGGAAAGATTTTGCAGATCTACATAAATAATTTTCCAGATAAAAAGTTCCAGCATATGATTTGAGGAAAATAAAAATCCTTAAGCTACAGGCTTATGTAATTAGATCCAACTCCTAAACCCTTCAAAAATTCACTTCTTTACCGTTTTCTTTTCTTTTTATCCTCAACGAGACCATCCATACAAAATAAATCAATAAAATTACAGATTCAGAAGAACCCCAAACTAAACAATTCCAAGTCTTGACAATTAAAACAGTAGAGGATTTCTTAAAGAGTATACTCCCTGTTTTTTTGGGGGGTGGGTAAAAAACTGTTTACATGGGAAAAGGGGCAACGTACAAGGATCTGTGATTCTCAAGCCAAACATGAACCTCCCCAGTGAAGATGAAAACCCAAATCGGTGCAAATATTATAATCAACAAAACAAAAGATTTCAGACGCCGAAACATACCGCAGAGATGTTCCGATTGCTCTTACCTTTAATTACGACAGCAACACTTGAAGAACAACAAGAAGAAAGAAGAAGAATGTATTGTGTCCAAACTCCAAACAAGCAATGAGATGAAATGGCTACACTTGCACTTTTTGCTTTTATTATTGTAATAACATCATCCTAACGCGTTCTCTCTCTCCTCTATTATTTTTATTTTATTTTATTTTACCCAATATTATTACTAATTAATTAATTCTCATTTTACCCATTTACCCTTTACTTACCTACTTGTATATTTGACAAAACCTTAAGACTTCACTTATTTTTACCCAGTCATTATAAAAGTTTCTTAAATTTGCTTTCACGTGTCAAATCAAACTACTTATATTTACATTAAATTTTCATGGTTTTAGTTGAATTTTTTCTTTATCATTTCATTTTTTAAAATTACTTTGATATTTACAAGTAGAGGAGTTTGCTCGATCGGGTTTAAGTATGATATTAGTGTATTTTATATTTATTTAAGTTTAATTAGATTTAAAATATGGGTTTAAAATTTTACTCAAACCCATTCATATTATTTTTAATTTTTTAAAAATATTTATATTATATTATTTTAATATATAATATTTTTTACATTTTTATTTATTAAATTTTTTATATAATCATCTTACCATTATTTTAATATTTACATTAGAGTAATATCATATATTTAGTATAGGTTTATTATTTTAATGTGTTCTAAATTACATAATATATAAAATTACATAATATAAAGTATTATAAACTTAAAAGCAGTCAGCCTTGAATGTTTAAGCGAATCGGACCCACTAGAATGGATTTGGATCTGGTATGGCGGTTCAAATTCAAATGTTTTGAAAACTATGAGTTTTGGAAGAATCGTTGAAAACAAATTTATTTTATAAAATATTTAAACTTATTTCATATTAAGTGGGCTTACTCTATAAAGCCCTAAATTCATAACATAGTAATTATAGCGAAATAAAAATTAAATCACGGTGGCCTTATTACATAAAACAAAACCCAAAATAATAAATTATGCAGATCTTAAAATAAAATAAATATTCAAATTAAATTGAACTTCAAGTCGAACATGGCCACCACAAGCTCTGTCGTCCCGGTCCATTACTGCTCATCACCTGAAACATATTCCCACAACGGGGTGAGTCGATAGACTCAATGTGTAACCAACACTAAACGTAATAGAAATAGGCACATCATACATATCATATATAAAAATTTCAAGGTAATGATGCAAACCCAAACCCAAACCTATATGCCATCCGCTACACTCCACCCGTACCAACCTGCACACCGTGGGGACTACTAAGTCAACCCTCCATCCGCTACACTCCATCGAAGGCAGTCGCTGCAGTCGACGTGCTCATCGCCCACTGATAATATTGTGGCATAGCCACCACTTTAATGTAACCGAAGTTACCACTTAATGTGTAAAGTCACCATTTTCACTTAGTGAGACCAAAGTCATCACATTCACTTAGTGAGACCAAGTCATCATTTTCACTTAGTGAGACCGAAGTCATCACATTGACTTAGTGAGACCGAAGTCATCACATTCACTTCCCCTTCTTCAATTGACCCGAATGCCCCAAATTATAAATATCATGCATATCATATTTTATTTCACTTTCACATCACTTTTCACATGTTAAATATAACATCTTTTTGAAATCCTAGTAGGAGTAGGAAAAGCGTGAGTACTTTGTACCACAATATGGTACTTTGGCCACTTTCTTTCACTTTCACATTAACATATATAACATATTTAAACCATAAATCTATTAAGATTAGTGTGGAGTACACACACGGTTTGTTTAGCGATTCTTGAGATTCAAAAGCAAGATCTAATGTTTAGATCCTTAGTTCCTACATTTGATTCATCATTTATTACTTAGCATAAATTCTATTTGGCTATGATATCCAAATCCTAGTAGGATTTGTAAAAGGCTTACCTTTGATCTTGATTTGATGTTTATTCAAATCTGAAAACTTGTTTTTCCTTCACTTGATATTCGCCAACCTTAAATTTCAACATAAATTAATTTTCGCTTTTTACTAATTACGGATCTTATCTATGTAATCACACAAGCCTTGGCGAATACTTTTAGGGCTTACCTTATGGATTTAAATCACAAAACTTCACCTTCCTTTTTCCTTGTAATCGGCCAAAACCTAGATCTCGAATAGGTTAGTTTTGATCAATTTGATCTAATTGACTAAGATTTGGCCTTGGCGAATGTATAAACTTACTTACCTTGAAGTTCTCAAATCCCAAAGTTGATCTTTATTTTTAATTCTGTGAAATCACTTGTTAGATTTGAACTACTATCCAATTATGGAAGGAACCTTTGTAGAATGTACATTGATGTACTTACCTCGTTTGAATCCGGATGATCCCTTATAATATTATTGCTATGGCACTATTTTGGATCTCAAAGTTTTGGCTTTTGTGGAGGATAGTAGAAGAAAAGAAAAGAAAAGAAAGAGATGAGAGAGTTTTGACAAGGAGGATTAATTAAAAAAAGAGAAAAGATTGTTGTTAATTTGACTAGGAGATTTGACAAGAGGTTGAAGAGAGAGAATGGCTCTTTACTTTTCTCTCTTTGGTGAAACTATTAGCCTTAGAGTCCCTAAATCCGCCAACTCTTCATTTGTGATAAGTTTTAATTTTATCAACTATGAAATTCCATCAAATCTCCTAATTTGCCAAAATTCTATTGAATAAAAACTCTTCTTAGATTCCTTGTGCGTCAACTCCCACTCATGGAAGCAAAATAAAACTTTTTATTTGCTTCCTAGATGACTTCAATCTCAGGCCCAAAAACCTCTTGCATTTGGGCCATTTCCTAAGGCCTTAGGTGGCATCTTGAGCCACATTTCCAAGTCCGTTATTGGGTCAAATTTCATGTACTTTATATTTTAGGGTCATTTGGCCCTAAGTTCCCCTTTGGGCTCTAAAATTCGACATTAAGGGTCATTTTAAGTTTTCAAAAATTTTCGCGCGGCTCTGTATTTTCCAAGTTTCCAAAATGTTTAGTTTCCTATTTTGGCTTGGTTTCCAAAATGTTTAGTTTCCTATTTTGGTTTGGTTTCCAAAATGTTTACTTTCCTAATTTACTTAGGTTTCCAAAAATGTTCACTTTCCTATTTTCGACGTAACATTTCCATACATCCTTTATTTTCCAAAATCATTCCAAATTTATTCCAAAACACATAAAACATGTCTTATTGTACAATTAGGCCAAAATGCTTGAAGCCTTTTTAGGATGTTACTGATTCTACCCCTTAAAATAATTTCGTCCTCGAAATTTTCTAACTAAACAATTGAGGGTATTGTTGTCTCATTGCCTCTTCGGCTCCCACGAAGCTTCCTCCGATCCATGATTGCGTCACAATACTTTGACTAGAGGAATGACTTCCTCAAGTAGTACTTTCACGTCACGTTCTAGAATCAATCGGCTCTTCCTCGTAGGTTAAGTCGGCCTTAGCTCCACTTCTTCTCTCTGGTACTATATGAGAGGGATCCGATCGGTGCGACGTAGCATGGACACATGGAACCGTCATGCATTTCTTTGCAACTCGGTGGCAACTCTGGTGGTATGCCACCTGGTCTCACTCGCTTTAGTACCGATAGGGCAGATAAATCTTGGGCTTAATTTCCCTTTCGACCAAACCTCATCACTTTCTTCCATGGTGAGACTTTTAGAAACACTTGGTCTCCTACTTCAAACTCTATTTCCTTCCGCTTGAGGTCGGCATAAGACTTACATCTGTCCGAGGCTTCTTTTAACCGTGTTCAATTATTTCAACCTTTTCTTACATCTGCCACTATCTCGGTCCCAAAACTCGACGTTCTCCTAACTCATCCAACAAGTAGGTGTTCTACACTTCCTTCCATATAATGCTTCGTATGGTGCCATCCGAATGCTAGCTTGATAAATTTGTTGTTGTGGCGAATTCACTAAAGGCAAGTAATCTTCCCAACTTCCTCGGAAATCCATTACACGACCTCTCAACATATCCTCCAACACTTGTATAACCCGTTCGATTGTCAAGTCGATTGTGGATGAAAAGTTGTAGTGAAGTCTAGCTTAGTGCCTAAAGCTTGATGAAGTGCCTTCCAAAATCGAGACGTAAACCTTGGGTCTCTATCAGAGATGATCGACATTGGTACTCCATGTAACCTCACAATTTACGCCACATATAGCTTGGCTAGCTCTTGAAGGGATAGTCCATTCTTCTTGGGATGAAATGTGCGGACTTAGTCAAGCGGTCTACTATAACCCATACCGAGTCCTTCTTAGTAGGCGTAAGGGAAGCCCACTAACGAAGTCCATGGTAATTCTTTCCCACTTCCATCTGAAATCTGGATTGGTGAAGCAATCCGATGGAACTTAGTGTTCAACCTTAACTTGCGACACGTCGACATCTTCCCACAAATTCGTAACTTTTCGTTTAAGATCCGCCACCAAAATTGTTCTCTTAAATCTACATGCGACTTAATGCCTCGGGATGCATAGCATAAGGGCTACTATGTGTCTTCTCGAAGGATCTTTTGTCTTAATTCCTTGTCTCTTGGCATCTGGACTTTCCCTTTGTAGCACAATACTCCTTCATCATTAATCTCATAGTCCTCCAACTCTCCGATTCATGCTTTTTGTAGCTTAACCTTTAAATCTTCATCAACCAAGCGTCCCTCTTTCACTTTCTTCAACCATGTTGGCTTGACTTGTAACTCGACCAACAAACTTCCATCCTCATATAAGCTTAAATGGCGAACATTGCTCTTAGGTCCGTCACAACCTTCCTACTTAAGGCATCGGCTATTACATTCGCCTTGCAGGATGATATTCTATCGAGCAGTCATAGTCTTTCAATAATTCCACCCACCTTCGTTGCCTCAAGTTTAACTCCTTTTGAGTCAACAGTACTTGAGACTCTTGTGGTGCATGTAGATCACCGACCTTTCTCCATCTGAGATAATGCCTCCACACCTTGAGAGCGAAAACCCTCTTGCCAATTCCAAGTCATGGGTTGGGTAGTTCACCTCATCGGCCTTAACTGCTTGGACGCATAAGCGACTACCTTTCCATCTTGCATAAGAACACATCCTAACCCCGTATGTGAAGCGTCACAAGATACCACAAAATCCTTTCCCGCCTCGGTGAATCAACACCGACTTAGTTAATACCTTTTAAGTTTTTAAAACTCTCCTGTTGCTTATCCGTCCACACAAAGGGTACTTCCTTCCTCAACAATTTTGTTAATGGCGCGACTATCGACGAGAATCCTTCCACGAACCTTCGATAATAGCCGCCAATCCTAAGAAACTACGAATCTCCGCCCACCGACTTAGGTGGTTTCCAATCAACACCGTTCGATTTTCTTAGGATCCACCCTTATTCCTCGGCAGACAACACGTGTCCTAAGAAAGCAACTTCTCAAGCCAAAATTCACACTTGCTGAATTTGGCATAAAGCTTCTTCTCCTTAATACTTGTAACACAATCCGGAGATGCTCATCATGCTCCTCTTCAGACTTAGAATATACCAAGATATCATCGATGAATACCACAACGAACCTGTCTAAGTAAGGTTGGAACACACGGTTCATCATATCCATGAACGCGGCTAGAGCGTTCGTCAACCCAAACGGCATTACTACAAACTCAAAGTGACCATATCTTGTCCTAAAAGCGGTCTTATGGATATCGACCTCCTTCACCTTCAAGCGATGGTATTCCGATCAGTAAATCGATCTTCGAAAACTCTGCGGCTCCTTCATTTGATCGAACAAGTCATCGATCCTTGGCAAGGATACTTGTTCTTGATGGTCGACTTATTCAATTGACGATAGTCTATGCACATACGCATAGTTCCGTCCTTCTTCTTCACAAGCAGGACCGGTGCTCCCCATGGAGACACTGCGGGCGAATAAACCTATGATCCAATAATTCACGGATTTGAGCTTTAAGCTCCACTAACTCCTTTGGCGCCATTCGGTATGGAGCAATTGACACACGGTGTTCACAGTAGCGAGTCTATTCCAAATTCAACTTCTATCCTGGGGTATTCTCGGTAATTTTTAAAACACATCCTCAAAGTCCCTTACCGTTCGACTCTTCGACACCTTCCTTATTTCCATCCAACGCACTTACAAAGGCTAAGAACGCCTCGTACCTTTACGTACCATCCTTTCAGCCTTAAACACCAAACTACATTAGTCAAATAGTTCCTTCTCTCTCCTATCATAATGACCACCTTATCCTCAGGGGTCCTTAATTCCATTCGTTTAGCCGCACAATCCAACACGGCTCGGTGTTCTACTAACCAATCCATACCAAGTATGAGATCAAATTCCCCGAAGGGTAATTCCATTAGGTTAACCCGAAAGCTTACTCCCTGAATTTCTAGGGGTATATTCAGAAAGATCTTATTTACTACTATAGTTTGGCCTAATGGGTGACTACCGTCATCTCCTTATCGAAAGTTTGAGTCAGGCCTAGTGTCTCAACTACACTACGAGCAACATAAGAATGGGTCGAGCCCACATCAATTAAAGCATAATAGGGTTTACTATGAATGAGGAACGTCTTGGTTATGACGTCCGAACGGCGTCTTCATCCTCCTTATGATGAACCGCGATAAACCAAACCCTTTGTCTTGCCTCGGTATTGGTGGCACCTCGCCACGTCCTCTGCCGATACTATTACCTCGATATTGAACCTCGACCTCGTTGAAAGGTCTTGTCTCCCTACCTGGCTGATTAACATTACGAGATCTTTGGTCGTCATCATCGATATCTTTGGGCGGTCCTTGAGCATATGGTCTTTAGACCCACATTTAAGACATGCTCCTATCTTTTTCCAACACTCACCGAGTGCTTCTTTCCACAATACTCACAAGGACGACATCGCCTCGGTATCAACTTGCGACCGCCGACCCTCGATTCGGGCCTTTTCGCACATTTCCGGCGATCCATAACCTCTCTTGGGTCTATTCTTGTCGAGTTACGCCTAGTCGAGTCCTTGATTCCTTCACTACCTTAGCCTTTTCAACCAACGTGAAGAACTCCGCTCTCGATGTGGAGCTATCAATAACCTTAGGTCATCCCTTAATCCGTCCTCAAAAGCAGACCACGGTGTTCATGTTCGATCGCGACTACTCCTCGAGCATATCGGCTTAACCTCGAAATTCACCTCATATGCCGCTCTCGATTTGTTCCCCGAACTAGTCCTAGAAAAGCTTTCACGCTCATCAATATACCGAAAGCCGACATACTTCTTACGATATGCCTCTTAGCATACTCCCACGTCGGATCTCTGCGTGGCACCATCATGAATAGTGAGCCACCATTGGTATGCTTCATCACGTATGAGGCTACCATCCCTTTCAACTTCTCCTCGGGGTCGGTCGAGTTCATCCATAATACGTTCGATTGCTTCCAACCGAGACTTCAGCGTCTGGGTGCCACCGGACACTCCACGAAACACCTTGGCCTCACTGCTCGGAGTTGCTCGGTCTGATTTTTGAGCTCGAATTTCCACCAGCGCCACCACCATTTCAATACTGCAACATAGCTGCGACATGACCTCATCCCGTCCGAGCATCTTTGCTCGACATTAACGGTAGGGGTGGTGGTGGCGGTGGTAACTCATTGTCGAACCTTGACACGATCTAACGGGTTACGACACGGTTATTCTTCCTCTATCGCGTCCTTGGCGACCGCGTCCTCTAGAACTCATTTTCTAGCGTCGAGATCGATTAAGAAATTTTATGGATTAGTCTTTTGTTCCACTTATTTATCGGTGAAGGAGTTTTATGGAAAGGGATTTAAGAGTGGTTCTTTCGTATTCATACAAACACACAGTCTTTTCCATTCATTCATTCATCCATCAAACAAGTATGAACTTTCGTTCATTCAGAGAAATGTTGTAGTTTTTGTTGTTTATTATTTTCCACTACCTAGGGGTATTTTCGTAATTTTGTCCTACAGGGTCATTTTCGTATTTTTTTAGAAGAAAACGTTCCTTGGTGTTTTTGTCAACAATTATCTTGAAAATTTCATAGTCTCGGAGTAATTTGGAAAAATTTTGAAATTCGGGGGTATTTCGGTGATTTTCGACCTCAGGGGTATTTTGGTAATTTTTTTCACAAATCAGGGTAACTTTTGTAAATTTAATACATTAGGGGTATTTTAGAAGTTGTAAAACTTTGAGGGTTCTTTTCGAAAAATTGTTCCTTCCAAAATGGGGATGTTGTAAAAATTTTAGGAAGTTAGGGTCATTTTGGTAATTTTGGTAAGTTAGGGGCAGTTTTGTAATTTTCCAAAATCAAGATATTTTGATAGTTTCCAAATTAGGGTTTTGGAGAAATAATAAAATTTTGGCAAAAGCTGTTGAGTGGTTAGACATTTTATAAATTGAGGTATTTTCATAACTTTACCACTGGGGTACTTTTGTAATTTTTATAGATCAAAATTTTTTTTTTTGAAAATAATTGTGTACAGAAATAGTTTTCGTGAATTAAGGATAAGAGAAAGAAAGTGATTTAAGAATTTTAATATTAAGTGTTTAAAAAATGGCTAGTTCCTTTCGGGTTTTAGTTATTGGGTTTAGCTTTATGGTGAGCCTTCTTGGTCGAGGTGAACCAAAGCTACGCACAGGCGGGATTCGAGTGGAGAGGAGGTGAGTCACGTGACTGCTTAAGTACCAAGCTCCCACTCAAACCATTCCTAGACAAGCGTCTGGGTTGCCACACCCACTAAGTCCTCAGGTTAGGGTGAACCAAAGCTACGCACTGTAGGATTCTGTGAAGAGGAGGTGAGTCACTAGGGCTGCTTAAATACCAAGCTCTTGGGATCCACTCCTAGACATGCGTACCATGGTTGCCACACCTAGCTTAATTGACTTAGCCATAGTTTGGTTTAGTGCCTTAAGTCTTATGTGTTTGTGTTTGAGTACTCTAATCATAGGGTTCAAGTTCCTATCATGCTATTCTACGTTCCATGCCTTTTCTACCCTTATCTTGTTCATAAATCACGAATCACTCATAGAGTTAGGGTACTTACCAGTGGACTACGGTCGGAGACTTAGGGCCATGTCTTTATACTACATCCATTTGTAAAATACTTTCATAAAACTCATTTGGCCTTGTTTTAAAAACATTTTGGGCCTTAGGCCACGTAGAGAGTTTGAAGCTGGCTCGATACCAAATTGAAACACCCCAAACCCGGCCCACGAGAATGGTGCGGATCGGTATGTTCCTCAAGTAACCGGTTCAAATTCATTGAATGTTTTGAAAACTATGAGTTTTGGAAGATAGTTTGTTGTGGGTTGGGCTTGAGTTGAAAACAAATTTATTTTATAACAAAACCCATTTGCTTCAAGTGACAAAATATTTAAACTTATTTCATATTAAGTGGGCTTACTCTATAAAGCCCTAAATTCATAACATAGTAATTATAGCGAAATAAAAATTTGTCACGGTGGCCTTATTACATAAAACAAAACCCAAAATAATAAATTGTACAAGATCTTAAAATAAAATAAATATTCAAATTAAATTGAACTTCAAGTCAAACATGGCCACCACAAGCTCTGTAGTCCGGTCCATTATTGCTCATCACAAACATATTCCCTAGCGGGGTGAGTCGATAGACTCAATGTATAACCAACACTAAGCGTAATAGAAATAGGCACATCAAACATATCATATATAAAATTTCAAGGTAATGATGCAAACCCAAACCCAAACCTATATGCCATCCGCTACACTCTACCCGTACCAACCTGCACACCGTGGGGACTACTAAGTCAACCCTCCATCCGCTACACTCCATCGAAGGCAGTCGCTGCAGTCGACGTGCTCATCGCCCACTGATAATATTGTGGCATAGCCACCACTTTAATGTAACCGAAGTTACCACTTAATGTGACCGAAGTTACCACTTGCACTTAGTGAGACCGAAGTCATCACATTCACTTAGTGAGACCGAAGTCATCACTTTCACTTAGTGAGACCGAAGTCATCACATTGACTTAGTGAGACCGAAGTCATCACATTCACTTCCCCTTCTTCAATTGACTCGAATGCCCCAAATTATAAATATCATGCATATCATATTTTATTTCACTTTCACATCACTTTTCACATGTTAAATATAACATCTTTTTGAAATCCTAGTAGGAGTAGGAAAACGTACCTGAGTACTTTGTACCACAATATGGTACTTTGGCCACTTTCTTTCACTTTCACATTAACATATATAACATATTTAAACCATAAATCTATTAAGATTAGTGTGGAGTACACACCTGGTTTGTTTAGCGATTCCTTGAGATTCCGAAAAGCAAGATCTAATGTTTAGATCCTTAGTTCCTACATTTGATTCATCATTTATTACTTAGCATAAATTCTATTTGGCTATGATATCCAAATCCTAGTAGGATTTGTAAAAAGGCTTACCTTTGATGCCGATTTGATGTTTATTCAAATCCCGAAAACTTGGTTTTCCTTCACTTGATATTCGGCCAACCTTAAATTTCAACATAAATTAGTTTTGACTTTTAATAATTATAGATCTTATCTATGTAATCACACAAGCCTTGGCCGAATACTTTTAGGGGCTTACCTTATGGATTTAAATCCTGAAAACTTCACCTTCCCTTTTTCCTTGTAATCGGCCAAAACCTAGATCTCTGAATAGGTTAGTTTTTGATCAATTTGATCTAATTGACTAAGATTTGGCCTTGGCCGAATGTATAAACTTACTTACCTTGAAGTTCTCAAATCCCGAAGTTGATCTTTATTTTTAATTCCTGTCGAAATCACTTGTTAGATTTGAACTAATATCCAATTATGGAAGGAACCTTTGCCGAATGTACATTGATGTACTTACCTCGTTTTGAATCGGATGATCCCTTATAATATTCGGCTATGGCACTATTTTGGATCTCAAAGTTTTGGCTTTTGTGGAGGGATAGTAGAAGAAAAGAAAAGAAAAGAAAAGAGATGGAGAGAGTTTTGACAAGGAGGATTAATTAAAGAAAAGAGAAAAGATTGTTGTTAATTTGACTAGGAGATTTGACAAGAGGTTGAAGAGAAGAGAATGGCTCTTTACTTTTCTCTCTTTGGTAAAACTATTAGCCTTAGAGTCCCTAAATCCGCCAACTCTTCATTTGTGATAAGTTTTAATTTTATCAACTATGAAATTCCATCAAATCTCCTAATTTGCCAAAATTTTATTGAATAAAACTCCTCTTCTAAGATTCCTTGTGCCGTCAACTCCTCACTCATGGAAGCAAAATAAAACTTCTTTTATTTGCTTCCTAGATGACTCAATCTCGTGCCCAAAAACCTCTTGCATTTGGGCCATTTCCTAAAACCTTAGGTGGCATCTTGAGCCACATTTCCAAGTCCGTTATTGGGTCAAATTTCATGTACTTTATATTTTAGGTCATTTGGCCCTAAGTGCCCCTGGGCTCCAAAATTCGACATTAGGGGTCATTTTAAGTTTCCAAAATTTTCGCAGCGGCTCGTATTTTCCTGGCTTGGTTTCCAAAATGTTTAGTTTCCTATTTTGGTTTGGTTTCCAAAATGTTTACTTTCCTAATTTACTTAGGTTTCCAAAAATGTTCACTTTCCTATTTTCGACGTAACATTTCCATACATCCTTTATTTTCCAAAATCATTCCAAATTTATTCCAAAACACATAAAACATGTCTTATTGTACAATTAGGCCAAAATGCATAGGCCCTTTTTAGGATGTTACACCCATAATTTAAACAAGTCTAGTGTGATTTATTTTCCAAAATAAATACTATATTTTGAGAGAGTTCGTCTTTCAATTTCTAGCTTTTGAGAAATTAATATTCCACTAAATATTAATATTTTTTTTCATTTTGTGCGATTGGTTCATTAAATTAGAACTTACCTTTAAGCATACCAGAGTTCAATATTAGTGAAGAAATTTGTTTTGGTCAAAAGATGCAAAACAAATAGGCTGTCTAATTCAAACCACGTGTACTAATTTGATTAGGATTTATTACTATAAAAAAAACACAACCGCTTGATTTTAGAAAAAAAGCAACAAAATTTATTTCTAAATCGAATTTTTCCAACAATCTAGTAGAAGAGGGTGTAAATGTTAGATTCTGTGCTCTTAGTGCAGTGATTTCATCATTACGCATGTAATTCTGTGAACAGGTTGATTAAATAAAATTTCATAATTAAATTATTACATTTTTATATGTTTATCTTGAATGATTTTTGCATTAAAATAAAAAATGAATAAACAAATATTGTTTCATTGATTACTTAAGATTTAATTAATATTAAGTTACACCATATAAAGGATTATTGTGCGTAAAAGATAAATTATATTAGTAGATTATTTAAATAAGTTCGTAGTTCAAGGAATCAAAATGAGAAATTGATTCATGAGATTATTATAGGGCCCAATTTTAGCTCGGGGCCCACACCAATACTAAAAATAAAACAAAAAACATATTAAATAAAGTCCAAATAGTCCAAAATATAGCAACCCAATTATAATAGGCCCAAAATCGAAGCCCAAACCAAACATCTAAACCCTAGCCCAAATTTTTAGTCCAAAACCTAAAGCATTTTTGGCAAAACCCTAGCACCACCCTGTTTGCGCCATTATTAGCTAGTGCCTCGCGCCGGACGCCACCACCCTGCGACGTGCGCCACTCCACCACACCACCTCAGAGACGTGCTCGATCACGCACCTGCAAACAAGCAAGAATCAGTTGTAAAAAAGGCTATAAAAGCCAAATCGAAACAGTGTAAAAATGGGAGGATTTTTTTTTTTTTTTTTTTACAGATACAAGAGCGATACTTACGATTTTTGAGAGATTACGAATACACAGTCAATAACAAAGATCAGAATACCAAATCAGCAAAGGTCTTTTTATTTATTTTTTTCCTTTTTTTCGTTTCCGAATGTTGTTATTTTTTACGTTGTTTTATTTCTTTTGGAAACCATATAAATAATATATAAAATACATTTTTTAAAAAAAAAGGGGGAAAAACTTACATCTTTTTTTAGTTCCAGCCACAGTGTACGGTGGCCGGCGATGAGTGGCCATGATGGCGAACGACGACGGGTCACACCGAGCTTCGTCGGAAATCGCCTGGGCAGAGAATTCTGGAGAGCCCCTCTGTTTTTTTTAGAAACAAAATGGAAATGAAATTTTTTTCAGAAAATTTGACATTATATACGGATTGAAAACAACGTCGTTTTGGTTAAGGCCTTTAAATGGAAAAAAGACGTCGTTTTGCCAGGACTCGCGCGCAGTTGACCAGACTCGAGGGGATCTGTGCTTTTTTTTCGATTTTTGGGTTATTTACCCTTTTAGTCCTTCCGTATTTTCTTCCTTTTAAATCAAGTTCTTATTATTCCCAATTTTGCCCAATAATTTTTCTTCTGTTTCAATTTGGTCCGCATTCGAACGGCACCATTTCAGAAGGTAGGGTTATTCTCTATTTCAGTCCTTCTTGTTTTGCGCACTTTACTATCTGGTCCTTTACCTTATGTTGATTCCTAATTTTGGCCCAAAACTCTGTTTTAATTTCAATTTGGCACTCGTTTATTTAATTTCCATCACTTTTAGATTCATTTTCTATATGTTTTTTTATTTGCTTATTTATTTAATGTTTTGTATATATTCTCATGTTTATTATTTAGTTTATTTACCGTTCTTATTATTATTACTATATTTATTACTATTATTTTTATTAATTCTATTATTATTACTATTATTTTTATTATTATTAATATTACTTTTACTTTATTTATCTTTGTTATTTTCTTATTATTATTATTAAATTTAATATTATTACTATTACTTCATTATTAATACTATTTTTATTTTTACTAGTACTATTATTACTATTTTTATTATGAATACTATTTTTTATTTTAATTTTTTCTATTACTATTATTATTACTATGTATCATTCTTATTAGTATCATTTTATTCTTATTAATACTATTGTTTATTTTAAATTTGTTTTCCCTATTATATTTATTATTATCATTCTTTATTATTATCATGTTTACATTATCACTATTCGCTAAGTATGACCGTTTTCATGTTTTAACCGATTTTTTATTTTAAAGGGTACATTGACTTTATATTTTTTTTTCCACTTTTTTGCCCAAACTCATAAAAAAGGTTTTTACAAAGGTAATATTTTGTGTTTGGAAGTTCAGGGAATCGTGCCCTAACGTGCTGGGTTTCGATTTTCCGTTTGTCCAAATGACTAAATATCCTTTTAAGATTTTGACCGTGTTTTCTTAACTTCAAAAATAAGGCAATGTTTCATGTTTGGAAATTCGAGGAATCGTGCCCTAACGTGCTGGGTTTCGATTTTTTTCGTTTGGCCAAATAACGGAATACCCTTTTAAAATTGCAATGCATGAATTTTGGAAATCATGAAATGATCTTGGTGTCAAGAGTTTGAAACATCGTATCCTAACGTGCTGGATGTGAATTTCATTCCTTCGAAACAAGAGAATTTTGATATCCAATTCAAATTATCCAAACATTTTCTCAAGGATTCGTATTTTAAAATCTCTTCCAATTTTCGATATTAGGACATTAATCAATCAATAAGGTACTAATTTTGGGCGTTGCGAGGGTGCTAATCCTTCTTCGTGCATAACCGACTCCCGGACTTGTTTTCTTAAAATTCGTAAACCAAAATATTTTATAAGGTGACCCAATCGCGCTTCAAAAAAGATTGGTGGCGACTCTATTTTCCTTTTTAAAGTCGGCCTATTTTCCAAACAAAAAAAATAGTTTCGACAATTATTATCTTGTCTATTAATTCTAATTAGGGATATACATTATCTTGGGAATTAAAATCGTTTACTCGATTATCTAAATTGATAATACAATCAAGGAGGATCCTTCATTGGACAACATGAAAAGGAGGATCCTTAGGAAAATCAAGGTTAGAAGTATTAACTGTATATTCAATATGAAGTATAGATTTTTTGAGGTCCATGTTAAGAACTAGTACCCTTAGTGTAGTGATATTGTCAAATGTATTTGTAATTTCTCAAACACATTAGATTAATAAAATTTCATCATTCACATTAATATCTTTTATATAATGTCCTGAACGGTTTTTGCACGCAAAGCAAAATGTAAGCAAATATTAGCTTATTGATTATCTAATGTTTAATTAATATTAAGTTGCATTATGTAGTTGGATCATAATGCAAGAAGACAACTTATATTAGTAGATAATCTAAACGGTTCATAGTTTAATCGAAATTGATCAAGTCGATTAAAAGCTACTACGTCGTCTATCAAGTCCAATGGGAGATACTTTTTGGGTATCGGAGCGAATAATTCCCAGAAGACAGAGGCATAGATGTGACTATTTGGACTGAAACTAGTACGTTGAGTGTACGATTTCTGCATGATACAACTTCACTTGCAATAGTGGAATTCATAGCCCAATAAAGGGTAAGTGATATCCTTTCATCTGCATTACATGAATGATTTATTTACTATTTGTTAATAATTGACTTTTTCATGAAGAAATATGTAATGGTTACAATAAGATAAAATAGGATCATATTGGGTGAACGATTTTAACTCAAAGAGATTAAAGATATCCTATAAAGTTAACAAATATATGACAATATCATTAGACGAGCATTTGATAAATAGTTTTCGTAATGATATATAATAAGGGAGAGTTCAATATGATACTTTAGTGGAATAACTCAATGACTAAATAATGTTAATAGACGAAGAGTCGGAACTTAATTACAAATTATTTGAGCCCTAATTATATACATGTCTAATTGGTCCCTCCGCTTGCTCGGTACAAGTCTAAACAGTTTGCAATAAAATCAACATGAATAAATGAAAGCAATGAATTAGAAAAACAGATCGCATGTATCACTATCCACAGTGGATGCGCTTTTTCAATGTATGTAAAAGATGTCTTAGAGATTAAATTAATCTCTTATAAATATTATTTAATTGATTGCAATCAAATAATTGCAGCTTGGAATGGAAATTAAATCAAGTAGTCATCGCGGTCTTAGCGAACAAGTTAGTTAAATTCATTTATTCATAGATTCTAATATAGTAAAGTCGCCATAACTTTAATTAAATTAGAATTGGATTGATAAAATAATTTAAATAGGAAATTAATTAAATTTATTTTAATTAATTAAATAAATAATATTTTTTGAGAATAGAAAATTAGTTATTAGGTAGGTAAAATTATATGAGTTCGTTTAAAAATCGGAAAACATATATAATTAATACTAATTCAAAAAAAAGGTCCAAAGGCCCATCTATATAGTAAGGGACGACAATCCTAGTGTTCATAAGGAGTTGTCGTCGCCCCATATATCCCAATTAGGGTTTACATGTATTTTTATATTAAAAAATATTAGTTATTTACCCCTGGTTCAATTGAGACTTGTATTTTTCTCTATATATAGAGATCATTGGGTAAGTCAAACACACACCATTTAACGTGAATACTATGTCAAAATCTAGTGTGATTTATTTTCCAAAAGAAATACTATATTTTGAGAGAGTTCGTCCTTCAATTTCTAGCTTTCGAGAAATTAATATTCCACTAAATATTAATATTTTTTTTCCATTTTGTGCGATTAGTTCATTAAATTAGAGCCTATACTTTAAGCATACCAGAATTCAATATTAGTGAAGAAAATTGTTTTGGTAAAAAGATGCAAAACAAATAGGCTGTCTAATTCAAACCACATGTACTAATTTGATTAGGATTTATTGCTATAAAAAAAAAAAAACACAACCGCTTCATTTTAGAAAGAATTTAAGTTTTCACTATGCAACAAAATTTATTTCTAAATCGAATTTTTCCAACAATCTAATAGAAGAGGGTGTAAATGTTAGATTTTGTGCTCTTAGTGCAGTGATTTCATCATTATGCATGTAATTTTGTGAACAGGTTGATTAAATAAAATTTCATAATTAAATTATTACATTTTTACATGTTTATCTTGAATGATTTTTGCATTAAAAAATGAATAAACAAATATTATTTCATTGATTACTTAATATTTAACTAATATTAAGTTACATCATATGAAGGACTATGGTGCGAAAAGATAAATTTATAGTAGTAGGTAATCTAAATAAGGTCGTAGTTCAAGGAATCAAAATGAGAAATTAATTCATGAGATTAGTATGTTGTCTATTAATCCTAATTGAAGAGATACATTATCTTAAGAATTAAAACGGTTTACTCGATTATCTAAATTGACAACACTTAAAGTAAAATTTATTCTAAATATATGGTTTTATCTTAATTTTTTATATTTTTAATAATTCTGAAACTCCAAAATCTAAATGGGAGTTTAATTTTCTAATAACTATTAATATTTTATAACTTATATATTCTTTTATAGTTTTGCAATAATTAAAATGAATTTTGACATCCGTTTGCTTTGAAGACAATTATTTATTTAGATTCATTCTAGATATACATTTTATTAATTTTTATAAATTATTAATATTTTTATTTTTACAAATTTACAAATTTGCACTCATCTTGAATGATTATGGACAAATGGGTTCATTCTAAATCTATGTATTTTATTAATTTTAAATTATTTTTTGTTTTTTATTCTTTTTACTAAGGTGGTTGTTTGGCATATCAACACACTTAACAGTCAAATTGGTTAATTGACGAATTTCATTAACGAGAGAACCTAGTTAATTTTTTTATCATCGAGGGTTCAATAAGATGAAACATTTTTTGAAGAGCATAATTGATTTTTTTTTTTTTGACTTTTTTTAACTAAAGATTTTTTTCTACCCTTAAACCTTTATTAATTTAAGTTATATAGATGCAGATTGATGGTAAAAGTACTATGAAAGCTCTTGTACTAGGAGTCAGATTATATTTTACCCTCTCTACTCAAGCGATGAACAAATTAATCTCTATACATTAAATTTAAGACCAAACTAGTACCATTAAAAATATTATTTATTTATACAATTAAAAATAATATTTGTACATCAAAATGAGGAGGAACACGACACATCACTTCTAACTAATTGATTATTCTCTACGCCAATTTTTAACAATAAAAATGAATAAATTTCTTAATAGAAAAGATCAACTTACTCTTTTATATAATATGCGGAGAGTCATTTTGACATATTTTCATAAATGACATTAGCAAAATGAAATGGATTCTAATTTTGTTGCTAAACGCATTGATTGGGACGCTATACCCTCCATTAGTCATGAAGATTTGAGTCCATCCATTGTGAATTTACTTGGAATAAAATACTTTGGATGAGAAAATTCCACAATGAATCGACTTTGGTCTGGTTTTTGTAAATTCCTTGGTAGAAAAATATTTTTTTTTTCTTTCATAACACGGAAAAGAAAATGAGAAAAAAATCATCCCATTTAATCACCGGTAACAAACCTCTCACAAATCTGTCAAAATGGGAATTTAAAAAGAAAGACAGAATGGCGCAGTATTGTTCTGCATTTCTGAAGGATTTTCCAAAACCTACTCTTTTAACACACTAAACCGGACTCTTCATTCCAACTAAACCTAGAGACATCTCAAGGGCATCCATCATACGGCATCTCCAAATCTCAATGTTAAGCCCTGGCAACAAGTCAATGCAAAAGCAAGTTCAAAACAGCACAATGGTTGATGTTACCACTTACCATGGCCATGTGCTAGGCTTGGTTTCTAATCTAGACCTTGGAGCTAAGAAAGTAACTATGGCTCACTATAAACATACAAATTTTGAACAGCTTCTTAATTTGCAAAATCCCTCTTTTACTTTATTCTATTACTTACAAGATAAACTGATGATTGTCTTGTCTAACTCAGAGCTGCAGCTACATCCTGGGAAAAGAATCACTAAGCAGGAAGTTCGTACAAATCCCACTCCCACCCATATCTTGGGCTGCCGAATAAATTTAAGAAGCCTCAAGACATATATAAGCGGTAATGCTAAGCTGTGTTTTTCAAATATGTGCTTGAATTTGGACAATCTGAAGGACTTTTGGATCATTCTCCACCTGCAACTATTGAGTTTGGTAAAGGCGCCAAACAAAGTGATGGACTGGCAAAACTTGAAAATATTGTAACCAATAAATTAGCAGCACAAGCTCGCATTATATACTGTTGTATAGACCACTTGACATAAAAAAGAACCACACTAATGCAAAAAAGACAGTGTTGCCAAATCCATGGGACAAGGTACACAAACAGTAAACAACAAATTTAACCAAACATGGGACAAGACACCACATAGAATGTTGCCAATTCCAGTAAGAAAAAGACAAGAAAACCAGCAAAAATACTGCATTACAAACTTATAAGACCACTACTTTTTTTAACAGTTAGCAAACTTGTATCACTTATTTCAATATATCTTTCCAAATGATTTTTTCAATCTTCAAATAGGAATGAAGAAATATTCCAGACTGGTTCTAACCATTTGATTTCTAATTCTTTGGTTTTTCTTAATGCATGATAGAAATATGCTAATTGAGGGATTAAACTAATATAAGGTTTTGTGTTGTCAATTTACCATGAATGTTATTGTATATAATTTAGAAATTTAAGATTGTTTCATCTAACTTTTAAAATAACTATGCCTCTTTTGGTTACAGCATAATAACATTAGGAAATAGCTTATTCATTACATATGTATTACAATAGTTAGTATAAATTTAAACTTGAAATTAGAAAGATGAGTAAAAGCTCTCGTAAAAATAAGACCTCTTCAAAATAAGCGAAAATTTTTCCTTTTCTTTACAAAAAATAAGCCATGAGAGTGGCTAAATATTACCGTTGAATTAGTTTATTGTTAATTCATATCCTAAAACATGTGTAAAAAACAGTACACTTACCAAACATAGCATTACCATGTTGCTTATCTACCAAGCATAAAGGCTTTATGATCCTATATTTTATCTTCCATCAGTTCTATTGTATTTGAATCTAGGGCTTAACTTATAACTACCATTTAGTTTTAGATTAAATAGCTGAGGCTTAACATAAAAGTATCATCGAAAACTTTCCATCATTGTTGCTCTTATGATTGCATGATGCAAACTGCAAAGTTTTAGATGTGAAGCTTAGAGATATTTTATTTTCTGCTCTTTATTAAAATTCAGTTTTCTCTATGATCTCAAGTACTCAAATAACAGAATTTCCATAAGCCCTCATCACCTAGCAGTTCTTCATCATTTGCAATTTCCATATACCTTTTAGACTATTTAGGGTATTTTACACCAGTTGTATTTTGGTGAGCTTTGAAATGTTAGGCTTTAGTTTAACATAAAATTATCATCAGAAGTTTTCCAGCATGACTGCTATTATTATCCAATATAAAACAGCCTTTCGTGTGACTTTTAACAAGCCCAAGGTCTGAAGATAACTTCTCCATTCTTACTCATTCAACATTCTTTTCCAATAACGGGTGTGTTTGGATATTACAAAGTAATTAAATGAAAGTGTAATTACTAATATAGTAATAACACCCTCTTGTAATTACAAAAATTCTAGTTCCCTAGACGTGTTTGATATAGTAGGCCAAAATGTAAAGAAAATTATCTCCTGTTAATATATATATATATATATTAGATTTTTCTAAATAAGATTAGTAAAATAACATGATTATATTTAAAAATAAAATATATATCCTACAATTAAAATACTATTATTATGGTATAAAAATAACCTTTTAAACTTAAATCATGTATGGACATGTTTGGAAAGCCATAAAGTAATTGCATTTGAGTATATTATATATAACAACCCATGTAATTACTCCAGTACTCACCCTGCCTCTTAAGAATTGGAGTGCTCCAATTACGCTAAATTCAATGAGACCTACTAATTACATTGGTTACCAAATATAGTGTGATTACAACCAATTACACCCAAATTCAATTACTAAGTGGCTTTCCAAATAAGTCCTAAAAAATCCAAAAAGCTACTGCCCTAGCTATCACAGCAAGAAGTACAATAGCAACAATTTTAACTCTTTCCACTATTCTATAATGTAATTTGTGATAGCACACAAGGCCTGGAAAGATAATTTATTAAACAAGCCACGGCAAGATCCAAAGAGTGACTGTACAAGGATTAGGAACTGCATGAATAAACTAGACAAAGAGGATGAAACTTAGATGAATGGAAAGCACACTCCACCCAATCACCAGAGTAACTTCATGCTGATGGTACTCACAAGAAAATCTTATCAGATTAATATTAACATTCAAAGTCAAAAGTTCTATAACATGGCAGCAACCAGTGGATTCTTATCAGAAATTGGCCAGAACCTTTAATATTTCCTTTACATTGTTGTGCTAAATAAAATGTAATTCTGTTTTCAAGCTGACAATTAAGAGGGGTAATGTCAATAACTTTCAACAATCAAACCAAATAAGCAGGAAGCTTTCAAGAAATAAGATGTCAATCTTCATACTTACGACACTTGGTCGTCAAGAAAGTACATAACTAGTCTTACTGAAAAAGAGTGCATGACAATTTCAAACAATGAAATCACTCCTAGATAGTATTACCATCAAAATTTAAATCTACATTGAAGTTATACACAAACTTATTTCTAATTTGAGTTATCTGTAAGAGTGTATGAATCTATGCAGAAGGATGAATAGGCTGCTAAAAGAAAAAGAGTAAATCACAGCTCTAATGAGTTACAATGTCAACTGAAACTCTAAAGGGAAATAAGATGTTTAGGCAGAAAGAGTCCTAACAGGCGATGGCTTTAGCTAAGAAACTTCAGCACCAGCAGTGGATCCAGTTCTGCTAACATCATTATTTTGACCCTATAAAATGGAGAAAGAAAATTTTAAAGAGATAGAGAACCATCAAGTAGTTTTGACTCTTTGTTTTCATTTCTAAGAACTCGGATATCCAATAGTCACACTGGGCCTCGACTATTCTAGAGTCAAGCCAAGTTGGATCCCAAACTAGGGAAATTCTCAGGGCAGTTATTTTTCTGGTTCACAAGACCGAAAATAAGACCTTGCTTAGGAGCACCAAACTCCTTACCACTAGGTTAACAGCGGTTGGTGCACCAGTTTTGACTTATGATAACAATAAACATAAGAAGAAGAGTAAGGGGTTATACCAGAAATGAATGTTTACTGGGTTGCTGACGGTCTTCAAAAAGGGAAGAGTAATAAGCAGGATCGTAGATGGAAGCTCCTAAAGCGTCATCAGAGTCATTGTGAGAGCACTGTCTGGAACTGGGTAGGGTTGCAGGGCTCAGAAAACTAGTTCTCAAATCGAAATCAGGGTCTCGAGGATTGGCACCACTGTTTACATATGAAATTCCCAGTCTATATATTTGAATCCATAAGAGGGACGAGGAGAATCTTACGCAAAACCCCACGATCTCCATGGCAAGCGTTAATCTGAGGGAGAAGGTGAACAACATTCCATTACGCTCGCTGGACATGTTCCAAATATCGTGGGAAAAGAGGATGAACCACGAAATGTCAAGCAGAATGGAGCAGAAGAGCAAAACGGCGTAGGTTCGACCTAAGCTCTGACTGCTGCTCTCGATGGCAACCAAAGCGAACAATGCGATCCCCAAATTGATGAGCGACACACCGTTGTATAATGCGCCGAGGGATCCGATCAAGGAGCACCCTATCTGATGAATCAAATAACAGCTTTTACAAAAGCACAAAGAAACCCTAGATTTGTTTTGCTTTTAATCTCAAAAAGGAAGAAGGTAATTTACTTGGATGTAAATAAGGACGACGGCCAGATTCTGGAGCCTATCATAATCGCGAAGACAAGCGTGAATCCCATCTCTCACATTCTGAGAGCAAAAACAAACCATCATCTGCTGCGGTTCATCCAATTTTGATTGCTTCTTCAAAGCAATCTAATCAACTCCAACTCCAACTCCAACTCTTCTGTTTCTTTCCTTTCTGTGTATTTGGCTTAGGCCGGACTTCATTCAAGAAATGCAACAACCAAAGTACCAAATATTCTCAAAATCATCAATCAAATGATCCTTGTAATGTTCAAAATTAAATTAATCCTTTTCTAAAATAAATAAATAAATAAACAAATAAATAAAGGGCCACGAACACCAACCTCTTGTCTTCTCTCCTTTTTATTTGCTCTTTTCTCAAACAAACTTTTCCCCCTTCCTCTTCCTCTTCCCCTTTCTCTTCCTACTCTATTTTTTTTCTTTTTTTTTTTTTTTTTATTTTTTGTAATGTATGGTATGCTCTGATTTCGGTTGACCATTGGTTAGGACTCTGTCAACTAGGTCCAACTGCCCAATCCATAAAGTCCAAACTGCCCCAAGTCCAATCCAATCATCTCCATAATCAATTCCATTAAAATACATATTTCATTCTTTAAAACATTTTTTTATTTTAATTTATCAATATTAGGAAAGGGGATGTAGGATAAAAAGGTTTGAATCATGATGGTCGATTCTGCACCCGTTTCGGTCATATAGGTCGGTACACACTGTTTCGGTACTAAAGCAAAATAAACGACAATCTTTTTTATACTAGTGAAAATTTCTCGTTTCGATCAATTTCAGTTACACTTGTCGAAACATGCTGCACTAGCCGATGAGAGGATATCTTAAGATAAATAAATTTGTCTCTAAGATAAATTACCCTTTTTAAAAATATGTTACATATCATTAATTTTTTGAGATAAATTTATTCTTTCAATATGATCATTTTATTTCATTTCATGAAAAGCTAATTACTTAAACATAATAATTAAATCATGTATCACTATTACTTTTCATCTATTATGTAATATTGATGAGAAGATATCATTTACCCTTTATGGAACTATGAATTCCGTTGTTGTCGAATGATGCTACATCATGTAGAAGTCACATACCTAAGGCACTAGCTTTCTATTTTTTATTTATTTGAACTCGAGTTTTCATTTTTATTAAAGTATACAAGTTTACATACGTAGTCCATCATCCACTCAAAATTAAGTTATATTACACTATAAACGCAACAAATGAATAAATCTATAAACGAATCTATAATCTATTCTATTTGTGTCATGTCCAATGTACTATCAATTCAATTAGTCACATCTATATCTCTATATTCTGTGAATCATTTGTTTCGATACTCAAAGGTATCTCCCTAATTAAACTTGATAGACGACATATTAATCTTTCAATTGACTTACTCAATTCTAATTAAACTAATAACATATTTAAATTATTTATTAATATAAATTATCTTTCAGTATTTTTTTTCCAATGTAATGTGGACCTCTATAAAAACTCAGCTTACTCCCTGTTGAACTAGAGGTCAAACTTCAATTTATCACCCACCTACAAAAATGGCCCTTCTTTTTCCAATGTTGGGATTATGGGCATTAGCTTATTGTTGTGGATAAGGTAGGTGGAGAAGCAGCTAAAAAGCAGCCAATGGTTGATTTTTTTGTTTGCCTCTGTTTTCTTAAGATTAATTCTTTAGCATAATTATTGATGCCATTCATTTTAATTTACGAATTTGAGGTTTTTTAATACAATTTTTAAAATTATTTATAAATTTTTAAACCTTTAAATCGGAAAGAAATATGCGTGTTTGAATTTATGTCTTTTTAATTGTTGTAATAACAATCGTGTTAATTTGAATTAACACTCAATCGACATGAAGTTGAGTTTCTATCGAATTTTCTACATTATTTTAACATTTGGTTTTGAGATTATTGTGTTTGAGTTATTTTATTGTTCCATGTTAATGAAGAGAAAAGTTAAACTCATGTATGATTCACTAAACCAAATACATTTAAATAATAATTGAAAATTAAATCGAATTAAATTAAAATAAATCAAAATCAAAATAGAAATTAAGTTTTGAATCGGTTTTCGATTTTTCCGTTTTAGTAGAATGTTGATAATATGTTTATATATATATTTTAGGCTAAATTACAAAATAATTATCTAACAATGCTTTTAATTCTATTTTGGTCATCTAACTATTATTATTATTTATTTAGTCACTCAACTTTTCAAATTAAATATTTTAATTAATCTCCTATTAGTCATCGTTAGATGAGTGATGAAAAGTTAACGTGGGTATTTTTTATTGGTTTAATAATAAATTTAGTCATTCAATGTTTACACATTCTATTAATTTGATCCTAAATTTAAAAATTCAACAAATTTAGGCCAAAATTTTGTATATATATATATTTTTCATTTTAGTTTTATTTTAAAAAATCAATAAATTTAGCCTCAACATTTACAAAATTTGTCAACTTAATTCTAATTATAAAAGTTTCAAAAAATAAAAATATTTAAAATATTTTATTTTTAATATTCTCAACGTACCTTCAAAACCCGATGAATAAGAAGAGTATTTAATACCATTCATATATACTCATTTTAAATTAATTTTGCTAACATGGTAGTCCACGTGTATGCCACATTAGCAATTAAATATTTTTAAAAATTTAAAAGTATTTAAAAAATATTTTTTATAATTTTTATAATTTTTGAATTTTTTAAAATTTTAAAAAATAATTAATTGTTTATATGACATCCGCGTGGTAAGCCATGTGTATGCCATATCAATAAAGTTAAGAGATATTAACATTTCCATCTATTTTTGGGTGATTTGATAAATAAGGTAAGTTTAAAACTAAAAATGATGAAAACTTAAATAAATAGATAAAATGATTTTTTTTTATAAATTTGAAAGGCCAAATAAATCATTATGCCTTCTTTAAAATGTGCCAAATTCTAAGGGAAGAGTGTCAATGATATAATTATATTCTAAGCATGTATATTTATATTATATGTTGTTTTGAATTGTATTTGAAGATATAATGAGCTACTAATTAGAACATTTGGCATCGGTACTTAATAGTTTTAACCCATTTTTATTTATTTGTTTCTTTTTAGTATAACATCACGATTCCTAATATTTGTTTTTGATATAATACCTAGGGCTATTCATAACCCTTCTCTAACCCTTAAATAAGATGATAATGTGCTTCATCACACTCGAACTCAAGTCCTCCTACAATAACAACAATACCGACATTAACTAAGCTAAGACTCAATTGACACCCACACTTGTTTTTTTAAATGAATTATTATGTGTTCTTTCTAAAGCAAAGCAATGAAAAAGCAGTCGACTTCAATGAAAGTTCCGTTGAATGTCATAGAAAAACTCTTAAGCCTATTTTGAATGGTAAAAAAAAAAAAACTTTTCTTTTATTATTATTATAAAAAACAGTTTGAACTTCTCAAATCTTAAACTTAGTAACACTTTTAAGAAGCAATGCTAAACTAAACATTAATTAAGGTCGATGTACGATATATAAAGATCAAAAGTCCATTGAGCTTAGAAAATTATGGCTAATTTAGCATTGCTTTTAAAAAATATTTTTAAAAAGTCTGTAGAAAAATGTTTTGAAAAGTTTGATTTAAGATTTAAGTATTTATTATTATTGTCAAAAGTGCTTTTAAAAATAAAATGTTTATTTTGGACATGTATTATAAAGTAACAAATATGCATTTAAACAATATTTAAATTAGTTAATATTATAATATTTTAGCAAGAATATAAAAATAATTTGTTATAACTTGTTGTTAATATTTTAATATACTGAAATATAAATTTTAAATATTTTAAGCAACTAATATTGATTATTTATAAAATTTAATTAGAATATATCAACTATATTTTGAATATTTAAATATAACTATTAAATATTTGTAATTAGATATTAACACATTTGTATTATTTTATTTTAAAATGTAATTTGAATATTAGATATTAACATAAAATAGAAAACATAAACCTAACAAATTAAAATATTACACGTATTTGGATTAAAGTTTCAAAAATAAGTAATATTTATATACCAAATATAAATTTTACAAATTTTACATTAGCACTTGTAATTTAAAGTGAATTTATTAATCTAGAAGCCACAGCATCTCTTGTTTATTCCATTTCAAAACCACTTGAATTGATAAATTTACCTATTATCATCATAATCACTTTCTCCATCATGCACATCTTCAGGATCAATAATATTCATATATGCCCTGCTAATATTTTAGTACTCCATAAAATCTACATCATTTCGATCAACATGTTTTCAGATAAAATTGTGTAATCGCCATTTTAGCAACAACGATCGTTCATTTGCTTTTCAAAACTATAACTTGACATATCCCTTAAATTGACCCATTTTTTTTCAAAACACCAAAAATTCATTCAATCACACTACATAATGATGGATGTAAATGATTGAATATCTCTTCTTTACTAGATATAGGTCTACCTCTACGAAAGTCAGGTAAATGATATCGTTGTCCTCTATATGGTCCAAGATAACATTTCATTTGAGGATATCCAGAGTCAACAAGATAATATTTTCCTACATGTTACAATATGATAAACAATTAGTTCAAGAGCTGTTTATTTTTTTAATTATCAATTAAAGAACTTATACTTTATTATTTAAAAAAGAAATAAATGAAATATCTTACCATTTGGTGGGTGCGAAAATTTATATTTTAGATCTCGAATTGCATCAAGAAATATTCTAGTGTCATGTGCTGATCCTTCCCATCCAGCCATAACAAATGTGAAACACATATTAAAATCACATATTGCCATAACATTCTGAGTAGGGATTCATTTTCTTCCAATGTAGGGAATTTGTTCATTTGGTGGAAGAATAACGGCAATATGAGTACCATCAATTGCACTTATGCAATCCTGAACAAATAATTGTATTAGTCTCATACATATTTTTAATCAACAAAAATATTAAAATATAATAATATAATATTAAATTTTAACCTTAAAATATGACATATATCTAGAATCATTACATATTTGTTCGGGTATTGAGCTAAAAAAAATCATCGGGTGCCATTAGATCAATGATCATCCTTGAAACTCTCTCAAGCATAATTGCAAAGTATCGACTGATTGTTGCTCCAAACCTTTGAAATCTTTCTCAACATTGGGAGACTTTTGCACCGTTGCCCAAGATGTACAAAAAAATCCAAACATTTCACAAGAACATGTGTCTTAAAGTTTGCAAATTGTATCTTGTCTCCAAAACTCTCAACAAACTTGTGAATACAATTTTTGACATCTTAAAATTAATCATTCAACGTAATCCATGGTCGTTAAGGATCTCTGGGTCCATGCCTCACCAGACTATTTTGAATCCATGCATGGTTGCTTCAATACATACTTCTCATAATATAATTGCACAAAAGAATATGCAACAACAAATAACCGGTTAAAATGTTCCATTTGTTGTAAAATCTCTTTCTTCTCCCTTTCATTATCACTTTCATCACCGCTTGTATTGTCAACCATACTCATCACCTGTGAACAAATTTTATACCCAAAATCAAACATAAACAAGTATTTATAAAACTAGATTATATATAAATAAGTAGAACATAAATTCAATATCCAAAAATCAAACATAAACAACTATTGATAAAAATAGTTTAGCATTGTTGTTTAGTCACATAGTAGATATCTTTAGACATTAGAATACTAAAAAAATCAACTCTCCTCCATTTTCGTCTTAAGCCATAAAGCTCTAATATTGGGATTAATTGATGAAAACATAATTCGTTTGTCCTTATTAAGTAATAATTTTAGTGAGAAAAAGTATAGCAGACTAGCTTTTGGAACTTCCTCTGACATGCTATTAAGCACTTTGACTACTTGTGGAATACCATATTGATAAACCGTAAAAGTAACATATTTTCGGCCCACATTTAGTATGCTTTTGGATTATTTAACCCTTGATTTATGTAAAAAGGTGCTTTTAATCATTTCTTTTCATGTTTATACTCAGGAAAGCACCCGAGGATGAAAAGAGCGAGAAACGGGCTTAAAACGAGCCAATTTGGGCCAAAGAGGAAATCGACACGGCCTGGACTTCAAGCCACACGGCCGTGCCTCGTCAATTTGCTTCACACGGCCTAAGCCACGATTCACACGGCCGTGCCCCAATCGACAGAATCGAGACACGGCCTGAAAACGATTTACACGGGCGTGTACCATGACCGTGCCCCTACCGCGGGAGAGAGCAATTTCACTCGGATTCGGGTACTTTGAGGTAAAGAAACATATTCCGAAGCCTATTCAAACACCAAGTAGGAGGTATACTTAAATTGGGACACTTAGAGGCCAAGTAAAAGCATTCCAAAAGTCTATATAAACACCCTAAGTGTATCTTGAGAAGGGGCGGTTAGCTAGGCCAAAGAGCCGAGCCAGAAGGCCAGCTTTGTAAGAATTACTCGAAGATAGCCAGTTGGTCCATCTCAAGGAGCCGAAATTCTACTCAATACGGCAGATTTCTCTTTCAATTCCTCTAGGGGTTTTAGGGATTTCTTATGTTTTGTTTTATCTTTTCTCTTGAGATATTTTCTTTATTCATTATGAATTAAACCCTTTAGATACCTGAAGGAGATGAAACCTAGATGAATCTTGTTATTATTTTCTGAATTATATGATAAATACTTAGTTTGTTCTTAATTATGCATGCTTACTCCAACTCTGATGTACTTAGGTGGAGGAGGAATAGACCCTGCTTAAGAGTAGATCTAGCATAATTAAGCGGAGTTGATCGCACGCCTAGAGATAGGGTGACAAGATTTTGCCGAATTAGGTTAAAACCTAATATGGGAGTCCATAGATTGATTTACTACTATTCTAGGGGGTTATTATAAGAGAACGAGAGTTCCACTAATTAACCTAGGGTTAGACTTTATTCGCCTCGAGAGAAGGTTTAATATACGTTAGGGAGTCCTACGGATCAAACTAAGTGAATAAATCGTATGGTTCAGTGTTAAATAACAAGTGAAGCCTAGGTGGATTCTTCCTGAGGGTATCATTGTGATCAACTGAGTTTCTCTTCAAGTTATTTTCCAATTCATTCTTTCTGTCTTTGCGTTTTTAGTTTAGTATTCTTAATTCATAATAAAACAACTTCATTTATTTTAGGCTAAATAATAAAAAGAAAGTTAGTATTAGTACTTTTAGTTTCTTTGGGTTCGATAATCCGGTCTTGCCTAAGCTATACTACAATTCGATAGGTACACTTGCCTTTAATCGTTGTCAGAGTTAGTTTCTAGGTTCGATCATTCTCTTTATAAATTTTAAACTCGATAAAACAACAATCAAGTTTTTGGCGCCGTTGCCGGGGAACTAAAATATTAAGAAAGCTCTATTTCTATTACTTTAGCCATTATTTTTATTTTTATTTCGCAATTTATTTTATTTTTTTTGATAATTTCGTTTCTTCCTTTTTTTTTTCTAGCAGGTACCTCTAGTTTATGGCTAGAAGGAACCCGACAGGACCTCTAGTATACGATAGTGAAATTGAAGCTACCGCTTGTAGGAATCACAGAGAAATTAGGTGACTCCTAAATTACACAGAAGAAGAGCGAGAAGGAGAATCCAATCCTACTAAAGGGATGAACGAGAATAACCCACCACGAGATGTGGCAAATGCTTCGCGTACTATATATGATTATGCTAAGCCTAGTTTAACATAAGCAGAATCTAGTATTGTTAGGCCTGTTATAGCTGCTAATAATTTTGAATTAAATCCTAATACAATACAAATGATTCAACAATTTGTTCAATTTGATGGTTTGCAGGACAAAGACCCAAATACTCATGTAGCTAATTTTTTAAAGTTCTGTGATACTTTCAAAATAAATGGTGTTTCTGATGATGTCATTCGTCTTCGGTTATTTCCCTTTTCATTAAGGAATAAAGCCAAACAGTGGTTGAACTCGTTACCACGAGGGTCAATTACTATATGGGATCAAATGACCAAAAAATTTTTATTAAAATATTTCCCACCAGCCAAAACGGCCAAACTATGGAGTGATATCTCTTCTTTAATACAAATGGATTTAGAGACGTTATACGATGCATGGGAGAGATACAAGGATCTCTTGAGGAGATGTCCATACCATGGTCTACCCTTGTGGCTACAAGTCCAAACTTTCTATAATGGTGTAAACCCCTCAACCAGACAACTAATCGATTCAGCCACCGGTGGAACCCTGAACAACAGAACTCTTGAAACAGCCTACGAATTCATTGAAGAGATGTCACTGAATAACTATCAGTGGCAAGTTACAAGGATAAAGTCGACAAAATCAGCCGGAGTTTACAACCTCGATGTAGTGACCATGCTATCAACACAGGTAGAGATGATGAATAAAAAGCTTGATAGTTTGTGTTCTTCGCAGGTACATCTAGCCATGCAGTGCAACGCAAGTGAAACTGTGGTGAATCCTGAGTACCCACCCTACCAACCGGACGCAGAGAGTGAACAAATGAACTATATAGGTAATAATTTCAGATCCAACAATAATCCTTATAGTAATAACTACAATCCAAGTTGGAGGAACCACCCAAATTTTTCATGGGGAGGCCAAGGAAATCAAGGAAATCAAAGATAATAACCTCCTCAAAATTTTCAGAATCAGCCATATCCGCAAGAGAAGAAGCCAAACCTCGAAGAGATGCTGACAAAATTCATGGCAAACACAGAAAATCGTTTCCAAGAAACTGATAAAATAATTAAAAGCAACAAGAACCGATTCGGGGAACTTACTAAGTCAGTCAAGGAAGTCACTAATGCAGTCGAGCAACTCGCAAAGCTAATGTCAGAACGACCGCAAGGATGTCTACCAAGTAAGACCGAGATTAACCTAAAGGAGCAAATTCAATCCATCTTAGCTCATGACAGTAAGGGGTTAGATGAGCCCAATCCAATACAAGAAAATAAGGTAGACGAAGGTAAGGTAGAGGTAACACAAGAAAAGCCAAAACCAATAATCAAAGAGTACCAACCTCGCATACCTTATCCCGAAGCGATGAAAAGAGACGATTCAGAGGAATAGTTTGGTGAGTTTCTTAAACTCTTAAAGAAATTACATATTAATTTATCTCTTATCGAAGCTCTTTTTCAGATGCCAGACTCGAGGAAATTTTTAAGATAGCTCTTGACAAACAAACGCAAATTAGACGAAGAGTACCACGTGGAATTGAATGCAGCATGCTCAGCAGTGTTACAGAATAGACTACCATAAAAGCTAAAAGATCCAGGGAGTTTTACAATTTCATGTTTAATTGGTAGTTTAACTATTGATAACGCATTAGCTGATTTATGGGCAAGCATAAATGTCATGCCTTATACATTATTTAAACGACTAGGTCTAGGGAAGCCCAAACAAACTAGGATGAGTATATAGTGATAAACTGTTAGAATTCCTAGGGCATTATCGAAGATGTTCTTGTTAAAATTGATAAATTTGTTTTCCCAAAGAGATTTTGTTGTCTTAGATATGGATGAGGATAATACAATCCCCTTAATTTTAGGAAGATCTTTTCTAGCAACTGCCAAGACTAAAATTGATGTTGCCACAGAAGAACTCATACTTTGTGTCGGTGACGAATCAATCAGTCTTCAAGCTCTTGACTTGGCCAGGACAACAATCGATGAAGGTAAGAAAGTCAATACAGATGATAATCAAATTGTTCAACCTTTATCGCAGGAAACACAGCAAAGACACAACCCTGAGCCGATTCATAGATCCCAAATAGACAAAGAAGAAAAACACAAGGAACAATACCTTAGGGTCGACAACTTAGAAGAGCAGAGGACACAAGTCAAAGAAGAACCAGAACCACACGAAGTAAAACCAGAGAAACCACCAGAAGAGCTCGTAGAAATATCAAATCACTACAAAATAGGATACCAGGTACTGTTAGACAAAGCAGATCCGCACATCACCACAACAGACCTAAAGGCAAAGGGAGAAAACCTTTTTAAGGTACACAATATCTTCCCACACGAAATAGTGGAGGTAAGCAACCCAACATTCCACACTTTTGAGGTAAACACTTCTCGACTTAAACTTTGTCAAGAAAATAGAACTATAAGCACGAGGGAAGATATTCAAATCTTTAAACCTCCCTGATTTTTTTTCAATGTCAAGGAAAGTCTAGCTTAAGACTATAAACGAGCGCTTCTCGGGAGGCAACTCGAGCACTAACCCTACTTCTTTTTACATTTGTTTTCATTTTATTTTCTTTTCATTCTCTTTCTCTTTGTAAACTAAAAGTGTAAATTTTTAGGACACATGACCTTACACACGGCCGTGTTCGTGGCTGTGTGGACTACCAAAATCTTCGTACTGACATAGCAGAGGCCGTGCGAATCAAATCCCAACCGTTTTTCGATGTCACAGATCCAACCACTCCTCCACGGTCACCGATAAATTGGCACGGCCGTGCGCTACAACCGTGTGAAGCTACTGACTTACCAGACACAGAAAAACACGCCCATGCTACCCAACCGTGCCAACACACTGCCTTCTCAGGAACGAGCGTGGCATCTGGAAAACGGGCGTGGTGAACCAACACGCCTAGACACACAGCCGTGCGATGCGACCATGTAATTCAACACACCCTCGGTCCACGAGCGTGGGTACGTGCCATATTGGAAATCCTATTTAAACCCCACAGCCCTTCTCCTTCTCCCCTCATTCTTTCTTCATTCTTTTTCTTTCTTTCTTTAGAAAAGGTGTCCAGACTCTTGAGCTACACTAGAATCATGCCGAAGAAGCGTAAGAAGGCAAGCATTGTCTCCTCAAAGGAGACCCCAACACATAAGTTCATGCCGACCGTTTCATCCAAACACCAAGCTAAGGGTATTTTAGACCATTTAAATTTTTCTTTACGTTTATTTTCCCTTTTATCGTACTTATCTATACTTCTCTTCTGCTTAATATATTTTAACTTCTTTTAGTTTTTTAGTTTTTGGTTCTAAAGGCTGCTTGGGAATCACGTACCACAGCCTTAGAGGTTACACCCACCTCACGAACCATCTAACAATAAGGACTCCTTAGTCCATTAGTCTTTTTTTTTTAATTTCAATTTTCTTCTTAGTCTCATTCTCTTTATTTTCTTTGTCTTTAATTATAGAATTAGTATATTATTAATGTTTCTTTAAATTTCTTGGCTATATCTTTACAGGCTACCCAATTTCTTTATCTAGCACAAAGCTCGTTGGTAGACACCCCACCAGGCCAATAGAAAACGCCACCACCGCCTCCTCCATGGACCTTCTACCACGGCCTCTACCAACTCTTGGAATTATCCAAAATTTAAGAAGTGTCACTTCTCCCCTTCTCTTTTGATTACATTATTAGTTATCTATCTATGTACATTGAGGGCAGTGTACACTTAAGTGTGGGGGGTAAAAGTACCAAACTTTTTGCATTATTCCAAAATCCTGAATTTTAGTCTTGTTCTTAAGTAATTTTCTCATATTATTAATTAGGGTGGAATTTCTAATGATTTATGATTTTTATCGATATGTTTTTGAGTAAGTCATTGATAATGGTGCATTGATGATTTATACTTGAAGAATACTAGAGAATCAAGCATGATAAGTCTATTTTTCAAGAATCAAAAAATTTTTTAGGTTGTTGAACTGAATTTGAATATTACCTTGAAGTTTGGAATTTACATGATTAATGTCAAATACCCATAATTTTTGTGAGATTTTGAGCCTTATAGAGCATATATTCTTTTGCATGCTCACTTTATTGATTATGAGTGTGTCAATATTGAATTGTTATTCTAGAACTCGCCTAGATTATACATATCGAGACCACGTTAATGTTTGATATACTGAGATGATAAAGGCACCTAGGTTTTAACCCATTCACTCCACTAAAAAGCTTACCTACATAATTAACCCTAGTGAACCCCTTTTAATCCTAACAACCCTTTTTATTGATTTACCCCTAAATTTTAACCCAAAATCTTTTGCATTTGTTATCACCATTCTTTTGACTACCCTTTCATTGAGAATTGATTTGATCAGTTGCCGAGTTAGTTTATTTCAGTTGATAAAGTTCTTTCTTTATTATGTTTCTACTTAGTTTGTTTTATAAAAAAGACCAAAGTATATTCAAGTATTAGTATATAATTAAAGGAGCTTATGCGTTTAAATTCCAATTGTTGAAGAAGAGCTCGTATTAAAAGAATTATCAATAGTAGTATTACTAGTTTCAAAGCAACCGTTTATTTTCTAGATCATTATTCTTAGTAGGTAATTTATCAGGTCAATCTCGATTTTTAACCTTCTAATTCAGCCTTTATCCACACCTTTAACCTAAGCCCTGTTACAACCCTGTCAAAGACCTTTTGATTTGTGTATCATCTCATATTACAGTGGTGGAGATTTGATTTTTAGGCAAGCCTATGGGATTAACTTTTCATGTTCGACGTGTGAGTGCTTTCTCTTGAACCTTAAACACTTTGAGTGCTTTGAGTGAATCTCTAGTGAGGATGTCAATCCTTATCGGTTTTGAATTAAAGGTAATTATTTAGATAAGGGGAGACGCTTATGTTTTTATGCTACAAATATATGACTTAAAATTATTTGAATCTTTATGAGTCTTTGAGTTAAATTATCCATGTATAAATTATCTATGAATTATGATGATGCATTGTTGATAAGAATTATGAATTATGGAAAGTTCGTTTTAATTGTAAGTTGAGAATTTTGCTTGAGGACAAGAAAAAGATTAAGTGTGGGGGTATTTGATAAACCGTAAAAGTAACATATTTTAGGCCCACATTTAGTATGCTTTTGGATGATTTAGCCCTTGATTTATATAAAAAGGTGCTTTTAATCATTTCTTTTCATGTTTATAATCAAGAAAGCACCTGAGGACGAAAAGAACGAGAAACGGGCTTAAAACAGGCCAATTTGGGCCAAAGAGAAAATTGACACGGCCTGGACTTCAAGCCATATGGCCGTGCCTCGTCAATTTACTTCACACGGCCTAAGCCACGATTCACATGTCCGTGCCTCAATCGATAGAATCGAGACATGGTCTGAAAATAATTTATACGGGCGTGTACTATGACCGTGCCCCTGCCGCGGGAGAGAGCAATTTCACTCGAATTTGGATACTTTGAAGCAAAGAGACATATTCTAAAGCCTATCCAAACACCAAGTAGGAGGTATACTTGAATTGGGACATTTAGAGGCCAAGTAAAAGCATTCCAAAAGTCTATATAAACACCCTAAGTGTATCTTGAGAATGGGGCGGTTAGCTAGGCCAAAGAGCCGAGCCAGAAGGCCAGCTTTGTGAGAATTACCAGAAGATAGCTAGTTGATCCATCTCAAAGAGCCAGAATTCTACTCAGTACGGCGAATTTCTTCTTTAATTCCTCCAGAGGGTTTTAGGGATTTCTTATGTTTTGTTTTATCTTTTCTCTTGAGATATTTTCTTTATTCATTATGAACTAAACCCTTTAGATACCTGAAGGAGATGAAACCTAGATGAATCTTGTTATTATTTCTGAATTATATGATAAATACTTAGTTTGTTCTTAATTATGCATGCTTAATCCAAATCTGATGCACTTAGGTGGAGGAGGAATAGACCTCGCTAAGAGTAGATCTAGCATAATTAAGCGAAGGTGATTGCACGCCTAGAGATAGGGTGACGAGATTTTGCTTGGATTAGGTGAAACCTAATATGGGAGTCCATAGATCGATTTATTGCTATTCTAGGGGTTATTATAAGATAATGAGAGTTCCACTAATATATCGTCAGTGTGAACCACGAAATCTTCGTCTTGACATAACAGAGGTAAAATGCGAATCAAATCTCAATCGTTTTCGACGTCACAGATCTAACCACTCCTCAACAGCACCGATAAATTGGCACGCCATGCGCCACAACCGTGTGAAGCTCTTGACTTACGGCATACGTAAAAACACGCCCATGCTACCCAATGGTACCACAACGCTTTCTTAGAAGCGGGCGTGGCATCAGAAAAGCAGGCGTGGTGAACCAACGCGCTGAACACTACCGTGCGATGCGACCATGTAATTCAACACACCTCGGTCCACGAGTGTGGGTACGTGCCATATTGGAAATCCTATTTAAACCCTATAGCCCTTCTCCTTCTCTCCTCATTCTTTCTTCATTCTTTTTTTTTCTTTCTTTCTTTAGAAAAGGTGTCAGGACTCTTGACCTACACTAGAATCATGCAGAAGAAGCGTGAAGAAGGCAAGCATTGTCTCCTCAAAGAAGACTCCAACACATAAGTTCATGCCACCGCTTCATCCAAACACCAAGCTAAGTGGTCTTTAGACCATTTAAATTTTCTTACGTTTATTTTCCCTTTATCGCACTTATCTATACTTCTCTTCCGCTTAATATATTTTAACTTCTTTTAGTTTCTTGGTTTTTGGTTCTAAAGGCTGCTTGGGAATCACGCACCACAGCCTTAGAGGTCACACTCACCTCACGAACCATCCAACAATAAGGACTCCTTAGTCCATTAGTTTTTTTTTAATTTCAGTTTTCTTCTTAGTCTCATTCTCTTTATTTTCTTTGTCTTTAATTATAGTATTAGTATATTATTAATGTTTCTTTAGATTTCTTGGCTATATCTTTACAGGCTACCCAATTTCTTTATCTAGCACAAAGCTCGTCGGCAGACACTCCACCAAGACCATAGAAAATGCCACCATCGCCTCCTCCACCCATCTTCTACCACGACCTCTGCCAACTCTTGGAATCATCCAAAATTTAGGAAGTGTCACTTCTCCCCTTCTCTTTTGATTACATTATTAGTTATCTATCTATGTACATTAAGGGCAGTGTACATCTTAAATGTGGGGGGTAAAAGTACCTAACTTTTTGCATTATTCCAAAATCCTGAATTTTAGTCTTGTTCTTAAGTAATTTTCTCATATTATTAATTAGGGTGGAATTTCTAATGATTTATGATTTTTTTCGATATGTTTTTGAGTAAGTCATTGATAATGGTGCATTGATGATTTATACTTGAAGAATACTAGAGAATCAAGCATGATAAGTCTATTTTTCAAGAATCAAAAAATTTTTTAGGTTGTTGAACTGAATTTGAATATTACCTTGAAGTTTGGAATTTACATGATTGATGTCAAATACCCATAATTTTTGTGAGATTTTGAGCCTTATAGAGCATATATTCTTTTGCATGCTCACTTTATTGATTATGAGTGTGTCAATATTGAATTGTTATTCTAGAACTCGCCTAGATTATACATATCGAGACCACGTTAATGTTTGATATACTGAGATGATAAAGGCACCTAAGTTTTAACCCATTCACTCCACTAAAAAGCTTACCTACATAATTAACCCTAGTGAACCCTTTTTAATCCTAACAACCCTTTTATTGATTTACCCTAAATTTTAACCCAAACCCTTTGTATTTGTTATCACCATTCTTTTGACTACCCTTTCATCAAGCATTGATTTGATCGATTCTTCGAAGTTAGTTTATTTCGATTGATAAAGTTCTTTCTTTATTATGTTTCTACTTAGTTTGTTCTATAAAAAAAAACCAAAGTATATTCAAGTATTAGTATATAATTAAAGGAGCTTATGCGTTTAAATTTCAATTGTTGAAGAAGAGCTCGTATTAAAAGAATTATCAATAGTAGTATTACTAGTTTCAAAGCAACCGTTTATTTTCTAGATCATTATTCTTAGTAGGTAATTTATCGGTCAATCTCGATTTTTAACCTTCTAATTCAGCCTTTATCCACACCTTTAACCTAAGCCTGTTACAACCTGTCAAAGACCTTTTGATTTGTGTATCATCTCATATTACAGTGGTGGAGATTTGATTTTTAGGCAAGCCTATGGGATTAACTTTTCATGTTTGACGTGTGAGTACTTTCTCTTGAACCTTAAACACTTCGAGTGCTTTGAGTGAATCTCTAGTGAGGATGTCAATCCTTGTCGATTTTGAATTAAAGGTAATTATTTAGATAAGGGGAGACGCTTATGCTTTTATGCTACAAATATATGACTTAGAATTGTTTGAATCTTTATGAGTCTTTGAGTTAAATTATCTATGAATTATGATGAGGCATTGTTGATAAAAATTATGAATTATGGAAAGTTCGTTTTAATTGTAAGTTGAGAATTTTGCTTGAGGACAAGCAAAAGCTTAAGTGTGGAGGTATTTGATAAACCGTAAAAGTAACATATTTTAGGCCCACATTTAGTATGCTTTTGGATGATTTAGCCCTTGATTTATATAAAAAGGTGCTTTTAATCTTTTCTTTTCATGTTTATACTCAAGAAAGCACCTGAGGACGAAAAGAATGAGAAACGGGCTTAAAACGGGCCAATTTGGGCCAGAGAGAAAATCGACACGGCCTAGACTTCAAGCCACACGGCCGTGCCTCGTCAATTTACTTCACACGGCCTAAGCCACGATTCACATGGTCGTGCCCCAATCGACAGAATCGAGACACGGTCTGAAAATGATTTACACGGGCGTGTACCATGACTGTGCCCCTGCCACGGAAGAGAGTAATTTCACTCGAATTTGGATACTTTGAGGCAAAGAAATATATTCTAAAGCCTATTCAAACACCAAGGAGGAGGTATACTTGAATTGGGACACTTAGAGGCCAAGTAAAAGCATTCCAAAAGTCTATATAAACACCATAAGTATATCCTGAGAATGGGGCGGTTAGCTAGGCCAAAGAGCCGAGCCAGAAGGCCAGCTTTGTGAGAATTACCAGAAGATAGCTAGTTGATCCATCTCAAGTAGCCGGAATTCTACTCAATACGGCGGATTTCTTCTTCAATTCCTCCAGGGGGTTTTAGGGATTTCTTATGTTTTGTTTTATCTTTTCTCTTGAGATATTTTCTTTATTCATTATGAACTAAACCCTTTAGATACCTGAAGGAGATGAAACCTAGATGAATCTTGTTATTATTTTCTGAATTATATGATAAATACTTAGTTTGTTCTTAATTATACATGCTTAATCCAAATCTGATGTGCTTAGGTGGAGGAGGAATAGACCCTGCTTAAGAGTAGATCTAGCATAATTAAGCGAAGTTGATCGCACGCCTAGAGATAGGGTGACGAGATTTTACAGGATTAGGGTGAAACCTAATATGGGAGTCCATAGATCGATTTACTACTATTCTAGGGGGTTATTATAAGAGAATGAGAGTTCCACTAATTAACCTAGGGTTAGACGTTATTCGCCTCGAGAAAGGGTTTAATATACGTTAGGGAGTCCTACGGATCAAACTAAGTGAATAAATCATATAGTTCAGTGTTAAATAACAAGTGAAGTCTAGGTGGATTCTTCCTGAGGGTATCGTCGTGATCAACTGAGTTTCTCTTCAAGTTATTTTCCAATTCATTCTTTCTGTCTTTGCGTCTTTAGTTTAGTATTCGTAATTCAGAATAAAACAACTTCATTTATTTTAGGCTAAATAATAAAAAGAAAGGTAGTATTAGTACTTTTAGTTTCTTTGGGTTCGACAATCCGGTCTTGCCTAAGCTATACTACTGTTCGATAGGTACACTTGCCTTTAATTGTTGTCAGAGTTAGTTTCCAGGTTTGATCATTCTCTTTATAAATTTTAAAACTCGACAAAACAACGATCACATATGAATCCATAAAAGGAGTCAAACTACATGTGGCTTGACTCATATTGTTAGTTGCATTACATAATTTTTCAATTTGATAGGATAATCTTGTAGCCCATTCAATTTACTTTGAGGATTTCTTCCTTCTAGTTTTAAAATGTGAAGTAGATATCTCAAGTGTTTTTCTTTTTTTGACCGTTTTCATCAATGTGAACACCATTTGAAATGTGAGCATCATTTCTCGCATTCCTCATTCTCTTCAGGAATGTCATTGTCAACGTCCTAAAAAATTCACTACGGAGTGTACTAGAAGAAGGTGCCCATACTTTATCATCGGTTGCAAATACCCCAATGAACATCTGGTCTAACTTCCCTTGAATTGAGGATCAATGCCCGATGTTCTAAATTTTTAAGCTTCAGGCACAACCTACATATAAATTAGTAGTTTAATAAGAATTTATCAATAATATCATAAATAAGAAAAAATAAAAATGTTAAGAATTATTAATATACCTTTAGCCTACTCTCCCACCAATCATCTGATGCATCAACGGTTCTTTTGATAGGATTCCACCCAAAACTAGCATCTCCGCCTTTAAGTTTGTCCAAGCCTTCCATTCTTTTTTCAAGGCATCCCACCTATTTTAAAGTTGTCTTTGTGAATAAGCCTTGCCTATTTCTTTCTCAAAGTTGGTTATTATTTTCAACCATCCATCTTTTGTGAAATGAGTACCAGGCCTATTGACTTTTAATATCCCTTTAATACAAATATCACATAATATTTCTGTCAATCTCTTATCTTACATTACTTTGTCCTTTTCACTGCTAATTTCAACCGCCGAAGTACTCATCTATTGTGTATATGAACATATTCATTTTAGCTAGTAAAAAAAACAAGAAAACCATAGATGGACAGAATAGATAAAAAATTTATGTGCAGAATTTATATAAATATTTGCATAATGTCAGTGCAGGCTGTAGAGAGAGAATGGTAGAACAGGAATTGATGAGTTCAAAATTAAATGCTTTCACAGAACAAACATCAAATTACACAAATAAAAAGTGCAAATATAGGAAGCTAAATAGGGTATTAAGGGAATGAAATGGAACCTTCACCATGGTGTTTTTTAATAAAGCAAACACAACAAACAAAGTTGTATAAAAGTTGGAATGTAAAGAAGCTTATTTTTTTTTTTTCAATGGATCCAAGCAGTCTTATATATAAAATTATTACTACATCTCTCTCAACTTCCATTTCATTACATGTAAACTTTTTGTCTTCTGTCAAATAAGAAGAAATTTTTAGTGTCAATTATTTTGTTTTTCCCCTTCTATTCGATGACTAAATAAAGTACTGAAGAAAATATATGAAAAACTCAACATGATTGAGCAAATCAAAAGGGACACCTCCATGTTTAGAACTGGAGATACCATAAGTTTTAATATGGTGAATGAAGTTTATGGGTTGGGAAAATATTTATCTAAATACTCACATTAAATGGGAATAAGAATTGATTAATAAATTAGATTCTCAACAAAAAAAATTCAAGCATTGACATTTTCCTAGGAAAATTTAATTTTCTCGATACAACAAACAACAAAAAGTAGACAAATTTGTATGAGATCAAATCAAACCCAAGAAACCATATTATAAACAACCCAGATATACATACCATAGTATAATCAAAGACTCCTTAAGTATTTAAGTTGTTAAGCTTCACTGCAAATTTGTTGCAATTCAACTGTCAATGGCATATCATCCAACTCCTCCAATTACCTTTCTTCTCCCAAGCACTAAAGATCCCAAATTTCCCTCCAAACCCACTAATTTTCTCATCAAAACCCAATATTTTTCTCTTCAAAGAAAGCCCAAAGCTTGAACAAGGGATTTTTTTCGAGAAGGATACCTAGAAACAAGGTAAACAGTCTCTTGAAAAATTGGAATTTATTAGAGTTTTAAGAGATGGGAGTGTAACACCCCTCACCTGTATTCACAGTCAGAATAGGGTTACGAGGTATTACTGAGCAATCAACATAATTTAATATACATAATTCATACATTTATGCATTCATACTCAAATGCCATTCAATCATATTCATATTGTCCCTTATGAGGGCCTACGAGGCCTTAAACACATATAACAAGCATTTTACACGATTTAGTCATTTTCTCAAACTGGGTAATTAAACGATAAAATTAGCTCACGAAATTTTCACACATATCAAATAACATGCTATAAACACAAAAAATAATATTAAAATAATTGTTCGATATTGGATTTGTGGTTCCAAAACTACTGTTTGACTTAGCTAAAACTAGGCTGTTATAGAGAAAAGCTTAAGGCTAAATGAGAAAAAAGAAAAAAAGAAAAACCCAGCAAAAGAATCAAACTCAACAACCAAATAGAAAACCCAAGAAAACCAATGGTGAAATGAGAAAGTTAACATGAAATGGGGAGCAACCAAACTCAGCAGCAATCAAAAAGAGCTTAACTTGAAACGGGGGAAGAACGAGAAAGTTAAATGGGGAGAAGACATAGAAGATGGGATTAGGAGAGTAAAAAGAAAGAGAGGGAGAGAGCAACAAATACCTTGGAGAAGATGGAAGAAGCAAATAAAATGAAGGAGAAAGGAGAGAAAACGTAATTAAGCTTTGAAAAGTACTTTTGAGAGAGGAAAGTTAAAATTTTTAACTTCTCTATTCGGGAAAAAGTACTTTTGAAAAGTAAAAAATTTCTTGTTTAGTATTCTTTTTGCTATAAAAGTGCTTCTAAACATAGCCTTAAGCTTATAATGACAGCCCAAAAATCAGTCTTATAATTGGAGCCTAAGGATTGTGTAGTATGTCAAAATATCATACCTCGATATTCTTTTGGCATAATAACTTTATTGGCGTTTCAATCTAAAAAAAATCATTTTAGCCCTCAATTTTTTTATTCATTTTTGTCAAATCACCTTAAAGTGGATGATTAAAAATAAAAAAATTTTAAATCTATTTTATGATTTGACAAAAATAATACATGTTTAAGAACTAAAAAGACAAAAATTAAATAGAAAGCTAAAATAATTTTTTGTAAAGTTGAAATGCTAAATAAGTCATTATCCTATACTTTTGTCTATAGTTATATAAATTAAATTATTTAAGTTTTTTTTTCCTTGAATGGGTTTTAATTATTTATTTGAAAAAATATATTATAATTCATTATATTTAATTCATTCATTTAATAACAACATGTATTGGTAATTTAACTTGAATAAGTTTCGAAAATAACATCGAGATCACTATTTAACTCAACTCATAATTTAACCCTTAAATTATTTCTATATATTTTTTACTTTATTATTTGAATTATCATTTTCATTTCAATTTACATTAAATAAAATGTTTTGAATAAAAACTTTGGCACTAGTTTGAAAGTTTTGTGTTTTAATAATAATAATAATAATAATAATTAAAAATATATAATTTAAAATTAATTAATAATAACATAATAAATATTTATAATATTAAAATAAAAAATTAATTTGAGAGCATAATGAAATTTATGATGGTGTTACTATTAATGTTGAATTAGTTTCGAGTTAACTTGTTACATCAATTTAATTAATAATATTATTAATATATACAATTGATGAGTTAATAAAACATGTATAATATAGTTAAAATATAAATATTATATTAAAATAAAATTTTACTTAGTAGTAAAGTTAATGCTTTACTAAAGTAAATAACATGAGTTTTAAATCTCATGACATGACATGTAAATTTTGTATTTTCTATGTCTATTTGGCTTTTAACATAAATTTGTCAGTAACTTAAATAATAATTAAAAACTTTATTACACTCGTATCTATATATATACTTTGTATTATTAATATATATAACGGATAAAGATAATAAATTTTACATATTAAAATAAAAATATATATAATATATCAAAGTAAAACATGAAAATTTAAAATTTTTATCAATGTAATCGATTCAAATATCATTATATATATTTCTATTTATTTTATTAAGATAAAAATTAAAATATCATCAAATAATATAAAATTACTTCGTAATTAATTAATTGATTTGTGAGATGAATTCAATCTGTGAATGATTTAAACAAATAAAAATAATAATATATGGCAGGCTTAGGCGTCTAGTTTTCTGGTTTGCTAGTTTTATGGTAGCAGCATCCGCCAAGAAAGTCCCACCCACGTTGGAGCCTACTCATCATAGGCTTATAATTTCTTCTTTTTCTTTTGGTAAAAAATCTAAAAGAAAGAAAGGGGTATGGAAGGGAACTCTGGCGGCGGCGGTGGAGCAGACAGAGGAGGCGGTGGCGGAGAAAGAGGAGGAAACGATGTGGAGCTGGTTTGCAAAACACTTCAGGTAGAACACAAGCTGTTCTACTTCGATCTCAAGGAGAACCCACGCGGGCGTTATCTTAAAATCTCAGAAAAGACATCGGCTACCAGGTCAACCATCATCGTCCCCTCTTCCGGCATCTCCTGGTTCCTCGATCTTTTCAATTACTACGTCAACTCCGACGACCACGACCTCTTCAGCAAGGAATTGCAGCTTGACACTAAAGTCTTTTACTTTGACATTGGCGAGAACCGGAGGGGTCGTTTCTTGAAGGTAAGCTTTTACCTTCACCGAACCACTTTCCATTGCTCTTTTTCTTTGCTCGACTCAAATTCCACTTGTTGTTTTCTCTTTTGATGTTGATATTTTTCCTATGGAATGATATATTGGCTAAATGTTTGCTGCAATCTTCTGTTTCCTGTATATGATGTCGTGCTTTTAGTAGAAATGGTTTTGGGGATCGGATCTCTTCTTAAATTGGATTGTGCTGGAGAATCACATTCTTAACTATGCTGTTGTTATAACTATACCTTAGCTTTATATTACTTTGAATGCTAGACCCTTTCGTATTCGTCTCCAACCAGAAACTGTAAACGTTAACCATTACGGCTACAAGAACCCTAACCTTCTGATAAAATTGGGTGGTGAATACTATCTGTTGTCTTTCATCCTGGACAGTTGATGCTGGTTTATGGTTTTTTCTTTTAATCGAAGAAGAGCATTTGAGTCCTTCCATAAATTCAATTCCCTGGTTCCTTTTAGCTGGAGAAGGGGATAGAGGAAGAAGAACACTTTGGAATAACTGGTCCTGGAGAATGACAAACCCTGAATTAGGAAATTTGACTTAATTAGAACTACTTGCTTAAAGCAGGTTTATAGGATTGCCACCCAACATTCAAAATGCACATTGATAATAGTTGGGAAAAGACTAGGAAACTTTTTTTTGGTGATTGAACTCGACCCAAGAGCATATGGATTCATTAATAAATCCTATAGTGGAAAACCCTTTTACCTGAGATGAATTTATTTTAATACTCCTCCAGACATTGAAATTCCTAATTGGTTTTTGCATTAGAGTTACCCTGTTTCTTGCTAATGAAGCTTCTTTTTCATAGCCTCAATCTGAAGGTTTGTTGCAGCTCAAAATGGTTCCTTCATTAGAATGATATGGATTCCTCCAATTCAATATTCCTTGTTCGAAATGTCAAGTTTGATTCTGTCAGCCATCTAACATCAATTGATGCTTTTATTTACTAGCAACAAAAAGGCTTCCTTGAAGCTCCTAATATCAATTTTCAAGCACCATGATTTTGGTCTATATTTCCTTCATTGTAAATATGGCTGTTTGAACCTTGGTTCAGCTTCTTTTCACTCCTTCAAGTAAAATGTATGTTGGAACTGAGGATTTTCCTCCCATAGAAATGGTATTAGTTTCTCCAATTAAATATTCTCATCTATGAAGGGATCTTTGGTGCTTGGTTCTTCCACCCATTCTTGTTAGCATTAATAGCTTTACTTCAGAATATGACAATGCTGTATTGAAGCTTCAAATATCTAGTTTCTGTCTCTTTGGCTTTGGTTTTTACTTCCTTTGGGTATTGTGGCTGCTTGATGTGAGAAAAAGAAAAAGAAAAAGAAGAAAAAATGTCATAATTAAAAACCGTTGTTTCTTACTTGAACCTTGCATCTTTAATCAACTTGTAGATTGTTGCATATTGCTTAAATTTGAGATTTCTCTTCTAGGGTTTATTCCTTCCAAAACTTTGCTAGTTTCTTAATTAAAGGTTGTAACTGGATGGGTTCAGTTAGGTTTGTATTAAGGCATTTTTTATTTTCGATTCTATTTCTTTTTAGGGTTTAGGTTGATAAAGTTCAGGAAGTTTCCTTCAAGTCAATTCTCTCTTGGTTTTCTTGGGTTCTGAATAGATCTTTGTTCTGGTTCAACTTTTACCACGTTAGGCCGTAGATGCAATTGGTTATGGATTTGTGTTAGTTTGTTTTGAGCCACTTTTAGTTTGTTGTTGTTGACCTCTTTGGATTGCTCAAATGGACTTTTTAGTTGAATTGAGTTGGTCATTACAGTCAAATTTACCTTTAACCTTCTTGACTTAAAGAAAGTTAGTAAGGCATCTCTTTAAAACAACTTAATAAGAGTGGAAAAACATTGATGCTCTACATTTCATCGTACCATGTGTAAGATACCTCAAAAGGAAAGCTGTTTCCAGATTTCTATATGAAAGGATAAACTATAACTTTTTGTCAATTTCTTCAAATTGATTATCTAATGAACCACAATGTGAACCTCCTAGAGAACTGAAAATTAAAGAAAGATGGATTGATGGAACCAATTTTGTGGATGGATGATGAATTTTGATGTTCCTATGCCATTTTGAATTCACTTGAATTTAACAAAGCATTCTTTGGACTCTAACCAACACTCTAAGGTTGAGAACTCTTGCTAATTGGAGTGTGAACAAGTAAACACCACAATCTTGAAATTGAGTTGTTGCCATTTTCAAAGAAAGAACAAGAATTGAATCTTGTAAAAATTCTCAAGAGTAAATTACAAAGCATAGTATCCCATGTATAGACTTAAGTTACTTGAAAAATAAGTTGGAGTGTGAAGAAGTAAACACCACTATCTTGAAGATTGAGTTGCTGCCACTTTTAAAGAAAGAACAAGAATCAAATCTTGTAAAAACTCTCAAAAAGTAAATTACAGAGCATAGTATCCCATACATAGACTTAAGTTACATGAAAAATAAGGAAACAACCCTTGCTTTGCCTTTAAGCTTAGTCATAAAATTTTTTAAGCTAAGCTAATCCTAATTTAAGAAAGCAAGTTACGATTGTACCATTAATAAAGTTGCATATTTGGCACATAATAATTAGAATAAATAATTGGTCTCATAAAATATCATAAATTCAATTCCAAAGTTAGCCTAAAGCTGATCTAAAACATGAAAACTCATAATTCTGTAATTGAACTTATGTAAAAAAATTTGCTCGTGCATACTTCAGTAAAACAAAAATACCTTGAGCTCTGAAGTTGGTTCGATTCATTTCAAGATGTGTTGGAAAGCTAAGAAGGGCTACGATTCTATGTTGATAAAACAACCCATATATGCTGGATCCCATCCAAAAATTCGTTGCAAGTTAGACACATGTTTCTACTTTATAAAACAAATTTAAATGAATTAAAATTTCCCTCCTAGGCATGCATCACTTATCCAACTAGGATTATTTTTCCCTTGTTAATCTTTCGAAAATATTAATTCCCATGTCATGGGTTGTTATTTGATGATTGTCTTTTTCTAGAGAGATTGTTTCTTTAGCGCTAGTATCATAGCAAAACTACTAAAAAAAGTCAACCACAAGCTTTAGTTGTTTTTAAGCAAAAAAAAGTAGTTGCTAGATTTATTTTTTGAGAAAGGAAACTAGTAAAAAGGCCCAACATATTATTGGTAAAACCATAGACTTGGATAACCCAAAGCTTCCTTGATTTGCAGACTTGAAAATGAAAGGATGAAGAGGTGCATTCAAATGCCCCGAAGCCACTCCTGGTGCAAATCCTTTTGTTTTACCCTAACACTATGTTTGGATTAGAAGTAGTAAAGGAAAAGAAAGGAAAGAAGTGGAAAGCTAAAGAAAGTAAATAATTACCTATCATCTTGTTTGGATAGTTAAAATTAGTGAGCGGAAAGAAAGTTAAGTAATTTAAACAATTTTTGTTTGGATAAACAGTGGGAAGGAAAGAAAATGATTAATTATAATGAATTTTTACAATTATAATCTTTTAATAAAACTATTTATAAAAGAAATAAAGAACAAAAAGGATATTTTACATCTTAAAATTTTGTTTTCCTTTCCTTTCCTTAGCTTTCCCCCCAAATTGGGGTAAATAAAAAAATTTAGCTTTTAAGGGAAAGCAAAGGATACTTGACTTCCCTTACTTTCTCTCGCCTAACTTAAAAATTCTATCCAAACAAAGGAAAGGATAATATTTTCCCATACTTTTCTTTCCTTTCCTCTCCCTAAGTCCAATCCAATCATAGGCTAAGATTTCATGTTAGGGGATTTGATTCTGATTTGATTATGACTTTATTTCCAAGAATTTCCTTATTTAAATAAAATTTCCTAATAAATTAGGATACTTTATTGTTATTTTTGTTTTCTTTATTAGAATATGAAATTACAGTTTTGCATCTTATTTTCTAAATTGTAGATCTCTTTTTAGGAGGTAAATTATTCATGAATAAACAAGTTGAAAGTTTCAAAAAAATTAAAAGTAGTCAACTACGTTAGAGGTCCACAATCATAGGCAAAAATAGGAATCAAAATGAGGGAAAAGACCATTTCTTTTAATTTGATTTTTTTGGTACTCTTTCGGTGACTCGAATTGGCACTTGGGACATAATAATTTTGGCATCAAAGTTAGACACCATGAACGAGAAAACCTTTGATGAGGAAATTTGAAACTTGCTCTACAAGGCTCAAGCTTGGTACAAAGCGCAGGTGGCTGCATCAAAGGCACGAGTTGATGCAAACCTAGAACAGATTGAGGCCTTGCTTCATACCTTCTTACATGGGAAGGGGGCAGAAACTTTTGACCAAGGCATTTCAAACTACACCAGCGACTAGATTGCATACTTGGGCATTCTTTTCAACTGTAGGAGCAGTGATAGATATATGACAATCCAAAATGGCAGGATCGGTGGGGAATAATGCCTAAATACACCAAACTTGACTTCCTACATACAATGGATTAAATGACCCTCTTGTTTGGCCCCATAGATGTGAAAAATCCTTTGCCAACTAGAATACTACCTCATAGGATAAGGTTCAGTTGGTTGCCTTCATCATCTTAGGAGAGGCGCAAATGTGGTTCTATCAATTGGAACAGGAAGAACAAAATATGACATGGGTGATCTTCAATGGATATTGTTTGCTTTGTTTTGGCCTCCCATGAGTGGCAACTTGTTAGGAGAACTCATCAATTTGAAGTAGACATGTTTGGTTGAGGAATACCAATGGCGATTCTAGCAGTCTTGGTGTGCTCATCATTCGTGCGAATCAATTAACAGCCGAACCTGTTCATTGCATGCCTAATTGACCTATCAGACTTGATGTGGAATTATACTGGCTGCCAATTTAGTTCAAGAGATAAGTCTAGCAAGGCCATTTGAAAAAAAAATTGCTGGTAGAAATGGGTCCACAAAAGTAACCTATTTTTGTCTAGACTTCCAAAATTACACAAACAATGACTCAGATGATTTAGACATACAAACTTAGGCTACAACTGCATCTTGCAGTGCCCCTTCAACCTTCGCTAAGAAGCTGACAAGAGGAGAGAACGTTTGAACGACTTGCAAAGGTCCTTTATAATTGCGATGAGCAAAATGAGTTGAGCCATTAATGTAAAAGAGCTCTTGTGGTTGGGAATAGAAGATAGTGAACTAATGGAGGCAACAAAGGATACAATGGAATTGTGTCTTCAAGCTTAAGGACAAGCTTTCTCTCCATGATTGGAGTAACGTTAAGGTGATTTGATTTTGATTTTATTTCCTGGAATTTTCTCATTAGTTTCAATAAAACTTCCTAATAATTAGGATTGGTTAAATTTTGTCATTAGTCCCTATATTATGTGTAAGTTGTAGATTTAGTCCATATACTTTAATTTGATCATTTTTAATCCTTGTACTTATCAAATTTTAAAATTTCAGTCTTAACCAAACAATAGGTTAAGTTTTGTTATTTTTAAAGTTTGATGCGACAAATATATTATCGCATGTGTAATGTCATGTCAACTTACTAGTTTCACATATTATTCACACACACAAAAAACAGTTAATGGATTTAATGACTTTTTTGCATCAAGATTGAAATTTCAAAATTAAAAAATATAGTAATCAAGAATAATCTAGTTGGAGAATATAAACTAAATCTACAACTTTACGCATAGTATAGGACTAATAGAAGAATTAAACCAAACAAATTTAACTATTACCGTTTGATTAGGATTAAAATTTTAAAATTCAAAAAGTACGTAGACTAAGATTGACCAATTCGAAAAGTACATGGACTAAAGTTATCAAATTAAAGTACAAAAACTAAATCCACAACTTACATAGAGTACAGGGACTAATAACAGAATTTGACCATTAGGATTCTTTTCTGTCATTTTTGTTTTCCTTGCTAGAATATTTAATTAGGGTTTTGCATCTTATTTCCTAAATTAGAAACCTATTTGAGAGGTAATTATTCATGAATAAAACAAGTTGAAAGTTCTATTATTTTAAAGATATGTATGCAACTGTAGGCAAAAATAGAAATGAAAGTAAGGGCAAAGACCCTTTCTTTGAATATGATTTTTGTGTTACTCATTTGGTGACTTGATCCCAATCTTGAGAGCATACATTTCAAAATAGTTCCAAAAAAATGAATATAGATAGATTCATAAAAGACCTAACTAATTTAGGAAGGACCCAAATGTCAAACAAAATGGAGGTGGATAGCCATGGAAGAGAAATCCATTGAATCGAATGGATTGCCACGTCGCCTTCATAAAATAGAGAAATTTTTGACTGACGGATTTGTAGCAATGAATTTGGGGAAAATTACACAAGTTTTTTCTTTTAGTTTCCCAACCGTAGCTTTTCTTTTCCCCTTTTGCTCCTTGGCCATCTTAATTAGAGCTTAAATCAGGTTTTCTATTCTCCTACCTTGAGCTAGATGACAATAAAATCAACAATTGTTTTTCAATAAGGAATAATCCTCTTCTCTTCTCTAAACATTATGCTTTGGTGGAAATATTTGTAGCTTGAGCTACCTTGAGCTCTGAGTCTTGTCAAAGATGAATTTGTTTGTACCTTGTTTGAGCTTTATACTTTGGTAGTTATTCTACCAAGTTGTCAAGTTTGTAGAATGCAATTCATTTTACAAGTCATCTTCTATTGGACATGAAGTTTATTATCAACCAACCAATTGGTAACTCCTTCTACAAGCTTTAATACCAACTTTTGCAGAATGGAAGTAAAGTGGCTACTACATGACTAAACAACTTGTGAAAATAGAAAGGTACTTGTTTTGGCTCTCAAGGAAATAAGAAAAACCAACATTATTAATATTGCATGAAAATGGTAATAATAGTATGTGCTTATTATATGCTAAAAACTATTCTAGAAAAATCCTAAAGAATTAGCATCCCTTTTGGCACCCACTTGACAAACAATGCCATAGAAACAATTAAAAGTAAGAAATCTACTTTCACATGGTAAAGGTTTTAATGTAACCAATCCAATGATTATGCTTGTATAACAAAAGATGTTTCATATGTAAGTTTGTTGGTGTCCAAAAAATTTAAGACGTTACTTCTCCAAATTACATGTGGGGAATGATCTACTATTAACATTGCAACATGTTGATTTAATGCCTTGCAATTTGTATTTTGTTCTTGAGATTATGTGGTGCCTATTTGTGAGAACCTTCTATGAGAGGACTAGACAAAGTTGAGTATGGCTTTAAGCAAAAACGTATATTCTCTTTAGTCCCTTATCTTTGAAGATGGAGTTCTCAAAATAAATGGGAGAAATTAGATGAAAATGTCAAATATGTACTTATAGTTTGTCCTGGGAAACTCTTGTTACTCTTGTAACTTTTTATTTGGTTAGCATGTAGGGAATGCCAATGGTGGAAAACTAGAGTTAATTAGGTCTATATTTAAGTAAATGTCTAGATTGAGTAGGTCAAAGTCATCCAAGTTGAGATCAGAATTTTTTTAATGTATGCTGATGTGGCATACTTATCTGCGTGGCAGGCCACATGCCAATTTCTCGTTGCTTCCATCAGTTGCGACAGTATTTGCTAACTGTCAAATCAGTCGACAGAGCGCTCAATTGTTTTTTTTTTGTCATTGAAGGTTCAATTGGTTGCACTTTTTCCCTTAGTACTCAATTTTAATTTATTTTTTACTAAAGGCTTTTTAGACTCTTTTCCTTGCTAATAGGGATGGCAAGAAAACTTGGACGTGACAAGTTTAACTATCGGGCCGGGTTTAGGTTGGGTCTAATTCTTCAATTAGTTGGGTCTGGTTTAGGAAAAGCCTGCTTAGTCCTAGAATAATTATTAAAATACTTTTGTATGTATAATATTAGTTTAAAATATATAATAAAATTTATATTAATATTTGCTCTAGCATAATTATACCTAGAGAACAATTAATAATATCGTTAAAAAATATTATTCTATTTTGATAAAAATTAAAAATTTTGGTATATCAGGTCGGGTCAGAATCAGGTATAGCTTTGATTTTTCAGGTCGGGTTTGGGGTACGTATATTAATATTTAATTTCGGATTGCGTCGGGGTCGGGTTATGTTGGGGGTATTATCTGGTTGGAGTTGGGACGGGCAAAAAGGCGCCCCACCGCACCCCATTGCCATCTCTCCCTGCAAGTAAGTATCATATCTAGTTTTTTATTCTTTGCATTAACTTGTATTGTTTGGAGGATCGGAAAAGTCAAAAGTAAGAGTTCATCTTTTGAAAAAAAAAATGTTTCTCTAATGAAATTATCTGTGAAGGTGTCTGAAGCATCTGTGAGCAGAAACCGCAGTACCATTATTGTACCAGCAGGAAGTACCAGGGATGAAGGGTGGGCAGCCTTCAGGAACATATTGGCAGAGATCAATGAGGCATCAAGGCTTTTCTTATTGCCGAATCAGGTATCTCTGGGCTATATTCCTATGCTCCTTCCTTTCCAGTTACTCTGCTGATATATATCAGTACCATATTTTCATTTAGTCTCATTCAATTTTCAACCTGACTGCTTGTGTCTAAATGGGTTTTCCGAAGCAGCAAAGTTCTGAACCTTCAGAACGTCTTGTTGGGCTTTCAGATGATGTAGGGGCGGGCTTCATATCTGGACACAACCAGCCTAGCTCAACTTCTGAATTGAATGTAGATAGATCAGTTGAATTGCCACCACAGGATGAAACTGGTAACATGGGGGTTTCAAAGGTGATCAGAGCTGACCAGAAGAGATTCTTCTTTGATCTTGGGAGCAACAACAGAGGACATTTCTTGAGGATATCTGAAGTATTCTCTCCATTCAACTTTATTTCTTTGTCTTATTTTATATACACGTATATTAATAAAGTGTAAGATATGGAGTGTTGGTTGATAAGAGGATTGTTCAACATTGCAGGTTGCAGGTTCTGATCGGTCTTCCATCATTCTCCCACTGTCAGGATTAAAGCAGTTCCACGAAATAGTGGGTTATTTTGTGGAGATAACAAAGGATCGCATTGAAGGAATGATGGGTGCAAATGTTCGAACGGTGGATCAGCCGCAAAGGTGAATGGCTGGCAGTGGAAGATGGTAAAATAAATAATTGTCAAGTTTGGTTTAAAGCCTCTAATTGTAGAGATGCATTGTGGTGTCATTCAAGGCTTGGAAATAATCCCATTTTTGTCTGTTTGATTAACAGAGAAATATTGGAGATAAGTTGTGAAGGGAAATAATGGACAAATTGGTTGTAATTTGTGAGTTTGATGGTGTGGCCTCTCAATAATGTCTGCTTCTGTTCAGTATCAAACACTGCTTGACTGTACTAATATTAATTAATTAATTAATTACTTAATTCCATTTCCAAAGGAAAGTATTATGGTCCACCTTTTACTGGATTGCACAACTCAAAACTTCCCTCTGTTAATCCCCCAAGGATTGAAAGAAAACAAAAAGTCCCATCACTACCATTCCCTCTTCTTTTGTGTTAATTTTTTGGTAAATAATAGAATTAGTCATTTAACTATTTGTGTTTCTGTTTTGGTCATCTAATTATAAAAGTTTACAATTTGGTCACTAATGTTTTAGATCGTTCCTATTTTGGTCACCCTTGGTTAAATCAATTGAAGTGATGATGTGACTTTTTTAATTGGTATAATAACATATTTAGTCCTCAATATTTACACATTCTATTAATTTCATCCTAATTCTAAATAATTCAATAAATTTAAGCATTCATATTTACAAATTTTATCGGCTTGATCCTCAAACATATAATTAAATATAAATATAAAAATATTTAAACACAATTAAATGTTGATTAACTTATATTTAAATTTGTGATTTTGATAAACCTAAAACTCAAAACCCTCCTCAAAACTTAGTAAATTTGTTATTTTTATAAATTTCATTCATGATCGTGCTAATGGCATTTTCATTAGAAGAACCCAATTTTTCCTATAAAACCTAACAAACAATTTTAAAAAAAAAACAAAAAAGGAAAGCAAAACAGCTTCCTATAAGCCTTCATCAAAATCATCTTTTGCATTCTTATCAACTTGAAAATTCGTGTAATAATATGCACCCATCTCAAAGCATAAAATTAATTGTAAATTCTATCATCATCTAAATTGTTTGCAATTTGTTTAGAAAAAGATGTAAATTTTTGGGTTTTCAATCTTTCTAACTTGAATTTTAAGTATTTTTATATTTCTTTTAAATTTTAAAATATTTTTATCGGAAGTGCCACATATCACAACTAAAAGTGTCATCTGCCCTATATTTAACATTGTTACAAAAAGTATCAAATCCTTGACTGAATAAAAATTGGAATAGCAACTTGGAACAGAAAAAAGAAAATTGAAAAAAGGAGTCAAAATCGAGGGGCTAAATGTTATAATATAATATAAACACAGGATGAGTAGAGACCGGTATCTAGGATAGTCTTGAAGAAATAAAATAAATTGGACATCTAAATGTTTTTTTAGTATAAGAAAGAAGAAACACATCACGCACCGAGAGAAATGAACCAAAAAAAAAGAAGAGGGGAAGAAACCAGGATTTGTGAATAAACAAATGAATAGTTCAAGAAGGTGAAAAATATAAAGATTTAATGCTTTGAACTTGGTTTGGTACACATTTATTTTTAATCAAGTCATACCTCTGGGATGCAAATGGTTTTCCTATCTCACCCTAAAATATTTAATCAGAAAAATAAGACAACATTTGACTTGAAATGTATTTCAAAATTTGCATGATTAGCCAGAACCAGCAAAAATCCAGGATTTTATTTGACGCAATCAATTAGTCCAGCATTACTCCACGTCTCTGAGAAGTGACAACGCTCTACAACCCCATTTTTTTCTCTGCCTTCTGAATCTGGTTGAGGAATATCCAAGTCATCTGCATAAGACAACATCCAGTCGTTAGATATAACTAAAAGCTCGTTCACTTCACACTTGAGCTTGAGAAACCACATATGAAGGACAGAGGAAAGTAAATACCATGACGTGCGGAGCAATCCTAACACAATATACTGGGAACCCGGTGTAAAATTTGAATGGTCCTCCAGCCTTGAGGGTTTTCATGGCACAGTCCAAAGAGCCGCTATATGGATACTTTCCCGAAGCATCAGGTTGCATTTTCTGAATTTGTGTTTTGACATAATCAAAAGGCAAACTGCAAGCAGCAGCAAAGAAACCCGAAACAGTACTTGCACCTGAGACGATGAAAAGGAACATTAATCAATATGGGAATAGAAGGCATAGCCATTTCTTTGCTAAATAAAAAGAAATGTAAAAGCCAGTTAACTACACAAGTTTTAGAATTAGTAATGCATGCAAACCAACGGTCTTATAAATTGGAAAAAGTATCACAATCAACTCTGAAAGCATATACACCAATTATTTTGATTTACAAAGACTTAAGTGACCACGGTAGAAAGAGATCTAGTCTAATAATAATGCCACTTCTGAAATCAGGAGCAGCAGTCACTTGGATGAGTCATATAACCAAGAGAACCCATGAACCAGAACAGAAGAGCTTGCCCCACTCATGAGTAAATATTTTGTATTTTTATATCCTTGATCTTTCTACCTATACACAAGATAAAAGGTAGGGACGGATAAGCCCAAAAGCCTAACCAACCACTGAAAGCAATGAGGTAGTAGAAACCAGTTCTCAAATTAAGAAACAAATAAAAGCAACGAGAGCCAATCTTCCTGTTCAAATCTCTGAATGTATCATTGAAACATTAAGAGTTCCTGAAAGGACATAGGCATCAAGATCAAGCCTTTAAAGAAGATGCACAAACCCAAAGACCACCAAAGCAACATCTCTTTGATGAAGCATACCATTTCTAATGCCCAACCCCTATTTGGATCTCCAATAACGGAATGGGCTATATATTACTTACGTATATGTAGTCTTACAATTATGGTTCTCGTTTTATTTCAGCAGAGCCAATATTCCTGTTATATCATTGGTTATTAATTTATTTTCAGTTTTTTTATTTATTCCATTCTATTCATTTTTAGAAAAAGAGGTGCAGAAACAAAGCATAAACAAGTAATTTGCTTCAAGGAAAATCTTTAAGCTTCTGAAATGGAATAGTAAAACTATGCAATTGTCAGGGTAAAATATTATGTCCAGAGCAATCACTTATGCATATGACATTAAAAAAGGATGTACTTAATGCTTAATTTCAAAAAGGAAAAACAAAAAACTACAATTACATGTGGTCATCCAACTCGATAAAATGTTTTAACAATATTGCCTTATATTAGCAATGACTTCTAACAAATGAGTATTGTTCAAATAACAAATTTAGAAATATAATAGTTAAAAGACTCTTACCTAGCACCGTAGCAGCTTCTCCTAAGCCAAGGGAATCCTTGCAAAACTCAACACTTTGATCATAAGAGGCAAGCATTCCCATGTTCAATGCCATGGCTCTGACTACGGTGGGGCCTGCACCTTTCCAAAGAGCCAAAATCCCTTCATCCGCAACAATACGATAGAGTGCATGGAATGCATTGGTGTAATTTCTGCGCTGAGCAACAGGCAAAGTAGCATCAGCCTGCATACGAATAAGTGCCAAATCAGCCGGGCTGCCAAAACAGGCTCCAATAGCACCAGCAGTCAGACCACACAAAGCCTTCTGATATAGAGGCAAGGGCTTCCCATCATTGGCTTCAATTGCTTTGTTTGTCAACATTCTGTAGAAACAATGGAAATAAATCAAAAGCTGAGCCAGAACCACATAGAGTATCCAAGTTTAGTTCAAAAGCAAACCACGTCATACACAGGCAGTGGAAATAAGGTCATAAATAAAGTCCACACTTCAGAATCAAACTATTGATCATTAACAAAAAAGGAAGTATCTTGAAACGTATAATCAAAGTTGCACACTGTTTTACATTCTATCCCATTTTTAGGCACTCACTTGAATGATCCCAATCGAGCAGTAGTGTATGTAGCTTGCCTGAGCAGTCCTGCTGATAGACCCTGTCCAAAAATTTACAGGTGAGATAACAGACACATGACGACTGAAATATCCTCTTGATTCAAATTAGAACATCAAAATAAATTCCTCAAGACAAAGTCACCAAACCTATGTATAACCACAGATGAGCTGCAGTTTCAACTTGTGTAAAGTCTAACCTCCAGTCTCCAGATAATCAATGTAACAAGAAAGCATTTATTTATGCCAATATCATCCTTCACTTATACTACTAACCAATAATTAATAACAAATCAACAACAAACACATCTCATTCAATGAAACAGCACTAAATTCCAATGTTTTGTCAACTCAACACCTACAAATAATTTCACATGCATCATTGAACACAAATGAAGAAATTTTCGAAACGTTGAATATCCTTAAAGGAACCATGCTAAACGACGTGAAAATTAAAGATCTAGCATCCATCACAGGTCTCAGAAGCCGATAACAGATCCAGCATCTGAAAAGTTAGATCAAGAAAAAAAAATCAAAATTAGAATGAAGTAGAAAAGAACCTTGTAAAAGGCACCAACACCCTCCTCCCTAAGCATGTTCTTGGTAACAGTTGCTGCCGATCCTTGACCTAGTTGGATTCTTACCTACACCAAACCAAAACATAAAAAGACCATTAGCCGAAACGATACAAACCAAGCTAGACAACAGAAAATTATGAAAGAAACCCAAGCAAATCCCAGATCTAATTTAACTTTGAAAGGAGAAAAAAAAAAGAGCTGAAGATCTGATCTACCAGAAATAAGAAAGGAAAAAATGAAGGCAAAGAAGAGTGAAAACCTTGATCATATCGATGGGTTGGATGACACAGGTAGCAAGCATACCAGAGGCACCACCATTGACAAAAGGTTTAACCGTAGGCCAAACCCCAGCAGATTGAGCCTTCTTCTCCTCCGCCATTTCTTTGAGTTGAAACAGTGAAGGGAAAGAGAGAAGAGAGTTGAGGGGCCGCCTTTTGTTAGGACTGAAAAGAGTGAAAATAGGAAGGGGGCGAAATGTGAGGCTTTCCCAATCTATTTCTTCTTTATAAAATGCAAACCCTGCTTCCATATTGTTGGCTATAATTTAATACATATATTTTATTTATATAAAAATGGAGAATGGGGTGTTCCTGGTCACAATTAGGTTGCCTTTCTTTTTCACTGGAAAACTTTGTACTTTTCTGCTATTAATTACGTCCCCTCCATCTGGGGAAAACTACAATGCCCTCTTCTTCTTTTTAACTAATATTTAACTCAAGTGTACAAATTGCTCCAATTTTTAATATCGTTAAAAATCCATTCCTTTTTTTAAAGTGTCACAAGTATAACTACAAATATATATTTCACATGGGTTGGGCTTGAGGTTAGTTTGAAAAATGAGTAAATTTGGATGAAAATATAGATTTAAAAATAAATTTAAATAAAAATGAAATTTATTTTTAAATGGGTTGAGTTTTGAATAAGTTTTTTTACTTGGGCCCAAATTTAAAAAAAATTTGTTGTTGTTTTGCTGTTACATTTGTTACTATTTTATTATTATTGTTTAGATATTATATAATTATTGTTTTGTTGTTAATTTTACTATTATTTTAGAGATATTTGCATTAAGTTATACATATTTTAGTGTTATAAATAGCTTTTTAAAATTTATTTTCAATTTATTAAAAATATTTATTTTATTTTATTAGTGTATTTGATGTATTGTATTTTTTAATTTTATTTTATAGAAAATAATTTAATACATACTGGATCGAGCTTGAATTTTAGTATTTTTATCTCGAGGCGAATTTGGACAAAATTTTAAGCCTAAAATTTTATTGAAGCTCGACTTCATGATTAGCTCTAATTTGAACCGACCGCAAATGGAGCACATTCGGCGTGATAATCACGCGTGGGTGATTGACTTCAAGGATCCTTTCTGCGACCGCCTTACGTGGAACATACATCCTCCTTCCACCAAGTCAAAGAACTCCGGTTCTTTATTATCCATTAGCCACTGTACTGGGGCTCAAAATTAGACGTTACATTCTTTGGATTTCATGACCTTCCTTGTCATGGAACTCATGATGTTCCTTGTATCAAGACCTGCTACATTCTCTTGCGAACTAGTCCCACCTTCGCATTTCTTTCCAAACCCTTCTCAGCGGGGTTCGACCTCGATAATCTCTGTTTGAATCTCCTCCCGCTTTTTCAACTATCGCGTTTACCCATTATCGGCATTTGGTAGCATTGATTTCTTCCACCGGTGGGTCTTTGAAGTCTCGACCCCGCCTTGATAAGTCGCTCGACTAGTCTCTTGAATGAAGTGCAATTCTGTCGAGTGACCTCTACATCCGCATGGTACTCCACACTGGCGTTTGTGTCGTACCACTTAGGATATGGGGGTTCAATGACTTCAAGTAAAATGGGGACACGACATGCGCGTCGAATAAAGTCTTATATAACTCCTTGCTCGTCACCGTATAGGGTGAATTGGAATCTCTGACCACTTTGTCTCGTGTTGGGCTCTTGTCTTGGTCGAACTTTCTTGGCCTGATTCTGACTTTCGGTTGGGTGATAATAGCTGGTTTAGGATAACCCGAGCCTATATTCCCACTTCACTTCCACTTTTCTTGGCTATTCTTCTTGTGCTCTCTCCGGCCTCTATCTTCCCACACCGATTCGTTCTCTATCATTTCTTTGACATCACCATGCTGCGAAACTCTTAATCGTGCTTCGACATGTGGTTAATGAATGGTGCCTTGAGGTATTGATGAAGAGCATGGTCATTTCCTTTTCTAGCAATGGTGGGCTTTGGACACAAGTGGCGACCTCCCTCCATCTACTGGTGCACTACGAAGCTTTCACTTGGCTTTTCTCCATGTTTTGCAATGTGATCCTATCGGTGCGATATCGGTCACATAGTAGTAATGATGATGAAAGCGCCAAATCTCTCCACGATTTGATTTGGGTACAACTCAATTGGTTGTACCATTTCTGCGCCCAATCGGACTATCCGAAAGCAATGGATCAACAAGCGATCATTGTTGACATATCTGTCATTCTCCGGCGAACATCGTAATATGGGCCTCGAGGCATTTGGTCCCGTTGTACTTTTTAACTCTGGCATCTTGAACTTTGGAGGAAGTACTAAATTCGGGACTAGACTCACTTCTTAGCATCCACTTCGCATTGGTGATCGACTTTCCAATGCTCGAAACTTCTCTTCCGCCCACTTGCATCGATCCTCGAACTCTTTTGAAGTTCTTTTACTTTCTCCCTACGCCACCTCATGAATGCAGGACCATTGGTTTTACAGATTGACCTCGGGGTTGGAGCTCGAGCCCAGGAAATTTACGGTGTCGAACAGGATTGGTGCTAAGGCTTGATATTGACCGACACTCTTGGCGGTTGCACGAGAACTTGTCGGGCCGGGCGGAGGGCAAACAAAATCTTCATTATCCTCTCGATGATCGACCATAGGCCTTTTTCCATTTCGGGCCCCGGTCAACAAGCAACTGTTGGTTGGCTCATCATCTTCTTTAGGATTCCAACATTTGCTCCTCGTATCCTCTTGGATCTTGGCTAATTGTTCTTGCATCGAGCTGCGGTTGGTCTTGCATCTCCTTTTGCATCTGTCTAACTTTTCTATCCTTTGATCCATTGCCCTCGTCTTTTTAGAGTGTGATAGCGGTGTTCAGGATAACTATAGTATGACCTTTGGTTAATAGGGTTGTCTTATAATATTTAATGCAAATGTAGTGATGCGGTGCTAATGCACAAAATGAAATACAAATGAATGAATGCAAAAATAAAAGAGTGGATTAATTCAATTTCTCTTAGAATACTCATTGAAAAGACAAAATCCTTTACATAAAAGCAGAGTCATATATACGACCAGCCCTTATGCCCAAAGTTTTGACTTTCCGAAGAAGAGGCTAGCTCTCGACCGACGTCTTTGACTCATAAAATATACTTAACGCATCAGCACGAACTCTAGGGCTCGTAGATTATCGGCCACTTCTATATGTCGAACCACGACTTCACCCATAAGGTAGTCTCTTTCTCCGACTGGGTTACGAGATTGTTGAAGTTGTTCTTTCCTCATTTGGTTATCTACCTCTAACAGTTGGATCCGGAGCTCACCTGTTTTGCGACATTGTTTCGAGTTGCACCACCTTTCCTTCAATTCTTCAATCTGCTCGAGCTTGATTCCAACTTCGGTAGAGTTGTGACTTTGACTCAATGCCTTCTCCAATTCGCTACTCGAGCCCTTAGCATCTTATTTTCGCTTTGGCTCTCCCCGCCGTCTTTTTGAGGGCATCCTTTGCGCTTGAACCCCTGAAATCTCTTCTTCCTTGGTCAACCTTGGTCTTCTCCTCCGAAGTTCTTGGCGCCATTGTTTGAGGTCTTACCGGCCCAGCCAGATCATCGTGATAGATGCAACTTCTTGTAGTCGGATTTTCAAGCTCCAAATCTTCTTGACCTTGGTTTTCCTTTCCTCGCCTTCCGACCTCGATTTACGGATATCAATATCTAACATCGATCCATTTCTCTCCTTCCAGGTTGTTCTATCTTTTCCCTAACTCTGAATTTTTACTTTCAAAGTCTTGCTTTATGATCTCCAACTCGAAGGACTACTTGCAAATATTCTTCTATCGAGCGAGCGGCATCACAGTCGGCATGGGGATATTGTCGTTCACTCTCCTACCCCGCCATGTGTTATATTCGAGGTTACCATTGGATTTATCGCAACTCTTTTCATTCGGTGAATCGCTTCACGCATCGAAACTTCTCGAACTCTTTTCTTATAATTATTCCCACTATCTGAGAATTCAAGCCGAGCTAACCCATGCGTTCACGGTATAAAGCCGTCTCGATTGGTATTTTAGCACGAGTAAAGGGCATATACCAATACTCCCCGGATCCCTAACGAGAACCCAATCATAACTCCCACACCGGTAGAGATTTCGCCGAGGAGCAAACGAGCTTTCCATTCTACATCTTTTTCACGAAGATTACGAAGAAGCGCGATCGATTCTCTTACGATATGTCATCCCTCCTGGCCATGACCCAACTCCTTTAATGGGAATAATTCAAAAAAGACGAGGCAAGGATTTCTATCTACCTTCGAAATGGCCATGGAACCACCCAAGACGAGTTATCGCATCCATGAATCTCCCACCGGCTTCTTGACACGAGCTCAAAGATCTAAATGTTTGGCGAGAATTGCTGATGCAAGGCGTAACCCCTTTGTCAAGGCGGTTGAACAAATCAATAACGCCTCGTCTACATGCCTCAAAGCCTTGGGAAAATCACCAAACCATAGATACCTAAGGCAAAAATGTCGACTTTCCTCTTCATATCCGGGTTGCTATTAATTACGTTACGTCCCCTCCATCTGGGGAAAACTACAATGCCCTCTTCTTCTTTTTAACTAATATTTAACTCAAGTGTACAAATTGCTCCAATTTTAATATCGTTAAAATCCATTCTTTTTTAAAGTGTCACAAGTATAATACATATTTTAGTGTTATAAATAGCTTTTTAAAATTTATTTTCAATTTATTAAAAATATTTATTTTATTTTATTAGTATATTTGATGTATTGTATTTTTAATTTTATTTTTATAGAAAATAATTTAATACATACGGATCGAGCTTAAATTTTAGCATTTTTATATCGGGCGAATTTAGACAAAATTTTAAGCCTAAAATTTTATTGAACCTCGACTTCATGATCAGCTCTAATTTAACCGGACTAAAACTAATACAATTCAAATTACGAGACCTATACAAAATTGCAAATGATGACACTCAAATTTAAGTACTTAAAACTTAAAGTTTTCACCTTTTATCAATTGAGTTAACTTAAAAGCCTCGTAATTTTAATGCCTAAAAATAAAACAATACAAGAAAAGGTAAAATAAAAATATTTTAAAAATACAAGACATAAGAATTACTATGGTGATTAAAAATTAATGGTTTAAAATTTTATTAAAAAATAATATGATAATAATTTTTTAAAAAATCTTATAATCTCTTTTTCGGCCGTTTTTAAAAAAAAATAAAGTTTGATTTTAAGAAGTGATGCTTAATTATTTTTATATAAATTATGTATTGGAGGTATTGTTTAAAAATAGAGCAATTCACTTTAAAATAAGTTTGTTTTTTATCATTTTAATTTTTATTAATTTAATTACTTTAAATAAAATAATTGTGTAAATTATTTTTTAACAAATTGTTGACTTGACACATTGAGTAATTGACACATGACTTTTTTGTTAACTTTTAACTAAAGTTTAGGGACCTCCTTATAATTAGTTCAAAACTTGTTTTCCTTAAATTTTAGTCAAAAGTCAACAAAAAGAATATTATATGTCAAGCACTCGATGAACTAATGTACCACATAGCAATCCGTTAAAAGAAAACGAAAATTTTAACTATATAGTAATCAATTCACATAATTATCTTATTTAGAATAATTAAATTAATTTTTTTTAAAGTGATCAAAATAAGACATACTCTATTTTATAGCGACAAAATTATAATTTACCCTTAAAAAAAGGGACATATATTTGAAAAAAAATGAACATAAATTAATTTTTTTTTTTTCCTCTAAAAAGGAAATACGTTGCGTAATTTATCCGCTCCAGCCTCGCAATGGACCACGCTAGCCTACCAATTTTCTGGATTATATTTATATGTTAAAAATTTCAAAATATAATATTTACTCCAAAAATCAACTCTTCATTTCCTGTTTCAGAATGTGATATTTTCTAATATTTTCAATTTCATGATAAGTTTTTGCGTTAAAATATGTGGCGTTAAATCTCTTAACTACTTTGAGTGGCACAAAATTGAGTTGATTCCAAGCAACTCATTTGTTCATTGAATATTAGTTCGATCGGTATGTATATTATTGTTAATACAGGGATGTGTGTTTGAGTATGTTGAAACGCATTATCTTCTTATTTATGAATTGATGAGGAACTATGGATAGTTCTAAATATTGGGTCAAAATGAATATAAATATGATCAAAATATATAATAAATTATTAAATAATTAATACTACTTTTTACTTTTGAATTTGTGATTTTTTATTTAAAAATTACATAAAAATATGAAAATACAAAAGTGACATAATAATATTAATTATAATTTTAAAAATATTTTTATAATTTTATACTAAATTAATAATTCGATTAAGAGTGATGTCAGCCCAGTACTGGATAAAATTCAAATATACCATTAAAAAACCAATAGGATTCAAATATATTTTGGACATTATTAATTGACTCCAGCTATCCATTGGCCTACCATACCATGAATGCCCGCCCTATTAGTCATCGCCACTTGGGGCTAGAAAATGATTTGGGGTAAATTTTACTAGTGGGTATCCAACAATTAGAATATTTCTGTTTTGGTCATTCAACTTTAAAAATATGCTATTTAGTCATTAAAGTTGTCAACAATTGATATTTTGGTCGCTCCTCCATTAAATCATTAACAAGATGTTGATGTGGATTTTTTATTTACATAATTACTATTTAGCTTCTAATGTTTACAGATTTTATCAAATTTAGCTCTCAACTTTACACATGTTTGTCAATTTAATCTCAATTCTAAAAATTTTAGATAAAAAATTCAAAAAGGAAGTTACCAAAAGAATTTATTTTTCAATAAAAATACATAATTATTTTAAATTTATAATATTAAAATATATAAAAAATTTGTTTTTGTAAAATAGCTTTAGCAATAGGAATGGTCCTCTAAGTATAAAATATATGACTATTGAATCAAATATTGCTTGAAAATAAAAGAAAATAATAAAAACATAATATGAGACATGGTATACAATATTTAACAAGCCCTTATTTGAGAACTTTAAAAAAGGTTTGGCTTTCATTTGAGAACTTTTATAAAGGTTAAGCCCTTATATGAGTATTTTGAAAGGTTTGGCCCTTGTATTAGTAACCCCTAAAAGGTTGTGCCCCAATTTGAGCATTTAGCCATTTGTTTATGGTATCAAAACAAAATTCAATGCCTCAAATTTCATCCCATCACCACCTACACTTAATAAATTCTAATATTCTAACATATACATGTTCAAAATGTCAAAAATACCTTTGTAGGGTAAAATTATCATTTTGCCCCTTAAATCAAAATATTACTTGATTGAGCCAAAACTCTCAAAATAAATTAATATACTAACTCGTGGCTCTATAAATTCCCAATTTCAAATAATTTCACATAAATCATAATTCTCACACGAAGTTATGATCAATATGTTCAGAATGTATGGTACAACAAATCGAAAAAATTGGGGTATTATAAAGATATCTCAAGTGTCAAGTAGGGGTTTGTTCTGACAAATGGTATCAAGAGCCAAGGTTGAAGGAGTTTTAATTTTATCAATAAGAACACCCTTAACTCGTATCCGCCGAAGAAGTGTTGCCGCAAAATTTTATCAGCTGCGTTTATAACAAACCGCCACTTTGAACACCCTTAACATTAGAGGTTTTTCAAAAGAGCCCTAAAATCGAGATATTTTCCAAAAGCACCGCTAAAGTCTAAATAATGAAAAATGGCTAAAAGTCTTACATTAGCTGCGCTTTTGAAAAACGCAGGTTATTACGATGCAAAAGTTTTTGGATATATATAACTGATTGTTTTAAATTTATATATTAAATAATTCCTTATATAATCGTAAAAGAGATATATTAATTTTAAAATATTAAATTAATTATCATTATAGTTTAGGGTTTATGGTTTATATATAGTTTAGGATGCAAGGTTTAGAGTTACTATTTTAATGTTTAGGGATTATGGTTTATGATTTACGGTTTAAAGGTTAAGGGGCATGTGTTAGGGTTTCATGGGTTTAAAGGTATTAGGGATTTAAGTATTACGGATTTTGTAAAAAACGCTAAATGAAAAAGTATGTCATTATCTGCGTTTTTTGAATTAAAGCAATAAATTTTATTTTATGAGTAATGCATTTTCATAGTATAGCTAAAACAATAATGTACATATTTGAAATCCATTTAACTAATTTCACACCATTCTAATGAAGTGTCATAATTTAGTAGTAATAATTAGAGTACGTCGTAAAGAATTATTAATGTGAAAATGTCAAAATCAATGAATTATTAATGTATTAAAATTTAAACGCATCTATGATAACCTACACGTAAAAATAATACAAATACAATATAAATATAATTTCTTTTGTATTTAGATAAAATAAACGGCTTTATTTTAATTAATGATTTAAACACATTTGTAATTTCATACCATGATTAATTGTCCTTAACTGCTCACTTTCGAAATTGAAAGGGATTAAATTGCTTTGAATTGTTTAAGAGGGACCAATTTGCTCAGTTTCAAATTGAGAAGGATTGGAGAGGGCTTTTTACCATAGCAAAACTAAAATATCTAGATGCAAACGACATCGTTTCGCATCCCATTCAAAAGGAGACGTAACTCAACTCAAAGTCAAATCAAAGCCGTTCAATTTAAAGCAACATTAGGGTTTGACGGTCTAATTGAAAGATTACCACATGGCAACACGATAAAAGAAATCGCTAAACCCTAATTCCTCCTTTTTCCTCTGTCACGCCTCTCATTGCAAAATACTATATTTTGCAGCAAAGAAGGAGCTCTCTCTTCTCACCGAGACATCCTTTTAGCTTTTGATTTTAGTTTATAACAATCTTAATCCAAATGCCTTATTTGGCTTTATCTCGACCTCAGAGAAGAAAGAAGAAAATGATGAAGAAGAAGATCGCTCTCAAGCACTGAATCCGAGAAGAAACCGAAGAAGATCAAGGTACCTAAGGTTAGAGAAGAGGAAGATGATTCGGCTCTGAAGAAGAGTAAAAAGAAGCGTAAGGCCTCTTTAAAAGCATCTTGGAGATGTTATGTTTTCAGATGGGAAAAGCCCTTCATTACCACAGAGAAAAGCAAGAGATGGCAAACAAAAAGTATTATCATCTTTTTTATATTCATAGTCATAGTCTTCCAATTATTTATTGAACTTTTATTTTTTTTTTTTACATTCAGGGAGAACTGTACGACAAACTTGTGAGATTCATATTAAGACATTATTCGATTCGCATATCATTTGTTTGGGAAAATGGTGTTGGGCGTGTCAAATGTACCAAGACTAATCGTATGACTACCTACCATCATCCTTTGTGTTTGTCGTGTTCTTCTTCTTCTTCTTCACAAATCATGCATGGTTCTGGTTTTATTTTTATTCATAATGTTGTTGTCATTATTCCTATGTTTGCCATTAATAAACCTAAGCCCTTGTTCAATTAGGGATAGGATTTAGAGAAATGTTGAATGTCATTTTGAAAACCATGTGTGTTGTAGGAAGTAACCATATAATTTTTGTTTTACCATATTTAAGGACGATGGATTGAATTACATCGAAAATGGTCTATGGGTTTGCTTTTTTGTTGTTTTGTTATGTGTATTTTTATTGGAAATTTAATTAAATATTTGATTTTCTTGTTTGAAATTGAATCAATATTTAATTAAATATTTACTCTTCTTGGTACAAAGACACCGGCCTTTGTGTTGCCTATATTGAGTCTTTAACAAATGGCCTCGGAAAATCGTCAAGGACGCCCGGATATTGAAGGGCATCAAGTATTCTAGTACTTTTACCAACTGTGGAATTGGCTAAGCAGTATTTGCCTATTTCTCTACGTGTGATTCTTCGATAATGCCTGTCTTTTGTCCTGTGAAGTTTATGCTAATTAATCATTTGTTTATAGGTTTTTGAGGACTTTGAAGTTTATGGTGAGGCAATGGGGTTGACATCATGTTGTTTATATGGAGGTGCTCCTTACCACACCCAAGAGATGAAATCAAGAGAGGGGTTGACATAGTTGTTGGGACTCCCGGACGTGTAAAGGTAGCTGATGTAAGAATTTGTTTATGTAAAGGTAGCACGATGTCTCATAAATTCGTAATCATAATTCTACTTCAAGATGCAAAATAATACATAAAACAAATATATATCTATATAAACACAAAATACTTGTTTAAATGCATAAATGATAACCAATGGGTTGATTTTATGTAATTTTTTTAGCCTTTTCTATTTTATAAATATTTTAATCAACCCTTTTGGGAGAATGTGCACTCAAATCATTTATGCAGATTGATTAAAGGGTAATGATGGTGGGATCCATGAAAGTAAGTCATGCAAAAAGTTTTTTATTTTATTTTATTTTATTTTTATATATAATCTTGTAATCGACCCTTTAATTCAAAATCTTGCCTTGTAGCGAAGAGAATGCATGACTAAATTGTGGGTCATGTTTTGTTCTTCCCATGTGCCCTTGTTGCATTAACACTAAACAATTTCAGTTTTTTAATGATGATTCGGATCCTACATATCAACATTAAAATCTAATATAAAATCTGAAGATAAAAATATTTTATAACATGTAAAAATATATGAATTTGACACAAATATTTTGTAGTTGGATATAGTTAATAATTAAGCTTTATTGAAAAACGTTTTTACATGGGTGTGGGTTATGCTATTCAAATAAGCATTTGCCAACAAATACAAAGGTTACTATTCATTTTGTCATTCAAGTCACATTGACCCAATATGCACATGTTCATAATTACTTTACTAAACAAATTAGCAATTACCAAAACTAAACATACATATATGTATTTGCATAAACTTTGTTTAACCTAATTCAAAAGAGGCCAATTACAAACATCCAAACAAAATATAGATCAATTCATTTATAAGATCAAAATAAAATCAACAAGACCAAGTAATCTTCCATAACTCCAAACACATAAACATAAAACTAACTTTATACACATGTACATACTAGACTTAACTATTAATTCGGGACATAAAAATTAAAACCGTTTATCTGCGTCATGTTGACTAAATTGACTATAACTCGAGTTAAGAAACTAGAAATTTAGATCCGTAAATTTTACTTGAAACTAGACTCATATATCTTATTACTATAATTTTTATAGAATTTTTCATGTGGCCAATTAGTACAGTTTAATCATTAAAGTTTCCCCTATTTTATTGTTTGATGGTTCTGATCTATCTTTACAACAACTCAGTTATCTCATTGTAAAGAATTCAAATAATGTTCTCATTTATTCCAATAAAAATAGGCACATTAAGGATTCTAAGCATATAAAATATGCTCCATGATTATTTTTTATAATTTTTAATAATTTTTCAAGACAAAACAGGAGATCACAAATTCATTCAGAACCAGTCTCACTAAAATTTAAATATCTCACAATATAAAATTTCTTTTCCTACTCTGTTTCTTTCATATAAAATATACACAATAAGCTTTAATTATATATCTTATTCACTTTCTAATTCCATTTCTCCTATTTTTGGTGATTTTTCAAAATCACGTCACTGCTGCTAACCAAAAACTGTTACATTGCAAAATATGGTTAACTAGTTATAACATCTTTACACCATTTCATTTAAACTCTATACATTAACCATACTTATATTTACTAAAACCAAATCAACCAAAACCACAACCAAACATAATCATCAAGTCAAAATATAAATTCCAAGATTAACAAGATAGACAAGTCATTTTCGCATGGCTTATATTTACAACATAAAAACATCATCCAAGTATTAATTAGGCTAGCCTATACATGCCTTAAATTCAAAATCTCAACTTCTAAAGTACCAAAATAAGTCGATAGTGTGGATGACTTCGATGGCGAATCCCGAGCTCGTAGCTTACAACCGAAATCTATAAAACAGAATAACAGAACACACACAGAGTAAGTTAGCTTAGTAAGTCTTAAGCAAGTCTAACAAATCAATTGAACATTCAAGCATTTTAAACTAATCACTTTATGACATTGAAATAATAACTTAGCACAAATAGACTATCATGGCCGAATGCTATTATCTTTACATAGCATAACACTTATCACTATCTTACTTTAAATAGACAAACTTACCAATTTAGCAAAAGGTTTAAGATATAAAATATCATCTCTTAATAACCTACTCATATTACCACATACATATAGTTCAATATGTTCATATATATAATCGAATAAGTAAAAATACCATGTACATTCTAGTCACATATAGCCGAATATATATATCCATTAAACATCACATGTATACAAGTATTTAATATCATTTTTATCCACATATCAAGAAGGCCAAATATACAAGAACATTTTGTCACATACTTGCTCAATAAACATCACATGTGCACTTACCCATTTGGCCGAATATACAAGTTCAATTAAAAATATCTCATATGCACATTCCTGTTTGGCCGAGTATACAAACTCATTTTATCAACTTACTTGCTCAATGATCACATAATTAAGAAGTCTTATAATTTATAAGTTGAAATTAGATCACCGGTATTAAACCTACTAGGCATAAGCCTGAAACACACACACCGGCACTAGCCTGCTAGACCCAAGGTCTGATATTCAATCACTGGCAATAAGCCTGCTATGCACAAAGCTCGATTAAGTACACCAGCCCAAGGCTTACTAGGCTCACAGCCTGAATAACCATACTTTTAAGCTATTTCACACACACATATTTCATATATTGAATCTTTAATACACTTCGTAGTCTTTGTACGAGCATTCAAATATCATATCACCATCGAACAACTTAAACACATTGAATCTTAGATTTAACCACATTCGGTTATTCAATAATATAGATACAAAATTTCCAAATCAGCATATATTAGATTAGGTACTTAATTTACCAGGTTTTATTGCTTAAAGACTTACCTCGAATATCGATGGACGACGAAAACCGGCTATTCGACTATTTTCGTTTTTCCCCGATCCAAATCCATTTTCTTTGGTTCTGGATCTAAACATGTTCAAATTAAGCTCATTCAAATATATTTACATTCAATTTAATCCAAAAACACATAAATGGGCAAATTACTATTTTACCCCTGACAATTGCAATTTTTACAATTTAGTCTCTATTGCACAAAACACAAAATACTCAAAATTTGCACATACTTCTTTAGGGCCGAATATTTATTGACTCATTACCAGCTCATACATTCCATTTATTTTGCATTTTAGTCCCTCTAAATTTTATTTTTGCAATTTAATCCAAATCATTCAATTTCATCAAAAATTCAAGAACAAAACTTGTTAATCTATCTCACAAAATCAATATCCCATCATCAAACCACAAAAACAACAAACTTCAATGGCAATTCACAAAATACACAACAATTTCAAAATTTCAAGCATGGGCTAGCTAAATCACATAACAACGATCTTAAAAATATAAAAATTATTAAAAACCAAGCTAAACACTTACCTTAATCAAACTCAAGCATGACCGAATGGAGCTAAACCTTTTTCTTTCTCTTTTTTTTTTATTTTTTTATTTTCGGTCAAAGGTAGAAGAAGGTGAACACTTTTTCATCTTTTATCTATTATATTAAGTTATTTCATTATAATATAAAATAAAACAACCAAAATCAATCACTATTACATGCATAATCATAACCATCCACTATCTCTATTTTATGGTCAATTTCCAACTCTAAACCTCCAATTTATAAAGGCATCATCAATTCAGTACTTACACATTTAACCACCAAATTTTCTTTTTATGCGATTAAGCCCTTTTTCACAATTAAGCACTAAAACGATTAAATTTTAATACGAACTTTTCACACATACCAATTCACATATAATGAGTATAGAAAATAATATTAAAATATTTTTCTAACTCGAATTCGTGATCCCAAAACTATTGTTCCTATTAGGGTCAAAATTGGGCTGTTACATATGCTTTACGGTTTGGCATTTTTTGATCTTCCATTTCGAAAATAAATTTTCATTATTGCTTGAAGATGGTCCTAAGTTGCTCAACTTCTGGAAAGTGATGTGGTGTTGTGAAAGTGCATGCCTAAAAAAGGTTTTGATAAGAAAAGACTTGGTAATTTAGAGTTTTCAATGTGGCCCACTTTTCTTTCCTAAGAATCTACTGATGCATTTTCACGGACTATGTTCAATATTTCAGTATTTAGCTAGTACCATGAGACTTGATATAGAGAAATTTAATGGAAGGATTAATTTTGGTTGGTTGCAAGTACAAGTAAAAAATGTGTTAATACAATATGGGTTACACAAGGCATTGAAGGGAAAGCCAATCAATTAGGATTTTGAGAAGGTCGAGTCTAGTATGAGAGATGAAGATTAGGAGGAGTTGGACATGTAAGCTACAAGCGCCATACATCTGTGCTTGGAAAATATTTCTCTTGAAATGTGCAAGGAATATCAAGTGCCAAAGTTCTTTGGGAAAAGCTTGAAGGGTTATATTAGATGAAGGGCGTCTCAAATAGGTTGTTGTGGAAGGAACAATTTCAAATCACCTTAGTGCTCTCAATGATAGCGCCTCTAAACTAGAAGCTATTTGAGTGGAAATTGAAGATGAAGATAAATCTCTAAGGCTTATATGGTCTCTTCCATCTTCCTATGAGTACGAAACCTATCTTGATGTTTGGGAAGAAAACTCTGAATTTCACAGAATGGAGGTCGTGCTTCATTAGACTCTGTATTGACAAAGGGAAATTAGACTAACAAGAAGAAAAATATTTTAATTTGCTTGGGGCTGGGCATGTAAAGAAGAATTGTCCAAATGGAGCCAGTGTTTCGGCAAAAGGCTTTGTATCAGAAGCTAGTTGTGTCTCCATTGTCATGGATGATGGTGATCTTCTATGACATTGAGAAGTACATCCTTATGATATGTTTGCCTTACCATGGAAAAAGATGTGGTGTTGTTAGCGGATCTAAAGTTGCACATTGGCGTTGATGCAACACATACGATGGAATAATGTCGATGGCTAAAGAACTGTTAGAGTAGTCGAGAGTCGATTCATCGAGTCAAGAGCGTAACTGTTATTCTAACAATTTTGTTATGGAATATGGTGGGCCACAAGGAGTCAATTCTAATTTCAATTATGGTGGGTTTCAACATAATGGGCCACAAGGTCATTATCCCCATGAGTGTGGGCGGTCAACTAGGCCATCTAGGCCGAGTGCTCCTAGACAGCATACGCATGACCCATATTTTGGGCCCCAAAATGACGAAGGGGTTTGTCATCATGGGCTTTCTAATCCTAGGCCATCAACTAATGGAACGTCTAATGTTAGGCTTACGGCCCCATCAGTTCCTCACGGACCTATTTCTAACAATGTTCAGGTTGGGCCAGCTCCGTGGTCAACTAAACCCAAAGCTCGTGTTTACACAGGGTCTGATCCTTGTATTGGAATGCCTAGGGTAGGCAATCTTTATGCCTCGGATTATTCTGACTGTTCAGGGTCGCAAGCTAATACATCACAATATGAGCCCGTCGGTGGCAATGATGGCTCGTATATTCCCGTACAGGTTGGCACTACGTCTTGGTACCCAGACTCGGGAGCGAGTAATCATGTATGTCGGGATCCTTCTGCTCTGTATCATGCTACTTCTTATTTAGGTAATTCTTCGCTTTTGATGGGGGATGGGTCTCCTGCTATGATTTCGTCGATTGGTGATAGTTTTTTACAGTCTACTTCAAAATTATTGCATTTATCTAACGTTTTATATGTGCCTAGTATACGTAGTTTGCTAATGATAATAATGTGTTCTTCGAATTTCATCCGAAATATTACATTATTAAGGATGTCGTAACCAAGAAAGTTTTGATGAGGGGCCACATTCATGAAGGATTGTATCAGTTTTTCATCCCTGCGGTGTCTCCTCTATATGCTAAAAGTCTCTTTGTTGCTCGTACAAATGTTCAAGATGAGAATACTAAGTGTCATATAAATGCTAAAAATAAGAGTGTTGAGTGTCCTATTTTTACTTTTGTGGCATAAACGTCTTGGACACCACAAAGATCAGTAGTTAAAATTTTTTGGATAAATGTCAAATCACTTCTTCTAAGTATAGTTTTGATGGCTTGTGTACTGCTTGTCAATAAGGTCGGTCACATAAACTGTCATTTTCTCTGTCTAATACGAAATATCAGCCATTTGAGTTGATCGTATCTGATCTTTGAGGTCCTGCAAATGTTACTAGCGCTGCAAATCGGTATTATGTATCTTTCATTGATATGAGCACTCGGTTTACCTGGATCTATCTTCTCCGACAAAAGTTTCAAACTGTGAAGTGCTTCACTAGATTTCAACGGTTGATAAAAACACAGTTTGGTAAGGATATTAAACAGTTTCAGAGTGATTGGGGTGGTGAGTATCGGGTTTTAACGTCTATTCTTGCATCTCAAGGAGTTATTCATCAATTGACTTGCCCTTATACCTCGGAACAAAATGGCGTGGCTAAACGCAAACATCGGCACATTGTTGAAATGGGATTATCTCTGTTGGCTCAGGCTGGTTTGTCTATGGAGTACTGGGGATATGCCTTCTGCTGTGCCGTTCATCTCATCAATCGTCTCCCTACTCCGGTTCTCAACGGCCAGTCTCCGTTTAAGGCTCTTTATGGGAATGACCCGCCTTATGATCATCTCCGGGTTTTTGGTTGTTGCTGTTATCCATATTTACGGCCATTTGGAAATCATAAGTTGGAGTTTCGATCTCAACCGTCTACTTTTCTGGGTTATAGTCCTTAACATAAAGGGTATCAATGTCTTTTACCTAATGGAGAAGTCTTCGTGTCCCGATATATTGTGTTTGATGAGAATAAGTTCTTGATGCCTGAGCATGGTTCACAAGGCCAGTCCGATGCCTCTACTTCAACAGTGGTACCCCTAGTTCGGATTGTTTCCACACCTCAGCCAACTCGGCCACTGGAGACTATTTCAGCACTACCATCAATGAGTAATTTATCCCGTTCATCTGTAGTGCCTATTTTAGGGTCTCCAGCTATGACTACTCATTCCAGATAATAAAGCATGTCTCCTATCGCCCCATCGCCTCGCTTCTCCTCAACCTGTGTTTTTGGGCAATAATGAGGATGTACCTTCAAACAACGTTAGCTCGTCCCCCTATGCCAATGAAGAGAATACCCTTCTACCAGTGGTCAACTCTCATCCTATGATTACAAGGGCAAAGGCTGGCATATTAAAATCGAAAGCTTTTTTAGTTGAAGCTGTTGAACCGTCTTCGATAGAAGAAGCTTTGGCTACAGCTGAGTGGAGTCAGAGTACGTTTGAGTATGATGCTCTTGTTCACAACTCCACCTAGGATCTGGTCGATCTACCACCAAATCGCAAGGTCATTGGATGTAAATGGTTGTTTAAGGTTAGAAGGAATCCTGATGGCACAGTTGCACGCAGAAAGGCTCGTTTAGTTGCCAAAGGCTGTTCTCAAACTCCGGGATGTGACTTTAAGGAGACTTTTAGTCCTGTTGTGAAACCTGCCACCATTAGAGTCATTCTCTCTGTAGCCGTCTCTAGAAAGTGGCAGCTACGACAAGTAGATGTTAATAACGCTTTCTTAAATGGTGATTTAGATACTGAGGTCTTTATGCAACAACCTCCGGGGTATGTTCAATATAATTCTTTAGGACAACCTCTTGTGTGTCGTCTGAAGAAAGCTTTATATGGTCTCCGGCAGGCTCCTCGAGCTTGGTTTGAAAAACTGAAGTTGTTTATTGTGTCCATCGGTTTCCGTGCCTCAAAATCTGATGCTTCTCTATTTATTCGGGTTCAGACTGACTCTACACTTTATGTTTTGGTCTATGTTGATGATATTATCATAACTGGGAGTGCTTTTACTGCTATTGAATGGTTTGTTCGATTGCTGAATGATGAGTTTTCTCTTAAAGATATGGATGCACTACACTACTTTCTCGGCATAGAGGTAACTCGTTTGTCTTCTGGATGTCTTCATCTTTGTCAGACCAAATACATACGGGATATTCTTGCTCGTGCTTCTATGTCAGATGCTAAGAGTGTTCATACTCCGATGGTTAGCTCTTCCACTCTCTCCAAAGAAGATAGTGATCGTTTAGCAGATCCGACTGAATATCGGAGCCTTGCTGGGGCTCTTCAGTACGTTGTAATTACTAGACCTGATGTTGCATATGCTGTGAACAGGATATGTCAGTTCATGCATAATCCTACTACGGCTCACATGGTTGCCCTAAAACGCATCTTAAGGTATTTGCACGGACTCTTGATCTTGGAATTATTTTTGACCTTCCAGGTCGCTCTCTTTAGTTGCCTATCTTGATGCCAATTGGGGACTTGATTCTGATGATCGTCGTTCCACTTCTGGATATTGCGTTTATTTTGGCTCCTCTCCTGTGTCATGGTGCTCCAAAAAGCGACAAGTGGTTTCTGGTCTCTGATTGAAGAATATAGAAGTCTCGGCTGCATACTACTAGTGAGGTTGTTTGGCTACTTCGTTACTTCAAGAACTAGAGATCAAATCGATGACACTCCCAATATTTGGTGCGATAGTTCTAGTGTTGTTGTTGCTATGCCAATCATCTTACATTCTAAGTTCAAACATGTGGAATTTGATTTATTTTTTGGTTATGGCTACGATAGCCAAAATCCTTCTATAAAAAAACCAACATGGAAGTTACACAATAAATTTTATTAGTTTTTCGACATGTGTTGAAGTGAAATGTTTAGTGAATGTACGTTTATGGTAGAGTACGATCATTTTTCCGAGTTAGAAAATTATGATTATTAGTGAAGACAATGGAAATTGAACCAGTGTACATTTTCAATCAAAGTGGAGATTTGTTGAGGTTAATTCAAAATGTTTGCAGTAAGAAAATAAAGTAAATGAGTTATCCTATACGAGCAGAGAAATCCCACATAGATAAGGAAACAAATACTAAAAGGTTTCAAAGTCTTTATAAAGAACTCAAGTCCTACATTTATAAAAGGAGTAAGTCAAAGGATTAAGCATTATATTTGACTTTCTTCAAATTTATCAGTTTCTCTTTTATTAGATTGTTTGGGATACGTAATTAAATATTTACTTCGGAAGCAAGAGTTTATTGTTACAATTTCACATGGTAATAATTTTCTACGTAAATTATTGTATGTTTATTTATTATATTTTTAAAATTTATTTATTTATTTATATTAAAATTTTTTGAATACACATATTCTTTCATGTTATTCATCTCGCTCACGTGACTGTTTCTATATTGTAGAACTTCAATAAATAAATATTCAATAAATAAGTAATTTCGATAAACACTAATAAAATTTTATAATTTCACTATTTCACTTCAAACTAGAGTTGATCATCGTGAGATCATTTGTTTAAATTCAAATGTTCGTTCGAAAAATAAAAGGAAACAAATTCAAAAGTTCGTTCAAAAAAAAAAGGGTTTGGATAGAAATATAGATAAAAAATAGGCTTCAATAAAAGATAAGACCCGTTTTTTAAAAAGAACGAGCCTCGAATAAGAAATTTTTAGTCCCCACTGAATTGCCTAAATTTCTTTTTTCTACTACTGTACTTTTTTAATATGTTTGAATTATCGAAAAATATTTATTTTAATATTTTTAGTGAATTTGATGTATTATATTTTTTAAATTTATTTTTATATAAAAAAATTTAATACAGACTGGTCAGGTTGGGTTCGAGTTTAGCAAATTTTATCTAAGTCAAACCTGAGTAAAATTTTAGATTCATTTTTTAGGCCGAACCCAGACTTAAAAAACAGGCTTAAATTTTGATATCGGTCCTTGAAATTTGAAATGAAAAATATCCAAATCTTAAATGCAAGATATAAGTTGTTCTTCAAGGTCTCATTTACAAGATTTAGTTGCAACAATAATACTTAGATCTATCAGTAATCCATAAATAGGAGTATAATACGCTTCAACGCTCTCGAACCTATGTCCTTCGACATTAACAACAATGCCCATGCCAATTGAGCTAAAACTCAATTAACTTATAAAATATTTTTTTATTTTATTGAAAATAACTTTCAAATATGATTTTTGGAAAAGTAATTATTTACTAGAAAAATTAATCTTTTTATTGTTTGGTTTATTTTGAAAATACTTTTTGAAAGTTGTTTTAATAAAATAAACATAAAACATAAATTATATTGGTTACAAAATATTATAAAATGATTTTTTTTACAATTCAAATTTATTTTGTAATAACACAATGTTTTATAATAATTACTCTTAAATAAACTTAATAATAACCAATGCCTAATTAAAATTTAATTTGAAGTTACATATTTTCATATATCAAAGGATATACTGCAGACTAGAGTTGGAAGAGATAAATGAATCTAACAATGTTTTAAATAAATACTTATATTTATATTTTATACTTTAAAAATTTATTATTAAAATTTATGAAAATATTAATATAAATATTTTCCAATAAAATATTAAAAATATTTTTTATTTAAAATTATTATTTATAATTTATTATATTATTAAATATAAATATGTATCTTTGACAATATTAAAAAATATAAATTTAATAACTTTGAAAATTATAGTATTAATATCAATATGTTTAAAATTAAATATAATAATTTATTATAAATATAATAATATTAAGTTTGATTCAAGTTAATTTTTATATAAAAATTAAGTTATTTCTAATGAATTATTTTTTTAAGTTATTTTTCAAAAAAATGGTTTTATTTTTTATCAAACTATCCATAGCTTCTTTCCAGCCTTTAAATAAGATGATAATGTGCTTCAACGCACTTGAACTCATGTCTTCCTATTCAGGTAATAATATCGATGACAATCAAATTAAGATTCAATCGACAAAATATATATATATATATATATATTTGTAGTAAACTGATTTAGCATTACATATTACCTCATAAAAGAGCAAAGAAAAGAAGAAGAAAATGTTGCATTTCTACAAGGAGAAGAGCATATACAGTTATCAGCAGCATCCATTGAAATGCTTTGAATTTTGTACATTCTCCTCAAAAAAAAAAAAAAAAGAGTTTTATAAACATGAAAGAATCCAAAGAAAATAGCAAAAAAATCTAGTAATACAAGACCAAACACCTGGCACATATGGTGCATGAATAATTTCTCTTGATCTTGAAGCAAATGGGCAAGAAACATAACCTCCATCGCCTCTCAACATCGACGGCCTCCACTTTGCCCCCACAGTGCGGACAAAACCCAGGAGCTTCCATTCTTCCCAAAACCCTCTCTTCTTTACCACACAACAATACCAAACACATTTTCTTTTGTTTATTCCCCGTTGCACAAACAAGTCCCTTAAGCCTTTTTATCTGACCCAGCGACGGCTGAGAGATTCAAACCCGAAATACCGTTCTCGACTTTGAATGTCAACAACGACGGCAGAAGAACTATAAATCAAAGAATGATGTTGGTTATACGTAGGGTTTAGATTTCGGTGTGTTATATTCCCAATCAATAATGCAATTTTATTTATTAATCTTATAATCCTTCCAGGGGAAAAGCTAGGGGTTCGCATGCGACCGGCCCCCTTAAATTTTTTTAAAAATTTTAAATTAATAAAGGTAAAATTACACTTTAGCCCCTCCTAAAATTATAAAAATTTAATTTAATCATTTACAAATTATAAAGACATAAATTATAAAAAATTAAAATTTCATCCGTCCCTTCTTAAAAAATTGTTCTGGCTTCGCCGCTGACCCTTTCCTAACCCATAAATAAGAGGATAATGCGTTTTAGTGCGCTCGAACCTCTCCTGTATTGAAGACTTAATCGACATAAACATATTATTTGATAGATTGTGATAATAAAATAAGCTATTTTATGTTTTAATATATATAGTTTGGTAGCTCTCATCTAAAATTGAAGTTAAATATTAGTATACATGGAGGAAAATAAGAAAAATGTGGCGAATGCTTTGGCTTCTAGCCAGATTCCAGGGTCAAATATATTATGCTTTGACCCCTAACAGGAGACTTGACTCACTCCACTCACTGTGCATGCATGGGTTGATCCCAAATTTTCTCAAATGACTATAAATAATATCAGTATAGTTGTTACCTCATTGATTATTTATTTATATTAAATTATGGAGTGAAAGTTAAATTATCTCAGTGTTTATTTAATTTAATTTAGTTTATCTATAATTAAAGTTTAAAAATTCTTGTTATTATTTTTAAAATTTTTCTATGAATTTTATTGGTGTGACATTTTAAAATTTAAAAAAAATTACTCGGTAGTCATGTAACAATAAAAATAGCGTTGGAAACATCGATGTGAACTTTTTATTAAAAGCACTTGTTCGAACTTGTCATGATGAAAAAAAAAATAGAATAATGTTTTTAAGAAAAATTGACATTGGCATTCTGGTTGAAATAGTTAACAATATTAACTATTTTGGCTAGCTAACAACATTATAAAAGTAGAGGGACCAAATTATGTAAAAATCAAAGTATATAGATTAAATCTCAAGTTTCCACATAATAATGGGGGTAAAACTTAAATTTGACCATTTTTTATTAAGTTAAAAGAAAGCAAGGGAAATCCAAAAGAAATGGAAAACCGTATGTACTCTTAGAGCATTCAAATTATATATAATCACGTAATATCTTAATCAATAAGTTAACAAGATTAACTATTTGGACTAATTAATAACATTATAAAAATGATAGAGATCAAATTTTGTTAGAAACTAAAGTATAAAGATTAAATCTTAAATTTAGGCATAATAGAGGACCAAAAATAAAATATAACTATTTTATATAATGTAAAAAGAAAAAAACACTAGTGAACATGTGTCAAACAAAGACATGACTTGCGTCATGGGCCGCAATTTCTAGACCCGTGACACTTGGACAATCTTCTTATAATATACTAGTATGGTTCAACCACATTTCGCGTTGAGAGTAAAAATTAGAAGATTAAAATATACTCAAAGCAAAGTTTTCAGAACTGAGTTGGTAGTTGAACTGGTTAAGCCACTAGTTCGTATGGTTGGATTAAAAAATCATTAAAAATCATAAAATAAAAAAAAAACCAATCGGATTTTTAGCTTAGTTCAATCGGTCCGTACCAATTTGTGAATCAACTGATCTAATGCCTCTCTTCGGACAGATATCCCGACTAGTCCGGTTCAAACAACCATGACTCTAAGTCTAGTTCAAACGACCATGAACCAACTGGTCCCTTTACTTTTTGGATTTAAAAATCCTCTTTCAATTTATATATAATCACTTAACCTTTTAAATGAAAAGCTAACAATAACAACTATTTGAACTAATTAATAATATTAAAAAAATATTGAAGTAATTAATAATATTATAAAAATATAAACACCAAATTAGGTTAGAAATTAAAATATAGTGATTAAATCTCAAATTTAAACATATTAGAATGACTAAAATTGGAAATTAACCATTTGGTTAGTGTGTGCCACGTGTCAACATGAAGAAGAAATGACATTCTTTTAATATACAAGTATATAAATAATCTCTCTAATTTTTAATTTCAAAATCCTCTTTCAAGTTATATATAATCATTTAACATACATTTTAATTGAAAAACTAACAATATTAACTATTTGGATTAATTAATAACATTATCAAATATTAAACTAATTACCAAATTAGGTTAACAATTAAACTATAAGGATTAAATCTCAAATTTAAGCATATTAGAAGGACTAAAATTAAAACTAACCATATTTATAAAATAAAAAAACATGGTGGGTATGTGCCACGTGTCAACATGAGGAAGGTCCTTTGAACTTCTTTAATATATAAGTATTAGTATGGTTCCTAGCTCACACTTTACGTTAAGTTAATTATTTGTTTATGTTAAATTATAGATTCTATATTTCTATATATTTTACATTTTGAATTTAGTCCCCCATTTATATTAAGGAATTTAATGTCTCTAGTTTTCAGATTTAAAATTTAAGTCTAATTATTATCACTATTAAAATTCTTTTATTAAATTATTTGGTGACACATTTTGAAATTAAAACACACACACATATTTGATAGTCATATAACAATAAAATAAATTAAAAATATTAAAAATATTGATTAAGATTTTTTCTTTTAAAAACACCCATTAAAATTTGTCATGATAAAATAATTTTTGTTGGAATAATGTTCTTAAGAAAATTTGATGTCATCGTTTTGATTGAAATAGTTAACAATTGTAACTATTTAGACTTACTTATGACATTATAAAAGTGGAGGGGTCAAATTGTGTTAAAAAGTAACATATATAGATTAAAAGTTCAGGGGCTAAAATTAAAATTTGACTATTGTCATATAATGTAAAAATGCAATGCGAGCATAAAAGAAATAGGAAGCCACGTGTCAGTCTGTAAAGCTCATATGTCATTCAAATTATATATAGCCATATAATATTTTAATCGATATTATTTGGACTAATTAATAACATTTTAAAAATATAAGGACCAAATTATGTTATAAATTAAAGTATAAAGATTAAATCTCAAATTTAAACATATTAGAGGGACCAAAAATAAAATTTAACCCTTTCTCTAAAATGTAACAAAAAAGAGAACAACGGAGGACACGTGGTGGAAGGAGGACATAATAAAAGAACCAAAACAGAAGATAACCATTTCTATAAAATGTAATAAAAAAAAAGAAAAGAAAAGAAAAGAGAGAGGACAACGAAGACACGTGGCAGAAGAAAAAAAATATTTAGTACGATTATAGTACAAAGGCTATATTGCAAATGTATAATTGCTATTGAGTTTTTAATTTAAAAACATATGAGGACTTAAATAGCAATATAATCAAAGACTAGAATATCAATTAGGCATGTTTTAAACTTAGTTAGTGGTGTAACATGATCTCTACCATCCATTTCCACTAAAATTAGTGTAATTAAATCACACCCTTTTATTAGTGATTAATTAAGCTAATTAACTTTAGTAATTAAGAAAAATAAAAAATTAGGGTTTTCTTCATCAAATTCGGTCATCTATTAGCAAGGTATTGAAGGTTTTTCTTTGAAACTTATTTTTTTATAGATTTATGATCCTCATAATATATTTGGTTGTATAAGTTTGGATAAGTAGAGATCATGTTAGAAGTATAAAGGATGATGTTGATGTGAACATGAGTTGGGTTTTAGATTATATGGTAAATTATGTGTTAGTAGGGACCTAAATGTAAGGAATAGGAATTTCAAGGGTTGATAGCGACTAATGATAGAATGAGGTCCCTGTAGTATATTTGCGAAATCATATTCGAAGTTGGTTGGGAAAATCGAAAGATACAGAATTTTCGGATATTAGGGTTCTGAATTCTGAGGGACCAAATTGTAAAATTGCACTTTATGCAAAAGATACAGAATTTTACCATTTTACTCTAAGGGACCACCTTTTCTTCTTACAGTAAAATTATACTTTTAATCCTCAAACTTTCACCAAATTTCAATTTAATCCTTACTAAAAATTCTCCATTCATACTTCATTTTCCCAATGTCTAAGGGCTAGTTTGGCAATGCTTTTGAAAAGTGCTTTTGAAGTGCTTTTGAAAAGTCTTTTGAAGTGCTTTTGAAAAGTTTGTTTTAAAATTTGAGTGTTTAGCATTCTTTGTCAAAAGTCTTTTGAAATAAAATGTCCATTTTAGACATGTTATTATCAAGTAACAAATATACATTTAAATAAATTTTAAATTAGTTAATATTATTATATTTTAGTAAGAATATAAAAATTACTATAACTTGTTAATATTTTGATATTCAAATATAAATTTTAATTTTAAATATTTGTAAGTAATAAATATTAATTAGTTATAAAATTTAATTAGAATATATAAACTACATTTTAAATATTTAAATATAATCATTAAATATTTGTAATTAATATTTTAAAATATTTTTTATTTTTAATTAATGATTTTACACATTTGTAATTAAACCCCGAAAAAAATGAAAGTACTATGTTATTAGAGGTGAAAAAGTAATTAAGCACTAAAAGTGCTTTTGAATGGAAAAGCTAAAATTTTAGCTTTTTTTCTTTTGAAAAGACTTTGAAAAGCTAAAATTTCATTAAAAGAACACTTTTATACTTTTCTTCCAAAAGTCTTTTGAAGTCTTTTGAAAAGAATGCAGATCTCTACTCAAGTTAACTCTACTCTCACATTTTGATTAATAATTCTTTTTACTTTCTCCACAATTAATTATATTTTTTCTTACGATTTCCAAGTAACTTTTTATCACTTTTATGCAACCATTAGTGAATCTCAAAGGACTTTTGATCCAAATGTACGATATTTCAAAATATACATACGGTACTCCAAGAACACTACGGTACTCCCATATCACTACTTTGATATCCACCTCAACTCCCATCCCTCTCTCACCAATATTTTCCATAATCCATCTTGTTTCCTCTAAGTCCCACTACATCATTTGTTCACATATAACTGATCATATTATATGACATGTTTGTTCAGTAGCAGGTTTGGTTCCAGCTGCAGTATGAATTTTAGTATAAGGTGATGCTTAAGATAGTGTTGATCATTAAATATTGGTTAAATAAGGCTATGAAAGAGGAAGAACAATTGGAGCAGGTGGAACCCATTGTTGAATTGGTGAACATTCCCAACCACCATCTTTGGTGTAAGTCACACTGAAATGCTGGGGAACCCATGTTGTTCCTTTCAACTCCCTTTCTCTCAAGGCCTCCCTCTGCTTTTCCTCCACTGCGTTCTTCGCTTCTTTTGCTTTCTCCCAATTTTGGCTCATTATGGCCTCGCTTAGCTCACTCCACACAGCTGCCGATTCTGTTGACCTCACCCCCTAACAACACAAAATACAACAATCCATCATCATCCTCTTAATACAGAAATGCAAATTTGTTCATTCTCATTCATCAAGGAGTTTACCTTCAGATCGTTAACGACAGGGGTTTTCAGCCCTGAAAATACTTCTTCTGCATTGTATATCACCCTCAACTTCCCACTATTATTGTCCTTCGCTGTCACCGTTCTGAATTAAATAATCATCAGATTTAGAACAGCTGCATGCATGAGATGGTTTAAAAATAATAATATATGTATAGTACATGTTGAATACCTATCCCAATGACCATTAAGTTGGAAAAGGGTCCTCTTGGTTGCTGTTTCATAGACCTTTCCTTTAACTGATCTATGACTTCCTCTAAGACCAAAAAAGGACTTGGGTCCAAATCGTAACTCAGCTTCAAGCCCGTTTTCTTTGCAGCTGATTGTAACGTTTCCAGCCCAATCCACTCCTGGCAGTGGCAGAAATTTTATCAAGAGGTTGGGGGAGTTCATTTCATATGTTTCTCCTCGACTCAGGAGCTTAAGTTGCCTCTTCCCTCGCACCTCAGTTTCCACCCACGCACCTACCAATATTGTTTTTATTAATTAAACACCAGACCCACCAATCGTTCTAAATAAGAAAATGGGTGTAGGAAGAAGACCAAACCATTGAAGTTGGGGACACATTGGTGACACCAAATGAGTTCAACATTATGTTCCTCATCGGTTGCATGGAGAGCAGAAACTGGGGGTGATGAGAAATCTGTAAAATAAAATCCCGTGTTTCATTTGGACGATCAAAATCATCAATGTTATTCTGTCGTTTCAACAAAATGAGAGATAAGATAATTAATGCAATAAATGGAAACAACGTACCTGTTCGAGGAGGACGTTGAGTGTAGCCCTCGAGACATGATGAGTCTCACCAAGAATGGGGTTGTAAGGGGCAACCCCAAATATGGGAGGGCGTAACGTGGAAATGTTCCAAGCCACAACCGACATGAATCTGTCGAGGGAGTTGTCGGCCTGGTTACATCGCCTCAACATGTCACTGCCGCTGCAGTACACTGTTTCTCCATAACATTGAAGATGTGACTTGGGAAAGTTGAACTGAGGCGGCAGCTGCACAATCACACCATTAGTTATTTAATTATTTATTATTATTACTTCTTAGAATTCATTTTTTCCCTCTAATTAATTCAAAATAATAACTAATTAACATAATTAATTCTAATATATTTAGAATTTTATTTAACTAATGATTTTATTTCAAACCAATAAAATTAGCATAACTTTTTTACATCAATCTTTTTAATTAATAATTTTAATTTAAATCATAATTATAATTATAGCTTAAAATATTAAGATAATAAATCTATTTTAAAATTAACACAACCCTTTAACTAGTAATTGTAAATTAAATTAAATTTATTTTTAAATGTGTAATTATCACAATTTATATCAAATTATAATTATTTTTAAATATATAATGATTATTTAAATCAGTAAGAAATTAAAGCATATATTAGCTAATGATTATTTAATAAATTATTAATAATAATAATATTGCAAATAAGAAAATAATACCAACACAAACAATCCTATGAAATTTAATTAATATGTTGTTGACTAATTAATTTTTTTAAAATTAAAAAGAAAAAACAAAAATTGATGTTTTGACAAACCTTAAAACGAGTGAGATCAGAGCCTGGGTGTACATTCTTGAATAGACTTAATATTCTGTGGATCAAATTGGGAGCCTTGTAATCAACATCTAGTTCACCATTTATTGATAATGGTCTCGTAAGAACTATTTTTATCTCATCCTCGCTTCTTCTTAACTGTCCAAATCAACGATTATCAATAATTCATCAATACAATTCACTGACTGAATTACAATTAAAATGAATATATATAATTAGGACGAAATTCAAATCACTAAATTCACAAATGAAGAAACTAGAATATATTTAGGCAAGACTTATATATTGTGAAACTTAAACAAAATAAAATATAAATGGAGAACTTACACATGCATTAATGTGCGTAATGAAACTTAAGCTTGGACACTCAATGTCTTATGGTTACAACATCGTCAAAACTACTAAAACCTTGTTGCCATAAAGGTAGACTTTTAATAAAAAAACAAATATTTTTAATCAAATTTAATTTTTTTTAAAATTAAACCGATCGATCAGACTAAACCCAATTGAGGTATTGGTACAAAATAAGGGGTTGAATTGATTAACCCATAAATCGATCCAAACCAGTTGAGCTACGATCAAAGTAGTTAATTTAAGCTAAAAAAAAATACCAATTGATTTGATTTTCTCTATTATTTAAATTTTTATAATTTATTCATTTGAATCGAACAAACAAATTGAACAAAAAGATCAAACCAATGACCGATATTTGATCAATTTGACAACCGATTTAATTATAAAACTTTGAATTTAATTATAAAAATATATTTATATAAAATCTGTAAAAGACCTCAACATGATTAGACTTAAGACATAAAATACTATAATTTTCAAAATTTCAATTTTACTATTTCAACTAAAACCTCATTTAATTTTTATATAGTCTTTTCCTAAATATACTTTTTACAATTTTTTCTAATATAGTTGTAACAAAACGATAAATTAGTACGGTCGTAGGAATTTTACTACTGTCTCGGTGACATTGAAATATATTAACGACTGCTGACTTTTTCTGAAAATAGTCAAGTGGCTTTGTAGCCAATCACAATTAATTTTAGGATAGATTATATTATTACTTATTAAACCATTCAAAAAATTATTTAAAACATTAAATTATTCAAAAATTTTATTTAATTCACTTGATTATTAAATTTTTCAAAAAAATTTTGCCAATGAACTTCAAATGACGATTCAATGATTAATAACGTAGATCAATACTCATCAACAAATAGAATAACATACCTTAAATTTAAGTTGATATAACAACTAATATCGAAATCAAAAAAAAAGTTATATAAATTTTAGTTTGTAAATCCATGATACCTAAAGTCATTTCAAAGAAAAAATTAAACTATTAAAGAGAAATAGAACTTTCGATTGAGACAGATAATGTTAATAATAAAAATCATATGACATTAATTTTAATAGTGAATGACTTAAATAAATACTTCAATAACTAAATTATAACTTTTAATGAAATTATCAAAACAAAAATTTACTCATAATTTAATAACTAATAATATAATTTACATTAATTTTATATCCCTATACATTATTCTTTCACAAATTCTAAAAATAAAAACTTAGTTCCATCAAGTTGCCTACCTTAAAGAAAGTCTTCGAACCAAAAAAGAAAACCTTGAAAAGGTCAATTTTATGTATGTATTTAATAAATGACACAATTAACTTTACATCTATCATGAACAACATCAACAGCGAAGGTAAAATTTTTTTAGAGGATTGATATTAAATTGTAATTTTATAATAATAAAATGAAATTTAATTATTTTAATATTTTATATTATTTTATTTTAAATAATTAAATTAAATTTTATTATTTAAAAAATAAAATATAATTTTCTTTATTATTTTAAAATTTTAAAAATAAAAAATTTCTATTTTAATTCATTGTTAGCCCTACGCTATTAATGAACATAGAATATATTCTTCGACAAATTCTAGAAATAAAAACTTAGTTTGATCAAGTTGCCTTACTTAAAAAGTCTTCAAACCAATAAAAATAAAACCTTGAAGAAGTCCTTTTATGTACTTATTTGATAAATGGCCCAACTGTACATCTGAAATCAATAATGATTCTTTGATCAATTCGAAAGATCAAAAACTAGTTTGATCAACTTGCATAACCTAAAAGAATATAACTAACATTTTTTAGGTATGGGTAAAGTCAAGAGCAAAGCCAAAAAAAAAAAAAAAAAAAGCTGGATTTAAATTATACATTTTATAATAAAAAATGTAATTTTATTATTTTAATAACTTATAGAAAAGATTAAATCAAATTTTATAATTTGTAGGAGGATTAAAGTATAATTCTACTATTAAAATTCATCTTAAGGGTTTGAATCCAAATTCTCTATCTAAGAGTGTAATGTGCTTTATTATTGCACCAAACAATTGTTGACATCACTGACATTATTTAAGCCTAATTATCTAAATGTGTTAATTTAATAAATTAATTAGCCAATAATAACCTTTAGCTATATTTGATAATTTTATTTCAAAGAATGATATATCCAACAATCAACCAAATTTGAGATATATAGACTTTTTTCTCCAACTATTTACAAATAAAAGAAATTAATTTAATCAATAACCTTTAAACTATATTTTTTAAAATAAATAAATAAATATATTTTAATCGAACTAAATATTTAAACTATAATTTTACAATAATTATGTTTACATTAAAATAAATTTGTTTTAGTTTCATTCTCTCTCTACTTGTCTTCTTCAAACAACTCATGTTTTGTTCCTTGCCTTTTCTTTCACCTTTTTTCCATTGTTTTCTCTTTTTTTTTCATTAAATCTGAGGTCCATCACATTTTTTTATTTTTTAATGACATTTTTGGTTTTCCCAGATTTAATGGAAAATAAAACAAAGAAAATGGGGAAAAATAAAAAAAGAAAGAAAGAAAGAAAGAAAAGCATGGATAATTTGACGAAGAGGTGTAAACAACAAATTTTAATTTAATTTTAAAATATACCTTTAATTTCACGTAAATTTAAAAATAATATGTGACAAGTTTAGTTTTATCAGTTGAAGTAGTTTTTAAATAGAAATAATAGTATACTTCGAGGGCTACTTTAAACTAACCCATTAAAAAGGTATACTTCAAGGGCTACTTATTAAATTAAGTATTTTTTAAAAAATTAGGTACCTAATTTTAAAAAAAGGTATACTTCGAGGGCTACTTATTAAATGAACCCATTAAAAATAAAGAGCTGGGAAATCAAAACTATTATTTCGTCTTCTTTTTTACCTTGTATTTAATTTAATAAACCGATCAAAACATTTTGGACAAAGTCTATGCAAGAAGAAGAAACAAATTAAAATATAGGAAAAGCTTTGGGAATATAAAATAAATGAGAAACTGGCGTAAGCAATCATTGGGTTAACCAAATCCCTGGACTAGTTTGGAGTGGAGTGTTAGGCAAAAATGGATTCCCATCCTTCTACATTATTCACCAATCAAATTAGCTGACGAAAAACTTAAACAAACACCCCCCATCCCCCCTAAAAAGAGAGCTAAGATCATTTGCATTTTAAGCCAAGCTTTTCTCAGATCGATTTAACTACTATAAATATATAAAGAAAAAGAAAAGGAAAATGAAAGATGCCGTCACTTTACGCGTCTTTTTCCTTTTTCAAATTTGCACAGATATCAACATAACAAACAATATTGTATTATTCTATAAATCAAACAGAGAATATACATATTCTATGAAGAAGAATGATCAAACATCACCGGAAAACAGCCTTGAGTATGGAAAACCGGTTTCAGATAACCGTAAAACAGCCGTTTTGTGAAATTATGAGAAGCGGAAGAGTCATATATCATAATAAAAAAGAATGAAAGTGCGTCGTTTTCCGAAACGAACTTGTGTGTGTGTGTAGATGAAAGGAGAGAGAGATGGAAAATGTAAAAGATATAACGTACCATTTGAAAGGAGCAGAGCAAGCAATAGATATCCAAAGAGGTGTGATCTGCAGTGCCGAGGCTTCTTTTTTTTCTTTTTTGTTATGAGGAAGATGAATGGATGGACAGGTTTAGTGGGATTTTTATAAAGGGGTTTAGTTGAGAGTTTGAGTGAGTAAATGACAATAAATTGGGTAGCAAATGGTTTGATCACCGAGCTTCCCAATCAATCCAACAGTCTTCGTATGCCAATCAAGTGCCACCACTTGATTTCCTCTTTATATAAACAATGCACTGAAAATAAGCAATTTTAAAACGTGTTCTGAAATGACTGGTTAATCAGAACGGTCATCACTTAAAATTATTTTTCCAAGCAATTCTAGTATGCTTGTGATACCATGTGAGTTTAGCCTTCATTTCAACGAAGCAATGGCTGAAAGATTTTGATATACACTCATTTAATATGAATTTATATTAATCCGTGTCTTGATCTGTTAGTTAGAGTGTTCACTGTCTCAAGTATAGTTTGAGTTTGAGTCGTGTTAGTTACGTTGTTATTAGAGCTTTGCTCTACTTTTATTTCCAGCACCAAAGGAGCGGTCAAATATGTTTTAAGGAAACTGTGAAAATAGACTTCAACTACTAGTCGGATTTTTGCCTACCTACGAGTACACAATTTCAATTTCTGTTTTTTCAAATGATATATATTGTTCTGGTTTGATCTTGTAATTTAAATCAATATTTTACATTATTATTTATTTCTCTAATGTAATTGCAATATGTTTCTGTGACGTTTACTAAAAAAGTCAAGAAAAGTCGTAACTTTCATGAGTTTTTATAAACAGCCATGATAAAAAAAGGTCATTAAAAGTCATAATCCTTATAGTGACTTTTATTTTAATACTTCATTGCCTTAGGCATAATATTTCACAATAGAATGGTAAACAAACAATTATGTAATCAAATGATACTAAAACTATTGAATATCAAATGTAATTAATATATATATATATGTAATAACCCAAATTTCTCGATACGGGAAAAGTGAGTTTAGGGCCTCGTCTTAGAAAAATGAGTAAATATTTATTAAAAATATTTACGAAGTTAGTATAGATTGAATTAGATTTTAATAAGTGAATTTAGTTTGATTAGAAGTAATTATTAGAAAGGACTAAATTGAATAGAGAATAAAAATTTAATTATAGAATAGAGAAAAGTTAAAAGACTAAAGTAGTAATTAAACCGAATTAGTGACATGTGTTAGTTAGAGAATAAATACATGTGTAACTAAAATATTAGTACAAATGTATATATATATATATATATATATATTTACTTATTAGTTAAGTAAAATATTATTATTAGTATTTATTTATTTATTATGTTTATTATGTTTATTATATTATTTTGTTAAATAAATATGTTAGTGTCAAATGTGTGGTGATAATTTGTACATGTGTGTTTAAATGAATTAATACAATGTAATTTATATATTGATTTTTATATAGATATTTTATGTTTAATAAAATTATAATAAAAGAAAAAAAAGAAAAGAAAAGAATAGAAAGTTACAGAGCAAACGAGATTGGGGAAGAAAGAAAGGAAAGAAAAGAGAAAAAGGAAAAATTAGGGTTTTGATGCTTGAAGATTATTTGATAAGTTTAATTAAGTCATTTTTTATGTGATTTTGATGTTTTTGAAGTCCTAGAGTAAAATACTCTTGAATTTATGTGGGAAATTTGAAAAATGATAGAATTTTAGTAGGGTTTATGTAGAACAAATAAGGGAATTAGGGATTAATTTGATAGAATTTACGTTTAGAGTTAAATGGAGGACTAAATTGTAAACTAGGCTATAAGTTTTGAGTTTTATGGGCTAAATGGAAAGAAACTTAAAATTATGGTTAAATGATGAAAATTTAATAGTTATATTGAAGTTTTGATGGAAATTGAATAAGGAAAGGATATGAATTTGTAAAAAGGAAGAAGATGAAAATGGTTAGGACAAATTTGGGATTTAGGTAAAAGTTGCATGGAAAGTTATTATTTTATATAAAATATATGTGTTATTGATTAACTATAATTATGTTAATTTTCGTAGCAAATAAGGAAACCGAGATGTTTAATACGAAGGAGAAGGAAAAAGTAATCGAGGAGTAGCTCAGGAAATTATCGGTTTGTATTATCATAATTCAAGTGATTTATTATTATATGATTAATTTCAATGCATGTGTATGGAAAATGAAATTGAGGTAGGTATTGATATTTGAATAGAATGTGATTTGGATTTGATTGATGAATATATATATATATGAAATTGAGTTGTGAATTTGAATTGGAAGAGATTTGAATTGTAGATTTGAAATTGAGATTGAATTGATAATATATATGAATTGAATTTGGTTGATTTGTGATTATTTGGAAGAGAAAGAGAAATCGATATTTGAACTAATACCCTATTAACTAGTCGGGCTGAGTCGGATATAGTTAGCATGCCATAGGATTAGAATAGTAAAGGGATTCTTCGACCTTGAGTCGATGAGACACTGGGTGTCGTATTATTTACTTCGGATAGATTCATTAAGGTACTGGGTACCACTTTACTTCGGCTAGGCCGATGAGACACTGGGTGTCATTATATTGTTTCGAACTATCCAACGAGGCACTGGGTACCAGTATGGTGTGTTTGGTTGGATCCGTGTATCCGCCAAAGTCCGAGTCATGTTAATAGGGGTGATTATGTGAAATGAGAAAATCATATGAATTTGATTATTTGAACCATTGAATGTATAGTGAGAGAGATAATGTGAAATGAAATTTTGCTATGTGATTGAAAGCATGAATGATTCTTATTGAAATGTGAATTGAGTATTTATATGTGATAGAGAGATGAACCAAAGATTCATGAACAATGGAAATTCTATGGATGAGTTATTAATTCAAATATTGAAAATGTCACATTGGAAATTGTAATAACTTAGTGTAAAAATTATATTTATGATGTGTTATTTATCTAAGTATGTTCATGATATTTGATCATTGCTATAAATTGAATTATGATAATACCACTGAGTAATTTCAAGACTCAGCGTACGGTTTGTTTTCCGTGCGCAGATTAGGTCGAGATAAATTGGACTCAGCATCTGATTCAATCCCGACTTCAACTCAATTTTTGGTGATGTATCAATCTTTTAGTAAATGTGGCATGTACTAGGGTTAGTTTTGTCATTTGTAAATGTTTTATATTTTGGTTGTAAATGTGGTATAAATCCTTAAGAAGTTTTATGCATGATGAATGTCATATGATCAAGATATTGTAAGTAAATGATTGTGTATGAATTAGGTGTTCTTAATATGTAATAATAACCTAAAAATGGTGAAAATTGTAGTTTTCACACGGCCTAGACACATGGGCGTGTGCCCAGGCCGTGTGGCAAAAGTCAGAATCAAAATAATTTGCCACGGGCTAGATCCACAGCCGTGTAGCAAGTCAGAATCTGCCCACGGGCTGCCCACGGCCATGTGTTTCCCCACGGGTAGGCCACATGGGCATGTGCCCCTATTTTCAAGAAAAAGATTCCAAAGTTTCTAATTTAGTCCTAAATCACTTCTTAATCATATTTTGGGTCTCGTAGGTCTATATTAGGGTCTTAAAGATGAAATTGAAAACTTTTAAATTATGCCACAAAATTATGTCTTAATTTACTCGTTTATTTGTGTTTAACTCCGGATATACCTTGTAACCCTATTCTGGCGATGGTTTAGGGTTAAGGCATGTTACAATATATATATTAATATTTAATTTAATTATAAAATATGTTTATTGTGTTTTGAGTTTTGACATGTAAATTAAGAACTGTGAGATAGACTTAATGTAATATCCCTTAACCTTAAATTGTTGCCAGAACAGGTTTACGAGGCATTACCGGACATATCGGATAATTTACAAATAATTCTTAAATAAATAAGAATCATATTATAATATAATCATAAATTCATATAAATTTTTGCTAATTGACTTCATTCATTTTTTTTTTAAATTCAATATAACCCCTTTATAAATATTTAACTTTCCCTGCAAATTTCAAATCGCAACCAAACCAATTCTATTATTTCAACCAATGCATTTATATGCTCAAATATACTTCAATCATACTTGACATATTGACTTAACAACTTAATTAATGAAAACCCTATTATCATTTCTAATTAGCTCATAAAACTATTCAAGCCATTTCGATTCAATACCAATGCCATAAACAATTTCTACCATTTCACTAATTTAATCATCAAAACACCAAATACCTTTCTTTACAACAAAATTATATAACATACCAAAATAACCATTATAATCCCTATGTACATGCCACTTTCACTTAAAGGAAGAAAACATCACCATAATCTTTATACTGGAGTCGGGATCGTTCGGATGCTGGACCGGGACACTGGACTCCTATCAACCTGCGCACGGAAACAACCGTACGCTGAGTATTCCATACTCAGTGGTATTACCATAATTCAAATTATAATAGCAATAAAGAATTATAATTACCAAGCATGTAACTATCCAATTTCTCAAATATCAATTCATTCTTAAACTTTCATTAATTAACAATAACAATACAATTTTTAGCTATTCTTCAATTTCAATCATTGCATGAACATTAAGTTCATGTCTTTCATTTTCAATCTCAATTTCAATCCACAATTTAAATTTTTTCATATTCAATACTACAATCAATCAAATTCATTTGATTTTTTCATTTCAATTATTCACCCTATTAACAATCTGGACTTTGACGGATACACGGATTCCAACCCAAACACACTAGTACGGCACATTGTGCATAAAACGGTACATAGTACCTGATCAGTATACGACATATAAGTGCCTGAAACGACACACGAGGTGACTAAAATACGACACATAAAGTGCATGATCGGTAAAGTCGATAAATCCCGTACTCTTCCAAATCCTATGGCATGCCAATTATATCCGACTCAGCCTGACTAGTTAATATGGTATTCCATATTACTTTTCAATTTCAATTTCATTTTCAATTTAATTACAACTCAATTCAATATACTTTTCCATTTCAATCCACATACGATTCAATTTCAATACATATTCATCATTCAACTCAATTATAACAAATGTGTATATTTTTATTTATACACTTGTAATAAATCATCTCCATCCACTTGTCTTCATTTTATTTCATCATATAAAATATCATAATTATAAAAATTAATATATATTTAATATCAATTACATGTATTACAATTGTACACATATATATTATTACACATGTATTTCATCATCACCCTACGTTTGTCATGTTTTACTTTATTTATACTATAAAATCTCATAATATAATTAATATAAATTATAATTTAATAATAAAATAATAATAATAATAATAATAATAATAATAATAATAATACACTATAATAAATATCTATTTAATAACAAATATAAATACTACAATTGTACACATATATTTTTGTACATTTGTACAATATCATCACCATCCATTTGGAAAATTTTTAATTTATTTATCATACATCTCTCTTTATTTTATTTATTTCCTATAATATAATATCTTAACTTTAATTAATATAATTTATAATGTTTTAATTAAATAATATTTTTATAATATAAATCAAGAAAAATCTAAGATTTTTCAGGTATTGCCGCCTCATCTTAAGCCATTGTCTTATTTACCAATTTAGTCCCTCTTATTTTCTTTTACTTTATAATTAAACTTTTACACCTTATTCAATTTAGTCCTTTTCACTAATTACTCTAAATTAAGCTAAATTCACCCAATTTAAATCTAATTAAACACATCATTAGACTCATAAATATTTCTAATAATTATTTTCAAACTCGATTTACTAAGACGGAGGCCCGATAATGTACTTTTTCGATGCCCATGAATTTTGGGTCATTACATCATTACACTTAAACATAAATTAATATTCCAAAGAGATAGAGTTATAGCCTGAACTAATGTACAATGAAGAATCAGTGAGAATATTACCTCGTGAAGTAAAAGAACTACGAAATAAACGAGTATCATTAGTGAAAGTATTATGGCATCAACACGATTTAGAGAAAGCAACATGTGAATCGGAAGGAGTTGTGAAATCACAGTACCTTAATCTATTCTCAAGTAAAATTTTTGAGGACGGAATTTCTTAAAGAGTAGAGAGTTGTAACAATCTGAAAGTCAGTGGTGTTAAAAACGATGATTTTAGAACCCCATTTTCGATGATTAAGTCCGTAAATTTTAATATTTAATATTTACAATATTAGTATAAAGTTTAATTAAAGTTTGATACACTAGTTTTGTCGTTTGGATAGTTAATTAAGGTATAAAGACTAAATTATAAAAGTGGTAAAAATTAATCACTATAGATTTTAAGAACTTGAAGGACCAATTAAGCAATTGGTTATTTTAATTCGATATTCAGTGGTGGATGATGATACCCACTAATTTAAGTTAATATGGTTTAAGGTTAAATTAACTAAGTTTAATTAGAATAGTTAGTGATTAATTAAAGTTAATTAAAATATATAAACTAAAATTAAACGAAAAGGAAACCATTTTTGGTTAATCTTTCTCATTCTCACGAAACTAAAGGGAGAATAGGGTTTCAAACTTCAAAATTTTATTTCTTCAATTGATCGGGAATTGAACCAACTAGAAGAAAATTGAGGAAATGAAAAATTGCATATTAGTCTCTATCATCTTACCCGTTGTCATTTTTGTTAAGTAAATTCATATGAAATTTACTAAGTTATTTTAATTATATTTGAATTATAATTAGTGTATATTAACTTAGATTAATTGAAAGATTGCTAGTTTGGCATACGAGGTATTAAATCGTAAAATAAATATATATATATATATATATATATATGATAAATACAAGTAAGTATATGAAATCAAATGGATGTGAAATGTAGTATGATTGAATGATACGTATATATTGAAGTTAGAAAAATTGAAATATTATGGAAACGAAAATGGTATTCATTGGAACTTGGTAAATGTTATTAGGGTTCAAAGGAAATTAGGTGTTTAATTAGGGATTCCAAGATCGATGGCTTGAGATCCAGCATGCATGTGTTGTGGATTCTCTGAAGCTTGTGTGAGTAGCATTGAACTATCCTTTACCGATGGCTTGAAATTCAGCACGTGCTGTGAACTCTCTGAAGCTTGTGTGGGCAACATCAAGTAAAGCATGTAAAGTAACTCTGATCTGAAGCTTGTGTGAGCAGCCCAAATATAAAAATAGTAACTATACGAAAATGAAACAATTGAAAAAGAATGAATATATGAAATGAATCGATATGCTTGAAAATGAGTAAGATAGAGTGAAATGATATAGAATATATTGCATATGAATTGATTATTATGAGTTTGCTATGTTCATAACGAACTTATTGGTGTTGTAATGAATTTGTATATGAATGTAAGGTTGACAAAGGAATGCCAGTTGTAATGTCAATGTAAGTTAAGTTAATTTCTTATGAAGTTACTAAGCATTCATTATGCTTATCGATGTTCTTTCTTTTCCTGTAGTTGTCGATTGTAGAACATGCCGGTCGAATCAGCTTGAAGATCACATTATCTTGGTAGTCATCTGTTCACTTTACTCAATTCTGTGGCATGTAATTAGAAGTTTGCTTGCTTATGAATGAAGGTTTAATTAAACCTAATTTAATGCTTAACCTTGTAAAGTTAATGTGCATAAATGTATTAGTACATGTTTTGGTATGCTTAGTGATAACATTGAATGACTTATACTCATGTTGGCATACTTAGTATTTTTGTCGTGAAATGGTGCCTATTGTGGCATATTAATTAGTTTGATATTATGATTGTTTAAAATGAAGGTTTAAAGCACGCTTTGAAATTGTTTTTGTAACTTCTTAGTGTGTTTAAAAGTACCATTTGGGTATTTTGTGTTTTAGGCATGAAAAAATCAGACTTGACATTTAAAACTCGAGACCAACATCTACTCTTTTAATGGACCTATAAAATATGAAAACTTAATTACTAGACTCGTTTTAATAAATATAGTCTATAATCTTTAAAATCCAAAATTCTATCAACTCTATAAGCAATGCTCAGTCACTTCCTATCACTATATTGGGACTATTAGGTTAGGTTTAAAAACCAAAGAAGCTGAGCCAACAACATGGATTACTTTAACGAATAGGGTTGGGCTTTTCTTTTTCTTGGTTTGGCCTAAAATAAAGAAAAACTAGTTTTATCGATATTGGTCCGTGATTCACAGGTCAACCAATTAAATATCTTTCTTCGGACTGATATACCTACTGGTCGATTTGGTTTGGTATAAACAATCATGTTTATGGCATTCTTATCCCTTTAAGAACAAATTTGATTATAATCTTAACTAATATTTTAGGAATAGGACAGGTGATTGAATCAATCAAGCCACTAGTTCTTAATCCAACTAATTCAAAGTAAATAAATTATTTAAAAATTTAAAAAATAAAAATATAAAATTGTTCACCTGGTTTTTTTTAGCCTGATTCAACCAACCCATACTGATTCGTGAGTCAATCGATTTTATCTCTCCAGACCGATACCTCAACTGCTTGGTCCAATCGATTCGATTTAGACATGGTCCAATCGGTCCGATTTAGACAACACTGATATTATGTTAGCATTTTAATAAAAATAGACAATGATAACAACCATTTGAATTAACCATTATTATTGTAAAATAGAGGATTAAATTATGTCAAATTGAAATATTAAGATTAAATTCCAAATGTGATCATAGTTGAAGGACCAAAAGCTGAAATTTTACCATATCTTTTTAATGGCAAAAGGAAAATAAAAGAGGAGGTAGTAAACATGTCATGAAGTTAAACCCTTATCACCTTACTTTTATAATGGTTAAAGTACTTAAAAGGTCCTTGTGTTATAGGGACTAAATCAAAGTATTTTCTATATTATTAAATAGATCAATTTAATCCCTGTCACATTAAAAAATCAAATAAATCCAAATCGCAGTTGACATTTAATGTATAAAAAATGTCCTTAAAATCATATTTTCAATTACAGTTAAATTCCAAACAAAATATTTCATTTGCTAAATAAAAACTTTAAAAATATTAACTTAAAATATTTTACCGAATAAAAACTTTAAAAATATTAACTTTGTTAAACAATAAATGATATTTTTAAGCGATACATGTTAACTCTATTTCAATTTAGTATTATTTAATTTTTTAATAGTACGGAGACTAAATAGATCTATTTAATAATAAATGACTAATTTAATAAGTTGTGATAGAGGGACATGTCAGGTACATCACTCTTATAAATTGTTATAGGTATATTATAGATTCGAGTAAATTATATTAGTAGTCATTCAATTATTAGTTTATTTATTTTTGTCACTCAATTATGAAAAGTTATAAAATGGTCATTCAACTACTAGTAAATTTTTTTTTGGTCACCAACTATCAAAAGTTTATCTTTTTTTATCACTAGTAGAAAAATTAAAAATTCAAGATAATTGAGTAACCAAAAAGATAAAATTAAATGGTTGAGTGAAAAAAAAAAAAAAAGAATTAGTGATAATAGGGTGACCATTTTATAATAAAAAGGAAAATTAGGTGAGTATTAGTGGAATTTACCCTGTGGATTAACGCAGCAAACTGTTTATATTGGGCGTGCGAACTCAGAAAAGGAGAGAAGAAGAGAATAGAGAAAGGGAGATAAACAGGAGGAGCGCTGATTAAAACAACAAAGCCAAGCCATCCTCTCTTCTCTCTCTTTCTCTTCAGAACCCAGTCTCTTAACTTCTGATTCACTACTTTCGTTTCTCTCCTCTTGGGGGAATTAGGGTCCAACAAACCCCATGAATTTAATCCCCTCCTAACAATCTTAGGGGCTGTAATTCTCCTAACAACATGCATAATTTTTGTGGAAAAAAGAGACCCGCCATCAATCTCAACCTCTTCACCTCTTTATCTCACTCTTTTTTTTGTGTAAACCCCACAAAACCCCCAAGCAACTTTCAATATGGTGTGGTTGGGCTAGGCATAATAGCAGCTATGACTGATTCAACCCATTCACACCAATCTATTTGTTTTGCTCCATCCCCAAGATCCACCCCCATACCTATAGTTTCATCTGTTAAAGCAGCTGCCAGTTTCGGAGGTAGCTTTAACTCGGAGAAGTTTGATGAATTATCTGACAACGACACTTGTGTAATTTCTCATTTTGGCGATAATTTGATCAAGAATCAGTTCGGTGTTGGAGATGACAACAAGAATTGCAGTGGGTTTACTGCTGCTCCTTCGCCTAGTAAAAACAATATGGGTCAGTTCAAGAGGGAGTTTTGGAGTGATGGCTTTTTGATTTCTTGTCATCTTTGCAAGAAGGAACTACATGGTTTGGATATTTTCATGTACAGGTATTGGCCTCGCTTTTTTTCATCTTTTAATTGATTTAAGTTTTAAGTTCTGATTCTTGATGATGTTTTCCAGTTGAGTTTTTTTTTCCTTGTTATTGAATTGATGCTTAAAATGATCTGATGATTACTTGGATGTGATTCTGTATTTGTTTTCTTGGGGTGCAAATGCTTTTATTCCCCGTTCTGAGTAGAGAATAGAAATTAATCTTTTGGTCAGAGCTTAACAGTTCATTCTTGTCTGTTGTAAATATATCTAAGATCCAATGGTGTATGTGATTTTATTGGAAATACTAATCTACCTAAACTGGGATTGATTCTAGCCCCAAATCTGAGTAGTTCTGTCAATGGGGGGCTTTAAGAATGGAGAAGAGGTAGGATGGCCGGTTGGTCATATCTAGTATACATCCTACATGGACGGTAGTTGAAGTCAGTGGCTCCCCTGCCCTAGGTTCCGCCATCTGGGATTGTATAGTAAGCTGTCTGTAAGTAGCAGCCATTGTGCAAATGTGTTACTGGAAGTTGTGTTACGATTCCGTGCTATGATAACAAATATGAATGGAAAATTTGTTGTAGACCTGAACACTGTAGATGTATTATAGTGCTTGCTGTATCTTTGAAGTCACTACTGGTATGCTAACTTTTTCTGCTTTATCAACCATCACCAACCATCACCATTGGGGATATGCTTGATTTTGGTTTTGCCAGTCCTTTTGTTCCATATGATCATTTGAATTGTTACCATTTCCAATGGAAGATGAAATTGAAATGCATAAAATTTGGATGTTGCTGTTTCGTGGTTCCAAGTTTCAGTATGAATATGCTCAATCACTTTCAATTGTCTTGGGAATGTTTTGGCTCCTATTTCGGGTATGAAATGTCTTTGGATGTCAATTTTATATCAGTTATTGAGTGCAGTCAATCTCTGTTGAGTCTTCTAGATGGAAAACCTTTTTGGTAGTTGTAGTTGGACACAAGGAGAAGTGTAATTATTTGGGGACTGAGGCCTACATGTCAGTCGGATATTTATTTGTCCCACATAGCACTTAAATGAGAATTTATGAACCGAATTGCTTGAGATATTTTTTGACATATAATAATGGTGATGACATAATGCTTCTGGGGTGTTGATTTTCTGCCATGAATAAAATATCTGGTTGGATTGGGCAGAGGGGAGGAAGGATTTTGCAGCGCGGATTGCCGTGACAAGCAAATTAGAAGTGATGATCACAAACAAATATGTGCGCTTGATTGCTCCCAGTCTGCCCCACACGTGTTATTTTCCGAGGTCGCCGCTGCATAACTACTACCACTGCATCATACTTAATGAATAAACAAACAAATAAAGGAGATGGGCAACTTGGCAGAATTTTGGAGGCTTTCCGTCTCAAGTTTCAGCATCTCTAAGGACAAATAGATAGATGATATTTCCTTTTCCATTCTGAAAGAGAACTTATTTCACCAAGCTTTAAATCTTTTCGTATGTAGTAAAGGAAAATCTTAATATAGTTTTTGTAGTCATTTTAATATATCCCAATGATAGCTTGTAAAAATATAATTCCTCTTCATTTTGAAAAATGTATCCATAAAATCTTGAAACTTCAATGAATAGTATATCAAATTCCGGGTTTTGGGGATACATATTCCAACCACTATGAAGAAAATTATTAATTGCGTTTCAAGAATAACACATCACAGTTGAAAAAACACCAGGATAATAAACGATGTATTGGGTTGTCAGCTGAACAACAGGATCTCGATGAACCCCATGTACACGAATCACCAATGAATATGAATTACTTATCACCTACCAACATTTCCAACAAGCTGACTGCTACATGGCTTGTACCAGTATGCTGGAGAAGTAAAACAAGAAGAATACTAACCCTTCTAAGCGGTCGCACTCGCACTAGTCAATTCTTTGGCAGCAGTTGCTAATACCATTTTCTGTGGCTGCAGGCAAACAACAAAATCTTTAAGCTCTTTGCATTTTGGAACTACTTATCTACATAAGGGAGAGATTAAAGCAAGTACCGCAGCCAACTCTTCTTCATGTTTTGGAATGAAAGCAGTGTCAACCTTTCCATTTCTGAAGTCCTGTAAAGTGTTGCATGTTAGATTAAAAATGGTGAACCTTGATGTATAATATTATCCAACACACAGAAAATAGCACCACCGACCTCAATATCAAGGATGAGTTTATGGTATTCAATGGTTGTAGGAACCCCTAAAACAAAACAATAAAAAGAATATGGATTAGGATATTCTTTGGGGGGTAGAGCTTTGCTGGATAACAAAACCAGACTGAACAAAGAAATTATAGCAACCCCTTTTGGTGCAAACATTTTCGGTTACATGCATGAAGCACCAACAGAAGCCACACTGATTATGGTCATTGGGAGATGCTGAGAATTCACTTTTTTCTAGTTAAAGGTTTCTTCTCCCATGTCCATGCAACCTTATGTATGTGACCAAGATGTAAATGATAAAAAACAACAAAGTGGAGTAAACTTAGTCAATAACCAAGTACCTGTAATTACAGTGTCATCAAGAGCCCTTTTCATGCGCTCAATTGCTTTTTCCCTTGTTGGAGCCCATACGATAAGCTACAACAGAGTAAATAGTTAGAACAATGTCAAAGCTAGAAAAGCGGACTCATAAGCATGGTCATTTTCAAACACAAAGATCAAACATGAAAGTTTGTTTATATTTTAATATGTTAAGAAGAACCTTAGCAAAAATTGAAAGATAATTCAGTTTACTATATACACCTTGAAATAAGGACAAACTATGGTATTCTTATTACTCTTTCCTGAAACGAAGTTTTAAGAATTCCCTTCTCTTCCATAATAACTTTTTTTGACCTCATGTGTTTGCATTGAATTGCTCATATATGCATAATCTTAATAGTATAAGACAGATATTACAAACCTTTCCAAGTAATGAATCATAGCTTGGAGGAACTACGTAATCAGGATAAACATGGCTATCCATTCGAACAAATGGGCCTCCAGATGGCAAGTATGATGTTATTCTCCCTGTCATTAAGAATGCAGAGTAAGTGTTTAAAATATCAAACTATAGACAAAGAAATTGAGGTAAGAATTATGAGTATAAACTTCAAAAGTTTAAAACATAAAAGAAGAGAAAAAAGTACAAAATATATTCTCTAATGTTAATATAAGCATATGAAAGCTTGTAGTACAGCATAATGGAAACTTTCAAAGGCAACACTATAAAGGCCCTGATGGTAGCAAGTACCAAAAATGAACCTACTGCAGTAGTAATTTACACATGAACACTAAACATAGATATGCATACCTGGCCCAGGTCTGAACCCTTTAAATGCATCTTCTGCATTGATACGACATTCAATTGAATGCCCTCTGAGCACAATATCTTCCTGCAAATCATTATTTATGAGCAGTTGAATACAATCGTGTTTGATGCTCCAAAACTTTTAGCTGAAACATTTCATTTCATACCTGTTTGTAGCGAAGTTTTTCTCCCATAGCTACACGAATTTGTTCTTCAATCAAGTCAACAGAGGAAATCATCTCTGTTACAGGATGCTCTACCTGAGTTCATTAGATGAAAGTACATGATTAGCAGTGCTTCTAATTAATCCACTAAAAGATAATTCATGAATCAGAGTTCCCAGTCCTTATTAACCTGGATTCTAGTGTTCATTTCCATGAAATAGAAGGAACCTCTTTCATCTAAAAGAAACTCAACAGTTCCTACACCAATGTAACCAATAGATGCTGCCGCAGCAACTGCTGCATCACCCATGGCCTTCCGCAACTCTGGAGTCAATGCTGGAGAAGGCGCTTCTTCTAAAAGTTTTTGATTACGCCTCTGTATGGTAAGTCACATTAAACAACATTTAATATCAATAATCTAGTTATCTTTCTATTAACAATCAAGAGGAAAGTGGGGAAAATAATATTCTGCTGCCAAAAGATTGGTATAATTAGCTTATCCACATACTGCAGCAAATATTTGAGTAATAGTCAACAGTCACCTTGTAAGCATATTTGCACCGTTTAAGAGAAGGAAGCAATATTTAGAGGCAATTATCACAACTAAGATGCTTTAATTTCCAACAGGAAATGGTCATAAATCTGTTTGAAAATCAGAGTTGATAATGCCATACAAAATTAAACTAATTTGGTTTCATGTTTATGACTTCAGTTTTAAAACTTTAGCTACTTTCTTCTATAGTGGAAAATTTACAATTTTCCAAGTTATGCATCCAAGGGCTAACACGTCAAGTTCAGATTTTCTTGGGGGTATCTAGCCGGAAAGTTTTTCCTTGAGTCTAAATTGTTATTTAGGCTCCATTTAGGTGTTACTTTGGCTACTTATTTTACTTTCTTAAAGTTGGTATAAAATATAAATTAAAAAAAAAAAAATAAAAGAGAAGAATATATGAGTAGAGTTCTAAATGAAACCTCAATTTAAACAAAGTCGTTTCATTAACAGTAAAATCATGTTTTTCATTACTAATGGAAATTAAAATTTATCTTCTAATTCTTCAAGAATTTGCTTACCTTCACAATCAAATGTACTTTTTGCTTTGTGTCAAAACCAAGTAGCAAAAGTTACAACCAAACAAAACCTTCCCTTTTTACAGGATAAAGTTTCCCATAGGCATCCTAATCTAATAGAATCTAGGATCAACAACAAGCTTTTGTAATGAGTCATTGAATTTCATGTGCTCTCCTATTACTTTCTCACTAGTTTAAACTTTGAAGTAGGAATCCAAGTTCTAGTAGACTTAGTCCTTGACTAGAACCATCATAATTGAGGTTTTTAGGTTCCAGTATGGTTTTGATAATTAAAATTATCAGTATGTTGGTTTATCTAGGAATGAAAGTCCAGAACCAGTCATCTTTATTCATCCAAAAGTATAATCTCTTTCTTAGAACTTTCAACCCAAATTCTAGCCCCAAAGTTCCTTTTAATTTCCAACAGCCAAACACCTCAACTAACTACTAATATCTCATTCCTATTGTCTTTGCTTCCCAGAATGTTAGAGCAAACCATTCTTCAGTTTTTCCATTCTTTCAAGAAAAAACTCAATTGATTCAAACCCAATTTCATTCCTTAAATCCTAACCCTAATTCTTACAAGAGCCACAAGTCTTAAGATTCCAACCCCCAGGCAAGGCTTTTCAAATATGTCCTACATCACAAAGAATTGGAGGAAGGGAGAAACTTTAAAAAATCCAAACGAGTAGATACATATAGTTTTGCCCTTCCATTGAACTTCAGCTTTTCAAGTTGAGTAACCTTTTTCCAGTGCATTTGGTTGGTTCGGTCTCCATATATTAATAACGAATAAACTGACTAACCTATTAAAATTAAACCAAACCAACCGACTCTATTGCCAAGACCCAAATAACTGAGCCAAAGTTCAGTTTGGTTTGATCAGTTTTTCTGGTATTGAGCTTTTTTTATTTTTTAAGATTTCTTTATTTATTAAAAAACAGAAGTTACCACTGTAATTATAAAGTTTATTGAGATAATGTACATATTTATACATTAGATTTCTCTTTTAGATTAATTAAATTGATTAAAAGTTCTAATTTTAGTTTTTGGATTGGGTTACTTAGGAATTTATTTAGATAATTAGATTTATTTAGGGTTTATTAGATAAAAATAACAATTAGTTCATTTGGTTTGCAAATTCAAAGCCAAAAACGACCAAATAAACTGGAAAACCAACTAAGCTGACTAATTTCAGTTAACTAGGTACAATTCACTTCAGTTTAATCGGTTGACCCATTTTGTTCTCACCCCTACTCTTTTCTACTTATGGTTAAAAGTGATTTATTTATGAATTGGTTTGAGGAGACAAGATGTAGTTAAGATAGAGAGAAGTAAGCATGGTAACGGTACCTGGATACTGCAATCACGCTCACCAAAGTGAACAACATTACCATATTTATCTGCAAGAACCTGCAAAACCATAAAAATAGTGAGAGAAAATAAAAAACTTGCACGTAGTCTATACTCTAGCAGAGAATATGAAGTACAAGGCAGTACAGCTTAACCATAGGTCAGTACCCAATTAATGCCATAAGTCTTCCAACAGACAAGGCCATCAATGATAGCAGAAGAAATAAAAACATTTCTCCCAGAACATGTTACATATTACAAATTATATAACGTTACCAAGAAAACATCCTAGCCATAACAGAGCACAAAGCATTCTAGTTCTCCAGAATTACATTCCTAAGAGTAGTTTCAGCTCATGAAGAGATGGGAAATTATACAAGCAAGGAGTAATTACCTGGAACTCAATGTGCCTAGGATTTTGTATGTACTTCTCCAAATAAACTCCATCATTTCCAAATGCAGCAGCAGCTTCACCTTTGGCTTGCTGTAAGATGCAGAAGACAAATAAAAACTGAGTACATACATTTCATTTAGATATTGCATACTCCAATCTTTTTGAATAACATTAATTTATTAATTCATGAGATCTAACTAGTATTTTATGATATACATGTAAATAAGCTGAAATTTTCATGTCATAAGTATATAAAATATTGTTTTGAGAATTGATGCAAAATGTCAAAAAGTCTTGAGTAATTATTTAGTAGAACAAAGAAACATTCCAGAGAAAACAAATGTTCTTTCTAATTAGTAAATGAAATCTAGAAGAGATGTGATAGGCTTAGAAGCACTAAAGATTTGAGAAAACAATATTTAATGTTACTAGGGTTTCCGTGTGTGTGTGTGTGTGTGTGTGTGTGTGAGAGAGAGAGAGAGAGAGGGGGAGGGATGGAGGGAGGGAGGGAGGGAGAGGGAGAGATAGAGTGAAAGAGAGAGCTAAGTTCTTTTTTTTTCTTTTACTTTGCTGTCTTCCAGTGGCTTTTAGGTTTGCTTCCTTCACGAGTAGCAAAATACTGCCTAGTGACTTTAACCATTCCTAACAAGGGGATTTGGGCCTATAGGACAAGATTGCTAAATACCATTCTTAAAATGAAGGCATTCTTTACTGAGTCCTTTAGTTTGGTGGTATGACAGGAGTCCACATAAGGTAAAAAGAAAAGAGAAGTCACGACTCATGAGCCAAATGTAATTGACATGATTAAATAAATGACACACAACTAAAAGGTTCTAAAGGGAGAAATGTCAACTAAAATAAGAGCAATTGATATTTGAAGTAATACCTGTAGTAACTTCACAAACTCATCAGGTTCTTTAGCAAGACGCATTCCACGCCCTCCACCACCAGCTGTGGCCTTGAATAAAAAAGAAACAACAAATCATGTAAATTATTAAAAGGTTACTGGATAAGACAAATTTCAATGCAGCTTCACAAACAACAATATCCTCTTGGCATTCAAAAATCATATTTCACAGCTTCATTTTGGCAGTAAATGTCAGTAAAAGAATGCAAGATTCTTGCTGCATCTTTTAATAGAGAAACACAACTGAACCACTAAAATGCCTTGCAACAATTAAATCCTAATTATGTTCAAAAACTGATCAATAAGAGGTCAGATTTTGCAATGATTTTAAAGAAGTTACAACCTGAGCAAAAGTGAGGTTTGTCAACTCTATGAGTGGAAAGGATTCAAAAACCAAGAAAATCTTTTTCTAACGAAAAAAATGATCTCTGCTTTACATGGATGTCAATTCTCCTATGAACAAGTCTGAAATAATTTTAGGGTTTCAGGTTGCTTTTCTGACAACATGCATATCCAGTAGATCTGTTTCCATTTGAACAGTTAATTGAATAAAAAGGAAAAAATAACTGGAAAACAAAACAATTTTTCTAAACAAAATCTATGTTAGCTAGAAAAATGTCAAATTTCCATGTTCAGACAATAACTTATACTGATAATAGACCATATGTTGATTGTTATTGTTAGAGAGCAGAATAATCACCTTGATCATCACAGGAAAGCCAATCTCATGTGCTAGCTTGATTGCTTCCTCTGTACTCTATGATAAACAGAAAGTTAACCATGGAACTGCAAATTGACCGTATAAATGCTATGTTTGAAGTTTCATATACTGATACAAACAATTCACGAAATATAATACCTGTAACAAACCATCACTTCCAGGAACAGTAGGAACACCTGCATTCTTCATTGTTTCTCGGGCAGTTGATTTGTCACCCATAACACGAATACTGTCAGGCTGCCAAAGCATACCAAGATTCATTCTTCGAATTAGGAACGAGGATGAGAAAAAAACCAAAAGGAATACAAGCTAGAAGAATGGGCTAAAAGAATAACAACAGTGTCTACTTTAAGACCATCACATACATAAACTTAGTCATTCACTATGCATTTTAATACCAACACGAATTAAAAGGGAAAAAAAATCTAGCCACAAAAAAGGATACCATGTCTAGTGATCTGCTTGCAACAGATAATTCATTTTGTATTGGTCAATTTTGATTAAAAGAGACTAAAATAAACGCAAAAAAGCCATAAGATTCTGCCAAACATCAGTCCTCCAAGCCAATGTAATGTTCTATATCAAAAACACCAGAAGTGAAAATGCAGGGTAAAAAAATTGGCAGCAAAGCAAACAGCAACAGATTAAAAAAGAAAAAGGATGTATCCTCTCATAAAAGATTTATGAACTGCATGTAAACATAACTAACTGAAATGTGTAGTGATACGTTTAGAGCAAAATTTGCTTTTAGTATCCATTTCAAACCTGAAAACACTTCTATATTCTGGAAACTCCTTAGTAAGCATAGAGTTAATGTCATTATAAGGTATCATTTTAGTACCAAACTAAGGTTCATCGGCCTCATTAGAAAGAGCAGGTTGCAATTCTATATATCAATATCTTATCCATCATACAGACAAAGTATTATTCACATTCATTAACTCTGAACATGAAAAGCCACACTGAACTAGTTATTCCAATTAATTAGAAAAATAATAAACGAATTAATAGTTGAGTACTTACATTAGGCCCAATAAAGTTGATTCTGTGATCTCTGCACATTTCCACAAAAACTGCATTTTCAGCAAGGAAACCATATCCCGGATGAAGCATAGTACAATTACGGCTAAGTGCAGCAGATAGGACATTTGGTATCAATAAATACCTGAACAAAGACAGTTCAACATAAAAATTATGCTGTTATCACAGATAAAACTGAATAAATGCATAAATTAGGAAGTAAGAATGCAAAATTTCACAGTAAACATCGTTGGAAGAAGCTAAGACAATTATTATAAAAGCTGATTAAAACCCATAGAGGCTTAAGTTATGACTACGCACGATTGACTGCTAGGTGCTTCCCCTATGCAAACTGATTCATCAGCCAATTTTACATGAAGTGCATCCTTATCTATGGTTGAGTAAACAGCAACACAAGGTATTCCCATCTCATGAGCAGTTCGGATTACCCGAACAGCGATTTCTCCTCTATTTGCCACCAGGATTTTCTCAGAACGGCATGTGGCACCGAGGGCTCCTCCACGTTTAATGGATTTACATCTAACTTGGGTTACCTGAGCTTTCTGCCTAGGAAAGTTGATCCAGCTTCCCACCTTAAAGGTACATTGGAAACTCCTACTACTTGTATTTCTCCGCAAGAATAAGCCCTTCAATTGGAAAACAATAACATTAAAACACTTGAAAATAAAAGGAAGGCATGTCTAGGCTTAACAACATCTGAAAAGATTGGAGCTTTAGCAGAATGGAATCCAGGAAAGTAGACCCAAATTTCCAAAACCATACAGAAGAAAGAATGAAATCAAGTTCTTTAGAGAAACCATTTAAGCATCCACCAGAAGGAACAAAATGAAGGTTAAAAAACAGAAAAATCTGATTCCAAAGAGCAGAGAAATTTACAGGCGGTGAGGTGACGGATTTGCACATAGTCATGGAAGAACCGAATGCCATAGCGACAAATGCCTGAAATAACAAAAACCCATTTAAGCCACAGTCAGCGCACAACATAGCTAAGCATCAGAACACAGAGAAGGAAAGCAAGAAAGAAAGATACCAAAGAATATGAGGTGAAGAAGAATGAGAGAATGAGGTGAAGTGAAAGAGAGAGTGAGTGGTAAGGGAATGGAGAAAAGTAGAGAGACTGATATGGCGAAGAAGTCGATGGAAACGAGGCTTAGAGTTACTGTCAGTACTTGATCGATTTCTCCGCCTAAAATGGTTGGGGACATCAGCCCACACCTCCCTATGCTTGACTTTTCCCTACGGTTACTTTCTATGCGGTTCTATCTGTCTTCCAATCCACGTTTACATTTGCACCCAATTGTCCCCACCAAATTGTCATGCAGATGACCAACCCACGCCACAACCACAATTACCGCATTCACGATCTTTCTCATGGAACAAAAAATTTGATTACTTAATTACATTTGAGACTAAATTAAATAGATTGAGAATTGTCATGAGATTATGTTGTAGATAAAAAATATAGGGTCCTTAATATGTGAAATTGGATTTTGATCTAATGTTAGATATGAAAAAATATGAGTATCTAGGATATTTGACTAAAATGAATAAAGGGAAAAATATATTGGCTATGTATTTTAATGTGAATGGGATGTGAACGGACGTTATTTTACAATTGAATTATTGAACATAGCTAAAGATGCCGAGTCGTCGCGGGAGAAGGGAAAGACGAGTGACGAAAACTCAATTTTTACTTTTATGATTTGAGTTCATTATACATGTATACATGTTTGTTGCAAGTTAGCTATTGAGGTAAGCTTATAGTTGTCGTATGAATTGATTCGTATTTGATGATAATATGTCGAGAACTGAATTGAGATGTGCATAACATAAACGAACATATTATGAACTCGCTAAATGATTCGTGATACAAAATGATGATGAAAATGGTATGAACTATGATATGTGATCTTGAATATATATATGGATTGATTTGTTGATTACACTATTAACTGTCTTGGGCAAAATTAGATATAGTTGGCATGCCATAAGATTAGATTGTGTACGGGTTAAAAGTTATATACCGATGAGCGTTGGGCACAAATTACTTCAAACGTTTCGATGAGTGATGGACACACATTTTTTTCAATTATACAAATCAGAACTAGGTGTAAATCATACTTCGGACATTTTAATGAGGCATTGGGTGTCATACTAGTGTAATGGTCGGATTGTAACACCCCTTACCTATATCTGACGCCGGGATAGGGTACGAGGCATTACCGGACTTATTCACAAGCTAACATTCAAAATCGAGACATAAATTTCCACTCAAATTTAAAACTTTTGAAAATCATTCATATCGTCCCTAGAACGAGCCTACGAGGCCTAAAACATGCATCGAAAATGATTCGGGACTAACCCGAGAACTTTGGAAACTTTTGGAGAACTTAGAAAATTTTTCATGAAAAAGGGGTCACACGCCCGTGTACCCCTAAAGCATGCCCGTGTCTTCCACCCGTGGTCGACACTGACTAAACTCACACGGTCATGGCATGCCCGTGGTCTTGGCCCGTGTGTAAAACCTTAGCATTCTGACTTCTCCACACGACCTATACACATGCCCGTGTACCCTAACCGTGTGGTGATTTAAATCTTAAGTACAAGGTGCAGACTTCACACGGCCTAGGTGCACGCCTATGTGCTAGCCGTGCCTCCCACACGGCCTAGATCCATGCCCGTGTGTCTACTTATGTGGTCAATTGGTAGGCTATATACCAAGCCATTACCACCCTAAAATGTACACATACATACTTCCATTCAAAAACATTACAACTCCTATTCCATAAGCAAGTCTAAGGACCCATTCCAACATACAAAATAATTAAAAGGATAAACACTTCATGAATTCCATCTTTATTAAGCAAAAGAATTTCTCAAGTATTTGCCTAATTCATAAGGCCATTTACAAAATAAATTTTACAAACTTATAGCCAACACTTTGACCAACAATTACAACTTAACAAAATACTCAAGTCTTATACATGCCATATTCAAAATAAGTCTAAAATTGTTATACCAAAGTGTTGTCGATAGCGTGATTTATGAACTCCTGCTTCCACGATCCTCGAGTTACCTTGTCAATACTGTAAGAAAGAAGGGAAATGAAAACGGGGTAAGCATAAAGCTTAGTAAGTTGCATGAAAATAACTAGCAATAATAATGCTCATAAAATAATCCATCCACTGTATTAGCTAACCGTACACAAGTCAAGGTTTCTTGACAATACTCACTTCTAGTTACCCTTATCTACACATTTCGTGCCATGTATCGAAACTGACTCCTCGTGACTCATTCACGAGTAACGATATTCACTCATTCACATGACTTAAATATTCTTCACATTTCCACTTCTAAATTCATCTTCTTATCCCACTACTCACAATGGATAACCAAATACGTGCGTTTATCATCAGTACTGTAAGTATAAAGGCATTGCCACATCCTCGAGGTGGTCTTACATGGAGTCTCCCCTAGATGCCAATGACATGTCCGGGACATGGTCTTATATGAAATTACTTCTCTTGTATCGATGCCATATCCCAGATATGGTCTTATACGATTTCCATATTCATTACCGAAGCCATATCCCAGATATGGTCTTATACGGGATTACCTTTTATGTATCGTTGCCATATCCCGGATATGGTCTTATACGAGATTTCAACTCGATGCGAGGCCATGTCCCGGACATGGTCTTATACGGGACTTTATCTATTTCATATCTCAATGATGTCATTTCTCTAATCAATATGGCCCATTAAGACTTCATCATCTCATTTATTAATAAAATGACAAGCATTTCTCAACATGCTAATAAAAATGTTGTTTAAATCACATACAATTACCTTGATTTCGAAATGAGCTAACTCGTCGGTTTAGTCCAGGACTTTGTTCTTTCTCCGATCAAGGCGGGTCATCGGTTCTTCTTGCTCTATAATAGTAATTTAGCTCATATTAATCATTATAATAATAAAAGCATTTAAAAAATCTTATTTAGGCAAAATTACTATTTTGCCCCTATACCTTGGGCAGAATAACCATTTTGCCCTTAGGCTCGGAAATTAATTCTAATCACATTTCTACCTTCAACAAGCCTAGGTGAAAATTTAATACTCTTATAGCTATCATCAAAACTCAACATTTCACATAATTACTACAATTTTGTAACCTTTTCACCAAGGTCCAAATTAGGTGTTTCCAAGACATCTTTCACAAAAGTTGTTCATCTAACAACTAAGGCTCCACTTCTTCCATAAAAATGTAGGAAATAACTAAGATAGTTCTCATGGTAGAACTCTAAACTTTTCACAATATTGCACAATAGTCCCCTCATTTGAAAGCTTAAGCTTTGGGGGTCTCAAAAGTACAACTATTTTCAAGAAAAGGTCACTAGAACACTTACTTGAATGGAAGAGAGCTTGCTGAAATTTTTAAAGCTTTCTACCCCTTATTTGCTACTTATTTTCGGTGGAAGAGATAAGCAAGAAAGATGGATATCATCTTTTCTTTATTTTATTATTATTAGTCAAATTAGCCACCAACTATCAACAACTTTGACCAATTTAGACACAATTTTGTCTCCTATGGCCGGCCATGCTATCTCTAAGGGCCTAATTACCTTTTAAAGACCCCCCAATTAATAATCTATGGCTATTTGGCACCTTTAGCTAATAGAATGGAACTTTCACTCTTTATGCGATTTAGTCCTTTTTCACGATTAAACACGAAATCGCTAAAATTAAGGCACCAAAATTTTCATGCACCTGTACTATCATGGTCTAACTCATAATATAACATGAAAATAAATTTCTCAAATCTCAGATTAATGATCCCGAGATCACTATTCTGGTTAGCCCCTAAATCGGGCCGTTATACGGATGATCTGTGTATCAATCCTAAATCCGTGTTTAGTTAATAGGGATTATAAAATACGAACTTGATAAATGATATTTGAATTGAAAAGATTATATGAATTGGTATTACATGTGCTTATATGTGAAATGTGACTAAAGACAGTAGGGAAAGATCACGCAAAACAATTTATACAAATATGGAAGGTCGACATGGAAACAAAACGAATCATTAAATTCAATATGGAAATAGGATAATGAAATAACTAAATGGCATAAGTTGAAATGGAAATAAATGTATTATTGTTAGTAGAAAGTAATACATAATACGTTATATTTATTTGCCAATTGTGATAGTGCATGAATCGGTACATATGACATGAATAGGTGAATTTGAAATGATTGAAACTTGAACATGTATTGACAGGGGCGAAGCCAGGGGGCTGGCATGGGCCCCGATTCCTCTAAAATATAAAATTACTATTTAAACCCTTAAATTTTTAAAAATTTTAAATTAGTAAAGGTAAAATTACACTTTGACCCCCTAAAATTATAAAAATTCGATTTAATCCTTTACAAATTATAAATATATAAACTATAAAAAATTAAAATTTCATCCGGCCCCCTAAAAAATTGTTCTGGCTTTGCCCCTGTGTATTGATTATATTTTTTTATCATGTTAATGTTTTCATTTATATGACATGAACCACGAAAATACTATTTTATTGTTTAATGTACGGTTTGTTTATTCCATGAGCAAGTATTAGTAGATCTTGGAGACTCGAGGAGTGAACAACATCCAAACCACAACTCTCGATTTTGCCATCTCATCTAACCCTTGTGATTAATAGGGGACTTTTTTTTATCTTATGTCTTCTAATTTTTATTGTTTATTAGGAAAGATTAGACCTGCTCAAGGGTCGGGCCCAAAGGCCTTCCCAAAATAGGGAGGGTTTGGGCAAAAATACAGGCCCGAAAAATGGGCTTGGGCAAAAAAATGCTCGTTTAAAAAATGGGTCGGGCCTCGGGTAAGGCATTTTGGGCTCGAGCTCGGCCGAATTCACTAAAGGACAAAAATATGTTTTTTAATATTATTTTATTGTTGTTTTCTCCTTATTTTGTTACCATTTTACTATTATGTTGCTACTATTTTATTGTTATTATTTGGATATTGTATAAAACTTATTTTATTATTAATTTTGTTATTATTTTAAAGACATTTGTTAAGTTTGTTATTATTTTAGAGACATTTGCTTATTAAGTTGCATCTATCTTAGTGTTATTTAAGTATATATATTTTTAAAATTTATTTTCAATTTGTTGAGAAATATTTATTTTGATGTTTTAGTATTTCGATGTATTATATATATTTTAAAATTATATAAAAATTAAAATTAGTGGGTAGAGTCGGTCCGGTTTTAACACTTTTATTTGGTCTTGAACAAAATTAAGCCCATTTTGGACCGAGCGAGCCAGGCCTAGCAAACGGGTTTAAATTTTTAGTTGAACCCAGCCCATGCACACCTCTAAGAAAGATACACCATTTTATTTTGGCTTAGTTCAACAAGAAGTACCTAAACCATTAGGTCTGATTAAGTTAGGTATCTAAACTATTTTTTGGTTGATCTTGATACCTAAACTTTGATTCTACTACAAAAGTTGGTTCCTGCTATTAGTGCTGTTAAAATAGAACATGTCAGCTAATCAAATTTTGCTATGTCATTATTTCATTAAAATATAATTAAATAAAAAAATTATATAAATAAAAATGATTAAATTAATATTAAATAAAATAAAAAAATTACCTCTCATCTCCTTCTCACCCCGTCCATTGCCTCCCCTCAGCTCTATTCCTCTCACTCTCGCTCTCTCTTACTCCGCTCGCTATTATTTAATTATATTTTAATGAGATGATGACATGATGAAATTTGATTGGCTAACATGTTTGCTGAAACCATTTTTTGGAAAAAAAAAATGGGAATCGACTGTGGTTTTGAAAACGAAAAAAGACAGGGAGTCGCCACCAATCCTTTTTGATGAGGTGTGATCGGGTCACCTCGTAAAACGGTTGTTTTTAATAAACATTTTGATTTATCAAAATAACAATTTTGATCTACGAAACTCGAAAAATGGGTTTGGGAGTCGGTTACGTGCGAGGAAGGGTTAACACCCTCGTCACGTCCAAAATTGGTACCAAATTGATTAATTAGTGTCTTGATGTCGGAAATTTGAAAAGATTTTAAAATACGAATCCTTTAGAAAATGTTTGGATAATTTGGGTGAAATTCGATATTTCCTTGTTCCGAGAGGATACAAACATCACATCCAGCACGTTAGGACACGATATTTTAAATCTTCGTGATCAAAGTTATCACATGATTTACGAAACTTATTAAAAGGATGTTTAGTTATTTAGTCAAACGGAAAATCGCAACCTAGCACGTTAGGGCACTATTCCCCGAATTTCTAAACTCAAAACATTGCCTTATTTAAAAATCTTTGGATGGGATATAATACTCTCGCAAGATGTGTTTTGTTTAATAAGGTTAAACTCAGAAAATAAATATGGATGTTTGAGTTAAAAAATGAGATTTCTTTGTTCGAAAGGATATAAACATCACATTCAAAGACGTTAGGACACGATGTTTTAATCTTTCGTAATCAAAGTCATCTCATAATTTACGAAATTTATTTAAAGGATGTTAGGTTATTGAATTAAACGGAAAATCGCGACCCAGCACGTTAGGGCACTATTCCCCGAATTTTTAAATACAAAACATTGTCTTATTTTTAAAAACTTTTAGATGAAATATGATAATTTTACGAATGTATTTTGCTTAATAATATAATATGAAACCGAGAAAATAAATATAGATATAAATATAGTATATATAATAAAATAATAATAATAATAATAATAATAATATCAAATAATAGTAATAATAATAGTATGGCCATAAAGTAATAATAATAGGAATGATAGTAATAATAAATATAATAAAGACAATAATATGCAAAACAATAGTAAAACACAAAAAAACATAAAATAAGTAAATAAATAAATAAAATGGTGATAGTGATAATAAAATAATGATAATAATAATAGATAATAATAATAAAAAATATATAGATATATATAGAAATAGTGATATAGCAATAGTAATAATAAAACAATAATAATAAATAATCAATAGTAGAAAATAAAAATATTAAATAATAATAATGATAAAATTGCAAATTAATTAAAAATGTGCTAAATTGCATTAAAAAACGGAAGTTTTTGGACAAATTATATAAAATAAATAATAAAAGGGCTGAACTGAAACGCGCGCGAAATGGCAAGGGACTAACAAGAGAAATATCCCTGGTCTTTTGTAAGCAGCGTTTTGGGCCAAACTGAAGGATTAAATTGAAAATGGAATAAAATAGACGGGGAAAAATTTAAAAGAAAGAAAAAATAGATTTTAAATCATTTAAAAAGTGGAAGGACCAAATGGGCAATTAGACCAAAAGCGAAAACACGCGGATCCGAGGAGGTCGGGTGGTTTGGCCAAACGACACCATTTTGGGCGTTAAAACCGACCCAAAACGACGTCGTTTTGAGAGGCTATTTAAGGCCCAAATTTCGAAAAAATCATTTGTCACTGCTTTAAGAAAAAATTTTAACCCTTCTCTTTTTTTTTTTCTCTGCAGTTGAAGGAGAGGGATTAAGCACCACCCGATCGTCGTTCTCCGTCATGGCAAACCACAAGCCTGATGGTAGAAAAAGGTAAAGTTTTTTTTTTACTCTTTTTTTATTAGACTAATGTTTGTATATATATGTATATGTATATGTATATTAAAAAAGAAGGGGTGAAAAAAGGGTTCGAAAATAATAAAAATTTCACCTTTCTCGACTTCTATTTTAGCCTTTTAGATTTTCTTTTGCGTTTTTGATGCCAACTAGTTTCTGATCTTTGCTTTGTTGCTTGAATCTATTTATTTTATTTTTTATCATGAAAAAAAAGTCCCTTACAATCGGTTCCTCGATGGCTTATATAGCCATCTTTTTACAACTTTTTTCTTTGCTTTACATCACTTACATTTTAATGCTGCAGTTTGGGCGGTGTTGGGCGGTGGACAAGACCACGGTGGCAGGCAAGTGGTGGTAACAGTTAGGTCAGAAGACCCTAGGTGCGGCGCACCTAGGGTTAGAAAATTCTAGTTTTGGGTTTGGGCTTCTGAATTGGGTTTAGTTTGTTTGGTTTAATGTTTTTGGGTCTGCTGATAAATTTTGGGTATTGGATTGTGAAATGGGCCATTCGTTTTTGGGTCCCGGGCAAAATTTGGGTTTACAGCTGCTCCTCTTTGCTTGTTGTCCTGTAACGAGAACGAAACAAAGACTTTAAAAGGACCAATTTTGCCCGATTTTGCTGAGTCTCGCTCATTTTCTTCAGGTAGTCTCATTCTAGTCCACCACATCTTGTTGCTTGGATCCACTCCACTGCTACTTCAGAGAGATAGGACTTGTAGCTTTAATCCGCTCTACTCAATCTTCTCTGCTTCAAAGAGATAAGGATTGATCCTCATTGTTAACTCAGGGAGACGGGATTTGTAATCTCAACCTACTCCATGAAAACTTCAAGGAAATAAGAATTCAGGGAGAAGAGATTTGTAATCTCCATCTTCTCTACTGAAACTTCAAAGAAATAAGAATTTATCCTCATTGTTAACTCAGGGAGACGAGATTTGTAATCTTAACCTACTCCACGGGAACTTCGAGAAAGTAAGAATTCAGGGAAAAGAGATTCGTAATCTCCATCTTCTCTACTGGAACTTCAAAGAAATAAGGATCTAACCTCATTGTTAACTCAGGGAGACGGGATTTGTAATCTCAACCTACTCCACGGAAACTTTGAGGAAATAAGAATTCAGGAAGAAGAGATTCGTAATCACCATATTCTCTACTGAATCTTCAAAGAAATAAGAATTTATCCTCATTGTTAACTCAAGGAGACGGGATTTGTAATCTCAACCTACTCCACGGGAACTTCGAGGAAATAAGAATTCAGGGAGAAGAGATTCGTAATCTCTATCTTCTCTACTGAAACTTTAAAGAAATAAGAATTTATCCTCATTGTTAACTCAGGGGACGGGATTTGTAATCTCAACCTACTCCACGGGAACTTCGAGGAAATAAGAATTCAGGAAGAAGAGATTCGTAATCACCATATTCTCTACTGAATCTTCAAAGAAATAAGAATTTATCCTCATTGTTAACTCAAGGAGACGGGATTTGTAATCTCAACCTACTCCACGGGAACTTTGAGGAAATAAGAATTCAGGGAGAAGAGATTCGTAATCTCTATCTTCTCTACTGAAACTTCAAAGAAATAAGAATTTATCCTCATTGTTAACTCAGGGAGACGGGATTTGTAAACTCAACCTACTCCATGGGAACTTCGAGGAAATAAGAATTCTTGAACTTTCTAATTTGCTTCCTTACTATCTCAAGAAGACTTCAATCTTCAGTCTGCTCCACTATCATCTCTAGGGAACAAAATCTAAACTTTCCAATTTGCTTCCTTACTATCTTCAGGAAGACTTCAATCTTCAGTCTGCTCCACTATCATCTCTAGGGAACAAAATCTGAACTTTCCAATTTTGCTTCTTTGCTATGTTCAGGAAGACTTCAATCTTCAGTCTGCTCCACTATAATCTCGAGGGAACAAAATCTGAACTTCAATATTGCTACACCATTCTTTGAGGAACCTGTCCTGTAGAATTAATTTTATGTGCTTATGCTTATGCAAATGATGAGGATGCTATGATCGGAATGACTCAAAGCCTCCTAACTACATGTGTTATGGACGACACTTGCATGAATGCAGAATGTCATGAGAATAATCTTTTTACAATGATTAGGATGCAATGATCAGAATAAGTTGAATGCTCCTAACTAAACGTGCTTTAAATGATGATGTATGAATGCAAAATGAAATGATCCCTTTTTAAATGATTAGGGTCGTCATGACTCGTAGTTCATTAAGGTTCTATCACTGATGCGTTATCATGCTTTTTTGTTCAGCTGGTATCTTTGACAAAAAATCCAAAGAAACGATCATATTCCGCTCAGCAAGCTTGCCCCGTTGTAATTTCATAGTCCCTTCCACTGTACCTTCTGGGACATAAAGTTTGTACCTCCCACTGCAACTTCAGGAGAATAACATTTGGTTTATTCTGTCCATCCTGCTGTAACTCTAAAGTATAGGATCAATTTGATCCGTTACACCATTCACTGGGTGTAATGACTAGATGTATATGCCTGATATTTGGATGAATGCAGAGTATCATTTTTCTTTTCCCGAGAATGATCCCCTTGTACAGTTGGGTTGACATTACTCATTATTCGCCAAGGTTGTATCACTAATGAAACGTCTTGTCTTTTTGTTCCACCGAAAAAAGTCCAAAGAGGTAATCATCTTTCTCCAATATTTCCAAAACTTAGGCTTGGGGAGTTCTAAACAACAGTTCTGTTTTTGGTTCTTGTACTATTTAGAAGCTTCCGGAGTACTATGCGAAACTCCTTTTATGAAAGTATTATTAGTCCGCTAATTGACATTTCAATGTAAAATGCTTGAAAAAGATCATAGCAATGGATGAAATGGAAATTTATTGGGAGCATAGCTCGAAACAAACAAGTTGATCACAGCTAGCAAATACAATGAAGAAGAAAATTTATTGGTAGTGTACTTTGAAATGAATAACCACAAATGGGTAAAATGAAAACTAGGTGCCCAGGATATCGCGACTGAGCTTCTCATTCAAACTTCTTGAGGACCATTTTAAGCTCAATATGTGTTTAGGGGATCCGAGTACTTTATCGATGCCCCAAGACGTACCATATTTCTTCACTGTTAATTCAAGCGTAGCAAGGCTACTGTGTTATGGCCTAAATTCAAGGTTATCGGAATAATGGTTTCGCAACCATAAATCCGATTTAAATAGAAATTTATTTCAATATATTTGCATGAATATTTATATGATAGGAAATATTTTATAAATATTTATAAAATGTTAGTAATGTAGTATTAAATTTTCGTTAGAAAATTTTATCGTTTAGGTAGGAAATTAAATAAAAGGACTAGATTGAAATGAAAGTAAAAGTTAAATTATAGATTAAAAGAAATTATGAAGGACCAAAATGGCAATTATACCATTTTGTAAAGTTGTGGCGGTTTTAAGTATGAAAATCTGAGATTTTTTTAAAGTATATTATTATATTATTATATTATATATTATATTATTATATTATTATATATATATAAACAAACTAAAGGAAACAGAGTTAGAAACAGAGAGTAAAGACGAAACAGAGAAAGAAAAGAGAAAAGAAAGAAGAAAAGGAAAAATAGAAAGTTTGAAGCTTGGAGTTTAATTTGGTAAGTTAATTTAGTCCTTTTCTTTTAATTTTGATGCTTTATAAGTTTTAGAACAAAGTTTTGATGAATTTAAGTTGAAGTTTTGAAGTTTTAGAGTTTTGAATATAGCATATGATGAATAAAATGATGAATTAGTGGTTTAATTGAAAGGATTTGGAGTTAGAATTGGATAAAGGACTTAATTGTAAAACAAGCTATAAGAAAACAGTTTTGGGACAGCAGCAGTAGAGTAAGTTTGAAAATTCACCAAAAATCGTAGAAGTGGAATTAGAAGTTGAGTGAGATATGAAATTAAAGCTTATTGAGTCTATTTTCATATGAAAGAAACAGGGAAAGAAAAGAAGTTCTGTATTTTGAGATATTTAGATTTTTGTAAGACTGGTTCAGAATGAATTCAGGTTCCCCTGTTTTAAATTTATAAAATCATCAAAAATTGGATAAAAATAATTAGGGGCTTAAATTTGTATGTTTAGAATTCTTAATGAGTCTATTTTCAATAGAAATAAACGGGAACATCATTCGAATCCTGTATGAAGAGATAATTAATTTTTAGTGAAGAAGGGTCAGAACTGTCAAACAGCAGAACAGGGGTAATTTTAAAGAATAAACTGTACTTATGGGATAAACCAAAAATTATAAAAATTTTATGGGAAGAAGATATGTGAGTATAGTTTCAGGGAAAATTAACAGATCTAAATTTTAAGTTCTGTAGCTCAAGATAAAAATAATTTAGTGACTATGACTCAAGTAGATAGTTTTGAATGAACTAAAAATAATAATAGAATTATAGAAAATACTACATGTGAACATGAAATGTATTGAATTGATGATTGAATTTATTTATTTAGATTCGGAAAACTCAAATACGAAGCTAGATCGAGGAAAGGAAAAAGTCCCGGATTAGTAGATTTTGTGTACGAACAAGTATCGAGGTAAGTCCATGTAACTTGAATTATCTTCTTAAATACTTGAAAAGTATGTTATTGATGTGAATATAATTTGAATGTTCATTGTATGAAAATTGATGAAACATTGATATATTTGATAAAAGGGAAGAAATCGGTTGAATGAAATGAAAATTGATGGATCTCTGAAAAGGAATTGACGGTAAAAGGATCTAGCCAGACGGGTGATCCTATCTTGATATAGCCCTCCGAAGAATATGTGGAAAATGGATTTAGCCGGACGGGTAATCCGAATTAGGGTCAATTTAGCTTTGGATGGTAATTGGATCAAGCTCATTAGAGTAATTGTCGTTGCGAGGATTTAGCTTTTGGTGGTAATCCCGACAATACTCTATGAGTTTATATTCTGAGGATTTAGCTCGGACCGGTAATCCTCCTGTAAGGATGAGGTTCAGGAGTGTGCTCTCGAAATGGAAATGTGCGCACATGAACATGAATTGACGGACTGGATTGTACACTAAAAGTGTACTTCGAAAATCCATCAAATTCGAGTAATTCAACAGGATAAATATGGAAATATAACAAAGAAATGGAAATCATGGTATTGATGAGCTCATCAATCATAGTATTTATATTATTGATATATGGAAATTATTGGACTGACTTGAATGTTGAGTTTGTGAATGTTAGGGTAATAATGCATTGAATGGGTATATGAATGTTTATTACTTGTATTGAAAATATTGGGTAAGTATAATTCTTGTTACATGGATTTACTAAGCACAAAGTGCTTACCCTGTTTCCTTTTTCCCTGTTTTGTAGTGTTAATAGCTCAGAGGTCGGATTCGGTCAAAGACACATCACACTATCAACACCAAGATTTCGGTATTTAAAGAAACTTTATTTTGGAAATAAATGGCATGTATAAGCTAATAAAGTAAATGTTAATATGAAATGAATGTAAGGTCAGCCATTGGTATGGCTAACAAATTCTGATGATGTTATCTTATAAATATGCATAAATTTATTTTGAAAATATGTTGAATTGGAATGGTCTCGGTTTAGACTTTGCAGGAAAAGCTAGATATTTATAAATGGGTTATATTGAGTAAAAAAAATCGTAAACTCCGCTAATGCCTCATATCCTATTCGACAACGAATACGGGTAGGGAGTGTTACATTTATTGGTATCGAGCTACGGTTTAGCGGTTCTAGACGTACATAGCAAATCTGAATTAGCTATACATGCCATTTAAATTATTATCGATAGCATGATATCTCAATAAAACAATAATAATAATAAATAATCAATAGTAGGAAATAAAATATTAAATAATAATAATGGTAAAAATTGCAAAATAATTAAAATGGGCTAAATTGCATTAAAAACGGAAGTTTTTGGACAAATTATATAAAATAAATAATAAAGGGTTGAACTGAAACGCGAAATGGCAAGGACTAACAGGATAAATATCCCCGGTCTTTTGTATGCATGCTGTTTTGGGCCAAAATCAAGGATTAAATTGAAAATGGAATAAAATAGACGGGCAAAATTTAAAAGAAAGAAAAATGGATTTTAAATCATTTAAAAAGTGGAAAGACCTAATGGGCAATTAGACCCAAAAGCGAAAACACGCGGATCCCGAGGCGGTCGGGTCCGTTCAGAGTTTGGCCAAAACGACACCATTTTAAGTTGAAACCAAATTTCAAAACGACGCCGCTTTGAGAGGCTATTTAAGGCCCAAATTTAAAAAAATCATTTGTCACCGCTTAAGAAAAAATTTTAACCCTTCTCTTGTTTTTTTTCTCGCAGGTTGAAGAGAAAGGGGATTCCAGCACCACCCGATCGTCGTTCTCCGTCACACGGCCACCATAGACGGCCTGTGGTAAAAAGGTAAAGTTTTTCTTTTTACTCTTTTTTATTAGACTAATGTTTGTATATATATGTATATGTATATGTATATTAAAAGAGAAGGGTGAAAAAAAGGGTTCAAAATAATAAAATTTCACCTTCTCGACTTGCTTTTAGCCTTTTAGATTTTCTTTTATGCTTTTGATGCCAACTAGTTTCGATCTTTGTTTTGTTGCTTGAATCTATTTATTTTATTTTTATCATAAAAAAAGTCCCTTATAATCGGTTCTCGATGGCTTATATAGCCATCTTTTACAACTTTTTCTTTGCTTTCATTACTACATTTTAATGCCTGCAGTTTGGGCGGTGTTGGCGGTGGACAAGACCACGGTGGGTGCAAGTGGTGGTAACAAATAGAGAAGACCCTAGGTGCGCACCTAGGGTTAGAAAATTCTAGTTTTGGGTTTGGGCTTCAATTGGGTTTAGTTTGTTTGGTTTAATGTTTTGGGTCCGCTAATAAATTTTGGGTATTGGATTGTGAAATGGGCCATTCGTTTTTGGGTCCTCGCAAAATTTGGGTTCTACCTGCCCTCTTTGCTTGTTGTCCTGTAACGAGAACGAAGCGAAGACTTTAAAAGGACCAATTTTGCCCGATTTTGCTGAGCCTCGCTCATTTTCTTCAGGTAGTCTCATTCTAGTCCACCACATCTTGTTGCTTTGATCCACTCCACTGCTACTTCAGAGAGATAGGACTTGTAGCTTTAATCCGCTCTACTCAATCTTCTCTGCTTCAAAGAGATAAGAATTGATCCTCATTGTTAATTTAGGGAGACGGGATTTGTAATCTCAACCTACTCCATGAAAACTTCGAGGAAATAAGAATTCAGGGAGAAGAGATTCGTAATCTCTATCTTCTCTACTAAAACTTCAAAGAAATAAGAATTTATCCTCATTGTTAACTCAGGGAGACGGGATTTGTAATTCTCAACCTACTCCACGAGAACTATGAGGAAATAAGAATTCAGGGAGAAGAGATTCGTAATCTCCATCTTCTCTACTGAAACTTCAAAGAAATAAGGATTTAACTTCATTGTTAACTCAGGGAGACGGGATTTGTAATCTCAACCTACTCCACGGGAACTTCAAGGAAATAAGAATTTAGGGAGAAGAGATTCGTAATCTCCATCTTCTCTACTGAAACTTCAAAGAATTTATCCTCATTGTTAACTCAGGGAGACGGGATTTGTAATCTTAACCTACTCCACGGAAACTTCGAGAAAATAAGAATTCAAGAGAAGAGATTCGTAATCACCATCTTCTCTACTGAAACTTTAAAGAAATAAGGATCTAACCTCATTGTTAACTCAGGGAGACGAGATTTGTAATCTCAACCTACTCCACGGGAACTTCGAAGAAATAAGAATTCAGGAAGAAGAGATTCGTAATCACCATATTCTCTACTGAATCTTCAAAGAAATAAGAATTTATCCTCATTGTTAACTCAGGGAGACGGGATTTGTAATATCCACCTACTCCACGGAAACTTCGAGGAAATAAGAATTCAGGGAGAAGAGATTCGTAATCTCCATCTTCTCTACTAAAACTTCAAAGAAATAAGAATTTATCCTCATTGTTAACTCAGGGAGACGGGATTTGTAATCTTAACCTACTCCACGAGAACTTCGAGGAAATAAGAATTCTTGAACTTTCCAATTTGCTTCCTTACTATCTCAGGAAGACTTCAATCTTCACCGCTCCACTATCATCTCTAGGAACAAAATCAACTTTCCAATTTGCTTCTTTACTATCTTGGGAAGACTTCAATCTTGACCTGCTCCACTATCATCTCTAGGAACAAAATCGAACTTTCCAATTTGCTTCCTTACTATCTTCAGGAAGACTTCAATCTTCAGTCTGCTCCACTATCATCTCTAGGGATCTCTAGGGAACAAAATCTGAACTTTCCAATTTTGCTTCCTTACTATCTTCAGGAAGACTTCAATCTTCAGTCTGCTCCACTATCATCTCGAGGGAACAAAATCTGGACTTCGATATTGCTATACCATTCTTTAAGGAACCTATCATGTAGAATTAATTTTATGTGCTTATGCTTATGCAAATGATAAGGATGCTATGATCGGAATGACTCAAAGCCTCCTAAATACATGTGTTATGGACGACACTTGCATGAATGCAGAATTTCATGAGAATGATCTTTTTACAATGATTAGGATGCAATGATCACAATAAGTTGAATGCTCTTAACTAAACGTGCTTTAAATGATGATGTATGAATGCAAAATGAAATGATCCCTTTTTAAATGATTAGGGTCATCATGACTCGTAGTTCATTAAGGTTCTATCACTGATGCGTTATCATGCTTTTTCGTTCAGCTGGTATATTTGACAAAAAATCCAAAGAAACGATCATATTCCGCTCAGCAAGCTTGCCCCGTTGTAATTTCATAGTCCCTTCCACTGTACCTTCTAGGACATAAAGTTTGTACCTCCCACTGCAACTTCAGGAGAATAACATTTGGTTTATTCTGTCCATCCTGCTGTAACTCCAAGGTATAGGATCAATTTGATCTGTTACACCATTCACTAGGTGTAATGACCAGATGTATATGCTTGATATTTGGATGAATGTAGAGTATCATTTTTCTTTTCCCGAGGATGATCCCCTTGTACAGTTGGGTTGACATTACTCATTATTCGCCAAGGTTGTATCACTAATGAAACGTCTTATCTTTTTGTTCCACCGAAAAAAGTCCAAAGAGATAATCATCTTTCTCCAATATTTCCAAAACTTAAGCTTGGGGAGTTCTAAACAACAGTTCTGTTTCTGGTTCTTGTACTATTTAGAAGCTTCCGGAGTAATATGCAAAACTCCTTTTATAAAAGTATTATTAGTCCGCTAATTGACATTTCAATGCAAAATGCTTGAAAAATATCATAGCAATGGATGAAATGAAAATTTATTGGGAGCATAGCTCGAAACAAACAAGTTGATCACAGCTAGCAAATGCAATGAAGAAGAAAATTTATTGGTAGTGTACTTTGAAATGAATAATCACAAATGGGTAAAATGAAAACTAGGTGCCCCAGATATCGCAGCCTGAGCTTTTCTGTTCAAACTTCTTGAGGACCATTTTAAGCTCAATATGTGTTTAGGGGATCCAGAGTACTTTGTCGATGCCCTAAGACGTAACATACTTCTTCACTGTTAATCCAAGCGTAGCAAAGGCTCTCAGATGCCCACTTTCAAACAAAATTTGAGCCGCCCTTCTTGGGTTTTCAACTCAAATCCCTTTTGGTCTCAAAGCGCCCTTTGCGGGTTTTCGCCTTGGCCTCTCATTTTCTTTCTTCTTTTTCTGACGAAATTTTTTTTTCTTTTTTTGTTTTTTTTATTTTTCAAGGCGCCCTTTGCGGGTTTTCACATTGGCCTCTCCTTTTAGATGAGATCTGAACTCACCGGCTTGAACATGTCCTTGCCATTCATCTTGGTCAAAGTTAATGATCTTCCAGAACAAGTCTTCTTCACCACATAAGGTTTTTTTTTTTCAAATTTGGCATTTGCTTTCCTCTAAAGTCCTTTTGTATGAGAAGAATCCTTCTTGACGCTAGGTTCCCATCATGAAATTCTCTTAAGCGAACCTTTTTATCATAAGCCCGTATCCGTTTTTGGTACATTTGACCATGCTGAATACTTTCAATCAAGCTTACTGGAGGCATTCTGCTTCATCTAATTCAATCCAAGCTTGGGGAAAAAGAATCTTATCTTCCAACAATTGTTTCCCTTTCATAAACCAATGGGAAAGATGCCCTGGTTAAAGTCCTAACCAACGTTCAAGAAACCTAGAGGGTAAATGGTAACTTCTTTATGCCAACCTTTACAAGTCTCAGTCATATTTTCAATTTTTTTTTTGCTGCCTTTGCTGTATTGAATGGTGTTTGATCTTTGAACAGACTGTAAATTTGTGTAATTATGTTAAACACGTTTTTTTCTGGCATTTTTTATTGCCACTCTTTTTTTTAATTTGAATTTGATAACTGCTGACTTTGTAACTTCGGCATATGAAGCAACCTTCACGCTCTCAGTGAAGTAATTGACAACCACGAAGATGAATTATTGTCGATTAGATACTTTTGACGAGGTTGGCCTCATAACATATATGCCCCACATATAGGAAACATGGAGGAGGGACATGAGTTTTGTCTTCCTCAATTTGGCATTTACAGCGTAACTGCTGCAATTTCCTTTTTGATAAACTAGTAGCTCGAACCTCTCGATTAGCCTGGCCGTTGTAGGACCATTAACATGGGTTCTTTAGACATCAAACTTAGCAGCATACCTATGTTTCAGTGGCCTAGTGTGCCTTGATATGATTGTGCAAAAATATATTTGAATTATTGAAAACAACTCAATGATGTCTCGCCTTATTTCTGTGATGAGCTAAGTGTCCGCTGGCACTTCGTAAGGTAGGATCTACCATTAGGAAATAAGTTGTAATCTCTGTCATCTTCAAAATCCTTAGATCCCTCTAGACACATATCTCACTAAAAGGAGAGTCAGTAACAGCGTCGCTCAAGTCATTGATATCTGGGGACCCATTGTGGGTATGAAGGCAGAAAATTCAAAGAATAAATGATTCTAAGGATAATTATTCGTATGATATGGTCATGACTAAAAAATAAAAAAAATGTATAGTATGAAATGTAAAGAATGAATATATTTACTTAGAAAGATGCATTTGATTGAAATAAAAATTTTGGACACAAGCCTATTTCACAAAAGGACTCTTGTAACACCCTCTACCCGTATCCGTTGCCAGAATATGGTACGAGGCATTACCGGAGTTTACTGAACATTTTCGAATAATTCCAAGTCATTTATTATTCATAATCTGAAAATAATCATAACGTCCCTCTATTGGGTCATCAAAGCCCAAAACATACATTAGGAACCAACCGGGATTAAATTGGGATTATAGAGAATTCTTCACAAAATCTTAAAATTTTCCTACATTGGTTAGCGTACTTTAATATTAACAAATTTATTATTATTATTATTTTGACATGTCTCACTTGAATTTATTACTTATCCTAATATACATAATTTTCCTTATAAAACGTATCAAAGATAATCTTATATTTACATGTCATGATCCATATCGTTTTCTTGCTATTTCTTCATAAATATAAATTATTCAATTTATTATAACAATATTTCATGTACCATCATTTTCATGAGATTAGTATATATTTGTTCTAGCAGTAGTTCATAATCTTGGATATGCATAATTATCGGCAAATTTCACATACATGTATTTTCCATGTCACATTTCAATATACCAAATAATATTATTTCTATGTATTTCAAGTTTAATTTCATGATTTCAAGTACTTGCCATTTTCTATATTTATCCCGTTGAATTTCTCGAATTTTAATGGATTTTTCCAGTAGTACATTTATAGTGTACAATTTGGTCCAATCAATTCGCACACATATGGGTACACCCTTTTCCGAGAGCGACTCCATGAACCTCATCCTTCTGACGGGATTACGGTCAGGCTAAATCACGTAAGAAAGCACACCTCATAAACCTCATTTCTTACAGTAGGATTACCGGTCGAGCTAAATCCTGTAACATATGCTCAAGAGTATTGTCGGGATTACCAGTCAAAGCTAAATCCGTGCAACAACAATTACTCTAATGAGCTTGGATCCAATTACCGATCCGAGCTAAATTCAGATCCTAATTGGATACCGTCCGGGCTAAATCCTTTTTCCACATATTCTTCGGGAGGGCTATATCAGGATCACCCATCCGAGCTAGATCCTTTTCACACATATTCTTCAGGAGGGCTATATCAGGATCACCCATCCGGGCTAGATCCTTTTTACCGTCAATTCCTTTTCAGAGATCCATGAATTTTCCTTTCATTCAACCAGATTTATTTTCCATTTTCATCAAGAATATCAATGCTTCATCAATTATCAAACAATGAATATCCAAATTATATTCATATCAATAAGAATATATTTCAATTATTTAAGAATATAATTCAAGTTACACGAATTTATCTCATTGCTTGTTCATGTTTATAATTTCACAAACAGATGACTTTTCTTTCCACGTTCAAGTCTCGTATTTGAGTTATCCGGATCTTTATTAATAAATTTGATCATCATTTTCATTCATCTCAGATTCTGATACATTTAATTAATGCTTTAGGCAAAAATTACCATTTTACCCCTAAGCTTTTAATTAATGACGATTTCATCCTTAGATTGAGAAAAATAAAATTCTTGTAATTTAATCTTTGTTTCAAGCCTAATTATTCTCATATATATTGATAACAGCCCATGAATTCTATGAAATATCAAAATTTTCCATAATTTTAACACTTTTCAATTTAATCCCTAAAACATATTTTCACCCGATCTTGATCTAAATTAATAATTTCATTCAATTTTATAATTTAAGTAATAAAATAATCAATTTCATGCAATTTGGTCATTTCTTGACATTTTACAAAATTACCCATAAAGTTTTACTTTTATTCAATTTAGTCCACGAGCTTAGAACATGCAAATTAGCCATGCTAGTTGAATATTCATATATATTTTCCTCCTCCTCCTCTCCATTCCACAACCTTAATTTATATAACATGTTTACAAGTAACATTATCTATGATTTCACTATTTACTCATAAATTTATTCAAAGTTATCTATTTGCATTATAGTCACTAAATTATTTATATCTTGAGCTACAGAATTTCAATTTAAGATCCGATAATTTTTCTGAAACTAGACTCACATATATTCTTATCATGAAATTTTAATAATTTTTGTTTATCCAATAAGTACAGTTTATTCTTTAAATTTACCCCTATTCGATGCACGACAGCTCCGACCCTTCTTCACTAAAAATTAATTATCTCCTCATACGGAATTAGGATGATGTTCCGTTTGTTTCTATTGAAAATATACTTATTCAGGATTTTAAAACATAAATTTAAGCCCCTAATTATTTTTCTACAATTTTTATGATTTTACAAATACAGAACAGGGGAACCCAAAATCATTCTAACCTTGCCTAACAAAACCTATTATATCTCGTGATTTAAAATTCTATTACTTACAAAGTTTATTCTATAATAAACTAAACCCAATAAGATTTAATTCCATATTTTATTCATCCTCTAATTCGATTTCTACAATTTTGGTAATTTTCTAAAGCTAGACTACTGCTGCTGTCCAAAAGCTGTTTTAGTGCAAAATATTAATTACCAAGTTTATAACACCTTTATTTCCTTTCTCTACAATATTTCCCATCACTTTCTCTTATTTTCCTTCACTAACATATCAAGAACATAAAACCTTATATAAGAAAACTCTACATTAACATCATTTCCATGCTTTTTCCACAATATCAAACTTAAAAATATGTTGAAAACTTGATGTTCTTACCTTGTTTTATTGATTTCAATCTTTAACTTGATTTTCTCTCTTGTCGTTCTACTTCCCTTTTGTCGCTTTATTTCCTTATTTTACTATATCAAAGCTTAAAGCAACAAGTGTGTTTTGCACATTACTCTAGATTAGCTTTAAAATACATGTTTCTTCCATAGTCTCATTGTTCAAAACACTCCCAAGTATATAAAGCGGATGCTCGAAAACTTTTATTCCTCGGTTCTCTCTGGTATACCATTGGTGTTACGATCTCCGATTTCTAGGCTTCTGATGACTTCTTCAAGGAAATGCAACTCTCTTGCCTCCACTTTCAATTATCACTGCTTCGTCATCGAACTTCACAATACCCATGTTGATGAAATTTTTCACCAATTTCTTAAAAGTAAGGCAATTTTCTATCGAATGGCCTGTGATCCCCGCGTGGTACTCACACTGAGCGTTTGGGTCATACCATTTTGGGTATGGAGGTTGCATCAGTTTTGGATAGTTAGGGGATACAACGTGCGCATCAAATAAACTTTGATACAACTCTTTATACGTCATCGGGATCGGCGTAAATTGAAGTTTTTCAGTGTTTTTCCTTGTGCGAGATTCTTTTTTTGATGAACCCTGATACTCAGTAGTCACTGTTTTTGGTTGATTAACGATAATTGACTTTGAGTGCCCCATGTTTGTATTATTCACTTCATTTTCATTCTTCATTGTGGCTATTCTCTTGTTGCTTTCTCCTACTTTTATCCTTCTATTTTTTATGGCATTCTCAATCATTTCTCCCGTCATTACAATGTCTGAGAAGCTCTTTGTAGCGCTCCCTAGCATATGAGTGATAAACGGGGCCCTCAGTGTATTAATAAAGAGCATGGTCGTCTCTTTCTCTAAAAGTGGTGGTTGGACTTATGTTGCTATCTCTCTCATCGCTGGGCGTATTGTCTGAAACTCTCGCTCGGCTTTTTCTCCATATTTTGTAGCGTGATCCTATCAGGCGCTATGTCTACCACGTGACCGTATTGTTCCATGAAGGCCTGTGCCAGGTCTTTCCATGTCTTAATCTGGGCACGACTGAGCTGATTGTACCATTTGGCCACAGACCCAACCGGACTATCTTGAAAATAGTGAATCAGTATTTGGTCATTATTAACGTGTCCCATCATCTGCAGACAAAACATCGTGATGTGCGCTTCGGGACAACTAGTCCCATTGTACTTCTCAAAATTCAGAGTTTTAAACTTTGGCGGAAGTACCAAGTTCGGGACCAAACTTAAGTCCTTAGCGTCTACCCCGTAACGGTAGTCAGCAGTCTCCATTGCTTTGAACTTCTCTTCTAGCCACTTGCAACGGTCTTCGAGTTGTTTAGGCATGTCCACTCTTGCCTTGTCTATTTCTGCCATTTCATCGAGATTGGGGACCAAAGGGTTGGCTGAACTACATTTCATCGAGATTGGGGACCAAAGGGTTGGCTGAACTATCTCCTAGGTTGGATCTCGAGCCTGAAAAGTGCGCAGGTATCGCAGATCTGGCCTCGACATCGTGGCTTTGATAGTAACAGGTGTCCATTGGGGGTATATATCTAGTTGTGCTTGGGTGTTTGGCGGGGTAAAACCTGAAGGGTAAACAGGGTAATCATTATCGTTCCCTGAACTAATAGCAATGCCATTTCCCTTCTCACGTTCTTTAGCCAGCAACTGTGCCAATTGGCTTATCATATTATTTTGATATTCTTGCATTCGCTCTATCATGTCCTGTTGCATCTTAGCCAATCGTTCTTGCATTTGATCCTGCATGTTTTTTTGCATATGTTCTAATTTTACAAATCTTTGGTCCATGTTAACTGAAATAATTTCACCTAATTAGGGCCTTTCTATGAATTTTAATGCACGTGATACGATATGATGCAAATGCATGAAATGCAATGCAAATGCATGAAATGAATGCAAAAGAAAGAGAGGAGTTGATTATGAATTCAATTCCATTAGAATAACTTTTCTAGAAAATACATTTCTTTACATAAAACGGATTGCATATACGACTTTGTCCTCATAGTCTAGGTGAAATCCTCTTCTTCATATCCGGATGTTATGGTCGTGTCCCATAAACTTTCCCAATAGATGCCTCTTCTAGCTCCTTGTTGCTTGGTCCAAGCCATACCTCTTCACTCGCTTTATCCTCCGCGATGTTCATAAGCTTCTTTTAGAAAATAGAGACACGATGACTCTCGAATAATCCTTGTCGGCTTAAATCCACGGGAAAAGTCTTGTATTCTTCTGTGGGCTATCAGCCATCTCTCGTTGTTTTCCTGGACTATGTTCGAATGACCGTGTTATAATCCACTTTATCAAGTAACCCATTTCCTTATGACAAACTCTTCTATTTTGCAATACAATGCAATTAAAACAAAAGAAACACGTTATCACAAGAGAAATAAACAATAGAATAAAGAACCTATTTGGGTGACTACTAGGGGTTTGGAACGATTTTATCTAGAGTGGGTTCCTAAGGTTCGCTATATGCAGTTTGGTTCTAAAGAGAGGTACCCGAACCAGCAGATTCCTCGATCTTCACCCATTATAGACTCATATAGACCGAGTTCAGTTTAGGGGAATACATTTCCCTATGGCTGCACGGAGATGAAAATCTCACGAAGACATAGGTACAGATGTATCCCGAAAGCGATCCACTATCCTGCATGGAGGTGAAGACCTCACAAAGGAGTAGTTTCTCACTCTCGCTTAAAAGGTGCGACCATGACGGTCATGCAATAGAATGTGCAAAGATTTCAAAAGCTTGAAGCAAATAAAGGTAATAGGAATACAATGATGAAGATTGTAACATAAAGCAGACAAAATGCAAACAAAGGATCGTATATTAAAACCAAATTTTCAATTTTCGACAAAAAGACAAAAATTAATCAACTCGTGGCTTGACTCTCTTATACAAGTCCCTAGTGGAGTCGCCAAGCTGTCGAAACCATTTTTTGGAAAAAAAAGGGGAATCGACTTTGGTTTTGAAAACGAAAAAAGACAGAGAGTCGCCACCAATCCTTTTTGATGAGGTGTGATTGGGTCACCTCGTAAAACGGTTATTTTTAATAAACATTTTGATTTATCAAAACAACAAATTTGATCTACGAAACTCGAAAAATGGGTTCGGGAGTCGGTTACGTGCGAGGAATGGTTAACACCCTCGTCACGCCCAAAATTGGTACCAAATTGATTAATTAGTGTCTTGATATCAAAAATTTGGAAATATGTTAAAATACGGATCCTTTAGAAAATGTTTGGATAATTTGGGCTGAAATTCGAGATTTTTTTGTTCCGAGAAGATACAAACATCACATCCAGCACGTTAGGACACGATATTTTAAATCTTCGTGATCAAAGTTATCTCATGATTTACGAAACTTATTAAAAGGATGTTTAGTTATTTAGTCAAACGGAAAATCGCAACCCAGCACGTTAGGGCACTATTCCCTGAATTTCTAAACACAAAACATTGCCTTATTTAAAAATCTTTGGATGGAATATAATACTCTCGCAAGATGTGTTTTGTTTAATAAGGTTAAACTCAGAAAATAAATATAGATGTTTGAGTTAAAAAATGAGATTTCTTTGTTCCGAAAGGATATAAACATCACATCCAGCACGTTAGGACACGATGTTTTAATCTTTCGTAATCAAAGTCATCTCATGATTTACGAAATTTATTTAGGTTATTTAGTTAAACGGAAAATCGCGACCCAGCACGTTAGGGCACTATTCCCTAATTTCTAAATACAAAACATTGTCTTATTTTTAAAAACTTTTAGATGAAATATGATAATTTTACAGAATGTATTTTGCTTAATAATATAATATGAAACTGAGAAAATAAATATAGATATAAATATAGTAAATATAAAAAATAATAATACTAATAATAATAATAATATCAAATAATAGTAATAATAATAGTATGGTTATAAAGTAATAATAATAGGAATGATAGTAATAATAAATATAATAAAGATAATAATATGCAAAACAATAGTAAAACACAAAAAACATAAAATAAGTAAATAAATAAATAAAATGGTGATAGTGACAATAAAATAATGATAATAATAATAGATAGTAATAATAAAAATATATAGATATATATAAAATAGTGATATAGCAATAGTAATAATAAAACAATAATAATAAATAATTAATAGTAGAAAATAAAAATATTAAATAATAATAATAATGATAAAAATTGTAAAATAATTAAAAATGGGCTAAATTGCATTAAAAAGCGGAAGTTTTTGGACAAATTATATAAAATAAATAATAAAAGGGCTGAACTGAAATGCACGCGAAATGACAAGGGACTAACAGGAGAAATATCCCTGGTCTTTTGTACGCAGCATTTTGGGCCAAACTGAAGGATTAAATTGAAAATGGAATAAAACAGACGGGGCAAAATTTAAAAGAAAGAAAAATTGGATTTTAAACCATTTAAAAAGTGGAAGGACCAAATGGGCAATTAGACCCAAAAGTGAAAACACGCGGATCCTGAGGCGGGTCGGGTCCGTGCGCGGGTTTGGCCAAAAAGACACCGTTTTGGGCGTTAAAGACCAGCCCCAAAACGACGTCATTTTGAGAGGCTATTTAAGGCCCAAATTTCTGAAAAAAATCATTTGTCACCTGCTTTAAGGAAAAAATTTTAACCCTTCTCTTGTTTTTTTTTTCTCTGCAGGTTGAAGGGAGAGGGGGATTCCGGCACCACCCCGATCGTCATTCTCCGTCGTGCCGGCCACCGTGAAAAAGGTAAAGTTTTTATTTTTTACTCTTTTTTTTATTAGACTAATGTTTGTATATATATGTATATGTATATGTATATTAAAAAGAAGGGGTGAAAAAAGGGGTTCGAAAATAATAAAAATTTCACCTTTCTCGACTTCTGTTTTAGCCTTTTAGATTTTCTTTTGCATTTTTGATGCCAACTAGTTTTGATCTTTGCTCTGTTGCTTGAATCTGTTTATTTTATTTTTATCATCGAAAAAAAAGTCCCTTACAATCGATTCCTCGATGGCTTATATAGCCATCTTTTTACAACTTTTTTCTTTGCTTTCATCACATCGCATTTTAATGCCTGCAGTTTGGGCGGTGTTGGGCGGTGGACAAGACCACGGTGGCAGGCAAGTGGTGGTAGCAGTTAGGTCAGAAGACCCTAGGTGCGGCGCACCTAGGGTTAGAAAATTCTGATTTTGGGTTTGGGCTTCTAAATTGGGTTTAGTTTGTTTGGTTTAATGTTTTTGGGTCTGCTGATAAGTTTTGGGTATTGAGTTGTGAAATGGGCCATTCGTTTTTGGGTCCCGGGCAAAATTTGGGTTCTACAATGTTTTTTTAATGACACTAACGACAAGTACCAACTTTAGTAACATAATTGATGTTTAGGTACTTGAATCAACCAAAAAAATAATTTAGGTACCTAACTGAAACAAATCCATTAGTTTAAGTGCCTCCTATTGAATTAATCCTTTTTATTTTTATCACTTAAGTTAATATAATTCTTTATTTGCCATTGACTCGTGAATTTTGGAAGATTTGAGAACTTGGAACTTATTTGTTTAAATAGAAAATCATGTACTAGAATTGGTTTTCGACAATTGTAAATTGGTGTCATTGATTTATTCAGTTCTTGATTTGATTGATTCGAACAGTCTGATTAATTTATTCATTTCAATTGAATAAATTATTTAAAGATTTAAAAAAAATTAAAAAAAAAAAAAACAACTCAACTAGTTCAATTGTCGGTTCAATGGTTCTTTTAACGTAATTCTAGGTTAACAAGTCCAACCTTTTATTTCGAATCAATACTAGATCCAACTGACCGGTCTAATCCAATTATGAAAACAATGTTATTGGGGTATTTTATAGAGAGAGCTAGGTCATAGGTGTGAAATTTGGAATTTGATATTCTAATTTGATTTTTTATGGACCGCAAAAGTTAGCTATGGGATGTTGAAGTTTGTCACTCTCAATTCTTCGATACTTAAGTTGGGTAAAAGTAATATTGATGTCTTTATATTAAGAGTCAGATTCCATTTTACTCGTCTACTCAAAAAATGAGCAAATTAGTTCTTGTACATTAGGTCAAAAAGCAAATTAGCCTTTTTATTAAAAATTTCACCCATTTCTACTGTTAAAAATTGATCCATATACATCAACATGAAGTAAACGTGACACATCATATGTCATTATTTGGTTATTTCATCAACCACACTAGTCTCGCAAACCGTATGACCTTAGGCAATTTCTTTACTTCAAATCTACCTAAGTCAATCTAACTCTCAAAAATGGGAATTCATAAAGGAAATTACAAAAGAACTCAAATCAAACAAAAAAAAACCTCAAGAAAGTAATGCACATACCGAAGTGATTAAAACTAAAGGGGAGGGTTTTATTTATAGTTGAGCTCCCCTAAATCTAACGGTACATATTGAATTACAAATGATGAGATTTATAAGGGATTTAAACTCTATACATTCTTATCCTATAGGATTTACAATAATTATCCTAAGAAAAATACAAATTACTGGAGTGTTTACATTCTAACCAGTATCCAAGTAAATGGGCCTTAAGTCTCTTCCAAGCAATAAATCAACCCTGTCCAGCCGAATGACTCCAAGTGAACATAAAGAATCTAAAATATGTGCATAAATTGCTAAGTCCTTTGTGTGGTTTGTCAAACTAAATTTTTAATCCATAACATAAGAAAAGGTTTTATCACAAAAGAATAAAAAGAGATGGAAGCTATCCCTAATGCCACCACTGCTAGTGAAGAACAAATACACCATTAAATATTTGTTTTGATGTTTATATATAAAGTATAATAATAAATTTAATCCTCAATCTTTATATATTAATTCAATTTGACAATTACTCTTTTACTTAAATTAAATTTATAAAAAAAAATTGACGATAATTTCAGGGAATATCAAGCCGAACTCTCCCATGGCTTTTCCTTGTTCTTGGGTCTTCATCAATGTCCATTAATGGTGGACTCCGAACTTCGAACCAGCAACACCAACTCTAAGGGCAAAGTTGCTACCATGCTATCGACAGCATGTACACCCAAAGCTCCTTCATGTTCATCACCACAATCCTTTCCCTTATTCAACCATCCGAATTAATGACCAACAAGATCAAGCCGACTCATCCTTCACCGTTGACATGAGCGATCACCATATCAAGCCACGTCCGCTTCTCAACATCCATCTCACCAACCAACTTTTCCCGAAATTGCTTGATTCTTTTTTTCATACTCTAGTCGTACAACAGGAAAATAAAAAATTAGTAATTTTGTTTATAATTTTTCTAATTTTTTAATAACTTTTAAATTTTAAATGAGATTGATTATTTTAATTTATTATTAAAGTTTTTTACCTGTAATTTTATTGGTTTGAAAATTTTTAATTTATTTTCAATAAAAAAGAGTCAAATTGTATAAATATATAAAGGTCGAAGATTAAATTTATTACTATATTTTATATATAAAATATCAAAATAACAACATAATTTCAATGGAAGTACAATTTTACTCAATTATCTACCATACAAAAATTAATTAATTAATTTAATAATAAAATTAAAATGTAATCTAAAATAAGTTTTAATTACCTTCAAAAACTCACCTATAAATTTGTGACTTGTGAAGTATGCAACTGTTTTTATGCATCAAAACGACTTGCAGGGAATGCTATAGGCTAGAGTTTGTTTCAAGTGATGCATCAAAACTCGTAACCAATATTTACCCCATTAATGAACTTATAAAATAAGAAAAATTTGTTATTGGACTCGCTCTGACATATATGATTGTATTCTTTGTGATGAAGGTTTGGAGACAAAAAACACATTTTTGTGTGTTGTTCCTTTTCAAGAGAGCTATGGGATCTGGTTATGGAGTCTTGTAAAACTGCAAGTTAGTATGTTCGCATATTGGGAGGAAAGGGTAAAAGCTTATTAGCAGCTATACTAGAGATTGCTTGGAATGCAAAGATTTACCAAGTTTAGCAAGAGGGAAAACAAGGGATCACATAGATATAACGGGAAAACTATACTATCATTTTTTGTAGAGTGAGTTAAGTTTGAATTATGTTATTTTATATAAGATCTAATTTGAACAAAACATCAACTCAATATTTCAGGTCAAATCAATCCTGAACAACTTAATTTAAATCCGATCCAACTTGACCTAGAAATAACTCTCCCAATCACAAAACAATAATCATCTCCATGCCAATCTCATTTCTCCTTCTAATCCCAAGTCAAAGTATTTTGTACCACACTTATTCAATGGCCCACATCCCTTTAATTTAACCCCCCAAAAAAACATTAACTAATCTGCTCTTATTGTGGGTTTGTTGATATGAAAAAAAAACCCATTTTTGTGGTTGAAATCTTCAAAGATTGATTCACAGATAGCAATATAAACAGTACAAACCCTTTGTTACCAATTCAGCAAATAATACAGGAATTGGGATATTCATCAGACCGATAATACATAGCCATGTGCTGATTGTAAGCATTGTAAGCTCTTATAAGCTCAGCTATTTGCTCACTTTCTTTCTTTTTACTATCATCATCCTTCTTCCCACCTTCATCTTTCTTCCCACCATCTTTCTTCTCTTCTTTTGCAGGTCCTACTGTTAAAATCTGTGTGTGCCATTGTTTTCTAAGCTTGCTCGCCACTTTAATAGGGTCAACATCCCCAATCACTGTCATTTTCTTGTCTTTCATGTCCATGGAAATCGAATCAATACCTTCAAACACATGTTTCATTACAAAAAAACCACAATTAAACCATGTAGTATTTGATTAACATGAATATAAAAAGATGGTTTACATTATAAGAACCTGATAGACCAGAAACTGCTTTCATGGCCCTCTTCTTCTCTTTGTCATCTTGTAAATCCAATTTCAAGACAACTTTCTGTAAGAACAAATCCAATATTAAAACAGCAAATAGCAATAAACAAAAGATTTTTTTTTATGTTAGAAGCCAATTGATGAAAAAGATTTAAGGAAAGGAGACTTCACCTTCATTGAAGACTTCAAGACCAGACTAAGAAACTAAACAATAATATAAATTGAAACTACAAACACAAGCAAATTGTAAGACACAGAAGAAGACAATATATACAATTGTCAAAGGAGTAGAACTTTGAAGTCTGACTCATTCCTTGTCTAAGAAGGCAAAGAAGATGGACAGTACCCAGTTATTAATTTTCATATACTGATGTTGTAATTTTTAATTATTAATTTTCAGAATTAATTCTTATGGGACCATTTTCAAAAGAGTTAAATCTATAAAAGTCCCTTCTTTTGACATTCGTACCCATAGTTAGAGGTGTTCATAGATTGGGTCAAGTTGAGTCTAAGCATAATATTAATATATTTTATATTTGCCTAAGTTCAGATCAACCCGAAATTTAGGTCTAAAATTTTATCTAATTTTGTCTTTATTTGTAAAAGACTAACTTAAGTTCATTTTAGACATGCCTATATTATTTTTAAAAAAATTATTTTATTTTAATATTTAATAATTTTATATTTATTGAAATTTTTATATAGTTATCTTAACATTATTTTAATATTTACATTAGAGTAGTATTATATATTTATTATAGGTTTATTTTTTTAATATATTCTAAATTTCATAATATATAAAAATAACATAATATAAATATTATAAACTTAAAACGGGCCGGGTCGGCTTGGATCTTGAATGTTTAAGACCGAGCCCGACCATATTTAAAGCGAGCCTAATTTTTTGTCCAAGCCTATTTTCTAGCCTAATTTTTTTGTCCAAACCCTCTTAAATTCGAGCGGGCCTTCAGGCTTGGACGGATAACTCAACCCATGAATAGGTCTACCCATAGCTATGGTACTAACCCCCTCCTTTATAATAAATTAGTAGTTAAATTTCAATTTTGGTATTTTTTATTACGATTTAATTTCTAACATAATTTGGTATTTTATATTTTTATAATGTTATTAATTAGTTCAAATAGTTAATGTCGTTAATTTTTATTAAAATATTGTGTGATTATATATAATATAAATGCTTTAAAAGTCTTAAAGACTAACACATGGATTCTATTTCTTTTGAGTTTGTCTTGTTCTTATTTTATTTTTTACATTATAAAATAATGGTCAAATTTTAGTTTTGGCCGTTATACTATGCTAAAACTTGAGATTTAATCTATATGCTTCAATTTTTTTGTATAATTATGTTCCTCTACTTTATAATGTCATTAGTTAGTCTAAATAGTTAGCTTTGTTAATTATTTCAATTAAATGTTGACGTCAATTTTTCTTAAGAATGCTACTAAAAAATTTATTTTATCATGATAAGTTCAAACGAGTGTTTTTAAGAACAAAAATTCTAATCAAGATTTTCAAGATTATTTTATAGTTTACATGACTACTAAGTGAATATAGTTTTTTTTTTAATTTTAAAATGGCACTCTAGTAATTTTAATTAAAGAGTTTTAATAACGATAACAACCATACTTGAATTTTTAAATTCAAAAATAGAGGAACTAAATTCCTAAAATAATAGTATGAGACTAAAATGTAAATATACAAAGTATATAAAGACTTTAGAGCATATTTTAACTTTCAAAATTTTATATACCTAGTGATTCATGAATTTGTGACTTATATAAAGTTCGCTTATGTTTGAAATATTTCAAAAATCAATTGAGTTTTTAAATTTTTTTCATTCAATTAGGTCTTTGAACGAATAAAATTGATAAAATAAATCTTTTGAACGAATAAAATTGATAAAATAAATCTTTTGACTAAAGTTAACCGTAGTAGCTAACGATTATGTTGACATAGTAATAACAACAAAAATATTCAAAAAATAAAGGTTTAATACATAATTTGGTATATGAGCTTGGCACTTGTGTTATTTTTTATCCAGTCTGATAACTTTATTTGACAAAAGTTATATATTTTGGTAACGATGCTAACATTTTAGTGTTTAATTCAGGTTTTAGGGTTGATTTGATAAAAGTTAATAAGCTAATTATGTATTTTCATCAAATCAACTCTAAAACCTGGAATTGAATCACATTCGTCGAATTGTGTTTGACAAATTAAACGCAAAATTAAACAAATTCACAATTAATGCTAAATTTATTCTATTAATAAAACTATGAAAAATTTAAAACTAATAATATTAGCAATTAACTTTCATCGAGTTAACTTTAAAACATGAATTAAACACCAAAAAGTTAACGCTGTTACTTTTGTCAAATATATATACCAGATTGAACAAAAAAATAACACAAATACCATACTAGGAAAAAAAATCAAACTTGAGTACCAAATGAAATATTAAGCCAAAAATAAAAGGTTTTTACATGTGGAATTACACATCAGCATACTTAATACATGATAATTTTTTAAGGTAAAAGTTAGAGGGATTCATAGGCCGGGCCGAGCCCAAAAACGGGTCTAAAATTTTTTTTCAAGCCCAGCCCATATAAAAATGTTAAAACGTGGGCTCGACCCGGCCCGCATTAAATTTTTATAGTATTTTATAGAATTTTTAAATATATATAATACATCAAAAATACTAAAAAAAATTAAAATAAATATTTCCCAACAAATTGAAAATAAATTTAAAAAAAAATATAGACTTAAATAACACTAAGATAGATGTAACTTAACAAGCAAATACCTCTAAAATAATAATAAAATTAACAAATGCCTTTAAAATAATAACAAAATTAACAATAAAATAAGTTTTATACAATATTCAATCAATAACAACAAAATAGTAGCAAAATAATAGTAATATGGTAGCAAAATAGAGAGAAAACAACAAGAAAATAACATTAAAAAAAATAGTAGATTTTTTTGTAATTTAGTGAATTCGGGCTGGGCCCGGGCCAAAAATACCTTACTCGAGACCCGACCCATTTTTTAAACGGGTTTTTTTTGTCAAAACCTATTTTTCGGACTTATATTTTTACCCAAACCCTCTCAAATTTTAGTCGGGCCGCCGGGCCCATAAACACTTCTAATAAAAGTGCACTTCAAATTAATAGAATAAAAGAATAAAACACAAGGAGGAGATAAACTAAACCCAAGTCATCAAGCTTACCTTGCACACTCAAACCTATGCGTCTCATCCTTATAAGCGATAGAAATAACATCTCTATTAAAAATAGGTAAAAGAACATTTATAGGTATCTCAAAAACATGAAAAGAAACCTAAGATAAAACCACTCTAGCCCGGTGATGAGCTGCTTTATTAGCCTCTCTTTTTGTTCATTGAAAAGACAAATCAAATAACAGAGAACTAGGATGACCACAGTCTTTAACAAGAATACCAAATTCAGACATATCAATACTTGGGGAAGATTAGAAGCATTGACCATACTTTAGCAATCAAATTCAATCACAATATTATCATATCTCTGAGCGCGGAGTCATAATAATGTTTCATGAATAGCAAATATCTCGATAAAATAAGGGTCTCAAGAGCTATTAACATGGTCGACCAACCCTTTAACAAAGGCACAATTATGTCTCAGATGATCTTGCAAAACTCGAACACTGCTCATCACAAAATAAAGCACTATCCACATTACATTTGAGAATGCTGACAGATGGTCTTTTCAACCCGGGAGTCGTAAAGTCGGACTAATGAGTAACTGGTTGTGTAGAACCAAAAACAGGTTGATCCTCCAACCATTGAAAAATAATGGTATTTGCAAAATAAACGACATGTTGTGGAGAATGAGCCTCACCTTTCCAAACAAGCAAATTACGATGAAACCAAATACTACATAAAATGGTGAGGATCCGACAAACTCTATTGATCTCGTTAGACTCAAGTAAAGAAAGAATAAATTGACGCAAATCAAGCCGCGTTAATTGAAGCTCGACATGCTTCGATACCTAGCGAGCAGAATTACAAGACATGGAAAGATGATCATGTTGGATCTAGTACCCTAAATGTAGTATATTTATTTTTTGTACTTTTATTTTTTCAAACAGATTGATTTAATAAAATTATCCATAAATTACGTTAATACACTTTTATATTGCCCTCAATAGTTTTTGCATAAAATAAAATAGAAGGAAATATTGACTTACTAGTTATCTAAAGTTTAATTATACAAAACAGTATTATGTGGTCGAATCGTAATACTAAAAGACAAATTATATTAATAGATGAATCTAAAAATGTTTTTAGTCTAATCGGAAATAAGCAAACTCCAATTAGGGAGATGCTTTGTATTGAGTATCGGAGTGTATGACTATCAAAAGATAGCGATATAGATGTGACTAATTGGACTGACAATAATTGGATAGGACCCAAGTAAAATAAATCTTGAATCCATTTATGGATTTATTTACTTATGACATTCATAGTATGACATACCTTAATCATGAGTAAATGATAGACATATCCTTGGATGTTAATAAAAGCTTGAGCTCAAATAGATAAATAACTGAAAGTTGGTGCATTGGGTATACAACTTTTGCAGTATGTAGCATCATTCGCAATAATGGAATTAAAGCCCAAGAAATGAGTAAATGATATCTTCTTGTTGCATTACATGATAGATGAAAAATAAATGCAGCCACAGGTCGTTTGTCTTTGTGATAAACGACTTGACTACTATTTGATTGTAATTGACTTTTCATGAAGGAAGATATAATGGTTACCATGAGATAAAATAAGATCGTATTGGGAGAACAAATTATACCAAATAGATTAAGGATATCATTTGAGGGTAACACACTTCTAATAAGGTCATTAGACAAGCACTGATTGAATAACTTTCACAATGGTATATATAATGACCCATTTTTGCCCGGGCCCATAAACCAGAATAATAAAACAAACCTAAAATAAAAATAAAAAGTCCATTTTTTTTTCAGTCCATTTACAAACACAAAAATTAAAAACCCAACCTAAACTAATACCCAACAGACCTTAACCCTTTTGACCCAAACTGAGCAGACTCAACAGACCCAAACATTCGTGGCCCAAAAGGCCCAAAACATTAAGCCGCCTCAGTGAGCCTAGGGTTTCTGGAAACTTTAGGCGTCATAATCGGTAAGCGTCGATTCTAGCTTTTGCGCGCAAGGCCAAGATTCAACAACACGCCAGAAGCCTCACAGACACCTTTGGTCGTCTGTGATCAGTATACGAACCCCGTCGTCATTGCATTCTCTTTGATGACTGCAAAAAAAGGAAAACACAAAGAAAGACAAATCACAACAAATATGGCATGGGTTTTATTTCTTTTCTTTTTTTTTTTATAGTGAAAGGCTATATATGCCTTACAAGAAACCTGTAAAAGGGGGGGAATCCAGAGAAAATAGGCGAATAGATACACAGAGAGATAGAAAAAGAGAGATACAAACAGTGTACATATACACAAAATATTAAAGCTATACAGAAAAAAAAACACAACAGAGGTGATTTTTCTTTTCTTATTTTTTTCAATTTATTTCTTTTGTTATTTACGCGTAAATGCATTTTCTAAAAAATATATAAAGAAAAGGAGTTTATCTTTTAATCGGCTTTTTAAAAGAAGGAGATTCGGGCTTTAGGCCGCTGTGTGTGGTGGCGCGTGGGATGCACGCACGGTGGTCTATTGCCGAAACCCATGCCGGATTCAGCCGGAGATAGAGGGAAAGGGAGAGCTCTTTTAAAGCTTTGCTTTGTTTTTTTTAAGGGCTATAGAAATGATTTTTTTAAAAGTGATTTTCACCTTATATAGCAGTAATAAAACGACACCGTTTTAGCCTAAACCAATAGGCATTGAAACGACGTCGTTTGAAGGGGCAAGATCCGCGCGTTGACCCCACCCGGGGAAGGATCCGCGCGTTTTCATTTAATGGCCTAATTGCCATTTGAGTCCTCCCAATATTTTATTATTTGTAATCCCGTTTAATTTAATTTCTTAATTTGGCTCTAAATGTTTAATTATTTTCAATCGATCCTCGAGCTCCTTAAGGGCTAATAAGCAGAACGACGACGTTTTGGAAAAAACATAATTGCTCAATTAATCCTCGTGGTTTAATGCGTGTTTTTAATTTAATCCTTTTAACTGCTTTTAATTGCAATTTTAACCCTTGTTTCTTTGTTTTATTTTTATTTTTTATCTTTTCATTTTATTATTTTAATATTGTATTAAATTATTTTATTATATTAAATTGTTTATATTTTCTTTATTATTTATATATTAACTTGTTAATAATATAAAATTTTTATTATGTAGATATTTTAAACTATTATTATTTATTATTTTATCTTAATTATTTTTACTACATATTATTTTTAAACTTATATATTAGCTATTATTATATATTTTTAATTTGTATATTATATAGTATTATATTATGTATTATTTTTAAAACTTTGTTTTGTATAAAGTCTATTATATTATATAATCTATTTCATTTATATTATTTATTATATTTAATTTTTATGATTGATATATTATGTATATATATGTTTTATTATTATATCTATTATTACTAATTATTTTATTATATATAATCCTTATATATTATTATTAATTATTTTATTTTATTTTATTATATATTATGATTAATTATTATATATATTCATTTGTATCTTTATATTCGTTTATTATTGCTCTAACATCTTTTCTTATTATTTATTTATTCATGTTATATTATTCTTTTATTATTTATTGTTAATATATTTCATAGAATTGTAATTGGTATGTATGTTACATTACTCATGTTTTTTATTTATGAAAACACCTTTTAAATCAATTTTTTAAATATTTTTGGTGATATGTGATATTTGGAAGTTTCTGAAAAGAATCGTGCCCTAATTTATTGGGTTGTGATTTTTCTCAAAAGTTCAAAGTATTAGGTATCCTCCACTTTCAAAATCCAAATTTAAAATAAAACTTATTCTTGAGAGTTCAAAACATTGTATCCTAACTTATTGGGTGTGATGTTTTGTCTCTCAAGGTAAGAATTTTCCTAAATAAAGATGCACTTAGCTTCAAAGTTATGAGATCTTGATCTTAACTTATTGGGTATGGTATTCTTATTTCTTTGAAATAGGTAAATCTTGGTTTTTCTTGCTAATAAGGGATCTTATTTTTAAACTTTTTAAATTTTAAACATTTGGACATGATTTCATCAATTAGGTACCAATTTTTGGGCGTTATGAGGGTGCTAACCCTTCCTCATACGTATCCGACTCCTGAACCCGTTTTCTCATTTTTCGTAGACCAAAAATGTTTTAAAATAAAACGTTTTAAAAGGTGATCCAATCACACCTAAGTAAAAAAGATTAGTGGTGACTCTCGTTTTTATTTTTAAAGTCGATCCACGTTTTCAAAACCCAATTTTTAAAATGATTTCGACAATATACAATTAGGGAAAGCTCAATCACGATACTATAGTAAAATGACTTCATAACTAAATAAATTTATAATTAATAGGTGAAAAGTTGGAACTTAATTACATATACCAAAATCTAGTTATATTATATTAAAAAATTGAAGCCTTATGCATCAAGGAACCACATTCGTGGCCGACGCCGGAACCTTTGAGAATGTCAAATGGACCTTTCCTTTTTTTTTTTTTTTTTTCAAAATTTGCCTTTTATTTAATTAATAAAAAAATCTTTAAAATGACGTTATTTCTTTATTTTAAGTAAATTTTAAGTCAAACTTAGACAACATATAAACAAAATATTCATGTTAGAAAAAAATATGTTCATTCTAGATATGTCTGAAAAGCATTACTACTAAAAAAATAGAAAAAAAAGAAAATACTAAATAATTATATATAATATAAAATTAAGGGAGTAGGAAGGAATAGTCCAAAGAGATACATGGCATTAGTGAGTCATTTTGATAAATTAAAAAAAAACATAGAAATAAAAAAAGGTTAATTAATTAATATGTGATTAATCATTTATTTATTATTAAATAAGTCAAAAATTCAGTTTAAGGACTGCAATGCATCCGCCCTAATCGATCATCTTCCATTTATTTCTTAGTCATATTGGAGGTTGATTTTCTTTTCCATCTAATTGGGTGTTGACATTTAAAAAATTATTATTAATATTTGTCGAAATTATTTTCTTGAAATCGACTTTTTGTTTAAAAATGAAGATGGGAGTCGCCACCAATCCTTTTTATGAGGTATTGTAAGCACTAAATTTTGTCCGGATTTATTACGGGTTTATTTAAAAAAAAATTTTAAAAAAAATTTTTTAAAAAATAATTAAAAAAATTACATTTTAACCCCTAAACTTTCTTGAAATTACATTTTGGCCCCAAAACTTTTCAAAATTACATTTTACCCTTAACTTTCTTAAAATTACAATTTGGCCTCAACAATTTTACTGCGTTTACAATCTGGTCCTTCTGTCAAAAATCTCCAAAATCCGGCGGATTCGCGCACCCACCCCGATTTTCCGGCCACCAGCCTAAGGGATGGCCTCCCATACCCCTAGCCACCTGCTACCTGCACAAAAACGCTATAAAAGGGATTTTCCCAAAAATCGAACCCCACGTTCAAAAAAAAAACCACCAAAAAAGAAAGAAAAGAAAGAAAAGAGAGAAAAGAAAGAAGAAGAAGAAGAAGAGGAAGAGAAGGTGCATCACCGGAGGAGCCGGAGGAGTGGACGGCGGCGCTAGGTGGAGGAGAAGAAGAAGAAGAAGGAAGAAGAAGAAGAAAGAAGAAGAAAAAGAAAAGGAAAGAAAAAGGAAAGAAAGAAAGAAAAAGAAGAAAAAAAGGAAAAAAAAAGAAAAAATTTAAACCGTCGGGCCGACCCACCCGTGACCCGACCCGTCCAGCCCGACCCGACCCGGGGGGACCCAGCAGGCCGAAGCCCACCAGCAGCAGGCCCATCAGAAAAAACAAAGCCAAGCAAAAAAAAAAAAGAAAAAGAAGCCAAAAGGCCCAATTTCTCAAGCCCAAAAGAAAAAAAAAAGGAGCAGCCCAAGCCAAAGAAAAAAAAAGAAAAGAAAGAAAAAAAAAGAAGAAAAGGAAAAGAAGAAAAAAAAAAAAGAGAGGCAGCAAATCATTCGATCAAGCTCGTATTTTTATTTTCGTAATTCTTTTACTCACTTTTAATTTAATTTGTATATTTTTATTACATCTCGTTTTAATATTATTGATATTTTTAGCATTTTTATTTGTATCTTTTTTACTTTTATTTTGATAATATTTAATAAATAAAGGCAACGAATCGGTTTAACACTTGTCGTTGATTTCATCGCTATGTTGGGTGAATATCATCGGTTCGTGTTAAATACGATCACGCCTTTTAAAAAATAAAAAAAACAAAAATAAAATAAAATTTGAGTTTCAAAACTTTTGTGTTTTTAGAAAATTATCGTATTTTCAAAATTTTCGTGTTTTAAAAAAAAAATTCGTGTCTTCAAAAATTCTCGGTTTTCAAAAATTCTCGAGTGTAAAAAAAAAATTTTTGTACTTTCAAAAAAAATTTCGTATTTTCAAAAATTTTCGTGCTTTCAAAATTTCCGTGTTTTTTTTAAAAAAATTCGTGTTTTCAAAAATTTCATGTTTTCAAAGGAATTTCGTGTCTCAAAAAAATTCTCGTGTTTTCAAAGTTCTCGTGTTTTCAAAAATTTCATGTTTTTTAAAAAAGAAAAAATTTCTTGTGTTTTAAAATTTCCGTGTTTTCAAAAATTTCGTGTTTTTTAAAAAAAAATTCTCGTGTTTTCAAAGTTTTCGTATTTTTTAAAAAAAAATTCATGTTTTTAAAGTAAAAAAATTTTCTGTGTTTTAAATTTTCCGTGTTTTCAAAAATTTAGTATTTTCAAAAAAAAATTTCGTGTTTCAAAAAAAATTCTCGTGTTTTCAAAGTTTTCGTATTTCCAAAATTTCGTGTTTTCAAAATTTTTGGTTTTTTTTTAAAAAAAAAATTTGTGTTTTCAAAAATCCTCGGGTTTTAAAAAAATTTTTCTCAAGTCTTAAAATTCTCTTTTTAAAAAAATTCGTGTCTCAATCGGATCACGATTAAATATTAAATTAAACTTGTATTTTTGAAAATTAAGACAACACGCGTTTAACGAGATACCAATTTTGGGCGTCGCGAGGTGCTAATACCTTCCTTATGCATGAACTCACTCCGAACCCTATTTTTCTTTGGAATTTTGTCGCAGACTTAAACCCAGCCCTTTTTAAGAAAATTCAAAAAATGATTTTTCTTTAAAAGAGGATTTATTAGGTGTCCGATCACACCTAGAAAAAGATCGGTGGCGACTCCTTTTTAAATAAAATTGAAACTCATTTTCAAATTTTTAAATAATTTCCTCAATTAGCGTCCAAGCAAATTTTAGGTCATGACATTGGCGACTCCTTTGGGACTTTTTGAGAGTCGAGTGGAATTAAACGCGTGTTGTCAAAATTTTCAAAACTCTTGTTTAAATTAATACTTAGTCGTGATCCTTAAATTTCGTTTTTTTAAAAAAGTCATGCATTTGCATCATGTTGTAAATATTTTCTAACTTGTCTTATCTTTTGTTTTCACTTTAAGTTTTACGGTTTTAGTTTTTTAGTTTTAAAATAAAAAAGCGAAAAGGTTTGTGAGTTTCTCCCACACACTGTGCACTTGCATTTTGCATAACATGAGCTCTCTACCCGGCTCCGTCGCTTAAGTGGAAGTAAACGCTATGCCTTCGTGAGTTAACTCGTCCCTCCTTACGGGCTAGTGAATACTTTCGGGTTACATATGACTTATGCTTTCGTGAGTTAACTTGTCCCTCCGATAGGCATAAGTAAATGTAACCCTCGAATTGAGCTCATGAGCCTATGATGGCGATAACCGAGGCTCAGTACTAGCCTTAGTAGGCGTGACAAAGACGGACAATTCGAATACCTTTTAGAACCGAAACCGCATATAGTGAACCGTATGAGCCACCCGATTAGAGCCATGCAGAACCTTTGTCCGTTAATAGATACCAAAATAAGTACATGGGAGAAACGTTTCTTTTTTTTTCTTTTACATTTACACTTTTATGCAAGCAAATCGTGTCCGTTTAATAATTTAGAGGGTAGATTATCGATAAGCATGTGGGGTAAGTTTATTTTGTAAATATGATGGGGTAAAAAAAAAAAAAAAAAGAGTAGGTCAGTTTCACCAAAATGCAAAATTAAATATATTAATTTGTTAGATTTTCCATAGTTTTTCTCCGTTTATATTTGTTGTAATTACTAACCAATGTTATTTGTCTTCATTTTTATTTTTCATCATGCATCATAGGCATCTTGTTAGGAAGGTGTTGATTAGAGATTGGTTGCCAAAAGCGGGTTTCGATGGAGGAGTCAATTATACAAGTGACCGAAAAATGCCGTGGTTCGAGACCGGTCTTTGAAAACTCGAGAAAGTAAAAGGGGCAGTTTAAAAGAAGGATGTATCTCCAATCTTAGGAGCATGTGACCATGAATGTTCGTCGGAATAACCTCGAAGACTTGACTAGGATTTGGAAGCAGTGGGACTCGGACACTAAGGGCATCTTCAACGAGAAATGCGGGATATAGCTCACTTAATCGCCATCAACATAGGCGAGCAGTTGATTCAAGCCATGGTTCAATTACGGGACCCGACTTATCAATGTTTTATTTTCAACCGAGGAAGATATGACTCAAACCATAGAAGAGTATGCCGCCTTGCTTGCGTTAACAATGCACAATTCAAAGAAGATATATGTGAAAGAGCCCAAACCAATGACCTTCAAGAAAAAGCTAATGAAGTTGACAGAATGGTCGATACATGGGCTGAAAAAGCAGATAAAGAAAAAGAACGAAGTCGGTTGTATTCCATGGTTTCTCTGCGAGACTTAGTTCAAAACCATCCGGACATTGTGAAAGAGTGGATCTGTTTGCTTTAGCCATTTACGGATTAATTGTCTTCCCAAAAGTTCTTGGGCATATAGAAGTTGCGGTAGTGGATTTCTTTGAAAAGTTGAGGCAAGGAATCAACCCCGCCCCAACTATCTTAGTGAGACTTTTAGATCTCTAAATTGTTGTAGGAGAAAGGGGAAGGACGTTTTATCGGATGTGCCTGACTACTCAATGTTTGGATTCTAAGCCACTTACGGAAAGTGGGCGCACACCTTTCCACATGTTTTCAAAACATTCGTTCCGTTAGAAGCTTACCTTGAGAAAGATTGGCGAAGGATGTCACCGAAAAAGACTGGGTTTGATTTTTGAACCTCCGTGAAGATATAACTTGAGAGCACCATGGATCCGTCCTTGATTCGCTATACAAATGCGGAAGCCAAGATTGGGTACCTTTACTCGGGTTATGGGGAGGAGTTGGATATGCACCGTTAATGGTTCAAAGGCAGTTTGCTTCACGACAGTTCATACCAACTACCGGAGGATTAGCACAGTCTGAGTTTGCTTTTACAGGTGAAGGTTACATGAAAAAAGTCCGAGATACTGCAAAGTCTTGGAAGGAAATCTACCTAATGGAGTTAGCTCTGTATGCTGATACTATCACTCAAGATTATAAAATATGGAGACAAAGACGAGTGAATAGTCAACAAACCTCACCAACGGATTATACTTTCCAGAATCCTTTCTCAGAAGAAATGCCATCCGAACTGGAAATAGCAAGACATGAATTTGAACGTGAAAAGGCCAGTCTGTTACGGGATATTAGTTCTCTTCAAGAGGAAAATTACCAGCTGAAGATAGATGTTCAAATTGAAAAATCCAGAAACGAGAAGGTCCAGAAAGAAGCTGAAATCATGAGAAATGACTTAAAGGATCTTCATTTGGAAAATAAGAAATTAAGAGGCACCATAAAGAATAGCGAAATTTGGGCAAATCACCGACGGAATGGAAAGAAGAACTAAGCAACATCAAAGGTGGAATGGAATTCTGGAGAGGGAAAGCGAAGAAGGAAGAGGAAAAAGCTGCTCGTGCTATGATAGAGTTAAGGAAGAAGAATGTTGAATCTAAAGCTCGTCTGCAGAATTAATGACTAGTCGATCTCGGCGTCAAGAGCTAAGAAGGAAAATACAAGATTTAGAAAATACATCGCAAGCTCATCAACAACACTTAGATACTCTCCTAAAAGCCCTAGAAGAAAAGAATGGCCAAGATGATGTGAGAGATATTCGTGCCTCTGAAAGAGCTCTCCAAGAAAAAGATATGTATCTTGGTGGTTTGATTAATGAAATTGCAAAGCGGCTATGCAAATTGTGCAACTATCAGATGAAGCAGAAGATCTCAGTTACCAATTCCCTCCGAGGCAAGGATCAAACATGTCAGAATTCCTAGAGCGAGTGAAAAAACAAGGCGATGTGGCTAGGAAATTTGTGTAACCATTAAATCAGAGACGGCAAAACTTTTTGTAATAGACTCTTTTGATTAATGAAATGCCTAAATATGGGGCTATCTTGAAATCAACACCAAACTTTTGCATATTTATTCATAATTAACATCCATTTGTCATTTATTCATTCATCCATTCATTACATATGCATATCACTCTAATCATTCACTAAAGTGAAACCGTATAATCCACATTGCGACACTACGAATGCGGAATCACGACATTCTTATAGGACACGTCTAAGAGCTAGAACTATGGATCTTTGAACTCAACGAAAGAATTGAAAGGATGGAAAGGACCCAAAGAGAGTTGCAAAAGCGGTTGGCTAAGTCACAACAGAAGCAAGAGATCGATGGTGAGATCTCGAGAGGAATCGCTCGAGCAAAGAGATCAAATGGCCAAAATGATGGAGATGATGGCGGCTTTGGTCAAAGGAAAAGGACCCATGCAGAGCCACGACATCACGAGCCCGGTCGAGGGTTAATCAGATCCGCTTTATCCTCCGTGATTCACTCCACCCCACGTCCATGCAATGCAAAGAGGACATCCTCGAGGGAGCTGCGAGCCTGAGCAACGACTGCGCCACCTACTCATCTAGGGCAAGGATATTTGTATCAAACCGGAGCTAATCCTGCTGACCGATTGTTCGGATTTAGATGATCCGTAGAAATAGCCGAGTTGAAAATGGATGATCATGATGTTCAAGATAAGTATAGAGTGCGGAAGAAAGGCTTAAGGCGATAGAAGGTCTGAAGCCTTCTACGCCTTTGAGTGCTAAAGAGCTCGATTTGGTGCCCGATCTAGTTACGCCTCCGAAATTTAAAGTACCGATTTTGAAAAATATGATGGAACGAGATGTCCAAAGCGCATCTTATCATGTTTTGTCGAAAGATGACCGTTACGTAAATGAGGATAAATTACTAATACTTGTTTTCAAGGCGACTTGATCGGATCGGCCTTGATGGTATAATCAACTCGATGAAAGGATTCGATCATGGAAAGACTTAGCATCGACATTTTGTGAACAATACAAACATGTATCGACATGGTGCCCGATCGATTAACTCTGCAGATGATGGAAAAAGTTTACGAGAGACTTTTAGACAATATGCTCAAAGGTGGAGGATATCTCACCAAGTAGAACCCCCATTAACAAAAGCAGAGATATGATCCTCTTCATCAACACTTTGAAAGCGCCATTTTACGATAAATTGGTAGGAAGTGCCACGAAGGATTTCGAGATATTGTAATATCCGGAACTTATAGAAAATGCTATCAAGAGTGGAAGGATGGAAGGCTCGAGGGTTCGAAAAGGCAGTACCCATAAAGAAAAAAGAGCGAAGCCCATATGGTGGAACCGAAGACACTATACTTCCAACCCATACCCAACCCAATCACGACCCCGATATTACCCACCTTCAAACTTCTATTTTCCTCCCCAAAGCCCTTACTATCAAGCACCTCCTCCTTACCCCGTCTATGCCACAAATAACCAAAGACCATTCACCATGTTCCCACCAAATACCATGCCTGCTCAAAACCAACCCAAAAATGAACAAAAACCGACAAGACCCAATCCTGAAAAACCTCAATTCACCCCTATTCCCGTATCATACGGAGAGCTGTGCCCGAAGTTATTGGAAAAACAATTAATATCCCCACATTATATGGCACCTTTGAAGCCTCCATACCCAAAATGGTACGATCCTAATGCTAGTTGCATGTACCATGCTGGAAACCAGGGGCATTCTATAGAAAATTGTCTAGCCTTTAAAAGAAGGGTTCAAGGTCTTATTGATGCAGGAATTTTACGATTTGATGGCACTAATAATGTGGTGAAAATCCGCTCCCTAACCATCTTGAAGGAGCGTGAGCGGTGACAAAAGAAGACGAGCGACAAGCTAAAAGTTATATTTCGAAATAAAGACACCTCTGCGGAAGGTTTGGGAGGTAATGGTTAAAAAGGGCGTTTGTTATCCCAACAGAATTTTCAAAGAAGAAACACAAAGAGTCAATGTTTTGTGATTTTCATGGTATTGAAGGGCATGACATCCGATCTTGTGAGGATTGAAAATTACTTGAGACATGATGGATAACAATGAGGTCAAGATCTTTGATAAAATGGATGAGCCGAGAAAGAGAAATATCGCCTCGATAATCAACCATCAACTATCCCTTATAGTCTTTGATCGGCCTCTAGTGATTTATTACGAGGCCAAGAAGAAGAAGTCAAACCAAATGTGGTGATTGAAGTACCATCTCCTTTTCCTTACAAGGACAATAAGGCGATTACCATGGAAATATGATGTTAATATTGTCGCAGAAGGTGAAAAGTCAAAACTTGTGATTGGAGATATTAGTAGAGTAGGACACTTCACCGCAATGGAGGTGTTATTCTCCGAAATGGTGAACCAAAGAAGAAAGCTATTGACTTGAATCGAAAGGAAAGGCACCAATGCATGATCTTGAGGTTGATATTGAAATCTGATGGGCAAGAGATTAAAGGACACTGTGAATGAGGATGAAGCACATGAATTCTTGAAGTTCATCAAACACGATGAATATAATGTCGTGGAGCGGTTGAGCAAGCAAGTAAGCAAGAATCTCGGTGTTATCTCTCTTGTTGAACTCGAACCACATCGAAATGCTTTCTTTGAAAGTGTTGAGTCAAGCATATGTAGCGAGCAACGATTCGTTGAAAAGCTTGATAGGTGGGTGAATAACTTAAATGCGGATAATTTCATCTCTTTTAGTGATGACGAAATACCACCAAGCGGTAGGGGCTCTATAAAAGCATTGCACATTACAACCGGTTGCAAGGGTTATATAATCCGAATGTGCTTATTGACAACGGGTTCAGACTCAATGTCATGCCTTTGGCCACATTTTCTAAGTCGCCAATTGATATGTCTTATCTTAGGCCTTGTCACTCTCTGATGAGGGCATTTGATAGGACACGACGAGAGGTCATGGGAAAGATCGAGATTCCTCTGAAGTGGGCCCATGTACATATGATATCGAGTTCCGTGTCATGGACATCACGCCTTCGTATAATTGCCTTTTAGGAGGCCTTGGATCCATTCTGCTGGGCGGTTCCTTCATCTCCATCAAAAGTAAAGTTTATCACGGATAGCCGCTTGATCACGATCATTTGGTGAAGAAGACATTGTTGCATCTATCTCTACTAACGCACCTTACATTGAAGTAAACAAAGATGCGATAGAATGTTCCTTCCGTTCCTTTGAATTTATCAATGCTACATTTGTTCTTTGAAGGAAATAAGATTCCACGCCTAATTTGTCAAGGAATACCAAAATGGGAATTAAGTCGGTGGGAAAAGGAGCCCAGCGAAGAAAGGTTTGGGAAAATATCGCAAGGATAGTTAGAGCACTAAAGCGAAGACACCACAAGGCTCGATACGGTTTAGGGTTCAAGCCGGATGTACGACAAAGAAGAAAACAGTTGCAGAAAGATCAAGAAAGGAGGATTGCAAGAGCCTCAGGCCAAGATTTGAGATGGGAGCCCATAGCGTATCCTCCTTTGTCAAAAACATTTACATCTGCAGGAATGATGTACCCAGGGCGAGATAATTCACGAAGCACGCTATTATTAATTGAAAGGGGTCTTCAGAACGTCAGTATAAATGTTATTGACAAAGGAGATGATGCAATTGAAGATGTTTCAATGATACGCCCTTGTCCTCCTGGATTCATTTTGAACAATTGGACTGCTGTGGATCTTCTTGTAGTTTCTAAGTCCTCTCCAGAGTAATGCTCAATGTTAACTTCCCCTTTTTGTGTGTCCCTAAGTAATAGTGGGATTCTTTTGTAAGAGCTTATGTTTGCTCTTTATTATTTAAATGAACATTAATGGAGATGCATTTTGTCATAATCTTTTCATTCTCACAGCCTATCCTTACATATATCTCATATCATGCCATAACATATACTTGTGGATTCCAATCCTTTGATACTCCTCTATAGTTTTCTTTTCCATTCACCTTTCAGGTGCTTAGATATCAACGATATGAGCAATCCAGATTACAAGTCCGAAATCGATTTCGAGAAAGCCATTTGTTTAGGAGAATTTGTCGAGGAAAATCTTGAAGATTATGTCTCGTCTCGACTTACAAAGAATGATAGAACAGAAGATAAGCAGATCCTACCCCATCAAGAATCTGTTGAGACAGTGAACTTGGGAAATGAAGAAAATAAGCGAAGTGAAGATTGGGACCTCCATTTGAGATAACACCAAACATGATTTGATCGCCTTGCTTTGTGAGTATAAAGATGTATTTGCATGGTCGTATCAAGACATGCGAGGTTGAACGAGGATGTAGTGGTCCATAGACTCCCTTTGAAACCGAATGCAAACCTATTCAATGTAGTTAGGCGAATGAGACACGAAATCTTGTTAAAGATAAAAGAAGAAGTCAAGAAACAATTTGATCTTTGGCTTCTTACAAGTCTCTAAATACCCGAATGGGTAGCTAACATAGTCCCGATCTAGAAGAAAGATGGTAAGGTACGAATGTGCGTGGATTATCGCGATCCAATCGAGCAAGTCCTAAAGATAATTTTCCTTGCCACACATCGATCGTTGGTGGATAACACACAAAACATTCATTGTTTTCTTTCATGGATGGATTTTCGGGTTATAATCGGATAAAGATGGCTCAGGATATGGAGAAAACTACCTTCGTAACAATGTAGAACATTTTGCTACAAGGTGATGCCGTTTGGATTAAAGAATCTTTGGGGCAACATATCGAGGCAATGGTGATGCTATTCCATGACATGATGCACAAAGAGATAGAAGTGTATGTTGATGATATGATTGCCAAATCTCGGGGAAAGAGAGCATATTGGGAACCTCGAGAAATTATTGAAAGACTAAGGAAGTTCAATTGAAGCTTAATCCGACCAAGTGTACTTTGAGCTACCTCGGAAAATTACTCGGCTTCATTGTTAGTGAGAGAGGTATTGAGGTTGATCCAGGATAAGATAAAAGCCATACAAGAATTACCACCTCGCGTACACAAAAAAGAAGTCGAGGATTTTAGGGAGGTTGAACTACATCGCTCGATTCATTGCTCAACTTACCAACCAGTGTGACCCAATTTTTCGACTCCTTCGAAAACATAATCCGGGAGAGTGGAACGATGAGTGCCAAGTGGCTTTTGACAAGATAAAACAGTATTTGTCTAACCCTCCAGTGCTAGTACCGCCAACTCCCGGAAGACCGTTAATATTGTATCTAACTGTGTTCGAAAACTCAATGGGTTGCGTACTGGGGCAACATGATGAGTCGGGGAAAAGAGAAAGGGCAATCTACTACCTCAGCAAGAAGTTCACAGAATATGAAGCAAACTACCCGTCAATTGAAAAATTCTGTTGTGCTTTGGTCTGGGTAGTTCGAAGGCTCAGACAATATATGTTGTATCATACGACGTGGTTAATTTCAAAGCTGGACCCAATAAAATACATGATGGAATCACCTGCACTTTCAGGAAGAATGGCACGATGGCAGATCCTACTATCAGAGTACGACATTGTATATGTGAGTCAAAAGTCGATAAAGGGGAGCGCAATAGCCGACTTCTTAGCAACTCGAGCCACGGAGGAATATGAGCCTTTGAGATTTGATTTCCCAGACGAGGATTTGATATGCATTGCAGAAAAAGAGTGTGAGTCGTCAAAAGAGAAATCATGGAAGATGAGCTTTGATGGTGCATCGAATGCATTGGGGCATGGGATTGGAGCAGTCTTAGTGTCACCGAAGGAACCACTATCCGCTTCTTCGCCAGATTAAATTTCTTCGCACCAATAACGTAGCGAATATGAGGCTTGCATCATGGGACTTTCTTGTGACTATTGAACGAAACATCGAAATCTTAGAGGTGTACGGGGACTCGGCATTGGTGATTTACCAAATCCGTGGAGATTGGGAAGTGAGAGATTCGAAATTGGTCAAATATCACGATCTCTCGCGGAGGTGGTCAAAGAATTTAAAAGTGACTTTAACTACTTCCCACGAAGAAAACCAATTGGTTGATGCCTTGGCCACCCGGCTTCAATGTTCAAAGCAAACAGAGAAACGAAATAATGCCTCTCCAAATGAGCATATACGAGGTCCCTGCACATTGTTTTAGCATTGAAAAAGAGACAGATGGGCGGCCGTGGTTTCATGATATCTTAGAATATGTCAAGAATCAAAGGTATCCAGAGCAAGCAAATGAGAACGACAAAAGAACAATCAGAAGAATGGCGGTGGGATTTGTCCTTGATGGGGATATCACATAAAAGAGGAAAAGATCAAGTGCTCCTGAGATGCGTAGATTCTGTTGAAGCCAGAAAAATACTTGAAGATGTCCATGAAGGAATTTGTGGGACGCATGCCAATGGTTTCACTATGGCCAGGCAGATTATGAGACTCGGTTATTACTGGCTGACGATGGAAAGCGACTGCATTAGTTACGCACGAAGGTGCCACAAATGTCAAATTTACGACGATAAAATTCATGCAGCCCCTTCGCCCCTTCATGTCATGACTTCTCCGTGGCCTTTTTCTATGTGGGGCATGGATGTTATAGGGCCAATTTCTCCAAAAGCTTCTAATGGCCACCGGTTCATTTTTGTGGTTATAGATTACTTCACAAAATGGGTAGAAGCCGCTTCATTTGCTAATGTGACGAAGACTGCAGTTTGCAGGTTCTTAAAAAAGGAAATCATATGTCGATACGGTTTGCCTGAGAAAATTATTTCAGATAACGCTTTAAATCTAAACAATAAGATGATGAAAGAAGTGTGCGAGCAGTTTCAAATAAAGCATCATAATTCCTCACCCTATCGCCCAAAGATGAACGGAGCAGTAGAAGCGGCTAACAAAAATATTAAGAGGATTATTGGGAAAATGATCGAGACATATAAAGATTGGCACGAGAAGCTACCATTTGCTTTGTATGCATATCGCACATCTGTGCGGACATCTACGGGAGCAACTCCTTTCTCCCTGGTCTATGGAATGGAAGCTGTGCTGCCCATTGAAGTTGAGATCCCCTCTCTACGAGTCTTAATGGAGTCGAAACTAGAAGAATCAGAATGGGTTCAAGCTCGATATGACCAGCTAAATCTTATCGAAGAAAAACGCTTGAAGGCAATCTGTCATGGACAGATGTACCAGAAGAGAATGATCACGGCTCATGACAAGAAGGTGCGGCCAAGAGAATTCGCAGGGGAACTCATACTGAGAAAGATTCTCCCAATACAAAAAGACTTTCGAGGAAAATGGGCACCAAATTGGGAAGGGTCAGACGTCAGAAAGAAGGCTTTCTCTGGCGAGCTTTGATTCTCAATGAGATGGATGGGAAGGAGTTACCTAATCCGGTGAACTCGAGATCCGTGAAAAAGTACTATGCCTAAAAAAAAAAAAAAGATCAAGATGAAAACCCGAAAAGGGCGTCTTGATAATAATAATAAAAAAAGATAAAAAAAAGAGAAGAAAAAGATCAAGATGAAAACCCGAAAAGGGCGTCTTGATAAAAAAAAATCAAATCAAGAAGAAAACCCGAAAAGGGCGTCTTGATAAAAAAAAAATCAAAATCAAATCAAGATGAAAACTCGAAAGGGCGTCTTGATAAACAAAAAAGATTAGGATGAAAACCTGAAAGGGCGTCCTAATGAAGGAGGTTCGAACAAAATGAGCGAGACGATTTGAGCGGAGAGTCATGTGGCGAGATTACAATATTTGAAGCGATTCGGAAGCTCAAATCTTCTACACAAGAAGCCGTGCTCGAAGAGATCCGGGATGAAGAAATGTGGAGAAGTTCATGCGTTGAATATCTAGAGCATTTGTGACAATTGAATCGCTTCCTTTCTTTATAATGTCTTCTTTATTGAGCTTTTCCTTGTCAATTCTCTTTGCTTATTGCTTTTGAAATAAATATGAATGTGAGGTATTTCTTTCGTACCTACTTTGCTATTTTCATGCATCTCATGTGTGGTTTGTCTAAATGATAAATAGTGAAATGACATACTCTAAACAAAAGGAATGTTGAGTATTACCTGGATGAGAATTTGGTAAGTACAAGAGCCTCAAAGCAAGGACAAAGTTCAACAAAGGGCAAAAGGGTGATACACGAGAAATGCGGATTACTCGAGGATGGGTACAAAACCTGAAAGGGAAATCAAGAATCGAAGCAATGAATGCAGTCATCATGAGAGTCGTAACGAAAAGAGATATACGGCAAACAAGCCTGTATGTATGGCATAATCATGTAGGCATAAAAGTATTTAAGACCAAACATGTGCATATCATGATAACATCATGCATGACATATACAGTATTCCAATAAAGCAAAAGGTTTTGATGATAAGCATTCAACCAAGGACAAGGAAGACATTCGAGTTCCACAGGATGATATGTTTTGAAATTTGGATACTTTTAAAATTATTTCAATTTTTGTTTTTCAAAATCAACTCACATTTGAGAGGTGAGTTGAGCCTCGAGTCACATCTCGAGGTATTTTCAATTCGATTTTCCAAAAATCAACTCATATTACGAGAGGTGAGTTGAGCCTCAGTCACACGCGAGGTGTTTTTCAATTTCATTTTCAAAAAATCAACTCATAATGCGAGAGGTGGGTTGAGCCTCGGGTCACATCACGAGGTATTTTTTCTATTTTTCAAAAATCAACTCATATTGCGAGAGGTGAGCCGAGCCTCGGGTCACACGCCGAGGTACTTTTCAATTTCTGCTTTCCAAAAATCAACTCATATCTGAGAGGTGGGTTGAGCCTCGGGTCACACGCCGAGGTATTTTTCAATTTTCATTTTCAAAAAATCAACTCATATTGCGAGAGGTGAGTTGAGCCTCGGTCACACGTCACGGTCACGCCACGAGGTATTTTTCAATTCTGCTTTCAAAATCAACTCATAATGCGAGAGGTGGGTTGAGCACTAAATTTTGGGTCGCATACTATGTAAGCACTAAATTTTGTCCGGATTTATTACTGGTTTATTTAAAAAATTTTAAAAAAAAATTTTAAAAAATAATTAAAAAAATTACATTTTAACCCCTAAACTTTCTTGAAATTACATTTTGGCCCCAAAACTTTTCAAAATTACATTTTACCCTTAACTTTCTTAAAATTACACTTTGGCCCCAACAATTTTATCGTTTACAATCTGGTCCTTCATCAAAAATCTCCAAAAATCCCATGATTTACAGACCCACCCTCGATTTTCCGGCCACCAGCCTAAGGGATGGCCTCCCATACCCTAGCCACTGCTACTGCACAAAAACGCTATAAAAGGGATTTTTCCCCAAAATCGAACCCCACGTTCAAAAAAAAAAACCACCAAAAAGAAAGAAAAGAAAGAAAAAGAGAAAGAGAAGAGAAGAAGAAGAGAAGAGGGAAGAGAAGGTGCATCACCGGAGGAGCCGGAGGAGTGGACGGGCGCTAGGTGGAGGAGAAGAAGAAGAAGAGGAAGAAGAAGAAGAAGAAGAAAAAAGAAAAGGAAAGAAAAGGAAAGAAAGAAAGAAAAGAAGAAAAAAAAAAAAAAAAAAAAGAAAAATTTAAACCGTCGGGCCGACCCACCGTGACCCGACCCGTCCAGCCCGACCGACCCAGGGGACCCAGCAGGTCAAGCCCACCAGCAGCAGGCCCATCAGAAAAAACAAAGCCCAAGCAAAAAAAAAAAAAAAAAAAGCCAAAAGGCCCAATTTCTCAAGCCCAAAAAAAAAAAAAGGAGCAGCCCAAGCCAAAGAAAAAAAAAAGAAAGAAGAAAAAAAAAGAAGAAAAAAGGAAAAGAAAAAAAAAAAGAGAGGCGCAAATCATTCGATCAAGCTCGTATTTTTATTTTCGTAATTTTTTTTACTCACTTTTAATTTAATTTGTATATTTTTATTACATCTCGTTTTAATATTATTGATATTTTAGCATTTTTATTTGTATCTTTTTTACTTTTATTTTGATAATATTTAATAAATAAAGCAACGAATCGGTTTAACACTTGTCGTTGATTTCATCGCTATGTTGGGTGAATATCATCGGTTCGTGTTAAATACGATCACGCCTTTTAAAAAAATAAAAAACAAAAAATAAAATAAAATTTCGAGTTTCAAAACTTTTGTGTTTTAGAAAATTATCGTATTTTCAAAATTTTCGTGTTTTAAAAAAAATTGTGTCTTCAAAAATTCTCGGTTTTCAAAAATTCTCGAGTGTAAAAAAAATTTTGTACTTTCAAAAAATTTCAGATTTTCAAAAATTTTCGTGCTTTCAAAATTTCCGTGTTTTTTTAAAAAATTGTGTTTTCAAAAATTTCATGTTTTCAAAGGAATTTCGTGTCTCAAAAAATTTCGTGTTTTCAAAGTTCTCGTGTTTTCAAAATTTCATGTTTTTAAAAAGAAAAATTTCTTGTGTTTTAAAATTTCCGTGTTTTCAAAAATTTCGTGTTTTTAAAAAAATTCTCGTGTTTTCAAAGTTTTCGTATTTTTTAAAAAAATTCATGTTTTTAAAGTAAAAAATTTTCGTGTTTTAAATTTTCCGTGTTTTCAAAAATTTAGTATTTTCAAAAAAATTTCGTGTTTCAAAAAAATTTCGTGTTTTCAAAGTTTTCAGATTTCAAAATTTCGTGTTTTCAAAATTTTGGTTTTTTTAAAAAATTTGTGTTTTCAAAAATCCTCGGTTTTAAAAAATTTTCTCAAGTCTTAAAATTCTCTTTTTAAAAAAAATTCGTGTCTCAATCGGATCACGATTAAATATTAAATTAAACTTGTATTTTGAAAATTAAGACAACACGCGCTTAACGAGATACCAATTTTGGGCGTCGCGAGGTGCTAATACCTTCCTTGCGCTGAATGAACTCTCGAACCCTATTTTTCTTTGGAATTTTGTCGCAGACTTAAACCTCACTTTTTAAGAAAATTCAAAAATGATTTTTCTTTAAAAGAGGATTTATTAGGTGTCCGATCACACCTAGAAAAAGATCGTGGCGACTCCTTTTTAAATAAAATTGAAACTCTGTTTTCAAATTTTAAATAATTTCTCAATTAGCGTCCAAGCAAATTTTAGGTCCTTCTATACTATGTAAGCACTAAATTTTGTCCGGATTTATTACGGGTTTATTTAAAAAATTTTAAAAAAAATTTTAAAAAAATAATTAAAAAAATTACATTTTAACCCCTAAACTTTCTTGAAATTACATTTTGGCCCCAAAACTTTTCAAAATTACATTTTTACCCTTAACTTTCTTAAAATTACACTTTGGCCCCAACAATTTTACTGCGTTTACAATCTGGTCCTTCTGTCAAAAAATCTCCAAAAATCCGGCGGATTTCGCGCACCCACCCCCCGATTTTCCGGCCACCAGCCTAAGGGATGGCCTCCCATACCCCTAGCCACCTGCTACCTGCACAAAAACGCTATAAAAAGGGGATTTTTCCCCAAAAATCGAACCCCCACGTTCAAAAAAAAAAACCACCAAAAAAGAAAGAAAAAGAAGAGAAAAAGAGAGAAAAGAGAAGAGAGAAGAAGAAGAGAAGAGGGAAAGAGAAGGTGCATCACCGGAGGAGCCGGAGGAGTGGACGGCGGCGCTAGGTGGAGGAGAAGAAGAAGAAGAAGAGGAAGAAGAAGAAGAAAGAAGAAGAAAAAGAAAAGGAAAGAAAAAGGAAAGAAAGAAAGAAAAAGAAGAAAAAAAAAAAAAAAAAGAAAAAATTTAAACCGTCGGGCCGACCCACCCGTGACCCGACCCGTCCAGCCCGACCCGACCCAGGGGGACCCAGCAGGCCGAAGCCCACCAGCAGCAGGCCCATCAGAAAAAACAAAGCCCAAGCAAAAAAAAAAAAGAAAAAGAAGCCAAAAGGCCCAATTTCTCAAGCCCAAAAAGAAAAAAAAAAGGGAGCAGCCCAAGCCAAAGAAAAAAAAAAGAAAAGAAAGAAGAAAAAAAAGAAGAAAAAGGGAAAAGAAGAAAAAAAAAAAACGAGACGCGCAAATCATTCGATCAAGCTCGTATTTTTTATTTTCGGTAATTTCTTTTTTTACTCACTTTTAATTTAATTTGTATATTTTTTATTACATCTCGTTTTAATATTATTGATATTTTTAGCATTTTTATTTGTATCTTTTTTTACTTTTATTTTTGATAATATTTAATAAATAAGGCAACGAATCGGTTTAACACTTGTCGTTGATTTCATCGCTATGTTGGGTGAATATCATCGGTTCGTGTTAAATACGACACGCCTTTTAAAAAATAAAAAAACAAAAATAAAATAAAATTTCGAGTTTCAAAACTTTTGTGTTTTTAAAAATTATCGATTTTCAAAATTTTCGTGTTTTAAAAAAATTCGTGTCTTCAAAATTCTCGGTTTTCAAAAATTCTCGAGTGTAAAAAAAAAATTTTTGTACTTTCAAAAAAAATTTCGTATTTTCAAAAATTTTCGTGCTTTCAAAATTTCCGTGTTTTTTTTAAAAAAATTCGTGTTTTCAAAAATTTCATGTTTTCAAAGGAATTTCGTGTCTCAAAAAAATTCTCGTGTTTTCAAAGTTCTCGTGTTTTCAAAAATTTCATGTTTTTAAAAAGAAAAATTTCTTGTGTTTTAAAATTTCCGTGTTTTCAAAAATTTCGTGTTTTTAAAAAAAATTCGTGTTTTCAAAGTTTTCGTATTTTTAAAAAAATTCATGTTTTAAAGTAAAAAATTTTCGTGTTTTAAATTTTCCGTGTTTTCAAAAATTTAGTATTTTCAAAAAAATTTCGTGTTTCAAAAAAATTCTCGTGTTTTCAAAGTTTTCAGATTTCAAAATTTCGTGTTTTCAAAATTTTTGGTTTTTTAAAAAAAATTTGTGTTTTCAAAATCCTCGGTTTTAAAAAAATTTTCTCAAGTCTTAAAATTCTCTTTTAAAAAAATTCGTGTCTCAATCGGATCACGATTAAATATTAAATTAAACTTGTATTTTGAAAATTAAGACAACACGCGTTTAACGAGATACCAATTTTGGGCGTCGCGAGGTGCTAATACCTTCCTTATGCCAGAACCGACTCTCAACCCTATTTTTCTTTGGAATTTTGTCGCAGACTTAAACCCGCCTTTTTAAGAAAATTCAAAAAATGATTTTTCTTTAAAAGAGGATTTATTAGGTGTCCGATCACACCTAGAAAAAGATCGTGGCGACTCCTTTTTAAATAAAATTGAAACTGCTTTCAAATTTTAAATAATTTCTCAATTAGCGTCCAAGCAAATTTTAGGTCGCACAGGTATGATCGGATCACCTCGTAATTTGATCGTTTTAATAAAAGGTTTAATTTTACTAAAACAATAATTTTGGTCTATAAAATTTAGAAAATGGGTTCGGAGTCGGTTACGCACGAGAAAGGATTATCACCCCCGCGACGCCCAAAATTGGTACCTAGTTGATTCCTTGATATCTTAGTGTCGAAAGTTGAAAACTCGAAAAGAATTTAAAATACGATCCATTTTTATTATTGTTATTTTTACCTAAAATAAGCTTGAATAAATTGAAACGTATGTTAAAGACCCTCTCATCTCGAGTAACATAATATCACATCCCGTAAGTTAGGACACGACACCTCGAATTCTTGAGAATAAGCTTGCCTTTTATTTTTTTTATTTAAATCTTATGCATTTTAATTTTAAAAGAATATTCAGTCATTTAGGTTCAACGAGAAAATCGAAATTCCGTAAGTTAGGATACGGTTTCTTGAATCTCCAAATATGAAACATTGCTTATTTTTAAAAAAAATCTTTTATACATTGAATAAAATTAACGTAACACTTAAATATATATTTAGTTTATTCGTATCGATAAAAAACTAACAAATATATATATTAACGTAATATATAGTACGATAGTAATGAAATAATGTAAAATAAATATATGGGTAGAATATTAAAATGATAAATAACAAGTAAATAAGGAATACCATAGTAATACTAATGTAATTAATAATAATAATATCATAGTAATGATAAATAAATAAAGTAACTTAAAATAAATAAAAATGGAAGGTGCATATTTAAAATAAATGGAAATATAAAAGAAATAGTAGAATAACAAGAACATACAAACAAAATAAAATGACATTGACAATGACAATGACAATGACAATAATAATAATAATAATAATAATAATAATAATAATAATAATAATAATAAATGTGCTAATAAAAGTATGTCTACAATTTAATTCATAAGTATGTGTAAAAAATAAAATAAATAATAGTATAGATGATAATAAAATAATAATAATCATAGTAATAAATGCATAAAAAGGAAGAAAAAAAGAATGAATGCACGTTAAAAGAAAATAAATTATATTATATTAAATATTAAAAAGTAAAAAGTAAAGAAATAATATATAAGTAAATAAATAAATAAAGGACTTAATTGCAACTTAAATAAAATTAAAAGGATAAATCGAGATAAATAAACAATAAGGGGTAAAATGCGACACGCGAAAAAAAGCAAGGACCAAGTGGAAAATTATCCCAACTTCTCTATGCACATCGTTCAGGGTAGAGGTGATCATGGGCCGGGCCAAGACAAAATTTTAGGCCCATTTTCTAGGCTCTGAGCCCTACCAAACTGAAATATGGGCCTAAAAATTTGTCCAAGGCCTACTCGAAGGAAATTGATAAACTTGGGTCCTACTGCACCATATTAATTTTTTTAGCTTTTTCATTAAATAAAAAATTTAAAACAAATATTAAAACAAAAAATAAAATATGTAAATTTAAAAGTATATTTGATTAAAAATAAATATATATTTAATATATAATTTGGGTGAGCCTGTGCCAACAAAGTTTATTTGAGCCCGGCCCGCTTTTCTAAATCAGCCTCTTTTTTTGCCCAAACCCATATTTTGGGCCTATATTTTTACCCGAACCCTCCTATTTTTTGGGCGGGCCGTCAGGCCGGGCCGGGTAGCCCAATCCATGATCATCTCTAGTTCAGGGGGACCCAAATAAAAAGGAATAAAATTAAACGGGGTAAATTTTAAAAAGGAAAAAAAAGAAATAGGACCATATTGTAAATCCTCAAAAAAGCGAAAGGGTTACAAGCGCAAATAGCCCATGTTTTAAAAACACGCCGATCCTACCTCTCGGGTAGGGTTAGCGCGAGTCAAAGGCCAAAACGACGTCATTTTGGCATCTGGGAGTCAAGCCCAAAACGACTGCTTTTATATCCCTATAAATGCCAAAAAATCTCCAAAAAAATAATTTTAACCATCTTTCAAAAAAAAATTAGCCTTTTTTTTTTTCTCTCTAGCCCCCTTCGTCCGGTCATGGCTCCGACCGTCGACCACCGTGGCGACCGCCGGTCGCTGACGACGGTGCCGTAGTACACGGTGGTCGGAAAACCCCAAAAATTTATTTTTGACCCCTTTTTGACCCCTCCGTTTCAAAAATGAAAATAAAAATAAAAAAAAAAAAAACTTCCGATATCCCTCAAAATCGTTGCGCCAAACCTTAATAGGTCCTAGGTTCCCAACGCCGGAAAGGGTATGATGGAGGAGATGAAACGTCCCAGGTAACTCTTTATTTTTATTTATTATTATTTTTTGAAATAAAATGAAAAAAAGGATCACCTTTGTTAATATTTTTTTTCTTTTTGATTGCTTTTTTTTCTTTGTCTCTGTTATTTCTATTCCAAAAAACCTCCATTTTACAATCTGTTTTTAGGCTTTTTATAGCCGTTTTACTATATTTTTTTTTATTTTTCTATTGTTTCAACTGCTCATTCTTGCGTGTTCTTATTGTCCTTGCAGGTGGTGGTTGGCAGTGGGAGGCAGTTGGTGGTGGCAGGCTAGGATGTCGCGGCGGCTAGGGTTTTCTGCTTTTTCTTTTTTTTTGAAAATAGTTAAGGTTGTGGGCTTGGATATTGAGTTTTAGGATTAGGTTAATTTTGGTCAATGGGTTTTGGGCTTGTTATTTGTTTTGTAATTTGGATTGTTTTATATGGGTAAATATCCCATATATACCAAAAATTAAATTATTTACTAAATGGGCCGCTTGAAGAATATTTATGGAAAGGGTCGTTTCCTCCCAAACGCGCGCCCACGTCGGTAGCGTTTGGGGAAAACAAAACGCTGCCTTATGACGCTTTGTGCCACCTCAATAAAGCGCGCTTACGGGCGCTTGGCGAGGTGGCACAAAGCGTCCTCGGGAAATCTTGTTTAGCCTGCGAATGGTCAAATCCATCCACTTTTTTTTTTTACGTTGGGGCCCAACGTAAAAAAACTATAAAACCCCCAACCCTTTATTTTTCACACTTCAATCATTTCTCAATATTCTCTCAATTTTCTCTCAAAGTCCTTGAAATTTACGCTCAAATTTCAAAATAGTCCTTTACTATTTACGAAAAAGCCCTTTATAATTTTTTAATATATTTTTTTTGGAAAATTTTAAAATTTTTTATCGGATTGCAATGGCCGGGGAATTACTTCGCCTAGACAACAAGCACATCTCCGTCGAGCAAATGCAAATGGTAAGTTTTAATTTTAATTTTCAATATTATTTAATGTTTTTTTCAATTATGTAATTTTAATTAATTTTTATTTTATAATTTTTTAAGCAGTTTGTAGATCGGTGTTGGAATGTTATATTCAGTAATATGCATGGTCCCCATCACCGTTGATCGAGAATTACCGCGAGAAGGGTTTTGGCACGTGCCACGATAGTAGGGGTTCAAGTTGGATCCGCCTTTGATCGGTAGCTGATGAGAGAGGTAGAGACTCGAGACGCACACTTTCCATCGCCATGTGGAGAGTGTACCATCACTCTAGAAGATGTGCGATTGTGATTAGGATTACCGGTGGGCGGGTCAAGAGTCATCGGATCCGCAACATATACCGATTGGATGGCCGTATACTACGAGCTTCTAGGTGCCATTTCGAATAGAATTCAAGGAGCTCGGATAGATATGGCCTGGTTACGAGACTCATTCCCGGAGCCGAACGAGGGTTCGACCGAAGTAGAAAGAATACGATATGCTCGGGCATACATTTTTCAGATAATTGGAGGCTATCTGATGCCGGACCTCTCTAGAAACCTCGTCCACCTAAGATGGCTCCTGAAACTTGTTGATTTCAGAGCAACGGTGAATTGAGTTGGGGTCCGCCGTGCTATTGAGGTTGTACCGGAGATGTGCAGGTATGACGCCACGAGTAAAGCAAAAATCGGAGGTTGCCTATCACTGCGCATCATGGGCATGGTTTCGATTTCCATTTTTACGCCCTCGACTCGACCACCATATTCATTCCCATCGATAACAAGGTAAATTTAATATTATATTTACAATTATTTCATAGATTTATAGTATAATTGCATGCTAAAAGTTTATTTAATTAGGTGGAACCATTTCGTAGTGATGTTGGAATACCTAACTTGCTTGAGGATATACTGGCTCCTATTGGACCAACGGTCGGAATCACAAGTAAGTTTCAAATTTCGTTATTATAATTTAGTATTTCGTATGTAGTGTCTAGTATTATGTATATAACTAATATTTTGGTAATTTTACTATAGTTTCAATGGACACCGACGAGGATCTAGAAATTGAGCAAGAATTAGGAGGAGTTCTTCCAAAATCCGAATAGTTGGCACGTTAAGGTCACATTGATCACCTACACGACCGTGGAAATACACCAGTCAGATAGGGTTCTGCGGTAATTTGGATTCCGGCAACCGATTCCGTACACCGAGGTGCTCGATGATGAGCACAAAGTGGACTTACTACTGTTGTACGGATTGGCCAATATTTTGGTCAGTCATATCGAGATGTGGGAGAACCCGGTATGACTTATTACCTATCCAGAACCGATCATCGCTCCGAGTTAAGCGTCGTGCGGAGTACATGCCATGGTTTAGGATCCATGGCAAGCCGTATCTATTGTCGGAAGAAGAGAGGCGACGACAACTTCGTGAGCGAAGAGAACGTCGGGTCCCTTTAAATCTAAGGAGAAGGGGTGATGAGACGGGGCCATCAACAAACACGACATACGATCAACGGCCCAAGAACAGCTCCTACACAGTCACCGGGCCCATCAGTTCAGCCGACAACACCGACATCATAGCGTCTACCGTTTATGCCAGGTGCGTACCTTACCCCTTATATGTATCCTCCTAACCCATATATGTTTCCTTTTCCCAGTCCCACCCCAGGTTGGATTGCATGGCTGGGTTCGAGTCCGTTCCCGACTACTCCACGCTGGCCAACCGATCGTGAGGCCGACATCTCGTGTGGGATCGAGGAGGCGCCTGTCGGGAGCACTTCTTTCTACCAGTTCTTCGCCCTACGGATGCGCCACCCCCGCCGTTGTTTATGCAAACACCTTCGGTCATTATTTTATCAATGTGGGTCATCATCGCAACACCTGTAACTGCACTCCACCACGGGAGAACCCGATTCCCGCCCGAGGTTCCACGACCCACCGGAAGCTAGAAGAAGGAGGAATCCAACAGAATCGCCGCCCCGCCTGTGGCACTGGTTCCCACCCCATCGACCCTAAACCCTAAACCCCCGAATTTTATTTTGTTATTGTAATTTAATTTTTATTTATTATTGTAATTTAATTTTAATCTCTTTGATAAAATACAAATGGTTTAATTTTTTTGTAATTAAGTTTTAATATATTTAATAAAATTTGAGTTTAATTTTATTTTATTTTTGTAATTTAATTTTAATCTCTTTGATAAAATAGAAATGGTTTAATTTTTTGTAATTAAATTTTAATATATTTAATAAAATTTGAGTTTAATTTTTTATTTTTGTAATTTAATTTTTAATTTAATTTTAATATCTTTGATAAAATAGAAATGGTTTAATTTTGTTTTGTAATTAAGTTTTAATATATTTAATAAAATTTGAGTTTAATTTTTTATTTTTGTAATTTAATTTTTTAATTTAATTTTAATATCTTTGATAAAATAGAAATGGTTTAATTTTGTTTTTGTAATTAAGTTTTAATATATTTAATAAAATTTGAGTTTAATTTAATTTTTTTGTAATTTAATTTTAATATCTTTGATAAAATAGAAATGGTTTAATTTTTTCGTAATTAAGTTTTAATATATTTAATAAAATTTGATTTTAATTTTATTTTTTGTAATTTAATTTTTTAATTTATTTTTAATATCTTTGATAAAATAGAAATGATTTACTTTTTTTTGTAATTTTGTAATTTAATTTTAATAACTTGAATAAAATAAAAGTTCTTGTACAAAAATTCACTGTTTTCCTCCAAAAAAATAGAAATTACATAGCCACCAGGAGACAAAAAAGTTAAGAGCACGGTCAACTATTCCGATTTGGACACGAGCGAGATGTATGGCCCGGGTTCCTACACCATCCGTACAGCCGACTTTGGTTGCTCGTTTCTCGAATATCCATATTGTTGCGTATTCTACTCGAGCAAGGTCGACCTTTTGGTTTGCGCCTCAATTGTCTATCCAGCAACAGCTTATACGGTGCAAGCGATACCGACGACCACTTACGTTCATCTGGGACTGGTGGGAATACGTGTCTCCACACGTTGTACATGTTTTCTGATTTATTCACTTCATCGACATAGCTCATGGGATCAAGACGGAGATTTTAACAAGCCGCAAGTACATGAGCGCATGGGTAACGAAATGCATCAAATATCCCACAATCGCAGGTCCTATTTGTCAAGTGTACACGATAATGCCCGCCAACAATACCTTGGTTCGGTCTGTCAAACTCCGTGACACGAAACCATAGGCTGTCGCGATAGTGACACACTGTGTGCATGGTGTTGGCCCGTGTCTTCGCACTGTTTATTTCTTGCAAGACCTTCGGGCTTTATACATGGCCTCCTTGCATCTGCCCTCTATAACTCGCTGCCCTCTTCAAAAATAGTACCGCTAAACGAAAATATGTCTCTCACACAACCGATGTAATCGGCAGATGATGGGTTCCTTTTAGAATAAAATTTATGCATTCGGCCAGGTTTGGGGTCATATGACCATATCGTAGGCCGCCATCGTATGCTTGTGTCCACTGTTCGAAAGCAATATTGCATAGGTAGTTTGCGCCTTCGGCGTTATCTGAGCACAAACTGGCTAACATCTCGTGAAAACGGTCTTTATTTATCTTGTACCCTACTAGTATACGTTGATAGCGAATATTACATACCACTCTTCAATTGAGAATAAATTGAATATTACAAACGAAATTATATTAATAGATATCTCATACCCATATCGGTCACTTGTCGTCATTGTCTTTTTAGATCGATGTTGCCCACGAGTTGGATAAAACATGCCTCGAAATATCGATGGTGTGCGATGCCACATGCTTCCTCGGGCGTTCTATTGCCGCAAGTATTCCAGGTCCGATCCGATATAACGATATGTCGTTGAGGCGATATGCCTCATTAACCTAGATAGGAAGAAGTCTCACCATCACCGACTCCGGTGTTATTGCGAACGCATAATCGGAAGGATTCTCGCACACCGTCTTGTGCCACAACTAGCAATAGCCGATACGATATCTACCATACATAAAGGTATCGCTAATTTGTACCAATGGCTTGCAAGATATAAAGGCATCTCGACATTGCTTAAATGTCCGAATAGACTCTTGAACATCGCGATTCACTAATGTACGATCGTTGTAGTACGTCGGTTCCGTTTCAAGGTCTGTTGTGCTGCTTGGGATATAACTCTCCAGCACCTGACACCACTGTCACACTTTATTATATAAAGTGTCCCACCGACCGTGCAACTTTTCTAGCGCCTTTTGCTTGGCTATCCAAGCCTTTCTGTAAGAGGGCGTGTAGCCCAATTGGCTATGAATATTGCCAATTAAGGCCAGCACCGTAGTTTTGGGATCGGCCTTCACCGTCGGGATTATTAAGTCAGCCAACATGTCTGAATCCATCCTCGGATGATCTTGTGTTACACCTGTCAACGAAGTACGTTAAATAATACAACATTACATAATATTAGTGTTATTCGAAATCATTGAACACATAGTGGTACTGTACCGGCAAGACATGTATGTGGACCTTTGTACTTTTTGGTCTCCCACAACCCTGTCCTTTTCCTCAACGACGCCATGATTTTCCATGAACATGTGTCGTCTTACACTGCACACTTCGCCTCGTACTTATCGAGCTTGGATTTAACCACATTGTAGTTAACCCAGTTCCTGATGCTGTATTATTTCAATACAGCAAGAAAAGTATTCTTGTTGGAAAACTGGTTACCAACTTCTAATTGGTCCGAATCCAATGAAGAATTTGTACGGTCATGTGTCCGGTGTGGTAGTTTAGGAAACTCCAATGCATCATCTTGAGATAGATCGACATTATGCATGTGGGCTAGAGGCGAGTACGCCCTGAATAGCGGATCTTCTTCTTCTTCGTCTGAACCACCCTCAACGTCTTCAGGTACAATTGAACGGCTCCGATTCGTAAAATAATCCAACTTCTGCACCATCGGGCCCTGGCTCCCGAGGTGGATCCACATCGGATTCATCGTCCACCCTCCATAACTCGCAACAAACGAGGGCCCTCGCGGTGGATGTCGCCGGAGTACATCATCCCTCCTTAAACATCTTTCGTAAAGATCCCAATTATATGTGGATTGCCAACCACTAGAAGTTGATGACGCCCCTAATACGTATTTCTATCATCGACGTCAAGAACGGATTTGCATGTCCTATCCACCAACCGAAAGTGTCGTGCGGGGTTATGTTTTCCATACTACCACCGCACACGGGCACTCGTGTTTTGCCTCCCACTTACGAGTGTCGGCTTGGGGTTGTGTATTCCCCTCGAACGGCAGAGATGTTGAGGTCACAAAAGATCACTTGAGATGAAAATTCTACATATACCTCGATATAGGGTGATCCACGGCAAGATGAGTCTCCACCATTGCCTCTAAGCTCGAGGACCTTTGATGTCGAATGAGTCATATCTCACCGGATCAACCAAGCGCAAAATCTATACTTAATAGATCGAACTTTCATTGGCGTTGTTCAATATTTTACGCCTAATTCTTTTTAAGTTCTACCAAATCGACGTCCGATTAAAACTCGTCGCGTTGTGTTCTCCGATAAGAAAACAACACCATTTTCGTGTCACGAACTTCACCATCGTAGCAAATAACAAAGATTAATACGCTCACTCATTTTCAATTTTTTTCTTTGCCTCAATTTCCTTATGCAACCTCGAGAATGAAATTTGGCTAATTTATAGCCTAATTTTCTTTGGAGATCATCAGAGCAAAAGAGCGTCCACGTGAGAGCTCTTTTCAGATTCTACGGACAAGGCACCTATTTGAGCGTTTTTGGCCATCGTTTGTTCGTAAACGTCTCTCAAATTAATTTTCCGGATACTATCAGTAGAAAAGAGCGCCCACGTGGGAGCTCTTTTCAGTACTCCTGCTGATAGTGCACCCTACTGGAAGCGTTTTTGACCACTGTTTGTTCAGAAATGTCTTCTCAAAATTATTTTACCGGAGACTACTGTCACAAAAATTCAATTAATTTTTTATGCTAATATATTTTGCCCAAAACCCTATATATATTTTTTCCCTAGCCTAAAAATTCAATTAATTTTTCATAGGGGAAGGAAGGGCAAAACGCTGCATACGCCAGCGTTTTCACGGTTATAATGAGAAGAAAGCGTCCCTGTGGCGCTTTTGTCATAGCTTTCAAACGCGCCGACGTGGACGCGTTTTGGGAGGAAACGGCCCTTTTCTGTAAATATTCTTCAAATTGGCCCATTTCTGTAAATAATTTAATTTTTTGGTATATATGGGATATTTACCCGTTTCATATGGACTTTTAATGTTATTATTTTAGTTTTGTATTTTTGGTTTTCTGGTGGGCCGGGCGAAAATTGGCCATTACAATTATAATATTTTTTAATAAAAAGTACATAATTATTAACTTATTATATCAATTCCACTAACACTTTTAATATAATATTATATTTATATTATTGAATGAAAAAAATGTAGTAAATATATTATTAAAATTTTAGCATGTTGAAGGTGAATATAGATGGTTGAGTGCCGACTTTTAAATCAAGAATGGCCATAGGTGGAGTGGTGAGAGGACTGAATGGTATCTTGATGGGGGGTTTCGAAATGGTAGTGGGATTTTCGGATATCTTTTAGATTGAAGCTCGAGCATTACTTGAAGCCTTAAAATTTGCTTGGGCAAAGGGGTACCATAGAGTGGAGATTGAGAGTGATAATTCAATTTTGGTAGTCATTTATACAAAATGGGCTAGCAACAAACAATATCTACGGTGAAGTTAGGCTCATTCAGGACTGGTGTCTTAAGGATTAGGAAGTGAAATTTTGGCAAATAATGAGAGAGAGAGAGATAGGGTGGCAGATCGTGTCGCGAAAGAGGCCCGAGATGAAATGGATCACTTGATTATTCACGAGGAACCACCAGAGTGTAAAGGGTTTATTAGATGATGATACACTTTGCGCTACATATCCATTGTTTGATGGTTCTGTTGTAATCTTAGCTTAAAGTTTTTTTTTTTATTTACCAAAAAAAAATTAGCATGTTGTAATCTTACCCTTAAAAGTACATAAAAAAATTTCAAAATAAAAATTACAATTTTTTAAAAATAAAAAATTATGAAAAAATAAAACCTTTTAAAAAGAAAAATAATTTTAAAAATATAAAAATATTTTCAAAATTCAATGTTATCTAAATCAGACTAGCTAGTTGAATTGGTTGGATAGGGAACCAGTTGTAATGTTAGTCCGATGAGAGGTAAAAAACCAATTGACCCGCGAACCAATACCAACTAGTTGAACTGAGCTACAAAATTTGTTGAACTAATTTCTAGTTGGTGGTTAAAGCTATTGTATAGGCCTTGATTTATATGGATTGATGGTTAAAACTCTTGTCAGACATTAGTTTGACACTGATTCAAACTGTGTAACCCACCCCACCCTTAATATTGTGTCAAAAAAGTTCCAATTATAATAGAGAGATGGTTATATAACTAATTATTAATCCTAATATTACTCAAATTTTCACCTGGAACTTGTAATTTAGTGTTACCGCTGCTGTTGCCTGTTGTTGTTGTTGTTGTTGTTATTGAGGGTGAGAGAGGGGCTAAAAGGTTCTCTTTTCTGACCAATCGACCATTTTCTTTTTCCCTTTGCTAAATTGTTCATCTGCAAAGATGGAGCAAAGGCGGGGTCTTTGCGTTGAGTTCTTATGGCTGGTGTGTACAGTAAATGAGAAGATGGGTTGTGTCATTGAAAAGAAGATCAAACTAGGAGCTTTGGTTAATGGAGGGGCACAGTCCACTTTACTTGACTAAATGAAGCTATTGAACGAAATGCAACATCAATCTAGTTTGTCTTTTCTTGGATCCTCTACATAAACTATTTCGTTGACCGACGTTTGATTAACGATCAACTCACATTTCCTGTTAAAATTGAAATGATTTCTAAGAAAATCATAATTAAGACATAAATCCCCTAAAAAAAAAGTCAATAACACATGACCAAAAATCCATAAACATTGAGGGTAATTTCGACAATTATACCTTACCACTACTCGAATAAGTAAACACAAAGATGGTGAATAAAATAATTTTTAATTTATTTTGACTAACTCTTAAGTCTTAAACACGGTTACTTGTACTTTAATTATGGCACCGTCATCCAATATTCTTGGTATAATGATTCTTTCGCCATTCAACTTTATTAAAATTTTATTATTTAATTTTTCATTTTTTTAGTCATTATACTTATATTTTTTTTATAGCTGATATGGCATACATGTAGATTGCCACGTAAATAACTTATTAGCATTTAATTAATTTTTCAAATTTAAAAATATTTTTATACAAAATTTTAAATAATTTTAATGTTTTTAATTTTTAAAATAGTTTTTATAATTTTGAATTTTAAATTTTAAAAAATAATTAAATGATGATGTGTCATCCATATGGCAATCCACAAGTATGCAACGTTAGCAAAGTTAAAAAAGCTCTATTTTTTTCATTCATTTTGGGGTGATTTGACAAAATAAGGAATTTTAGTGGCTAAAAAGGCAAAAAGTTAAATGGAAAGCTAAAATGATTTTATTTTTTGTAAAATTGGAGGGTCACATAAGTCATTTAAAACTATTGGATTAAATAGAATGGTTGGATCGAAAATCAGATAATATTTTGATTTGGACATAAGGATTAAATCAATTTCTAAGCAAATTGTTCGGAATCAATAAAAATTAGAAAATGTGACAAACATTGGTAGTTGAATCAATTTTATATTTTTTTATATTTTTACTTAATTATTGTCGGACCAACAATTGAACCAATCAAATAAGTTGATAATTAAAACGGTGATTTGATTGATTCGACTATTGATCCGATTATTGAAACATTAGTTATTTTAAAAAATCCTCACATTCCTCTTGCTCAAATTCATCAATCATCTTGAGTTGATATTCCTTATCGACATCGACACCAATATTAGCACTAGCACTGGCATTGACCGTTAAACATCCACAACAAAATTCGTTTCAATAAATATTGAAGCTAACAGAATTTTTAGGGTTCTAGTTCCATTCACATTCTCTTAACAAACCTGTTCACTAAACACGAGAAACAATTGGAACCTTAATTGTAAAATCATAACCAACTTAGCAAGTGTTCTTCTTTAATCACATGTATTTTATTTAATCTTGTAGATATTAATATAATATAATTTAGTTCACAATAGAGGTGTGCATGGGCCGGGCCGGGCCGGGTTTGGGTCGGGCCCAACTAAAAATTTAGGCCCGTTCATTGGGCTCGGTCGGCCGGCCCAAAATGGGCCTAAAATTTTGTCCAAGCCCGACCCATATAAAATATTAAAACTCGACCCTGCCCGCCCGCCCAGATATTAATTTTTATATTATTTTATATAATTTTAAATAAATATAATACATCAAAAATATTAAAAATTAAAATAAATATTTTCAACAAATTGAGAAATAAATTTTAAAAAATATGTAGACTTAAATAACACTAAAATATATGCAACTTAACAAGAAAATTCCTCTAAAATAATAACAAAATTAACAAATACTTTTAAAATAATAACAAAATTAACAATAAAATAAGTTTTATATAATATCTAAACAACAACAACAAAATAATAGAAACATAATAGTAAAATGGTAGCAAAATAAAGAGAAAACAATAAGAAAATAATATTTAAAAAATATTTTTTTGCCTTTATTGAATTCTGGTAGCAAGGCTTGTCTGGGCGGCCCTGCCAAGAAATTCTTACCGAGGTCTGCCCATTTTTAAACGGGCCTCATTTTCTATCCAAGCCCATTTTTCGAGCCTATATTTTTACCCGAACCCTCTCATTTTTCGGGCGGGCCTTTTGGGCCGGGCCGAGTGGCCCAGCCCATGCTCAGCTCTAGTTCACAACCCGAAATTCGACCCGTTCTTAGGCCCCTGAAACCGGACCCATCTCGCAAGGTCCACACACTATGCCTCACCACTTTGCGAGGTCATCGATGTCACGTGAGGTGCGTGAGCCACACACACCCAATGTCCTGCCTCACCACTTCGCAAGATATCGGGGTGTGATCACCCCACCACCTCGCGAGGCCACATTGTCAAATAAGTACGAGGAGATCATGTGTGAGCACCACACACACCACCGATACCTCGTAAGGCGGTCATCATGCGAGTTGATCCCATTAGACCTCACCACCTCGCTAGGTGGAGCGCGAGCGCTGTTCGCTCTCTATGACAATACCTTTCTATGAAAATGATATATTTAAAGGTATGTGTCGAGCATAAAAGGGGGAACGTGTCATATGCATGGCACCTTGTCGAGAAAACATGTCATGTATAGAACACTTATTGACCTCTAGCACATCATATCAGGTAACCGTGTCTTATAAATACAGAAGAATTGCTCTCAAAGGAGATGATGACCAAAAGAGAATCTCAACATAATATAATATAATAAAACATTTAAAAATTCGGAATGAGTGGTGAAATATTAAATAAAATTCAAGAGAAAATAAACTAAATATGTATAAATAAAAATTCATATCAAATTTGGAAAAACACCACCGACTTACACGGTTGTCATCCTCGCCTAGGGGCAAAGGCAAGGGTGGCTTGGACCCTCTTAATTAAATGCTCCGATTTAATTTTAAATAATTTTATTTAATCACTTTTATTCTCTTCGTTAAATTAAAAAAAAACTTAATTTTATTATTATTTTTAACAATCTCGTTATAAATCATGATTATATCTCCTTTTTTGACATAATATTTAGAACTACTTATAGTCTCTCCTCAACTCATAAATAGGAGGATAATGCGTTTCAGCAAACTCGAATCCACGTCTTTTGCATTGACAATAATGTCCATGCCAATCAAGCTAAGACTCAATCGACGAGAAAAAAAAAAGTTGAAATAAAAGTATTACGGAAGTTCTTATATTAAGAATTAAATTATATTTTATTTCTTTATTTTAAAAATGAGTAAATTAGTCATTATAATATATGAAAGAGCAGACTAGTCATTTTTATTGTTAAAAACTAATGTAGTTGATAGAATAATTAAATAGTTACACATGTACATCATGCTAACGTATAATGACTAATTTTATCAATAAAATAGATAAAATTTTAACAAAATGACTAGTTTGTTTCTTAATTTAACGTATAAAATTAATTTATCTAATTTTTGAGTAAAAGAACAAAATGCAATACGATAATTTGTAAGTTTCTTTTATTTTAGGATAATTAATTATGTCTATAATTTTTTATTAAGTGAAAAATATAACTCAAAAATAGATTTTATAAATTCCACCATACTTTGCAAGTAAGAGAGTTAAACACTTGTCAAAGAAACAGCTGTTTTAACTGTATGTTTTCTTGTGTGTATAAGGTTCTAAATGTCTGTCCCACATCTTATAAATATATCAGATTTTTTTAATATATATTTATCTAACATAATCATAACATTAATATCTAAATCCAATACAGTCAACTCGGTCCTTGTTTGGCTGATTATCATCCCAAAGTTCCAATTGCTTAAACGCGCTAACTGCTAAAGCAGCCAATCAAATGATAAACCTATGAGATCGTTTTATTGTCAATTGATCGACACTTGGCAGCCATAAATTTTTCTCACTTCCCAATCAAATCAGCCAAAATAAAAGCAATCAAAACTGGCCAAGAAAGCTTAAAGGAAAGTCATGCAATGAATAGCATACGGAATTGGTGTGTAAGTACCAAGTTGCTTAGTGTTTTTGTCATTTCCCATCCCTTATCCTGTTAAGATTGACTGGATTCATTTTTAGGTAAAGTCAAAAGAATTTTTAAAGGATTAAATAAAATTTTAATTTTTATAATTTATATTTTATAATTTGTAAAAGGTTAAATTAAATTTTATAATTTTAAAAAGAGTCAAAGTGAAATTTTAATTTTATTAATTTAAAATTTTTAAAAAATTCTAAAAGTCAAAATTATAATTTTATATTTTAAGGAGGTTGGAGCCCATGCTAGCCCCCTCTAGCTACGTCCCTTCCCTTTTTACTCTTTCTTTTTTACTTTAGTAGATACATAGTTAGTTAAACAATACAATTTATTTATATAAGTTCGCACCATCATACAGACGAAGTCATAATCAGAGGCACGTGTTGTTCTTGAAATATGATATATGTTGACGATATGAGACTTATTTAATACGTCAAATCCAGAGATCGTGTTTTATAAATAGAGAAATTGGCCTACATAAAAGAGAAACTCACGAAAACACTCAACAAGTCAAATAGGAAAAAAAAACACCATAGATATATTTTACTAGAAATTAAATTATATTTTTACTAAAATTAATCACTACACGTAAGATTAAAGAATAAATTAATTATTTTTATTAAGATTTTTATTACTATAAAATATGGAATAATTAGACAATGTTACATGTACCTACTACTAATATATAGAGATAAGTTTTAACTGATAAGTAAATAGAATTTTTAACAAAATTGAGTTTACTTTTTGACCTAACGATATAGATTAATTTATTGACTTTTATGAAAAAGGTATTCATAATATTTTTATGGGTGAAATGTTAAATAAATATAAAAGATAAAAAAGAAAAAAGAAAAAGCTTTTTATGTACTAATCAAATCAAATTACAAGTCTTTAACATATTAAACAAAGGGGTATATTTTTCACATAAGAGATGCTTTTGCTTCAATACCGGCTGAAGACTGTTAAAAAAAAGGTCTAATTTTAATTTCAGTCCCTTTACAATTCTAAAATTTGATATTTGGTCTCTCTAAGAATAACCAAGTTAAAGTGCAGTGTAAAATACCAAATTTTAGCAGAGAGACTAAAACCATAATTACACCAAAAAAACCACCTTGGTGGTTCATCGGTTCTAGTCTTCAAGGGCCAAAATAGAGACAGGAAACACTCCTGAAGAAAACTGAACCTGGGAAGATCAAAGCCATTTACCTTTAAAATGTATGAACTTCAAGGGCTTGTCGGAACCAAAGACCGACAAGTCAAAAACGGCCGACATGGTTTTACAAGAGTGGCGGTGATGATTTCCCAACTTGGTCCAAAGCATTAAGAAGCTCAGTTCTGGTTTTTACGATCCTATGAAACACTTCCCTAATCTGCATCTGTAAAGGCAACAATCCTTCTTCCATTCTCCGACAAGTCTCAGCCAATTCCGCCGCGTGTGCGGCCGCTTCTTCCGCTTTCTGATCTGTTATATCTCCGTGAAACTGAAAAGAATCAGTGAAATCCATCAGAATATTTCCCAGTTTCTCCATTTTCTGCATCTCATCTAATAATCCCGCCGTCCCTTTCTTTTCCTTCTTCTTCCACTCTTCACCGATTTTCTCATGTAACCCAATGATGCTTTGAGCCCAATTTAATTGCTTCGGTGCCGGAAAATGAATCGCCGATAACCCATTTCTCTCTTGACAAGGAATCGCAGCAACCAATGCCCACATAACGAAAACCATAATCACACTCATTGTATAAACAGGGGAAGCCAAACCGGAACCCTCCGCCCCACGCGGTGGGACGAGGCTGTTAGTCATGGCTTGAATCTGTTTCGCCGCTGACCAATTCTTCGCCACTTGGTTATTAACAGACCTGAAATGTTCCGTGACACGATCTTTACTACTAACACCACGGCGACTAAACGACCAACTCCTCTCCGTCGCTTTAGCAGCGGAGCATTCTTTATCATCAACGTTCATCGCCGACATCAATGAAGTCAAGGCCTTTTTAGCTCTCCTCGATTGTCCATCGCCGATAGGTTTTTGTTCCAAAGCCGAAACAACAATCTCCGCTAACTTTTGGTAATGCCTGACCGATTCCAACCCATTAGTTACCGCATTACAGACATCCAAAGCCTTAACGGACCGGTCTAGAAATTCAGGGATCAAGCGATCGAGAGGGGGTTTAGAGATCTGACATGGGTCATTACCCATCATTAAAATCCCCTTGAATTCGGCTTCGCAACAAAGGAAAAAATCAAGTAGCTTGCGCAGCCATGAAATCGAGAGAAGGGCATCGAAAGGGACATCGTCTGGTGACGATAAAAGCTCAGCGAAACGCTCAGAAACATGCTTCGAGAAGAGCTCCAAGTCTTGAAGCTCTTGCTCATGATTACCGTCCATGGCTATAACTTGGTTTCGCCTGATACTTATTCGCCCCAAGAAAGAGGCTTGGTAATCGGTCGCCGGCATTTTCGTCAGAATATTTTCTGGGGAATCAAGGAAAGACAATGAGAGAAGGGAAAAATGGAGGCGTTTTAGGATAAAAAAGAAAAAGGGATGTTAGGGGTTTATATACAACGGGGAGAAAATGATGGAAAGTAGAGTGTCGGGGACGGAGACCGATTCTTCTTCCTTCTTTGGGACGCTGACTCGGCACTTCGCACTGTTCTTTTTTTTTTAATTCCTTTTTCTAGATTCTGCACTCCATTCCTTTTTATCTATAGTTTTGGAAAATGTCAGAAAGAATTATTTTTCTATTAAAAAAAAGTAAGAAAATCTCAAAATAATGACACTCTTATGATTTTCTTTTCTTTTTTTCATAATTTACAAATCTAAATGAATTTTTCTTAATGAGATTACGGGATTGTGTTGCAATATCGTGGTTAAAAGTACCAACCATCATAGAGCTGTTAGTAAGAGATTGAAATGTGAAAGAATGTTTATTCCATGCACAATGAATATAGTTATAGATTTCATGGCAGCATTAAAAAGAAATGTTCCTCTTGTTTTAAAAATTTATGATGTTCTCTCAAGATAATCGAGATGGAGATTCTACACGACAGTGTCGGTGTCAGATATAATTCCTGTTATGACTAAATGTATTTATCTTTCTTATCTATAAAAAAATTAAAAATTTTATATAAATTTTCAGGTGATAATATGGTATAATTATAAAATATCATATATGGTGTTCTAATAATTAGACCAATGGTTGAATAAGTCAGACCACTAATTCTTAATTCAATTACTAGACAAAAATAATTAAATAATTTAAAATCATAAAAAATGAAAAAAAAACTATTAAACCAGTTCAATCTATTTAAATATTGGTTATTGTTCTAGTTTTCAATTTTTACCGATTTCGAGCAATTTTCAATTTGATTGGTTCAACCCTTTTGTTTGGACTAGTATACCTGTTGGTTCTCGATCTTGACCAACTAGTCCAATCACATTTCAAGAACACTGGTCACATATTCAAATCTTGATGAAATCCAAGTTCAACGATCAATATAGATCTAGTTGTCAAGTTCAAATACCAAACTAACCCCCCAATAATTATAGGTATAAAATGAACCTAGTTGTCGATTCGGAAAAAAAAGACATATTATCCATAATGAATTTAACAAATGCTATTTAGTAAGAATTGCAATTTTAAAATTTAAAAAATATAGCGACTAAAATTACTAAATTAGAGTATAATGATTAAATCCATAACTTACGCATGGTATAAATACTAATAACATAATTTTTCGTAGTAAACTTTTATATATGTAGTTATATTTTGTAGTACAAATATTGTATTTTAAATTTTAATAATTATTTTATTAAATGTAAAAAAGTGATTAATCATGCACAATTATTATGTATAGGTTTCTAATCCTATCACATTCAATTTTTATTTGTAAGTTTTAGTATTATTAGGTTTGAGTATCATCATACGTGATTATGAGGTTCGATCATATCTGTTTTTTTTGACATAATGTTTAAAATTATCATAGTCCTTTCTTAACTTATAAATAGGAGAATAATGCGTATTCAGCGCATAATGTCTATGCCAATTAAGCTAACGGTGTGTTTAGTATTGCTTCTAATAAGCACTTTTGCGATAAAAAAATATTTTTGGATAAAAACATTCCTAGACAAGCTACTTTTTAAGAGAAGAAGTGCTTCTCCTAAACCAAAAATTAGTTCAAAAGTACTTTTTTTAGAAGCTGGAAATTTTAACTTCTCCCTGAAAATATTTATTTTTCCCTAAAACGCTTTTGAGAAATATTCTTAAACTAAACCCAAGACTCAATCGACTTTGCAAGCTTTTCCTATTGCATAAATAGATAAAATTTCACAATAAACCCCAAAGTTTATGGGAATGGCATTGGGCTTCATGTAAGTTTACTTGTAACTATAACAAAGTCAAAATTGTTGAAGGGGATATAAGAATAAATTTTCATTGCATTGGAACAAAAATTAAAATTCTAATTATCATATTTATCTTTTATACAAAAAAATATTATTATTAAATCATGCAATTATATTTAATATTTGATTTTTTTCGATCTATCACTAATAATAGTGATTAGTCCCTTCATCGCGAGTGTTCTCCGAATATCGAACCCCTTATCACATGAGTAAGGAATGAGGTGAGCAATTATCATATTACATCTCATGGCTAAAATTCTATTTTTTTTTCAAGATCAAGATATGTACCGCAAACAACAGCTATTAATCCCTTGTCGCGAATGTATTTATAAAAATAATTATATTTAATATAATTTATTGATTTATAAAACAACTGATTTTTTATTGATTTGGTGTCGATAAAATTTAACATTTAAATATTTTTAATTTAACGAAGAATACCTAAATTAGCTTGGAATTTATAAAAATAATAATAATAAGGGGTGGCATAAATTGAAGGGAGGTGTATATTTAGAGCGTGGCGCAGGACCGGGTAGTTGTTTACAATATGGAGACGAAGTCCAGCCCTCCAAAGCCGAAGCCGAAGCCGAAGCCGAAGCTAAAGCCGAAGCCTAAGCCTAGTCTTCATTTTCCCTAAAATATGTATTATTGAAAATGAAAAATTGTAAAACCTGGAACGCAGGGCAGCGTTAATAGTTAAATAAATATAACATAAATTACGGAATCAAGTGAAGTTATAAGAATTTTTTTATTTTAATTAGTGATTGAGAATTTAATTTTTATTCTTAATATGAAATAATTTTAAAATTTGTAACTAATATATATTTTTTAATGAGTATAAAATACGAAAAATCAGCCATTAGACCTTTCCGATTGATCCTTCGAAAAATTTAAAAAGAAAAAAAACATAAATAAAGAAAAACCAAACCCAGGATGTTTTTGACCCGGTCATTCCATGGTGGGACCCACTTGCATGTCATCCTCTTTGATTCTCTACTACGCGCCTGCACGTTTGCACTTCATTCAGCCGCTTGATGTTTTGACAAATTTTCAACGTTCTCTCACGAAGAACGCTTTGCCGGCCGAACACATAAGCTTTTTTAGATTGATTGATTTTAGGGTGAGATTTTTATGATGTGGTGGGTCCAAGTAGAAGGGGGCTTAACTGGCAATTCGGACGGCCTGGATTTCCTCTAGATTTGATGTATCAGTATCACATAATTTAGGCCAATAACTTTTTTTTTTTTTTTGAAAATTAGGCCAATAAATTTAGACTAAATGTATTGGGGGAACTCTTTATTATTTAGTTTATGATATAATTTTTTTGTTCTTTGAACGAGGCAATTAATTTTACTTTATTTTTTTTTTTTGCATTTTTATTTACTTTAATCCTTCATTTTGATAATTAAATTCATTTTAATTCTAAAATTTAAAAAATTATAATTTTAGATAATAATATAGTACAATATTAAAATGTCACATAAAGTGTTCTAATAATCGAATCTGTAGTTGAACCAATCAAACCCCTAATTTCTAATTCAATTAATTTGATCGATTTAACTACTAGACCAACAATAATTAAAAATTTAAAAAGTTTTAAAAATATATTAAACTAGTTCAATTATTGATTTTTGCCATAATTTTTTATTATTTTATCGATTTTAAGCAATTTGTGATTCAATTGGTTTGAATTAACTTTTAAATGCTTATTTGGATAAATAACTATTTTAGAAATAAAAATAAAATTATCTTTAGGGATTAAGATTTCATAATATCAAATTTAGAGATTAAAGTAAAAAATACAAATATCATAATAATTTTTTGGGGTAAATGTAGATAAAACAACAAGAATTAAATTGTCATCATTTTAGGCACTACAAACCCATCTAAATCTTCATGTAGAACTAGAAGAATTGCATTTGGTGGTTGTTAGAAAACACAGATACCCAGTTCCAAATTAAAAACCGTAACTGTCATTCAATTCGCTAATCGATTCCCTTCACGAAACACAGGTCTGAGCTCAATTTCCCAATCAGAAGCAACTAATCTTTTTATGCTCTGTAGCACAACATTATCATAATCCATCTCACTCTTCATACATACAGACAAAATCCAAAACTGCTGAATTGTCTATTTCCAAAATAAATCCATAATAAATTTAATTGCACATTTCAGTACAAAAGCTATATACTCCCTTGCAACTATAAAAAGTTTTGGAAACTTCAGGATTTCATTTAGAGCAACAAGTGTGCTGTATCACAGCAGAGCTAGCATAGGACAAGGAAATATTTACATCAAATAGTGTCTATTTTAAGGCCCTTAAAACATTCAAATTATATATGATCAAATAGTATTTTAATTGAAATCAACGATATTAACTATTTGAACTAAATACAGAGACTAAATTATATTAGAAATTAAAATATAAATGTTAAATCTTAATTTTAATAATAAATGGACCAAAACTAAAATTTACCACTTTCTTATAATGCAAAAAAAAAAAAAAAAACCCGGATAGTGGCCATTTGTCGACGTAGGAAGTTTGGAAGACTTCTAAATAATTTGTATCGGATGCCTTCCTTGAGTAGGTTAAAGACTTGTAATGAGAGGTTTGTCACAAAAACGTTCCGAATTGTGTAACTAATTTGTGTGTTCCCTATTTCTTTTTTTTTTTTTTTCTAGTTTTAGTTGTTTCTTTAGTAGTAACTCAATACAACTAAACCAATAATTGAACACTCAAAATTGGTACTAGAGCAAGAACTAGATAAATTTTGTGAAGTTCCTGTGGTTGAATTACTAAGACGAGGGAGGAAGTTGAATCTTTAGACCTTATGATTGATCGCTTCAACTATACTATTTAGAAAACAGATTAGTCAGAACACCCTAACCCCGATCTCGTTAGACTAGGGTTACGAGGCATTATCGGAGAAGGCACAACTCAAAATAGGTATATAATTTTTTTTAAAATTCATATATATATTGAATCATTTGAACAGAGTAAGTTGCATATTTTGTCAATACAAATTTCATACCTCAATAACAAAGCCAAAATCATTTACATTACAACTAAACACCTAGCTCAAGTTTATAACATAATTAATCATTCATAATTAATCGACCATTTATCAAAATCTTAACAAATAAACATCATTTTAAAACGCATATATATATGGTACTCGAACATTGTAACATTAAAACCAAATGGCATCAATCACATTATATATAACATTCGCCATACTTAATATCTCCCATACAACTAATTCAATATATTCATCATCACTTAAATTTACAAATTTAAATCCATAACATATCATAAGACAAATCTTTAAATAAATATACCAATATATTAATAAAACACATCCGAATATATATATATATATATACACAAATATATTTATAATCTCTTAGTTAAAATTTCTAAGCCATGTGCATAAACATATACTTGCATGATTCTTCTAGTCGAATAGATGACCCATATAAAACTAATTTAATCATTAACATGTCTATCATTTCACAAACCACAAATATATAAAATTTTCACAAATTCATAAACAAATCATAAACCAAATTCATATGTATTACATACATTTATCCATTATATTATCACAACATTGCGAATACATATATATATATATATTTTTTTTTTTCATAGTTAAATTCACTCATATCACATCCAAAATCATTAACTAACTTCAATGCACAAAAGAAAACACATATGGCAAATACCATTTATCATAGCACATAACATTATAACCAAAATGAACTTAAACTATAATCAAACATAACCAAGTTCAAGCAGAGAAGTTAAGCCATCTTCGCATGGCTATTATTTACACGCATAGTTACTTAATTCATATTCAACCCTTTTCTATGCTATACATGTCATATATTCATAACTAGCATAACCAAAATACCAAAGAAAGTTGTCGATAGTGTGATAGTCCTGCTGATGATCCCCGAGCTCGTAACGTATCCAAAATCTATAAAACATAATTAGACAGAGAAACACAAGTTAAGTTATTTAAGCTTAGTAAGTCAATAGCAAGGTAAAGTCAATTAACTTAGCAAAATCATATATACAAAATTATATCAAATATTAATTTATACACAATCGCAAGTACTAATCAAATCTCAATATCGAAGTCACATAATATTCCCTTTTTGCCGAATACACATGGTTAAAGCTTAGACACAATTCACATGTTTACACATTAACTTCTGTACAATGTAATAAACATATAACTTACCTTTCATTTGTTAACACAGTGTATATACGTACCTGAGTTCTTTTAATTCACATATCACATTAGTCCTCACTTACACATGCCCGTTGAACCATTCGGAATTAAAAAGGATACGCAGATAGTCGGAAGCTCGTATAATGCCGTCCCAGACGTGGTCTTACATGTAATCACATATCAATGCCACTGTCCCAGACAGAGTCTTACACAAATCAAATACGATGCCAATGTCCCAGACATGGTCTTACACGTAAACACAAATCGATGCCAACGTCCCAGACATGGTCTTACACGAAAACACATATCGGATATCCTATGTCATGACATATGTATCCTATCTATTCCTATGGTTCGTACGGGGCTTACGAACGTTGAATCTCGGTTGAATCAAACTTGGAAGTTAGCCAAATCACAATACCCACATTCGGCCATAGTATACATAAATTCAAACAATTCATTTTGATACATAACAAATACGTATCCATATTTATATCAACATTTAAATGCTTATTGACTTACCTCGGACGTCGTCGACTGTTAAATCGGCTACTCGACCACTTTTGTCTTTCCCTGATCCAAATCTGATTTCTTTAATTCTTGATCTAAACATATTCAAATTAAGCTTATTCAAACACCATTCTATTCAATTTAGCCTAAAAACACATAAATGGGTAAATTACAATTTTTCCACTAACATTTCACACTTTTTACAATTTAGTCATTTTTACTCAAAACACAAAATAAACAAAATTTAACTATACTCCTTAAGGGCCGAATATTCCTAGTGTCCATACAAACCTACACATTTCATTTATTTCACATTTTATTCCTTCAAAATTTTATTTTTACAATTTAGTCCAAATTACTCAAATTATCAAAAATCCAAAGACAAAACATGTTAATTCAAAACATATCTTCCATATTCTATCATCTAACAACAAAAATCACATGAATTCATCAATGGCCTAACTCAAAATATTCATCACAATCAAAAATTGAAGCATGAGTTTTGTACATTTCATAGCAACGATCTAAAAAATGTAAAAATTATCAAAAACCGACCTAATTACATACCTTAATCAACCTTGACAATGGCAGAATACCCTAGCTTATATTTCTTTCTTTTTCTTTTTTATGGTTTCGGTCATAAGCCATTAAAAGAGATGAACATGGCTTTTTAATGTTTGTTTTATTATATATATGCTTTATATTATATTATTTACTAATATAAATTTTTAACTTATAAATTTAACATATAAATATATATATTGTGTAACGACCCAAAATTCGTGGGCACCGAAAAAGTGTGTTATCGGGCCTCCGTCTTAGTAAATCGAGTTAGTAAGTAATTATTAGGAGTAATCATGAGTCTAATTGTGTGTTTAATTAGATTTTTATTTAGTGAATTTAGCTTAATTTAAAGTAATTAGGAAAAGGATCAAATTGAATAAAGAGTGAAAGTCTAATTATAGATTAAAAGAAAGTAAAAAGGGGCTAAAATGAAAATTAAGCCATTTAGCATAGTTGAGGCGGTATAAAGGAATAAAATCTAAGATTTTATTTGTTTTAATTATATAATTAATGATATTTTAATATAATTTATATAAGTAAGTTATCGTTTTGTATTATAGGGATTAATTTGGAATAAATTATAAATTAGAGTTTTATTATGAACATTAGATAGTCAAGTTGAATATGGAAGGAATTTAAGTAGAAATAAAGTATGAATTAAGTTAAGAAAATAAGTAAACTTAATTAGGATTTAATTGCAAAATAAGCTATAAGAAAACAGTTTTGGGACAGCAGCAGTAGAGTAACTTTGAAAAATCACAAAAAACGGTAGAGATGAAATTAGAAGTTGAGTGAGATATGAAATTAAAGCTTATTGAGTCTATTTTCATATGGAAGAAACAAGGAAAGCAAAGAAATTCTGCATTTTGAGATATTTAGATTTTTGTGAGACTTGTTCAGAGTGATTTCGAGATCCCCTGTTCTGAATTGGAAAAATCATTAAAAATTGTAAAAAAATAATTTTGGGGCATAATTTATATGGTTAGATTTATTAATGAGTCTATTTAAAAAAACAAACTAGAACATCATTTGAACTCTGTATAAAAGATAATTAAATTTTAGTAAAGAGTGGTCGGAAACTGTCAGACAACAAAATAGGGGTGACTTTAAAGAATAAACTGTACTTATTGGCTAAATAAAAAATTCTGAAAATTTTATGGCAAGAATATATGTGAGTCTAGTTTCATATAAAATTTACGGATCTTAATTTGGAATTCTGTAACTCAAGATATAGATAATTTAGTGGCAATGACTCAGGTAGACAGCCTTGAAAAAACTTATAAGTAAATAATAGAATTGTGTATAAAGAATGCGGAATGGAGAGGAAGAGTAGGAATTGAATAAAATTCAATTATTTATTGTAATTTAATGTTGCAATTAACAATGCAAATTATTATTATTTTCGTAGCTAACAAGGAACTCGAGGCATCGACCCATAAAGGAAAGGAGAAGATCGTCGAGGATTAAATCCAAAGAGAATTCTGGTTTGTATTACTATAATTCAAACTACTATTTAGTTAATGTTATATTTAAATTCCTATGTATGGTAAGTAAATATGGAGGTAAGTAACTTTATTGAATTGAATTTAGAAAATTTTATTGAATGAGAAATATGTGTTAGTATTGAATTGTATTTTGATTAGTGAATGGAAAAGTGAAATTGATATTGAAAATGAATTTTGAAATGAAGGTGAACTTGAATTGAGAATTGGAAACCCTATTAACTAGTCAGTTGAGTCGGATATAATTGGCATGCCATAGGATATGAAAGAGTACGGGTTTTGCCGCTTATCGATCGTGCACTTATGTGCCGACTCATCATTATCTTATCGTTATCGATTCGACACTTTGTGTGTCGATATCGTGTAACTGTTAAGGCACAATGTGCAGATCTTGGTGTGTGGGTTGGAACCGTGTATCCATCGAGTCCAAGTCAAGTTAATAGGATAATGAAATAAATTTATTGATAAAATTAAATTTGAATGATATGGCCTATGAAAATGTGAGAATTGAAATATAGAAATAAGAATGGTATATATATATATATATATATATATATAATCAAATGATAACATAAAAAGATTGAATTGTTTAATAAATGATGATAATCGTAATGTAAAAGTATGTGTGTGATTTAATGTATTTAGTTATAAATTCAATTATAGTGATACCACTGAGTATATGCATACTCAGAGTACGGTTGTTTCCGTGCGCAGGTTGTAGAAGTCAAGTATTGAACCAGCATCTAAAGCCGGACCCGACTTCAGCAAACTTTTGGTGATGTATATTTTCTTTTGATAATGTGGCATGTACATAGGATGTGTATAAAGGTTGTTATGTTTTGAATATAAATGGTTAAAAATGTTAGTATTAAAAGTCTAAGAATTATAATAAAAGAAGTTTATCTATTTTAATTAGTACATTGATAAATTTAAATTGATATTATATTGATTGAGTTTGATTAGAAAGTATTTAGAATAGAAAATGAATGTGTGAAATGAATTGGTTGAATTGGTTATGTTTGAAATGAATATGGTTTTGATTGTAGGGGGTTTTATGTGAAAATAAGCAGAAATACTGTCGAAATTTATAAAAAAAAAAATTTGAATACTTAAACAAGTCTCGTTTCACTTTTAATACATACTTTAGACTTCAAGAGTTCATTATAGGGACTTAGTTATTAAATTATACTATAAATGTTATTTTATTTGTGAATTATTCGTAAGTTGTCTGATATGTCCGATAATGCCTTGTAACCTTATTCCGGCGACGGTTCGGGGTTAGGGGGTGTTACATATATATATTCACTTAATGCCGTCCACTACTTATAAAATGGGCTATTTGCAACATAAATCCTCTATATTAAAAAGACATCAACAATTAAGCACTTTCACAACTAACCATTAGATTTTCATTTTATGCGATTAAAGCTTTTTATTTAATCGGACACTCAAACAACGAAAGTAAAACACGAAAATTTAGCACAAGCAAATTCACATATAATAAACATTGAAAATAATTTTAAAATATTTTTTGGACTCGGATTTGTGATCCCGAAACTACTGTTCCGATTAAGGTCAAAATCGAGTGTTACAAGGGCATTCATTAAGTTCATAAATTAGAAGGTGTGATCAGAGAAGTGCTTATTAATTGAGATCCGCGAATTGCTGAAATAAATGGTGTGAGGGCACCTAAGCCAACTGAGGAGGATAGGGCAAACAATTTTAATTTGAAGGCTCTTAATGTCATCTTCGATAGTGTAAATACATGGCAATTTACTCGACATTTTTCATATACTTCATAGAATTTCGAGAATAAAAATAATAAAATTCGATCAATTTTAAAAAATAAAACAGTTAATAGTAAAAGTGATGTAACAGTGAGAATAAAGGTAAAATCAAAAGAATTATAAGCAAACTAATTAAAATACAAAATGGATGGTAATTATTTTGATGATTAATGAAAATCATGACGTGCCAACTACTAAATTATATATAGCAGAAACAAACGCGTTTTCGATCACCCAAAAAGAAAGGAGATACTACTTCATATATGTATATATAGTTTTTGCATTAATTTTATTATAGTTTCAGATAATATCTGTTCCTTTTTATACAATATCTAAAATTATATATAGTTCCTTTTTAACCTATAAATAAGAGGATAATACACTTCAGTTCACTCGAACCTACGTCTTCCTACATTGATATCAATATCTTATGCTAATTAAACTAAGACTTGATCGGCACTTTTAATATATATTCATGGACATTATAAAATAAGTGTCCAATATTACATAGTTATAGACACCTATATTGTTATATAAAGGGTTTGTTTTGTTGTGTGGTGATCAATTAATTAGAAGTATTAATAGGTAGGACATGGTTGGTTGGTGGCAACAAAAGAACTGTGGCATAACACTCTAACTTCCATAAACTGATATGGGACAAAAATATGGCAATTGATATTGAACTTGAAGCACATAGGTCCTATCTCAAGTGACATCCATTACTTGAGTTTTGGGGTTTTGGGTCCTGTCACATGCAAGGTTGTTAATATCGTATTCGCATATTATTTCGTTTTGTTATTGGTATCTATTGATATTAACGGGTTTTAATTTGTGCGAACTGAAAATTACAAATGATTAAATTGATGGAAGAGAAATTATGTGGAGCTTAACTAAAAGAGAGAAGTAAAAGAAAGAGTTCCCTCGAGTTACGAAATTTGGAGAGTAAATAATGGAAAATTTTATATGCTGCATGTCCTCCCTTGGCATGATGAGATTGCAGAGTTTATTAATGGTGAGTGACAACGGTACTCGTATCAAATTGGTTGAGCTTGGTGTGGACTTGATTTTAGGTAGGACATGAAGGTCGACTGACCACCTTTCTTAGTGGAGTCTTGACAAGGCTTGCGATATGTGTAACTAGGGCGGCCTCAAGGTAAAGTGTGGGGTTCCCTGAGGCCCAATGAAATTTTTAAATTTTATTAAAAAATTTAGTTCAGGGCCCATTTTTTGAAGAAAAGAAGTGCGTTAGGGTCCATTTTTTTTTAAAAAATTCAATCATGAAAGCATTAAGGCCCATTTTTTAAAAAAATTCAGGCCCAAAGAAGAAGCGTTAGGGCCTTTTTTTAAAAAAATTCAGGCCCAAAAAAAGTGCATTAAGGGCCCAATTTTTTCAGTTTGCCCTGAGCCAAAGAAAATTAAGGGACGGCTCTGTGTGTAACACACAAAAAAGAACACCTAGAATGTTTAGGCAATTTAGTGTAAAATTTATGTTCGTCGGACTTTATTCAAGATGAATCTACTATTAAAAATGGTCTCCCTATTTTAGCCAACATATAAATAGACTTAGCCATTAAAAAATAAAATATTCAAACGTCATGTATGATAATGGTAATTAAATATACTGTATCAAATGTGATTTTAATTAAGAGTTATTTAAGATAGACAACTATAAAATGTGAATCTAATTAATTTAGATTTTGGCCCATGAATTTTTATTTCTTTAATATTTATCATATTGCATTTTTATTTTTGGTGAATTATAATAATAGTGCAAAGTCTAAATAATAAATGCGGCTAGCGCGACTCGACCTAGGCTATACCTGGGTAAAGAACACTTTTACCAGCAGGCCACCACATGTGGTTCTCATACTTCATTTTTTATTTCATATGAGATGATATCCTAGTTGACCACCTGTCCAGACTTGAGGAGTGGCATCTTTCTGTGACCTAGACCACTCGCTTTTAAGAATGAATACTCCTCAGGTTTGAATGTGCTCTCAGAACAATAAGAGGCACATTTAAGCGTAACAACCTTATACTAATTGAATGCATAATAAGATGGATCCCACGATGCACGTCTATCACGCCCATGAATATTTCTTATGCATTTTGTGGGATTGAGCATTTATCCTACCACATCACGCTTGTGGGTAAGAGGACCTTACCTATAAATGCCCTTACAACGATGAAGAATGGAATGATTTTTTGAAACCCTAAAGTTACTCTGAGCAAACCTCTCATCTCTCACTCTCAGTTAACTTGTCATCTTATTCCTTTTTAGCTTTCCGCCTCTCCAAGTGAATCAACCTTCATTGATCTGCTACTATCTCTTCCATTATTGTGACTTGTATCAACAAACTAGGATAACAATAAATCAAGCAAATACAAAATTTGAATATAAATGTAAATTAAATTAATATTAAAAAAAATACATACAATACACAAGGCAATTTTTTTGGGCTGTACAGATGTCAAAATATTAGGCAATAGAGTTTCCTTTTTTGGTAGACATGACAAAGTTGCTAAATAAAACAGGTTTTGTTTTTTAATACCATCACCACTTAATCTTATTGTTGGGAATTGGTACTTGAATGGGCTTTGACTAAAACTCATCAACATGATTTTGCAATTGCTAAGCTTATAGAATCAACCATAAGAGCTTACACCAAGAACCCATTATTACCCTAATACGAGTTTGGGCTTGGGATTTAAAAATAAAAAAGGTTTTGGTTTTTAGCTTAGCTCAATTTAAATAAGGTGGATTGCATCATTGAAAATTTTATATTTGATGTTATGATAGTTTATAATTATAATTTTTTTGATATTCTTTATGTCCGTTTTATAATTTATGTTCAGAGTTTATAGTTGTTCCATTCAATAATATCGTCTCTAAAGTTCTAACTTGCATTCTTTCTTAAGAATGCAATATGTTTAATTACTGCAACTAACACTTATTATTAATTACAATATATATCTAATTATGGGCTAAGATAAGGGTTTAGATAGATAGAGGTTGAAAGTGATAATGCATTACTGGTGGAGTTACTTCTGGCTAGTGGGAGAGAAAATGGCAGTTTGGTTGAGTTACGTTTATTACATCAAATCCTGAGAAAAAAGTGGAGAGTGAAAATCCATTATATTCCAAAATATGAATCGGTGATATAGGAAACTAAAGTGACATTAACACCGAGGTCATTAGATAAAAGTAACTTTAGCAATTAGCATAGATCCCCCTCTTAGAACAATTAAGTCAGTGAGTCATCATCATTGTATATTCAAAAGACCAAGATTTATTTTCGACCCAAAAGCTAATTAAGTCTATAAAATTCATCCTTTGTTTCAATTCCCCCAAAGATTCTAATTTCCCAACTTTTCATTCTGTCTCCTAAGCCCTCTCACCATTGCAGGCATGCTTTAAAGAGATATCAATGGGGAAGGGGGGTTGCAAGTTGAATTCAAGGCATGCCATGCATCCACCCAATATTTGCTTTTCCCTACTTTTGTTGTGACAATCGCAAATCACCCACTTGGTGTCATTGTTTAGTGACAATTTTATGGTTTTCAAAAGCCAACCCAAATAATCTGTGCATATACTTCAAGCTGCTTTAATCATTCTTGGTATTGAACATGGGCTTGAACCAATTCAACATCATAGCTTTATGTAAGCAATAGGATAATATACCAAGTGCTTACATCAACAAATCAAGTTGAAGAGAAAGACAAACACACACACACACATAGAGAGAGAGAGAGAGAGAGAGAGATCTTTAAAGCTGAAATTCTATTTCAAGAACATTGGACCCATTCAAGGATAGGGCAGGAAAGGTAAATCTGTGCACCAAATAAGGCAAAAGGTGGGGGCACCACATGAAGAGTGAAAAATACAATTTCTATAATATGTATAATTATCATATAGTACATTAGTGGCTTAAAAATTTCCTATAATAAATTTATGAAAGTTTATATGAAAATAAAATGTTGCTGAAATGGTAAAATTGAGAGAAATAAAGAAGATTTTAAAATTTTGAGTTTAAATCGCATGTATTTTTTAAATTGTATATAAAAGATAAAAAAAAACCCTCAAAATTATATTTTTTGCTTTATAAAAATATTGAGCTTCTGATAATTTACAATTGAGTTGAGACTCGATTGACAATAATTAAGTCGAAACTTCAAATAATAGTATAGATGGTAAAAGTACTAGGGAAGCCCTTGTACTTAGGGGTTGGATTACATTTCAGCCCCTTATTGAAAAAATAAGTAAATTAGTCCTTATACATTTTGAAATATGTAAACTAGTCCTTCTATTAAATTTTATCTGTAAAATGGTGATGTGGAACATTAAATCCATGCTAAAAATTATTTTTTATGTGTAAACTATAAAATAGCCACCCAACTATCCTTTAGTTCTATTTTGGTCACTTAACTATTAATTTTTTCGATTTAGTCACTAAACTTTTCAAAATTAAATATTTTAGTTGCTTTGAGCTGATGTGGGGTTTTTTTTTTAAATTGGTCTAATAACAAAATTAGCCCTCTAATGTTTACACATTTTATCAATTTGATCCTTAGTATATAAAATTCAACAAATTTAGCCCGCAATGTTTACAAAATTTTTCATTTTAGTTTTAATTTTAAAAATTCAATAAATTTGGCCCTTAACATTTATAAAATCTATCCATTTATTCTTAACTCTAAAAATTTAAATTCATTTTTAGCCCTTTATGACCCATCGGCTAACCCATGTGAGATACTAAGTAAGAAAAAGAGTACCCTCTTTCAATTCACTTGAAAAAGAACTCTAAAAATATAGGATAAAGCACACAAAAAATTTAAAATCCAAAAGAAAATAAAGGCATTAAAAACATTAATTATTTGTTCGGGTAGTAATGCAACCAATTACTCTAGATAGGTACAAAATCAATTGGTTTGGTTCAGTGTGAAGCCTAAATTATAGTAAAAGAAATTGATGCAAGTGGCTTGAAGAGGATACTCTTTTTATTTTATTTTATATATATATATATTTCACATGGGTTGGCTGATGGGTTATAAAGGGCTAAAAATTATTATTTTTAAAAATTATTTTTTTATTTTTAGAGTTAGGACTAAAGTGATAAATTTTGTAAATGTTGAGGACCAAATTTAATGATTTTTTTTAGAATTAGAACTAAAATGACAAATTTTGTAAACATTGAGGGCTAAATTTGTTGAATTTTTATATTTAGGATCACAGTGATAGAATGTGTATACATTAGAGGGCTAATTTTGTTACTATACTAATAAAAAACTCATATCAACTCAAAGTGACTAAAATATTTAATTTCGAAAAGGTTAGTGACTAAATAAAATAAAAATAGTTTGGTGACCAAAATAGAACGAAGGTATAATTGGGTGACCATTTTATAATTTATCTATAAAAATTAATTTTCAACATGGATTTAATGTTCCACATCATCATTTAACAGATAAAAGTTAACGAAGTGATTAATTTACACGCTTCAAAATATATAAAGATTAATTTATCTATTTTTTTAGTAAAGGGTCGAAATTCAATTCAACCCTAAATATAGATGCTTCCTAATACTTTTACTTAGTCTAAATATATATAGATGAACAATTATGGTATTCATCTTCACAAAGATAAACGAGATTTGGAATTTGCCATGCACTTTTGTTCAACTTTAATTTAGAAGAATTAACCTTTTTTTTTTATAATGATATTAGTAGATCTAAATTAAAAACACCATTAGTTATTGCCTTTAAAATGATGATGTGGAATTTTTTAAAAAGATAATATTAACATTCGACTGCCGAGAAAGGATTGTATGAAACAGTGACGCCATGTCATTTGTATCCCTTTCCAATAGATTCATGCCACATCAACATTTTTATCCTGAATTTTAGGATTTTAATTTGGATTTAATTTTTTTTCAGGATAAAAATGCTGAAATTCAGGATAAAAATGTTGATGTGGCATAAATCTATTAGAAAGGGATACAGATGACGTGGCGTCACTGTTTCATACAGTCCTTTCCCCTCGACTGCCATATAAATTTATTACTAGTTGAACATGGTTGATTGGAATTCTTATGACCCTAATTGTGTGACTTAATAATAATAAAAGAAACCCTAATAGTGATTATGTCAAATTAAAATATATATGTAGGAGAATGCCACTTATTTTGACAAATCAGCCTATAAATAGGCCTTAGTTACTCTATGTTTTTCTTGTGAGGTTCTGGGTTTTCTTTTAATTATTTCCATCTTCTTTATTATAATGAAATCTCCTTTTGCCCGTAGTTTTTTTATCCTCGTTTAAGGATTTTTTCATGTAAAATTCGCATGTTTGATCTTTTTTATTATTATTTTTTCGCTCAATTCGTTGTTTAATTGAGTTTATCCCCTACAATATGGAATTCAACTCGATTGTATTCTTTTATCCATATATATAATTTTGCATGTCACAAAGAATAAGTTTTAATTAAATCATAAAATAATAGTGAAGATTCAAGACAGAGAGAGGTCTAAAAACCCATGAGGACAACATTCAAGAAAGAAAAAAAAAGAAGCTTATGGTTGATGGTAGAGACCAAATACATTGCATCCATGACTTAATAACATAAGCAAACCATGCTTTGTAATAAACAAGGTCTTAAAATTTGCTCAATGGTAGGCCCATTTCTCCACTCCATTGCTCCTCCTTAAAGCTAAGCATGTAATCATATTCAAGCTTCTCAATGATCTCTCCCTTTTCCCCTAAAGGTCTTTTTTATAAATGATTCGTATATTACTTTCAAAGCTTCTTAGCTTGCGATGCATCCAAGCAATTGTCTTTTCTTTTCATAAACTTTTATTTTTATTTTCACATCAAATGTGGTGAGATGATTCACATCAATCAACAAAACCCCTTCTTAATATCTTTCATCAAATATCATCTTTTAATTTTTCTCTATGTTCCATCTACGTATACATTTAAAACGTTTCTCACCTTAGCTAACCATACAAATTCAGAAATATATTCAAAGTTTTTATTTTAATGTTCTAACTAACCTTGATGTATCACAATAAAACGAAAATAACAGTTGATTGAGTTATGGGTATTGTTGTCAATGCAAGAGGACGTGAGTTCGAGTGCGTTGAAGCGCATTATCTTCCTATTTATGGGTTGGGTTGGATAGGGACTATAAGTAGTTTTAAGTATTATGTCAAAAGAGTAGATATGTAATCCGAACGTACTTTGAAATACTGCAAAAACAAAATAACCCCTTTTTTTTAACTAATCATTCTTAGTGTACATTACACTCTGCCGATGATTGAGTATAATACAAATTTGGATAATTTACTATTGGACCCCCTAGTTTCTGCGAGCTATTTCTTTGCCATTTATTGTTGTTTTTCTTTTTTTGGGGGATGATCGAAGGAAGTAAGAACAATGACATTTTAACGTATATATCAAAATCTATATCAAAGTATCCTAGAATGATGTATGATAAAATTGGTAATGTTTCTCTGCAAAATCTAATTCTTCAAAGGTGTTGATTTTGGTACATTGAAAGGGTTGGGGAAATTAAGCAATTTTTGTGAAAAATTGTTAAAATTAAATCGTTTTATAATGGGTTACTATTCTAGTTGGCCCTTGAACTTTTATCTAATGTGTGATGGGTAGTCGATGGAGTTTCATGGACGATAGACAACGTCGTATGTCCATTACAACTTGTGAAAACAATAAAAATACACAAAATAGATCTGCGAACCAAAAAGAAAAAAGATACATGAAATGAACGAAGAAAAAATAAAGAGAGAATCAATGAAAAGGAGAAAAAGAGGAAGGAAAACTATTCCACATTTAATTCCATTTTTAAGAAACCTTAAAAGCAAACTTGATAGTATGCCAATCCTTTTCCATTAATGATTTAATTAAAAATAATACATAATTGAAACATCGAAAAGAGCCTTACTTGTTATTGATGACAAAAATTATGATTAAATTTTATGTGGTGTTGTTCCAAAACGAGATTTGAATTCATTTCGATGGGTCTCATAAACCATACTATCTACGTATTGGGTATTTCTTCCTTTAAAGAAAACATTGCATTTTTTTTAATAATATATGTCCTTATTGGCACAATACTTTAAAATTACCTATAGTTCTTCCTAATCTATAAATAAGATGACGCCTCTCAGATAATAACAAAGATTCATACCTAGATATAATATACTATTACTATAAACTACTATTACCCTTTTGTCATTTTCTCCTTTAATGGAGCAATCAATGAAGAAAACTAAATCAAAATTTGGTAAAAATAAGTGACATGGAATTACATGAGTTACGTGATGCAAGCGTCATCAAGATTAGTGAAAGAAATGAAGAAGAAAAAATGATAGAATTAGAAAAGCGGTCATGTCTTTGAATAGTGGGATGATACATAAGTATTATCCCCATAATTAAGTAAGCATGAAGAAAAATCAAAATTAAGTGATTTCATTTTCATAAGCTCTCAAATTGTCTCCTAACTGAATGAGAGTCTTGTATTACAATCCATTTCCCTTTTATCTCTTTGTATTTCCACACCTCTCTCTTCATAAACCGCCTAATATATAATTTCGACTATTCGATAAAATATTTTATCAACTTAATTATGAAATTACTCGTGATTTATAATAACTATAATTTGCTGCAATTAATTCATAACATAAATTTGCAAAATTCCCATTTGTGTGTATAGGTATAGTTTAGATGTATGACTTGATTCTAGAATTTATCTTTAAGTGTTAATTACTTTAAGGCCCAACTCTCATGCACGACTAGTTAGAGAAATTTAAGGGAAATCAAAGTTGGGACGTTTTCTATATGAAAAATTTTGTTTATGACTTTAAGGGCTGAGATGAAATTAAAATTTTGTATTAAAAATACTTAAATTAAATTATCAAAATTTTAAAATGATTAAAATTATATTTTTCAAATTTAATCAAAAGTTTAAAATGGCTTAATTAGACTCTTTTAGTCAAGGGCCAACAGCCACTCCTTTAGGCTATGCCCTTGTGTTATAGGTTATGAATCGAAGTTCGTGAAAAATTAATGTACACAGAATATAGTTATTTTAAAATTTTATGTTATCTCAACTGTTGTTAATGAATGAGTAATTAAAAAAAGATTATAAAGAATTGATTATATCAATCTACAATTTATTACTATATTTTGTGTATGAAAATTTACCATGAAAAGCACCAAAAGAAGTCCAAAGTGGTATAAATATTATTGCATGATGCAAATCGTAAAAAGGGGGCATGGTTAATAGTAAAATTATGTCATATCTGCTAAGAATAAGCATCTCGAAACCTTCCTCAAGATTCATAAAAGTGTTATCTTAATGCTTTCCTGTCACCCTTTTTCCGGCCATAATTGACCTATTTTTTCTTTTATTAATCACATTAGAGTTTTAGTTAAATTGACATCAATGTCGTTGTTAGTGCAAGAGCATATGAGTTTGAGTGCGCTGAAACGTATTTTCTCTTAGTTAAAAGTTAGGGAGGGACTATGGGTAATTTTAACCTTCTAGACATTGTATAAAAATACAAAGCTTAAAAATCGTGATATTATACTCCTATAAAAGAAAGTAAAATTTATACGTCATGATTGGACTAAAAATCCATACCTCATCATTACACATAGTGAAACTTGAAAATATCAAAGTTACTTTTAAGTATGTTAATTCATATTCTAAAATTAAATTCTTAATTCTAAACCGTAAATTATGCTATATAATTATTAATTTTATGTTAATTAATTAATTAACATAAAAATTAAGACAATTAAAAGAGAATTGATTTTAGTGTTAAAGAAGCTATTTTCAAACCTAATTTTTTAATATTATCCTAATATAAATTAAATTATATGCTTTTAAAAGCAGAAAAAAAGAGTCGAATGATTTTGGAAGAATTGAAGGAAGGGTACGTGAAAACATGGTTACATGGGTTTACGTAATACAACTCTACGTAGAAAAATTTAACTCTCAGTGAACAGAAGCCGATGAAATGTCGTTTTAGGGTTAGATGAAAAATATTTCCAGGGTCCCTCCCTTTTGAATAATTGGACCCCATTGGTGTTTTCAATGTCAGCATATCATCATTCTGTACTTCTCCTTCTCCTTACTTTTAAATGGAGGGTATGCAACAGCCTCCATTTCTTGCAAATCCCGAAGACCTATTTCTGTCCTTTCTTTTAATTTGTGAATTAAAATTATGTAAGCAGAAGATTAGTTGATAATATTTATCATCATCATCATCGTCCATATTAAATTATACAGGATGGGTCACCATTCTTGCTGCAATCAACAAAAGGTTAAGAGAGGCCTTTGGTCCCCTGAGGAAGATGAAAAGCTCATTAGGTTCATCACCACTCATGGCTATGGATGTTGGAGTGAAGTCCCTGAGAAAGCTGGTAAATACATGTGTGTGTGTGTGTGTATTGATTCATTTGATGAGTGCTCTGATGCATGCAATATGTTTTTAATTTTCATTGGTTTTTAGGTCTTCAGAGATGTGGGAAAAGTTGTAGGCTGAGATGGATTAATTATTTAAGGCCTGATATAAGAAGAGGAAGGTTTACACCTGAGGAAGAGAAGTTGATCATTAGCCTCCATGGGGTTGTAGGAAACAGGTTCATTTCACTTTATCTTCACATTTTTTCAATATTTTTTTCACTTTAAAGTTGCATAGATCCTGGGTTTTTTCCCTAATGGTGCTAGCTGTTATTATCACGGTGCTTAAGTTAGCCAGAACTTTCAAAATTTGAGAATAGAGACACTGATGCTTGAAAACAATTAAGTGAACAAGCAAACTTCAATATCAAGTTTTCTATGTAAATATCAAGATTTTTGTTTTTAAGATTAAGTTAAAAGCAAGCTCCATGATTACTTTTTAAGTAGTTGCTAAAGCAGTTTTCACCACCATTTTCAAAGGGCGTTAGAAAGACCATATCATGATGTTGAAATTCCACAAGCAAATACATGCTTTTTGACCTCCCAACTTGATTTTCTTTTTCATGTTATTCAATTTCTGATATGTCAAAAGGAATTTGCAGGTGGGCTCATATTGCAAGTCACTTGCCTGGAAGAACAGATAATGAGATTAAAAACTATTGGAATTCATGGATCAAGAAGAAGATACGAAAGACTTTAGTTCCGCCCACGCAAGGTACAGCTTCCATTACTGAGCTAGTAAACCAAGACATGGCAACAACAACAACAAGGGCAACACCAATCCCTACGCAAGAAACCCTATTTTCATCTCAAGCCCCATTATTTATGTTTGAAAGTACAATGACACCAATTGATCAAGGGGTACTACTTCAAGATGTTAATGTAAGAGGGGAGGTTTTCCATGAACAAGCTCAATTAAACACTTGGAATAATAATAATCATCTCAACCAGCAGCTTCAACTTCAAGTCCCATTTCCCCCTCCTTCAACTTCTTTCACAGTGGACACAAATAATTATTTGCCACCATTGATAGATAATATGGAAACCATGGTGCCTATTGAAGTCCAATCTTGTACTAGCTTGGATGAAGAAGGTGGTGGAGAAATAACACTTGAGAGCTTAAGGAAACAACAACAAGAGTTGAATGAATGGGTTGAATCACAACAATGTTCAAGCTTTATGTTGTGGGATAATATTATTGAAGGACAAATTGGTGGTGGTGTTGAAGGAACAACAATACCATTACCACCTTCATCTTCATCATCATCAAATATGGGAACTACACTATCTTCTTTCCCTTCGTCTCTATAAATTATCATTAATGGTGATCATGATTTGTTTTCCTTTCTTTCTTTTTTGCTTCTTTTGTTAACTTTATTAATTGGTCATGAGCTTGTGGAAAATGTGAGGGAATGTTGCATATTTAAGTATGCATCAGTTTTTTTTTTTTTTTTTTTCTTTCTTATCGGTGTTTGGAAAAATGGAAAAGAAAAGAATAAAAGCAATGTAACAGCTAAATAGATAATTTTTACTCATTTCTTTCCGATTTTTTTTATATATAAGGTATTCTCGGTTCATCAAGACTTTTCGAGGTTAATGTATTTTGAATTTTTTGAAATTTGTAATTATTGTACTGTAAATTTACACTTAAAAAAATCATATAATATATGAATTATTATTTTATACAGGTGAAATTTTTAACTTCACAAGCGGAATTAAGAGATAACATGTGTCTCATTTATATATATAGTTTTTAAAGGAAAATATTTGGTACACGAGTGAAGTTTTTAGATTCTATAAGTAGGTTTAAGTAAGTATCTTATATGAGTATAGTAAAATATTAAAAAATATTTTAAAAATGACACATGTCAATTTTTAATGTTGTTTGTGGAAATAAAAATTATTAAATATTCGTCCTTTTTAAAATGTCAATTAAGGACATTTGTCATTCTCTTAACCCTCTGGTGGAATTAAAAAAAAACTACCACTCGTGTATCAAATAATAATTCATATATATATAAAAATAATTTGATACATCGCCAATGAAATTTTTTAAATTCCACAAATAAATTAAGGGTTTAACTTGAATATACTATATAATATAATAAAATATATATAAATAAACATGACGTATATCAAACTCTCAACCCACTAATAAAATCTAAAATTTCACTCACCAACCTATCATATAATGTACATTATATATATATATATATATATGACTAATATTGGGTGAATAGAAAATTTGGGAACTGATATTGACTGCCCACATTTTGTATATAAACAATAACGATTTCTACATGCATACAATATATTGAAGTTTTCTTTGGATTTTAGAATTTCATGATATCATCATAGCTTTCAACAACAAAAAATAAAAAAAAATGTTTTTTTTTTTCAGAAAACTATGTTCAAAGTCAGCATATAATTTTCATAAATAGACATATATGTTTCTTCGTAAACTGTTGCTGCAAATGCTGCATACGTAATAATACTACAACGTAGTACTGTTATTTTGCTTTGTCTAATCTTCCATCAACATGTTTTTTCTTCTCTCACTTCAAGTGTAATTTTTTTTTTTAATTTGTAGATTTATTTTATGGGTATTTTTTCTATTGCGATGGATAGACGCTATTACTTACCTTTGTTGAACTTCCATCCGCCACCAACAATGCTTTTTAGAAAGTGGGTTGGCTTTAGATTCTTGAATTGTGACATTTTATTGGCACATTGATCTGTTTTGAGAATATTTCGAAATAATAAATGAGTTCATGATTTGATTTGGACTATGTTGCTTTGAGTCTTAAGTGTTTTGTGTTATTTTCCTTTAATTAAGGGATGGACTTGTCGTTTTCATTTTCAGTTTTAGTAGATGTTTCGTTTTCTTGCTAACTTCCCCTGTCGCTTTGGACTCCCTGAGACTAATTTCCATATCAAATTAGGTATTTATATTCACCCAAATATATCGTGTTTAAGTTGTTATAAAATTGATTCTCAACATATTATAATTTTTTTTTTCTTGCTGAGGCTAAAGTTTTTATTCGTGTACATCGGAAAACTTTTTTTTTCCATTGTTGACTACTTATATTTAATATATATATATATATATCAATTATATGATACTATTCGTGAAATGAATAATTAAAGAAAATCATATAATTAAGATTAAAATCCCAAAGTTTTGAATAATATTTAGGCCTAAAAGTGGAAGGGAAAAAGCTGTGGATGAGCAGTAGGGTTAATAGATAACATAAACCCTAATACAAATGGTCGGCCATTAAGAAGCCATTATCACTTTGAAGGTCTTCTATATATATATATATATATATATTGATATGACTAAAAGATGTTCCTTTTCTTCACCTAAGAAAAGGGATCATTTCTAATATATAAATTGCTTCTTCAATCAATGAAGAAAAAAGAAAAGACAAGCTGTCTCAGTATTCATCATTCATCAATGCCCTATTTCTTATTTTTCATTTAATATAGTAAAATTTAAAAAAAAATAAATCCGAAGTTGTTGAAATTAAAAAATTATGGTAGATTAAATCTTAGTTCGATCAATATGGGTATTACTATCAATGCATGAAAACATAAGTTCAAGTGTGCTGAAACGTATCATCTTCCTATTCACAGATTGGAGAGGAGCTATGGATAATTTTAAGCATTGTGTCAAAAAAATAGATATGGTCAGAACCTATAATTAACAGATATGGGAAAAATATATCTTCACACAAACATAAAAAAATACAAGTGTTGAAGCAAATGAAATTATTAATTGTTTAGAGATTTTTTTTTTATGATTATCATTATTATTTTACAGTGGTGTATGTTGTGTTGGACGTTTCGCTCTTTTGAAGCAATGGGCAAGAATTAGAGGTGATCATGAGTTGGGCTACCAGGCCCGGCCCGATGGCCAGTTCGAAAAATGAGAGGGTTCAAGCAAAAATATAGACTCGAAATATAGGTTTGGGCAAAAAATGAGACTCGTTTAAAAAACGGGCCGGGCCTCGGGTAAAACTTTTTTGGCCGGGCCGGGGAAATTATATATTACATATATATTTTATTTTTAATCAAATATACTTTTTAAATTTACATATTTTTTTTTTTTTTGTTTTAAAATTTGTTTTAAATTTTTTTATTTAATAAAAAAAGCTAAAAAAAATTAATATGTGCCGGGCCGAGCTCGGGTTTATCAATTTTATTTTGGGCCAGGCTTGGATAAATTTTTAGGGCCATATTTAGGGTTGGGCCGAGCTCGAGCCTAGAAAACGGGCCTAAAATTTTGTCTGGACCCGGCCCGGCCCATGATAATCTCTAGCAAGAATATTATGTCAATTTAATGCCCAATTAATCAAGGATTTAATAGTAATAAATGACTTTTATTGATTGTTGTTTACATGTCGAGTTTAAAATCTTAAACATTTTTTTTAACTTCTTAATATAAAATTTTAAGATATATAAATCGATTAAAATCGAAAGGTTTTAGTCGATTGAGTTTTAACTTAATTGACATGGATATTATTGTCAACGTGAGTTCGAGTGTACTGAAACGTATTATTCTCCTATTTATAAGTTTAGGATGGGCTATGAATAATCCTAGAAATTATATGAGAAATGACTGATATAATCAGAACCTCATCCTATCGTATTGCATTAAAAAAAAAACAAAAAAACAAACATTTTCTCTTTAATTTCCTACGCTTATGTTATGGTATTCATCTCTATTCGATTCTCAAGTCGACTTGTTTTTCATACCAACCCACAACCTAGCCGGCATGTCCAACTTGCTGATATATAGTTTACCACCATGCAATTCGTCTACATGGGTTCACATACCATATAGGCGAACTCCTACTCATGAAACACATGCTCACCTTACAGTAGGATACATGTTGATCTGTACGGGGATCTATCTAATTCCAATACATCAAATCACGAAATCGTATCATATAAATAAAAAATTAATTTCCATGAAGAGGACAAAAACAAAAACACTTAACACTATATATTCCTATTTATTATAATTAGGATTGATATTTTAAACCTTTAATTTCTCTTTCATGTATTCATATTTTAGATTCAAAATTAGTAAGTTATAATTAAACTTACAAAAATGTGTCCCTGTGCCATTGTGTGCCATTGTGTGGCCTAATAGTAATTATCAAATATATAATGCTTATTGGAATGTGGGTTATAACTTGGGCCAATGTAGATTGAAAGATGTTGAGCTTAGGGATGAAAATACACCTAGCGTTCGATGAACAGTTCGATTTTATTTATTTATATTTGTTTATTAAGTTAAATAAATAAACAGAATAAAATTTTAAGACTCATTTATTAAACGAATTAAACACAAATAAAATTTATATAGCTCATTTATATTCATGAATAAACTTGTTTATTGTTTCATTTGTATATATTAATATAATTATTAATATTTATATTTGACTATTTTATATTTTAAAAATATTATATATTTATTTATTATTCATGAAAATTATTCGTGAACATTAAACAAACGAATATAAATACATAATTTTAAATAAGTAAGCACGGCCAAAAATTTTAAAATTTTTAAATAATCCGCTTAATTAAGATTAGATGAATCGATCGATCAGACCAAGAACTAATAATTTAACTGATTTAACTATAGTTGAATTCCAAAATCATTGAATCTAACCCAAGCCCCAAAAAAACCTAACCAAGCCCAAATAAATGAACGCTATAAGAACTTTAAAGTAGGGTTTCCATTCTTCGTCATTAGCGATCAGAGAGCTGAGAACTAAAGGAAACAAAGGCCTTCTTCTTAGCACTCCGCCGCTCCTTATCTCATCGCAATCATGGTGATTTTCTTCTGTTTCTAACATTGTGTTTGGTTTTCCAGAAAATTTGTTGCAAGAAAATGTCTTGAATACGATTGTTTTATTTTTCTAGATCATCCCAGAAAAGAACCGCAGGGAGATATCAAAGTACCTCTTTCAAGGTAACCCAAATAAAATCCTATCCCCAATTTCAATTTAACCCATTTTTTCATTTACATATTTTGATTCACAAATCTGGGTTTTATGTATTCTTATCAGAGGGTGTTTGCTACGCCAAAAAAGATTACAACTTGGCAAAACACCCAGAAATCGATGTTCCAAATCTTCAAGTAATAAAGCTGATGCAAAGCTTCAAATCCAAGGAATACGTTCGTGAAACTTTTGCTTGGATGCATTATTACTGGTACCTTACCAACGATGGCATTGAATTTTTAAGGACTTACCTTAATCTCCCCTCTGAGATTGTTCCTGCTACTTTGAAGAAGCAAACTAGGCCCGGTGGTGGTCGTCCCATGGGTCCTTCTGATAGCCGCCCACGGTAATAGTTTTGGGGTTCCTTTTTGCTCTTCGATTTAAATGCAAATGAATCAGTGGCTTTGTTAAAGTTTTTTGTTGGTTATGAATCAGTGGTCCGCCACGCTTTGGCGACGGTGAGAGGCGATTCGGTGACAGGGATGGATACCGTGGAGGTCCACGAGGAGGCGGTGATTTCGGTGATAAGGGTGGTGCGCCTGCTGATTATCAGCCTTCATTCAGGGTAATGTTTTGCTTTGAACAATTATCCTTGATTGTGTCTTTGTTATGGTTATCGCATTTGAATGACAATGTCTGGATTGTGTATAAGGTTTTTGTTGTTTACAATAGTTGGATCGTGGAATCATTTGTTTGCTTTTTGATATTACCATGTTCTTTTAAACCCTGCTCGGTTTTGATTTTGATCAAAAACAAGTCTTGGAATTGAGTTGTTGAATGAGTGTATGTCTAATATAAGCTTGTAATTGAGTGTCATGGGACTTTTTCATAAGAGAAGCTACTTCATTTTCACTTAGAACAATGCAGCTTCCAGACATGATTGCTTGAATGATGGTAAAAGTACCATGGAGGTTCTTGTATTAGGAGTTAGATTGCATTTTATCCTATCTACTAAAACAAGGAGCAAGTTAGTAATTCTATATTAGATTAAAGAGCAAACTGATACCTTTCATTAAAACTTTCATTCATTCCTACTGTTAAAAACTAGTGTGGCTAACAAATACAGGGGCCTGTTTTTAATAGTAAAAATGGATTGAAATTTTAACAGAAGGATCAGCTCTTTAATATAATAGACAGTGACTGGTTTGCCCAAAATGCAATCCAAACTCATAGTACAAGAGCTTTTATGATACTTTTACCCTTAATGATCTTTCATTTACATGAAGAGGTGGCTGTACAATATTGGTGGTTATGCGTAGGCATCGACCGAATGAATTTGGTTATTCTTCTTAAAACTGATATAGTTTCCAACTTGTGGATACACAGGGCCCTGGTTCAAGGCCTGCTTTTGGTCGTGGAGGCGGTGGTTATGGTGGTGCCGGTTCTGCAAGCGGTGCAGGTCTTCCATGAGTTTTGTCAGTTTAGGTTGAATGGCACTTCCTAGTTCATTTTGAGGTGTGCTTTTTTGCACTCAAATGGTTGAGATTATCTATGTTCTTTTTCCCCCCTTGTTTTTGATGCTTTTGTTGCATTGATTTTCTTTGTTTCAATTAGACAGTAAATACCGAAGTTGTGCAGCTCAATTTCGGAAGAAACATTAATTATTATAATATATAATGAAATCAGTATCATTTGCATTTTATTTTGTGTGAATTTGGAGATGATAATAGAAAACAAACAAGAAATGCAAAAATTCTTAATTTTATGTACTTTTGTTTGAAGTTTTCTTTCCTCGAGAAGTCAACTGAATTATTTTGACAAACTAATCTTTGGATAAAAATTAAGTTGTTGGCAAATGTATGCAATTTATATTGAAGGGATTAGTTAATTAATTTTGTTTAGTGTTTATATATAAATACATATCAAGTATTTAAAATGGAGTTTGTATGAGATTAATTTATGTTAAAGTTAATAATTTGGTTTATTGAAAATTAAAATGGAGTAATTAAAATTTAAAAGGGTCAACGCGTCGTTAGCCTCTTAAGTATTCGGTTTTTCTTATTAATAGGAATCTTTCTATTTTTCATTGTGTAATTTGAAGCAACCTTGAGATTGTTCAAGTTGTTTATAGATGGGTACAAATAGAATGAGTTAAGTCATAATGGAGCTAAGCTAAATGATCGTACATTTGGTACTAATATTCTTGTGAGGCAATTGGGTGTATTTATTTGCATGCTTATTTTACTTAATAAATGATTTAGTAGAGTTATAATTCATATTGATAATTTAGAGGTTATTTGAGCCATACAAGATAATATGTTATTGAAGTCGAGTATTACAGTATTCAAGAGAGTTTAACAGATCATGTGATAGTTGATTCGACATATTCTTAGAGAAAATAATCGAGTTACTGATTGTTTGAGTAAGTTAAATTTAAGATAAAAGAAAAGTTTATATGTTTAAGATTTAAAGGCTGTTTCTGCCATATGGTTTTATTTGATGTAATTTTTTTTTTCTTTTCAAAAAGAAAATTTTGCTTCCGCTACATGATTTCCTCGAAGAACAAATTTTTAAAGATACCAATTACACGTTAAACCCCACTACTTAAATGCATAGCAAAAGCTTCATCTCTCTCACGGTTGAAAACGAATATCCCTTGAAAGATAGGGTTTCTTACTTTTTCGTCCCACAATTGAGCTTATAGTGGCATAGATTGATTTGCTCTCCCAATGTCGAGCATCGTTTACTATGAACTCTTCTATAGACTGAAACCTGAAAAAAATATTAAGAAAGAACCCACGTCTGAAACAGTCCAACATTTTATTGCCCCAATGACATAGCTCAAGCTAACATTAGGATGCGAGAAAACTGAAAATGCACTCATTAAAGCTCTAATTCCAGACATAACATCTCAACATGGAACCACCCATGAAACCCTAAAACTAAAACCAGACGCCCACCGGCACCCGACACTCAGCGACGAGCTTTGTAGGTATATGTACTATGTACTAATGAACAGATTTTTGTTATGTTCGCGTATTTATTAGCTGTTCAGTCGACCTCTTCCATCTTGCTTTCTTCATTGCCCTCTTCCTCCAAAGATGGCATATCGACATCATCAGCACCACCAGTGTCATCATCATCAATGCTTAAACCCAGCTTCAACATCCTATGAATCCTTCCTGCAAATGTGTTGGGATCATCCAAGCTGAAACCTGAAGTCAAGAGAGCAGTTTCATATAGCAGCAACACTAAGTCCTTGACTGATTTGTCATTTTTGTCTACTTCGGCTCTTTTCCTTAGCTCCTCCATTATGCCATTGTCCGGGTTGATTTCCATTGTTTTCTTACTAGACATATAAGCACTCATGCTATTGTCCCTAAGAGCTTGAGCCTTCATGATCCTCTCCATGTTAGCAGTCCAACCATATTCACCAGTGACCAAACAACAAGGAGAGTCAACGATTCTGTCGGACACAACCACCTTCTCGACTTTGTCACCTAGAATTTCTTTGATCGTCTTGCAAAGGTTCTCAAACGACTTTTTCTTCTCCTCCTTTTTCTTCTTCTCGTCTTCGGACTCTTCAAGTTTGAGTCCTTCTTTTGTAGCAGAGACCAGCTTTTTCCCATCATATTCCTTCAATTGTCCAACAGCGTATTCATCGATAGCATCAACCATAAACAACACTTCATATCCTCTCTTCTTGAGTTTTTCAAGGAATGGTGAGTTCTCAACAGCTTTCTTGCTTTCACCACTGATGTAATAGATATCCTTTTGGCCTTCCTTCATCCTAGTGACATAGTCTTTCAAGCTGGTCATCTCATCGCCGCTCTTTGTAGAATGAAACCGAAGCAAGTCAGCAAGTTTACTCCTGTTTTGGCTATCTTCATGAATACCAAGCTTGATGTTCTTAGAGAAAGCATCATAGAACTTGGCATAGTCCTCTTTATTTTCAGCAATCTCAAAGAACATCTCAAGGCATTTCTTCACTAGATTCTTCCTAATCACTTTAAGAATCTTGTTCTGTTGCAACGTTTCACGAGAGATGTTCAATGGAAGATCATCAGAGTCCACAACACCTTTCACAAATGAAAGATACTCAGGAATGAGTTCTTCACAGTTGTCCATGATAAACACCCTCCTAACATACAGCTTAATGTTGTTCAGCTTCTTCCTCGTGTCAAAAATATCAAATGGGGCTCTCCTCGGAACAAACAGAATAGCTTTGAATTCGAGCTGTCCCTCGACAGAGAAGTGCTTCACCGCAAGGTGATCCTCCCAATCATTTGTGAGACTCTTGTAGAACGATGCATATTCCTCCTTTGTTATCTCCTCTGGTTTTCTTAACCAAATTGGTTTTTGCTTGTTAATGAGTTGCCACTCATGAGTCACCTCTTTAACCTTCTTCTTCTTTTTATTGTCTTTGTCTTTGTCCTCGTCAATATCCTCCACATCACCTTCGTCCTCCTTCTTTGTCTCCTCATCTTCATCGTCACTGACCTCCTTTTCAGTAGTTTTCTCAGTCCATAGGTAAATTGGATAGCTGATAAACTCGGAATGTTTCTTCACAAGATCTTTTATCCTCCTTTCCTCCAAGTACTCCAACTACATTATATGTAATACAAGCAAAAATCAATACCAACAACTATGTTTAAAAAGATTAAATTGTACCATAGAACTGACATCAAATTTCAACTCACCTGATCATCTTTAAGGAAGAGGGTGATCTTGGTACCTCTGCCAAGAGGTTCACCACTCACATCACGGGTAACAGTGAAAGACCCACCAGCTTGTGACTCCCATACATATTGTTCATCATCATTGTGCTTTGTGGTGACAATCACCTTCTCTGCTACTAAGTAAGCCGAATAAAACCCTACTCCAAATTGACCAATCATGCTCACATCGGCTCCAGCTTGCAATGCCTCCATGAACTCCTTTGTTCCAGACCTCGCAATTGTTCCCAAATTATTCACCAACTCTGAACAAGAACATTTGAGTTACTAGTCCAATTCGAATGGATAAAATAAAACAATGTTAATGAAAATTAATATATATATTAAAACAGGTAGTTCAATAGAAATGATTGAACAAAATGTTAAATTATGTACCTGCTTTTGTCATGCCAATACCGCTATCAACAATGGAAAGAGTTTTGTTAGCTTTATCCGGGATGATTCTGATAAAGAGCTCAGGCTGAGCATCGAGCTTGCTTTTGTCTGTTAAGCTCTCAAATCTTATCTTATCCAATGCCTATGAAAAACCAAAACCAAAACTCTTCAGATTCTTATATAAAAAATAAAAATATAACAGACCAAAATCAGAATTCTCTATGTTAATTTTCACCGTAGCCAAGCAGACAATGGCCAGCAAAATACACACGAAACATAAAACTTGATGCTCACATATCATTAAAATTTTGTTTATGAAAATAAAATGAAATGAATGACGCGAGAAAACATGAGAAATTAAATCCCTACGAAAAATTATTTTCCTCTGATTTTTTTCTCGGCGAACAAATAGAAACATAAAACAATGGCAGTAAATAAATATAGCTAGAGAAAAATAATGAAATCATATAAATCAAAACATCATGATTCTTAGATCAAATATATCGGTTTCTCCCTCACGGTAAAAACAAAAAAACTTAATGAACGGAAAATAGTGTATTAAAACCAGAATTCTCACTGTTTTTTCTCGGCATCTAACGCAATCGACAGAAACAAAAAATTACACAAATGTCGTCAACTTGCTGTTCGAACTTCATATATTTAAAAAGCCAAAGTACGAAAAAAAAAAACGAAACATCTTGAAACTAACAGTAATCAAATAAAAAGCACAAATTCCTACTTAAAATTCTTTTCCTCTCATATTTTTCTCAGCGAACAAACAGAAACATAAAACAAAGATAGTAAAAGAAGAAAATAAACAAACGATATATATACTTACATCAGATGAGTTGCTGATGATCTCACGAAGGAAGATCTCTTTGTTACTGTAAAAAGTAATGATGATCAAGCTGAGCAGTTGATTGATCTCCGCTTGGAAAGCGAAGGTCTCCGACTCTGCTCCTCCCATATCCACGTCCGCCATCACTTTCAGATCAAACGATCAGCGAAACGAAGAATTGAGATACCGAGCACACGATTGAAGATGCTTTCGCGATCTCACTAAAATATTACTACGATCGATTCTTGTTGTTTCTCAAAACTTGGCTTTGGATCCGTATGATAAACCGATATTTAACAGAGAGGTGAAATTTATATAGGGAGAGGAGATAAGCTGGAAGGTTTTGGAATCGGTTTTTGCGCGGGTTCTAGAATTCTCTTTCGTTTTCTAAACTTAAGTGCTTTCGCTGTTTTGCCCCTTTATTCAAAGCTGCAGCACTGTGGATCCAGAATCTTCTTTTGGTAAATTTACTAAATTGATCAAAACGGCGACGTTTACCACGTGGCTCTCTAAGGAAATTAAAATTAGTTAAGCAACTATTACATTTAAATTTTATTTTTCTAGGGTGATATAAAATTATTTTGTTGGGATATTGTTGATTTTAGGAGAGAACAAATTGATTGATCTATTATGTATAAAAAATAAACGACTCTGGGAGCTTCTTGAAGAGATTTTATTGTTTTATTATCAATATTCTCATCAAATTATTTATTTTTATGAATAACGCATTCTTCACAAAATTTAGATTCTATTTTCATCTCAATGATTATTTCTTTAGCACAAGTCATAACATTTCGAAATTCAGCTTCCCTATATTTTTCAAAAATTTTTATAGCCATATCAATTCGCATATATTTTTATTGTAAATTTTTGCAAACCGAACCGAGTTCACGGTAAATAATATTACATATCAAATAGTCATGCTCAACAAAAACTAAAAAAATTTCAAGTTCTTAGGTTGCTAACCATTCAACTTTACTTTTGACTTTAAGATCATCACTAGCTTCAACTAGTTTCAATAAAACATTTCTTATTTGTGAAGTTTGAAATCTTATAATTTCGACACTTTCAATACGACTTTCCCAATATATTAGTGACAATGATTTAAAAATTAGGCCCAATAATATGCGCATTAGTTATTTCTAAATGAATGATTCAATAATCTTTTTCTAAATCAATCCATAAACTCATTGGTAATATATTGATTACTTATTTCATATTTTTAAGCTTTATACTAATATTTCTCCAATCATGAGTACTTTCATTGGTTATTTTGGATAAAATCAAATCAATTTGGTTAACCGATTGAATTTGATTAATCGGTCGGTGAACCGAATTAATTTAGTCAGGAGTTGGTTAATAATTTTTTGAAAATTTGGTTAACGGTTAATTTGGTTAAAAATCAGTTAATTAACCGAAAATTTATATTTTTTATATACATTCTACATATATTAAATTAGGTTATTTTGGTTAATTTTTTTATATGTTTTATATTTGTTTTAACCAAAAAACAAAAAACATATAAATTTAAGTTAATTCAGTTAACCAATTGAATTAACTGAAAAAATTTAGTTCGATTCGGTTAACGGTTAAGGTTTAAAATGGTCGATTAATTCGGTTAATGGTTGTTCAGATCGGTTAACCAATTGAATACCCCTAATCTGTAACAGCCCAAATATCAGTTATATTAGAAATAGTGGTTCGAGACCATCAAATCTGACCAATGAACTCATAGATTGTATTATTTAATATTTACGAGCCAAATGTAGCTTTTAAAAGATTTTTGAAATAGTAAATTGTGTTTTATAAAGATTTATTTGGTCAAGAAATCAAGAAAAAGAGGTTTGAGATCTCGGTGTTATAAACCGAGTCAAAAATATTTTATGAATATTTACAGAATGTCAATAAGTGGTATAAAAATTTCGTTAGGAAATTTTGACGTTTGGGTGGTTAATAAAATAAAAGGACTAAATTGAAAAAGGTGTAAAAGTTGCTAGAAGGATTAAATAGCTTAATTGTCAAATGTGGAAGGATCTAAAGTGAAAATAAGCCCAAAGGAGATATTTTGGGCGGCAATAGCTGAGAAAAATCAGGAAATGGCTGAAATAAGGGTAAAATTGGAAAATTGTCAAAATTAGTTAAATAAATATGGGACCAAATTGAATATCTAGAATTCTCTTCATTTCTCTTCATTTTCATCAGCTGAAAAACAGTCATGGAAGAGGGTTCAAGCTGGTTTCCATACTCTGGCTTCATGTAAGTTTAATTCTTGCTTTCTCCTTGAAATTTCTATGTTTTTAAACTTTTACAATTGAGTCCAACTTAGTATGTCATTAGTTTTTGATTCTATGGCAAATTTTTAAAGTTTCTATGGATGAGTGCTGGAATAATATGATGAATAAATATAGAATTGAAGCTTTAATTTTTATATTTGGTGATTTTATCAAGTAAAATTGATGGAAATTGGTTTTAGGACCTAATTGTGAAAGAGTTGAAATTAAGGCCTAGTGTTAAAACTCTGATTTTCAAAGGTTATGAAGTAGTTTAAAATGAAAGAGAAAAGTATTAAATGAGAAAATTAGCTCAATTGAGGGGTTAATTGAGCAAGGACTGAATTGTATGAATTGTGGAATTTGGGATAAAATAGAAATCAACATGTTATACTAAAGCAGTTTTGGACAGCAGCAGTTGTCTAACTTTGAAAAATCACCAAAAATGGTAGAAATTGAATTAGAAGTTGAGTGAGATATAGAATTAAAGCTTGTTGAGTCTATTTTCATATAAAAGAAACATAGCGAGCAAAGGAAGTCTACATTTTGAGATATTTAAATTTTGGTAAGACTGGTTTAGAATAACTTCGTGAGCCCCTGTTCTTACTTTAGAAATTCACTAAAATTGTACAAAAGAATTATGCATTATAATTTATATGTCTGTATTCCTTAGTGAGCCTATTTTCATTAAAAATAATCGGAAACACTATATGAAAATTGTACTATGAGATAATTGATTTTAGTGAAGAGAGGTCAGAGCAGTAGGACTGTGTAACAGGGAGAACTTAACTAATAAACTGTACTAATTGGCCATACCAAAATTTTGGAAATATTATGGTAAGAAGATATGTGAGTCTAGTTTCAAATAAAATTTACGAATCTTAATTTGAAGTTCTGTAGCTCAAGATAAAATAATTTAGTGACTATGACACGGATGGACAGCTTGAATATTCACATAAGTAAATAGTGAAAATTATAGATAATGTCACTTACAAGTGTGTTGTTTATACTAAGGATGTGGATGGAGAGGAGGAGGAGGAAAATAATAAATGAATGACTTGTGTATAAATTGATCACATGCTCGATTATAATTGATAAACGTTGAGGTAGAAATGATAATATTTATTATGAAACTAAGATTATCGTTATGGTATAAAAATCGAATTGTAAGTTCATGTAACTTGAATTATCTTCTTAAATGCTTGAAATGTATGTTATTGATGTGAATATAATTTCAATGTTCATTGTATGAAAGTTGATGAAACATTGATATATTTGATAAAAGGGAAGAAATCCAGTTGAATGAAAGGAAAATTCGATGGATCTCGAAAAGGAATTGACGTAAAAGGATCTAGCCGGACGGGTGATCCTATCTGATATAGCCCTCCGAAGAATATGTGTGAAAAGGATCTAGCCGGAGGGGTGATCCTGATATAGCCTCCAAGAATATGTGGAAAATGGATTTAGGCGGACGGGTAATCCAATTAGGGTCTGAATTAGCTTCGGATGGTAATTCAGATCCAAGCTCATTAGACTAATTGTCGTTGCGGGATTTAGCACGGACCGGTAATCCCGACAATACTCTATGAGTTTATATTACTGTGGATTTAGCTCGATAGTAATCCATTTAAGGATGAGGTTCATGGAGTGTGCTCTTCTTGGGATTTAGCCTGGACTGGTAATCCCGCTGTAAGGATGAGGTTCGTGGGAGTGTGCTATCTGAAATGGAAATGTGCCCACATGAACATGAATTGACGGACCTAGATTTGTACACTAAAGTGTACCTCTGAAAATCCATCGAAAATTCTAAGAAATTCAACGGGATAAATATGGAAAAATATCAAGGGAATGGAAATCATGATATATATATTATGTGATATAAGGAAATACGAGTTGATAAGACATGAACGTAGAACTTGGTTGACGAATGAGTTCATTTGTGATTATATATTTGTACATCCTTGAGTCTATTATCTGTATGAATTGGTATTCCAAATGAGTTAATGAGAAGAGTTCTAATATGAAATAATCTTAATTCTAAATGAAATATTATGAAAACGTATTTGAAATACGTTGGTATGTCTTGTATATGTTATTTGAGTTCATAATGTGTAAAGTAATGTATGTGAAAATATGAGATGATGATACTGTACATGGTATTTATTGGTGGATACGTACATCCAAATTTATATGATAGATTGTAGTGAACATTGAAATTGGGCTCAATAAGTGATTTGTCACTTTAAATTGTGATTGGCAGGAAGGGTTAGTGAATTGCATGTTTATGAATTGTTACAAGTATTTGTCAAAATACAAGGAAATGATGGTAATTGATAAATGGAAATATGAGACTATACATATAAAAACATGGAATATGTTTGATAAATGTGTTCATTCATAATTATAGAATTGTGCATCTCTAGTGCACTATATGTAAAGATGATGTTTCAAATGATTTGATAAGTAAAACTCAAATATGAAGTAGTTTGAAACCAAGATAATTTATTATAAAATATATATGAAATACGAGGTGTGATTGTTATATGTCATATGAATACATAGTGTGAAAAAGTATAAGTACAAGAGAAATTTAATGAGAATTGAGCCCATATACATTTCTTGTTTTTTATATGAAGTGTACGACTAACAAATGGTATTAAGTATAAGGCTCGATTGAATATCTTAAATTGGTTTTTGTATGTATTAAATGTGGGTGAAGAATAAGGATCAAATGAGTGAGAAATATGGCTTGGAAAATAGCCTAATTTGTGAAAATTAACTTTACCCCACGGCCTAGTAATGAGGGTGTGTACTAAGGCCGTGTGACTCAAGTTCCTTCATAGACGCAAGTCAAAGAGTTGTCTGCCCGAGAGGCACGGTCATGTGAGCCACACACAGCGGGAGCTTTGTAAATGAGATAAACTTAGGGATTTTGAAAAATTTCATACGATTCGATTTAATCCCCACCCAATCCCAATGCATGATTTGGACTTCAAGGTGCATTAAAGGAAACTTCTATAATCAATTTTGATATTTGAGCGATAAATGGTTTAAATCATCCGTAAGTGTTCTGTACTCCTCGGTAATGCCTCGTACTGCTCCAAGATCGAATACGGGTAAGGGTGTTACATTTAGTGGTATCGAGCTATGGTTTAGTCGATTCTCGGACTAACATAGCGTGTACAAGAGTCTAGCTATACATGCCATATGCTGAATCTGTGATAGTGTGACATCTCCAGACTCTAACGAAATTGTTTTGTTAAGACAAAGATAACTTCTAAGCGAGCTATTGTCGATAATGCTAAAAATGATATTGAGATGATTGAAATGTTCTTACGATGTATTGAAATGTGGAAAGGTATGAATAGAAGTTCATGATAAGCATGTGTTAATGTGCTTAATGAGATAACCATATGTTGGGAAATGTGAAAAGTGAAATGAAACGGAAGTTTTATTGTGATAAGCTCATTCATGTATGTTAGTATTCATATGATGTTATGTGTCTAACATGCTTGATTAAGTGAGTGTTATGAGTAAATTTACTCAAAATTCATGGAATGTATGTTTAAGCACGCTTGTTTGAATAAGATAATCGAAAAGTTCGTGTAACATGACTAAGTATGAAAATTTGCTTAGAGTGAATTATGTGATTATGATGATGTCACGTTGATGATGAATGCTAAGTCATATATGTGTATTTATGATAGTCAAGTTAGAGGCTTTATGACCTCACCCCCTTACCAATATTGCTTTATGATGAAAGTTCGCGAGAATTATGTTGAATAAGTTCATAAGTGAGAAACTAAAGAGTCCAGTGGTGGAAAAAAAAAAAAGAGAGTTGAATATAGTGTGACAAATGAACTCATTTTAAAAAAAAGAAATATCAGATTATTTTAAAGATTACACAGATTATGCAATGTCACGGATAAAGAAGAAGCTAGTCTCGACTATTCGACTCAATTGAGTATGAAATTTAAAGTATGAGTTGCTGATATTCTTCTCGAATTAGTTTTCGTTGGTGAATGGAATGATACGGGGAACATGATGATAGAATTAGTTAGAGAAATAATAATTGAGTAGTAAAGATGTCTGTGTGTAATAATTATAGTTGAGATGAATATGATGATTTTTCTGGGTATTCTATATATATTCTTTTATCCTTAGAGATATGTGTGTGATTGTTCAGCTCTGATGGAGTTTTTATGTTATGAGAATGCTAGATAACTATGATGTTAGACGAAAACCCTATTGGTCGGGTCGATTTATAATCGGTATTTCTTTATCTATTCCGAATTCTATTTTATTATGTTAGAATAAAGTCGATGGTAAAAATTTATGTTGGACTATTCTTCCGTTCTTACTGGATATTATTCTGTTATATATATATATATAAATATTTGGAAATATATTATCTCTGTTATGATGGAAGTCCAAAGTTGGTAAGCAGTGTTTTTTTCTGGCCTTCTCTGAGGAATCATCGGTATCTTTATTATTATTTTTTTTATGAGTTATGTTCTCGGATTTCTGGTATGGTATTGTATCTTGAATTTCCTTATCTTGGTTTTCCTATCATTCATACTTCGTAAATTATTAATCATGGCTTATCTTTAAAGTGTGTTGTTCAGCTTGTGATAACTATGTCTATTATGATTATGCTTTTGGTTTGATCATAGAAACGTGGTGATTTTGGTATCTGGATTCTCTAAATTTTGTGTAAGGAATTGACATCGAAAAGGTATAAGTAGTGAAAAATATTTGAACCTTTCCACTAAAGGAATTTTCGAGGACGAAAATTCTTAAAGAGGGGGAGAGTTGTAATAGCCCAAATTTTAGTTATATTAGAAATAGTGGTTCGAGACCATCAAATCTGACCAATGAACTCATAGATTGTATTATTTAATATTTACGAGCCAAATGTAGCTTTTAAAAGATTTTTGAAATAGTAAATTGTGTTTTATAAAGATTTATTTGATCAAGAAATCGAGAAAAGAGGTATCGAGATCTCGTGTTATAAACTGAGTCAAAAATATTTTTATGAATATTTACAGAATGTCAATAAAGTGGTATAAAAATTTTGTTAGGAAATTTTGACGTTTGGGTGGTTAATAAAATAAAAAGGACTAAATTGAAAAAGGTGTAAAAGTTGCTAGAAGGATTAAATAGCTTAATTGTCAAATGTGGAAGGACCTAAAGTGAAAATAAGCCCAAAGGAGATATTTTGGGCGGCAATAGCTGAGAAAAATCAGGAAATGGCTGAAATAAGGGTAAAATTGAAAAATTGTCAAAATTAGTTAAATAAATATGGGACCAAATTGGAATATCTAGAATTCTCTTCATTTCTCTTCATTTTCATCAGCTGAAAAACAGTCATGGAAGAGGGTTCAAGCTGGTTTTCATACTCTGGCTTCATGTAAGTTTAATTCTTGCTTTCTCCTTGAAATTTCTATGTTTTTAAACTTTTACAATTGAGTCCAACTTAGTATGTCATTAGTTTTTGATTCTATGGAAAATTTTTAAAGTTTCTATGGATGAGTGCTGGAATAATATGATGAATAAATATAGAATTGAAGCTTTAATTTTGATATTTGGTGATTTTATCAAGTAAAATTGATGGAAATTGGTTTTAGGACCTAGTTGTGAAAGAGTTGAAATTAAGGCCTAGTGTTAAAACTCTGATTTTCAAAGGTTATGAAGTAGTTTAAAATGAAAGAGAAAAGTATTAAATGAGAAAATTAGCTCAATTGAGGGTTAATTGAGCAAGGACTGAATTGTATGAATTGTGGAATTTGGGATAAAATAGAAATCAACATGTTACACTAAAGCAGTTTTGGACAGCAGCAGTTGCCTAACTTTGAAAATCACCAAAATGGTAGAAATTGAATTAGAAGTTGAGTGAGATATAGAATTAAAGCTTGTTGAGTCTATTTTCATATAAAAGAAACATAGCGAGCAAAGGAAGTCTACATTTTGAGATATTTAAATTTTGGTAAGACTGGTTTAGAATAACTTCGTGAGCCCCTGTTCTTACTTTAGAAATTCACTAAAAATTTTACAAAAATAATTATGCATTATAATTTATATATATGTATTCCTTAGTGAGCCTATTTTCATTAAAAATAATCGGAAACACTATATGAAAATTGTACTATGAGATAATTGATTTTTAGTGAAGAGAGGTCAGAGCAGTAGGACTGTGTAACAGGGGAGAACTTAACTAATAAACTGTACTAATTGGCCATACCAAAAATTTTGGAAATATTATGGTAAGAAGATATGTGAGACTAGTTTCAAATAAAATTTACGGATCTTAATTTGGAGTTCTGTAGATCAACATAAAAATAATTTAGTGACTATGACACGGATGGACAGCTTGAATATTCACATAAGTAAATAGTGAAAATTATAGATAATGTTACTTACAAGTGTGTTGTTTATACTAAGGATGTGGATGGAGAGGAGGAGGAGGAGAAATAATAAATGAATGACTTGTGTATAAATTGATCACATGCTCGATTATAATTGATAAACGTTGAGGTAGAAATGATAATATTTATTATGAAACTAAGATTATCGTTATGGTATAAAAATCGAATTGTAAGTTCATGTAACTTGAATTATCTTCTTAAATGCTTGAAATGTATGTTATTGATGTGAATATAATTTCAATGTTCATTGTATGAAAGTTGATGAAACATTGATATATTTGATAAAAAGGGAAGAAATCCGGTTGAATGAAAGGAAAATTGATGGATCTCGAAAAGGAATTGACGGTAAAAGGATCTAGCCGGACGGGTGATCCTATCTGATATAGCCCTCCCGAAGAATATGTGTGAAAAGGATCTAGCTCGGAGGGTGATCCTGATATAGCCCTTCAGAAGAATATGTGGAAAATGGATTTAGCCGGACGGTAATCCGAATTAGGGTCTCAATTTGCTTTGGACTGGTAATTCAGATCCAAGCTCATTAGAGTAATTGTCGTTGCAGGGGATTTAGCCTGTACTGGTAATCCCGACAATACTCTATGAGTTTATATTACAGGGGATTTAGCCTGGACTGGTAATCCCACTGTAAGGATGAGGTTCATGAGTGTGCTCTCTTTCTGAGGATTTAGCTGACCGGTAATCCCATATAAGGATGAGGTTCATGAGTGTGCTATCTGAAATGGAAATGTGCCCACATGAACATGAATTGACGGACTGGATTTGTACACTAAAGTGTACCTCTGAAAATCCATCGAAAATTCTAAGAAATTCAACGGGATAAATATGGAAAATATCAAGGGAATGGAAATCATGATATATATATTATGTGATATAAGGAAATACGAGTTGATGAGACATGAGCGTAGAACTTGGTTGACGAATGAGTTCATTTGTGATTATATATTTGTACATCCTTGAGTCTATTATCTGTATGAATTGGTATTCCAAATGAGTTAATGAGAAGAGTTCTAATATGAAATAATCTTAATTCTAAATGAAATATTATGAAAGCGTATTTGAAATACATTGGTATGTCTTGTATATGTTATTTGAGTTCATAATGTGTAAAGTAATGTATGTGGAAATATGAGATGATGATACTGTACATGGTATTTATTGGTGGATACGTACATCCAAATTTATATGATAGATTGTAGTGAACATTGAAATTGGGCTCAATAAGTGATTTGTCACTTTAAATTGTGATTAGCGGGAAGGGTTAGCGAATTGCATGTTTATGAATTGTTACATGTATTTATCAAAATACGAGGAAATGATGGTAATTGATACATGGAAATATGAGACTATACATATAAAAACATGGAATATGTTTGATAAATGTATTCATTCATAATTATAGAATTGTGCATCTCTAGTGCACTATATGTGTAAAGATGATGTTTCAAATGATTTGATAAGTAAAACTCAAATATGAAGTAATTTGAAACCAAGATAATTTGTTATAAAAATATATATGAAATACTGAGAGGTGTGATTGTTATATGTTATATGAATACATAGTGTGAAAAAGTACAAGAGAAATTTAATGAGAATTGAGCCCATATACATTTCTTGTTATTTATATGAAGTGTACGACTAACAAATGGTATCAAGTATAAGGCTCAGTTGAATATCTTAAATTGGTTTTGTATGTATTAAATGTGGGTGAAGAATAAGGATCAAATGAGTGAGAAATATGGCTTGGAAAATAGCCTAATTTGTGAAAATAACTTTACCCCACGGCCTAGTAACACGGGTGTGTACTAAGGCCGTGTGACTCAAGTTCCTTCATAGACGCAAGTCGAGAGTTATCTTGCCTGGAGGCACGGTCATGTGAGCCATTGACGCGCGGAGCTTTGTAAATGAGATAAACTTAGGGATTTTGCGAAAAATTTCATATGATTACGATTTAATCCCCACCCAATCCCAATGCATGATTTGGACTTCAAGGTGCATTAAAGGAAACTTCTATAATCAATTTTGATATTTGAGCGATAAATGGTTTAAATCATCTGTAAGTGTTCATGTACTCTCGGTAATGCCTCGCACCTGCTTAAGCATCGAATACGGGTAAGGGTGTTACATAATCATAGGAAGTGAATCATCTAATTCATCGACTTATTTTTCTTCATAGTGAGCTTCAGGACCAACATAAGTGTTTTTTTGTTAACTAATAACTCTTCTACTGCAACTTCTTCCAAAATCTCATCATTATCTATATAAATTTTAATTTGGTGTAATTATACACGTGAAACTCTAATTGTGATTTAAATATATACTTAAAACTTTAATTTTGTTTTAATCATACACATTTAAAGAAATAAATAAATCAATTTATTTTTTATTGTATAAATATAATTATTTATGTATGCAATATATAAACATAAAATGATATTATATCACTAATTATATTAATAATTTACAAGAATTGAATCAAATCAAAATTTTATGTATAAATTATACAAAATCAAAATTTATATATACAATTCTTCGTTCATGTGTACTTTTGAATTTATCCTGGTTGACATCTTTTAATTTTTATATAAGATGCCTTCTCTCAATATATATAAAAGATAATGTAAACAATTATATTAATTATACAACAAAAAAGAAATCAAATAAACCAATAATGATTAATTATAAACTAATAATATAAATAACATGATTAAAAGTTGATTGCCAATGACAACCAGATAAATTCAAAAATATATTCTTTTATAAACTAATAATATAGCATGATTAAAGTCATAATTTTAATAATATAGAAAATATAAATAAATATACATAAATTTTATTCAACTTTAAATAAAAAAATGTCCAAACTTCTATTTAATAGTTAATTATGACATATATATACATATGGGGATTTGGGTATATATTTTTTAGGGACCTAAAGTTTTACTTGTTTCATCTTTGAGAAAAGAATGGGATAAATAATCTAGTTGGTTATTCAATTTTAAAAGTCCTTTCATTTTGGTTACTTAAAAAAATCGTTGTAATTTCTTCACTGTCATTAGGCAATACTTTTATTTAAGTCATCCAAACGTTAAATCTTTATCGGTGTTATACACCAATAATTACTAACCTGAAACCCGAATAAGGTCCCACTAAATGGGTATGTGCGAGGCATACAACGAAAGGACAGTCAGGGAAGCTCGTGATATTAGCTTGCACGAGTCAAGAGGAGTTTGCGATCCCAACTCGCATATACCCGAGGAGTTCGTATGTAAGGGGCCGCGAGGTCTAGCGGGCGACCCACAACGGTACACATGTTCAACATACTTAAAGCCTACCCAAATGTTCTCTTTAATGAGACATACAAAAGTGCACATGTCAAATTATGTCCACATCTGGGTAAAAAAAAAAATTAAAGACTGAAATGAAAAAACAATAGAAACTAAAATAAAACATTAAAAATTTATCAAACTATACTTAGTTCTAAAAATTTGATAATATTTTAATAAATTATTTTAGTTTCTATAGTTTTTTTTTATTCTCATCCTTCGTGCATTATTTTGGTAAAATCCATTTATCTTATAATTTATTAGGGATTTTAATTAATAAAAAAGTCAACAAAAGCTTAATTATAAATTAAGAAGCGTTAGTTGGCAATTAATGAAATGTATGGGACACTACTTCAAAAAAAAAAAAGAAATGTACAGGACACATGACACGCAAATACACGTGGCACAAGATCACTGGCATGATAAAGATAATAAAGAAATAAAAAAATCAGTCCCTCTCTACTAAAATAACTATTAGCCTTTTTTTTAAAAATTATTTATTTGAAAATCTTAAGAAAAGTCTTACTTTTTTACGGATTTTCAAACAAAAACAAAAAATTTCAAAAAAATCCCCACCCTTCTCTGGATCTCAGAAAGCCAGGAAAACGAGAAAAAAGCTTAAAAACCAAACATATGGCAACCAAACAGTAATTAGAAACACAACAATAGTAGCCGACAATGCTTCTTCTTCAGATATAACGCCGAAATAAAACAAACCCAGTTTTTGAAACAAAGAGTTGTTTTTTTTCATTTGGTTTCAAGCTTAGTAGGTGGGTGAGGCTGAAAGAGGGGAAAAAGGGGTGTATTGAAAAGGAAATGGCAAGTACAAAAGAGTCAAGTTCAGAGGGAAGCAACATCAAGGGTGTGCACACTCATGGAGGTCAATATGTTCAGTACAGTGTATACGGTAACTTATTTGAGGTTTCCAGTAAGTACGTTCCTCCTCTTCGTCCAGTAGGTAGAGGTGCTTATGGCATTGTTTGGTAAGTTTTTTTTTCAAAAGTTATTTGTTTATGCTAGTTTTAATGTTTTTTCTTGAAATATTTGATGGGTTTCTGTTCTTTTTCTGGTTAATTGATCCTTTTGTTGAATCATAAAGAAGTTCTTTTTTTTTTTCCTTCCTGTTTTGGTTTTGTGGATAATATGTTTTGTGTAGTTATGGTTAAGTAAATATCTTTCTTCTTCATCTGCTGATTTTTAATGTTAGGGATGTTGGGTTTTTAGCTAAAATTAAGATTCTTTCATGGCAAGCTTAAAGTTTGTCCTTGATGTAGTTGCTAAACTCACTGGCTAATGATTGTTCAATAGATGTCATGATTTGGGGGATTCCTTTATTATTATTATTATTAATGATTTTCTTTCTTTGATCTCAGTTGGCACATGATAGAATCCGTTTGATTTTATGAATAAATAGGTAGCATATCTAATCTTATAGCATAAATTAATTTATTTATGTTCATCATAGTTCTTGTTGTAAGTGTCTGTTATATGTAATTTGACTTTTTAGTGAGTGTGGTTTAAGCACAAGATTTTGAACTTATAGGTTTTGGGACGCTTCAAAGAGTATTCTGCCATGTTGTAGTTAGGAAAAAAAAGAGAAAACAATGAAATGATGTTTTGCTTGTGCCTGGAAAGTATCTTATAGAACTTTCTTGTGTTTCCATATATGGCTCGTCATTTTGATACTTTGTTAGTGTGGCGGTGAATTATGTAAGTTCTATTTCTTTTGTCCTTTTCAGTGCTGCTGTTAATTCACAGACCCACGAGGAGGTTGCTATTAAGAAGATTGGCAATGCATTCGATAATAGGATAGATGCCAAAAGGACGTTGAGAGAAATTAAGCTTCTTTGTCACATGGACCACGAAAATGTAAGACAGGCTCTAATGTTGCCATCCCTTTCTTTAACATGTCCTTGGAGAATAGGCAATTAAGAAAGAGTATATCTTTTGTATTCCCACCTCCCTGCTCCCCCTTTAATAGAGCTCATAAGTACTTGGTTTCTATGACTCACTGTTTGCATTTCCTTCGCATATCTTGGATTGTTTTCTCTGGCATTCTTTGATTTTTTGTTGACATTGTAGTACTTAGGAACACCATGTGCATTCTATTGATAATGTCTTAGCAACTAATGAGATGGCTATCTTTTTTTTTTTTTTTTTGGGTATTCTCCATGTCTATTTTACGCTCCATGTTCTCAATAATGTCATCTCCAAGGTTCGAAACTTGCATTCTCCCTTGGGAGTGCAATGTGCCTTAATATTGCACCTAACACTTGTTGGTAATGAGTTGGCTATCTAATGCAGCATGAAAGCTGTTTATTAGCCAGCGTTCATGTTGGTGTTCATGAATTATGGTGCTTATATATGGATTGCTTGTTTGGAAATCAAAGGGAGGGATTGTGATTTGTAATTGGAGCTAACATGATTACACTGTTTATTCTTTTAGCATTTTAATAAAAAATAACTTCTTAATTACATATAGAACAGGACATGTTCAATGGGAACTATATATCCTCTCTAATTGAGTGAATTGATCTGCACAAGTGAACATACTTACTGTGAGTCAGTTTATTCTTGTAGCAATCTGCTGTATATTTATCATGCCTGGAACTATTATCAATTCTCTTCCTGTAGGTTATTGCCATCAAGGACATCATTCGACCACCAAAAAAGGATGCCTTCAATGATGTTTACATTGTTTATGAATTGATGGACACCGATCTTCACCAGATAATTCGCTCTAATCAACCATTGACAGACGATCATTGTCAGGTTTGAATGAAACAGTTTTTGGGGGCATTTATGTTACTGATATATCTTTTCTTCTTTAATTACTTAACCAACTAGTTCTTTCTTGTAAAGGGTTCATCACATAGGGGGACTTGATTTAGTTTGCATGGAATTTTTAAAAAAAATTATTATCATTCTTCCACGAAAACCTTGATTGCTTTGAAATCAAATGGAGGAAACAACAATACTGCATGGCAGCTGTTGACTAGATATATGCAGAAACCTTAAAAAAGAAATAGAATCTGAATTTCTGCCCTGAAATTTGTTGCACTTATCTATTACTTGCAATTGAAATATTTCTGCATGTCTACTATACCTTGGTTTTGCTTGACAATGCATAAAGCATGACACTGATACTGAATGAAACCTCTGCAGTACTTTTTATATCAGTTGTTACGAGGGCTCAAGTATGTGCACTCTGCCAATGTTTTGCACCGTGACCTTAAGCCAAGCAATCTGCTGTTGAATGCAAATTGTGACCTTAAGATTGGAGACTTTGGATTGGCAAGAACAACATCTGAAACAGATTTCATGACAGAATATGTTGTCACTCGATGGTACCGAGCACCAGAGTTGCTTCTTAGTTGTTCAGAATACACTGCTGCCATTGATATTTGGTCTGTTGGTTGCATACTTGGTGAAATCATGACGAGAGAACCTCTATTTCCAGGCAAAGATTATGTTCATCAACTGAGACTCATCACAGAGGTAGTCAACTTCTGCCGACGTAATCTCACTCTGGCCTTACATGATCTATGATATTGCTTCAAGATGCAAAACAATGGCTGACGTGCTTTAAAAGTTTGTTTTACATCCTTCTTTCTCCCTAAAAGTTATTTTGAGCACTTCATTTCTGGTTGCTGTTTCTCATCAGTGACTCATAGTCTCCTATCGAATATAACTCTAGAGAGGCATTGTCTCTGCCCATGCATGACCCTGATGGTGTGAAAGTCTTCATTGGTTATATCATTGTGTATTTTCTTGCATATTTTTAGCAACCTCTCTGGCCTTCTTTTTAATGCTGTCTATTTATTTAGTAAAATTCAGTTTGTTAATGTTCTTAACATTGTAATTCTTTTTAAAAAAAAGTTGATAGGTTCACCCGATGACGCTAGTCTTGGATTTCTCCGAAGTGATAATGCCCGTAGGTACGTCAGACAACTTCCACAGTGTAGGAAACAACAGTTTTCAGCTAGGTTCCCAAATATGTCAGCTGGTGCTGTTGATTTGCTAGAAAAAATGCTTGTATTTGACCCAGACCGACGAATTACAGGTACAAACCAAGAAATAGAGTTCTTTATGGTTCCCCCACTTTTCAACCTCTACATACTTATGATTATTTTCTTAAATCTATTATGCAGTTGATGAGGCACTTAGCCACCCATACTTGGCATCTCTTCATGATATCAACGACGAACCTGTTTGTGCCAAGCCTTTTATTTTCGATTTTGAGCAATTATCATGCAGTGAAGATCACATCAAAGAGCTTATTTGGAGGGAATCTGTAAAATTCAATCCAGATCCAATCCATTAAGAGAAATCAATCTCCCATATAGAATTATACTGGGAAAGGCTTCTTTCCGCAGAATTCCCTATGTGACATTGTTCTTCATTGTTCATGGGAGTCCTTGTCAGTCGAGTCGAACCATAACTAAAGTACAAGGAGGATGATCTTTTAGGTTCTTATATTATCAAAGACAGACATAGAACTTCCTTCTTGATATATGTAATGGAAATTCAAGAGCTCAGTGCAAAGATAATGAATGTTGTATTGATCAATGGTTTTTTTTTTGGGTTGATTTTAGATACTTCTTTAACTCAAGCCTTCCAGTAATCATTGTTTCTTACATAAATTATGTAATTTCATTTTACATAAAAGAAATTAATATCTTGGCTTTATATTGTCACAGATTGTCTGTATAAACACATATAGACTTACACTATGGCACTTGTGAAGCTGTCCTCTGGGAAATTGCAGGCATTATCTGGCCCTTGATCAGTCAGCAGATTGCAAGGCTGAGGTGTAACATTACTTGATACCCCAGCAATCTCAGTGCAATTCCATTGAATCTTCTTTGGCTTTTGTGTTAATCCGATGGTTGTATTGGATATACAAATCCCAGAAAATGGATGGCCTGGAATTCCCTCCAACCTAGCTGCCATGGTTACGTTCTCGGCAACGACATCACGGAAATTGATATTTTGTATAACAGGGATTGCATTAGGATCATAATTGTTATCGGGGTGAGAACCGTAGTTCCCTGCCATCCAAAACACCATTTTCATGGTTTTCATAGTCATCCTTCTTACATATATGTCCTTGACATAGTTTCCTCTTCCTACAGCGGTTTTGATCCTAACAGCCGACTCGGAATTAATGCCTGTTATGTCTTCGGCCCTAACATCCTCAATTCCGCCAGACATCTCACTGCCTAGTGCAATCACTGCACTGAATGGAGAAATGCATGTGAGCCGTCTGATCACTAGCTGCTTCGTTGGCATACCAAACTTGATACCGTACTCATCCCAGCCACTCTTAACAGCTACACAATCGTCTCCAGAAACAATGTAGCAGTCCTCGATCCGGGTATTCGTGCAAGAATCTGAAGAAAAACAAGAACCCTTTTAACACCAATGAAGAAGCTTCAAATGCGTATAGCCCAATTCAATGTCCGGTTTCTAACCTGGGTTGATCCCATCGGTGTTTGGAGAAGTTACTGGTGCGAGGATCGTTAATCCTTGAACGACAACATTGCTGCATTTTAATCACAAGCAATGTTAGAACAGGATATAAACACATCAGCATACCGAGGAACATGAAACCGTAAACTAGCAAACAAAAGGGGGCAAATAAACCTGCTATAAACAGGATGAACATTCCAGGAAGGAGAATTCATCAATGTGAGATTAGAGATTTGGACTTCATTTGAATACATGATCTCAATAAGATAAGGCCTGGTGTATTTCAACTCTCCCTTATGGAATTTGTTCCACCAGGCAACACCCTGACCATCAATAGTGCCATTATCACCTGCAACATACAGTCCATATTATAGTACTTGGATGAAATTATAATGTTGTTATAGATGATTACGGTTCTCGGTACCTGTTATCACGACATCAGTGAGATTGGTTCCGAAAATAAGACTGATATATCTTCCACCATCGGCATCCCTTCCTCGACCGTAGGATGGTAAAGGATCAATGACAGCCCATTCACTCTCATCCTGGCATAAGTTTAGGGTAGCACTTCAACATATATATATATATATATGTGTGTGTGTGTGTGTATATGTTTATATAAAATGTGTATTGACATGGAGAGTTTGTAACCTGCGAAGCAAGAAGAGTAGCATCCTTGTGGATATGCAAAGTGAAATGGCTAGTAAGGTTAAAACTACCAGTTAGCCATTTTCCTGGTGGAACAAAGAGTAAAGACCCACCATCTGACGCATATTGGCTGAGGTTAAAAATGGCAGCTTGAAAAGCCTTTGTATTTGATGTTACTCCATCACCAACACCTCCAAAGTCTGTCAACGAGGCACTGTACTTTCTGCTTTCAACACCATTTATGTTAATCAAGACCAGAACTATTCCAAGCAAAAGTATGGTATCAAGAACCTGCAGATTAAAGCAAAGGAAAATTTTCAGAAGGATAGAGAAATGTAAGGACTACAATGGAAAGAGTTTTGTTTTGGTTACCTGGTTTCTTCTTTGGATTGTCCACATCTCCATTAAACCATAAAAAGAATATTGCCTTTTTGTTTATGGCAGACGGGTGCTAGGAATTTAAATAGAGATCGAGGTTTAAAGCATTAAGGAACCTTCAACAAATTACAATTCAGATCCCCCCAAATAGTTTGAAGTTTCACATAGCCCCTTCAACAAATTTCACTTTTCCTTTAATACATGGGGTATGGTTAGTTTTTCTTTAGAGAATTCAAACATGTGATGATTTCATTTCCTTTATAAACACCCTTTGACAATGTTTCTTCAAAAGAATCGGACCGGTGTTCGAGCTGCTCAAATCATCGGGATAAGAGAACACGGATTCAAACACTGAAATTAACATGGTTAGAAAAAATAACCACAAACCCTGAAAGAATCTGTCTTTATAAATAGTAAAACCATGTCAGTAACTTCAATGGCATTGCCAATGCCAACCCGTGAACATTTCCTTATCTCATGTCGTACCTTTTTCCTCACGGACCAAGCTTAACAACTCGTCGTCATCATCATTCAATAATTCAAGGAAACAAACTTCCTTTTTCATGGAAATTTATAAATATATATATATATATATACTGGGATTCCATTAAAGTTATTAAAAATTCTTATGGGATTATTTTTCACCTTTATTGCCTGTATGGAGACATTACTCAATATAAGACAAAAACTCCCATCTTTTTAATTTTTTTTAATAAGAGAAAAAACATGAACCATAAGCATCAGTCACGAGAACTGAACTTTTTAGCTAAGCAACAAGACAAGTTGGAATTCAAAATTCATGTATTTGTGTTGGTTGGTTGCTAAGTGATGACCCCACTTTTTGTTTTGTGGATGTGGGGACTCATTGTGCAAAAATTGGAATTAACCATTGATGACCATTTTGTGATAACTTACAAGGTATCGATAAACAGGCATTTCACTCCAAGATATCTGTATGTACTTTGTTTTCTTGGCGTTTACACCAAGTAAAGCTGCTCAGAGCAAACATTGAATGGAAACTGTCTTGCTAATTAAGAAGCTAAATTCTTTTCCCTTTGTGTTGATTTACGTAGTGTTTAGGAAAAGATTGGTTAAACTGCTTCACAGATCCCCGTACATTTAATTTTGAACCAAAGAGGTAAAGTTTCAAATAGTAATAAATTTTAATGCTTAAAATGCTGACTTTATCTTGTGAGGTGGAAAAAAGTTAATATTTTAAAACACGATAATGGTTAAGTTGTTTATTCTCTTTTTGTTTGCACACACATGACGAGTCAATAGGTAAATACTAGGAGTTAAATTTGTACCTTTTACTCAAAAATGGGTAAATTAATTTCAATACATCGTATCAAAGAGCAAATTAATTTTTTTGTTAAAATTGCATCTATTTTTACTATTAAAAACAATATAGCTGATGAAATAACTATATAGTTATATATGGTGTGTCACGTATACCTCATGCTAACATATAATGACTAGTTTTTAACAGTAGAAATAGATGAGATTTTCAATAGAATGATCAATTTGCTCTTTTATCTAATATACAAGGACTGATTTTCCCAATTTTTGAGTAAAGAGGGCAAATTGTAATCCCACTCCTAGTACAAAGACCTCCACAGTACTTTTACCCAAGTCAATATCTTTTAAGGTTCCTTGCTACAATTTTACCTATTTGTTCCCAAGCCTAGAGTATAGGGACGTGACAATGAATTTAACCAAAAAGGTTTAACCAAATATTCGACCTAAAAATCATACCTTTATTAGGCCTAAAAATTTAGCCCATAATGGTAGAGGTGATTCTTTGCAATTACTAGGTCCAATATAACGATCTTTTTTAAAGGTGGGCGTAATATAACGATTTCTTTGACATTAATATTTATATTAACTATATTTAAGTTTCTGACTGATGTCATCTTGAATAGGGTCAATTTCAATTAGAAAAATTATAAAAATGTGGAAAAGGGTAAAAGAGAATTTATAAAAATTAAGGTTAAAAAGTGTTGAAATTTGATTGGATGATGGAATAAATGGACTAAATTAAAAAAATGTAGAATTTTCTACACAATTGGAAGGTTGAACAACATCAATTCTTGAGTTTTCCCTTAAAATAATAGCTTAATTTCATATCCTAGAGTGCTATGGAAATATTTTCAATCATGGAAACAACTTAAATGAAGATGAGAGTGAAGAGAAAGCTCGGGACAGTGAAGGGAAATGTTAATTTCAAGTGAAGAAATAGGTAAGTACTTAATTGAATTCAAAGTTAGTTTATTTTAATTTGAATATTTTATTATTTAAATTTTAATATGAAATAATTAAATTAGATATGATTAAATTATTGAATATTCATATTGAATTTAGTTGTGAATATGTAATAAAAGGTATGTTAGTAATGCAAGAAATGATAAAATATAATTTAGTGACTAGTGAATTTTTATAAAATTAAGGATTAAATTATAAAGAGTGAAAATTAATAAGTGAATAGGCGTGGAATAGTGAAATTACTATAGAGAGGACTAAATTGTAAGTATGTGATATGTTAGTGTTTATGTGAATAAATGTATGAAGTGAGGATGGAGCGCATGTGGTTATGTAATTCAAAATGAATAAGCAATGTGATACAAAGTGACATATGTGATATGTCAAGTTTGTCATATGAACGTGAATGTGTGAAATGAAAATATCATGGATATGCTTATATGATTTAAAATGAACGAATAAAGTGTTATGTGAATAAATGCCTCAATGAGCTCAGAGGACATATGATATGTGATAATGAAATGATTTTGGAGTTGAGAGGGGCTGGGGGTTCGAATGAGAACCGAGTTAGTGTTGCGGAGGTTGGGAGGAGATTAGGAGAGGAGAAATAGGTTATATAATGTGTTTAATGGAGTTTTGTATATTTTCTAGAGTTCTATGTTGGGAGTTCTGTTTTGGTCTGGAGCTCTGAAATTTATCAAAATACCACATGTTCTGATTGATTGAAGCTCCTCTAAGACTCACTAGGGGTTATGGGTGTTCAAATTTCGATTAAAACTGAATTAATCGACCAAATCGAATTAAATCGGTTAATCGATCGGTTAACCGATCTAATTCGGTTGGAGTTCGGTTAATGATTTTTTGAAAGTTCGGTTATCAGTTAATTCAGTTTGAAATCGAGTAATTAACTAAATTAATCGAACTTTCAAAAAACCAATATTATATATCACCAATTCGATTAATTTTGGTTAATTCAGTTAAGTGAACATTACCAATTTATTTTTTTGATATGTTTTATACTTGATTTAACAAAAAAAAAAATAAAAAATTCGGTTAACCAACCGAATTAATCAAATAGTTCGGTTTGACTAAAGGTCTAAAATGTTCGGTTAATTCAGTTAATGTTAGTTCGGTTTAGTTAACCGATTGAACACCCCTACTAAGGACTGCAAAAGTGATATATGAAAGTAAAGGTGTATGTGTAATAATATCTGAAAATAAAGATTTATGTGAATTATGTTCGAGTTATGTTTGTGAAATGAGAGAAAGATTTTAATATGTGAATGTGCAAGTTAATTAATGATAATATATGTTAAAGTTAATTTAAATGATTTTATGTCTTGACAATCAACTAAAAGTTCAAGTATATTAGTGAAAAAACTGTGTAAATAAAAGTTATTAAAATTAATTAAATTGTATATATATATATATATATATATATAAAATGGTAAGATTAAATTGAGTTGAGTACTTACTAAGCTATTCACACATAGCTTAATGCGTGCATGAAAATAAGTAGATTGAAGATACGAAAAGTACTATAAATCTGGACTAAATCAAGAGATTTAACGGGGTTTATTTTAACATATTGTATATTATTGTAAGGTTAAAACATTCTATAATCTACACAGACCCTGTTAATTTTTTTTGTTAAATTAGTTGGTATGACATTTAAAAAAAAAAACTCGTTTGGAAGCAATGCAACTCAAAAAATGTTGTAATTATCTGAATTTAACAAAATAAATTTAATAGTGTTAACAGTTACACTTAAATTTTGAAATCGAAAAGTAAAAAAAACTAAATTCCTAGAAATAAAAATATAGGGACTAAATTCAAAATTTACAAAGAATACATAGACTTATGACACATTTTAACCTTTATTTTAACACTAACTCTACTGCACGTGGTTTTCACATAGAATGAGCCAAGGTTTTCAATCTCAACAGGTCCAGTGTTCTTTAATCAGTGAAGTGATATCGTAAATCCATAATCTCTTGGAAATTATGAAGTTCTAATAAAACCATAGATCCAAGAACCCGACAGCTTCTAACATATTTATCTCAGAACAAGCTCATTTACAGACAAAAACTAAGAAAATCAAAAGCCACAGATAGAAATTTGATGAGACATGATCACCTTATTCGTCATTCTGCTTTCTCTCTGTACCTGTCATGCAATATGATATTCGACCCTGAGCTAAAAGAATCAACTGTTTGACCATGTGATACAGAATCAAGTATACATAATTTAAAACATGGTTGCTTGACCTGTAAGGCAATGAGACAACAATTTGACATTGCTGCAAACATGAACAACCATTAAATATTACATCCATACAGATCAATGCTTCACAAAACATAGGCAATTTGCATATAAACAAACAAAACCCGTCAGATGAAATGAATTAAAAAAGGGCATACCAGAAACCAGCATCAAGATTCCTAGCAGAAAGCTCTTAGATTATTCGTAATCGTCGTGCATTAAAACCGGTCATCAAAATCATACCATGAAATTAATCTTGTCTAGAGTTGAGCTACAAGGAATCTTTTACAGCCTGACCAATTGGTTGGCATGTCACCCCAACTCCCACCACTCTGCATAAGTCCTTCTAGACTCATTCCCATTTCAAGATTGATCAATCCTATATAAACTAGCATTTGTAATCCTTGTTCATCAAAATTTATCAAGTAGGAGCTGTTTGAAGAAGGGAAAGGTAGCACTGTTCGACATCATGAGCAACAAGGTGAGAGATGTTCAAGCTAGTGCAGTTGATAGGAGTAGGAGAGGGACAAGACCGATCCCGAAAAGGGGTCAGATCAAGTCGAGAATGGCAGCGAATGCTTTTAACTCCATTGTCTGTGTGCTGTCTAAAGCTGCTGGCAGTCCGAACCGTCGTCATTCCCACGGGAATACATACTTGAAGGAAGCCTAGAGCGTTATAATTAGTGAAATTGTTAATGTATTATAAAGTAATTTTCCTCTTCTCCTTCATTTTTTCTCTCTATTGTTATATATATATATATTTGCACTCTATAATATTCACTTAACATACTGATTGAGTCTTAACTCGATTGGTACGGACAATGCCAATGCAAGAAAACATGGGTTCGAATGCGCTGAAGTACATTATTATCCTATTTATGGGTTGGGAGGGCTATGAGTAGTTCTAAGCATTCTGTAAAAAAAAAAATAAGAAGAAGAAGATATGATTAGAACCTATAATGAGATAGTTTAAAAAAAATATTCACTTAACATATTAAAGTGTGATGATTCCATTGTGATCTTAAATCCCTATATAGCTTTCTCACCTCCAAAAACATTTCTTTACACGGGTGAGATTAATTGTTGTAGTAGTGAGATTTGATATTATAATGATGAGACGTGAAATTAAAATTAATTCAACCGTAGTTATGAGGTGAACTATAATAAGAAAAAGAAATGATTCTTAACAAATTAAAAGAAATGATGGCAACGGTCTTTTCTACCTTAACCAGTGGTCAAGGGTTTGATCCTCGCTTTGGGTATGGAGCAACTTTAAAACTCGTGGCAATCATCCATCCCTTAATGGGTCTAAAGAATACGGAGGATTAATTATTGGGTCACTCCAGTACATTGAGAAATCAAAAAATATATATTTGTATTTAATAGAAATCATAACATGATAAATCTCATAATTAAAAAGTAATAAAATTACTAAATCATTATTTATCTAATGTATTTGAGGAAGTTCAATATTTGAAAGATCAAATCGGATCAGACCAGATAAAATCTCTTGGATGGAGGAAGTTGGACTAGATCGAAACATTGAAGACTTAATTGCTAACTGTCCTTGTTTACCTTGATTGTTAATATTATATTGTATAAGGCTATTTCTACTATTTAATAGAGATTTTGATAGATCTTCATTATGTTAGCAAGTTTTAAGGGGATATTGTTTGTGAAAGTGCTTTTGTGATTTTTCAACCTTTTGTGTTGTGATTTTACGTGTTAAGTTTTCAAGAGAGAATTTAGTGATGAGTAGTCTAGTCTTCAAAGAGACAAGAGTGAGGAATTTTCATTGGGGTATAATAGACTTAGATTCACTAGTTGTAGTAGTTTGAAAATAGTAAATTCATCTCATTGAACTAGACTCCACAAACGTAAAGAAGCGAAACTGCGTAAATAAATTTTGTTGTCCCGTATTTTGTAAGAAGTGAATTTTCATTCACTATGCCCGTGGAAAAATTGAGTAGAGTTGGCACAAACATACGCACTGATCTCATGTTCTACAAAAGTTGTTAGATGCTAGTGAAGAAGCATAAAAAGCATATTTTTCTAAGATGCAAATCTCATGAGTGTGATGAAATCTAAAGGAGGCCCAAATTTATATAAAGTTCACACAAAAGAAAACCTTCATTATTTGGGATCCAAGTTACATCCTTTACAAATTTAATTTAACACATAATAAATCATCGCACTTCTTATTAAAATCGTGAAAATTTAATATAAATCTTAATAAAATAAGATTTATTATATTAAATCATCAAGAATAAAAAATAGATGTAAAAGCGTACTTAAATTCATCTATACAAGTCTTTTTGGCTTTGGTCTTCCGAAACACAGAGAAACACAGACAAAGGCGAATCTAACTAGGCAGGGGACTTGGGACCCTAAAAATGATCTTCCTTGCATCTTTCGAAACCCCAACTTGGCCAAGCAGACAATCATGCAAGCATGATGCTCTAAACCTGACCAAATTGCATATAAACAAACACAAATTTTTCAGTTGAAAAGAAATTAAAAAAAACAGACATTGAATTCCACCTTTCTATTATATGCTATTACTTATCCATTAAAAAAGGGCATACCAGAAACCAGCACCAAGATTCCTAGCAGAGAGCTATTAGATTATATTTGAAGGTCCGCACGTGTAGGTTCGGACACGTCGTGCATTAAAACTGGTCATCAAAATCATACCATGAAATTAATCTTGTCTAGAGTTGAGCTACAAGGAATCTTTTACAGCTTGATGAATTGGCTGGCATGTCACCCCAACTCCCACCATTCTGCATAAGTCTACTTCTAGACTTATTCCCATTTCAAGCTTGATCAAAATCCTATATAAACTAGCAATCAAAGCAATCAAAGCAAGACAAACAGGCATTTCACATTTGTAATCCTTGTTCATCAAAATTTATAAAGGAGTTGATTGAAGAAGGGAAAGGTTGCCCAGTTCGGCATCATGAGCAACAAGGTGAGAGATGTTCAAGCTAGTGCAGTTGATAGGAGTCCGAGAGGGACGAGACCAATCCCGAGAAGGGGTCAGATCAAGTCGAGAATGGCAGCGAATGCTTTTAACTCTATTGTCTCTGTGCTATCTAGAGCTGCTGCTGCCGGTCCGAGTCATCGTCATTCCCACCGGAAAACATACTTGAGGGAAGCCTAGAACACTATAATCAGTGATTATATATTAAACATTGTGTTGCAATTAACTTGTTAACGTATTATAAAGTAATTTTCTTCTTCTTCTCCTTCATCTTTTCTCTATTGTTATATATTTGTATATTTCCACTCTATGATATTCACTTAACAAAAAACCAAAAGCTCATAATATACACCAAAAAGATGACATGAGAATTTATCCACTTAATTTCCATGGAATATACGAGCTGTTTGTGCAAAGTGTTAAAGGAAAAGACCCTTCCCCCACCCAAAGAGCAGAGAAAATAGAGAACAGTGAAGAAGCTTTATCAGAGTTGAAATAGCATGCTTGTTTCTAATGCAACCAAAGGCACCTATATTTTCTTTTGTTTAGAGGTATGTATAAGCCTAATGATAACACAAAGGTGAACCATAATGAAAGAGGAAATGCCTCAAGATATGAAAATGTGATTCCTTTTATCTCTTTTTCATAGTAGAATAATAAATCAGATTTTTTCTCCTGATTTTTAACCTTTTTTTTCTCTTGAAAAGATTCAAATTTAACTAAAAATACTAAAAATAGGATGACGTGTGAAATCACCGTTTCATAGAATCCCTTATCCTTAAAATAATATTTGTATTTAAGGAAATTAAAACATAATAGAAATTTAAAAATACTAAGATTACTAAAATATAGATTCATTATTTGAAATATTTTGATTAATTAGTATATAATTATATAAATTTATTTCTTATATTAAAATGAATGAAAAATATCGGAAACTTTAAATCAAAATAATTAAAAGGTAAAATTATAGATAATTTTAAAATTAAACATTAATGAAAATATGTTCAAAGTTAATAATAAGTGAATAAAGTGAACTTTAATAAAGCTAATAATAAGGATTAAATTAAATTTTTATCATTTTTAAGAGGGGTTAAAGTGTAATTTTATTTTTACTAATTTAAAATTTTAAAAATTTTGAAAGGCGTAAATAAAAAAATTTTATTTTAAGAAAGTCTCCTAGTTACGCCACTAGTTTGGGATTAGCTATGACCTTTTTCTGGGTTATGTGTGCATGCTCATTTCAAGTTTTAGTTTGGTCCAACTAAAAAGTATTTGAGCTAAATCAATAATAATTAATACTCAAATCAAAATACTCTGAATCCACATTATTTCGATAAAACTCCTTATTTAAAAAATAAAATAAAATCATAGTTAGTTAACAGAAATGAACAACTTCATCTTTTCTAAGCTATGTTGGCTACCTCTCTTTCACTATGGAGCTGACGTTTTTGTTTCCTGGATATGGAGGTTGCTTTTCTTTCCCCGAGTAGGGGCCACCGATTGTATTCTCAAGGTTCAATCATCACAGCTTTGCTCTTGGCTTTATTTGTTCTACTTGGCGAGGATTAATGTGACATGATGAAACCAACGCATTAGTAACGTTAATGGCTCAAGAGCCTTATGTTTGGGTTTGATTTTCATGTGTGTTTTGTACGATGGTGCTTTAGGTTTCTTCGTCCTTGCTCTAGGTTAGGCGTGCATGTTGATTTCATGTTGTGGTGTTAGCAGGTTGTGGGTCTAGTCAAGATTCTTGGCTCCCTGATTGTAGGAGCCCTTTGGTTTTGTTTCTTTCTATCCTACCACTTATATATTGGCACTTAAATTATATTTTTTTATCAAGTTAGTACTTAAATTTTGTTCTTGTAGGCACCCAAAATTGCCCGGCCCGCTACAGACAAACAAAAATAAAATAGGCCCAATGTACAAGTGGCCCAGAAGGCCCAAAAATTAAAATTTTTTTTTCAGAATGCTAGGGTTTCTAAAAACTCTAGCGCCGCAGTCGAACCTGCCTTCTGACACCAGCCACCTACCCATCGCCTCTACCAGTTGCTTCATCGGCCACCGTCCCATCACCACCTGCTCCCCATACCTTGCAAGAACAAAAACACGCGACAGGAAGGAGAAATAAAAAAGCAGCGAAACAATGGTAAAAGGCTATAAAAGCGATTCATGTTTTGTATTTAGGGGTTCCTTTTTTTTAAAAAAAAAAATAAAAATACAGAGATTCAAAAGCAAGAAGTAGATCTGCGAATATTGAAACAGAAACCGGAAAAGGTGATTTGTCTTTCTTGTTTTAAAATTCTTTTTTTCTTCACTGCTACAAATTCTTTGCGCAAATACACCCAAATACATATATAAACTAGTAAAAAATTAAAATAATAAAAAAAGAAAAAAAGGTACTTGTGATTTTTACCACTGTAATACGGCGTACGGCGACAACAGCCGGTCTTGTGGCGACTGTCAAATCCCACCGGACTCTCTCCCCCTTACAGAGAAAAAAAAAGAGGAAAGAGTTTTTTTCAATCTACATCTGCTTTTTTTTTTTTTTGATTTTTGGCTTTAAATAGCCCTCAAACTGGCCGTTTTGGGGCGGCCTTAACCCCAAAACGACATCATTTTGAACATGACCCGCGTGCGACCCTACCCGCTCCAGGGGATCTGCGTGTTTTTGAAGGGAAGGGATAATTGCACTTTTAGCCCTTCCGCATTTTTATTACTTTCAATTAAATTTTTATTATTTTAAAATCTAGCCCAAACATTTAGTCCAGTTTTCAATCTGGTCCTCCCTCAGACGCTGCGTTTTAACTTATGGAAAAATTGCCCCTTTGGTCCCTCCAGTCCTTTCACTCGCGTAAATAGGCCCCTAATCTTTCTTTTATTTCAAATTTGCCCCGAAATTTTGCTTTTTAATTTAATTTAGTCCTATTTTTATTGTTTCACTATTTTTAACTTAGCTAAAACTTATTACTATTATTATTTTTATTATTATTATTTACCATAATTATTATTTTATTATTAATACTTGTAACATCCTGAATAGGGCCTATGCATTTCAGTTTAATTGTATGAAATGACAAGTTTCAAGTACTATGAATAAATTTTGATACTTTTGGAAACCTAGAAATGCATGAAAATGGAAATGAAAATGAAAATGGAAATGAAAATGGAGATGGAAATGAAAATGGAAATGGAAATGGAAATGGACATTTTGGAAACTTAGACATTTTGGAAACTTAGACATTTATGGAAACCTAAACATTTTTGGAAATGATCCAAAAATGGAAACTTGAACATTTTAGGAAACTTGGATATGTAAGAGAAATAAGGAGTTTTATTCACATAAATATGTGAATAATAAGAGATAAATAAAGGAGTTTTATTCACATAAATATGTGAATAATAAGAGATAAATAAAGGAGTTTTATTCACATAAATATGTGAACAATAAGAGATAAATAAAGGATTATTTTCTAAGGAGATAATTGAGGAGATAATGGATGGATTAAAGGCTTTTATCTTTTAAATAAAAGAGATAATATTATCAAAAGAGGAGTGGTGGACAAGTAAGGGACTCCTAGGTCGATAACTTTGGCTATAAAAGGAGGGCGGAGGGCTACTCAATCACTTTTGATTCCTCTTTGCGAAATTTTCCTAGCTCTCTCCCCTCTCTGCCTGAATTTTTCTTCAAGCAAAATCCATCTTTTCTTCTTCTATTTTTCTTCTCTGTCTCTACTGTCAAAGCCGAATCTTTGTTGATTCTAAGTAAAGGAGCAATCAACTACAACATCAAAAGGGTTTCTTCAACTGTCGAATACAAGGATCAAGGATCTAAGGTAAGATAAATTTATTTGATTAAAGGTTATGATGTATATGTTAGATTAGATCTAACATGAAGATTTCGACAGACATATAGGGCAAGGAATCCTCTTCAGATTTGGAATTTGTATGGTAAGTGATATTCGGCAAAGGCTTAATTTTGGTATTTGGAATTATTTTTCATTATTTCAAAAGCCGAAAACTCACATGGTTACATGAATTAGTGTTAGCGATTTCAAGGAAAAGGATACTAGCAATTGTGGGATTCGATTTACAATCATCCAATTCGGCAACAAGGTAAATAATACAAATCCTACTAGGATTTGGTTTTTAAGCCAAATAGGTTTGTTAATATGTTTTAATAATTGGCCGAATATAGGAGATAAAGATCTAGATCGGTAGATCGTTCTTCGGGATTTCAAGGAATCTATTAAGCCAATCAAGTGTGTACCTCACACTAAATCTTGATAGATTTACGGCTTTAATTTTATTATATGTGCTAATATAAAAGTGTAAGAATATGGCTAAGGTACCGTGTGTACGCACACTAACTTTCGATATTTCATATGGCAATTATTTTATTATGTGATTATACGTAAGAATATGAATATGGCTAAGTACCTAATGTGGTACAAAAGTACTCAGCACGTTTCCTACTTAGATAGGATTATGAAATATGTTATTTTATAACATGTGAATATATGTATATGATTATGAAATTAAGTATGTTATGCATGATATATATTTTGGGGCATTCGGATTTATGTGAAAGGGAAGAAGGTGTTGACTTGGTCTCACCAACGTTTGAAGGTGTTGACTTGGTCTCACCAATGTTAGAAGGTGTTGACTTCGGTCTCACTAACGTTATATGGTGACTACGGTCACAAATATTTGAAATGTGGTAACCGGTTACATTATTCGAAAGTGGTGGCTATGCCACAATATTATAAGTGGGCGATGAGCACGTCATTGCAATGATCGCCTTCGATGGCGTGTAGCGGATGGAGGGTTGACTTAGTAGTCCCCACTTGTGCGAGTTAACGGGTGGTGTGTAGCGGATGGCTTTATAGGTTTGGGTTCGGGTTTGCATCATCATTTATTTTATATGAATATGAATTTGATTTGAACTTGTATGCCTGATTTGTTGAATATTAGTACTTTGTGCACATTGAGTCTGTTGACTCACCCCGTTGGGGAACTATTTTTCAGGTGATGAGCAATAATGGACCGGGTCGGCAGGAGCTAAAGGTGGCCATGCATCACTTGAAGAATTTATTAATTTGGACTTTATTTAATTTTAGTACTTTTAATTTTATTTTTGGGTTTACTTGATGTAATAAGGCCATAAGGCCCAGTTGGATTTTCTTTATTTCGCTTATTCATGTTTGATTGTGTTACAATTTATTTTTAATTAAAGTTAAGAAAAACAAAATTTATTTCTTTCAAAATAATAAACCCTAAAATTGTTTTGTCACCTCACTTAAGTTGGATTTTCAAAATTTATTAAATGGGTTCCAATCTAAGCCCAATCCAAACAACATTTTCTAAAATTTCACAATTTTCTCTAAGTAACAAAAAATTTGAAACCGGTTTACTTGAGGAACATACGAGATCCGGTTCGGGCTCGTAAGGCGGGTTTGGGGTGTTTCAATACTATTATTATTATATTATTATTTATTTTACTATTATCTATTATTACTATTGTTTATTTAGTATTATTGATCAATATTATTCATGTCACTATTATTTCTTTACCATTATTATTTATTATCTATTATCATTATTATTACTACTATTATTATTATTATCATTTCATCTTTCGTTTTATTTCTTGTTACTATTTATACATTACATATTATTAGTGTTACTTATATTTTCATTGTTATTATTATTATTATTATTATTATTATTATCATTATTATTATCATCATTATTATTATTATAACATTGTTATCATTATCTTTAGTATTAATATATTATTTTCATTCTCATTTCGCTATCGCTCATATCATTATTCTCACCTTATTTTATACTTTACTATTTTATTGTTTAATTATCATTATTATCATTATCCTATTTTCATTAGTATTGCTATTACTATTATTCGATATTGTCATCATCATTGTTAGTAGTCTTTTTACACATGTTCATCGTTAAACAAAATACATTTTGTAAAATTATCATATTAAGGTTTTAGAATAAAGGTGATGTTTCGTATTTAGGAATTCGGAAAATAGTGCCCTAACGTGCTGGGTTGCGATTTTCCGTTTAACTAAATTACTTAACATCCCTTTTACGAAGTTTTACAAATCACGAGACGACTTTGATTACGAGAGATTAAAACATTGTGTCCTAACGAGCTGGATGTGATGTTTATATCTTTTCGGGACAAAGAAATCTCAAGTTTTGACTCGAGCCTTCTCTTGATTTGATCCGATATGAGTCATTTTGTAAAACTGCTACACTCCATTTAAAGATTTTAAAATAAAGGCAATGTTCTGTATTTGGGAATTCGGGAAATAGTGCCCTAACGTGCTGGGTTGCAATTTTCCGTTGGACTAAATAACTAAACATCCTTTTGATAAACTTCGTAAAATCATGAGATAGCTTTGATTACGAAGGTTTAGAATATCATGTCCTAACGTGCTGGATGTGATGTTCGTACCCTCTCGGAACAAAGATATCTCAAATATCCTAATACCTTTTAAATGATCCGTATTTTAAAACCTTTTCAAACTTCCGACATTAAGACACTAATTAATCGTTTTGGTACCAATTTTGGGCGTATCGAGGGTGCTAACCCTTCCTCGTATGTGAATCGACTCCGAACCCGTTTTTCAAAACTTCGCAGACTAAAAACACTGTTTTAGTAAAACAAAACGTTTTATTAAAATAAAGGTGATCCGATCATACCAAATAAAGATCGGTGGCGACTCTGCTTTTATTCTTGTTTTCAAAACCAAAGTCGAACCAACCCCTTGTTATTTTCCAAAAAAATGGTTACGACAGTTCTATTATCCAAATTATTTCAAAAATTAACCCCATTAAACACACACAAAAAAAAATCTCAACTAATAATAAATAGTCGGTCATTATATATATATTTAAAAATATATTTTATATTTTTACTTTTTCCTCTTTTCTCTCTCAATTTTTCTTCCATTTTCTTATCAATATGAACTTCTAAGCATTTTTTTTACCTAGCTTTTCTCTTTTATGTTAATGATTCTTTTAACACCTCAATCATCATAACTGTTTGTTCAAGGGCGAAGTCAAGATAATTTTTTAGGGGAGGTCGGATGAAATTTTAATTTTTTATAGTTTATATATTTATAATTTGTAAATGATTAAGTCAAATTTTTATAATTTTAGGGAGGACAAAGTGTAATTTTATCTTTACTAATTTAAAATTTTTAAAAAATTTTAAAAGTCTAAACAGAAATATTACATTTTAGGAGGTCGAGGCCATGCCAATTCCACTGGCTTAACATCTGTGCTTGTTGTCAAGTTATTAACATCTTAAAAAGATTAAAAAAAAAAAATCTGATCACCTCCATCATTGTTTTATTGAGCGACTGGAATAGTAATGCCAATTCTGCTACCCAGTGTTGGTGGAGTTTTTAAGAGAAGAATAAATGTAGGTTGGAAGAGAGAAGGGAGGGAGAAAAAAATTTGTAAGAAATAAAAGAAATATTTTTTAAAAAATTAGGATTTTTTAAATAATTAATTAAATTATTTAATTGATGTGATTAAGATAGTTAAAACTCGATTGTCCAAGTTAACAATTAAAATAATTAAATATACATTAAAAGGGTTAGAGAATTTCCCCGAATGTACTCTATTGATTAAATTAATATTTGAATGATTAAATTCGAAAATTTAAAATTTCAAACTAGGATGGCAGATAACAACACTCTCTCATGATCATTGCACATAGTGAGATTAGGTACAGTAAAAGTATCATGAAAGTCTTGGTACGAATAGTTAGACTGTATTTTGTCTCCTCTACTAAAAAATAAATAAATTAGTCAATGTGCATTAAATCATTTAATAAATTGATCATTTCTATTAAAAATTTCATCTATTTTAACTGTTAACAAATCATTGTTCATCATTGTCTAATTATTCTGTTATTCAGGTCGGTTTTTAACAATACAAATGGATAAAATTTTAACAAAAAAATTAATTAGTTATAAAATCGAACGATATATAAACTAAATTGTCTATTTTTTAATATAGGAACAAAATATAATTTAACTACAAACATAATAATTGTTTATGATAAAATTTACCAAAATATCATAACCTCAAAAAAGAAATACGACATTAAGGAAGAAAGTTTGAATAGAATTTTAGGCCACATGCATGAATGGTTGAAGGACCATGCAAATAATATATATAATTAGCTTCGAAAAGCTGCCAACTAGAGGTGTGCATGGGGCGGACGGTCCGGTCCAGCCTGAAATATGGGAGGATTTGGGTAAAAATATAGGCCCGAAAAATGGGTTTGGATAAAAAAATAAAGCTCGTTTAAAAAATGGTCTGGGCTCGAGTAAGGTATTTTTTGCGGGCCTGGCCCGGCCCGAATTCATTAAATGAAAAAAATTATTTTTTAATAATATTTTCTTATTGTTTTTCTCCTTATTTTAGATATTATATAAAACTTATTTTATTGTTAATTTTGTTATTATTTTAAAGACATTTATTAATTTTGTTATTATTTTAGAGGCATTTGCTTGTTAAGTTGCATCTATTTTAGTGTTATTTAAGTCTACATATTTTTAAAATTTATTTTAATTTGTTGAAAAATATTTATTTTGATTTATTTAGTATTTTTGATGTATTATATATATATATAAAATTATATAAAATATTATAAAAAAATTAATACGAGCGGGCTGAGCCGAGCTTAAATTTTAGTATTTTTATATGAGCCGGGCTTGAACAAAATTTTAGTCCCATTTTTTAGGCTCGGCCGGCCCGAGCCCAATAAACGGACCTAAATTTTTAATTAGGCCCGGCACAAGCTTGACCTAGCCTGGCCCAAGCACACCTCTAGCTGCAACCATACCCACACTTAGATCTTCCCCATTTCCATATCTGTATGCGTAAAAAATGTTGAAGGGCTGTGGGATTTTAAAATTTTGGATCCGATTATGAATCTGATTAATTTTATATTTGAGTGAGTTTAGATATTTTTATATTTTAATTATTTTAAAATTTATTATTTTTTAATTTAGATCTATTTAAATCTAAATTAAATGAAGTTTGAGTTAAATAAATTTTAGCATAATAATTTTTGACCCTCCAACTTTATAAAATAAGTTATGTTAGCTTTTCATTAAAAATTTCGTCTTTTTAATCTTTATGCTTGTATTTTATTAAATCACACCAAAATAAATAAATAAAAAGTTAAAATTTGTTAACTTTGTTGACATGTGAGTTGCCATGTAGATGACATGTCAACATTTAATTATTTTTAAAATTTAAAAATATTAAAAATAGATATATAGTTTTATACTTTTTAAATAAGTTTAATGATTTTCAATTTTAAAAATACTTTTTACAATTTTTTGAATTTTAAAACTTTAAAAAGTAATTAAATGTATATGTGTCATTTACGTGTATGTCACATCATCAAAGTTAAAAATATTAATTGTTTCATCTATTTTGAGGTGATTTGACAAGAAACATAAGTTTAAAAACTAAAAAAATGTGAAATTTTAAATGGAGGAGTAAAATTATTTTTTTTATAAAGTTGAAGGGCCAAATAAGTCATTATGTCGTAATTTTTTTTATAACTAAATTAAAGGGTAAATCACACCCAATGTCACTAAACTATTAGTAAGTTTATGTTTTGGTCACTCAACTTCGAAAAGTTACAAAATGGTCATTTGAAAGTTTTTATTTAAGTCGATTGACTATTAAGTTTTTTTTTCATGAAAAAAAGTCTGGTTAACGAGTTCCAAGTGACGATTCGATGATTGGTAGGGTGGATTAATACCTATCGATGAGTAGAAGAATATACCTTAAATCCAATTCGATCTGATGGTCAATGTTGGAGGTCGGAGAAGGAAACTGTTTGGATTTTGATTTGCAGATTCGTGATATTCAAAGTTGTTTCATGAAAAGGAAAAATTGAATTGTAGAAAAGAAGGGAATGAGAACTTTTGAGTGGTGCAAGTGACGTGAATAGAGAAGGCCATACAATAGCAATTTTAACAACCTAATGACTTGAATAAAAACTTTCGAATGGTTTGGTGACCATTTTGTAACTTTTGAAATTGAGTTACTAAAACATAAATTCACTAATAATTTAGTGACTACTATGAATATTTTATCATTAAGTGAATGATTATAAAGATCAAGATAAGTTTGATGTACTTTAGGATTCTAATAGTTATTAGAAGTAGAGTTTTATATAATATATACTTTTTATGTCTATAAATATAGGCTTTGGAGAAGCTTTGTAAACATCCTTATTGATCAATGAGAAGGATTGTATGAAACTATGATTCCACGTCATCTTTATCGCTTTCTAATAGGAGAATGACAAATCAGATTTTTTCTCCTGATTTTAAACTTTTTCCTTCTCAAAAAATTAAAATTCATACGTTCTCTTTTACTCTCCTATTTCTGATTCTTTTACTTTTCCTTTTATTTATTTTATAACAATAACTAATTTATCCTAAATTAATAGATTTATTTAAAATCGTACGCCTTTTCTTTTTAATTTTAAAACTAATATTGGTATACATTCATAATTAAATCTCATTCCTAACCATTATCAAATCAAATAATATAAAATAATATATATATATATATATATATATATAAATATATATTCTATTTATAAAATCCTTTATTAAGTCGATGTCACTAACTAACCTAGTCCCAATTTAGTTAGAGAAATTATTTTAATGTTCTTTTGCATTTAAAATATACCTGAAGGTCTTTAACATCATAGTCATCACCCACGTAAAGATTATATAAATTTCTTTGGATAATGATTACCCATAGTGCACAAGCCTCAATTGAAGACTGAAATTGCAATAGCTTTAGAGGGCAATCAACATATTTTATCGATCAATCGAGATATTTATAAAACTTCTACAAAGTCTCTATTTATAGGCATAAGAACTATAAATGAAGTAGAGATCTATTTCTAATATTAGAATTTAAAGTACATCGAAACTTATCATGATCTTGATGGACATCCACTTAATAAAATATTCATAATATTTATTAATATAAAATATTTTCATTTACTCAAATATGTGATAAAATCTATAAATACTATTAAAATATAAAAATACTTTATCACTACATCCAAACCCAAACCTCGACAATCATTATTTTTTTCTTTTTAAGTTTAAAAAATAACATTATTCCAATCTAATAAAAAAATAAAGCAATGTCACGTTTTTGTTTAGAAAAATAATTAAATCAAATTTTAAACTTAAAATTTACTTAATTTGTAACACCCTTAACCCGTGTCCGTCGCCGGTTTAGGGTTACGAGGCATTACCTAACCAAACACAAGTTCACACACTCAGATAAAGTCATATTACATTAATTAATACGAAATCAATTCATGCTATTGAAATCAAATAAGCTACCATCAAATAATATCATTAGCATCATTTAAAATCAATTCCGTTCAACTAGCAAAATCACTATTCATTTGGTCAATTTTAGAAGTAAGGCCAAATATGCATATAGTCATTAATCAGCTATATTAACAAAATGCTAAACATTATAGACCAAAAATTTTCATACCAAAACTTAACCGACTCAAACTAGCTTTAAATGGATCGATTACCACATTTATTACTAATAACATTCAACCACATGAATACTCAAATTTCCTCTAAATGGCATAACTAAAATACTCAAAACCATACATTTAAAGTATGTATATATATATATATATATATATGTATATATCTATCAATTTCAATCATAGTAGTCCGACTACTTTCATATGACCTAATGCATATACAACTTAGAAATGATCCAAACATAAATTAACTTAAATACATAGGACATGATCTTATCATTTCATAATTTGACATTTCATAATTATTCATCAAATTATTCAATCACTTCATATACTATAAGTCCTACTCATAACTTTAATCATGCATCCACATACATAGCATAAATGAAATTTCAAGGAATAAGCATTCCAAAATCAACTTACCATTTAAAAACCGACCATAGATAAACCTTATCATCATGGATAAATGTTAATATTCAACTCGAACCCCAAACATAAGAGTAAGCCATTTTCGCACGGCATTTATACATTCATATAAACATCATTTAAGCCACTTCAAAATTGGTTTATCCTATACATGCCATAGACTTTTAATTTATATACAAAAGAGGTACCAAAACTTCGATGATAGTGTGCTTGACTTTGACAATGAATCCCCTAGCTCGAGCTTTGACTTTAAGATCTATAAAAATAGTAAAATAAACACATAGAATAAGCTTACATAGCTTAGTAAGTTTTTAAGCAATGGTAAATGTCGAAACCATTTTAAATATCGGGTTTTGAAAACATGGATCGACTTTAAAAATAAAAACGGGAGTCGCCACCAATCTTTTTTACTAAGGTGTGATTGGATCACCTTGTAAAACGTTTTATTTTAAAACATTTTTGGTCTACGAAAAATGAGAAAACGGGTTCAAGAGTCGGTTACGTATGAGGAAGGGTTAGCACCCTCATAACGCCCAAAAATTGGTACCTAATTGATAAAATCATGTCCAAATGTTTGAAATTTAAAAAGTTTAAAATAAGATCCCTTATTAGAAGTAAAACCAAGATTTACCTATTTCAAAGAAATGTAAATACCACATCCAATAAGTTAGGATACAGCATTTTATAACTTTGAAGCTAGGTGTATTTTTATTTTAGAAAATTCTTACCTCAAGACACAAAACATCACACCCAATAAGTTATAATACAACGTTTTGGAATTCTCAAGAATAAGTTTTTTATTATTTAAAAGTTGAGATATTTTTATTCCGAGAGAATATAAACATCACATCCAGCACGTTAGGACACGACATTTTTTAAACCCTTGTAATTAAAGTCATCTCATGATTTACAAAACATGTTAAAAGGATATTTAGTTATTTAGCCAAACGGAAAATCGCACCCAACACGTTAGGGCACTATTTTTCAAATTTCTAAATACCTAAACATTGCCTTATTTTTTAAACATTTAAATAAAGTATAGTGATTTTACAAAATACGTTTTTATTTTAAAATGATGATCCTACAAAATATCATATTAATACAAACAACAAATATAAAATAACCATTACAAAATAATCACATTAAGGCAATCATAAATGAATGGCAAAATATAATATAAATAATAATAATAATAATAATAATAATAATAATAATAATAATAATAATAAATGTCAAAATAACAAAACTTAATAAACATAAAAATTTCACATGTGATATTAAACCTTTCATGCAAATATAGAAAATATAAAAAAATGTATATAGATACATTAAAAATAAAAGAAAAATATATTTTAAAATAAATAAAAATATATTTATAATAATCTAATATATATAAAACTACATTTAAAAATAAATAATATACAATATAAATGATTTTAGATAAAATAATTTTTTAAAATAATATAAAATATAGTATTATATAATAAACAAAGTATTAAAAAATATAGAATATAATATCTAATATATTAATCTAAAAATAATATGTAATAAAAATAATTTAAATAATAAATAGTAATAGTTTAAAATATATCCATGATAAAAATATAGAATAGTTTTATATCATAAATAAATTAATATATAAATAATAAGAGAAATAATATAAAATATTTAATATGACAAAATAATTTAAATGAAATAAAAAAAAGTTATAAGAAGGATTAAATAGCAATTAAAACATATTAAAAGAACTAAATTAAAACACGTATTAAATTACAAGGGCTAAAATGGCAATAATGCCAAATTTTAAAACGGCGTCGTTCTGCTTATTAGCCTTCAATGCAGTCTGAGGACTTAATTGGAACAAAATTAAAAATTTAGGATCGAATTAGAAAACAAAAAAAAAGTAAAATTAAAAGGAATTGAAAAATATAAAAATATGGAGGGACTAAAATGGTTATTAGACCATTAGTATAAAAAACACGCGGATCTTTTTACCCATTGGGTCGACGCGCGGATCTTTCTTCTAAACGGCGTCGTTTCAACACTTATTCGCCTAAAGGTAAACGACATCGTTTCTTTAACATTATATATTCCAGTTTTGAACCAAAAATATCATTTGTCAACTGATTTAAAAAAAAAATTTAAAATGCTCTCAAAAGAGCCCTCATTATTCTCCGACGGACTTCGAACATGGAATCTCAGCGCCACCGCCTCACGCGCCTACGTGCCGTCACCCACGGCACACTCAGGTACGAAATACCGTCCCTTTCTTATTTTAAATACTGTTTTGCATGAAGATATGTACAAGTCGAAAGAAAAATAAAATAAAAAAATAACATACAAAAACAAAAATCACCTCTGTTTGGTATTTTATTTCTGTATAACTTTAGTATTTTTGCGTATGTGTATCTGTGTGCCGTGTTCTCTCTATAAAAAAGAAATCTCCGTGTAACGTGTTCTCTCCCCTATTACAGATTTTACAAAGGGGTTTTATAGCCCAAAAACGAAATAGAGAAGGAAACTATGTTTTACATATATGATTCTTTCCTTTCTTGCTGTGATTTGTTCCCTTTTTCGTAGGTTGATAACGAAGGATGGTGGCTAAGCGCGGATCGCGGTGATGATGCTGGGATTCGGGCACAAATCACGGCTTGAAGAGGGGCGAACGAAAGGGCCATTGCGGCGCGACGATTGAGTTTCGGGTCGCTTGAGTCTTGTTATGGTATAAGGAGAAACTAAGGTTTCGAGGAACCTTCGATTCGATTTGTTTTGGGTTTTTAAGGCCATGTGCTGTTTGGGTCTGAGGTTGTTTTCTTGGGCTAATCTATTTAGGCTAATTGGGTAGTGGCCATGTGATTGGGCTCATTTGGGTTTTATAAAAAAAAACCTTGGTTTATTTTTTAACAGGCCCGGGCGAAATTGAGTACTTACAGTAAAAATATGCAACTAACTAATATACAATTTAATTAATCCAATAAACTTAATAATGAATTCATGAATACTTTATGCAAATCAAATCACCATTCATCATCCACCATATCTAATATATCTCAAATATCGAATATTCAAATACTATATACCCTTTTCGAACAAGTTCAAGGTTTAATAATAGCATCTCAATTCTATATTTTCTTAACAAAGACAACTTACCTCACTAATACCTGATTATTAAGCTACCTTGCAACGCTTATTCATGTATTGTTTCTCAATAATCTCCCTTCAACAGTTTATGTTTACAAAGTCTTTGTAATCCCGCACACACAGTGCCAATTTCGTAATGTATCGCACACATAGTGCCGTAATTTATTAATCCGCACACATAGTGCCATTTAACAGTAATGTATCGCACACATAGTGCCATTACTTATTAATCCGCACACATAGTGCCATTTAACCGATTACGTACACATAGTGCTCGGTACTTTAGTTCGCACACTTAGTGCCTTTTTAACAGACCTTTTCTTTGCTCTTCAATACATTTACAATTCCATCACCATTCATCCATACTCAATTAATCTCCTTCAAATACCAACACATTCGACATACTCAATTTACATATTTTTATTCATAATATACATATATCTATTAACAACTCAATTGCCTTTTTCACTTACCATTACATTCGACAAGTTCAAATATATATATATACAAACATCCAATTATTCAATTACCATCTCTACTCACTTTCCATTTCCATATATATATATATATATATATACATATCTATTCCTTAACACAAAAACACATATATTTAGCCAACTCATATATTCGATAGTTATACATATATACTCATATGTACCAACTCACATTCGGTTATTATATACACATCCCATTTTATTTCATGATAAATTCGATAATAAGCAAATTTAAAATGATTACATTTTATATCCATATATATATATGTTAGTATACAATTAAATTCATTTCATCCAACTACTTAAAAACTTACCTCGGAAATTGTCGAATTAAGGGTTCCCGGCTACTCGTTCAATTTCGCCTTTCCCCGATCCAATCTGGTTTCTTTATGTTCTTGATCTAAATAATTCCAAATTGAACTCATTCAAATACATTTTCATTCAATTTAATCCAAAAACACATAATCATATAAATTACCATTTTACCCCTAACATTTACAATTTTTACAATTTAGTCCCTAATATACAACTCACAAATTACTCAAAATTTGACTACCATCCTTTAGGGCCAAATCTTCATAAGGGTTATATGAGTCCATATATTTCATAAATTTCTCAATTTAACCCTCCAAGGTAATATTTTCACAAATAAATCCTTAATTAGCTACATTCACCAAAAACTCAAGAATAAGATATGTTCATCAAGCTCAAATCTCTCATTTTATACTAAAAATCATCATAAAACTCAACTTATCATCAATGGTATATCTCACATACATGACCAATGCACAAAATTAATACATGGGCTTGAAAGTAAAGTGATCAACAATCTCAAAAATGCAAAAATCATCAAAAATCCAAAACTAAAACTTACCTAATTTTGATTGATGAGTGCCGAACCCTTGTTGGGTTTTTCTTTTCTTTTTATTTTGCTAATTTCGGCCAAGAGAGCTCAAAATGATGAACATGCAATTGCTCTCTTTATTTTATTATGTTTGATTCCATTATGCTAATAAAATATAATATAATATATCATATATATATATATATTTATATATTTATATATAACACATATAAAGCAAACAAACATATAATATAATACCACATTGCCGTCCACTATAAAAATAATAGGGGTAATTACAACATAAAACCCCTTAACTAAAAAGACACATTGATTTAACCTTCCAATTGAGTAAATGGCTAATTTTACCACTCATGCAATTTAATCATTTTTCTTGAATTGAACATGCAAACAATCAAATTATCTCACGATATTTTAACACATGCTCAAACATATATCATAGATATCAAATATAATATTAAAATATTTTTCTAACTCGGATCCGTGGTCTCGAAACCACCATTTCGATTAGGGTCATAATCGGGCTGTTACAACTCTCCTCGTTAAGGGATTTTCGTCCCCGAAAATCTTACCTTTAAATAAGTGTTCTTTCATTGATTCTTCGGTTTCCCAGGTCGCTTCCTCAACCCCGTGCTTATGCCACATAACTTTAACCAATGAGATTTTCTTATTTCGCAACTCTTTCACTTCACGAGCTAAGATGTGAATCGGTTCTTCCTCATAAGTCAAATCGGGTTGAATTTCAATCTTTGATGGACTGATTACATGAGAAGGGTGGGATCGGTATCGTCGAAGCATCGATACATGAAAGACATTGTGAATATTGTCTAGCTCAGATGGCAACATAAGTCTGTACGCAACCGGCCCAATACGATCAATAACTTTCGTACAGCCTAATGAATCGCGGACTCAACTTTCCTTTACGACCAAATCTAAGTATCTTTTTCCACGACGAGACTTTCAAAAATACTCGGTCACCCACTTGAAACTCTATATTCTTTCGCTTCAAGTCCGCGTACGACTTCTGACGATCTGATGCGGCTTTCAAACTTTCTTGGATTACTTTAACTTTTTGCTCAGTTTATTTGATTAAATCAACCCCGTGTATCTTGCTTTCACCTAACTCGGTCCAATATAGAGGTGTATGACATTTACGACCGTACAAAGCTTCATAGGGTGCCATTTTGATACTTGATTGAAAACTGTTGTTGTACGCAAATTCAATCAAAGATAAGTATCGTTTCCACGTACCCTCAAACTCAAGAACGCAACATCTCAACATATCCTCGAGTACTTGAATAACATGTTCGGATTGACCATCCGACTGAGGGTGAAAAGCAGTACTGAAATTCAACTTGGTACCTAGAGCATCCTGCAGTTTCTTTCAAAATCGTGATGTAAACCTCGGATCTCTATCCGAAACAATAGAAACAGGTACTCCGTGCAATCGTACAATCTGTGATATATACAACTCAGCTAACTTATCAAGTGAGAAATCCGTACATACCGGAATAAAATGGGGCGATTTTGTCAATCTATCAACAATAACCCAGATTGAATCTTTCTTACTCGGCGTCAACGGCAAACCCCATACGAAATCCATCGTGACTCGATCCCATTTCCACTCAAGTACCATAATCGGTTAGAGTAGTCCTGATGGCACCTGATGCTCGGCTTTCACTTGTTGACATATTAAACACTTCGACACATAGTCTGAAATGTCTCGTTTCATACCATGCCACCAATAATGTTGTCTCAAGTCATTATATATTTTCATACTACCCGGATGAATCGACATTCTACTATTATGAGCTTCGTCACAAATCATTCAAATCATCTCAAGGTTCTTAGGCACACATATCCGATTCTTAAACCGTAGACATCCCTCAACATCTATCTGAAAATCTGAATCATTACTCATACCACATTGACTTTTTTGCTATTAAATCATTATCCACCTCTTGCGCTTTACGGATTTGTTGTACGAACAGTGGTCTCGCTTTCAATTCTGCAATAATCACACTATCATCAATCATAGCTATATCAGCATTCATTGCACGTAAAGTGAATAGTTACTTTCGGCTAAGTGCATCAGTAACCATATTAGCCTTTCCCGGGTGATAATCAATCACAAGCTCGTAGTCTTTCAACAGTTCCAACCATCGCCGCTGTCTCAAATTCAGATCCTTCTAAGTCATTAAGTACTTTAGACTCTTGTGATCCGAATAGACGTGACATTTTTCACCAAATAGATAGTGACGCCATATTTTCAAAGCAAAAACTATAGCGGCCAACTCAAGATCGTGCGTCGGGTAATTCCTCTTGTATGGTTTCAACTGTCTCGAAGCGTAGGGTACAACTTTACCCTCCTACATCAAAACACAACCCAGCCCACTTAAGGATGCATCGCTGAAAATAACGAACTCCTTACCCGACTCTGATTGAACTAGCAGTGGAGCTTCCGTTAGCAAAGTTTTTAGCTGATCAAAACTCTTCTAGCACCTTTCTGACCACTCGAATTTAACGTCTTTCTGTAATAGTTTTGTCATTGGTACTACTATCATAGAAAATCCTTTCACGAAGTGTTTATAATATTCCAGCAAGTCCCAAAAAGCTACGAACCTCTGAAACATTTCGCGGAGGTTTCCAATCCAATATAGCTGAAATTTTACTCGGGTCAACTCGAATGCTCGATGCTGAAACAGCATGCCCCAAGAAGCTAACTTCATTCAACCAAAACTCACATTTGCTAAATTTCGTGTACAACTATTTATCACGCAAAATCTATAACACAAGTCTCAAATGCTTGGCATGCTCGATTTTGTCGTGCGAATAAATTAGAATTTCATCTATAAATACAACCACAAACCGATCTAGATACGGTCTGAATACTCGATTCATCAGATCCATGAAAACAGCAGGGGCATTAGTGAGTCCGAATGGCATCACTAAAAACTCATAATAGTTGTATCTCATCCGAAAAGCTGTCTTTGGTACATCCGAGTCTCTAACTCGCAGCTGATAGTAACTTGACCTAAGATCGATTTTGAGAATACCGAAGCTCCCTTAAGTTGATCAAATAAATATCGATACTTGGCAACGGATATTTATTCTTTACTGTAACTTTTTTGAGTTAACGATAATCGATTCACATTCTCAGAGTTCCGTCCTTATTTTTCACAAATAGGACTAGCACACCTCAGGGTGAGAAGCTCGGTCGCCCAAAACCTCTATCTGTCAATTCTTGCAACTGAACCTTCAACTCTTTTAATTCGGTTGGTGTCATTCTACACGGAGCTATCGAAATCGAAGTTGTCCCTGGCACTAGCTCAATACCAAACTCTACCTCCCGAACGGGTGGCAATCCCGGTAATTTTTCCGAAACACATCCGGATACTCACAAACAACCGATACAGATTTAATCTTCTTTTCGGTTACCTTACTGTCAATCACATACGCAAGATAAGCTTCACAACCGTTTCTCAGATACTGTCGTGCCAACATTGAAGATATCACAGCTGGTAGCCCATTTAAATCTGTAGATTCAATTTGAATTATCTCGTTATTCTAACATCTCAAATCGATAGTCTTTCGTCTGCAATTCACTACTGCATTGTGTACAGTTAACCACCGAGGATAATATCGAACTCGTCAAATAGTAGAAACATCAAATCGGTCGGAAAACATGAATCTCAAATCATTAAAGGGCAATTCTTGCACACTCTATCAACTAGCACACACCGACCCAGGGGGTTCAAAACCCGAATTACAAATTTAGTAGACTCAACAGGTAGAGTCTTACTGAATACTAATGTTTCACACACATACGAATGAGTTAAACCGGGATCTATCAGAGTAGTTACACTATTATCAAAGAGAGTGAAAATACCGGTAATGACATCTGGAGATGAAGCCTCCTCTCTGGCACGGATGGCATAAGCTCTAGCCGGTGCACGAGCCTCTGATGAATGGCCACATCTAACATCCCCCTATGAGCACCACTTCTACCTCCTATATTATGAGATGGTCTACCTCTAGCAATAGTGCTGCTCGGTCTCCGCTCTGAATAATGCCCTTTTCAGTTGTCTCCGAGCAATCCCGAACGAAATGATCCTGCGAACCACACTTGTAACAAGTGTGATTATTAGATTTACCCCAACACTCACCAAAATGCCATCTATCGCACTGCTGACACTCTGGCTTACTCGGTCGGGTATTGCCAACACTAGCAACTGATGTAGCCCGAGAACTCAGTAGTGGTCATTCTCATATAAAGATTCATGTGTTAGGTTTGGATTGACTACCATCATTCTTGAACTTCTTTGTTGACGCTTGAGGAAATTTACCCGCAGATCTCTTTCGGAAGTCTCTAGCTTCAGTCTCGGCCTTTCGCTTTTCTTTCCCTAGCTCCTCGGCTTTACAAGCTCGCTCAAAAAGTACTACGAACTCGTTTATTTCAAGTATGCCAACTAGTAGTTTTATGTCTTCATTTAGCCCTTCTTCAAATCTTCAGCACATAGCAGCCTCGACGAAAAGTACTCGCGAGCATAGTGACTAAGTCTCACAAACTTGCGCTCGTATTTAGATACGGTCATACGGCCCTACTTAAGTTCAAGAAATTCTTTGCATTTGGAGTCTATGAATCGCTAACTGATGTATTTCTTACGAAATTCCGTGTAAAAGAAGTCCTAGGTAACTCGCTCCTTCAGAACAATCGATACGAGAGTATTCCACCAATAGTAGATAGAATCCCATAATAATGATATGGCACACTTCAGGCACTCATCAGGTGTGCAAAATAGCTCATCAAAAACATGGATGGTATTATCGAGCCAAAATTTAGCTCGCTCAGCATCATCATCGTCTTCGGATCTAAACTCTTGAGCCCCATGTTTTTTAATTCGGTCAACTGGAGGCTTGCTTACTCTTTCAGGGTTTACGATCGGGGGTACCACCGGTACTACTAGGGGAGTGTTCGGATCCAGGGGTTGTTGAACAGCTGGATTGGCTCGAATATACTGACTGAACCAATCATTCATCATGTTGTAAAAGGCTTGTTTAGCCCCCTCATCGGGATTACTCGCAGCTGGTTGAGATTCCTCCGGTGCGTCCCTTGCACGGAAGCAGACGCCACGCTCTCAACATCATCAGCTATAGCTTGCTTGGGATCAGGATCCATTACTATACGAAAGAAACAAACACATTTTTCTGTCATAAGTCATCATACTATCACATTATAAACTATGGCATGTATAACTAGACACTCACACGCTATGTTAGTCCGAGAACCGGCTAAACAGTAGCTCTGATACAAATCAAATGTAACACTCCTAACCCGTGTCCGTCGTCGGTTTAAGGTTACGAGGCATTACCTAACCAAACACAAGTTCACATACTCAGATAAAGTTATATTACATTAATTAATACGAAATCAATTCATGCTATTGAAATCAAATAAGCTACCACCAAATAATATCATTAACATCATTTAAAATCAATTCCGTTCAACTAGCAAAATCACTATTCATTTGGTCAATTTTTGAAGTAAGGCCGAATATGCATATAGTCATTAATCAGCTATATTAACAAAATGCTAAACATTATAGACCAAAAATTTTCATACCAAAACTTAACCAACTCAAACTAGCTTTAAATGGATCTATTACCACATTTATTGCTAATAACATTCAACCACATGAATACTCAAATTTCCTCTAAATGGCATAACTAAAATACTCAAAACCATACATTTAAAGTATGTGTATATATATGTATATATCTATCAATTTCAATCATAGTAGTCCGACTACTTTCATATGACCTAATGCATATACAACTTAGAAATGATCCAAACATAAATTAACTTAAATACATAGGACATGATCTTATCATTTCATAATTTGACATATGGTGCATGCACATAATTATTCATCAAATTATTCAATCACTTCATATACTATAAGTCCTACTCATAACTTTAATCATGCATCCACATACATAGCATAAATGAAATTTCAAGGAATAAGAATTTCAAAATCAACTTACCATTTAAAAACCGACCATAGATAAACCTTATCATCATGGATAAATGTTAATATTCAACTCGAACCCCAAGAATAAGAGTAAGCCATTTTCTCACGACATTTATACATTCATATAAACATCATTTAAGCCACTTCAAAATCGGTTTATCCTATACATGCCATAGACTTTTAATTTATATACAAAAGAGGTACCAAAACTTCGATGATAGTGTACTTGACTTTGACAATGAATCCCCGAGCTCGAGCTTTGACTTTAAGATCTATAAAAATAGTAAAATAAACACATAGAATAAGCTTACATAGCTTAGTAAGTTTTTAAGCAATGGTAAAAATGCGCAACTAACTAATATACAATTTAATTAATCCAATAAACTCAATAATGAATTCATGAATGCAAATCAAATCACCATTCATCATCCACCATATCTAATATATCTCAAATATCGAATATTCAAATACTATATACCCTTTTCGAACAAGTTCAAGGTTTAATAATCGCATCTCAATTCTATATTTTCTTAACAAAGACAAGTTACCTCACTAATACCTAATTATTAAGCTACCTTGCAACGCTTATTCATGTATCATTTCTCAATAATCTCCCTTCAACAGTTTATGTCTACAAAGTCTCGTAATCCACTTTTACGATTGCCAATTTAAATAACGTATCGCACACATAGTACCGTTACTTATTAATCCGCACACATAGTGCCATTTAATAGTAATATATCGCACACATAGTGCCATTACTTATTAATCCGTACACACAGTGCTCGGTACTTTAGTTCGCACACTTAGTGCCTTTTTAACAGACCTTTTCTTTGCTCTTCAATACATTTACAATTCCATCACCATTCATACATACTCAATTAATCTCCTTCAAATACCAACACATTCGGCATACTCAATTTACATATTTTTATTCATAACATACATATATCTATTAACAACTCAATTGCCTTTTCACTTACCATTACATTCGACAAGTTCAAATATATATATATATATATATATACACAAACATCCAATTATTCAATTACCATCTCTACTCACTTTCCATTTCCATATATATACATATCTATTCCTTAACACAAAAACACATATATTTAGCCAACTCATATATTCGATAGTTATACATATATACTCATATGTACCAACTCACATTCGGTTATTATATACACATCCCATTTTATTTCATGATACATTAGGCAATAAGCAAATTTAAAATGATTACATTTTATATCCATATATACATTAGTATACAATTAAATTCATTTCATCCAACTACTTAAAAACTTACCTCGAAAATTATCGAATTAAGGTTTCCCGGCTACTCGTTTAATTTCGCCTTTCCCCGATCCAATCCCGTTTCTTTATGTTCTTGATCTAAATAATTCCAAATTGAACTCATTCAAATACATTTTCATTCAATTTAATCCAAAAACACATAATTATACAAATTACCATTTTACCCCTAACATTTATAATTTTTACAATTTAGTCCCTAATACACAACTCACAAATTACTCAAAATTTGACTACCATCCTTTAGGGCCGAATCTTCATAAGGGTTATATGAGTCCATATATTTCATAAATTTCTCAATTTAACCCTCCAAGATAATATTTTCACAAATAAATCCTTAATTAGCTACATTCACCAAAGACTCAAGAATAAAATATGTTCATCAAGCTCAAATCTCTCATTTTATACTAAACATCATCATAAAACTCAACTTATCATCAATTGCATATCTCACATACATGACCAATACACAAAATTAATACATGGGCTTGAAAGTAAAGTGATCAACAATCTCAAAAATGCAAAAATCATCAAAAATCCAAAACTAAAACTTACCCAATTTTGATTGATGAGTGACGAACCCTTGTTGGGTTTTTCTTTTCTTTTTCTTTTGCTAATTTTGGCCAAGAGAGCTCAAAATGATGAACAGCTCTCTTTATTTTATTATGTTTAATTCCATTATGCTAATAAAATATAATATAATATATCATTAATATATATATTTAACATATAAAGCAAACAAACATAGAATATAATACCACATTGCCTTCCACTATAAAAATAATAGGGGTAATTGCAACATAAAACCCCTTAACTAAAAAGACACATTGATTTAACCTTCCAATTGAGTAAATGGCTAATTTTATCACTCATGCAATTTAATCATTTTTCTTGAATTGAACATACAAACAATCAAATTATCTCACGATATTTTAACACATGCTCAAACATAACATAGATATCATGCTCAAACATATATCATGGCATAATTAAACAAATCTTTTACGTTTATATCTAATTGATTATTGGTTAGTTTGATTAATAAGCAAAATTGTTGTTTGGGATTAGGACTTTGTTAGGACTTTGTTCTACTTTCAATGCTGAGTTATGAAATATCCTAAATGACTTGATGTTACTGAATAATAGGAGCTAGGACAAAGTGTTGATTCAGAAGGATAACGTGGAAGTTATTCACGCCATTCAAGTAGTATTCTCAAGGTCTTTTAATCCAGCACTTATCAGACGTATTTAGCAAATATTGTCAAAAATGGTTTAATGAGAAATGATACATATTCCTTGAGAAGAGAATATAGAAGTTGATCGCATCGCTAAATTGGCTTTTAACATGAATTAGGGTGTGTAGTTGTTTGTAGAGAATCTGTCAAATATTGGTAGTTTAATCTAAGTATTGTAATGGCTTCCTTTTCACTAAAAAAAATAATAAATTGCACAAATTTGGTGTGTGATACATTTTTTTTACCTCAATTGATTTTAAAGTTTTTTTTTTCTCCAATTAGGTACCTAAATTTGGCTTTAAAGTTTAACTTAATACCTAAAGTTTATTTTGTTCTGAATAGAAACCTGAACTTGGCTTTTTGGTTTAAATTAGTACCTGAACTTAGCTTCATAGTTCAAATTGGTTCAATAACTCATTTATCATAAGTACTAATTTGGACCAAAAAGTCAAGCTCAGGTACCAATTTGAATCGAGAAGCTAAGTTCATCCTAAACCCTAAATCAAAATAAACTTTATGTACCAAATTGAACCTTAAAGCTAAGTTTAAATACATAGTTGGACGAAAAAAAACCTTAGGTACCAATTTGAACCTTGAAGCCAAATTCATGTACCCAAAATGTATATTTACCCTTTTTTTAATAATAAGAAACAATTAAAGTACTTGGGAGGTCCTCTATATAAGGACTGGATCGAATTAATCCATCTATTATTAAATGGATCAATTTAGTCCATATATTAAAAAGAATCAAATATGTCCAACTTATAACAAAGTTAACATATATTGTATGAAAAATATATTGAAAATTATTCTTTTCAATTGCAGTTCAATTCAAAACCAAAGATTTCATTTACAAAACCATAAAAACTTTAGAAATATTAACTCTGTTAAAAAGTAAATGTTAACTCTATTCTAATTTGATATTATTTGATTATTTTTAACAGTAAAAAAAATGAAACAATAGAGGACTAATTTGATAAAATACTTGTAATGAAAGGACCTCTAAGACAGGTAAAAATACCCCAAAAAAGGTTATCTTGCAAAGTTAGCACGTAAAAAAGAAAAACAAATCAATCTTTGTTCTCTAGTTTACAGTTCTGAACATTTAGACTAAAATTGTCCTAATTTTGCAAATTTATCCCTGTAAATTTTCCTTGGCATTTTCTACATCCATTTGTCGGCTGATCCGTGTTATTTTCCCACCCTTTAAACAAGGTGTGGGTCTCACATTTCCCTATCTCCAAAATCTTGGACCATTGTACCCTTACCATCTTAACTCGCTCACATGGTTTTTCATATCTCACTTAATCACACTCTAAAAAGACCCTTTCATATCCCTAAAACAATCCAAAATTAAATTTTAAAAAATCATACAGAATAAAAGATAAAATATTTTTAAATTGCTTGGTGAGAATGGTGATGTTCCTATTGAAGTGATGAGGTGGCAACAATGCAAGCGTTCTACTTTACTCCTCTGCAGCAGCAGCAGCAACAAGAACCAATCTTTTATCTTCTTCATTGAAAACCCTAAATTCTGATTTGATTTTTCCCTTTTTTGGGTACATTTTGTCACTGAATCTAATCAAAGTTGTTCACTTATTTGTTTACATGCAAAACAAGTCTAAATTGGTAAGAATGAAGGAGTCGAAGAAAGATTCAGAGAAAGAAGTGTGGGATCCGATTCAAATGAGGAGTTCATCGGGGAACCCACTTGTTCATGGGTCATCGTCAAGACCCATTCCCAAGCTTATGGTGTGGTTAATCGTTTTCGTTTCGGTTATTTATGTTATTTACACTCTTAAGCTATTAGCGAGCTCGGCTGAAGATTCTTACGATGATATCCCTTTCACTTCATCGCTTCATCGGTCTCTATTAAATCCTAACCGAACGGCGGAGATGACGAAGGAGAAGGCGTCTCTTCACCCACATCGGGATGCTAGAGAAAAACAAGTGGGTTTATTACGAATGCCTAAAGCTCCGCCTAGATGGAGGCCGACGGAGATCCACGACGTCGTTTTTGGGATCGCGGCTTCTTCTAAGCTATGGCAAAAAAGGAAAGAATACATCAAGATTTGGTACAAACCGGACCGAATGCGCGGTGTGGTTTGGCTGGACAATCGGGTGAAATGCTCTGCCGAAGATAACCGGACCCTACCGCCGGTCCGGTTCTCCAGCGACACTTCGAAATTCCATTATACGAACTCGCAGGGTCACCGGTCAGCGATTCGGATCTCGCGGATCGTGACCGAGACGTTGAATATTAAGATGGATAACGTAAGGTGGTTCGTGATGGGTGACGACGACACCGTCTTCATCACCGAGAATCTCATTAGGGTTTTGAGGAAATACGACCACACTCAGTATTATTACATCGGAAGCTTATCGGAATCCCATATCCAGAACATATTTTTCTCTTACAGTATGGCTTACGGCGGCGGTGGGTTCGCCATTAGCTACCCTTTAGCCAAGGCCTTGTCGAAGATGCAAGACCGGTGTATTCAAAGGTACCCGGGATTGTACGGCTCCGATGATCGAATGCAAGCTTGTATGGCTGAACTCGGTGTCCCACTCACCAAGGAACTCGGTTTTCACCAGGTAGGTGACTCAGTCTTGTCACTTTTTTCCTATTGTTAAAGTGCATTGGTTTTAATTAATTATCCAAATATTCACCTCTAATCATGATTTAGGGTAAGTTAATCGTGATTAAGTTAATGAACAGTGCAATCCCAGTTCCCGATGGGTTAAATTTCAGTTTCGGGAAATTTCAGCAGTTGATGATGACGAGGTGGGACCTACTGTTTTGTAGTGTTTAGACCTTGGTCTATTGGTTCTTTCCCCAAGCGCTACTATAGCACGTGGATTCCACGCTCCTTTTTAGTGTGGGAACATCCATCTTCCATCTGTGTGATATATGTTGAAATATTTGAAGAATCGTATATTATATCGATATATGTTGGACAGGAAAAGAATGTGTTTGTGGGTCTTTTGGGTGGGAGAAACGTCTTGTATTGTGTTTACCTGGTGGAGCCTAGTGCATTTGATGCAACGAATCCTCCCATGGTGTGATTGGATTTTTTGGGCTAATTATCGACAATAGTACTCGGTGGGGGCTAAACTCATCGCTGCCCTACATTGATGATGTTATCTGACTAATTACGAGTTCGAGATGATATGTATTATGTATAAGGCTTGAACATCGAACCCCACATTATCTAGGTGTATGCGTTTGTAGATGTTTGTTGTCATTGAAAAATCAATCTCTGATTATGTGTTTTTTGTTGGTTAATGGATACCAGTACGACGTGTATGGGAACTTGTTTGGGCTACTTGCTGCACACCCTGTAACGCCTTTAGTATCGCTGCATCACCTCGATGTTGTCGAGCCTATTTACCCCAATGTGACCAGGGTTCAAGCTCTTAATCACCTTATGTTGCCTGCAAAGATAGATTCAGCCGGGATCATGCAACAATCCATCTGCTACGACAAAACGAGAAGTTGGACCATATCGGTTTCGTGGGGTTTTGCCATTCAAGTTTTTAGAGGAATCTTTTCTCCAAGGGAGATAGAAATGCCTTCGAGAACGTTCTTGAATTGGTACAAAAGAGCAGATTACACAGCATATTCATTCAACACCCGCCCTGTTAGCCGAAACCCTTGCCAAAAGCCTTTCGTGTTTTACATGTCAAGCGTTGGAATGCATTCCAAACTGAACACAACCGTGAGCAAATATGATCGACACCGTGTTCCTCATCCTCCTTGCAGATGGAAAATGGCTGATCCTAACAATCTTCAAATGGTGATCGTCTACAAGAAACCTGACCCGAATCTATGGAATAGAGTAAGTTGCTTTTTATTCACAATTTGCATCAAAGATCAATTATAATCTCTTACTAAAATCGAATTCGGGTTTTTTATTTGGCAGTCACCGAGAAGAAACTGTTGTAGGGTGATGAAAACAAAGGAGCCAAGAACAATGGAGGTGGATGTGGGTGTATGTAAGGAAGGTGAATTTAGTGAAATATAGTGAATAAAGTTGGATTATTTTTAGGGATTAGCTTCTTCTTCTTTTGTTTATTTTTTGATGCTCAAATCACTGTCTTTTACTATTCTTTTGTCTTAATTTATCTGTCCCAAATCTCCAATTCTTTTTGCAAGAGTTCTTGAGATAGTCTCATTAGGGAACCAAACAAGTATGTTGTATAGAAATTTGTATCCCATAAAAGTTACAACCTTTTTTTCGTCATTATTTGACTCTGCGTTTTGTATTGCTATCATTTAAGGGTTTTTGTTATTCGAGCTTGAGTGGCTCGACTATATTTTGAGTCAAGCTTGAGCAAAGGATCGAACTTCAGATTTCGAATCTAGCTCAGCTCGGTTGAATATCATCCCTAAGCATGAGGAAGGAAAAAGGTGAGGCATGGTTTAAGTCAAACGGTGTCAACGGAAACCAACTACACGCCAACAAGGTTGGAATTTAGTGACCGGCAATCATAAGTATACCTCAAAAGTGAAAAAAAAAAAAAAAAACCCTTGATTGAGCCTCTTTAATCCAATTCAAACCCTAAATTTAATAAACAACATTTTCGTGGTTTAAAATGAAGCATTGGATTGCATTGCAACTCAAAAGCCATGAGAAACTCGCTTTGTAAATCTACCCCATACCTATTTCAATCCATTCCTTGACATGTCGACCACACCTATCCAAGTTTAGCACATTGTGGGACTCGTGAGGATAACGACGGGTTGTAGCAGGTAGATTTTTGTCTATCTTATCAGACACTCAAGTCTCAATTATTGGGTAAACTATGATTAAGATTATTAAATTATTATTAATAAATTTACGTTTTAGTCATTAAATCTTAAAAATTACAAAATAGTTATTAAGTTATTCGTAAGTTTTTTATTTAAATCATTAGACTATTAAAATTATTGTTGTATAGTCTTTTCTGATCATATTCTTATACCAATCGAAAGTTTTTCTTCTCATTTCTCTTTTACAGTTCAGTTTTTTTTTTAATGAAATAACTTTGGACGTCACAAATTTGTTAAATAAAACCCAAATAACTTCTCCAATCTCCGACACTAACCATTAGATCGACTTGGATCTAAGGTATATTTTTCTACTCGTCAACGAGTACTGATTCACTGTACCGATTATTAAGTCTTCACTTGAAGCTTACTAGCTAAACTTTAAAAAAGAAAACTTAACATCTCAGTGATTTAAATGAAAACTTTCAAATTGTTCAATGATTATTCTGAAACTTTTTAAAATTAAGTGACTAAAATATGAAATTACTAATAATTTAGTAACCTTAGTTCAACTTTAAATAATTTTCACCTGACCTTCCAGTGGATTGAACGCACGAAAATTTTAAACATTGGTTAAATATTCATATATTGATAAGGACGTATCTAATAAAAGAAAGGATCAAAATGAAAGCGTTTGGAATGTTGGATGACGATTTGGAAATTTACCCTAAAAGAAATGAAGGGTCTAAAATTAAAGTCCACGTTGAAATTTTCTCCCAAATTCCCAAGCGATATAATTACTTAAAAGGTCGTTTGGTGCAGACCGGATGTGTCGCTTTCTGCTTCGTATTTTTCAGACCAAAATGTTTCAATTTCATGTTTGAGTTGTTATTAATAAAAATATATCAATTTATAAAAAATAAATTGATATTATTATTTGAATTAGATTAAATTAATTGGTCTCGAGAATTGGTTAGAATATCAATTAGATATAAAGTTTGAATTGATCTTTGAGAGAATCTCTCGAAACCTGGACAAACATCAGGTAGTTTTATAAATTTTTAATATACATTTTAAAATTTTTATAAAATTTTTAATTATTTATTTAATTATTATTTGGTCGGTGATCGATTAGGAATTGATGATTTTATTGATTTAACCATTAGTCTAATTATTAAAATAAACTTATTTCTCCTTTTGATTATCATTTTCAACGGGATAATGTTAAAACAAAGCTATCATGTCATCAAGCTTTTATATTTTTCGAGTTTAAATATTAAAGTAGATTAAAGAAAATAGAGGTACCAAACTAGATTTAGTTGTCAAATTAGGGATCAAATGTTATATTATTCCTTTTACAAACTTAAAAAGTGTCGGTGCAATGTGCAAGCAGTGTTTCAGAGTTTCTTAATGTCATCCAAAGAGCAAATGACACGAGTGAAGGCAAAATTAATGGACCCATCGGCCCTTTTATCAAAATTAAATTAGATATATATTTAAAAATTTTCGATTGAATAAATATGAAAATTATACGAAAACTTTAATATAATTTGTAATGTTATATATTATTTTTTAATTTAGTGTATTTGTATATATTAAATTTTAATTTTGGTTAAGTTTTTACATTTCATTATCTATATGGCACGATTTTACGTTAAGTAATGTATAAATTGTTGACATATCGTTTTATTAAATTAAAAAACAAATTAATCAATAAATTAATTTTGGGGCACGATTTTACAATAAGTAATGTGTAAAGTTGTAAAAGCGACAAATTGATCATTAGATTGATAAGTGCCCCAGGCTTTCTATTATTTTTTTCATCCATTAATATTTAATAAAATGATTATCACCATTCAAATGTGTAGGACTCATGTAAGATTCATCTATTAAATGCGAAATTCAACTTGTGAATGGTATTTAAGCATGCACCGGGTATTAATAGATAAAAAAGTAATAGAGTGAAGTCCAACATGTAGATAAGGGCAATAGTGACCTTGGACCCCCCCAAAAACGATAAATATGTCTTTTAATCATTTTAAGATTTATGAAATTACAATTTAATATATTAATAAAATTATACTTTGACTCTAAAAAATTTATGGTTCATCTTTAGCCCTCAAAGCTAATTTTCTGATTTCACCCCTTAGGTGCCCCTTTTCCATTTCATGACTCGTTATAATTTAAAAGGAGGATTCAAATTTAAATATTAAAGATAATATTATTAGGAGGAACAATTACAAACCTTAAAAAGGTTAATTTCTTTTTATAGACTATAAAACGGATATAAAAAATATTTTTTTTAAAACAAACTTGTATAAAATCTAAAGAAAAAACAATAAAATCGAACAAAAGTGAAAACAAACTAACCCAAGCCAACAGACTTACCCCATACACCTACACGTAGGCCTAAGCTCTTCACCTTCATTGGAAACATCATGCATAATATCAAAAACTAAAACATGAGAAAGACCCATAGACAATCTACTACACTCGATGTGATTCGCATGGAACAAAGCTACCCTTGCAAGCAACTGAGTGACCAACATTTCAATAGTCCTAAATCAATAGACCATACTCAAAGACATCAGTATCTTGAGCATTTAAAGAGTTAACACTCTTAAATAGTCCAGCTCAATCATAAATCGATCAAAATTCAGAGATTTAAGTCATCTAAAAACCTCTCTAATAGCAAACACTTCAACAAAATGTGGCTCCATAATCAAAGTTGTTGAAAAATTTTGGTTATGAAAATGCTTTACTGTTATTGCAGAAGTTTAAAATTTTTAAAATCGAGTTAATTTGTGATATTTATAATAATAAACATTCTATCGAAAAGTACTTGTGTTTTGTGCAAGATGAATCGAAAACATTCTTTGCTTTCAACCATATGGCCTTCTCCGCTATCCTCACAACTCGAACTACGTCGAGTGTGAGCCCAAACAATAAGAATCAAACACAGAACCAAAAATGATTTACTACTTTCAATAGTAAAGTAATTCTGTCAATAGAAACCACAAAAATTATTATTCTCATAAAATAGAATTTATTCTAAGAAAATAAATTTCTACTACTTTTTGCCAGAATAACAATATATGAAATTTATGTGTTAATAACCTTACTAGTGTCATCTATTTATAGGAAGAGATAGAAAACCCGATTGAATAAGTATAATTCAAATAATATTTATTTAATATATTAGTACTCTTCTAGTCTAACTAAACGAGGGGGGCGATACACATAGATAAAAACACTAGGGTGTTGCCTCAAATGTAAAATGAGGAGAATTGGGCCTCTCATGTATTGAGTCAAATTATATATGCTTCTTGAACTTTTGACCTAAAACTTTGTAATTTAATTAAACCCAATATTTGTTTTCTATTCACAAAATAAATATTATTTATTTGATTAATTTAATTAATTAAATTAATTTTTCAATGATATAGTTTTCAACCAAATTCTAGTTCTGTTAAAGTCGTGTTTTGTTAAAGTCGTGACGACCTTACCGTAAAAGAATATGAGGAAATGTATTTAATCTTTATATTCAATGGATTCATAATGACTAATTAATTTAATTTCGTTTTCAAACTCCAATTATTTAATTATAATTAATTAAATAATAATTCAAAAGTCTTAAATTAATTCTCAAGTCATTTTATACTTAATGAGAAAACACATTTATTTCAGAATGCGACCCATTTTTCTAATGCGACCCATTTTTCTAACTTTATCATTTCTATTCATTTTGTTCTACATGCAATTCATTTCTAATTTCAACGAGTTAGGGAAGAGAATGATTGGACATAAGTAATTATGGCTCAAATAATTTAGAATTAAGTTTCAGCTTTTTGTCTATTAATTATAAATTTATTTAGTCAAGAAATCATTTCACTATAGTATCATGATTGAGTTCTCCCTAATTATATACTATTACGAAAGCTACTTAATCAATGCTTATCCAATGACCTTGTTATTAGTATGTTACCGTCATAGGATATTCTTAATCTCTTTAGGATAAAATTGTTCTCCTAATATGATCCTATTTTATCTTATGATAACTATTAAATATTAAATCTTCATTCATGAGAAGTCAATTACTAATAGATAATATTTAAGTCATTTATCACAAAGGCAAATGACTTCTGGCTACATTTTTTTCGTCTATCATGTAATGCCGATGAAAGAATATTATTTATCCATTAGTTGGGTTATGAGTTCCACTATTGTGAATATGCTACATACCGCAGAAATTATATACCTAACGCACCAACTTTTGGTTCTTTATCTATTTGAACTCAAGCTTTTACTTACATAAGTTATGTCATAATATGAATGTCACAAGTGAATAAATCCATAAACGGATTTAGGATCTATTCTATTGAGGTTTTGTCTAATGTATTGTCAGTCTATCACTCACATCTATGTCTCTATCTTCTGGGAGTCTTCGCTCTGATACTTAGGATAAAGTATCTCTCTAATTGGACTTAATAAACAACACATTAGCTGATACATGTACGAAAGGGGTGAAATTTATTAAATTCCATTCACTAACGTTGCTATTTTTCAAGTTTGGGAAATTATAGACTTATGACGACTTTTTGGATGGGTTCTACACATTTTTAGGTTGATATGTGTTCATGATGTTTGAAGATTTATCTTTTAGCTTCGAAATTCACTTTGAATCACTCCGTTTCGAGTTTGGGAGCTCAAATTATGACCATTTTAGTGAAGACTACGTGAGCATAATTTTTGGACGAGATTATCACGGAAATTATGAGCTTCGGGCTTTTAATTCAAGTTTAATTCATATTAGATTCAATTTTTAATCGAACAATAACAACACCACCAGTAGCAGCAACCACAAAAACAAAAACAACAACAAAAAATAGTAGTATTCAGCTCCTTAAATGTCGGAACTTATGCCATCCAGATTGAGGCTTAGACCATCTAACAGCCAAGGTGTTAGGTGATTCTACACCAGTTTGAGCCTCAAAATTCACCTAACTTCATCCTAATTTTGTAGAAACACAACAGCTGGATAAACAATGTGAGCAGACTGGACATCCTTGTTCTGCCATGTAAAAAAGTTCCTATAGAACCAAATAAACCACATCAAAACAAGCAAGCACTCTCTCTTAGACTTGTCTTGCACATTCAAACAAACTTCAAGCTCTATACAAGAAGAAGTGGGGACTTGCAAGTCCGCCAACTACCAAACTTCTCTATCTTTATAGCAGTCAAACAACGCATACTCAATACTCTCCACCAAACCACATTTAGAACAATATGGCAAAATGTTCAAACCCTTAGCCAATAATTGTTCTCTACATAGAACAAATTGTATCATGCAACGCCAAGTCCCAGACCTTTGAGGTATAAAGTTATTCCAAATCTGCATCTACAACCCTCTATCAAATGTTGATGAACATTCGAGTAATCCTATAACACTACTCTATAACTTATCTTGACACTATACTTTCTATTAACGCTATAGTGGCTGGTCATGCAATCAGATGTCTTGTATAGATTAACAGGGTATTTCATAATCTTAGCCATATAATATGGTGTAAGGATTTCATTGATAAGATCTTCATCCCAAGAAATTCCACTACTATTGAAAAAATCTTGAACTTTCAAGTGCTCCATGCCAGGTAGCGGGCTTGTTAAGGATCTGTTAAAGTTGTTAAGGGTTGTTATACCAGCTAACAGTACGTTGTTGAGCAAAGTCTAATTTGTTAGCTATCTTGTATTCTATATAATACAATTTCCATGTACAGAGAAAGTTAAGAAATCAATTCATAAGTAGAGAAATTATTTTTCCAATTCTGTTAGTGTTTAGTTACCCGTTTTCTTTCATGGTATCAGTCGCCTAGGTGATCCTTGACGATGACCACCTTGCATTCCAATGGTTCCGCCAATGTCGAGACTCGTGGCCCTTCCTTTTCCGGTGATCGGCTAGTTAATTCCTTTCCAAGACATGATGTTGTCAAGCTTGATGCCAACACATTTTTCAATGGCAGAAACAGATTCGGCTCATTGTTGCCGGATATGATCTAGTTACTTTTATAGACGGATCACTCACTTTTTCAGCATGGTTCGTTCTTGTGTCTGACGAAAATATTGTGCCAAATTCGGATGCTTCTATTTTTAATCAACAAAACAATCTTCTCACATCTTGGCTCCTGTCTACAATCAGCCCTACTTACCTCTCTTCTTTCACCGATGTACAAACGGCGTCTGATGTCTGGAGGACGGCGAGCTCTCTCTTCGTGGCGGACACTGGTGCGAAGCAGTCTCGATACAATATGAGCTCCACTCTCTCCGCAAAGGAAATCCTTCTATTATTGAGTTTGTTGCTAAAATAAAAGGTCTCTGTGCCCTCTTGCATGCCTCCGGATCTCCTGTTCCTGAGGCTGAACGGACGGAGATTCTTCTAGCGGACCTTTCGTCTAAATTTGAAGCTGTTGTATCTACGGTGACACTGTCCCGACTCTTTTGTCGCTGCAATGCGTTATAGATGCTCTTCTTAAGTGTGAACGAAGGCAACAACGGGAGGTACAAGAGGTGGTTCTTACGGTGAATCTTGTTGAAAAGTCACCAGCACCATCGGCGATGGACTCTTCTCGTGGTGGCCGATCTGTTACACGTGGTCGTGGGAGAAGTTTTGGCCGCGCCTCCAATGCCAAATCTATGCTCGTTATGGTCATGTTGCTCAACGGTGTTATTACCGTTATCACCGTGATGATGGGGCACCGGTGGTGGCACTACCTGGAGGTTCGGGTGATGATTTTTTTGCTCTATCAAATTTTGCGCAAAACTCACCTTGCTTTGAGAGAGCAGAAAACCCATCTAGACGAATGGGATTTTTTCCCCTTCAAATTATCAAAGTTTCGATCAAAATTATGGCTATAGTGGTCAAAATTATATGTAACACCCTGGTTTAGGGGCTAGGAAATTTGGGTATAATTCAAGTGTTGGAGGGTTTTTGGGGTGTTTTGGATGTGTTTTAGAGTTTTAAGAACGCTCGGAGTAAACGGGAAGACTTTGGAAAATTTTGGATTTTTAGTGGAAAAAGGAATCGGGCCAAGGGAGGCCTTAAGAATAATTTTCGGTAATTTATGGCACAAGAATGGCACTCGCAAAGTGGCTTCATGCTGCCGCTTAAGAAATTTGGAAGTAGCGCCATTGAGGCTTGGGTTCGAGTCAAGCGGCAACAAAGGTGGTTTTAATATTTTTGGGTTATGGCGCTATAGGGATGGAAGCCTTAAAAAGGAGTTAGGCGTGTTTTGACACAAAGTACTCGTTGGTCAAGTGGCTAGCGTCGCCACTTAGAAACCTTTGGAGGAAGAGAGAGCGGGTTCGAAATTTGGAGCAGCAGTTTAGGCGTTTTATATTTTGCTTGTGATGGGTTGAGGTAGGAAGGGTTTAAAATAAATGTCGTGGCTTTATGGCATAAAATCAAAGTGGTCGAATGGCACTGGGCGCCGCTATCATTGGTTTTCCCAGTCCCGTGCTCGAACCTTGGAGGCTACGGAGGAGGGTTTCTTTCCTTTTCTGTGATTGGCGTGAAGGTGGACGACACATGGGAGAGCTAAGGTTGTTTAGTCCTTTTAGAATTCAATTTGGAAGGTAAAGTGATAAGGGTTGGGTTATTTTAATTATTTTAGATAGTGGTAGGATAATTGTAGAATTATTTTATTTAATGTAAGTAGGAGATAATGGTTGCTACTGGATTATTATGGGATTAAATCATTGTAGTTGGCAGAGGAAAAATAGCCTTGCGATTAATACAAATTATTTTGAATTAATTCTAGTTTGTGGCTGAATTCTATAAATAGGGGTGTGCTCATCCCTTAATCGAATTTTAGCCCCATTTCTTTTATGCCAAATTATTTCTAATTCTTCCCTTAGCCTCTTGCCGAAACCAAGTCAAGGAACACTTCCTCTTTTGCTTTTATTTTGTGGAAGCCAAAGCCGAAAGTTGGTGCATCTATTTTCTCTCTTCCTTTATACTTTTTCTTAGAAACTCGCTTAGGGCGAATTTCCTTTTCTTCATAAAACAATTCTTTTGTTGCAACTCTTCAAGGCCTATTGAAACTCCCTATTAGTCATTTTGGTGTAGTTAAGACGAATCAAGGCAGGAGCATCTCCAATCGGTTTTAGAGAAAGGGCTCCGAGATTTGGAAGCAAGCAAGCAAAGACTTTACCCTTGAGTATTCGGTTGGTAAGTGATCCATTGGAATTGAACTTAGGCCATTGTTTATGTTTTGTGTTGACCGAGTGGTGGCTATGATCTTTTAGGGCCAAATCGTGAAGTAAAGGGAGCCTTGGGATCTCGATATTTGATAAGGATGTTATTAGGTGATCTAAATTCAATAATAGTAGATTATGACTTTGTTGATTAATCGTGTGGTTTTGATTAAGTATCGTCGATGGATGCGAGTGCCGAGGCCAAGAGGAGAAAGGAAAGCTCCCATTCAAGTTCAAAAAGAGATCGGTTTCTGCATGACGAGATTGGCCACCGGGGTGTGGGCGTGCAACAGAAAACGATAGGCAGATAACGGTAGTCTCGCTAAACGATAGCGTCGGGATCGAGGGTTTAGAGCTTCAGGTTATAAGGTGTGTAGTTAGACCATTGTTTCCGGGATTTGTATGATCTCTGTTGTGCTATATGTTTACTAATGAATGCAGTGCCATATGTGTAATGGATACCCTAAAAGGGGTATGATGACGACCAGGTTAGTAGCAAATTGGCTAATATGTGATAATTGATTTTAACTATGTGAGCATGCCTATATTTGTGAATATCATGTACATGCATCATCTCAGCATCATATTATGTTACATGTGCATGGGTGGGTTTTGAAAGAAGGTGCAGGTGTACTTGATGCGTGGTTGATGTCGACTTTGTGCTACATCGTGGATTGGCCTTGGACCGAGGTCGCGTTGTGGATCTTTGCGATTTAGTTCGCGTGGTTACCTTGATTGATATCGGCTTTATGCCATATCGTGGCTTGATGGATTCTTTGTGTGCTCCATCGTGGTTTGATGTTAGCTATCGCTACATCGTGGATGGCATTGGTTGCCTTTTGGAGATAAAAGGAGAGGGTGACTCGATAGTCCCCGGTGTGTGGTAAATTTGGTTAAGGGGTGTGTAGCGGATGGACCTTAGGATTGGGTTGGGTTTCATGATTGCATTGTTCCGTTATGAATTGATATGGAAATGGGCCAAGCCCAATATGAAATATGAATAGGTATGTTTTGAGAACATACGGAAATGGGCTAAGCCCGATGTCGATGGATTAATGAGAAAGGGCCTAGCCCATGACTTGAATGTGGATTGAATGTGGGCCAAGCCAGTTGTGGTAATATCTAAATGATTATATTTATATGTTGCATTTGATAATTGGGTTGATTTGTGGCTAGCATGTGGGTGGATATCAGTGGTTTAATTACACACTGAGTCATTATGACTCACCCAATTATTTATCCAACATCGCAGGTGACTTGTTGATCGGACCGGGTCGGAGAGGATGCAAGGTGGCCCATGCGAATGAGATTAATTTAATTATTTTTAAGTAATTTTAATACTAAGTGTTTTGTTTAATATTGGTTGTAATAAGGGCCACTTTTGTTTAAAGTACTCTTTTATGGATGATGAATTTATATCGTACTTAGAAATATTTTTACAAATGATTTATCTTTTAATAAATTGTAATAAAGTTTTAATTCACATATTTTATAACGAGCTTAAATTACTAAGTAATTTTTAATGGACACACTTTCCAAAAGTTAATAAAATTTTCAAGTTTTATTCTAAAGACAAAGATTTTCAACCGTCATTCCGCAGTGACATAACCAGATCCGGTCAGGACTTGTGGGCCGGGTTTGGGGATGTTACATTATAGCAACTGAAATTGTATCCCAACTGGCCCCCGTTACGTCGGTCAAAATAGTGGCTATAGTGGTCAAAATTTTGGTGCTCCATTTGGTCATACAATTGCTTCAAATGGTCAACATCAGCAGGTTTCCTTGTGCGCCACAACTGGCCCCCACACTCAAGCTTTTGGGTTTCAAGATGGGCTACACGCACAAGCTAATTTTGGGAGTCCTTATGCACGTGTTTTTAATGGACCAAAAAGGGTGGATTTTCATGAGCAAAATGCTATCATTTGGTAATGACGTGTCAATCCTATTCAGCCCATTAATAATTGTGTCCAAATAGAAACTCAATTGGGCCGTGGCCAACTGGTTGAACAGTTTCATGGAGAAGGTGCTTTCAACCCGCAATTTCCATGGAAAACTAAACCTCGTGCTCGTGTGTATTCTAGGTCAGACCCATGTATTGATCTTCCTCGACTTGGTGATTTGCATGCGTCGACTATTCGGACTCTCCTGGCTCACATATCAACACGACTCAGGTCGGGTCTACTGGTGGAAGCACAGATTTGTATATACCCATGCCGATTGAATCTGCGTCATGGTACCCTAACTCGGGTGCTAGCAATCATGTTTGCCGCGAGACGTCGGCTCTGAATGACATCACATCGTATCTAGGTACGTCCTCTCTCTTAATGGGTGATAGAACTCCAACTCAAATATTTTCTATTGGTAATGGTATTTTACAAACACGTTCTAAGTTACTTCGGTTGTCTGATGTTTTATATGTGCCGAAAATATGGAAAAACTTATTATCTGTGTCCCAATTTGCCACTGATAATAATGTGTATTTTGAGTTTCACCCGATATACTATGTAATTAAGAACATCATGACCCGGGAGACTCTGCTGATGGGCCACATTCGTGATGGGTTGTACCGATTCTCTCTGCCAGCTGTCTCTCAACAGTGTGTTCTAGCCCCCGTTGCTGCGTCCGCTGATCTTCAAAATAAGTCGAATAAAGGTGATACATTTTCATTGTGGCACAAACGTCTTGGCCACCCATCTGCTATTGTTGTTAAAACTGTTTTAAAAAAATGTAATATTGTATCACAAACAAATTGCCTTGAGAATATATGTACGGTATGTCAAAAAGGAAAGTTGCATAAGTTGCCATTTTCACAGTCCACTATTGAACATAGTAATCCATTTGACTTGGTTGTGTCTGATCTTTAGAGACCTGCCTCTGTTGCTTGTGGAAATAATTGGTACTATATAGAGTTTGTTGATGTGTGCCCTCGATTCACATGGGTTTATTTACTTCGTCAAAAATCTCAGGTAGTGAAATATTTTGTTCACTTTTAACAACTTGTTAAGACCCAATTTGGAAAGACTATTAAACAATTTCAAAGTGATTGGGGCGGAGAGTTTCGGGCGTTCACCTCTATTTTGGCTTCTCAAGGTATCATTCATCGACTGTCGTGTCGCATACTTTAGAACAAAACGGGATAGATGAGCGCAAACATCGTCACATTGTTGACATAGGCATCACTCTTCTAGCTCAAGCTGGTCTCTCTATAGACTACTAGGGACATGCATTCTGACTGTGCCGTTCATCTCATCAATAGGCTTCCTACGTCTGTTCTGAAAGGAAAAACTCTGTATCAGGCTCTCTATGGAACTGAAGCCACCTATGATCATCTCAGGGTTTTTGGGTGTTGCTGTTTTCCATGTCTACGTCTTTTTCAGACAAATAAGTTGAATTTTCGATCTCAACCATCTATTTTTTTGGGCTATAGTCCTCAACACAAGGGATATCAGTGCCTTTTGCCTAATGGTAAGGTTATTATCTCCCGACATGTAGTTTTTGATGAAAATAAGTTTCTAAACTCTGAACCTGCTGAAAAGAGAACTATTGTTGATCACACACAACCGGTTTTGACCTATGTTCCGCTCATACGGACCTGTCCTGTGGCATCGTCCTTCACCTCTTGTTTCATGTTCTCCACACGATCAATCTTCGTCAGGAGTTCCGATGGTTGAAGCTCAACTTGAAATTGGATCGATCGCGAGTCAACGACAAATGAGAGTGGTAAATTTGAAAATTATCCGACTCACTGAGGTCTCTCCTAGTATTCAAGCACCAGTAATGCCTGTATCTAATAATCATCCGATAGTAACTCGTTCGAAGGCTGGTATATTCAAACCCAAAGCTTTGACTGATGAAGTAGTGGAACCTCTCACAATTGAAGAGGTGTTTTCTCATTCAGAATGGCGTGATGCTGCTCAAGCTTTGTACGACGCTCTAATTCGGAATGCTACATGGGATCTTGTCCCGCTACCATCAACTCGTAAAGTTATTTTGTGTAAATAGATTTTCAAACTCAAGCAGAATCTGGATGGTTCGACTACTCGATGTAAGGCTCGATTGGTTGCAAAAGGCTGCTCTCAGATTCTTGGGTATGATTTTAAGGAAACGTTTAGTCCAATGGTGAAACCTGCTACTATCTGAGTTATTATTTCTATTGCTGTTTCGAGAGGGTGACAGCTTCGCCAAGTTGATGTCAATAATGCAAAGAGTGTTCATACACCGATGATTAGCTCATCTACTCTATCAAAAAATGAAGTGCTTAAATGACCCAACGGAGTACAGGAGTCTTGCTGGGGCACTTCAGTATGTTATTCTTACTCGACCCGATATTGCATATGCCGTAAATCGAATTTGTCAATTCATGCACAATCCTACTACTGTTTATATGGTCGCACTAAAACGTATTCTGCAATTTCTGTGTGGTACTCTTGACTTTGGGATCATTTTTCGTCCGTTAGCTCGTCTTTCTTTGGTCTATTACGCCGATGCCAACTGGGGTTTGGATTTTGACGATAGGCGGTCAACCTCTAGCTATTGTGTTTATTTGGGTCATACTCCTATTTTTTGGTGTTCTAAAATGCAGTAAATAGTTTCGCGTTCTACAACTGAAGCAGAGTATAAAAGTCTTGCGGCAGTTACCAGTGAAGTTACTTGGTTGTTGTCTTTGTTTCAAGAGTTACACATTCAGTCTGCTGATAAACCTACTGTGTGGTGTGATAATTCTGGTGCCGTTGCGGTTGTAGCTAACCCTGTTTTACACTCAAAGTTTAAGCATGTTGAGCTGGATTTATTTTTTGTGCGCAAGAAAGTTGCGGATGGGTCCATTTTCGTAGGAGAAGTTCTCACGTGTGATCAAGTGGCTGATATTTTCATCGAGTCACTGTCAATGACCTCTTTTGCTCGGTTTAGAAATTGTCTTCGGTCTTACCCGTAGGAAAGATGGATGAATGTTAAGGATCTGTTAAAGTTGTTAAGGGTTGTTATACCAGCTAACAGTACGCTGTTGAGCAAAGGCTAGCTTGTTAGCTATCTTGTATTCTATATAATACAGTTTCCATGTACAGAGAAAGTTAAGAAATCAATTCATAAGTAGAGAAATTATTTTTTCAATTTTGTTAGTGTTTAGTTACCCATTTTCTTTCAGGGCTCAACTCAAAAAAAGAAGAAGTATAATCATTACATATCCATGGGTCATTAAAAACTTCAACAGAAGTGTCATCCCCTACCCTCTAACGTATACCCCTAGAAATAAGACACTTAGCCGCATAAATACTCATTCAAACATAAGACGGTCTACCACCCTTTGTATCTTTAAGAAAAATGCAATTATGAAAATATTTGGCTTGGAAGCACCGACTAGAAAGAGTATCCGGATTTGTAACTAAGCGTGACACCTTGCCAAGTAGAGGAAGGTTTAAATGGTGGAGTTGAACATAATCCCAAAGTCATGGAAATTAATGGCTTGCCCCGAAACTTTCACTTCAAAATATCTTAACATTGCGAGCCTCCACCTCCTTCGCTCGAAAAAATAGAAAACTATCTTCTGTGAAGAACATATGAGATATACTAAGACCACCTCGACAAACTGAAAGACCATGGATATCAACCCTTGCTTTGGCCCTACAAAGGAGATAACTAAGCTCCTTCATATACAAGATGTAAAGGTAAGGTGACAAAGGGCCTCCTTGGCGCAACTCTACTCGAAACAACTAGTCCAACATTATTACCATTGAACAAACCCGAGTATTATGAGGTTGCGACACAAAGCATAATCCATTTCACCCATGTAGCACGAAAACCCAATTTAAACATAATGAATTTTAAAAATCTTCAGTCAACCCTGTCGTAGGCTCTTACTGATATCAATTTTAAGAGCTACCTCTCTCGTCTTACCATTGCTCTTGTTCTTCATATAATGAATAAGTTCAAAAGCCACTATAACATTATTCATGATCAGCTAACCAGGAATAAAGACAAATTGCATTTAAAATTTAAGTACTTTGGCTACAATTTTATAGAGAACATTGCAAAGAGCAATAAGACGTAAATCAACCATACAACTTGGTTTATCTTTTTTAGGAATCAAAACCATCATTAAGAGAATTAGGAAACATAGTTATGAAGCCAAGTACAACATTGAGTAAAAATACCATCTCTGAAAATCGACCAGCACTGCTGAAAGAAAGTCGAATTCATACTGTCAGGACCCGATGTGTAACGCCCTGAATTTTTGGGCCTATGCATTTAATGGGTGAATAAGTGTAATGAGTTAATTTAAGTGATAGGGGTCCAAATTGGGCTCAGGGTTAGGCAAAGGCTTTGGTTAAATTATTAGATTGGGCATTATAGAGTTAAAAGGTGGTAATTATGTTTAAAATGCCAACATGGGCTTATGGCCCAACAATAAGTGGCACTGTAAGGGAATTAGAAGTGACACCACACACAAAGGATTTAGGGGCCCAAAATTTAAGTTTAATGAAGCCCAAATCTTTTAATTTAAGTGAGTTAAATTTCGGCAATAAGGTTTAATGAGGTGGACGGCTACAAGGTTTGAAAATAGGAGATATTATGTGGATTTTATAAGTGATAATATCATAGATAAAAAGGAGAAAAGTTAGGAGCTTATCTTCAAAAGGAAGTGTTGGCCAAAAATCCACCACCTAAAGGAGTGTAAAATTCGGCTACTGCATGGCAAAGAGGGTGCCGAATTTCCCCTCTCTTTTAGCTTGAATTTAAGGCGTTTTCGGTTTTTAGCGAGAGGTGCTTGAAATATCTATAAATAAGAGGGCTAGCTCCTTGATTCTATTAATCGAAAACCCTAAATTCCTCTTCCATTGTGCCAAATTTCTCTAGCTTCTCCCTCTCCAATTTCTTTTCTCAAATTTCTTCAAAAGCCGAAACTCTTCTCCATTTTTTCCTCCTTGTGCTGATTTCTCTAAAAAGCCGAAGCATCTATAGTCTTTCTTTTATTCATCTTATTTGAGAATTAGTTCTATACTTCGGCATTTAAATCTTCCATTGACATTGCGAATCCTCTTCTTAGTGCTAATGAATCTCCTATGCTAAGGTAAGTGGCGATTTTGAGTTTCAATATTTCTCCGACTTTTCAAAGTCTCTAGTCGAATAGCTATTCAAGTGACTAATCAAAGGTTTTCTTATTTTTCGGTATTTTGGGATCGAAGAGAGTCCAACGCTTAGATCTTTAAAGTCAAGGATTCAAGAACCTTTGAGTCGTGATTATTTTGGGATTCCAAGGTAAGAGATCTATTAGTTTAAACGTGTGATTTGGGACTTATTTAACCTTGGCCGATTGTTGAAGGGGCTAAATCTTTGTGTATTTTCTGGCTTTTGAGCAAGACTATAGATTGAGGATAATAGATCCGAATAGCAAGGACATCCACTAAGAATATTGGATTTCATAATATCAAGTGTGTAATTCTCCACACCATCTAGATCTGTTTGATTAATATATGATTATAAGTCTTATATGTTTTGATATATGCCGAAATCCCGGCATGATGACGGAAACCCAAAGAGGGTAAAGGCAAATCACCAGGTTAGTGAATATCTTGATTAAATGATATAAGAATATTGATTTTATGTGATTGCATGGGTTGGGTTTGATGAAAGGAGGAAGTTATATGTTGTAGCGATTTTACCGTGATCTGTTGTAGCGGCTTTCGCCGTGATCTATTGTAGTGGCTACGGCCATGATCTGATGATGAGCAGCACGACTGCCATCAAGGCGTGTAGCGGTGTGGGTTGATTGTAGAAATCCCCAACGGTGTGAAAGGCTGGTACGGGGGCGTGTAGCGGATGGAAACCTAGGATTTGGGTTGGGCTTTGCATAATTTTTGTTATGTATATTAATTTTTTTTTGATATATTTTATGGGGCTAAAACCCAAATCTAATGGTGCCCGAAGGTTGCACACTGAGTCTCGCGACTCACCCTTTTAATTTAACAATTTTAGGTGACACCTAGTGCATAGGACCGGGCTGGAAAGGAACGCGAGGTGGCCATGCAAAATAGCAATTGGATTCAGCTAAAAGACTTTAGTTTGTTATTTTTATATTTTGCGGATTTTTAAAAATGGTTGTAATAAGGCCACTAGACTATTATTTTTGTTTTGGGTTTTATGTTGGGATTTTAAGTTTTATGTTTCCAATTGGCTCTGTTTGTTTGGTGGAAAATGTTTTCCAGAAAATATTTTCTGGATTTTCCGGTGTTTGGTTGATGGAAAATGTTTTCCTCAAGGAAAACATTTTACAAACACGCGTAAAATGTCTTCTTTCTTCCTGTAAAACGTCTTACCAAATTTTTTTCGGTAAGACATTTTCCAAGCTTACCCTTCATCCAGGTACGTTTTCTTCCTCCTTTCCTCCCTTCTTCATTCCTTCTCCTTCTTCTTTCTTTCTCAGCCAACAAATCTATTTCTCTCTTTCTCAGACTTTTTCGGCTTCCTTCTCCTTCCTTCTCTCTATTTCTTGGAATCTCTCCTTTTGGCTTGAAATCTTTGGAAAATTCGGTATGTCATTTATTCTCTCAATTTTCTTTTTAATTATTTTTATGAAATTAAGTATCATTATCGTCTTCTTTGCAAAGGCCTTTTCATTGTCCAAAAGAAAAAAGAAAAGCAACTTTATTTCTGACTTTTGATTAGATTTTTTTGTTGGGTTTTGGTTTTCTTGTTTGCCTTAAATTTGAAGAGCTCTAAAAGCTAAATATTTCAACTTTTTTTGTTGGGGTATTGAAAATTAATAATTTAAAAGCTTTTTTTTCGTAAGCAAGAAGATTATGCAATCGATTTGTTCATCTTTAAAGCTTTACTTGAACTATTGTTTTCTTTTTACTTTAGTCATCTATGGTAGAGTTGCAAGAATTTTGCTTCTTTTGGCTTGAAATTCTCTTCTTTGTAATTTTTTTGTTTAAATTTGGTTGTGTTTATTTTTATTTTTTGCTTAAAATAGTCTTAGATTGAACTAATTCAAGTTCTCTGCACGTTTGGGGTTGTTCTATATCTTCACAAGAAAGGTAATTTCCTAATTTGTTTCACAAATCCCATAATTTTTTATCATAATTTAAGTTCAAAATTAGTATCTCATTTGCGGTGTTTGATCATTTAATTACTTGTGTTCTTTGCTTATATATAGTTAGGGATATATATATTAAATGGGGACTGATGCTATTGAAGCAGGGGATACTCCAATTGACTCCTATCCTAGTTCCTTTAAGGTACCATTTTCAAGTTCGCTTCACTTTTTTTCTGTTCTAACTTGGAATATACTGTATATTTTGATCGTTATCGGGAATAATTACATGCATTTGTTTGTTTTGTTTTTTGCTTATATGTTAAGGATCATATCATCATACCAGGAATAATTACTCTTTTAGCCGAATCCCTGCCTTCTGACTCAAATGATGAATCAAAAATGCCACTTGTTATTCGGGGTAATCGAAATAGGTGCTCCATTCCTGGCATTCTTTACAATACTCATACAATGGAAGGTTTTCATGCTTTGGATAAATAAGGATTTCTCAAGGCAGAAACGATGAAGGTAAAATAGTTTGAATTGTTTACTATAAGTGTTATGCAATTGTTTAATTTGATTGAAATCTTATTTGACAAATTTATGTTTTGACTCAATTATTCTTATTAGATTTAGGAGGATATTCATAGTGGAAAAAGTGTAGAGGATTGTGCAAGATTATCAAGGGTCCTTCTTATCTCATTTGCAGACCTCAAAAATGGAACTTTCATTATTGGTTTGCTTTCCCCGCTCTTGCACTTGATCCTCCCGCTAACTTGGTAGATTTGAGGCCGCTTCTCAATGGTTCACTTTGGAAGAGGTACTTTGAATGTGATTAACACTTGTGAATTTATGGGTTCTTGTATCTTTCTCGATTGCTTAAAAGGCTTTTATTTGGTACCTTTTTTTACATGCAGCAGAGTCATGTCGTGACATGTAATGAATGGCGGAATTCAAGTGTGACTTTGGTAACCTGTCTCTTGTTGCTAGTTTGCATTGAATTTCAAATGTGATTATGTTCATTTTTCTTTATCCATAATTTTATGCCATTCATAGCTTTGGCTTTATGAGTCTACTACAGGATGTTCCATTCTTTTGGTTAGTATTGGTTACGATTCACATCTTTGCCGTCAGCATCTTAAGGATTTGGAATCTTGTCAACGTGATGGTCAAAAGGTCCATCTACCTTTCTCTTAATGAATTTGAGAAGTAGTTTATGATTGCAAAGGAGACTTTTCAATGAAAATTCCATATGATAGATGATTTTGATAGGCTAAAAGTGCAAAATCTTGGACATCTTTTCTCAAAGTTTTGACATGTGTTATTGGCGGTTGCTATTTGCATTTTATGACCCATGCCATCTTCCAAACAATCTGGTGGCATTTATCTTATTATGTGTTTCTTAGGAAGTGAAGGTATTGTTATGGCCATTCCTATGCACAGGCATCCAAGATCCGACCAAAAAAGAAAAGTGTGCTTGAAGATTGTAAACGACTCAATGATTTGATTGATTCTCATGACGTAATTTTCTTGTTGACTGATACTAGAGAGAGTCGATGGCTCCCTACTCTTCTCTGTGCCAATAGTAACAAGGTTCATCTCCTTAATTCATATGTCAATTGCTTTGATGTTTGGAGTTTGTTGTGGCATCATGGATTAGGATTTGTGAAGATCTGTTACTGGATTTGATTCATTTGATGATGGAAGAAAGAGTTTATTTGCATTGTAATACTTTTAGTTAAAACTGATATGAGAATGTCATTGCTCTGTGCTGACAAATGGCATTTCATTGCTCTGTGCTGACAAATGGCATTCTTACCTGCCATGTTTGCTTGGCCTTGTTAATGTGTCCCTGTATTCTTATCAAATGTGTAATGGGGACACATGTCGTTGTATCTACAAGAATGATTATCAATTGTCTCTTAACTATGGGCTAAAGTGCGTAAAATAGTTAATTCTATCAAGTAATCTATTTTCATTCTATTTTAGTTTCTGTCTTGCCTTTTGTTTATGTTTCCTTCCTCGTTTTTACCCATTCTGAACCTTTTTTCCTAAAACAAATTAAGGTTTCTTTGAGCAGCTAGACAGAGATGGTGTTGATAAGCTAGAACTAGGCTTCGCTTGCCACACTTTGAAGGTATATGGTTTATCGCAGATGACTTATGGAGGTTGGTAAGCTAGTTACATATGGATGTAACTATACTAATGGATTATGGTGTCACTTAAAAATGTCAGATTTACCATGTCATTTTTACTATGGTTCTTCTGTAATTGATCTTTAATATTGTGCTGCCTTTTCAGTCCTAGCTGATTTGCAATAGCAGGTGTGTTCTTCAAGGTCTTTAAGCTTTGATGATTACCTTGTTAGCATTGAGGATTGGGGTTTTTATTATCATTTGTTGATTACCGCTATATGTTGAGGTCTAATCACTTAATTTGAATGAGATTGTTCTCGTGTTTTGCTAACAGTGTAGATATAAACAATCTTTAAACATATTGGATTTTGCTCAAAGAGTATTGATTCTCGAAGATTTGAAGAGAAAGAATGGTGACAAGTGAAATTGGAATTAACCAAAGATTAGTAAGCGAGCTCAAGATCCATGGCTTCGCTCTCCGAGATTGGAGGAGAAGTTCTTTTCCATGTATGAAGATTTTATAAAATGCATAGTTTGAAATAGGAATATTAGTTGAAGCAAATGTACAAGAAGCTTTAACTTTGCAATTTGTCATCTTGCAACTTATATAAGCAACAAAAGTTGTTTTTCTTTCTTGCTATAAAATGGTTGAACTAATTAAAATTCACCAAAATGGGTAGCATCAAAAGCATGTTTCAATGTATCTCGCTCGTGTAATCGATCCTTAAATTCACTTCTAATGGATGATCAAATATTTGCCAAAATAAAGGGTTAATTAATAAAATTTATTAATATGTATATAAAATTTATTAATAAATGTAAAACAACTTTTTGAAAAATATTTTGAAATCGCCAAACAACAGAAAATATTTTACACTGATTTATCCAAACACCAGAAAATATTTTCAATAAATCATTTTACAGAAAAGTAAATCATTTTCCAGAAATCATTTTCTGGAAAATATTTTACTGGCAAACAAACGGAGCCTAAGTTAAGACATGTACGAAATTTCAGTTTTTATTTAAAATCCACCAAGATAATTTATAACTTAATATTTTACACTTTAATGAATTCTTAAGCTTTCGGAATAAAAGTTTAAACCTAGTAATTATTTTCCAATATGCGACATGTTTTGTAAAATCCCTTAAGTGACATACCGGATCCGATTGTAGCGTTTGGGCCGGGTTTAGGGTGTTACAAATTGGTATCAGAGCCTGGTTCAAAACTCAACTCTAGGGTTTTTGGGCTCAAAACGTTTTCTAAAAATGGGTTTTTAAAACATGTATATTTATAAATAATACAGGATGGTTTTCTCGGCATGGCACCTGCGTCTCTACCAAGTCCGCCTGTAAGTACTCTAAAACCATTGTGTGAAATATATGTGGGTTTAATGGGCTATTGGGACGTAGATTAATTAGATTAGAACTTGATGGACTCTAGGCCTAGCTTAAAACACTTCTTAAATTTCTTAAGCCTTAGTTCCACTAAACAAACCCGTGAATGAGCCGCAAGACTAGGGTGTGGTAACAGGCATACACATGTCTAGGATTGGATCTGGAAGAGCCTGGTATTTAGCAGCCCTAATGATTCACCTCCTCACTGAATCCTACCAGTGCGTAGTGACTGCTCACCTTAGCCGAGTTAGGGTGTGGCAATAGACATACGCATGTCTAGGAGTAGATTCAGGGAGAGCTTGGTATTTAAGCAGTCCTGGTGACTCACCTCCTCTTCAATAGAATCTTACCTGGTGTGTAGTGACTATTCATCCTAGCTACAAGGAGTTGTTGATGGGCTAAGCCTTATAATTAAAACCCGAAAGGGACCAGCCATCCTATTTATTTTTTTTTAAAAAAATCCCCAAGTTTTGTAAAATTTTCAAAAATACATTTGAGTTATAAAAAATTTCCAATCAACCATGTTTTGAAAACTTTACCCGAAAGACCTCATGTTTACAAAAGTAACCCGGACTATGAAACTAGATTTCCCCAAAGTACCACTGTTTAAAAAAAAAAAACAACAACATCGAAATATCCCTAGTTTAAAAAATTACCAAACTACCCTTGTTTTGCAAAATAACCAAAATACCCCTGGGTTGTAAAATTACCAAATTACCCCTGATTTGAAAAATTACTAAATTACTCAGATTTCAAAATTACTAAAATACCCTCAAATTTCAAAATTATCGAAATACCCCTGAACTTTAAAATTACCGAAATACCCCCAGATTGCAAAATTACTAAAATACCCTTATTTTACGAGATCACCAAGAAACCCTATTTTGAAAAATTATGAAAATACCCCTGTAGGATAAAATTACGAAAATACCCCTAGGTAGTGAAACGACGAAAATACCCTTAGGTGATGAACGTAAGTTTGTGAATGCCTCTGTATGCTGATTTTGAATGTATGAGATTCTTTGAATTAAGGTAGTAGACTTGAGACCGAATCGGTAGATAGAATCCGAAATCGAAAGAACCACTATCAACCTGCTTTTTCATTAAATTGTTCGTGGATAATCAGTGGAAAGAGTAATAACTCATAAAATTTCTAATTAGATAAACACGAGTCGGAAGAATGAGCACAAGGGGTCGAGGACGTCCGTCGCGTGGTCGTGGTAGGGGTAGGATGACCGTGTCAGAGCCAGTAGGGTTTGGCCACGGGTCAAAAAATGAGATGTCGGAATTGCCACGGTAGGAGGGAGAATTTTAGGATCGACAGGCGAGAGGATGTGGTGTCTCAGACGGTGCTAAGGGTGTTAGAGAGAGTGGTGAGGTGGTTTGGGCACAAGAGCCCAAAATCGATCTGGAGAGACTTAGAAACAACAAGGTAAGTATTTAGGAGTCTCGGTATAGCCCCAAGTTCCGCTGAATATTGGTTGGAGGCAGTGGAACGTATAATGGATGACCTAGACTTCACGGCGGAGGAGAAGTTGAAAGGGGTCGTGTCTCTCTTTCGAGACGAGGCCTATCAGTGGTGGCTCACGGTAAAAGAAGGTACTGCCGCAGACCTGATTGACTGGGATTTCTTTAAGGAGTCATTCCAGGGAAAGTATGTTAGGGCCAGCTATATGGATGCACAAAGGAAGGCATTCTTGAACCTGGTGCAGGGAAGTAAGTCTGTGGCTGAATATGAGGCAGAGTTTCTACATTTGAGCCGCTAAGCTCGAGGAATTGTAGCAACAAAATATGAACATTATGTTCGGTTTAAGGATGGGTTACGGAATGAGTTAAGGGTTTTGATAGCACCGTAGAGAGAGAGTTTTTTGCGATTTTGGTAGATAAGGTTAAAATAGCTGAGGAAGTGAAACGAGCTGAGAGATAAGAAAGGATAAGGATCGGGGTAGGAATAAGAGAAGTTTTGGGCCATCAAGAGCATCGGGGAATTTTTAGAAAAGGCCTAGGACTGATGGGCCAGCTCGTGCTTTGACGGGCCAGAATCGAGCATGTTCTACATGTGGGAGGACGCATTATGAGGAGTGCAGAATAAAAATCAATGGATGCTTTAGGTGTGGATCCACGGAATATCTGATTAAGGAATGTCCTCAGATGGATCGGGTACAGCCAGCAGGCCGAGGTTCGGATCAGGTTAGGAGAGGTGATCAGCCTAGACCAAGGGGTCGGGGTACAGTCAGAGGAGGAAATAGATCTGGTCGAGGTCGTGGAGCACCTGGTAGAGGTGCAAGTAATGTAGAGGTGAGGCAGCCAGGTCTAGTTTACGTAGTTCGTCGACAAGAGGATGGTGACGCACTGGATGTTATAACCGGTACGTTTCTTATTGCTAATAACCCTTTACTTGCCTTGATTGATATTGGGTCAACCCACTCCTATGTTGCATGTTCGATATCTGAGAACCTAAGTCTAGACTCTAAAATAACCACTAGGAATATGACTGTAGTTAGTCCCCTAGGATAATCTAGGGTAGTGGACAAGCTATTTAAGAATGTACTGTTAGGGACTCAAGGGGTAGTATTTCCGGCAGACTTAATGGAATTACCATTTGGAGAGTTTGACCTTATCTTAGGAATGGATTGGTTGACAAAACATCGTGCTAAGTTGGATTGTGGGTCTAAGCGCATGGTGTTAAGTACCCCGAAAGGCAGGGAGGTGGTTGTGTTAGGAGAGAGAAGGAACTATCTGTCCAACGTAGTGTCGGTGTTGAAAGCTGTTAAGATGATTCGGAAGGGATGTAATGCCTTTCTAGCTTTTATTAGTGCTTTGGATGCTAAGGAGATGACTGTCGATGAGGTTCGAACAGTTAAGAATTTTGTGGATGTCTTTTCGGAGGAGTTGCCAAGATTACCCCCAGATCACGAAGTGGAGTTTGGAATAGAACTACTCCCGGGTATGGCTCCGGTATCTATTACTCCTTATCGAATGGCGCCGAAGGAGCTGGTGGAGCTCAAAGCTCAGATCTAGGAGCTTTTGGATCGAGGATTTATTCGATCGAGTGTGTCTCCATGGGGAGCGCCGGTCCTATTCGTGAAGAAGAAGGATAGCTCCATGCGTATGTGCATGGACTATTGCCAACTGAATAAGTTAACGATTAAGAATAAGTACCCATTACCGAGAATTGACGACCTGTTCGATCAACTTAAAAAAGTTTCAGTCTTTTCAAAGATTGATCTAAGGTTGGGTTATCATCAGTTAAAGGTTAAGGAAGGAGATATTCATAAGACGACGTTTCGAACTCGGTACGGTCATTATGAGTTCTTGGTGATGCCCTTCGGGTTGACAAATGCGTCAGCAGTATTCATGGATATGATGAATCGGGTATTTCAGTCATACCTAGATTGGTTCGTTGTAGTGTTCATCGATGATATCCTGGTTTACTCTAAGACTGAGGAATAGCATGATGCACATCTTAGGGTGGTGTTACAAATTCTGAGGGAGAAGCAGTTGTTTCCTAAGTTCAGCAAGTGTGAGTTTTGGTTAAGGTAAGTGACCTTCTTAGGGCATGTGGTTTCTGCAGAGGGTATTAGGGTGGACCCTCGAAAGATAGAAGCTATATTGGATTGGAAATCGCCAAAGTCAGTGGCGAAGATTCGAAGTTTTTTAGGATTAGCAGGATATTATCGAAGGTTTGTTGAGGGGTTCTCTTCAATAGCGGCACCTTTAACTAAGTTGTTGAGGAAGGGAGTGTCATTTGTATGGACTGACAAACAACAGGAGAGCTTTGAGAAGTCAAGAGAATTTTACAAAAGCACGGTGTTAATTCAACCGAGGCGGAAAAGAATTTACTGCTCATCGTGATGCGTCACACAGTGTTTAGGGTGTGTGTTGATGCAAGAAGGAAAAGTGGTGGCATATGCGTCTCGGCAGCCTAAAACCGCATGAGTTGAACTATCCCACGCATGATCTAGAGTTGGCGGCAGGAGTGTTTGCTCTGAAGATTTGGAGACACTACTTGTGCGGGAGAAGTCAGTTATTTACACTGACCATAAGAGCTTGAAGTATCTCCTCACTCAGAAGGAGTTGAACCTAAGACAAAGAACGTGGATCGAGCTGTTAAAGGATTATGACTACTCGATTGAGTACCATCCGAGTAAGGCAAATGTAGTGGCGGATGCGTTGAGTAGGAAGGCGATAGCGAACTTAAGGGCAATGTTCGCTCATTTTAGTTTGTATGAAGATGGCGGTTTGGTAGCTGAACTACAAGTAAGACCTATGTGGACAAGTTAAGTCAAAGAGAAGTAGCTTTTGGATGATGTCTTAAGTTCTCGAATCCAACAAGTGCAGGAGGGTGAAGTAGAGGACTACAGTCTGAACAACGATGGAGTTTTGTGTTTTCGTGGAAAGGTTTGTATGCCAAAAGATGAGGAGTTAAGGCAGATGATTCTTCGGGAATCGCATAATAGCCCCTATGCTATGCATCCTGGAAGAGTTAAGATGTACCGAGATTTGCAAGAGCAGTTCTGGTGGCTAGGTTTGAAGCGAGAAGTTACGAAATATGTGGGAAAGTGTTTGACGTGTCAGCAAGTCAAAGATGAACACCAGTTGCCTTCGGGGTTGTTGCAACCGGTGAAGATTCCCCAATGGAAATGGGAAAGAATCACGATGGATTTCGTTTGTGGGTTGCCCCTTACGCCCACTAAGAAAGATTCAATTTGGGTGATTGTGGATCGATTGACGAAGTCTGCTCACTTCATACCGGTTCGAGTGGACCTTTCTCTACAAAAGTTGGCTAAGTTGTACGTGGCTGAGGTTGTAAGATTACATGGTGTACCGATGTCGATCATATTGGATAGGGACCCTAGGTTCATGTCACGATTTTGGAAGGCTCTTCATCAAGCAATGGGAACAAGGTTAGACTTTAGTACTGCTTTTCATCCACAGACTGATGGTCCGTCTGAGAGGGTAATTCAGATCTTGAAGGATATGCTAAGGGGTTGCATCATTGATTTTAGGGGTAGTTGGGAGGAGTATTTACCCTTGGCTGAATTCGCGTACAACAATAGTTATCAAGCTAGTATTCAGATGGCACCGTATGAAGCATTATATGGAAGGAGATGTCGTACTCCTACTTGTTGGACGGAGTTGGGTGAACGTCAGGTGTTGGGTCCAGAACTAGTTTCAAAAACGGGAGAGAAAGTTAAGTTAATACGGGCTCGATTGAAGGAAGCATCTGATTGGCAGAAGTCTTATGTGGATTTAAAGCGGAAGGAGGTGGAATTTACAGTAGGAGACCAAGTCTTTTTGAAGGTTTCTCCATGGAAGAAGGTAATGAGGTTTGACGGAAGGGTAAGCTAAGTCCTCGATTTATTAGGCCTTATCGGGTGCTAGAACGTGTTGGCCTAGTGGCTTATCGGTTGGAGTTGCCTTCAGAGTTAGACCAGATACATGACGTGTTTCATGTCTCGATGCTAAGACGTTATCGTTCTGATCCATCGCACGTGGTGCCGGTGGAAGAAATTGAAGTAAGGCCAGATTTATCCTTTGAGGAGGAACAAGTGCAAATCTTGGATCGAGACATAAAAGTGTTGAGAAGGAAGTCCGTCCCTTTGGTTAAAGTTCTATGGCGAAATCATGGTGCGGAAGAGGCGACGTGGTAGCCAGAGGATGTTATACGACAGCAGTATCCCCATCTCTTTTGATCAGGTAAATTTTGAGGACAAAATTTATTTTAAGGGGGTAGAACTGTAACACCCTGAATTTTTGGGCCTATGCGTTTAATGGGTGAATAAGTGTAATAAGTTAATTTAAGTGATAGGGGTCCAAATTGGGCTCAGGATTAGGCAAAGGCTTTGGTTAAATTATTAGATTGGGCATTATAGAGTTAAAAGGTGATAATTATGTTTAAAATGCCAACATGGGCTTGTGGCCCAATAATAAGTGGCACTGTAAGGGAATTAGAAGTGACGCCACACACAAGGGATTTAGGGGCCCAAAATTTAAGTTTAATGAAGCCCAAATCTTTTAATTTAAGTGAGTTAAATTTCGGCAATTAGGTTTAATGAGGTGGACGGCTACAAGGCTTGAAAATAGGAGATATTATGTGGATTTTATAAGTGATAATATCATAGATAAAAAGGAGAAAAGTTAGGAGCTTATCTTCAAAGGGAAGTGTTGGCCAAAAATCCACCACCTAGAGGAGTGTAAAATTCGGCTACTGCATGGCAAAGAGGGTGCCGAATTTCCCCTCTCTTTTAGCTTGAATTTAAGGGCGTTTTCGGTTTTTAGCAGTAGGTGCCGAAATATCTATAAATAGGAGGGGCTAGCTCCTTGATTCTGACACTGAAAACCCTAAATTCCTCTCCCATTGTGCCGAATTTCCCTAGCTTCTCCCTCTTCAATTTCTTTTCTCTAATTTCTTCAAAAGTCGAAACTCTTCTCCACTTTTTCCTCCTTGTGTCGATTTCTCTAAAAAGCCGAAGCATCCATAGTCTTCTCTTTTATTCATCTTATTTGAGAATTAGTTCTATACTTCTGGCATTTAAATCTTCCATTGGCATTGTCGAATCCTCTTCTTAGTGCTAGCCGAATCTCCTATGCTAAGGTAAGTGGCGATTTTGAATTTCCAATATTTCTCCGGCTTTTCAAAGTCTCTAGCCGAATAGCTATTCAAGTGACTAATCAAAGGTTTTTCTTATTTTTCGGTATTTTGGGATCTAAAGAGGAGTCCAACGCCTAGATCTTTAAAGTCAAGGATTCAGTAACCTTTGAGTCGTGATTATTTTTGGGATTCCAAGGTAAGAGATCTATTAGTTTAAACGTGTGATTTGGGACTTATTTAACCTTGGCCGATTGTTGAAGGGGCTAAATCTTTGTGTATTTTTCGGCTTTTGAGCAAGACTATAGATTGAGGATAATAGATCCGGATAGCAAGGACATCGACAAGAATATTGGATTTCGCTATATCAGGTGTGTAATTCTCCACACCATCTAGATCTGTTTGATTAATATATGATTATAAATCTTATATGTTTTGATATATGCCGAAATCTCGGCATGATGACGGAAACCCAAAGAGGGTAAAGGCAAATCACCAGGTTAGTGAATGTCTTGATTAAATGATATAAGAATATTGATTTTATGTGATTGCATGGGTTGGGTTTGATGAAAGGAGGAAGTTATATGTTGTAGCGATTTTTACCGTGATCTGTTGTAGCGGTTCCTTACCGTGATCTTGTAGCGGTGCCATGATCATTGTAGTGGCTCTGACCATGATCGATGATGAGCAAAGACGATTGTCATCAAGGCATGTAGCGGTATGGGTTGATTGTATAAATCTCAACGGTGTGAAAGGTTGGTGCGGGGTGTGTAGCGGATGGAAACCTAGGATTTGGGTTGGGCTTTGCATAATTTTTGTTATGTCTATTATTTTTTTTTTGATATTACATTTTATGGGCTAAAGCCCAAATCTAATGGTGCCCGAGGGTTGCATCTTGAGTCTCGCGACTCACTCTTTTAATTTAACAATTTTGGTGACACCTAGTGCATCGGACCAGTGGAAAGGAACGCGAGGTGGCCATGCAAAAGAGCAATTGGATTGACTAAAAGACTTTAGTTTGTTATTTTTATATTTTATGGATTTTTAAAATGGTTGTAATAAGGCCACTAGACTATTATTTTTGTTTTGGGTTTTATGTTGGGATTTTAAGTTTTATGTTTCCAATTAAGTTAAGACATGTATGAAATTTCAGTTTTTATTTAAAATCCACCAAGATAATTTATAACTTAATATTTTACACTTTAATGGATTCTTAAGCTTTCGGAATAAAGGTTTAAACCTCGTAATTGTTTTCCAATATGTGACATGTTTTGTAAAATCCCTTAAGTGACATACCGGATCCGGTTGTAGCGTTTGGGCCGGGTTTGGGGTGTTACACGACGCCTTGTCTAGGTGCATACTGGACACTACTTTACACTCCTCAATGTGAAATAGAGCCAACAGTTGGTCATTATCACCATCAAACACACATTTTGTTGAATCTGAAAATTTATCGAAACCAATACCATTAGATGCCCAAACAAGATTGACAAAATAATTAAGGACAACAGAGCACATTCCTTCATTATTGATACACAGGCTCCCATTACTAGCCAAAAACATCGGGATATGATCACAATGCTTCCTCTATCGACGCCTAAGCATGGAAATATTTTGTGTTAGCCTCACTATAATGCATCCAAAAATACCTTGAACCATTGCTTCCAATAAATAAACTCTTGAGCAAGAATAAAATTGAGCTCCTAGCACTAGACCATGTCGTCACCAAGCTTATTCGGACCACAAGTAGTTGATGCTTAACATCTTTAATTCTCGAAGCTAAATTACCATTCAAATAACGATACCAAGATAGGAGCCGCTCATTGCAAAACTTGATTTTATCTAGTACACTAGACAAAGGACAATCGATCCAACCACCAACAACTGTCGCATAGAGTAACCAATAACACAGGCATTATCATAGGAAATCCATAGAAAAGCCAACCCCTCGCTACGACCAATTTTATCCATACGGAAACAATAATGAAACCGAAGGCTAACCCGCAGCTCCTCTATTATAGTCGAATGAACCAACATTTCCATAAAAAATCAAACTTGGGCTTATTAGAAAATATAAGGTCATTTAAGGATAAAATTGCACTAGGCTTGCCCAAACCCCAACAATTCCAAGCTACACAAATCATTGTCCCCGACGAGTCCCATCCATAAGGCCGACCGATAAACCAAGTGAATAATCAATAGTAGAAGATAAAGACATATCTCCGTTTCTACGAAATCTGTTGGAAGAATAAAAATCCTTGGAAACTACATCACAGGGCCTTTTCCTTGATTCATCAACCTCCATAATTTCATTCTACCTAAGCCTCACTTGTCTTGCATCTGTAACAGTCTCCTGAGCATCAAGATGAGTTGGTCTCGTAATAGAATCTTGGCCCATGTCCGCTTGGTCTAGTATTAAAATTCCTCTTCTTACTCATATCATAATCAATAAATTTCCCAATGACATTATGAAGGCTTTCTGAAGCAAACCTGGGCAGTAAATCATAGTCCTGGACCCAGAAATTTGCATACGGAAAAAATTACATCTTCGGGATTCTCTCCTTTAGACAATTGATGAATTAACAACAAACAGTTGTTAAAAGACCACGGTCCTCCTGAGACCATTTTCTTGAGGTCAACTATATGAACTGAAACAGATAAAGGCTTCCATCATCGATTGCTTTAATGCTCACCCCTTGTATTGGACGCCAAAGGGAGAGGAGTGTTCTTCCATACCTGCAAAATTATTGACTCACTCCCCAAGAAATTTCCCCACCAAACACAGATCATAATCAATTTCAACTCTACCTCCACCTTCTCTTCAATGAAAGACTCTGTAACTCCTACTCCAAATTCTAAAACAGAAAGAAAACGAGGGTAAAAATCGATGACTTGACAATGCAATACTAAACATGCATGGATGAGATGACAAAGCTTCTCTTTGGTGCTTGTTATTCCTTGAAGGGCTGATCTCTTTTCTGGAGAGGTTAACTGATAGTAGGCAATCGCACTATTATATAAACTTTAGATAACAATAGAATTTATTCATTTATTAAAAAATTTATATACTTCATATAATAACAATAATAAATTAAGGGTTAGTATTTGGAAGACTTATAAATTGTTTTAAAAAATTATCACGTATTTTTTGAAATATATATTTTTAATATTTTATTATATTCATATTAGGGTCAAATATATATTTTTAATATTTTATTATATTCATATTAGGGAAGAGTAAGGGGATGACAGAGTTCAACATCATAAAGGAGTTTTAACATATATATATATATATATATATATATTCAAGTATAAAATTTATTAAAATTATTTTATATTAAACATAATACAAAAATATATTTATTAAAACATATTTAAATTATTATATTTATTATTAATTATTATCACATTTTAAAAAATATTTATATTATTTTTAATACATTATTTAGTCGATTGTGTATGTTATAATCAAAGTTAAACACTAGTTTTAGTTAAGCTAGCTTTCTCTTGTAAAAGACTAGGGTTTGAGTCATGCTAGAAGCAAAATAGTAAACAGTTTGTAACCTTATCAGGAGGTAAATTTTGGAGTTGGATATTCGCATCCGTTATTCGAATATCAAATACAAATTCAAATAATGGATTTTAATTACGGATATCCAATGGGCTAAATTCGTATCCGTAGAGAATATTACTTTTACTATCCGAATATGCAAATTGAATTGTCAGCCCTATTCCAAAATACTTTCTTTTTTGGCTATACTAGTTTCCAAGTCACGTGTGTTGCACATAGGGTTGAGCAAAAAAAAATTAAAAATTGAAAATCAACCTTAATTAAGGTTTTTGGATGGTTTATGGAATATAAGTTTAAATTAATCAAAACTAAAGTGAATTCTATTAAAAGTTGTTGAAAATTATTGTTTTTTTTTAAATATTGATAAAAAGACATTGAAAATAATTTAAAAAGCCTCCAAAAATTATCCCCAAATATATGCTTATTATTAACAAATAAATCACCATAAAAGATGAGGATAAGTCTTATGTGATAAGACATATCGATCTCCAACTTTCTTAAGCAGCCATACTTGATTACCAAGGTTTAAGATGAAAAAGAATATGTCATGGGAGTCCATTTGCTTATTGTAAAAAGTATATGTAGGCGCAAGTCAAAATGCCAACATTTCATAGTACTCAGGTTGTCCCAAATGTCTTATATAAACAAGTGCTTGAACAATTATTTAAACGCATTGTGTTCAAACAAGTCTTTGAACAAGAGTCGAATCATCAGTCTTGGACAACTAAGTCCTAACAATTAATGTTTTAATAATCCAACAATCATATTTCATGCTCCATACTTGTAGATCATACATGTCAAGTTTAACATAAATTAAAAGTTTTAACTATTTATTTTATGTAAAAAAACTTTCGACCGAGTTAAATATATATTAATATAGACAATATTTTAAATAGATACGATAGAGATATTGAATCAATTCACAATTTTATATGTATGACAAATGCAAATATCTTGATAAATAATTGAATTGTTAAAATATTAATAGTATAAAAATTACGAAAATGTGTAAAATCAGTTTAATCTTATAACGATATAAGTGCATTCCTCCCATAATTTTTTTTAAAAAACCTTGTTAATTTTTTTGGAATTTTTTAATTTAAAAATAAAATAATATATTCACTCAACTATCTTCCCATCACTCCAAAGAGGTCTTCCTTCCTATTTGAAAATCTTAGTTTAATTCAAAATAATATTTACCTTTCCAATGGATCCCAATAAATGTTATCATTTATTTGCATTACTCTTAATATAAATATTGGGTTCTTAAATTAATTCTATAATTATCATAGTTCTCTCACAAATTTTACATTTTCAATTTTCTTTTGCATTTTGTATCTCTTCATTTCCACCAAATATTTTATATAATATGTTTCACACCATAAATTTGTTCTATAAATAAAATTAGACTTTTCACTTTTGAATGATGATTTTATTTCTTTACACATTTATGGTATGAATAAGGGTTTATAGTGTATAATTTGTGTATATATACACAAACATGTTACAAAACACCATCGATTTATCATATCGCAGATTTTAGTGGCGTTTTGTCAAAAACGCGCAAATAATTTTGTATAGTTTTAGTGGCGTTTGTTCGAACGCATAAAAATGTTACAAAACACCTTGTCGTTTATCTTGTCCCGATTTTAGTGGCGTTTTGTCAAAACGCCGCAAATAATTTTGTATAGTTTTAGTGGCGTTTGTTCCAACAAACGCCGCAAAATGGTTACAAAACACTGTCGTTTTATATTGTCCCATTTTTAGTGGCGTTTTGTCAAAAAACGCCGCAAATAATTTTGTATAGGTTTAGTGGCGTTTGTTCCAACAAACGCCGCAAAAATGTTACAAAACACTGTCGTTTTACTTATTGTAGTTTTAGTGGCGTTTGTTCTTAAAACGCCGCATATAATTTTATATCGGGTTAGTGGCGTTTGGATATAAAAACGCCGCAAATATGTCACAAAACACTGTCGTTTTACTTATTGTAGTTTTAGTGGCGTTTGTTTATAAAACGCCGCTAATAATGTTATATCGTTTTAGTGGCGTTTGTGCCTAAAAACGCCGCAAATATATCACAAAAACACTACCGTTTTATAACATGAGTATGTAAAACGCTGCCATTTTTATTAGTGGCGCTTGAATAAACGCCACAAATTTTATATAGCCTAAACGTCACTGTTTTAATTAGCCACTGCCTATCTTTTCTTTCCCTCTTTGATATCGATTCCCCCAAATCTGATTCCCCCAAACGATTCCCTCTTTCCCTCTTTGATATCGATTCCCTCTTTAATTAGCCAGTTCTTTCTCCTTTCTCCCTTTCTCCCTTCTCCGGTCCAACACCCACCGGCCAAAGACCGTCTGCATTTTACTCATTCGCCCCAATCCACGGCATTAGTTGCGGATTTGTGAAACCCGACAAGGAATTTCTCAATAGAGGTATGGAATTTGTTTTCCATTTGTTTTCCAACTGGCATTATAGTTTTCCTAAAACCATGAGGTTGGTTGTTATAATACACTAAATTGGAATGGTCAAGAGATATTTTTGCCCTTTGTTTTTGTTTCTCTTACGTTTTACCTCGTGTATTCTCATTAATCAATTCAATGCTTGTCAAGGTATATTGTATTTCTTGTGTCTTAGTGTAATGTGTTAACTTTGTAGCTTTAGCATTGTAATTTTACTTAGTGAATAGATCTTTGTGTTATTTTGTTGTTTGATATCCATATGTGTCTCATCGGTGGTGATAGGAAGCTTGTGTTCGGGAGGGCTTCTGATGAAGCCGATCGCTCTTCTGCGTTGAATATGGTAAGAAAATTCTTAGTTGTGCAGCATATTTATTCATTTCTTTTAGTTTTCTCACTACTATGATTCATTGAACAAAATTCTCCATGCAGATTAAATGCATTGCTTATCTTTAATGCTCGTTTCAAAGTTTTTACGATAAAGCTTGGCTCTGCTGCAGCTTTTAGTTGTCTTGTTTTAAGTTGAATGTTTATTTGGTGGAGTAGAAGAAATAGAATCAAGCAAATAACATGGAGGCATTACATTGTTTTCATGGTCTCATCATTAGGATTGTGTCCTAAGAAGAAACATAGCAATTGTGATACTTTGATAACATCTATGAATTTAGTAGATTTGATGTCATCTTTATTGAGCTTCATTTGTGATGCATGGGCTCTTTGAAAATTAATGAAGAATCTCTTCCGTTTTACGAAAGATGTTGCCATAGGTTTTATTATGGTATTTATTTTCCTTTGCTAAGAAGGGAGAGTTATATGGATTTGATGTTTCTTCTTACAAAAACGTGTTTTTGTGAGTCAAATTAAGGAAAGAGATAACTCGTCTTATCTATTATAATAGAATTGAATCTTAAGATAAAAGACATATTTGATTGGTTAAATTAAAATTACATCCAACTAGATCCAAAATAAATGAATCTTAAGTTAATTTATAGATTAATTATCTTGTGATGATCATTGTGCTACTTTAATAATAAGTGAATGATTATATATGTATGGCTTATATACTTAGATGTATTGATAACCAATGTATCTTGGAGTAGTAAGCAAAAGGTTGGTACATTTGGTATATAACTTATATATGATCTGATTTCACTTATAGATAGTTGAATTATAGTTTTCCTAAAACCATGTTTCACCATGTGAAATTTTGGCCTTATCTGATAATTAACAGCCACGTCAGCACATTAGCGGTTAATGACGAAAACCATTAGTTAAAGGATTTTTAACGTCTAAGTGTCACCTTGAGTAAAATGAAAATTATATGCTGATAACATTATTATAGTTAGCAGCACATTCCCATTTCTATCTGCAGTAATGAACACAAATCGGGCTTCACCTATTATTGTTATAGTCATATTTCTTGTAGGTGAACTGAAGAAGACCAAGACTCAAGACTGCAATGACACCTTCCTCAATCTATTCAATTTAGAGCGAGTAAACTTGATTGTTTTATTTTTAATTTCTCATTTTCTTCTTTTTTAATCCTTGATGGCGTGGGTATTTTATCTTTCTTTCATTCACTCATAATCGCTTCTATATACAAATTAAATGGTTTTGAATAGTTGGTAAGATTAGCCTCTTTTTTTTAATAAATCTTGTATATGTAACTCTTCTTTTCCTTTTCTTTTTGGGCATGACTTAACACAATCGTTATTCGTTAATTTCTTCCTAAATGGTGAAAAAAACCAAGTCTTTGATTTTTTACATTCTTTTAGCCGTCGTTCCTAACCGTCCGAGCTAGACCGATCGAATTTAACTTCCATTGTTTTATTGTTAGAAACTTTGTCTCATCATCGTTGATTTCTATTAAAGCAACTATAATCGAGCTGAGTAAAAGGTGGGGTCATACAACTACAAACAAAATGACAAAATAATTTTTAAAAGAAAATAATAATATAGATCATTATTGAAATATGTTTTAATATAGAAAATAATTTTTTTAAAAAAGTAAGTTAAAAACTTTGTAAACTTAATAACATCACAGCAAATTTCAATTATAAAAAATCATATAATAACATTTTCCAGCCTTAACTTATTCTCGATTTGAAATTTTAATTTAACTTACATAATTCATAATACATAACTAACATAAAATTACATAACTTACATGTACATAACTTACATAACTTACATAGCTTTTATCACATTATTTAACTTACATAATACATAACCTACATAATACTTGTATAGAAAAAAAAGAGATTCAAAGTATATAGGCTGGAAACCTGACGGGTTGCCGTATATCTCACTGTTAGATATAACGGATCCTCCCTAGGTGTAACAATGCCACGTATGTTGAATCTTAAAGAATACATAACATACATAATATATAACCTACATAATACATAACTTACATAATACTTGTATAGAAAAAAGAGATTCAAAGTATATAGGTTGGAAACACGACGGGTTCTTAGATATCTCACTTCGTTAGATATAACGGATCCTCCCTAGGTGTAACAATGCCACGTATGTTGAATCTTAAAGAATACATAACTTACATAATATATAACCTACATAATACATAACTTACATAATACTTGTATAGAAAAAAAAAGAGATTCAAAGTATATAGGTTGGAAACTCGACGGGTTGTCAGATATCTCACTATTAGATATAACGGATCCTCCCTAGGTGTAACAATGCCACGTATGTTGAATCTTAAAGAATACATAACTTACATAATATATAACCTACATAATACATAACTTACATAATACTTACATAGTACTCAGTTATATATATGAAATTATCATTACTTACGTAAATTATAAATTAACAATTTAGTAGTGTAATTTATTGTCAACATTAGACTTCAACAACTACGAAATGGATAGGACTTGGATGAATTTGTCAAGGGTGAGCACGGTTATCGAAATGGAGTAGAAACTTTTCGAATTTCGCATTTCAAAATGCAAGCCAAGAGAATATGATTCTTTGCCGTGTGAGAAGTGTTGCAATACCAATTGGCATTACCGTGAAGTTGTCTATGAACATCTAGTTGTTGATGGCTTTGTTGGGGTATAAAAATGGATTTTTCATGGAGAGTGTACATCTAGTGGAGCATCATCATCGATGAATCTAGGTTATCCTCATAGTGCTTACAATCGAATGTTAGAGATTATAACATGGAAGGCATGTTGCGGGATGCTTTTAATATGCAGATGATGGTTTGGTCATTTCCACGACATGGGTGCAACCGATGATTATAGTTTTGGTGGAAATACTTTCACCGAAGGGGGAAGAACTGTACATGATGAACAACCAAATGAAGAAGCGGCAAGGTTCTACACGTTACTTGGTGAAATGAATGAAGAAGCGTATGAGGATCAAAATTTTCCAAACTGTCTTTTCAGATTCGTCTTTTCACTTGAAATGTTTGGGAGGATGGACCGAAACTCGTTGACAATCTTTGTTAGAGTTTACGCAAGAAATGTTCCCGTTTGCGAAAATCCCTAAATCGTCCAAAGACATGAAGAAACTAATAAAGGATTTGGGTCTTGGCTACAACAAAATTCATAGTTGTCGAAATGATTGCATGTTGTATTGGGGCGACCGGATAAACCAACAGTGCTGTCATGTCTGCGGTGAATCTCGTTGGATTAAAAGAAATGCAGAGGATGGTAACGATGACGAACAGGATACACATTCGAGGAAGCAGTCGGTTAAGATTTTGCGGTATTTCCCGCTAATACCAAGGCTTCAAAGGTTTTTCATGTCGTCGAAGACAGCCGAGTCAATGACGTGGCACCATGATGGACGAACTGATGATGGATTGTTAAGGCACCCATGATTCTTTAGCTTGGAAATCATTTGACTCAAAATTTCCAAGCTTTGCACGCGACCCTGAGTGTTAGGCTTGGGCTAGCATCGATGGATTTAACCTTACAAACTCATGAGCACAACAGATAGTACTTGGCCGGTGGTGCTTGTTCCTTACAATTTACCTCCATGGGTTTGCATGAAACAGTCATCTTTATCTTATCTATGATTATACACGAGAGAAAGGGCCCGGAATGATATTGACATATATTTGCAGCCACTTATTGAAGAGTTAAAACAACTATGGGTTGGTGTTGAGACATACGATGCAATGAGAAAAGAGAACTTTAACTTACGTGCGACTTTGATGTGGACTATTAATGACTTCGACTTATGCTAATTTATCCGGTTGGAGTACTAGGGGACGTTATGCTTGTCCTTGTTGTCTTCTTGTGACATGTTCGAAATGGTTATATAATGGGAAGAAGTTCTCTTATATGGGGCATAAATCGGTGGTTACCGAAAATCATAGATTTAGATATCGAGTGCTTAGTTTGTGATCAAGAGTTCAAAGAAGCTCCATCACAGACGGTGGATCCGAAATATTATTCATGTTGAAAGATATAAATTTTATTTATGGGAAGATGAATCAACCGCCAAGTCGAAAAGAAAGCGCAGAGAAAGGGATGAATCGATGATGAATCGACGAAGAGGATGATCCTAATGATGCGGAGTTGTGGAAAAAAAAGTATTTTTTGAGTTGCCTTATTGGGAGCATCGGATATTACGCCATAATCTTGATGTCATGCACATTGAGAAGAATGTCTGCGAGAACATTATTGGGACTATTTTGAATGTCGATGGAAAATCAAAAGACAATCTTCAAAGTCGACTTGATTTAGTTCACATAGGAATTGGCGTGAGCTTCATCCTCAAGCACTTAGAATATGAAATATCGGTTCACCGCTATTTATTCAATGTCGAAGACGAAAAAGAAGTGTTCATGACGGTGTTGAAGGATATAAAGGTCCGGATGCATATGCATCAAATATATCTCGATGTGTTAGTCTTAAAGATCGAAGACTATATGGCTTAAAATCGCATGACTATCACATCTTGATGCAAGCCTTCTTGCCGATTGCTATGCGGTGTTGTATGTCAAAAAGGTGACGTCTTGTGTAATTGAACCATCCAACATAATGAAAGGCATTTGTGGCAAAGTTTTGGACGTTCAAGAACTTGAGACACTACAAGATCGAGCCAAGACCGACTTTATGCAATCTGGAGAAGATCTTCCCGCCTTCATTCTTCACAATTATGGTGCACTTGTTAATTCATCTCCCGCGTGAAGCGATACTTGGTGGACCCGTGTTCTATCGATGGATGTATCCTATTGAAAGGTATTAATTTATTTGTAAATTATTCCTTCATTCACCTAAATGCCTTTAGTTCCAACTTTTGATAATGTTCTATTTCGTGTTTAGGTTCCTCTCCAAATTGAAGTCTTATTGCCGCAATAAACGTTATCCGGAAGGATCAATTGCCGAAGGCTACTTGGCAGAAGAATGTATGACTTTCTGTTCAAGGTATTTGGAAGATGTTGAAACAAGAATGAACAGACCAAGTAGAAATGTTGGGCTCACAGATCATAACTTGGCCGGAACTTATTTATTTCAAAGTTTCGGAGAACCGATCGGCAAAGTCGAAATTGCAGAATTAGACGACAGATCATGGGTCCAAGCACATCGATACGTTCTTTTTCATCACGATTCAATGGAACCATTTCGGAAGTAAGTTCTAGAATTTGATAAATACTCATCAATTATAGTTTGTTTGTCTTTTAACAAATTAACCATTTTTTAACATAGTGAGTACAAACAAGTATTGAGAGCTCGTTCACTATCCCGAAGGTTACATCGACGAGAAATTAATAAGATGTTCATAGAATCATTCCATGAATGGTTAAGCCAAATGGTATAAAATTTAAGTTTTCATTGACAAGTAATAATGTTTTCTCATAACATTTATAATTACTCGATTTACTTTTCGATTCAATAGGTTTGGAGTCGGAATGAAGTTAATGACGAAGTTAAATGGCTTTCACAAGGTCCAAACCGAATAGTGAAAAGATATAGTGCATTCCTCATCAATGGATCTGATTTCATACAAGGTATCGCGAGAGGTTGAGAGAACCCAAAATTATGGAATTGTAGTTAATTCTTCAATTACGAGTTATTCTAGTGCTAGGGACAAGAATCCCGTCGAGGGAATTTGGAGTATTACGGACTTATTATCGACATCATTGAGTTGGATTATTACGGCAAATGGAAAGTTGTCTTGTTTCGAGGTGAATGGGTGATGTGAATACGGCTCGTGGAATTAAAAAGATCAATATGGTTTTACAATGGTGAATTTCTCTCGATTGATTCACAGGAGAACAACTAATAGACGAGCCGTATGTGTTTTCTTCTCAAGTGAAACAAGTTTTTACTCAAGATCCAACGATGAGGTTGGTATATTGTACTTCGAAATACTCCTAGAGACTTGTTCGACATGGGCAGTGGAAGTAGAGATGACATCGTCGAAATATCAGAAACTCTGCCTTTTCCAGAACAAAACTTAAATGAAAATATCCCTAGTACTAGTGCACAATTTCAATGGGTTCGTCAGGATGTGGACGAAGATATTTACGAATAATGATGTAGTAAGATTTTACTATTTTTTATTTATATGTAATATTATAATTTTAATCATGGTCATTTTATGTAATTTAAATATTTTATATGTACCATTATTGTTGTTATTTGTTACTAATATTTCAACTATTTTATGTGTATTGCGGGGAAAATGAGTAGAAGAAGAATCGAGATTTAAATATTGTACATGATACTATAAATTAGGAGAGGGCAATAGTGAGCAATGAGCAATCGTTGGATCCTCTAATGTGCCCGACATAGATGATGAGCTTACTGTAATTACAAAGTAAAATTAAATTATTTTACATGGATGTTGACTTTTTTATTGATTTATTTTTCAATTTTAATATAACAAAAATTTATCATTGGTCACCGAGAATGGTGGGACGCATAAAGGTCATGCTGGACGTTCATTGCTTAAAGGTTTATCTGAATTAAATTTGGCGCCGTGTGAAAGTAAGGAGAAAGCAGATTATGGCCGACTGTTGGCCTGAAGCTCGAAGTTCTAGGAGGCTATTTGGGCATTATTGCACGAAATGCAAATATGTTGCCCATCAATTACGAGTCATGGCATCACATGCCTAACGCAAACAAAAATCAAGCTCGGAGAACATTAAGGTAACAAAACATGAATGTAATTTATAATACTTTGGTTGAAGTTTCATTTATATTTACTTTTTAAATTTATGTTTTTTAGGAGAGGTTTAATTTGGAGGTCTCCGATGACTATATAAAAAGACATTGGGAAAAAATGGAGAGACAACAAAAGCATATTGAAAAAGAATATTTTAAGAAAGAAATAAGCATCGAGGATAAATCATGGAATGTCCCACCGGAATGTTGAGGCATCAATGGGAAGATGCGGTTAGATTCGGAACTCAAAGAAAGGAGAGGTATTACCTACTTCTAAACTCTTATAAGTTTTTCGGTGTATAGTATTTACTATATACGTAACAATAATATCATTATGTAGGACCGTGAGCGTGTCGGAACAAGCAGCAGGCAGAAACAAAAATTCACGCACAGCGGGGATCGAGAAGTTTTGCTTCAGAAGCTGAGGCCGAGGTATTATAATTTATTAATTCTGTCAAATATTAATGACTTTATACTATTAAATTATATTTGTAATACAACACTGTAGGAACTCTCCACCGGTCAAAAAGTTGGACGCGTTCAACTTTTGACATTACGCATAGGAAGAAGGATGGGTCTCCGATGACACCCAATTTGGAGAGATTATGGTATATTTACTTAATAAAATTTGATTTATTAAAATGGATTTATAATGTTTACTTATAATAGTTTAATTCTTCGTTAGTAGTTTTAAATTAATAATGTTAAGTTATGATGCATTCCTTATTATCAGTATATTTCGTTTCTAACTTTTTGATTAATTTATTAGGAGAAACTAAAGGAGAAGAAGGCACTTTATGAAGCTACCGCTTGAGTGATAGTTCGTTCATCTTGAGGATGTCGATAATGTAATTATTACCGATGTTTTGGGTCCCGAAAGGTACGATCGCTTCGATCGATAGTTCGTTAATCTTGAATATATTTATAACAAAATTATCACTAATGTTTTGGGTGTTGAAAGGTGCGGTCGGGTTCGACTTCAAGGATCCGTGTTACTCACCCAATATTTTGGATCCGACTCCCAACAATATATGCCTTCCGGAGTCAATCTCGTCTTTGAAGTTCGAGGCTAAAAGACCAGATTACTCAAATGCAAGCTAGCACGGTGAGCAAATTTCTCAACTTAGAGCCGAGGCAAGTGAGGAGGCCGAGGCAAAGAATGAGGAGGCGAGCAAATTTCTACTTAAAGTGAAGACAAGGGAGGCGAGCGAGCAGGAAGTATGAAGAACTTCATTCTGACAAAGCTATGATGAAGATGTTACAACGATCATGAGCCGCCATCTTAGACATTTATGTTCTTATTGTAAGATGATTTTAACATTGTTACATTTAACAATGTACGATATCATATTTTTATTTATTTTAAAATAACATTTAGAATAAATATAGTTGGTGCAATTTTTATGCTACATTTGTTATTTGGGTTGAAATTATATATTATATTTGTTGTCATTGGTTGGTTTTAGTGCGAGGCGATAATATTGGATAAATTGAATATTTTAGATATGCACAAGTTAGCGGCGTTTGTGAGAAAAAGCGCTAAAAGTCAAACATATAGTGGCGTTTGTGAAGTAAACGGCAGAAGAAGTCATAGTTTTTAGCGGCATTTTAGAATAAAGCGTCCGCTAAAGACAAGTTTTTAGCGGCATTTTAGAATAAAGCGCTAAAAGTCAAGTTTTTAGCGGCGTTTTAGAATAAAGCGCTAAAAGTCAAGTTTTAGCGGCATTTTAAAAAAAGCTAAAAGTCAAGTTTTAGCGGCATTTTTTTAAAACGCCATAAAAGTCGCCACCTTTAGCGGCGTTTGTATGTAGAGCGCCGCTAAAAGTCATGTTTTTAGCGGCGTTTTTATAATAAACGCCGCTAAAAGTCATGGTTTCTAGCGGCGTTTTTATCGTAAAACGCGCATAAAATTTTATGGCGCCACATATAGCGGCGTTTTTGTGGCGTTTTTCAAAGCGCGCAATATCTGTTAGTGGCGCTTAAAAACACCGCTAAAAGCCCAAAAAAACGCCGCTAAAAGTCTGTTTTGCTGTAGTGACATTTATATGCATACCAAGTGAATTTGTAATATTTTTATTAATATAGTTTTTTTATTATTTTATGTTCAAAATATTACGGTGTGGATTTCTTTTTCAGCTAAAGACTCTACAAATAGAGTCAATGAGTTGATAAGTGTCCTATAGAGATATAATAAAACATTAAAAAATATTTTAAAAATAGATACACATATACAATTTTAAAGACTATTTATAAATAGAGGCTAAGTTTTTTTTTTTTTGAAGGGAATTGAAATTAAATTGTAATTTTACAATAGTAAAAATACAATTTCATCATTTTAATAGCTTATATATTTATGATTTTTAAATGATTAAATTAAATTTTATTATTTTCAAGGGAGCTAAAATGTAATTTTACTTTTACTAATTTAAAATTTAAAAAAAATTTAAAGGCCTAAATAAAAAAAATCATTTTAAGGGGTTGGGCCTTGCCAGCCCTCTAAATACGCCCTTACTTGTAAAAAAAAAAAATACACTATCAATATATCAAATACTAACCCTTAAATTATAAATTTATCTTCTATATTAATTTTGATTAAATAAAATATCATGTGGTTTAAAACTAGGACTTTATATTATATATATATATATATATATATATATAATAACAAACATATATCAGCCTTCATTAATGATTAGTAGTCCTTGAGTCATTTTTCCCCATCACTTTGATTTGAAGCAAATTAAATGAGCCTTTAGGTCATGCATGGGATGATTTAATTCATCTAGTAAATTGTTAAATTAATCTCCCATGCTTTACATTTTGCCCATTCTGAATGCAAAACATTGAGGGGTGTACTTCTTATTAGGGCAAGATTTTCTTAATGCCATAACTTCTTCCTTTCTTTAAAACTATTTTTAAACATTTCCCAAATGGTAAAATTACTTTGTAGCCTCTTTGAAATAAAAAAAAAAAATTACGAGTTAGTATTGTAATGGGCAAAATTTGCGGATCCTTAATAAAATAAGCCCAGATCCATTACACCAAAATTACTGCCCATTGGCTATCTTTTACAAAAATTAAAACTTATCGGACTCAAACCCTAAACAAGGTCCACTAAGCCCAACAACCTAAAGTTTTTTGAGGTTTGAAACCCTAGCGAAGACCTTTTATACAGTACCACCAGCAGCCCTAACTCAAAGACCTGCTCACCACGTTGTCCACCCTCCGAGTTATGCGCGCTTCGGTGCTTTCGTATGAAGAGCCCCACTCCTCCACGACGTTCACCTACAAATGAAAAGCAACAACATGACAAAACACTAGAGTTTTAGGATTTTGATATTCTGATAAGGCTATAAAAGCCTTCGAGAATCATTGTTTTTGGAGGAGTTTTTTGGAGATAAAAAAGAAAAAAGCATATACTTGTAACAGGAAAAGAACTAAGAGAAATATAGAGATTCAAAAGAGCAAAGGTTCATTTTTTTTTCCTTTTTCGTTTTTATTTTTTTTCGAATCTGTTTTTGGGGTTTTCTTAATTTTTTAAAAAAAATATATAAAGGAGTTTCAAAGGAAATAAAAAAGAAGAAGAAAAATTCACCTTTTCATTTTCTCGCCATACCGTGCGTGGTGGTGTGATGATTGTCGACGCTGGCGGTACCGACGGTCGGAAGGGCTGAAATCGCCTGGGGGCCAAGGATGAGAGCCCCTCTCTGTTTTAGTTTTGAAGGAAAGGAGAGAATGAAAATTTTCAAAAATTTTTTTGCTTTTATACTGTTTATAAAACGGTGCCGTTTTGAGCATCAGGGTCAGAAGCCAAAACGACGTCATTTTGGGCCTCTGACCCGCGACCCGACCCGCACGGGGGAAAGGATCCGTGTGCTTTTTATTTTTGGTCTTATTTCGAAAATGCCCCCCTCGCATTTCTAGATGTTTCAAATCGACTTATTTTGTTTTTAAAATTTTACCCCATGTTTCTATTTTTTATTTGATTTGGTCCGTGCTTTAAATGCTGCGTTTAGAGCCTGGGGATAATTTCGCTTTGGGTCCCCCCTGATTTGCGCGTGTTTTAATCTGATCCTTTCCCTCTCTTTTATTTTTGATTTTACCCCAAAACTTCTGATTGGGATCCAATTTAGTCCTTTTACGATTGTTTTGTTAATTTACCATTAAATGAGTTATTTTTTTATAGTTTTTGTTACCTTTAGTATTATTATTATTATTTTATATATATGTTCGTTCGCTTTAATTCTTTAATTGTATATTATCGATTTTACTACTATCACTTTAGTATTACTTTAATTATTATTATAGTTACCGCTAATATCACTTTTATTTTTTTAGTATTATTCTTTGTTGATTTATTGTGAAATGTTATTTTTAATTTACTAGTACTATTATTATTATAATTATATACTTTACGTAATATGTACTATGGTTTTATATATTATTTTGCTTACTTCTTTTTGTATTATTATATTTTCATTTTCATTGTTAATATTTTTTATTACTTTTTTATACTATTAATTCTAATATTATTACTATTATTTTCTTATTGATATTTTTATTTTTGTTTTTTTCAAAATTCGTAAAAAAGGGGTTTTACAAAGGTAATATTTCGTATTTGGGAGTCCGAGGAATCGTGCCCAATCGTGCTGGGTTTCGATTTTTCGTTCGCCTAAATCACTAAATATCCTTGAAAGATTTCGATCTTTTTTTTAAAATAAGGCAATGTTTCGTATTTGGGAGTTTGAGAGATTCGTGCCCAATCGTGCTGGGTCTCGATTTTCTATTCGTCCGAATAACCAAATATCCTTCAAAGATTTTGATCGGTTTTTCTGAAATGAAGGCAATATTTCATGATTGGAAATTCAGGGAATCGTGCCCAATCGTGCTGGGCTTCGGTTTTTGGTTTGGCCAAATAGTGAAATTTCCTTTTAAAAAATTGCAAGACAAGAATGTTAGAAATCATGAAATGATCTTAGTATCAATAGTTTGAAATATTGTGTCCTATCGTGCTGGATGTGGTATTTCAACTTTTCGAAATAAGAGAGTTTCGATATCCAATACGAGTCATCCAAACATTTCTTCCATATTTTAAAACATTTTCTAATTTTCAATATTAAGGACATTAAATAATCAATACGGTACCAATTTTGGGCGTTGCGAGGGTGCTAATCCTTCCTCGTGCGTAACCGATTCCCTAGCCCGTTTTCTAAAAATTCGTATACCAAAACGTTTTCAAAAGTGGCCCAATCACACTTCAAAAAAAGATTGGTGGCGACTCCATTTTAGTATTTTTAAAGTCGGCCTATTTTCCAAACAAAAAATGGTTTCGACAGCTTGGCGACTCCACTGGGGACCAATAAGAGAGTCAAGCCGTAAAATTGGTTGATTAATGTCCTTTTTTATCGAAAATAATTTTTTTTTTTTATTTCATTTTTCATTTGCATGAGTCTGTGTCGCGTCATATATCTGCTTTAGTTTGAGACACATAGAATATTTTTTGCATTCATATTGCATGACCGTTGTGGTCACACCCTTAAGTGGGAGCAAGAATCTATGCCTTCGTGAGGTTTTCACCTCCGCATGGGCTAGGGGACTGCTTCAGGGATACATCTGTACCTATGGTTCCGTGAGGTTTTCACCTCCGCATGGCCATAGGGAAATGTATTCCCCTGAACTGAACTCAATCAGTATGAGCCTATAATGGGTGAGGATTGAGGAATCTGCTGGTTCAGGTACCCTTTCTTTAGAACTAAACCACATATAGCGAACCTTAAGAGCCCACCTTAGGTAGGGCCATGCTGAACCTTAGTGGCTACCCATATAGTGGTTTGACATTTTTCACTTGCTTTGGTTACTTTTATGTGGTGCTAACTTATTTTATTTTGGTCATATTGGCATGTCATCTCATATTTAAAAGGCGTCGATTCCTGTTTTAATTACTAAGTTAGAATACTTGTTATGGGGGACGGATTCTTTGATAAAGTAGAGGATAATGCGACCGTGCGTATATGGTCAGAGAAGACACAGCTTGAGAAGGGGGATAGCCTAACTGAAGGCTACACATTAGAATTATTGGACTTCACTCGCATCAGTGTGACACAGAATGAGCTCCAAGAACTAAGAGATATATGGGCTTGTTGGGATGAAGCAACTAGGCAACTTTTCTATCTTAATTATGGTGATCTACCCTACTTACTCGACATCAGAGTGGACAAACACTTGTTTCGGGTTATAACTCAATATTGGAACCACGCTTATATTGCTTTTACGTTTGGGAAGTGGACTGGTGCCTCTGGTGGAGGAATATCTGGCTTTGCTTGATCAAAGGGCTCGAGTCGACAAAATTTACTTAAGGGCCGCTAATGCACCGACTTTTGTAAAGAAGCTGATGAGTATCACTGGGATGAGCGAACAGTGGGTCATGGCACGAATTCAGCAGAAGGGTGAAGGGAAATGCATTCCTTGGGTAAGCTTGAGAGACTTGATGGTGGCACACCCAGATGTTAAGAGGAAGGTCGACATTTTTGCCTTAAGTATCTATGGCTTGGTAATTTTTCCCAAGGCTTTGAGGCATGTAGATGAAGTAGTTATTGATTTGTTCGATCGTCTTGACAAATGGATTATGCCGGTACCAGCGATTCTCACCGAAACGTTTAGATCTTTGAACTCCTGCCGGAGAGCATATGAGGGAAGATTCATGGGATGCGCACAACTGTTGTTGGGGTGGTTTCATAGCCATTTCTGGAAAGTAGATAGAACTCCTTGTCTGGTCTTTTCTGCGAATTACTTCCCATAAAAGGAGTTGGCTACCGCGCCCAAGAGGGATGACATATCAGAAGAGAACTGGATCGCGCTTCTTCAGAATCTTCAGGAAAAAGATGTAGAATGGAAGCTCCTTGGTTCGTTCGATGAAATTCTCTACCGGTGTGGGAGTTATGATTGGGTTCCTCTGTTAGGGATCAGGGGAGTATTGGGTATGCTCGCTCGTGCTAAGGTAATACCAATTGAGACGGTTTATACCGATGAACGCATGGGTTAGCTCGGTTTGAATTCTCGTATAGTGGGAATAATTATAAGAAAAGAGTTCGAGAAGTTTTAGAGGCGTGGAAGGTGTTCATGAATAAAAAGAGTAGCTATAAATCCAATGGTAACCCTCGAATATAACACATGGTAGAGCAGGAGAGTGAACGATAATATCTCCAGGCCGGTACAGGATGCTGCTCGATCGATAGAAGAATACCTGCAAGTAGTCCCTTCTGAGTTGGAGATCATGAAACACGACTTTAAAAATAAAAATTCAGAGTTAGGAAAAAAGATAGAACAATTGGAAGAGGAAAAAATGAATCTGATGTTAGATATCGATATCCAGAAATCAGAGGCTGAGAAGCTGAGGAAAGGAAAAAGGAAGGCCGAAAAAGATTTGGATAGCTTGAAGACCGATTACAAGAAGTTGCATCTATCGATGAGGACTGCTGGGCTGGGTAAAACCTCAGAACAATGGCGTCAAGAAGTCCAGGAAGAGAAGACCAAGGTCGACCAGTGGAAGAAGAGATTCCATGGGGTTCAAGTACAAAAGGATGCCCTAAAAAAGACGTGGGGGAGAGCCAAAGTGAAAATAAGATGCTAAGGGCTCGAGTAGCAGAATTAGAGAGGGCATTGTGTCAAAGTCACAACTCTACGGTGAAGTTGGAATCAAGTCTAGCCCAGATTGAAAAATTGAAGGGAAAGGTGGTGGAACTCGAAACAGTGCTGCAAAACAGTGAGCTCCGAATCCAACTATTGGAGGCAGATAACCAGCGAGGGAAAGAACAACTTCAACAATCTCAGAACCAAGTCAGAGAAAGAGACTACCTTATGGTAGTAAGTGGCTCGAGATCAGAAGTGGCCAATTATTTACAAACTTTAGCGGTTCAGGCTGATGTGTTAAGTATATTTTATGAGTCAAAGTCGGACCAGGGTCGAGAGTTAGCTTCACTTCTTGAGAAAGTTAAAACTTTGGGCATAAGGGCTAGGTCGTATATATGACTCTGTTTTATGTAAAGGATTTTGTTTTTTTTTTTCAATAAGTATTCCAAAAGAAATTAAATCAGAATCGACTCCTTTTATTTTTGCATTCATTCATTTGCATTACATTTTATGCATTGGCATTGCATCACAATATTTACATTAAATATTATAAGACAACTCTATTAACTAGAGGTCATACTATAGTTATCCTGAAACACCGCTATTACACTCGGAAAAAGACGAGAGCAATGGATCAAAGGATGGAAAGGTTAGAGCAGATGCAGAAAGAGATGCAAGACCAACTGCAGGCTCAGATGCAAGAGCGATTAGCCAAGATCCAACAGGATATGAGGATCAAATCTGGAATCGGAGAAGCATGATGAGCCGCCTAACACAGCTTGTTGGTGGAGGGCACTGGAAGCGGAAAAAGGCCTATGGTCGATAATCGAGAAGATAATGAAGATTTTGCTTGCCCTCTGGGCCTGGCCCCGATAAGTTCCCAAGTACAACCACCAAGAGTATCGGTCAATATCAAACCTCAGCACCAATCCAATGCTCAAGACTGGAAACTTCCCATGTGCTCGAAGCTCTAACCTCAAGTCAATTTGGCAAAACCAATAGCCTGACTTGATGAGGTGGCGAAGGGAGAAAGTAAAAGCGAACTTCTAAAAAGTTTGAAGATCGATGCAAATGGTTGGAGGAGAAGTTTTGAGCATTGGAAAGTCGCGATCACCAATGAAGTGGATGCTAAGAAGGTGAGTCTAGTCCCGATTTAGTACTTCCTCCAAAGTTCAAGATGCCAGAGTTTGAAAAGTATAACAGGACTAGCTGCTCTGAGGCCCATATTACGATGTTCTGTCGGAGAATGACAGGATATGTCAACAATGACCGATTGTTGATCTATTACTTTCGAGGATAGTCGATTGATTGGGCTGCAAAATGGTACAACCAGTTGAGTTGTACCCAAATCAAATCGTGGAGAGATTTGGCGCAGGCTTTCATCAAGCATTACGGCCATGTGACCGATATAGCACCTGACAGGATCACGTTGCAAAACATGGAGAAAAAGCCAAGTGAAAGTTTCAGAAAGTACGCCTAAAGATGGAGGGAGGTCGCTACGCAGGTCCAGCCACCATTACTAGAAAAGGAAATGACCATGCTCTTCATCAATACCCTGAAGGCACCTTTCATTAACTACATGTTAGGAGGCACGACTAAGAGTTTTCTGAACATGGTGATGTCGGTGAGATGATAGAGAAAGCGATCGATGTGGGAAGATAGAGGGGAGAGAGCACAAGAAAGCGACGCGAAGAAAAGGGAAGTCAAGTAGGGAATATAAGCCCGGGTTATCCTAAACTTATTACTATTACCCAACCGAGAAGCGGTAGGCGTGGGCGATGGGCAAACCAAGACAAGAGCCCAACACAAGCGGAGGATCGAGAAATTCTAATTTACTCATATCTGGGTGGCGTATAAGGAGTTGTATAAGACTTTATTCGATCGCAGCGTCGTGTCCCGTTTTATTTGAAACCGCTACAACCTCCATATCCTAAGTGGTATGACACAAACGCTCAGTGTGAGTACCATGCGGATGTAGTAGGTCACTCGATAGAGAATTGTACTTCGTTCAAAAGACTAGTCGAGAGACTTATCAAGACAGGGGTGGTAGACTTCAATGACCCACTTGGTGGAGGAAATCCATTACCCAGTCATGCTGATAATGGGGTAAACGCGATAGTTGAAAACAGGGGGAGGAGGTTTAAGCGAGGAGAGATTGAGGTCGAACACCATTGAGAAAGGTTTGGAAAGAAATACAGAAAGTTGGGTTAGTTCTGCAAGAGAATGTGAGTAGATCTCAAGATACAAGGAACTACTGTGAGTTCCATGACAAGGAAGGCCATGAAATTCAAGAATGTAGCAATTTAGAGCCACAGTACAAGGGCTAATGGATAATAAAGAGTGGAGTTCTTTGACTTGGTGGAAAGAGAGGATGTATGTTCCATGGAAGAGTGTCGCAGAAAGGATTCTTAAAGTCAATCACCCACGTGTGATTATCACGCTGCCGGGTCGACGAGGTCAAGTAAAGGTGGCACCGAGGTCAAAATTAAAAACCGCGACTTCTCCTTATAAGGGTGCACCGATGGTTAGACCCGTAACTCTTCCTACGAGGATTGTAATCCGAAATTTGTGACTTTTCCTTATAAAATGACAAGAGGTACCTTGGAATTACAATTACCTTGTGATGATTTTGGAAAGAGAATTGCAAAGACTTTTTGAAGCCAGTGAGTCTTGATGATGAGAAGGGTAGATGAGAAGAGCAGGATCACTGGTTAATGAGCAGAGATGAGAGTGATGCTAGAGAGTTTTGAAGTTCCTAAAGCACGGTGAGTGCGGTGTGGTGGAACAATTACACAAGTAAGCCAAGACGCACATCAAGATCGGCTTTGATTCTAAACTCAAAGGTACATCGCGAAGGCACTAATGAGAGTGTTGAATGAAATTTATGTTCTTTGAAGACATTTGGTAAACAAAATAGACCGCCTCGTTAGTAACATAAGCGCAAACAATTTCATTTCTTTTAGTGATGATGAAATTACGCAGGGGCATGGGGTCCACCAAGGCTTTACACATTACTACCCGATACAAAGGGTATACATTACCGGGGATATTAATCGACAACGGGTCAGCACTGAATGTCGTGCCCCTATCTACACTAAATAGGTTGCCCGTAGACAGCTCTCATATGAAAACATGCCAAAATATAGTGAGAGCATTCGATGGTGAGAGAAAAGTAATGGGAAGGATTGAGATACCCTCCTAATCGGGCCAAACACGCACGAGGTAGACTTCCTCGTAATGGACATCAAGCCTTCCTATAAGCATTTATTAGGGAGGCCACGGATCCACTTAGCGTGGGCGTGCCATTATCGTTACACCAAAAGGTAAAGTTGGTGATAGAGGTAGGTTGATCACCATAAATGCGGAAGAGGATATTATCGCATCCGTTACCAGTAATGCACCATACATAGAGAATGATATGGAGGCTATAGAGTGTTCCTTTAGATCATTGAAATTTATAAATTCAACTTTCATCAGTGAAGGAAGCAAGATCCCAATGCCCAAACTCTCTGAAGCAACAAGGATAGGCCTACAGTTGACAATAGGAAGAAGAGCACTGCCCGGGAGGGAACTTGGAAAATATCTCCAGGGTCCAGTCAGAGTGCCAGGATTAGTTGACAAGCAGGATCGCTTCGGTCTGGGCCATATGCCAGATGTCGGACAGAGAAAGGAGGAGTTGGAGAGAAAACGTGAAAGAAGAAGGGCATGATTGAATGGTGTTGAGATTGAGTGGGGTTCAATGACCTTTCCCCATATATCTAATACATTCGTGTCAGGAGGAATTATTCATTCAGGACAGGAGGACATGAATGAGGAAACAACTGAAGATATGATGAGAACTTTGAACATCAACGTTGTGTCTGAAGGAAGTTCGAGGAGAGGAAACTTGGCGGGTATTCGCCCTTACGAGCCTGGAAGTGTTCTGGACAACTGGACTGCGGAAGAAATTCCTGTAGTTTTTAGGACTAAAACAGAGTAATGTTCAAAACACACTTGTTGTTTCAAGCCTAGGAACAATAAGAATCTTTTGTGAAATAGGCATGTTCACGCATCATTATTTTCAATAAGAAGTGCATTTTTCTTTCCATTCTGTGCAATTATTCTTCTACTTCTGTTCCACTCCATTCATAATCATAACGCATAAATAAGTCGTCCTTAAATTCATTTTCATTGAATATTCTTTTATACCTACCATAGGTCCCCGGATATCGGCGTCATGAGTGACACCGCTATGAACTCGAATTTCCTTATGAGCAAGACACGTGCGGAGGGATCTCGGGACTTCTGAGATGGCGAAGATTATGATTTATCCGGATTTGTTAAGGATGGTAGGCGGGAGGAGAAGCCGATTCTACCTCACATGGAGATAATTAAAATGTGCTTCAGAGGATGGAAAAGAAGTGAAAATCGGTACCTGCATAACCCATGAAACAAGGCAGGACCTCATTAGACTTCTGCTAGAGTTCAAAAATGTCTTCGCGTGGTCATATCAAGACATGCCAGGGTTGAGTGCTGATATTGAGGTACACCGTATTCCCATAAAAGGAGAATGCAAGCCGGTCCAACAGAAGCTTCGAAGGATGAGACCGATGTCACGATAAAGATAAGGAAAGAAGTCAAGAAGCAATTTGATCTTTGGGTTCTTACGAGTAGTAAATTACTCGAATGGGTAGCCAACGTGGTTCCATCCCAAGAAGGATGGAAAAGTCCGAATGTGTGTCGATTACGGGGACCTAAATAAGGCCACCGAAAGATAACTTCCACTACCTCACATTGACACTTTAGCGGATAACACAGTGGGGTTTTCATTTTTCTCCTTCATGGACGGTTTCTCGGGATACAATCAAATAAAGATGCATCCTGAAGACATGGTAAAGACCACCTTCATAACCTTATAGGGGACTTTTTGTTACCAAGTGATGCTATTTGGGTTAAAAAATACGGGAGCAACATACCAAAGAGCTATGGTAACCTTGTTGCATGACATGATGCATAGGGAGATTGAGGTCTACGTCGACGACATGATCGCAAAGTCTCGAACGGAAGGGGAGAATGTACAAGTTTTGAGGAAGCTGTTCCTGAGATTGAGGAAATTTCAGCTGAAGCTCAATCCAGCCAAATGTACTTTCCGGGCTCGATCAGAGAAGCTATTGGGTTTCGTGGTTAGTGCAAAAGGAATCGAAGTAGATCCGGATAAAGTCAAGGCCGTACAAAATTACCTCTGCCACAAGACTCGGAAGGAAGTCGAGGTTTTCTAGGAGATTGAATTACATCGCTTCGGTTTATTTCACAATTGACCGAGAAATGTGATCCAATATTCCATCTTTTAAAGCACAATCCGGTATTTGGGATGATGAATGCGAGGCGTTTGACAAGATTAAACAATATTTGTCCAACACCTAGTGTTAATGCCTCCGATCTGATAGACCCTTGATTTTGTATCGATGTTGTTCGATAATTCAATGGGATGTGTGCTAGGCCAACACGATGAGACAGGGGAAGAAAGAAAGAGTGATATACTACCTCAATAAAAATTCACCGAGTGTGAAATGAAATACTCGCCAATTGAGAAATTGTGTTGTGCATTAGTCCGGACAACTTTCGGAGGTTGAGGCAATACATGTTGTACCACACGACTTGGTTAATCTCAAATTAGACCTTGAAATACATGATGGAGTCGATCATACGAATGGAAGAATGGCCCGATGGCAAATTTTACTTTCGAGTTCGACATTGTCTATGTGAACCAGAAGGCGGTGAAGGGGAGTGCAATAGTAGATTTCCTAGCCAGCAGGGCGCTAGATGATTATAAGCCTCTTAATTTCGATTTTCCTAATGAAGAGTTGATGTTTGTAGCAGCGACTGAGGAAGGCATCCTAGAAGATCATCCTTGGAAGATGAACTTTGATGGAGCGTCAACTGCCGTTGGTAATGGAATTGGGGCAGTCCTGGTTTCCCCAAAGGGAGAGCATTATCCATTCACTTGCAAGTTAGACTTCGATTGCACAAATAACATGGTAGAATATGAAGCGTGTATCATGGGGATCCGAGCAGCCATAGACCACAAAGTTAAGGTGCTAGAGGTATACGGAGACTCTGCCCTTGTAATATATCAGCTCAAAGGAGAATGGGAAACAAGAGATCCCAAACTGATCAGCTATCGAAAGTTAGTTTTGGAAATAATTGAGGAGTTTGATGATATCACATTCTTTTACCTCCGCGTGATGAAAACCGGATGGTGATGCTTTGGCCACTCTAGCTTCTATGATCAAAGTGAATGGCGGGAGGGTATGAAGCCTATCCAAATGAGTATTCTGAGGCTCCACTCATTGTTTCAATATTGACGAAGAGGAGGAGAGAGATGATCATCCTTGGTACTATGATATTACGCAATATATGAAAAGCCGTGAATATCCCGATCAATAATTGAAAATGATAAGAAAACATTGAGAAGACTTGCGATAACTATGTCCTAGATGGAGAGATCCTGTATAAAAAGAGGAGGGATCAAGTGTTGCTCGATGTGTGGATCTTTGTTGAAGCTAGGAAAATCTGAAAGAAGTCCATGAGGGTGTCGTGAAACACATGCCAATGGGTTTACGATGGCGAGCAAATCATGAGATTTGGGTATTCTTGGTCCACGATGGAAGGAGACTGCATCCGTTATGCCAAGAAGTGCCATTAGTGCCAGGTTTATGGAGACAAGATCCATGTGCCTCATTCACCTCTTCATGTTATGACTTCTCCATGGCCTTTCTCAATGTAGGGCATGGATGTTATTGGGCCGATCTCACTGAAAGCTTCTAATGGACATCGTTTCATCTTCGTGGTCACTGATTACTTCACCAAATGGGTAGAGGCAGCTTCATATGCCAATATCACGAAGACGGCAGTTAGCAAGTTTTTGAAAAAAGAGATCATATATCGCTACGGTATGCCAGAAAGGATCGTGTCTGACAATGCACTAAACTTGAACAATAAAGCGATAGCGGAAGTCTGCAGTCAGTTCAACATTAAGCACCATAACTCATCGCCATATCGCCCGAAAATGAATGGAGCAGTCGAGACGGCTAATAAAAATATCAAGAGAATTGTGGGGAAAGTGGCTGAGACCTACAAGGACTGGCATGAAAAGTTACCGCTTGTCCTCTACGCCTATCGAACATCGGTTAGAACCTCTACTGGGGCAACTCCTTTCTCGTTGGTTTATGGGATGGAGGCAGTTTTGCCTATTGAAGTTGAGATCCCTTCACTCCGGGTTTTGTCAAAGTGAAGTTGGACGAAGCGAATGGGTTCAATCTCGATATGATCAAGCTGAATCTAATTGAGGAAAAGAGGTGAAAGCTATTCGCCATAGTCAATTGTACGAAGCGGATGATGCGAGCTTACAATAAGAAAATGCCTGCAGTATTCCATGAAGGAGACTTGGTGTTGAAACAGATCCTCCTATGCAAAAGGACTTGTGGGAAAGTGGATGCCTAATTGGGAAGGATCCTATGTTGTAAAGAAGGCCTTTTACGGAGGAGCTTTGATACTAGCCGAGATGGATGCAAAAATCCGCAAATCCAATTAACGCAAACTCGGTCAAAAGTACTTTGCTTGAAAGTGGACCAAGATGAAAACCCACAAAGGGCATCTTGCGTTCAAAAAAAAACCCGGAGAGGCCAAAGTGAAAACCCATAAAGTGGCTTTGAGACCAAAAGGGCTTTGAGTTGAAAACCCAAAAAGGCGGCTCAAATTATGATCAACTCGTGAGGGGCATCGATGAGTTTCGCTTATACTTGAATTAATAATGAGGAGATATGTTACATCTTGGGGCATCTACAAAGTACCATGGATCTTCAGACACATGTTGAACTCGAGTGGTCTTCAAAAGTACATCTGAAAAGCTCGATTGTGATATCAAGGGCATCAATACCATTCTTACTCATATTGCACCTTAATGGAATTTGTTTTCCTTGTTCAACCCATTCTTCACGGGTTTTTATCCCGAATAAATTTCAGTTTTATTCATTTCTATAGTCGTGTTTCAAGCATTTTTCTTTGAAATAATGATTACTGAACTAATAATACTTTCACAAAGAAGTTTTATACACTACTCTAAAAGTTTCTAAAAATACAAGAATCCAAACAGACAATTGTTTAGAACTAACTGTGCTTAAAAGCTCGGAGACTTGAGATAAGGGTTTAAGCAGTGACGACATCTTCAGATTAGTTGTTAGAAGTATCAGCTGAACAGAGAAGACATACGTCAGGGGTCACCTTAATAAGCAGCAAGCAATAACAGCCCAAGTGTTAAAAATGAATCATTCTCATGACATTTTGCATCCATTCATAACATTCATGATACATATGGTTAGGAGCATCTTTCATGACATCCTAATCATTTGACATATGCATAGACCCCATGAAATCACTTCTACAGGTAGGTTCCCCAGAGGACAATGTAGCAAAGTTGATGGGAGTTCAGAAAGATCTGAGATCTTATCTCTTGAAAGGGAGTAGAAGCGGATCGAAGACCGAAGCCTTATCTCCACTTGGCGGTGGAGCGAGGCTAAAGATAGTAGATCCTATCTCCACTGGAAAGCGAGTGGAGCGGATTGAAAGCAGAGATCTTATCTCCACCGAAAGCGAGGTGGAGCGGATCGAAGATTGAAGCCTCATCTCTATTGGCGAGGTGGAGCGAGCTAAAGATAGTAGATCCTATCTCCCTGGCGAGTGGGCGGATTGAAGATAACAGATCTTATCTCTCTGGCGAGTAAGCGGTCGAAAATCAAGCCTTATCTTTCTTGGCGAGGAGTGGGCGAGCTAAAAGCGGTAAATCCTATATCCATTGAGCGAGAGTGGGCGGATTGAAGATAATGATCTTATCTCTCTGGCGAGAGTAAGCGATCGAAAGATCGAAGCCTTATCTCCATTGAAAGGAGTGGGCAGCTAAAGATAGTAGATCCTATCTCCACCGGCGAGTGGAACAGATTAAAGACAACAGATCTTATCTCTCGAAAGGGGAGTAAGCGGATCGAAGCAAGCAGATCTTATCTCTCTGGCGAGGGTAAGTAGATCGAAAGATTGAAGCCTTATCTCTTGAAGGGGAGTAAGCGGGCTAAAGATAGTAGGTCCTATCTCCATGGAAAGGGAGTGGAGCGGATCGAAGATAATGATCCTATCTCCACCGAGCGAAATAGAGCGGATCGAAGACAACAGATCTTATCTCCATTTGGCGAGGTGGGGGCGGATCGAAGATAAAGCCTTATCTCCACCGGCGAGAGTGGGCGGGCCAAAGATCTGAGATCTTATCTCTCTGAGGGGAGTAGAGCGGATCGAAGATCGAAGCCTTATCTCCACTGGCGAGGAGTGGAGCGAGGCTAAAGATAGCGATTTTATCTCCCTGGCGAGTGGGCGGATCAAGATATGAGACCTTATCTCTCTGAAAGGGGAGTAGAGCGGATCGGAAGATCGAAGCCTTATCTCCACCGTAGGAGTGGAGCGAGCTAAAGATAGCAAATTGAAACAAAATTCCTATACCCCTAGAGACGCAGAGGAGGAATGAAGCCATAAGAAACCAGGATCCAATTGGATAGGGCAAAATTTGCCACTTTTAAAGTCTTTGCTCTATCCTCGATATCGATAATGAGCAAGAGAGCGGTTGTAATGGGCAAAATTTGCGGATCCTTAATAAAAATAAGCCCACGATCCATTACACCAAAATTACAGCCATTGGCTATCTTTTACAAAAATTAAAACTTATCGGACCCAAACCCTAAATAAGGTCCACTAAGCCCAACAACCTAAAGTTTTTCGAGGTTTGAAACCTAGCGAAGACCTTTTGCCGCCACCAGCATCCTAACTCAAGACGCCGTCACCACGTTGTCCACCCCTCCTAGTAAATGCGGCGCTTCGGTTGCTCGTATGAAGAGCCCCACTCCTCCCGACGTTCACCTACAAGCAGAAAAGCAACAACACGACAAAACACTAGAGTTTTAGGATTTTGATATTCGATAAGGCTATAAAGCCTTAGAGAATCATTGTTTTGGAGGAGTTTTTGGAGATAAAAAGAAAAAAGCATATACTTATAGCAGAAAAGAATCGAGAGAAATATAGAGATTCAAAATAGCAAAGGTTTATTTTTTTTCCTTTTTCGTTTTTATTTTTTTTTGAATCTGGTTTTGGGGTTTTTAATTTTTAAAAAATATATAAAGGAGTTTCAAAGGAAATAAAAAGAAGAAGAAAAACTCACCTTTTCATTTTTTATTACCATACGATGGCCGACGACGGTCAATCGACGCTTGGTGACGGTCGGAAGAAATTTAGGAAATTGCACTGGGGCCAAGGATGAGAGCCCTCTGCTTTTAGTTTTGAAGGAAAGGAGAGAATGAAAATTTTCAAAAATTTTTGCTTTTATCTTGTTTATAAACAGCGCCATTTTGAGCATCGGTCGAGGCCAAAACAGCGTCGTTTTGGGCCTCGACCATGACCGAGGACCAGCAGGGGAAGGATCCGCGTTTTTTATTTTTGGTCTTATTTCGAAAATGGCCCCCTCGCATTTCTAGATGTTTCAAATCGACTTATTTTGTTTTTAAAATTTTACCCCGTTTTTCTATTTTTTATTTGATTTGGTCCGTGCTTTAAATGCTGCGTTTAGAGCCTGGGGATAATTTCGTTTTGGGTCCCCCCTAATTTGCGCGTGTTTTAATCCGATCCTTTCCCTCTCTTTTATTTTTGATTTTACCCCAAAACTTCTGATTGGGATCCAATTTAGTCCTTTTACTTTGTTTTGTTAATTTACCATTAAATGAGTTATTTTTTTTAGTTTTGTTACCTTTAGTATCATTATTATTTTATATATATGTTCGGTTCGCTTTAATTCTTTAATTGTATATTATCAATTTTACTATTATCACTTTAGTATTACTTTAATTATTATTATAGTTACCGCTAATATCACTTTTATTTTTTTAGTATTATTCTTTGTTGATTTATTGTGAAATGTTATTTTAATTTACTAGTACTATTATTATTATAATTATATACTTTCGTAATATGTACTATGGTTTTATATATTATTTTGCTTATTTCTTTTGTGTATTATTATATTTTCATTTTCATTGTTAATATTTTTTATTTTTTTTTATACTATTAATTCTAATATTATTACTATTATTTTCTTATTGATATTTTTATTTTTGTTTTTTCAAAATTAAGTAAAAAGGGTTTTACAAAGGTAATATTTCGTATTTGGGAGTCCAAGGAATCGTGCCCAATCGTGCTGGGTTTCGATTTTTCGTTCGCCTAAATCACTAAATATCTTTGAAAGATTTTGATCGTTTTTTTAAAAATAAGGCAATGTTTCGTATTTGGGAGTTTGAGAGATTCGTGCCCAATCGTCTTTGGGTCTCGATTTTCTATTCGTCCGAATAACCAAATATCCTTCAAAGATTTTGATCGGTTTTCCGAAATGAAGGCAATATTTCATGATTGGAAATTCAAGGAATCGTGCCCAATCGTCTTTGGCTTCGGTTTTGGTTTGGCTAAATAGTGAAATATCCTTTTAAAAAATTGCAAGACAAGAATGTTGGAAATCATGAAATGATCTTAGTATCAATAGTTTGAAATATCGTGTCCTATCGTCTTTGGATGTGGTATTTCAACTTTTGAAATAAGAGAGTTTCGATATCCAATCTGAGTCATCCAAACATTTCTTCCATATTTTAAAACATTTTCTAATTTTCGATATTAAGGACATTAATCAATCAATACGGTACCAATTTTGGGCGTTCCGAGGGTACTAATCCTTCCTCGTGCGTAACCAATTCCCGAGCCCGTTTTCTTAAAATTCGTATACCAAAACGTTTTCAAAAGTGGCCCAATCACACTTCAAAAAAAGATTGGTGGCGACTCCGTTTTAGTATTTTAAAATCGGCCTGTTTTCCAAACAAAAAATGATTTCGACAAGTATAATTATAAATTTGAACTTTGACTCTTTAAAAAATTATGATTTATCTCTAATTTCTCTAAAATAATTTTGGCTTAGCCCTAAACTTGATGGAATAAATTAGTAATACAAAAATGATCAAAATGTTATATATATTAAGATAATAAATCAACTTAGGTTTACTTTGAATTATGTTTATCTATCGATAATTATTCAGTCGAATAGCAAGGATGGTAAAAAGAAGTTTAATACTCAACTCAACTTCCATTTTTTTTTTTTTTTTTTAAGGCTTATACCTTAAATAATGGAAAGAAGATAAAAAAAAAAAAAACTAATAGCATGTTTCAGAGTTCACACTACATCTGAAAAAAAGGCACCTTCTCCATAGGAATAAAGCAGCATCATAAAACATGCTCAAATTTTCAGAAAATCATATATGAAAATATGCGGGCAATTCTTGTGGACATGAAGTATCATCTTCATGAAGATGAATTAGGGACCACAACAATATAAGAACCATCACTATATCGGTATATCCCCATAACATTCTTATGGTGGAATTGCCTTAATTTTCAAACCTAAGGACCCCCCAAACAAATTATGGTAAAAACAAATAAATATATGATAAAATAATCTAGATAAGCCCCAAATATATTCTGAAATTTCAACCGAAACAACAGCCACAAACATTCCAATCACTTAGCTTTCAATGTGAGGCCTAACAAAACGTATACATCTGTATAAAATGTTCTTCCAATATATATATGTATGAATGCATGTATGTATGTACGTAAGCATGTATGTACGATGCCTACCTAATCTATTTATCTATAAATCCCATCAACAATATGATTAAAACCCATTTTTTTATTATTGCTAACCAGCCAAATCATGTAGCAATTGAGCACCCATCAAGTTCCTATAAGGCAAATGCTGTCCTTCACCATCTAAAAGTGCGTACTGAACCGGTTGACAATCTTCAATTTGGTCCGATCGAGGGTAAAACAATGAACTTTGTGATGTTGGGGAGAAGGCTAAGCTCACCCCGTTATTCCCACCATGTTGTTGTAACCCTAACGTCAATGACACACCTCCACCGTTAGATGCTACTGCTTGATGATGATTGTAGGAAGAGAAGTCCAATTCCATGGCACCATAAGTTGCAAAGCTTTGTTGTTGATGATGATGGTGATGGCGACGGTGATGCAAGCTGTGATGGGTTTCAATGGTTTTGGCACTTTTTGGATCGTTTTTATCTAGGTTTGTGACAATGGAAGATAAACATTCTGAGTCAACTCGAACAAGCTGGTCCGGGTTTGGTTTTTGATCATTTTGATTAATATTAGTGGCTCCATTTGGTGAGGCCATGTTGTTGTTTTCATGTTCCTTCGTTTCTTCCAAATACATTTCTTCTACCATTGGTTTCCATAGTCTCACTCTTGCATTAATGAACCAATTGGATACCTACAAGTAAAAACAAAGGGCATCATATATATAATATGATCAAATATATTATAGTATATAGTATTTTGCTATGATTATAATAACTTAAAGATCCCAACAAGATATGCTCCATTGATAATATAAATCAATTCATGGGGACTTATAATATATTAATAAAATATTATTAATTAAATTTTACTATTAGACCCTCTACTTTGCGAAAAATGAAAATAGTTTGTATTTTTAATTTGATCAATTTTAATCCATGTACTTTTTGGATTGGTCAATTTTAGTCCCTATACTTTTCAAATTTAGAAATTTTAATCTAGACCCAAATAATAACAGTTAAATCCGTTTAGTTAAATTCAATTACTAGTCTTGTACTATACATAGAATTAGATTTAGTCTATATTCTTCAATTGAATCATTCTAAGCCTCTATATTTTTGAATTTTGAAATTTTAATATGCAAATAAAACTTGACATAGCATGATAATATGTTTACCACGTAAAATTTAAGGAATTTAGCAAATATTGTTTGATAAGGACTGAAACTTTAAAATTTAAAAAGTACATATACTAAAAAATGATCAAATTAAAGGACAGGATTAATGGCAAAATTTAACCTATATAATAATATAGAGGGATGTGGACATGCCTGGCTTCTTGAGAGACCGGTTTGGCGGGCTAAGATATGTTTATCAACATCGCTTGGATACCTGCAAAAGTATTGAAACTTTTCAGCCATGGTATAGTACTTTTGGTTACTTGTAAGGGAGGGAAAAGATGGGTCCTAGTTATATATATATATATATATATATATATATCAAATGGTCCAAATCCACATAAAAAAAATGAATGAAATAAGATGACAAAACATTTAAAAAATGTGGAATCTGAATGGTGATGACAAGAAACTAACAAAGATCAACCACAAAATGCTTTAAAACAAGAGAAAGAGATTTACGGGTGTAGAAAATGCTCAAATAACCAAGCTCGAAGAACCGAGACTGATCTTTCGGGCAAGCCTCTTTGGGGTCTCCATGGATGTGATTCCATCATGTTCATTTGTTGATAAGCCCTTTGTTGCCTTAAAGCTTGGTCGAGTATCCTTAGCCTTGGTGTTTCACCTTTGGTTGTCCCTGGTGCAACTGGGTCTTTTTCTCCCATGGCTTTCCTAGTAGCTTGAATTTGGCCTACGATGCCATCTCTTAAGCATCTAAAATGCCTTGACATCGCTTTGGATGCTAAAGCCGAATACACCGATGCCGCGCCGATGCCGGCCACTGCTTCGAAGGACAATACCACGGCTTTCATTTGATCACAATAGTGCTTGTATCTTCTATCCAACTAAAGATGCATGAAAAACAAAACAATAAATTTGCATTTATTGGGAGGCCCCCTAAGTCGCTAAATTAGTTCAAGAAAAGAATATTTTTTAACCCCATTTCAATCGACCACAAAAGTTTTCATACATAAATAAATCACATTTAGTTAAATGTTTTATATTAAGATTTAGATTGCATTTTATTTTTTAATTAAAAAATAAATTAATTGATTCATATGCATTAAATTGATCATTTCATCAATTTTTTTTTATTTCTACTACTATAAACTAATCATATACATTACTATGAAGTATGTGATGTATCGCATGTCACTATGTGAATAATTTTTTAGTAAAAAAGATAAAATGTAATATGAAAACTAATACACGAGCTTCCAGGGTATTTTTACCGTCAACATACATACCTCTTCTAGCATTGAAAGCAGCTTGGTTTTTCTTTTCTGCAACTCCATGAAATCTAGGGAATGACGGGGTTGTTTGATTGAAGAGCTACCTCCATTCTCATCATCCCATTGTTTATTACCCTTATGGATCGATTGCTTTTGTTTCGATGCATCCATTTGTTTCATCCCAAGGCTACAAAACTCATACAAAAGCTCTTGAGTTGGTCCCAAGTACTTTGAATTCCTCAATTGGAACTCCCCTTGATGATGATGAAGATTTTCAGGCTTTGCAAAGAAACCCTCTCTAGAACTTGATGAAGAACCAATGAACCTCATATCATCATGTTGATTATCATAGCCATGACCAACTTGCTTGAGCTCAAAAGATTGTACCCCAATGGTAGTGGGATTACTTGATGAAAGAGAGAGTGAAAGACCTTGACTTGGTCTCTCGTTTCCTTCACAAGGGAAAACACACCTTAAAGAAGAATCATCTTGCCAAGGACCTGATGACTCAGTTCCAACTTCTAACCCAGTTGTGAACTCGGCATGTTGATAGAACTCGGTCGTTGACTCATTAACAACCTTGGAACAAGGAGTACCTGTGGTGGTGGTGGTGGTGTTGCTTCCATTTTTATTGAAGAATCCTATCATCTCCATGCCTGTTGTTAAGTTAAACATCTCTGGGTTGGATTCAAAGCTTTGGATCTGATTCACGAGATGGGTTTGCATGGTTGAATAGCAAAAACCAGTTGATTTATCATCCATGTAATTTCCCTTTAATGATTTATGCTTTTCATTTGTTCCATTATAGTTTCTAAGATGCTGATTCTGCAACAAAACAAACAAACATTAATTGAAACTCAGTTCAAAACAAAACATTTCTTCATTTAGACCATGCTTGAGAAAGAGAAAAAAGAGATGCCTTACCAGTTATGGAACAAGTTTCAACAGACATGGATGAAAACTTGAAAGGAGATTTTGATGAAGAAGAACCTTGTTTTGTTCTATGTTAAAAACCCAAGGGTGCCATGAAAATTTAAAATCTTCACAACAAGAAGAAGTTTCAGATCCAAAGGTCATGATGATGGGGGCCCTTATGCATAACCATGATCATATTCATACTCAAATCCTTGCCTTTTCTCTCACTAGACTCAACTGGGTCAATAGGGTTATTGATGTAAAAATTTGTAGGAAAATGTTAAACGTTGTCTAATAATATTGGATTAAATTGATACTTATAAAAATTATAATTGTTAATGCATCCAAAATAGACATCCTACTGAGAAAATTCTACCTCAATCACTTCATAACCAACAATAAAAAAATAAAATGAAAATATATAAATAGTTTAATGATTAAAACAATAAATTCCTTGGTTCCCAAAGTACTGAAGCAACAGGTGACAGGCTAGGATAGGGGGAAGAACAGAGAGTAATGATGGTCCTTTGCCCGTAAACCAAACTACAAGCCGCCACATGACATGACTTCTTTCTTCTTCATTTTGCACAATTTGACAAGTAAGATCTTAAAAATCGGGTTAAAAGAAATTGAATTAATAAATTGGGAAAGTAATCATTTCTGCTTTTAAATAAGTGTTGTAGAAGTTGTGTTAAGTGATTATCTTTTGTGGTTGCTAAGTGTTAATTATGTGTGCCTAATGTTTTCTATTCAAATTTCTTCTTTTTGAATTTTTATTATTTTGTACTTAGTTTATCTTTAAATTTTGAGTATTTATTGGTAAAATGAACTTATTGATTCAGGGATAAAATTTTAATTTATTTAAAGATTTTGTGTTTGAATCTCGTGCGTGTAAAATAAAATTATTTTTGCTTTACCTCATTTTTGTGTCGTCCAAATAAAGATTTTATTTTATTTAAAAAATATTTTGAAATATCTCAAAAAATCCATCCATTATTGTCATCCATCTCTCCACCCTTCTCATTTTTGTTTTCACGTTAGCTTGTGGCCAAATTAGAGGTATTCATGGGTTGGGTTTGGCTGAGCTCAATTAAAAATTTAGGCTCATTCATAGGGTTCTAGTCGGTTCGGACTCAAAAATGGGCTAAATTTTTTTCTAAGCTCTACCATATAAAAATACTAAAAACTTGGGCCTTGCCTGGCCCGCCTGTATTAAATTTTTATATAATTTTTAAATATATATAATACATCAAAATACTAAAAAATTAAAATAAATATTTCCTAACCAATTGAAAATAAATTTTAAAAAATATGTAAACTTAAATAACACTAAGATAGATGTAACTTAACAAGCAAATACCTCTAAAATAATAATAAAATTAACAAATGCCTTTAAAATAATAACAAAGTTAATAATAAAATAAGTTTTATACAATATTCAATCAATAACAACAAAATAATAGCAACATAATAGTAATATGGTAGCAAAATAGGGAGAAAACAACAAGAAAATAACATTCAAAAATAAAAAAATAGTATTTTTTTTGTCATTTAGTGAATTGAATTGGCCGGGCCGAAACTAAAAATACCTTACCCGAGGCCCGGCCTATTTTTTAAACGGGCCTTATTTTTTGTCCAAACCTATTTTTCGGGCTTATATTTTTACTAAAACCCTCCCAAATTTAAATGGGGCCTTGGTGGTGGGCGACAAACCCATGAACACCTCTAGGCCAAATTAACGATTGGATTTTGGTGTATTGATGTTAATTAGTTTGTTTTGAATGTTGGTTTTAGGGTTTGGAAGTCTGATGTATCATCATTTTCCAAAAACGTTAGGTGTGTAACTCTAATTTCGTAAATTTAGTGATTGGCACGAAGTCGAAAAGTTTACTGTCAATACGGCATGAGCATGTAGGCCCATTTTTAGTAAAATTTAGTTAGGGTCGTGTTTGAAGTGCGTTTTAAAGTTAGCTTCTTCGTAGAGTCTGTTATGTGATACGTGTGATTTCGATATATGAAATTTGTGGTATTGATATTATAGATGTAATACTTAAAAGTATGTTTGTAGGATAAATTCTACATTTGATCTGCAAATCGAGAATTTTGTTAGCATGCTTCTGATATGTTAAAGCATGATTTATCTATGTGCATCTGAGTATGTATTATGTTTTAGCACGTGCATTGAGGTGAGATAATTATATGACGGAGGAAGTATTGACAGTTTAATGACCTGCTTTATTTAGTGGTTTAACCACATATCTGTTCTAGCAACTTGACTTCAATTCTGGTGGCTTAACCACACTTATCTAACTTTAGCAGATTAACGCATTATTTATGCAAAGTGGCATACAACCACTTATTTGGTGTGTAGGGTTGGATGAGTATTTATTACTTTAAATGATGTTTAGGGATAGATGGAGATGGTGTGTAGCGGATGGGGGTAGGATCTGTATCTAATATATGAAATATGTTGCATCTCATGATAAGTCATTGCATCAGTATCTGGTCTGCCTATTATGTTGCATTGAATAAAATTATCATGCCATTTTTGTCTATTCCGTTATGGAATTTTATTTGACTATCTAATATTTGTTATATGCATGAGGGTTGAGTTGCACATTGAGCTTTGTTAGTTCACCCTATATTTTTATCTTCTAAAGTAATCAACAAACTTAAGACCAGGCGAAGTACGAGAGCTTGGATTATGAGATGATTTATGTTTTTAAACTATTCCTGGTCTTTTTGGATTGTAAAACTATTTCAAATTTTACTATTTCTATTTGTTTGTTCTATCGAATTTTGATATTTTTATGGTAAATTGCAAAATTATTCGGTTTATAAAATTAGAATCCCAATTTTCAAAACTAAAACTTTGAAATTTCTGCTGCAAAGATTGAGTAACCAATTAAGTGTTTTCTGTAAAATAAATAACTTTAACAAGTATCTTCCTAAAAACTTGTAATAGATTTGCCAAAATTAATATTGTTGAAACACCGTTTTTAATTCAAAATCTAAGTTTAAAACGAGTTTATATAATTACTCAAGATTCAACCATAACGTTTAAGCTGGGTATGGGGTATTACATGATAACTGAGTTTAATTTTAATATTTAATTTGATACTTAATTTTTTTTTTCTAATTTGGTACATGAATTTCGCTTCAAGGTTCACTTTGGCATCTAAGGTTTTTTTTTTAAAAAATTGATACTTGAGTTTTTCTTTATCCCAATTAAGTATAAGAGTTTAGCTTCATTTTCAATTTGGTACCTGAGCTCTTTTTTTTCCAATTAAGTACTTGTGTTTTTTTATTAGAGTGCCCATGTTAAACATTCATTGGATTGTTTGGTCTAAGTGTCAAGTTAAACATTGAAGCCAAACTTAGTTACTAATTTGAGATAAAAACTCAGGTATCAAATTGAATATTAAACCAAACTCAGGTGTCAAATAATATATTTTTTGAAAGTCGAGGGTTTAAGGGTTATAATGTTTCGATTTAGAGTTTTTTAGTGTTGAAAAAAAAATTACACAAAATTTAAAGATTTGATACTTATGAGTATCGAGATCAATACAATTTCATACCTACATCGAGGTTATAGTTAAAAAATCATTTCAATAAATAATTTTGAATTATTCCTATTTTGCAAAATATAAATTTAAAAATTCAATTAAATTTATTTAATTATTTAAAATTTTACAAAGAGTGAATGATTTCTTATAATTTTGATTAATTAAAATAAAAATAGCATTTTAGTAAAATATGCATTAAAAGGGGAAAAAAAGGTACACCAGTGATAGGACCTTAGTGGAAGTAGAGATCTTTGTAGGGGAATGAATCCCAAAAGAAGCCATTTTCCAAAGTAGAATATGAATCCTAGCTTTTTCATATAAGTTTCAAGTGAGCCCTTTTTATGCCTTGGGAGGGGTGAGCCAAAATTTTCATAATATATAATTAAACATGTATATATTCACAATAATATTTTATTTTATAGATTTCTTAAATTACTTTAAAATTTGTAATTAATTTATATTTATAATTTTTAAAATTTTATAATAACATTATGCCAATTAAATTGGGCAATATACTTAAAAATACCAAAAAAATATATTTACGGAAAAGGGCCAAAAATTTTAAAATTTACAGAAAAGGGTTATTTCCCCACATCAGCCAAAAACATGTCTCTGAGGGCGCGCTTTGCTGACGTGGCAAAAACGCTTCCCCAAGGACGCATTTTAGCCCGTGTTTTTAAAAAAAAACTATTCTTGAATTTTTTAAAAATTTACGAGAATAAACCTTTATAAAGGCTAAAAGTGACAACACCATTTTTTTAAGGTGTCATCAATTAATAAGGAAATATAACTTACAAATGAAATCTTTATATAGACCTAAAGTCTCATTTCCCTTATTTTCTTGAGCAAAGTGGGATATGAGATATGTGTATATATAGACTCATGAATAGTTTTTGCAGCTTATTCTTAAATAATGTGGGATTCCTTCATCTTTTAACTAACAATATGAGACTAAAGGCTATACTTTATTTGATATTTTTTTTACAAAAAAATTCTTTTTTATATTTTGTTAACATTGTCTTATATTATAAAATTATCTTTTGAGATTTTTAATCTTGTTGCATTTTAGAATTGTTAACATATATAAAAGAACTATTAAAAAAGAGAATAAATTGCACATATAAAACTTGTACATGCAAGAATCTTCTATTCAATTTTAAATGTTTGAAGTTAATATCAATGCAATTATAATTTTAAAATAATTTTCCATTATTTAAATTTAGAAGTTATACTTTTTATTTTTATTTATTTATTTTATTTTATATTATGAATGTTTGATTAATAAATAAATGGTGAGTATTTGGTACTCAAATAATATTTTTTGTAATTTTAAAAATTGATATATATTTTTAAATATTTATTTATTTTAATATTTTACTATACTAATTAATTTTTGTAATTTTGATTTAATTTAATTTTCATCACCTAATGAATGCCGATAAATTTATTTCGATATATTTTACTAGATAGATAATTTATTTAAACATAGTATATAATTATGTTAAATAAGTTTTTTATAGAAATATATAACATACATAAAATATAATAATTATTTTTCATATTTTATATCTAGATTAAATTACATTAGTAGTCACTTAACTATATTTTTAGTTATTGAATTATAAAACTTACAAAATGATTACTCAACTATTAGTCATTTTTAAATATTTTACCATACTCATTTTATATTTTTATATATTTTTTACTTATGGAGTTTAAAAGTTTTATTTATAATGTAACAAATGTTAACTTTTGTAAAAAATTTAAACTCTAAGTAAAAATATCAAATATAGTGTAGCATTTCATCTCATGTTATTAGTTAAAAGATAAAGAATCCCACATTGTTTAGGAATAAGCTACAAAACTATTAATAAGTCTATATATACACATATCTTATATTCTACTTTGTTCAAGAAAACAAGAGAAATGAGACTTTGGGTCTATATAAAGGTTTCATTTGTAAGTTATATTTCCTTATTAATTGATGACACCTTAAAAAAATATTGTTGTTACGTTTAGCCTTTATAAATGTTTATTCTCGTAAATTTTTAAAAAATTCGAGAATAGTTTTTATTTTAAAACACAGGCTAAAACGCGTCTTTGAGGAGCGTTTTTGCCACGTCAGCAAAGCGCCCCCAAGGACGTGTTTTTGGCTGATGTGGTAAAAGCATTCCCCTAAGGACGCGCTTTCCTGCTGCATCCCCACAAAACGTGTTGACGTGGACGCGTTTTGTGGGGAAATGACCATTTTTCGTAAATTTTAAAATTTTCGATCCTTTTCCATAAATATATATATTTGATATTTTTGGGTATATTACCCAATTAAACTAATATTTAATTAGTATATATTATCCAATTTTCAAGAGTATATAAAGTAAAAAGTAAAAACATCTCTTTGTTCTTCTCAAATTTTTAAAAAAATTAAAGTAATTTAATTTCTATCAATTTTAAAATTGAGCAACAAAGTACAATTAATCACGCCGTTAATTGTATATAATTTTGATTGGTATAATTTGTGTGTAATGATATTGATGGAATGTGCAATTATTATAAGCTAACTTTGTTAAATTAGGATCAAATTAACAAAATGTGTAAATATTGTAACTAAATTTGTTAAATCGATAATAAATTGACAAAATATGTAAATTTTGAATGCTAAATTTGTTATATGTCAATAAAAATAGATACAATTAACAAAAAAAAAGCACTAACATTATAATTAATTATCTTTAATTACCTACTTTTAAAATTATCAGAAATTAGAGGACCAAACTAAAATATACCTCAAAGGACCTATGCTATATTTTTGGTCAACCTCAATACCGAAGACATTGTGGTTGGAAAACAAAATAATAAATTATGTTTGGTTTTATTTGTATTATTATGTTAAAATAAGATATAATAATGTGGAATACGATATGATTAAATTATAAGAATAAGACATGATTTTTATTAAAATAAAAATAAAATGGATACATTAAAATTTATATCTTTTAAAATATAACTAAATGTAATAATAAGATAAATGTAATTAAATGTTGGAGGACGTAAGAAAGAAGGAGATGATGAGCTTGAAGTGGTCCAACGTTTTTCCCCATCCAATTCCATTTCTAATTAATTGCTCCATTCAAGTACTCCACCCCATTCCCATTGCCAATAGCAATAATTCGAAAATGAATCGATAAAGTAGAATAATATATTTTAAATTTAATTCGATTTAGCGGTTAGTGTAGAAATAGAATAAAAAAATTGTTTAGATTTTTAATAGCTTTGTGAAAATGAAAACTTTTGAATAATTTAGTGACCATTTTGTAACTTTTTGAAGTTAAGTGACCAAAATATAAATTTACTAACAATTTTACACTATTGTTGTTATGTCAACCTAATTTTTTTTTAAATAATCTCATTATAAGTTTTATTATATTTTTTTTCTTACACAATGACTAGAACTACCCATAGCCCCTCCTTAACGCATAAATAGGAGGATAATGCGTTTCGGCACACTCGAACTTACGTCCTCCTGCATTGACAGTAATACTCATATCAATCAAATTAAAGGCTCAATATACAAATCAACCTAAAAATTATAAGATTTATATAAAAATATCCATTTATCATTAAATTTATGTAATTATAACTTCTAAATAGGAATTTATTATCAAAATCGACCCTCCCAAGTTTGAAGCATGTGTTACTTTTTATCGCTTTCATTTTATCTCCATTTTACAAATGAAAATAGACTTTTAAAACATATATTAATACAAATAAAGATGGAATACAATCCTAACTATTATAAAGAAAGACATGCATAATTGTAAACCATATTGCATAAATTTGAATTGTGAAAATAATATTGATTGAAAAATAATTATAAATTTTGAATATAAATCGTAAAAAAATTATTAAAATATTTAAAAAAAAGTAAATTATATCATTAGTCACTAAACTATGAGTAAATTTTTGTTTTGGTCAATTAACTTAAAAAGTTAAAATTTGATCATTGAACTATTTGAAAATTTTCAATTAAGTCAATAAATTATTTAAAAGTTTTGTTTAAGTCATTGAGTCGTTATGATTTTTTTTAAAGTTCCGCTATTGAGCTTCAAGTGACAATTCAACGATGGATATGATAGATCAATACCTGTTGACGAGTAGAAAAATATACTTTAGATCTAAGTCGATCTAACAAGTAGTATTGGAAAACCGAAAAAAAAGTTGTTTTAATTTTGATTCATAAATTCGAGACGTCCAAAGTTGTTTCATGAAAAAAAATAGAATTGTAAAGAGAAGAGGAATGAGAGATTTTAATTGGTGCATATAATGTGAACAAAGACAACTTTATTGTATCGATTTTAACAGTTTAGTAAATTAAATTAAAAGATTTAAATAATTAAATAATCAAATTATAATAAGTGACTAAAACAAATTTTTTTTTCCCAAAAACAAAGAAGTGGTCCACAACACTACAAGACTAAGGAGGAAAGCTTTCACCGCCCACCTGCCAAATTTCCCTTACACCATTGACGACGTCACTATTTCTCGCGCTTTATCTGCTTGTACTTTTGCCACCCAGCCAATCCTACCCCACCACGGTGCATTTTAGCAACTACCCACCCCTGCCTAGTTTCCCACACAGGAAACTGGGAGTTTCCTTTGGCTTACGTAAACTCCCATTAGATATTTTCACCAGCAAAAGCTTAAGCATCACATATAACATGCAGATAACAACAAAAGAAAGAAGGTACCCATTATAATTTCACACACAAAGCAATAAAAAATTGTACGAGTCATAAAAGGAGGGCAGCACCAAAACTGGGAGAAATACTGGGTGTGCAGTGTTCCTCTGTTTTTGAAAAAACCTGTATATATATATACTCTTTAGCTATAGGTTATTGTTGTACAGGGTGGTCCATTCATGAATCTTTTTGACCCTCTTCTCCATTTTTTTTGTAAGTAGTGTATTTGTGAATTATCAGTAGCTTGACTGTGAGTTTAAGTTATGTAGGGTTTTCAGTGGTGGACTGTGGCTAACTAAACAGGGTTTTGTGATCCATGCAGATTGTTAGAGATTTTGGGGATTGAAATGGGACCTAGCTATTATAATCACAAAAAAAAAGTGTGTTTTCAACTGGGGTTATTTACGTCAATTGAGTCTTAATATGATTAGTATCGGTATTATTGTTAATGTATAAAACATGAGTTCTAGTGCGTTGAAGCGCATTATTCTCTTATTTAAAGGTTGGGAGAAGTTATGAGTACTACTAAGTATTGTATCAAAAAGAGTAGATATGATAAGATTCTATAATAAGATTAATATTCAAAAAAGAAAGAAAGAAAAGGGGTTATTTATAAGTTATCAAATTATCTATGGGATAAATAAAAAATTTAGAGTATATGAACTTTGTTATAATTTATAATGTTAAACACCAACTTTAATTTGATGCATTTGTATACATCAAACTTTAATTTTGGTTCAATTTTCATATTTTATTAATCTCGTTATTTATGTGGCACATTTTTTCATTAAATCATGTGTAAATTACGGACATGATATTTTATTAAATTAAAAAATATTTTCACTTAGATTAAAAGAAAAAACACATTTGGGAAAATGGTTTTATTTCCCCAAGAAAGTTGTTTCTTTAATTTATGTGAAAATAATTTAAATTTGTTTGTTTGTTTGTTTTTAATATAATAAAATGTTACGTATGCAATTTATACATGACTTGACGGAAAAATGTCACATAGAAATTTTAATCAAAATTAAAGTTTGATGTATAACATTACAAATTGTATCAAAGTTGATATATACTTTTGGTATTTATCCCATTATCTATTAAAATCTCTAGCAATTAAAATAAACAAAAATTGAACCCATGTGATAGCCTTATGGTCAAAGATGTGGCCTGAGTTCGAGTTACGCTAATTGCGTTTATTGTTTGGGCTTTGCCCTGTTATTATAATTCACTAATTTACCCAAAAAAAAATTACCAAAAGATGTTGGGTGAAAGGTAAAGTACCTTACATTTTTTAAGGGAGACACGTACAGGGGCGTAGGTAAAATTACACTTTGGCCTCTTAAAAATAATAAAAATTTGATTTAATCTTTTAAAAATTATAAAGTTATAGACTATTCAAATGGTAAAATTATATTTTTAATATCGTAAAAATTAAAATTTAATTTTGGGCTCCCCTAAAAAATTTCTTGCCTTCACCTCTAGACACGTATTCAAACCTTAGAGATGATATTATGTTTTTTCTTCAAACCTAGAGAATAAAAAACCAATAATTTAAGCCATTTAAATAGATTTCGGTTATCTTTGTTAAACCCTGGTTTTAATTACTAATTGGGTAAGATTGTTGTGCTAATTTAAAAAATAAGGTTTTTATTAATTTTATATTTTTATAAATTAAATTAGATAAAATATTTTTAATATTATGAACAATAGTTCGGGTTAGTATAACTAAATCAATCAAGACAGATCTGAACCGGAGAGACTGTCCGACCGGTTTTGGGGGGGGGGGGGGGGTAGGGTCTTTCGTGCTTAGAATGGAGCGTACATTTTGGGACGGTCCTTACGGTCCTTGGAGCATGGGGTTGTCTTTGCTTCCCTTAGCCTCAATATCTTCTAAGCTTGTCCCCAAAGACATTCCATCAAATATGTTTCAACATATTTTGCGTTTTGTCCTTTTAGTTTTAGGGTTTGAGGACCTCATTGGATTAATCACTTTAATCAATAGAAACTCATTCATATGGGGTTCAACATATTCTTTTGTACTTTTCACGTGCAATACTATCAAGTCAGATTGAGATCCACTCAGAGTCTTTCAATCAGATTCGAGAAAATTTTTAAGATTTCACTGTGGACTTTAAGAGAGTAAAATCAAATTCTATCTAATCACATCTTAACACAACATTCCAAAGTTTTATCAGTAGCACTCCACGATCCTACATAGAACAAAACACCTATTTAGATCAATTAAGTTTCGAACCTTAAATGGCGATAGTCTAGTAGCCAAAAGCATCACTAGCTTACACTTTAACCTGAGTAGCGTGGGACAAATGGAATTTTGTGTGAATTAGAGGCTACATACTCCTAGATAATCAATAGTGAAATAATATCGTGAGAGAAGAGTGAAAAGAGTTCCCAAGCAACGAGAGGAGCCCAAAGCTCCAACTACATGCCTTTTGAAGAATGAGTTGGCAACTCATAGGTAATGGTTTGATTCATAACTTTCCAAACCTTTCCAATCCTCATTAGTGATTTATCGATACATTAATGTGAACCACTTTTAAATTATTTTTATTTTATATTTTATACAATATAAGTTTAAATTCACACACCCACACCCACATTCACACACGCACGAGCTACACTATCGCACAGATAAATCTACAACCAAACTTTAGTATCAAGCATAAATAAATTCACTTCAGCTAACCCGAACCACATTCAATTCAAATATAAAACTACAAATGTGAAGTAGAATTCAAAGTTTAGCTAAATAATTTATTGATGTAGTAAATTTTATTAAAAGAAGATTGAGATACGAGTTTCAATGGTGATATTTTTATCAAATGACGAAAGGCAAAAGGCAAAACTTGTTACATAAGGGATGATGCAATTTTATCACAACCATTCACATACAAACAAATGGTTTAAGAAAAAAAAAAAAAAAGAGCCAACATCGAAATCATAAAATAAAAAAGACTTGAGCTGTTTCGTGAAGCTATTTATGTGTTGTTGACCGGTAACTAATCAAGTTGATATATTTGGAATATGATTCCATCTTTAAAAAAAACAAAAAACCCAATTAAATTGATGAGCATGTTCTTAAGGCTGTTTTCATTATATGTAATATAAATGATTTTAATTCGAAGAAAAATTGAGTCTTAGCTCGATTGATATGAGTATTATTGTTAATACAGGAGGACATGGGTTCGAGTGCGCTGAAATGTATTATTCTTCTATTTATAGGTTGAAGAGGGGTACGAGTAATTCTAGGTATTATCTCAAAAAGAACAGATATGATCAAAACCCATAAATAGAACTACCCATAGCCCCTCCCAAACCCATAAATAAGAGGATAATGCGTGATTCGTCCTCTTGCATTAACAACAATACCCATGTCAATCGAGCTAAAACTCAATTGACAGATAAATGTGAATATTAAATACACCTTCATCGTTTTATTGTATTCAAATAAATCATCATTGAGCTTGTTTAATGCTATGGGTTGATTTAGGTATAAATTAATTAATCTAAACATAGAAATTTATAGTGCACCACATGGTCAAATATATGAAATGAGAGTGTGAAATGTGAACTTTTCATTCTTTCAAGTGTAACCATATCTTTATTCCTTTCTTTTTTATTCCCACTATTGTGGGAGACATTGCAATTTGTCACAACAAGTGTGCTCCTATAATAGACCACCAAAGAGGTCCACATGAAAAAGCAAAAATAATGATATAAATTAATATTTCTTCTTTGGTGGGCCAATTTATGATTTTATTTTTTTAAAGAGTTATAGGTAAGGGTTATTTTATTTAATTTTCATTCATAGCCTCCGTACCAAATTTCAAAATCTCCACCCATTTTTTTTTTTGTTTTTCAATGGACTTTCAAGAACCCTAAGGTCATACTTTCCCAAAACAAGTTAACCATCCATCAAATTTTGCATAATAAAAAACTAGCCCCCTTCTTTAACATTATTGTTTAGTGAAAGTGAAAGATGGGATTTGATATCTCTCAATCCAAAAACACTATTTTCTAAACACTTCTCTAAATCGTATATCTTTACAAAAGTTCATGTAAGGACCATATTTGACTTGCTAGCTATAGATTTATGCATGTACAACAATATGGCATTAATCAAGACATTTGAAATAACACTATTCATTTGAACATTTCAATCAATTAATTCTGCAACTAATTACCACATAGGCCCCTACGTACAAACATATAGACCCTATTTAGCAATTAGTTGATAGTTGATCAATTAATTGCGGTAGCTGATTTGACTAACTGATTCTATTAACTGTTAATTTAAAAAGCGTTTGGTAAAATTTAGTTGATAGTTGAAAATTTATATGTGTAAAATGACAAATAGGGGAAAGTGGTGGAGCAAGATCGAAGCGAATCTTGACTCTCTCAACCATGAAGGAACATGATTCAAGCCACTTGTCCTATGTCCCGACCATTTGGAATAGGACAAAAATTTGTAATTCCTGTCCCTAACTAGTAGGGAGCATGGTTAAGCTTTAGTCCTATTACCCTAACTAGAAGTGGGATGAGGTTGAAGACAAGACCTCATCTCTCTAAGAAGATCGTGGATAGACAATCTAAATAAAATAAAGCGCATCCTATTGTGTGTGCAGCGAAGAGCAAATTGAAGCCACATAGCGGTGGAGTAGATTGAAGTAACAAGATGCGGTGGCGGAATGAGGCTACATGAAGAAAAAGCACACGAGAGGCCAAGACTGAGGCCAAGGCAATATTAGGCTTCTTTGAGTCTTTGCTCTATATCGTTACGACAATGAGCAAAGAGAAATTTGTAGAGCCAAATTGCTGGGCCCAATCAAAAATAAAAAATTTTTATTACAAGCCCAAATTCCCAAAACAAGTTAACCATCCATCAAATTTTGCATAATAAAAACTAGCCCCTTCTTTAACATTATTGTTTAGTGAAAGTGAAAGATGGGATTTGATATCTCTCAATCCAAAACACTATTTTCTAAACACTTCTCTAAATCGTATATCTTTACAAAAGTTCATGTAAGGACCATATTTGACTTGCTAGCTATAGATTTATGCATGTACAACAATATGGCATTAATCAAGACATTTGAAATAACACTATTCATTTGAACATTTCAATCAATTAATTCTGCAACTAATTACCACATAGGCCCCTACGTACAAACATATAGACCCTATTTAGCAATTAGTTGATAGTTGATCAATTAATTGCGGTAGCTGATTTGACTAACTGATTCTATTAACTGTTAATTTAAAAACGTTTGGTAAAATTTAGTTGATAGTTGAAAATTTATATGTGTAAAATGACAAATAGGGGCATGACTCAATTTTTTTTGTTAAGTATTTATTTGTTTATAATACTGTAGTTTTTATTGGGTGAAATTATTGAAATGAAAAACTATTACCAAGGAATTAAAATATCCATTATGGAAATTAATTAGTGAATTTTTTTTGAAAATTTAAATTAACAAATTTCTTAAGTTCCTTATTTGCAAATATTAACCTTGTGAAAATTGATATATTAATAGTGTATCAATAAAATTGTACATAGAGGCAAAGTGAGTAATTTTTGAGCAAACACGGTCAGATATGTCATTCCACATATTTCATTCTCAATCAGTTGTGAAAAAAGTTGTTCATCTCACGTTTTTTTGTTTTGGAGGTTTTAGCTCAACAAGCTCTTACAAACCTCTATTTACCAAACACTACGATTAGAGGGTTTGGCTACTTAATCTCTATTTATGCCCAAATCAACTAAAAAAAAAACCTTAAAACTCTGTTTACCAAATATACCCATGGTACTTTAACATTTTAACAAGTTATTGTATTTTATGTATTGAAGATTGCATGTATAGGGTATAGTTGATTATCCCAAAGTCTATGGAAGACAAAAGATTTGGTTAAAACTTAGAGTGCCAAAAGAGAAAAAGAAAATGACATTTGCAAATTATCAACATCATGCTATCCTCTAACGTAAATCATTTTCAAGTCTAGCTAGTTTATCTTTTGTGTTGCCATTTTTATGCACTTAATCACTAAATATATATGGTGCGGAGTTGACACCAATCACATGATATTAGGAATGATTTCACTAATAGATACTTTTAAAACACTTTTATTAATTTATTATATTTAATGCAATGATGGTTTAAATCCTTGACAATCCTTTTCCCTCCTACTGAAACTGGCCAAATAAAAGAATAATAAATTAGGTAATTTTAAAAAATATTTTAAGGGTGTATTTTTTTTGGTGAATTACAATAATAAGATAAAATCCGAACAACAAACACGATTAATGCAACTCAAACTCAGGCCATAACTGAGACAATGAATACCTTTAACCATCAGGCCATCACATAGAGTGGTCTTAAGGGTGTATTTAATTCAAATGAGTGAAACATTTTCAGATTTTTAAATTTGGTGTTTAAACATTATCTCGAGTTGATATTATCAAGATTTTAGAGTATAAGACGTAATTTTAATTTTAAGCTTTTTTAATATGTTAATTTTTACAAAATTATCTCATTTTAATTTTAATATGACATTTTACTCACATGCCTATAACATAATACTTTTGTCACTAGGTGAAGAAATTGTTAGTTAAAAAATCATTTTACTTAAATTAAAATGAAATATCTGGTAAAAAAATAAAATAGATTAATAATAACAACTCTTTAATCAAATTCTTCAAAATTTTACATACTTTTCAAGTAATATTTCAGACTAATTTACCTAAACAGGCCCATTTCCAAGTATATTTACAGAAATGGGCCGATTTCAACATTATTTACCGAAAAGGGCCGGTTTTGGAAAAAGCGTCCATGTAGGAGCGTTCTAGGGGGAAATTTCCAGCAAATCGCACCCCTGAGGAGCGTTTTTGCCATGTAGCACAAAACGCACTGACGTGGATGCACTTTGCTGACGTGGTAAAAACACTTCCCTAGGGGCACGTTTTGCTTCGTATTTTTTTATAGGTTAGGGATTTTTGCATGTTTAGTCCCTAGGTTTTTTAGGGTTTTTAAGTTTAGGGTTTTACTAAAATAATTTATGTTTAGGGTTTAGGTTTTTGTTAAACTAAATTAGGGTTTATGGTTTTAGTGCATTTTAAAAATAAATCAAGATTTAGTGTTTTTTATAAAATTAATTAAATTAGGGTTTATGGTTTTTAAATAAATTAAGTAAATTAGGGTTTAAATGTTTTAAATAAATTAATTAAATTAGGGTTTAGGGTTAAAATTAATTAATTTAGGGTTTAGTTTTTAAAATAATATTGTGTTTATTTTTTAACAAAATTGACTATTTTTACCTGTAAAAATAATTTGAGAAGACGTTTCTGAACAAATAGTGTCAAAACGCTTCAAACAGGATGCATTGTGTGCAAAATTACTGAAAAAAGCTCTCACGTTGACGCTCTTTTTTTACAGTAGTTCTTAAAAAAATAATTTTAAGAAGACGTTTCTGAACATATAGTGTCAAAAACGCTTCAAGCAGGATGCAATGTCAGCAAAATTTCTCAAAAAGCTCCTACGTGGACGCTCTTTTTCTACAGTAGTTCATGTTTGGCCTTAGGCTATAAACAAGACAAATTTCATTCTCAGGTTGCATACGTAACAGCAAGAAAAATTAGAGAGGCTAAGTAGAATAGAAATTGAAAATGAGTGAACATATCAGTATTGTTATTTACTATGATGGTGAGGTTCGTGACACCGAGAATGGCGTTATTTGTTTATCAGAGAACACAACGCAATGGTTTTTAACCAGAGAATAGATTTTACAGAATTTCAGTAAAAGAATTAGGCGCAAAATCTTTGGAACGACGCCAAGTAGAGTTTCTTCTTTTAAGTATTGATTTTATGCTTCGATTGATCTCGTGACATATGACTCATTTGATATCAAAGGTGATCATAGCTTTGAGGCAATGGTGTAGACTCATCTCACTAGTGGATCACTCTATCTTGAGTTATATGTTTAAATTTCATCGCCAAATGAAACATTTACGACTTCAACATCAACTGCTGTTCGAGAGGAATACAAAACCCTTACCCGACACTCCGTTAGTGGGAGGCAGAACACAGAAGTGCTCGTGTTTGATGGCAGTATGGAAAACACAACTCCTACACGACACTCAGTTAGTGGATGGGACATGCACATCGATGGGTCTATGTTTGATGCTGGAAATACATATTAGGGAATGACATCAACTTCTAGTTGTTGGCAATCCACATCTGATTTGGGATGTTATGAAACGTCTACAAGAAGGGATGATGTACTCCCTATGACATCCACCGGTGAGGGGACCTCGTACGTTGCAGATGATAGTGGGTTGGAGATGAGTCTGATGTGGATCTACCTCAAGAGCCAGACCTTGATGGTGCAAAAGTTGCATTATTTTCTGAACCGGATCCTGTTCCATTTGAACCTGAAGACGTTGGAAGGGGCTCAGATGAAGAAGAAGAAGGTTTGTGATTCAGAGTGTACTCGCCTCCAACCCATATGCATAATATCGATATATCGGCAGATAATGCGTTGGGGTTTCCTGATTTACCACACAGAACGCGTGACTGTATAGGTTCGCCATTGAATTTGGGTGAATTGGAAGTTGGTAAGAAGTTTTCTAGTAAGGATAGTTTTCTTGGTGCTTTGAAACAACATAGCATCAATCACGGGGTTAACTACAACGTGGTTAAATTCAAATCTGAGAAGTTTGAGGCCAACTGTTAGTGTAAGACGGTACATGTTCATGAAAAATCATGGCTTCTTTTAGAAAAAAGACAAGCTTGTGGAAGATAAAAAAGTACAAAGGTCTATATACCTGTGTTGTCAGTATAGTATCACTGGGTGTTTAGGGTTTTTGAATAATAATGTTATTACTTAATTCAGGTATGATAGCTAGCTTAATACTACCGATGTTGAACGTAGATTCCAAGACTTCTATGTCATACATAATTGCCAGTATTCGTAGCCAATTGAGGTACACGCCCTCTTACAGCAAGGCTTGGATAGCTAAGCAGAAGGCGTTGAAAAATATGCATAGTGAGTGGGACGCTTCATATAATGAGGTTTGGCAGTGGTGTCAAGTGCTGGAGAGGTACGTCCCAGGTTGCATAACAGACCTTGAAACGGTCCCTACATAATACAATGACCGATTGCTCCATGGATGCCAAGTGTTCAAGTGTCTGTTCTGGAGCGTTAAGCAATATCGGGACGCATTTGTGTATTGCAATCCATTGGTACAAATTGACAGTACCTTTATGTATGGTAGATATACCCATCGACTATTGCTAGTTGTGGCACATGATGGCGGTAGGAGAATCCTTCCAATTGCGTTTGTAATAACACCGGGAGTCAGCTGATGATTGGGTTTCTTTCTTTCTACGTTAAGGAGGCATGTATGCCCCCAACCTGATATCTGCATTATATCAGGTCGGGCACTAGAATACTAGCCGCAATTAAGCGACAGGGAAGCCTATGGGATCGCACACACCATCGGTATTGTCTAAGGTACATTGCTTCCAACTACTACGGACAATATTGGTTTACGACTGAACGATGGTAAGTGACCAATATGGGTATTTAATCTCTATTAATATACTTTCGTTTGTAATATTCAATTCATTCTGAATAGAATATTGGTATGTGATTTTGCTATCAACTTATATTGGCAGGGTACGAGATCAATAAGGATCGTTTTCATGAGATGTTGGGGATTTTGCGTTCAGTTAACGATTAAGGCGCAGATTATCTCTGTAACATACCTTTCGAAAGGTAGACACAAGCATACAACAGCGGCCTATTATATGGTCATATGACCACAAACCTGGCTGAATGCATAAATTCTGTTCTAAAAGGAATGCGTCATTTACTGATAACCTCGGTTGTGTAAGAGACATATTTTCATTTGGTGGTATTATTTCCAAAGTGAGCAGCAAGTATAAAGGCCAAATGCAAGGATGCCATGTATGGTTTGGAAGGTATTGCAAGAAATTAACAAGGCGAAGGGGTAGGCCAACACGATGCACATAGTGTGTCACGATCGCGACAAACTATAGTTTCATGTGACGGAGTTTGATAGACCGAGCCAATGTATTATCGGTGGGCAATATCGTGTACACTTGATAAATAGAACTTGAGACTGTGGGACGTTTGACGCACTTCGTTATCTATGTGCTTATGCAATTACAGCTTGTCAGAATTTTCGTTTGGATCCCATGAGATATGTCGACAAAGTGTACAAAATAGAATACATGTACAATGTGTGGAGACACGTATTCCCACCTGTACCAGATGAATGTAAGTGGTCGTCCTGTATCGCTTGTTTAATTTAAGTTGTTACCGGATAGAGAATTGCGTCGCAAACCAAAAAGTCGACCTTACTCGAGTAGAATACGTAATAATAAGGATATCCGGGAAAGAATGAACCAGCAGAAGTTGTGTGGATGGTGTAGGAACCCAGGTCATATAATTCGATCATGTGCAAACCGAAATAGTTAATAATTGCTGTAATAAAACTATGTTACATTATTTCTATTCCGTCTTATTCAAAAGAACTTATATTTTATTAAAAATATAAAATTAATTTACTATTAAAATATTAAAAACAACTTTTATTTTATTAAATGAAACAATATAGAAACAGTTTGTACAAATATATTAAAAAATTAATGCATATATCGGTCGAAATCAGTGCCAAATGGGGGTGGTGGACGACTACGCGCTGGATTCCTCCTTGGTTGTGCTTTGGTGGGGATTGTGGTTGCTCCGGCGGGGGTTATGGTTGCTCCAATTGTGGGTGTTGGGAGGATGACCCATCTTGGTAGAATAAAGAATGTGGAGGTGTTTGCATCACCCACGGTGGAGGTGTTTGAATCCCATAAGGCGATAGGGATTGGTAATGAGATGAGCTCACCAACGGTGCCTCGTACGATCCGTCCGACAACGATGGCCTATATATCATCGGTTGAGTCAGAGTTATCGAGAAAGAAGATGCACCGGGCCATGCATTCCAACTTGGCATAGGACTAGAAAAAGGAAACATATAAGGGTTAGGATACATATAAAGGCTAGGATCGCTTTGTGGGTGTCGTTGGTTGAGGCGACATAGTCCTTGGAAGAATTTTCCAACACCTTTGCTCTTCCAACAACAAATATGGTGGATCCTAAACCATGGTGTCGTTGCGTTGAGGCGTTAGGATTTTCTCAAATTTTGATATATTTTGAGAAGATGATTGTATCGTCGTCAGAAGTCGATTTTGTTGATGGGCCCGTGTCGTCATCTATTCTCCTTAGATTTAAAGGGCCTCGTCGTTCCCTTTTGATACGAATTTTCCAACACCTTTGCTCTTCCAACAACAAATATGGCTAATTAAATAAATTTTCAGCATGCAATTTTATTTTAAATCTATGGATCCTAAACCATGGTATGTAATGGGTGGTTCACCGAGGACGCATCCTAACTAGTAGTGGACGATGATCGGTTCGCGATCAGGTATATGATCATACCGATTTTCTCAAATTTCGATATATTTTGAGAAGAATATCGACCAATTCGTATTTGTCAGAATGTGTCTTGTAACCAGCCCATCTCGAAGCCTCCTTAAACATTAAGTCGATTTTGTCTTTGGTGAGTGTGGACCCATCCACCAACAATCCTAATTGTAACTGGACATCCTCCAAAGTGATAGTACATTCTCTGCATGGAAGATGGAATGTGTGTGTCTCGGGTCTCCACCTATCTATTAATACGCTGATGAGTTTTGAGTCCAACTTGCACCCCTAGCCTATAGTGGCCGCGTGCCAAAAACTCGCTTCCCTCAAGTAATTTTCTATCAACAGCGATAGAGGACCAGACATATTACGAATATAACATTGTAACACCTGATCTACATACAATTATAAAAAATTATAAAATAAAAATTAATTAAAATTACATAAATGAAAAAAATAATAAATAATATTCAAAAATTAAAATTAATTAAAATTACATAAATGGAAAAAAATATTAAAAAATATTCAAAAATTAAAATTAACCCTTACCATTTTCATTTGTTCGACGGAGATATGTTTATGATCGAGACGAATTAATTCTCCGATCATTGCTAACACGATCAAATATTTTTGAAATTATAAAAAAATAATACTAATTTAGAAAAGAATTAAAGTAAATAACTAATTAAAGAGAGTTTTGAGAAATTTAATGAGAAATTTGAGAGCTTTAAGGAGAAAGTTTAGAGTTTTTTTTGCTAAAATTTGAAGAAATATTGTGCAAAATAATAGGAGGGGGTTTTATACTTTTTTTTACCGTTGGACCCCCCCAACGATAAAAAAAATTAGCCGTTGGGGTCAAAAACACGGAGCAAAACATGTCCTTGGGGTAGCATTTTTACCACGTCAGCAAAGCGCGTCCACGTTAGTGTGTTTTGTGCTGACATGGAAAAACGCCTCCTGTGGGCGATTTAAAACCGCCCTTTCCGGTAAATAATACTGAAATCAACCTATTTTCGTAAATATACTTGAAAATGAGCCCTTTTAGGTAAATTAGTCAATATTTCAACTATATTTATTTATTTATTTAGTATTATTATTAAGGAAAGTTGACATTTACCCTATTAGATTACATTTTGTCTATTATATTCCGCTCGAAAGATTACTTTTATTTGAAAAATGATATATGAAAATAATTTACTAGAGAAATGTATAAGATAAAATATTATAAACTTTTTAATCATTTTGCAATAAATAATAATAAAGAAAAAGAAGCAAACTCTACCGATAATTTAGGTAATATTATATTCCGTTAATCAAATAAAATCTTACGCTCTAAATTAGATAAATCAAACAAATAACATATCATACTCAATAATTTTACAAAATAATCTTACATTGTTTTTAGCTCAATCAATTGATTACAAGTAAAATGGAGTAAAAAAAAAAAAAAACTCCCAGCTCATATCTGATCGACAGAGCTGTAAAAAACAATAGTACAACCTATAAAAATATATAACAGCAAGCAAACTGCACTAACACAAATTATCAAGAAACAACAGGTTACCAATAAACTTTAAAAGGGTGATTCCTAAATAGTCCAACGTTTGCCAATAAATTAGCCATATTCGACAATTATATTACCAAAAATAATCTTAACCCATTACCACAAAGTGTACCCAATTTGAAAAATTGAGACGTCAAGCATCATAATTAATCATGACCTTACAAATTTTGTTATCCTTATCATTAAAGAGCAAAGTTAATATTCATTACATCAATCAAAGTCCACATAATACAAAATAGTGCACGCGGTTTGGTGAAAAAAGAATCAAAAAATGTTTTTAAAAAATCCCTTTTTGTTCGATTCTTAAAGTCATTTGTTTGCTAGCTTTTTGGACTGCAAATGGATTAAAAAGAGGATTAAATTGCAAGCTTTTCTTGCTTGCTAGATAACCCTAGTTTTGTCACCAATCCCCATCGTATGCTTTTGAAGATGGAGCAAATTTGAAAAAAAAAAATGCTGTTTTTAAAAAATATTTGGAAAAATAGGTTGATTTTGGAGGGAGAAACGAAAAATATATCCTACAAGAAGCGTTTGTTGATTCTTTTCACACATCAGCTTCTTTTTTTATTTTTGTGGTTAAATAAGCCCGTGACCTATAATTTTTACTCATGAAAACCCTTGATTTTGATATTACAGTACAAAAAAATTAAAATTTTAAACTAACTTGCATTTTACGCTGTTGTGAATTTTAAAATAATAATTTTTACATAAAACAAAATAATATTTTAAAATTTCTTGAAAGTGCTTATATATGTAACACACTTAATCACTCTTTTAAATTTTATGTTGATGTTTAAAAGTGTATAGAATTTCTATTGCATCAACAAGAAATTAAGATAAGAGCTTGAAATTCAAAATAATTTTACTTCAATATTAAAATCATGGGTTTTATGGGTAAAAATCATAGGGTAGGGGTTTATTTAACTACAAAAAGAGTTTAAGGGCTTGTTTAAATAGAGTATAGCGGTTTAGGGTTTTTTTAGTATATTAGCCATATGATAAACTTTTTTTTCCATAATAGAATAATGACATATTCGAATCAACACCAAAATTTGATATTTAAAAATTGTAGGAAAAAATGAATATATTTGCTTATGTTTGGTTTAAACTAATGTGAATTCATCAAAATTGAAAATATTTGTTTTTGAACCCATATGATGGCCTGATGGTTAAAGCGTTCACTTCACTGCCTAGGTATGGCCTGGGTTCAAGTCGCGTTAATTATGTCTATTGTTCGGATCTTGTCCTGTTATTATAATTCACCAAAAAAAAAAAAAACATTTGTTTTCTTTGTTTTCTAATTTCCACACATTTTCATTTTCCAAAAATCGTTTTTAAAATTTTCATCAAAAACACATTTTTTTAGTGTTTTCCATTTTCCATAAAAAATAAAGTCTTAAAACCAAACTTTTTAATCTCTTCTCAATTCTATAGTTCATAATTCCATACATTTCATTTAATTAGCTTTTGTCGGCCGGAAAGTGATGGAAAAGAACAAAATAAAGAAAAAGGGGGGGGCAGACGGAGAATCCAAAAGAAGGAAAGCAGCCTGAGGAAAAAGGCTCAAGTGGCTGCCATTGTTTGTCCATGTGAAAGGTGATTTCATATTCAATCCAATACCCTGAAATTTTAGGTCCACACACACTTGCCATCTCCATATATCTATGCAACATTGTACCATGTTATATACACATAGTTGGCACAACACTTACCTTCCATGTTGGGGCAGATTTTATTTTAATCCTCAAGCTTCATGCTTAAACTATGTAAAGCTACAAGACAATAAATTTTGTTAATGCGACAATTGGATCAAGCACAGGCTACTTATCAAGCAAAGCAATGGTTAAAATGTCCCATGGTCGGTTTGGCAGCTTCCCTCCTTTGACCCTAGTGGTCCAGCCTTTTCAACTTCTGCTCATTCTTCTTATTCAACTTGTATCTTGCCCTGCACGAAATTGAACTCTATTTGCTCATGCGTAAGGATAAAGAAAAAGGTTACAAATGCATGTTGGCTCGGGTTAGTTGGAATCACAAACCTTTTTGATGTTGCTTTTAAAAAAAAGTGATTGTATGAATCAAACTTGATTAAAGCTTGGATTTCATGAAAAATGTCAAACTTGTTAGATGCCACCTTTCAGAAATGATTGTATGAATCAAACTAAACTAAATCTCGTGTTCTTATGACAAGATTTGTTTGGGGTAATGGATAAAGCTTCTATATGAAACTTAGATGACATAGGTACAAGTTGAACATAAAAAATTTTCGTCATAAGATTTGTTTGGGAGGATAAAGCTTCTATACGAAACTTAGATGACATAGGTACAAGTTGAACATAAAATTTTTGGCATAATTGCAAAAAAAAACCCTCAACGTTTGGGGGCTTTTGGTTTTGTGCCCTTGACCTTTTACTTTTGATTGACACCCTCAACGTTACGATGTTTTAAGAAATTAGCCCTGTTTTAACAGTCAACGGGAGTTGAACGCTAATCAAACTGGAGGTCAACATAATAGCCCATGTGGCATGCCACATAAGCTCATGATGTCATCTATTTAACAAAAAATTTCTCTCATTTTCTCTCTTGCCAAATACATGATAATAAGTAACAAGGTGTAAAACCCTCTTTTTTCTTCTCGCCAAGATCTGAGAAAGCATCCATCGGCAAGCATGGATATGCGAAGAAGCACACCTTGCTCATGATGCAGGCAAAGATTTATGCCGAAATCAGTGACCAAAGGTGCAGATGTTGAATGCCCTTCATGCAAACCTTGTAATGACCCAAAATTCGTGGGCAACGAAAAAGTGTGTTATCGGGCCTCCGTCTTAGTAAACCGAGTTAGTAAATAATTATTAGGAGTAATTATGAGTCTAATAGTGTGTTTAATTATATTTTTATTTAGTGAATTTAGCTTAATTTAAAGTAATTAGAAAAAAAATCAAATTGAATAAAGAGTGAAAGTCTAATTATAGATTAAAAAAGTAAAAGGGTTAAAATGGCAATTAAGCCATTTAGCATAAGCTGAGGCGGCATATGAGATAAAATCTAAGATTTTTACTTAGATTTTATTATAAAATATATATATTAGTAATAAATTATATTAAATTAATTTAAAATAATAATTATATATTATATGATTATAACATAAAGTAAATAAAAACTAAAAAGAAGTAAAAACAAAAGTAAAAAAACAAAGAAACAGAAAAAGAATCAGAGAGCATACGAAACAGGGAAAGGAAGGAAAGAAAAGAAAAAGGAAAAATTAGGGATCTAAAGCTTGAAGTTTAAATTGGTAAGTCAATCAAGTCCTATTCTCTTAATTTTGATGTTTTAGAAGCTTTAAAGCAAGATTTTGATGAAACTAAGTTGATATTTTGAGAGTTTTAGGTTCTTAAGTATAGTTGATGTTGAAGAAAAGATGAATTAAAGATTAAATTGAATGAAATCTAAGTTAGAATTAGTAAAAGGATTAAATTGTAAGGTAAGCTATAAGTTTTCTACTATAGGGATTAATTTGGAAGAAATTAAAAATTAGGGCTTTATTATGAAAATTATATAATCAAGTTGAATATGGAAGGAATTTAAGTAGAATCAAGGCATGAATTAAGTTAAGAAAATAAGTAAACTTAACTAGGATTTAATTGCAAAATAAGCCATAAGAAAACAGTTTAGGGACAGTAGCAGAAGAGTAACTTTGAAAAATCACCAAAAATGGTAGAAATGGAATTAGAAGTTTAACTAGATATGAAATTAAAGCTTATTGAGTCTATTTTCATATGAAAGAAACAGAGAAAGCAAATAAGTTCTGTATTTTGAGATATTTAGATTTTTGTGAGACTGGTTCAGAGTGATTTCGAGATCCCTTGTTCTGACTTGGAAAAATCATTAAAAATTGTACGAAAATAATTGGGGGACATAATTTACTTGGTTAGATTCCTTAATGAGTCTATTTTTATAATAAATAAACTATAACATCATTTGAATTCTTTACAAAAAGATAATTAAATTTTAGCAAAGAGTGGTCGAAACTGTCAGACAACAGAACAGGGGTAATTTTAAAGAATAAACTGTACTTATTGGCTAAATAAAAAATTCTGAAAATTTTATGACAAGAAGATATGTGAGTCTAGTTTCATAAAAAATTTACGGATCTTAATTTGGAATTCTGTAACTCAAGATATAGATAATTTAGTGACAATGACTCAGGTAGACAGCCTTGAAAGAACTTATAAGTAAATATTAGAATTGTGTATATAGAATGTGCAATGAAGAGGAAGAGTAGGAATTGAATTAAATTTAATTATTTATTTTAATTTAATGTTGTAATTAATAATGTAAATTATTATTATTTTCGTAGCTAAAAAGGAACTCGAGGCATCGACCCCCAAAGGAAAGGAGAAGGTTACCGAGGAATAATCAAGCAAATTCGGGTTTGTATTACTATAATTCAAATTATTTATTTATTTATTAAATGTTAAATTAATTTATGTATATGGTAAGTAAATTATATGGTAAGTGTTTTTATTGAATTGAATGGAAATTGAGTTGAATGATGAATATGTATTGAAATTGAATTGTATGTGGATTGAAATGGAAAAGTGTAATTGATATTGCAATTGAATTTGTTATGAAAATGAAAATGAAATTAAGAACTGAAATACCCTATTAACTAGCCGGGCTGAGTCGGATATAATTGGCATGCCATAGGATTTGGAAGAGTACGGGATTTATCGGCTTTGCCGATCAGGCGCTTTATGTGTCGTATATCAGGCACTTTATGTGTGGTATTTTAGGCACCTCGTGTGTCGTATCAGGCACCCCGTGTGTCGTTTCAGGCACTTATGTGTCGTATTCTGATCAGGTACTATGTACCGTTTAGGCACAATGTGCCGTACTAGTGTGTTTGGGTTGGAATCCGTGTATCCGCTAAAGTCCGAGTATGTTAATGGGGGATAAATAAAGGAAATGCTAAATTGAATAAAATGAAATGGTTGAGCCATTGAAAGCAATGTGAAAATAGAATATCAATTGAAAAATTATGAATTGAATATGAGTATGAGATTGGAAAGCATGAACCATTGGTTCATTAGATGGATAATGGTCCAACATGAATGTGTATTATTTCAATTGTTAAATAGCTAAATTTGAATTGTATAAGGTATTGAAAATGACCATCTTACGTTTGAATTGGTTTAGTCAAATTTATAGGTATATGATTTAATGATATGATTATTATGTTTATAATTTGAATTATGGTAATACCACTGAGTTTATGTAAACTCGTGTCGGTTGTTTCCGTCCATGAGTTAATAGGTGTTCAAAGTTTTGATTCAGCATCCAAGGCGATCCCGACTCCAGAACAAAACTTGGTGATGTATTATTCTTTGATAAAAGTGGCATGTACATAGGTGTTATTTTGGTCACTTTAAATTACTACATGACTTTTGTTGTAAAGAATGATATTTGGTATTTTGATGTTATAAGTATAATTTAAATATGATTAAATATGAAATTGCATTGGTTGAATTGTTGGATTTTGGAATTGGTTGAATTGGTTATATTTGGAATGAATACGGTTTTAATTGCAGGGGGTTATATGTGAAAATAAGCAGAAATGCTGTCGAAATTTAATAAAATCTGGAGTACTTAAACAAGTCCCGTTCCATTTTTAATACATGTTTTAGGCTTTAAATGTCCTTCATTGGGATTTATTAAATAATTTTACTATGAATGTTATTTTATTTGTGAATAATTCGTAAGTTATCTGATATGTCCGGTAATGCATTGTAACCCTGTTCCGGCGACGGTTTAGGGTTAGAGGGTGTTACAAACCTAACTATCTTCCCATTCCAACCGGTGAACAATATTCTTCGAGCCAGCAACAGCACTATGGGCTACGCAACCGAGTGAGATGCTTTTATAGCCAAATCAGAGGAAAAGTGCATCAAAGTACGGTAACTCCTTCCTTAAATCGACCCTCGGCTTTCAACTCGATGAAGAGATCAAGCAAGCGAGAAGGTTATGGAATCACTTACAACAACCGGAAGCAAGATAGGCTTAAAGGAACCATTAACGACATCAGAAACATGAGAGATTTGTTGATTAATAATTTCGAGTACATTGGACATTTCATTCGGGTTCTCACCGGTATGTTCTTCAATTATATTTGTTTAATGTTTTACCATTTTCGTTGTGATGATTAATGGAAAAAGAAAAACTGCAAAAAAAGAGGCGGACCCACGGTTTATACCGACGAGGAAAAAATCGAGGATTCATTGAGATGGTGTGTGAGTGACACTGGCAAGGAGATTCGTTGGTGTTTTTCTACTCCGATCATGGGTTACGACAACCGGATTTTAACAACGATGAGGATGATGGGTTCGATGAAACTATATGTCCGGTTGATTTCCAAGAAGCAGGGATGATAGTGGATAATGATCTTAATACCCTCATCGTTCGGCCAACCATGTGTTTGGCAAGAGAGAAAATGAGAGAATTTTTTGTTAAATAGATGACGTCATCTATGGCGTCATGGGCTTATGTGGCATGCCACATAGGCTATTATGTTGACCTACAATTTGATTAATGGTCAACTCATGTTGACCGTTAAAACTGGCTAATTTCTTAAAAAATCATAACGTTGAGGGTATCAATCAAAAAATAAAAAGGTCAATGGCATAAAACCAAAAGCCCCTAAATGTTGAGGGTTTTTTTTGCAATTATGCCAAAAAATTTCATCATATATATAATAGAAACTAACCTATTTAAGGGTCGGTCTACTCGCCCAAATGTGAAGGCTTGTCCAATATATAAATGGTTTGGACAAAAAGATATTAGATATGTTCTATTAACTTATATCTTCCCCACACAAAATCATCATACCTTTTTTTTTTTTCAAGTCATGGGGTAGATAAAGAAAAGGGTTACAAATGCATGTCGGTTAGGTTAATTTGAATCTAAAATTTATTAAATGTTATCTTTTAAAAAATGTCTGTATACATTAAATTGAGTGGATATATAGTAATAACATTCTCCCTTGATATTGTCCCTTGTCTACGAATGACAACGAGCTCAGTAACTAATCCTCCGTATATTGTAGGCCCATTAAAGAGGTAGATGCTGACCACATAGTAATAACATTCTCCCTGTCCACGTATGATAGTGAGCCCAATGACTAATCATATCCGCATTCTATAGGCCCATTAAGGAGTTAAATATTGACCACAAGTTTTAAACTGCTCCATACCCAAGGCGAGGATTAAACCCTCGACCACCGATTAAGTTAGGAGAGACCATTGTCATCTCATCTAAAATGTATGAATCAAGTTGAACTAAATTTCGAGTTCACGTGAAAAAAAAATCCTGAATATATAGTAATAACATTCTCCTTTGAACAATATTGTCCCTTGTTCACATATGACAACCTTTTCTACCATATTTTTCTTTTGGGTAGTTAAGTGGAAAGACATGGAATTTGAATTTAAAACATGATTATCAATTTATGTATGGAATTTAAGTTTAAAGTACAAATAATCATGGTAACGCTAAATGTATTTTGGAGACCTTCGTACTAAAAGTCAGATTACATTTTCTTCCCTTTAATAAAAATATGAGCAATTTAGTACCTATAAGTTAGATTAAAGAGCAAACCATTCACTCTACTAAAAATTCAATCCATTTCTACTATTAAAAATTGATCCTCGACATGAGATACATATAATGTGCCATGTGTAACTATCTGATTATTCTATAACTTTAATTGAAAAAATTAATTCATTCTTTAATCTAAGATATAAAAATTAATTTACTCATTTTTTGAGTAAATTCGTCGTAATTTCTTTTGTCTCCCATTTCTAAAAAACGTGGATCAAAGTCAATAAGCAAGTTGACTGTTATATATGATGAATTTTATGAATTACTAAGAACCACACAATATATATCCATAACAATGTGTGGTTCAACATTAGCTACAAATTTTAATTAGATATTTTTCAACTAATTATAAACTTGTTATTTGGGTTTTGTTTTTTTAGTCAAAATGGTTGAATTTATGACCAGATTGATTCAAATTTATATGATATTGGTTTTCATCCATTTAATTGTTTGTATTCTTTTGTCAAATTAATCAAGCACATGGTTTGATTTTTAATCCACAATTTCCAATCAAAGTGGTCATAGATTTTGAATATATAATCAACAAATTGATATTTAAAAATAAAAATTAAATAGATCAAACATATGTTGGATTTTAGTTGTCACTTGAGAATTTTTTTTAAAACAAAATGCATAAATTAAACGTGAAAAAGCACGGAAAAGATCACTACAACCCGTGTCAATAAGTCTACCTCATCCACTTATATCTTAACGTCCCACAATTTTATCGAAAGATAAGTTTGTATTATCAAAAATTAAATCTAACAAAAACGGAATAGATAAAATATCCCGTTCAGTATGATTTGCATATAATAAGGTAATCTGAAAAACGGAATGAGAGCCACCATATTAACACGTACAGAAACAAAGAACTCAACATCAAATAATTGTGAATAAATTATACTAAATTTGGAAACGTCCGTCAACGACTCATCTAAGGCATTCACTTGAGAAGTTAAAAAAAAACTATATCATTAATATATTAAATAATAATTTAAATTAAAATGATTTTCATATAACTACTTAAGCATTAAGCTCTCTTTTTTTTTTTTTTTTTTTCCTTTTCTTTGTGATTTCGTGCAACTAGAAATCTAGGCAAAGCACTGCAAGGACAGCTCAAAAACAAGTGATATTTAGTACTTTTATATAATAGCAAAGAATATTGTTTAGTTAGTACTAGTAATTGGTTCATCCATGGGAAATTTCTTAGCTTTGATCTTTTTCCAAATATATACTCTAATTTTCGTGTATAATTAGTCTCCGATTCTAGTTTGGAAGTGAATCTTAATGAAGAGCTTTATTTTCTTTCGAATAAACTTTTTTTGACACAATACTGAAAATTATTTATAACCCCTCTCCAACTCAGAAATAAGAAGATAATGTATTTATGCATACTCGAACCTACGTCCTCCTGCATTGATAATAATGCTCATGCCAATCGAGCCAAGACTCAATCGGCTTAATGAAGGACTTTAGACAAGTCTAATTAAACGTTTTTAAGCTGTGGTCCAAATATTAAATTGGTCCGTGAAACTAAAAAGCATTCTAATTGAATTCTCAAAATATCAATATTATATCAATTAGAATTTTTCATTAGCTTGGCCATCAATTTGGGTATTAAATGTTAGCTTAAATCAATAGTAGAGTATAGTTAAAACATATTGATCAAATTTTAAATAAGCGTGCATCTGTCGCATAGACAAACTTGGATCTCACATGTTTAAAAAAAAAAGTAGGCTATGTTTTTTTAGCACGTTAGACCTAAGTTGTCCATATAGTAATCATACACTTGTTCAAAATCTGATTCATGTATTTTAAATACACTTCATATTAAATCTTGAGCTATTATTTAATGCCCAAGCTAACAGCTAGATAATGATACTTGAGAACTCAATTGGAACATTTTGAAAATTGAGGATCAATTTAAATTTAATGAAATAATTTGAGGGCGTCAAGTGCAATTAACCCATTAATCATCCAAGTCATGTAGAGTGCTTTTGTCAGCAACATTGTTTAATCTTAAACAATGTAACATTCCCTCAAAACTTATCTTATTCAAGTGTTTAATTAATCATATTTTTGGACACATACATTTGAACTTTAAGTAATCAAATGGGAATTTTTATATCATTTCCTCTCTATTTTTTTATCCACGGAAGAGGTTAAGATATAGCTTTAGACCAATGTGATTTCGACAGGCAAAATAACCTATGTCATGCCGGATGATGACAAAAATGGAAAGAAAAGAACAGATTTGGGAAAATTCAGGGAGCTATAAGAGAAGGTAAACTTAGTAAATATCCAACAATGGTAATTAATTTTCATAGTGAGGTTCCTCAAAACCCATAAGACTACAATTTAATAATTTCCATGCAATTTCCTCAAATCAAAGTTTAAGTTTGAAGTCTTGTAGTATCATTCTTTGGTATGTTTCTTCCTTTTTGATGAGTTTTAAAGTGGGATTGTCTGTACGTTTTCGATCCAAAGATTTCTACTATGTGATCTGTTTAAAAGCATTGGAAAAAGTTTAAAATAGTATGGTCAATAGAATGAGTTTATTAATGGCTTGAAATCGAAGAAAACATCAAACTTTCATATATTACTGTTATAATAAACGTCAATAATGGTATTAAAATGATCACAAAGTAATAAAAAAAAGAAAATAAGGACACACAGATTTTATGTGAAAACCCTTTTTAAGAAAAATCACGGGTAAAGGAAAAGAAATTCACTAATGTTGAAAAACAAATGATATCATACGAGTTTCGACTATTTCTATTTAAGGGTTGAAAACCCTATTCTAATCAAAGTCAAATAGAATAAGTATAGTTCTATACGAGACTCAACTTGTGCCCCTGTAGATCCTCTTATTTTGCCATTGTATTTATTTCATCAACAAGTGTCGAATTCGAGTCACACAATCTCTAACATATACAACACTAAGTCAAAAACCTTTTTAAAATTTATGGATTTAGTTAAGCAAAGTGTTTGGTCCATTAGTCATGAGCATTTATCCTAAATTTGTGGCGTAAGATCAAATTATAGGAATTGCATACTAGTGATGTATGCGAATATGGAAGTGATTTACTCCTACCAATTTTACGTGAATTCTAAAAATAAAATTGTACGAATTTCTTAACTCATAAGTAAGTCTAGCCAAGAGTTGTTTATCCATAGAATCAATCTGCGTTCGAGCTTTCGAAGGAATAAATGGTAAGCCTTCCTTCAGGCAACACCCTTTAGATATAGTGTGTAGTACCCTCTGAAATATGTCTCTACCATATGTGTGAATATTAACCTCTAATTATACAGAATAATAATAATAATAATAATAATAATAATAATAATAATAATAATAAAAACTACAGAAGGGTGGCAAACATGTAATTGGAGCTGAGCCCGTCAAAATCTTTCATACCAATTAATAACGAGCTGGGATCAGCCAAGTGTGGGTCAATGGGCTGCATTCCGTTTTTAACTTAATTAGTAAGCCCAAATTAGCATCAATCGACACCGGAAAGTGCCCGTCTAATCATTGCCATTTTATCTCTATCGAATTTTAATTCATATTTATTTTCTTATTTTGGTATTTAAATATTTTTATTCTATTTTAATAGTCGAAGTACAATCGTGAATTATGCTAATTAAAAATATTGAAATTAAATTAGAACCTTTTAAAAGAATTGTCGAGTGAAAGATTTTTAGAATTAAATTTATGGTCGAATAAGTTAGATCATCGATTTTCAATTTATTTGGTTCATTTAGTTTGATTAAATAAATTATTAAAATTTTATACATTTTAAAAATAGAGAAAATCAGTTCAACCGATTCATACCAATTTTAGAGTCAATCGATTCAACTCCTCTAATCGAACCAATACCCCGTCTGATTTTGGTCCAATTGGTCTTACTAGTCAATCTAGTTTGGTTCAAACAACATTAATTGAGGGAGGTTGACTCCTTTAGAAGAAGTCTTTGAAGTGTCGCCCACTAGGCAGTCAGTCGGACCCTCAATAATGCTAGGTGTTATCCTTAGGACGTGTAGAAGTTTTGTCTACCGCCTCTATCAAGAGCCATGTACGATTCACAGAGGTGGAGCACCTCAAGGCATTAGTCTGCACATGAACGCAATATGCACTCCTCCTAGAGGGAGATAAGGCTATGCAGAGCGAAAAGAGTTTTCCATGAGACGGGAAATGAAAACTATTAGCCCCACAAAAAGTTTGTGAATAAGTGATTGTCTGATAATGAGTAAGGAATATCCGTCTTTATGCTAAACTGAATGTATTGAAATCATAATTCATTAGATATTTTTTATGAATGTCAACTAAATATTATAAGTAAATTGGTTCGACAAAGCGGGAGACAAAACCTTAATATGACCGGAGGACAATCCTTCCCCAATGTTGGGGACTTGGTTGACTGCCTAGCTAATAACACTTTGAAGACTTCTCTCGAAGGAATGGACCCCTCAATAAAAATAAGTAAATTTTACAAATATTTAAATATATTGTTTGCAGAGTCAAAGATACTTTGATTGCGTTAGCAATGTTGAGACTTAAAATTTTAATGGAATAAGTTCAAGTCCTACTATACGCAAATGACACGTATGAGTTTAAATTTTATCATGTGTGAATTTTAAACTATTTTACTATATATTAAGTGCTGCTATCATGTTATAGTATAGAATGGCATGTGTTAAGAAAATAGTGTAAGAGCCTAAATTTGACCGAGCCCGATAAAATTAAAACCAATTAAAAAACCCAAAAAATTATTATTATAAAAGTCCAATAAATGTCCATTTTAACAGCCCATTACGTTACAACTCAAATTTAGCCCAGAAAATAAAAGGCTCGAGTGGCCCAAAATTGATTAAAAATCTCCCAGCGCCGCAGCTCCTAGCGTCTTCGCCACGTCTGCAGTTTCCCCATGAACGGCCTCCGTACGACAGTTTGCGCTTGCAAAAAGAAACAACTAACAATAGTATATGGGAATGGACAGAGAGAATAACAAATATACAACTATTTTGTATCTTCTTTTTTATTTTTCTTTATTTTTGGCTATATAAAGTCGATATAAAATCTGTAAAAAGGGGGGATCCCCATTTTTTATGTACGAACACGGATCCATATATACAGAATACCAAAAAAGAAAGAAAAAGGTGATTTCGACTTGAGTTCCTTTCAAATTTTCGATTTTATTTTTTCGACTGGCAATTCATTTTCTTTTCTTTTCTTTTCTTTTCTAATCTATTGCATGTGAGGAAATAAAGGAAAGAGTACTTGCTGTTTTTTAGTGCCGTCACTGGATTCCTCTTCACTTCGTCGAAATCGAAGTTAGAAGGGGGATCTGGGTAAAAAGATGATGGCGCTTTCGTGTATAAGCGGAGGGGCTATATTCGGCCTCTATCGAACGCCATTACTAGTCTCTGAAGCACATGGCCGTCGGAAGGCTTGTGACGTTTGATTTTTTTTGAGGCGGCCGAATAAAGAGGGGATTAGGTTTCTTTTTCTTTCTGTTTTAAGTGATAAAAAACTTAGAATTAGGTTTTAGTTTAGATTTTATTAAAGCGCATGAAACGACATCGTTTAGGCCTGTTTCAGTGGCTCTAAAAAGGTGTCGCATGGATTGACCCGATTTAACCCAATCCGATCCGATCCGATCCGATCCAGTGCCCTCAGGATCCGTGCATTTCTGTGGTGAAGGGATATTTTCGCAATCAGTCCCTCTTTTCTGCATCGTTATTTGATTAAATCCTAGATAGATTTTCTTCGTTTCTTTTAATTAGTCTATGTAATTCACATGCGCTTTCAATTTGGTCCAACTTGTACGCTTGCGTTTTGAGCTATGGAAATATTTTCTGGTTTAACCCCTGACCATTTAGGCGCATTTTATTTAAGTCCTTGATTCAGTTCTCACAATTTTATTTGTTTAAAAATTGCTCTTTTAACTTTGTTTTCATTCCAATTGGGGTCTTTTTCTATTTCAGTTTGTGTATTTTATTTTATTTTTCTCAATTAATTCGTTATTCATATTTGTTTAATTGTTTTAACATATTATTTTGGAATATTGTACTAATTGTCTAGTTTTTTTTTGTTTTTTTAACTTGTATATTTTTAAACTTATTTTAATATAATTTGTTCATTTTAAAATTCTATTTTATGTATATCTCTTTGATTTAAACATTTATATAATATTTTCAAATACTTTTATACATCATTATTTCATATATATATATATATATATATATTTTAAATTAAACTATTTCCTAATATACGTATATATAATTTGTATTAAAATTATTTTATTCTTGTGCATACTATCAAGTTCATATTATGTATATATATTTTAAATCTATTTATGTATATATTTAATCTCTTTTAAAACTACTTATATATATATATATATATTTAGTATTTTTAATAATTTAGTATATATATATATTTTAATATGTATATACATATTTTATGATAACTGTTTCATAAATTTATTTGTAAATTATTACACTGATTTTTGAATCGTTTCATAAATTGTTGGTTTCAAATATTTTTAGGTTGTTTTAAATCTGTTTGTTATTATTTAAAATTTATTTTGTATTAATTTACCTTGTAAATTTTGTAGGATTACTATATCTTTTATTATTTATCTTGGTTGTTGGAATGTGCCTTTTGAAATAGAATATGTCATGAAATAATTGTTATTGGGTATTTATATTTTTGTTTATATTATCCTTATTCATTTGCATAATGTTGAGTTTGCTTATTAGTTTACGCTTAAGGCTATGTTTGTTTTTTTCTTGATATTGCTTCGGGGTTTAAATTCTAAAGTTTTCAACTCCTATAATAGATGTTTCGTTTTATCCCGAATCGATTAATGCACTTTGAGATTTGGTTTTATGATTGCATATTTTAAAAATTCTTAAAATAAGGCCATATTTAGTGATTGGAAATTTGAGAAATCGTGTCCTAACGTGTTGGGTTTCGGTTTTTCGTTTGTCCAAATAACTAAATACCCTTTCAAAATTTCAATGCATAAGTTTTGAGAATTTTGGGATGATCTTGAATTCGAGGACTTAAATTGTCATATCCTAACGTGCTGGATGTGATATTTTTATTCTTTCAGAACAAGAGAATCTTAATATTCAAATTCGAGTATCTTCAAACGGGTCAAAGAAGATCATAATTTTTAACATCTTTTTAAATTTTCGACACAATGACATTAATTAATCAATTTGGTATCAATTTTGGGCGTTGCGAGGGTGCTAATCCTTCCTCGTACATAACCGACTCTCGAACCTATTTTCTTAGATTTCGTAGACCAAAATTATTGTTTTAATAAATCAAAATGTTTTATTAAAATAATTCACGTCAAGGTGATCCAATCACACCTAAACAAAAAAAATTGGTGGAGACTCTACTCTATATTTTTAAAGTCAGATCCTTGTTTTTCAAAATACAAAAAATAATTTCGACAAATAGGATGAAAAAAGATAAAAGATCAGTCAAGGAGCGACGACAAAGTTTATCTAATGTTCATTGTCCACTTGAAGGTGCCTTAGGCCACCATTTTCATCATTGACGTTGCCAATAATTTTTCCATGGTCCTCTTTGCCAATTGGGCCGATCAAATTTTGCCAGGTTCACCATGTGACCATTACTTTTTCATAACACTCTTAATTGATTAGTTTGGCCACTCTTTATTTTCACACCATCCTCATTCCCCCCGCAACCATCATATCTCCCACTTTTTCAACTCCAATAGAACAATCACAAAAAATCAAAATTCAACATTGTTAATGTTAAAATTAATGTCGATAATGGCAATAGAACAATCACAAAGTAATAAAAAAAGAAAAATAAAAACATGTAGATTTTACATGAAAATCTTTTCGGAAAAAAAATTACGGGCAGAGGAGGAGAAATGTATTAATGTTAAAAATCGATTGATATAAGAAGAGTTTTGACTACATGTATTTAAAGGTTGAAAAATCTTATTCTGATTAATGTCAAATAGAAAAAGTGTAGTTCAATAAGGATTTTATTTGTGCGGCATGGTTCGCACCCACAGATCTTAATATTTTGCCTTTGTATTTTATTTTTTTAACAAATGATAGGATTCAGATCACACAATTTTAATAGTTAAAAATGATTAATCATAAGTAGTTCGAATAATTTTTTTATAAATATATTTTTAATATTAATTTTTTTTTTCCTTTTATTTAACTGTGGGTCTTTTAACCTTTCAAGTTCTAATGCTTACCTTTGAAGTTTCTTTGTTTCTAAATAATTTGGGCAAAAAGATTGGAAGATGAGGACGGTAACAAAGGCAGCATATACCATTTTTACTGTTCAAATTCTCAGTTTACCAAAGAAACAAGCTGATAATTATTACTAGACAAAGTAAAAGCCAGACAGACAAACAGAGCAAACAACATTTCGAGCCTGTTTAGTGTCTTTTTCTTTTGGCTTTGTGTAGTTTTACATCATGATTCTGCCGCTGTTATGTCCATTTTCATCATTATTTGCAGAAGGTTTTTGCTTGGAATGACAGTCAATTTGCTAGAGAGAGCACTATAAGGCCTATAGGTAAAGGAAATTGAAATCAACTAAAAGGAAAGGGTAAGCTATCCCTAAATTATTAGTAAATTTATGATTTAATTATTTAACTTCAAAAAATTATAAAATGGTCACTGAATTATTTAAAAAATTTCATTTAAGTCATTAAATTATGTGAAACTTGTCATTTAAGTTACTAAGCTATTAGCCGGTTGAGTTTTAGCTCAACTGACATCAACATTGTTGCCAGTGTAGGGGGCGTGGATTCGAGTGTACTGAAGCGCATTATCCTCCTATTAAGGGTTGGGGAGGAACTATGAGTAGTTCTAGGTATTGTATCAAAACAAGCAGATATGATAATAACCTATAATGAGATTAATGTTCAAAAAAATCACTAGACTATTGAGGTTTTTTTTTTTTGAAAAGTCCAATGATTGGTACGGTGGATTAGTACCATCAACGAATAAAAGAATATACATTTGATCCAAGTTGATCTAACGATCAGTGTCAAATATCAGAGAATAAAGTTGTTTGGATTTTGGTTTGCAGATTTGTAACGTTTTAAGTTGTTTCATGAAAGAAAATTGAACTGTGGAAGAGAAGGGGAAGGAGAACTTTCGATTGTACAGGCGGTGCAAATAGAGAAGGCCATACGAGAGCAATACTAATAGTCTGATGACTTAAATGAAATCTTTCTTATAGTTCAATGACCATTTTGTAACTTTTTGAAGTTAAGTGACCAAACCATAAACTTACTAATACTTTAATGACCTTGGATGTAGTCTATCCTAAAAATATTAAGAAAAACTATATCGGTAATCACTTAACTATTAATAATTTTTTTGGTCCTCCAACTATAAAAAGTTATAAAATAGTCACTTAATTATTCGACTTTTTTTTTGTTCCCGACCATTAAATTACCATAAAAAATTAACTTGGCTACTTTTAAATTTGGCATAATAGAAACTTTAATTTTCAACATTTAGATATTGTGTCAATTTAGTCATGATTTTAAAAAGCTAACTCTCAATATTTACATATTATGTAATTTGTTCTTTTTGTAGTTTTATTTTTCTTTATAACATTGAAGTTTAATTTTAAAAATAAAAAAATAAAAATTATTATCTCCAATTTTGGGTGTTTCTAATTTGGCTTTTTTTTTGTCAAATTTACCTTATAAATTTATTTTTTTAGCTTTTAGGTAAAAATGATCACACCAACAAAAAATCAAATTACACAATGTATAACTGTTGAGGTTAAATTTTTTAAAATCAAGACAAATTAATACAATATATAAATGTTGAGAGTTAATATTACTATTAAGCTCATTTTAAAAGTTGTTATGCCATCTTTCCGTTAGTCATTTAAAGACTAATGACCAAAAAACAAAATAAAAAATTAAGTAATCATCTTATAACTTTTCATAATTAATTAATTAAAAATTTATTAATAATTAAATCACTACCAATATAATTTATCTAAATATTTAAAATTCTCATATTGAATCTGAAACCCGAAACATTTGTTTGTTTTGTGATATGAATCATTTAAGTATTTTCAACCAGACAAAAAACAACATTATGTCATTATGTGTGTAGTATAAGTGATGGGGTCTAAAATGACAGCCGCTTTGATACACACCTTTTACTCTATTTTTGCGTAAATTATATTATTAGTTATTTAATTATATTTTTTATTTAATTATTCGTAATTATCTTGAATTTTGAAATATTTTTATTTTTATGTTAGTCAATTTAATAATCCAAAAAATAAGTTAAATATTAAAATAATTTTTTGTAATTTTCATCCTAAAAAAATCATAATTGGATCAACATCAGTAGTGAATTTTTTGTTTTCAAAGTTTGAATTGCAGAATGTGAACACACAGCAAGATATAAAAGAAGATGGAATTATTGGATTTAGTCAATGAAATAAAAAAGGGTTTGTTTTTAATCAATAATTTGTGGTTAAGAGACAAAGATGCTGGTAAGCTGGTTCTTACTCGACAGATAAGACAGAAGCATTGTTGCCACGAAATGATTGAAAGTTGTCCAGCACATACCAGATTACAACTTTTCATTTTTCTTTTTGGGTTAATTCATAAGAGGTCCTCAACCTAGGACCCAAAATTTTAAATTAATTTTTTAATTTTAAAATGTTTTAATTAATTCCTTTAAGTATAAATAACTATAGTCTAACTGTTAGCTTGGACATTAAATGCCTACTCACATTGGATATGAAGTACATTTAAAACATATGAACTAAATTATAAAAATATGTGTACTTTCTGCATGGATAACTTTGATATGATGTGTTATAATAACGAAAGGTTATCTCTCCTAAATTCTATTACCACTATTTTATTAAGAGCATCAAATCCAAATTGTCCATACAGTAAGCACATACATGCTCATTGTCAGTGGCATATTTAGGGGGGCTGCCAGGGGCCTCGGCCTCCTCTAAAACGAAAAATTGTCCATTTAGGCCTTTTAAAATTTTTAAAATTTTAAATTATTAAAGGTAAAATTATACTTTGATCTCTTAAAATTGATAAAATTTTGATTTAATCTTTTAAAATTATAAAATATAGACTATACAAATGGTGAAATTATATTTTATTATAGTAAAATTTATAATTTAATTTCGATCCCCACTAAAAAAAATTTCTAACTTCACCCCTATTTATTGTTTGATTCACATGTTTTAAATATGTTTCGTGTTAGGTCCAAACTAGCATTTAATGTCTAATTGACAGTTACACTATGAAAAAAACTTAATTGATATAATACTAGTAATTTGAGGATTCATTTAGAACGATTTGAAGTCTAAAGACCAATTTAAAATATCAATGATAGTTTAGGGATGTTTTGATAAATTAACCCTTTCTTTTATACCATTTGCTTCAAATGACAGAATGTACCAGCCTGATTTCAAATCTGTCCATCATAAACTAAATGAATCAAATTATTTCTTTTAATTTTCATAATTTTTTAATTATTTATTTGATCCGAACCGATCAGGAATCGAATGAATGCCCAATTCAACGGTTTCAACCTTCAAAATGTCATAAAACAAGCCAACAAAAAGAGTATACCATCTCTGCAAAATCTCACGAAGCATGCTTTGGCATTCATGAATTTTGACATCATCCAACACAGCCTCTTAGCAACTCCAAATGTCTTTAATTACAACACCACAAATATATGCCTATTTGTTCCATACCAAGACATGTAAAAACCAGAGCTGAACAAAAAAGAGTTTCTTTTGGTTGAATTCTAAAATGACCCTCCAATACAAACCAAAACCAGATATGTCGGTGAAAACATTAAAACATGAAATTTGGATTCTATATAGTGTTTATTTCCAACATAAATTTAACCTAAAGGCTGCTGTCTTGACGTCTTCTTCCAGACTAAACCGCGACGAGCTTCGGTTTAGAGACGAAGAAGATGAAAAATGAGCTATCAGTGAAAGGAAACGAAGAAAAACGGTACCACCGGTTTTATGAATTCTCAATGGTTGTAATTGTAACATGTGATTCCCTTGGTAGTTCTTGATCACCGCTGCGTTTCCAAAACGCTCTCCGCCACCAAATTTCGAAGGCTCTTTGAATGTTGGGACAATCTTCGCCCGAGTTCAAGAACCTATCGAACCATGCAAGCAAAATGTCTTGTTGCCAAGCTAGAGGTAAAGTGAGAATTGTGTTACTTAGACCGTCTTCGATTAAATGCCTATCGAGACCTCTTGATGCCCTCCTCATCCACCCGAAATCATCATAAAATGGTACCAACCATGTTCGTAAAAGCAAGCATCTTACTTCCTTTGATGCCAACAGTTGTCCCTTTCCGATTCCAACAAATAACCGTGCGGTCACTCGGCTAACTTCGTACCTATGAACAACCGGAACTTTAGAATGAACATTCGATAATTCGGATTGAGAAGCCCATGATTTTAGAAAATCTTCAGCAATTTGCCTATCAATCAAAATATCCAGAATCCAATGCAAATTATCTGCTTGTCTAGCAATCTGATTCACATCCGTCAAATCCGACAATGCTACTCGGAGGAAATGACTACGAAGCAGTTCCAAACAACCATCACAAGCCGAATACAGCGATTCTTTCCGGAGATCGTCCTGAGATGAATTCTCGCGAAGCATCTTCAAGACCAACCCTTTCATTTCCCGCCTTGCCTTCTCGTCTTTGCCTTCGAGAACAACATGCAAAAGCTTGAGAAGCACTTCTTCGTTATTGCCACCACCATCATCGGTTCCGTTAGTAACTTCGACAGAAACCCTTTTTAAAACTTCCCCTGCTCCGACATTTTCGAGGCGGAGCTCCTCCAATAAAGAAGCCACTCTCTCTTCTTCATCCTCAGCCCAAGGGGCAGCTTCCAAGTACTCCAAACAAGATAAAACCCCAGCATCAAATCCAATTGCAGCTGAAACCTAACAAAGAAAAAAAAACCCACAAAATCAACCACTTCAACAATTAAAAACCCTAATCCATACTCTAAAAATTGGTAATTGAAAAAGATTGAAACTTTACCTTCAAAATGCCAAGAACCTTAGGAACATCTTCTCTCATTAGCTTCTTCCTCAAATCTTTACAATACATCAATTTCAGGGTCTCAATATAAACCTCTACATCATCACAATCTGCAATCTCAACAATGTACGGTCCAGCCGATCCATTTCTTTGTTGTTTTGCCCATCGATCAGATAACTTCACGGCAAAGAAACGGCTGTGAGCCACCACAATTTGCCTATGCACATTCATTGACACACTAATCCCATCCTTGGAACTCAGCGTTAGCTTTATATCACTCGAATTCGGGTCGTTAAACTGGTTTCCGGGGCTACGGGTTGACAAAAGGTTTGAAATCCGCTGCATGGTCAACTCCTGTTTGTCAATGACTGGTGGGGGTTGGTTTTGTCTAAGACCTGAAATGGGTACTTGGACCTGGGTTTGGGTCCTTGGGTGGACATCGGGTTCGCTAGCCATCATCTCGAAAAGGGTTGGACTGGATCGTGACTTGTCCGGCGGAGGCGGCGGAGAATGTGGGTTTAAAAGACCCGCAGTGAGTGCAGAGTTGAAGTTAGTGAAACTCGAGGGTGAATGACCGTTGGAGATCGTCGTGAAATCCATGACGGGTGATAAACTTCCCGGAGAATACCGGATCTTAGAGGCCGACGAAGAATCGGTCGAACCCAGGTCCGGAACAAGGCGAGTTTGAGGAGGGGAAGGAGGAGGAGGCGGCGGAGTCGGGAAAGGCTTAGAAGCAGGACAACACCAGGAACTATCAGCTGAAACAACAGCCGGGGGGTCAAGCTTTCGAGCTGAAAAACCAGAATCGGAACCGCCGTTTGCGGCGCCGGTAGTAGCAGAAGAACAAGAAATAGTGGTTTCTTTACACTTGCGGCGTTTAGGCTTAATGGGTTGTACTTGAACTTTGAGCTGAGCAGACGATTGTTTTGTGGAAATTGATGATGTTTTTGTTGTAGTTGTAGTTGTTGCCATGAAATTGCATTGAATGTAGTGGCCTCTAATACCCTTTTTTTTTACAATTTTTTGCCTGTGTTTTATTGTCTTTTAGTTTACAGCATTGGCATCAGCGTCAGTGCTGATAGTACCTATTAAAAATGGCGGTAGACACGAGAAGCCAAAAAAAAAAAAAAGAGAGAAAAGAGCTGTTACTTACCAGTTGGTGTAAAAGACAATGAGGGTGTCTGAAATGGGCATTTAATGTAAGAGAAATTAGGTTTGGTTTTGGATTTTATTTGGACATTGGGGCTTCGTCCTTTAGCCGCTTGCACTGGCTCTGCTTTTTAACTAGATGAGGGAGACAACAAAATCACACCACTTTGTATCAGGGGCATTTTTACAGTTGGATTATAAAAAACAAAGAGGGAGTGAAAAGAGGGCAAAACAAAGAGGACAATTTTGCAAAAGCTAATAGTAATAGGTGGGTTTATTTGTACTTTTTTTAAATATTTAAATGCCTTAATTTGTTATTTAAGTTTTGAATTATAATTTTTTATTGTCGCATTTTTTTTTTCATTTTGATACTTAAAAGTAAATTAGAACTCGTGGATAATGTTATTAACATTTGTACATTTTTAAGAGAACAAAAAATGTTTAAATAGTGTTAAGAGGTTGATTCTTTCAGAAGAAGTTCTTAAAGTATCATCGTCTGTCAAGTAACTAGACAAACCTTCGAGAATGATAAGTATTATCTCTATGTTTGTTAGTGGAGATATGATCTGCAAGCCTCACAAGAGAGATATTAGTATATTGTGTAACATTTATTATGTAAATCACCGATGTGTCGGGAACTCGAACTATCAACCTAAGATATATAAGCCACATACTTGCAAGCATCATACTAACCAAAGCGCTCTCCCTTCGTGGACCCTTCAAGACTCTTGATAGAGAAGGGAGATAAAACCCCAAAAAGAGGCCAATACCTACCAATGTTGGGGGTTTGACCGACTACCTAATGACACTTTAAAGAATTCTTCTGAAGGAGTCAACCCCTCTCAATAAGTATCATAGTGAAAAAATTGGTATAATTCAAGAGTTAAATCGTAAATTATACCTATTTAAATTCATAATTTTGATTTCATTTATTACCCTATTAAATCTAAATATTATCATTTAAATCTAAATTCGAAATAAGTAAATAAGTAAATAAATTCTCACGTATTCTATGAGATAAAACTCATTAAATATTTTTAATAAATTAACAAAATAGCATACGATTTGTTAATTTTGTGCGTAGATGTTAGTAGATTTCGAAGACTCGAGGAGTAATCCAGCATTCGATCTGCAACTCCCGACTCAATAATATTTTTATAATTCCTTTTTGTTTTGATATATAGAATGTAGTTAAAGTTTGAGCTGATTTTATAATGTAATGGTCATTTTAAAATCCCGAGTTGGTAATGTTAGTTTGACTCTAATGTACATGAATTATTCAATGCATACATGGGATTGGTATAAGTAGTTGGCATGGCTAAAATGTGCAAATGATAATATTTGTTGAATCGGATTTTAAGTTTGAATTCTCAATTAGGAAATTTGGATAGAAATGTTGTTTCAATGGTAGTATATGAAATGTTTGATGTATGTATCATGCTTAAATGATACGCAATTGATTGTTTGTTTAGACATATATGAATCAGTATCATTTGAACATTTTGAAAACAATAAATGACATCACGACCTCAAACCCCTAACGTCATGATGACACTAATTGTTTATTTGAGGTTATGACATGATACGCTAACGTCGTGACGTCAACTCGATAATTTTGAAAATATTACATTTTAATCTTTAAACGATTTTGGCTATAGATTATTACATTTAGTGAATAAAAGGGAAACAAATAATGAATTTAAATATTAATTTTTTTTTTTATCCCTAAACTAGCATGAGAAGCACTCAGAAAACCCCATCATAAAGGGCCCACCATTGTTTTGATTAGATGGCAATTTTGTACATTACCTATGAATTATTAGTATAAGTTAAATATTATATAAGTATAATATGTTAAATTTATTATTTTATTATTATAAATATGCCATAATTATTCGAATAATGAACTTGATTTCAGCCTCCTATAAAAATAACTGACTTGTAGCAAGCTTGCACTCAAGGCAATGTGCTATTATTACTTTACTCCACATTTGATTCAATTTAATATTAAAATTTATAAATCTATAAATATTTATTAATCCAAAATAAAGTTGTCCACGGCCGGGTCGGGTTCGAGTAGGGTCAAATAAAAATATTAGGCTCGTTTTTTAGGCCCGGCTTGAACAATGAGTCTAAAATTTTGTCCAAATTCAACTTGAATAAAAATGCTAAAATTTGAGCCTGACTCAACTCACTTCAGTATTAAATTTTTATATAAAAATTTTAAAAATATAATATATCAAATACACTAAAAATATTAAAATAAATTTTCCCAACAAATAGAAAAAATATATACTTAAATAACACTAAGATAAATGTAATTTAGCAAGCAAATATCTTTAAAATAGCAGCAAAATTAATAATAAAATAAGAATTATACAATATTCAAATAATAATAACAAAATAATAACAATATAATAGTGAAATGATAGAAAATAATAAAAAATAATGACAAAAAGTAAAAAACAACAACATTTTCCTTTGCAATTTCAAAGTGGACCGGGCAAAAAAAATTTACCCGAAACTTGAACCATTTAGAAAATAAATTTTATTTTTTATTAAATTTATTTCTTGAACATATATTTTTACTCAAATTTTTACTTTTCGAGCAGACTTTTCACCCTACCCCATCAAAGCATCAAAATTTTCGTGATTAACCCGAAGCCAATTTTGTCATATTTTAGGTCAAAATAAATTTATGTCAAAACCCAATAGTTTTTTTTTTTTTCCTTTTAATGAAGACTAATATTAATTTTGAAAATCATAGGAGAATAATGGACAAACTGTTCTCAAATTTTAACAAATTGGCATTATTTATGAACAAACAAATTAAGCACTTTTAATATTGCAAGCCAAGGTGGAAAAGTGTAGATTTGTGCTTGACTAATTTAAATGTGAATTCCCCTTTATAAAAAATAATTAAATATATAACTCACATGTGAATGATAAAGTAAAGGAGCCCACTTCACAACCAAAGCATTTGAAGTATTCTTTATTAGGAATCGTGTTTTTATTGGGATTTTTTTTTTCTGTCGAGAGTCTTGAAAGGTTCACAAAGTGAGAACATCTTCGACGGATGAAAATTTAATTCTAAACTTCATTTTTTATCTGAAATATTGGAAAATTTTATCAATCAAATCTAAAGATTGAACTTAAAATATACAGAGCTATAATAAATCAACAAAAGGAAAAAAAAAATTGTGCCTTCCAAGAATGATAAGTATATTGGCCTGCATGTACATCAGTTAGAACTTGGAAGAACCAGGATTGAATTAAAAGAATCATTTCTGACTGAAATCTTCCATGTCAACAATTTTGGCACTTCCACACTCCCAAAATGCAAAAAGAATGGACTCTCTCTTTATATAAAAATGGTGCTGACGTAAATCTGGTTAGTCGAATCAGACAGCTGCACATACTGAACCTGGCATGCAATGAAAACGATTATATAAACACGATGTATCCGAATCTCCATATAACTGGTTTAAATATAGCCAAAAGACATAACAATAATAGGTACTTGGTAATTCGACAGAACATTATCGATTAATTTGATAGCATCAAATTCTGAATTAGAGAGTCGAGAAGAGATGGATCCCCTTATCTTAACCAACTAATCACCTTTGCAACTATATGCTGAAACGTGCAAGGGAAAGCATGCTTGCATCTTTGTGTGTGTTTAAAAAGGAGGAAGACAAACCTGTAGACCAGGTGTTGCAGCAAAATTTCCCCTCGTGAACGTGTTGCACATCAAGCCCAATAAACCATGACCCTGCACTCACATCATCATGTGCATAGACCTGAAGAAGAGACCTGCAAAATGAGAGAATTTTGAGGTCAACCGAGTGCAATCTAAAAACTGAGGCAACAGAAGGTGTTAAAACTTACTTATTAATTGAGATAAACAGTGCTAAAGCTCGTGAAATAGCAAATATTTCGCCTGAAGCATGCCGAAAGTATCTGCACCATACACAAGAATTTTAAGAAACAAGTGGAAACTATAGACCGATTAGGATATCAGGGTACACAAAGCTGCAAAAAGAACTTAATGCATGAATATCATATGATGACTTTGAAGAACTAAATTCTTAGCATTTGATCTGTTTTCATTGTATTTATAGTTAAGAGAAAAACATAGATTTGACATGTGTGCTATATTTAACATGAGACTATTAGATCATTACTAAATTTCCGTTATGCATAGGAGAGGAAAAAGAAAAGGATTGTTTGTTACTCACGATTTTCCATCACCAAATTTCCACCAATCAGGCTCATGCCATTTGTGGGTCCTGAACATATATAAAGGGGCACATAAATTTTACAAAAGGAAAGTTGGGAAGGAGATGATCTCAATCGATACATGTAAGTAATCTTCAGACAAATACAATTTACTCACGGGTCAGAGAAAACTTCTCCTGATTTCATACACCCCATATAAATACGAGGCGTGTCCAAATGAGCAGAAAGTTTAGCTCCTAGAGCATCTGTAAACAATCAAAGGATCAGCTTCAAATATTATTGTATCAGTAAAGGCTGTCAAGAATTATTTAGTTCTATAACAGTATGCATTCTCAATTAACCAACACGACCCTTGCACCTGCACCACCCAACGCTTTCAGCTGATCATCACAAACTGTCATGTTTTCTGCAACAATATTTTGCACTTATGACAAGAACTTGAAATGTTATTGAAACTGGTATAACTCAGAACAACTATTTTGGGATGTAAGGCCTTTTGCAATTGATATACAGATGTATTATAGGAGAAAATTCTAGAGGAAGGGGAGAAAGCAAACTTCCAGAACAAGAAATCATGTCAACATATTTACATGGTAGTACCTAAAACATTAACTAAAAGAACTAACAAGGATTACATACCAATATTAACATAAACATCATCATTGACCTTAACATAGAACTCTGCATCCCAGCTCTCTACAGCACGAACAAAGAACAACTTTATCTTCTTTGAACGTTCCTCAGGTGCCTCCACATCATCCTGTTGAAACACAAAGCAAAATTATATTTGCCACTACAAGATCAATCCTTTGGAACATGTTGATTCACCAGCAATAAGGTACATAACATGTGAATCAAGTCGGTGGTCTTTCAGAAATATGCTTGCATATGAACCCTAAAAGTTGGAATGAATGATATCACCAAGTTACTGAATCTCTTTACACTAGTTAGCAATAATTTCTAAGAGCTACAATTCCATTCAAAATAATTCAAGATAAGCTTAAAATTCCTGTATTCCCAAGTTAAAAATTTCCTAGATATGCATGGAATAGCTTCAAATAGGTCACCATACCAGAATAATGAAGTCATTAGTTTGGCTGTGTTCATCATTGATCTCCCTGTCCAAACTATCTCCACGATTTGCACTGCCAGTAATATAAAATTCAATAAACAGAAATGGAAGAGAAATAGTTGATAGGAGAAACCATCAATTAGAAACCTTCTTCCTATTACGAATCGCACAACAATTCCCTTCTCTTCTTCCAGTTTTCTCAAAGCCGCACCTGCACATATTATATTTTCAGTTTAACTACTATCAGAGGAAATGATAATTAGGTAGCAGGATATTTACAAATCTATGAATAATTTAATGGAGGGTAATAAATTGGAATGCAGATATCCATCAACTATGCTAGAGAAGGAAAGCGTTCTTTCAAACTAATTTAGAGTGAAGATAGATTTGAAGCAATTGACGATAAGCCATCTTCATTTATAACAGAATGGTATTCATTGGTCATTTAGCCTTTTAGCTGAATAAAACAATCTAGGCTTCTAATTTACAGCAAAGCACTCCATTGTGCGCATTAATTAGCAGTTAATACTAATTTACAGCAACACACTCCATTGTACGCATTAATTACAGTAAATAAGTTTGCATGAGACTTAATATTAGCCGTTAGTAAACAATAATCCCCTATGTATCTGATTAAAACCCTGGGATCATAAAGCATTCATGTGCATTCTATTTCATGTGTTCCAGTGGCACTAAACCCCAGTAGATTGATTAATATATATAACTGCTATAGTTGTTGTTACATGCAAAGAGATTGAATAGATTAGAAAACATTTGGAGCCTACAGTATTGGCATGGTTCATTGTTTTCAATCATTCTTATAACACACATAAAAGATAAAACTAGTCAAGAGAAAAGATGCATTACCAGATTGCATCCATGCCTTCCGAATTGCATCTCTATTCTTCTTTCGTCCAAATGTTGTGATGATACCAATAACACCTAAAAGCCTTTTCTTAGAACGAGTACCATCATTTCCCGAGTGCTCCTTCGAAACATAACCTTCTTGCTTAGCAGCAGCTAGATCCATCTGAATGGCTGATAATTTTTTCAATTGCTCCCTGGCATGCATTGCTTTATCAAATTAGATTCAATACACAGAACATAAATGTAAAAGTAATTAAGTAAAAAACTTACTTGCAGGTAACGATCTTTAGCGTCTCAGAAACAGATACAGAAGAATGACCCTGAAAAAGTTTTAAAATTAAATGTTACCAAAATCCAACTGATTTGTACCAAAATAGATCATCTTCAAACTCTTAAACACCATCACTTTATATCATATTATATATAATCCAAATCAAAGGCCAACAATAAATTTAATGCGAAAACATCAAGTTTGATAGAGAATGTAACAGCAATGAATGAAAATGCAGATCATCATCCTCAAACCTAGGCACGGCCAAGAACCAGATGTACTAAATTTGAAAGCATAATCTAAAAAATAAATAAGGCGAGATCAAGAAAACGAGAAAAGAAAATCACCTGACCAGTTCTCCTATCAAGTTCTTTAATTAAATATACTCTGCTCTCTGCCTCCTGCCACATCCTACATTTAAATACAAGGCTCAAAATAAAAATTCCTCAACAAACCTACAACAAAAACTTAAAAAAAAAAAAAAAAAAAAGAAGAAAAGAAAAAAGAAAGAACGAAAACAAACCGGCCGGCGACGTAAACCGTAGCCATCGTAGCGAACATGGCGAGAAGCAAAGCAGAAATTCTAGAACGAAAAGGAGAGCCACCAGTGTTAGATAGCCGGTTACTCGATCCCCGGCTACGCATTTTCGCTTACTCGTTTTTTCGACGATCCACGTTATATAAAAAAGGATTAAATGAAAATCCCCTTTTTTTGTAATTTAAGAAGCAGACCTGCTGGAATTAAACGAGGTTGACGATAAATATGAAGGAGAAGAAGACGTACGTAATCTTGAATTTGAATCTGGATTTATTGAAACCAAAAAAAAAAAAAAATTTGAATCTTGATTTGAAATTTTTTTTACTGTGGTAGTTTGAGGAATAATAAATTAGACGTTTTTTTTTTCTATTTATTTACTTTTTTTAAGCGTTAAATAATATATAACATTATCGGAAAAGGTATATGATTTTTTAGTATTAACGGAATAACGCCAAATTTCATGTGAAAAATATTTGTAACGAGATATAATTTATTATTTGGATAAAAAATAAATATAATTATTTAAAATAAATGTATATAGTCAGTATTTTTATTTGATTTATTAATTATTTTATAATAATATATTTTAAATAAAATATATTTAAGGTCACTAAATTATTAGTAAATTTATATTTTAGTCATTTAATTTTAAAAATTACAAAATAGTCACTAAAGTATTCAAAATTTTCATTTAAGTGACTAAACTATTGGGAAGTTTTTATTTATTAAGTCATTAGATTGTTAAGTTTTTATTTATTTATTTAAAGTCTAGCTAGTGAGTTTCAAATGGTTTGACGATCGATAGGGTGGATTAGTACCCATTAACGAGTAGAAAAACATACTTTAGATCAAAGTGGATGTGATGGTCAGTTTTGGAGATTGGAGAATAAAATTATTTGGATTTTGGTTTGCAGATTCATGATATCTAAAGTTATTTCATGGAAAAAATTGAACTACAAAAAGAAGGAGAAAGAGGATGAGAGCTTTTGATTGGTGTAGAGCGGTGTGAATGTATAAATATTTATGGTTAAAATTGCTATTATACCAACTTTAAAAGTCGTTAGATCATTTTTTTTATATCGCCATTTAACGGATGATGACCAAAAAAAAAAAAGTCGAATAGTTGGGGACTCTTTTATAACTTTTATAGTTGGGTGACTATACATATGGTTTATCCTAATTATAATAATATTTTAAATATGCAATTTAAGTTTCTCTAACAAAATGACAACATCAAGTTTTAAAGTCTAATACAAGAGCTTTATAAATTTTTATGTCAATATCTTATATTTCGTTAATTAAATAACAAAATCATACATTCCATCCAAATGGATCAAATATGGCAATGTAACATATCAATTAATTTGATAAGACTACTCAATTGGCATCGACATTATTGTTAGTGCAAGAGAATATGAGTTCAAGTGTGCTGAAACATATTATCTTCTTATTTAAGGGTTGAGGAGAGACTATGAGTAATTTTAGATATTATATCAAAAAACAAAGACTAAAAACTTTTTCGATGCTCTACTCATATAAAAGAAAATAAATAAATAAATAATTTACATTTCAATAATCCTATTAGTAGAAATAGTTTTACACTATGTGAATTAGATGCACTCTAAGTAATTTTACATTTCAATAACCCTTGTGGACAACAACAAGACTACTAACTATCCTTACTGAGAAGCACAACCAAAACTTGAAAAGAAGCATAATTAAACAAAAAACATATTGGTAAATAAGTCAATAAAATAATAAAATTTTATTTTAACTCTTATAAAATTATATAACTCAATCCCAACTGTTTTAAAAAATAAATTTTCGGCTTTAGCTTTTGAGTAGGGAAGATCAAAGAAGAAGGGCAGACGACAGCCGACTTGGCAACCGCCAACTGACTGCTCGCTCTCAGTGATGGCTGAAGGAGAGGGCTTTGGGTGAGACCAACCTTCTTCTTTTTGATCTATGAACTTGGTGTAATAAATGATATTTGAGGCTTTGTTGAGGTTAAATGATGGTAATAAGTTCAACCCATAAACATTGAGGCTATGAAAAAAATGACCATGAACTTATATAATTATAATTCCCAATAAAAAGAACCCCTCAAAATGCTTATCCCTCTATAGAATGCTTTAGGTTGTTGTCTTTTGCTTTTTGCTTTTGTTTGAGTCCCTCTTGAAGGCTTACTGTTTCCATTTACAATCTGTGTAAACACTCTTCTTTTGTTTCTCTTCTCGAGTAGTTTTAGGTATCTGCTTAGTGTCAGTGTTGTTTTCTCGTCTGTTGTCATTTTCCCATTTATTATTGTATTGATGAAGGCAGTTTTATATGTTATGTAAAGCACATGGTTTAATTTTGTTCAAATATTCATTTTAAAAGTTTTCCATGAAGTTCCCAAACTCATCACCTCAACAAGTAAAAGCACGCTCGGAAGAAAGAGAATACCACATCGACCAAAATCAAAACGGTGTAAACGTCTATATAACCACTTGCCCTCCATCTTGCCTGCCGAGCTTGGTAACGCGAGCTTGTTACCTGAGAGGGGGCTATAAGGTGGTGGATCGCTGGTTTAGGCTATGTCGGGTCCGGATCTTGGATAGCTGAATTCTACTTTACAAGTCGAGTTAAGGGATTTGGCTAATGTCGGGTCCGGATCCTTGGCTGGTTGAACTCCTGCTTTACAAGTTGAGCTAAGGGTTTGGCTATCTGGGTTGGATTTGGCGTGGTTAAACTGTGTACCATCATCTTTTTGAACCTGTTTTAAAACTCAATCCACCTTTTCATTTTTATGTAATACTTTCTCCATTTCCCAGTATGTTCTTGTTTGTCTCCTTATAACCATGTCCCACTCATCTATGTATTTATCTCATCTTTCTCCATTTCCCAATATGTTTTGGCAGAAACTTCATTTTCCTTCATTTTCCTGTTCTTCCATTTTGTTGACAGTGGAACATTTGGCTGTTTAGTCCTTGGCTCTCCCCCAAGCTATCATCTATCTCAGTAGCAGATGAATCAAGCTCCCAACCAATACGCTTTCTCTTTTATTTAAAGAGGGATAAATGGAGCTTTTCCTTTTTCCATCTTCTTCCGAATGGATCTCCAGGTTCATGAACTATTCGTGTAGTTAAAATGATAATTAAATCATCTTTAGTAAAAGTATAAAAGAAAACTAAAAAAGAGTTGAAAACCCAAATATGGTAGTTTCCTTTTTACAATTAAAATTACAATCCATGAATAAGAGAGTTTGTGGATTGAATGACAATGTTAGATTTGTAAGTCATGGCAAAGGAACAACAGACAAATGAGAAGGTAAGCATACCACTGTTTTAAACATGTTGCCGATGTATTGAAATCAGCATTCGCACAAGATCAAATTAGAATTTGAAAATAAACAAAAAATAGCCATTGACATGAAATATACCAGCAAATAAAGCATCAATATCTGACTGATTGTCCCTTTTCTTTTATGTGAAAAAAATACGAGAATGTTTAACTGGGGATGAATTTCTTCACAAATTATCCAAATCTTCATTAAGTTCCCAAACTCATCACCTCAACAAGTAAAAGCACCCTCGGAAGAAAGAGAATACCACATCGACCAAAATCGAAATGGACTAATTTGTTTGAATGTGGACTTCATGCAGTCCATGCAATGCAACAAACCAGAAGATGAAACAGCAAATGTTACCATGCACACGTGCTTTATTGAAGCCAACATTGCATGACATTTTCCTATTATTTTATGCTCATTTTGTAAACACTAGTTGGTGTAATGAAACTTAGTTCATTTGGAACTATGTTAGGTTGCATTTTGTTGAAAAATGATGTAATTTGAACTGACATAGCAGATTTATTGAAGATTACAAGTTAAGCCTTGCTTACTTCAATGAAATTAGTGGTATTAGGTAAGCATTAGGTATAAGATTGATGTGATTCATGTTTGACTTTTGCTACTATATGTAACGACTATTTACTAATGAAAATGATGATGAAAATTCTGGTTTTTCATTCAAAATTTTAGCTCTCTTTCTTGTCTTTCCTTTCTCCTAGCAAAATCTGCTCATTTTCTTTCTTTCTTCTACACCAAGCATCGAGCCTTGTAGCTCAAGTCTTTGGTTTGATTCTTTGGTTTATGTTCAAAGTTCCAACAAGCGGTATCTAGAGCTTCATTCTTGGAGGACTGTTTGCATTCAAATGGTCGCATCCGACTTCTCACTTTGCACCACCGACCTTCAATGGTGAAGGCTTTCATATATGGCGTGTCAAAATGAAAACTTACTGCGGGCTCTTGATCTATGGGAGGTCGTGACAACCGATGTTGAACTGAACCTCTTCGAGCCAACCCAACTGTGGCTCAAATGAGACAAAGATCTTTCAAGAAAAGACCAAGAAGCATAAGGCTTTGTCCCGCATCCAAAATTGTGTCTCGGATGTCATTTTACAAGAATTATGGCTTGTGAGACTCCAAAGCGAAGCTGGGACAAGCTTAAGGAGGAGTTCCAAGGCACTTGAAAGAACGAGGCAAAGAGCAGACTCTTGAATCTAAGAAGGACTTTGAAAATTTGAAGATGAAGGAAGAGGAGACAGAAAGAAATATTCAGCAGAATCATGGCTATAGTTAATAGCATAAGGTTGCTAGGAGAGGACTTGATGAGGCAAGAATTGTGGAAAAAGTTCTCTCAACACCGCCTCGAGAGGTATGAAGCTAAAATATCCTCTCTTGAGGATTCAAGGACTGTCAAGGATCTCCTTGGCCGAAGCTAATTAATGCTCTCTATGCACAAGAGCAAAGGAGAGCAACAAGAAATGAAGAGCATCGAGAAGATGCTTTCCAAGCAAAAGTCAAGGCAACCTTGGGCAACACTTCTTACGAGGAGTAAGAGGACTTGGAAGAACAGCCTAAAAGCCCGATCTCGCAAGCAATGATCACCTTGCAGATTTTGTAAGAAACCGTGCCATCCCGAAGACAGATCTTTGGTTTAGGCGGATGCTACATGTAAGCCTTTGCAAAAGAAAGGCCATGTCGAAAGTGGTCGCAAAAATAAAAGCAAGCCAAGGCGGTTTCAATAAACAACAACAAAGAAAAGGTCGAGGCACGTGTGGTGAAGAAGCGATGACCATGAAGTAGTTTTTGCAAGAATATGCTCGTTGAACAAAATAAAGGCTCATATGGTGGCTTCTTGACAAGTGGTCGCACCAACCATATGTCACCGGATGCATCCATTTTAAAACCTTGGATACAAGTTTTCAAACCAAGGTCAAAGTAGGCAATGGTCAATTTATCAAGGCTCGAGGAAAGGAAATGTCTTGATATCTACTCCAACAGTAATAAGCTCATTACCAATGTGCTCCTTGTACCGAGATTGACAGAACTTGCTTAGTATAGCACAACCGCTAGAAAAAGGATTCTCAATAGTGTTCAAAGGTGGAGTGCCAAATCACGGATCCAAATGGATCAAACTTCATGACAATAACAATGGTGACAAGTGCTTTGAAATTGATTGGTTAAGAGGCTCAAGTTCAAACCTACATTGCCTCTGCAGAAGACTCTAAGATATGGCACCAGAGACTTGGGCATACAAACTTCAAATCAATGTCCAAGATGGCTAGTGAAGGCTTAGTTAAAAACTTCACCAACTCGTGATTGAAGAAGGTGTTTGTGAAGTCGCCACTAGGAAAACAAGCTAGGCACTCATTTCCTAAAAATCAAGCACGAGAGCTACAAACAAGCTTCAACTTGTACACACCGATGTGTGTGGCCCAATGAAAATGAAACACTCAATGGTATGTGTACTTTATCTTGTTCATTGATGATTTTACAAGATCTTGTTGGGTTTATTTTTTGAAGCATAAACTGAGGTGGTTGAAGTGTTCAAAACTTTAAGGTTGAAGTTGAGACACAAGCAGGTGTAAATTGAAGACCATAAGGTCGATAATGGGAAATTTGAATACACCTCACAACAGTTCCAAGCTAAATTGCATCAATCTTGGCATTAAACATCAATTTACAAATGTATATACTCCACAACAAAATGGAGTCGTTGAAAGAAAAAAGAATCGTGATGAATATGGCGGTGCCTATTGTTTGAGAAAATGTGCCCAAAACATGTGGTGAGGCAATAAATCTCTTGTCTATCTACAAAATAGGCTTCCTCTAAAGCTTTGGCCTCCAAAACACCATTTGAAGCTGGTTCGGGTTCAAGCCATCATTGGCACACCTTAGAACCTTTGGTCGCTTATGCTTTGTACAGTACCAAGAATAAAAGGAGTAAGCTTGATGAAAGAGCTCAAGCAGGCATACTGGTTGGATATAGCCTAAACAAAAAGGGCTATAGAATCTACATTCCTTCAACAAACAAGGTCTTGGTCAGCAGGGATGTAGTGTTCAATGAAAAGGCAAGTTGGGATTGGAAGAAAAATGAACCTGAAGCAACCTCTCAAGAAGAAATAGTTGATCAAGTCCAACCTGATCAAGTTGACTCTGAAATGGATTTGGATGATGTTCCAGTAAGGGGCACAAGGTCTTTGGCAGAAATCTATGACAGAGCACAAGTAGCCATTATGGAGCCAAGTTGCTTTGAAGAAGCACAAGCACACCAAGACTGGAGAGCTGCTATGACTGAAGAAATCAAAATGATTGAAAAGAATGAAACATGGGAGTTGGTTCCAAGGCCCTCTAACAAAAAGATCATAGGGGTCAAATGGGTCTATAGAACCAAGCAAAATGCTGATGGAAGTCTCAACAAATTGAAAGCCAGGCTTGTAGTAAAAGGTTTGATCGGAAGCATGGTGTGGATTACCTTGAAACATTTGCACCTGTGGCCAGATTAGACACCATCAGGTTGCTGGTTTCTTTAGCAGCTCAAAAAGGATGGAAAATCCATCAACTTGATGTGAAATCGGCTTTCTTAAATGGTTTCCTTGAAGAACAAATTTTTGTTGAACAACCTCAAGGCTTCATAGTGCCTGGAAAGGAAACAATGGTGTACAAACTGAATAAAGCCTTGTATGGCTTAAAGCAAGCCCCAAGGGCTTGGTATAGCAGGATCGATAGCTACTTGATTAGCTTGGGATTCACAAGAAGTATCAGTGAGCCTACACTGTATGTGAACAAAAAGGGACTTCAAACAACACTTATAGTCTCTTTGTATGTTGATGATTTATTGGTGACAGGAGGAGATGAAGCCATGTTGATCAATTTTAAGACTAAAATGGAGGAAATGTTTGAAATGTCAGACCTGGGATTGATGACATATTTCACAGGAATGGAGGTCACACAAAGCAAAAATGCAATCCATTTAAGTCGAAGACCTTTCTTGCCAAGATTTTAAATAAATTCTCAATGGAAAATTGTAAAGCAACAAATACTCTGTTGCTATTGGAGAAAATTATCCGACTTAGGCTCTTTTGAAAAGGTATGTGAAACAACTTACGAAGTCTTGTGGGTCATTTATTGTATTTGACACCACTAGACTCGATATAATGTATCTGATCGACCTACTTGCAAGATTCATGCATCGCTGCAATGAAACTCACTTCAAAGTCGCCAAAAGGGTCCTTAGATACATAAAAGGCACCTTAGACTATGGGTTGATGTTTACTAAGTCAAAAGAGTTGAAATTGGTAGGATATCTGAGGCGATGGTAATTGGCTCCATGGATGACATGAAGAGTACTTGAGTTATGCTTTTAGTCTTGGTTCACTATGTTCTGTTGGAGTTCGAGGAAACAAAGCCTTGTGGCACAATCAACAAATGGCCGAGTATGTAGGTAGTCTGCTGCCGTTAATCAAGCCATATGGCTCGGAAAAATCATGTCCGATTTAAACCTTGAACAAAATGGTGCAACAAGGATTTATTGTGACAACAAGTCATTTGTTGCTATAGCAAAGAATCCATTTTCATGGGAGAACCAAACATTTCAACATAAAATTACATGTTGTTCGAGAAATGGAACAAGTGAAGAAGTTGAGTTAGTTCACTGTAATTTCAAGACCAAGTGGTCGATATCTTAACTAAAGCTCTCAACAAGTCAAGATTCGCAAACCGAGAAATCAATTGGGAGTTCACTGTGATAAAGTCCAAGGAGGAGTGTTTGAATGTGGACTTCATGCGATCCATGCAATGCAACAAACGGAAGATGAAACGACAAATGTTACCATGCACACGTGCTTTATTGAAGCCAACATTGCATGACATTTTCCTATTATTTTATGCTCATTTTGTAAACACTAGTTGGTGTAATGAAACTTAGTTCATTTGGAACTATGTTAGGTTGCATTTGTTGAAAAATGATGTAATTTGAATCGACATAGCGATTTATTGAAGATTACAAGTTAAGCCTTGCTTACTTCAATGAAATTAGTGGTATTAGGTAAGCATTAGGTATAAGATTGATGTGATTCATGTTTGACTTTTGCTACTATATGTAATGACTATTTACTAATGAAAATGATGATGAAAATTACTGGTTTTCATTCAAAAATTTTAGCTCTCTTTCTTGTCTTTCCTTTCTCCTAGCAAAATCTGCTCATTTTCTTTCTTTCTTCTACACCAAGCATCGAGCCTTGTAGCTCAAGTCTTTGGTTTGATTGCTGGTTTATGTTCAAAGTTCCAACATAATTGTATATATAGCCCTTGCCCTCTATGCTAATCGCCGAGCTTGGTAACACGAGCTTGTAACCTTAGTGGGGGCTTTAAGGTGATGGAACGCGAGTTTGGCTTCGCTGAGTTGGATCTCGGGTGGTTTAACTCTGGCTTGCCCGTTCCAAGTCAAGAGTTGAGCCAAGGGGCTTGAGTGTAAACTCTGAGTCTCGTGGTTCCTAAAGTGGAGGATACTGCGTGAGGCTGGTTTCACAGGGCAGCGAAGACCTCTCTCTCTCGACAGTGGAAGGATAACAAGCTTGATCCACATTTTTTTTCCCCTTCAAAATAACAAAAAATAGAGAAAATCCGACTTAAGTTCATGAAGCAGAAGCTTTGATTACCACAACAAACAAGTATATATAAAATGATAAGCCAGTCTTTTATAAATCCACTCATCCACAAAGTCATTTTCCCAGCTAAGCTGATGGCAAAGAGGTTCGACTATGTGTTTTTTTAACGACAGATATCATTGGATGACTGCATATGTGAGACTTATCAATTGTTATAGTTGGTTGATGTGTCTTTTTTACTCAATGGTCTCTTCTTGTGTGCCCATATAACATGCAAAAGTTTCTTCTTTGTTTATTCCACTTCTGTGGTAGTAGCATAGTAAATATAGTGTGGTGTATGTTTTTATTCTATGGTTTTCGTTTCTATTTGTAGTTTACCCTTTTTAGTTTGCATTGTAAGTTTATTTCCATTCATTGCAGATCTAGAAGCTTGTTGATGCTTGAAGATAAGTATTGGTATAAATTTGCAGGTAACTTCAATCCACAGCGTTGTAATTCTTCATGCAATTTCATACTCTTGGGATCATTTTGTTTACTAAAAGTTAGAATTAGGTCAACTAAAAATATATCTATATATATCTATAATCATGAAGTACGTCGATTGATTTCTCCACAACGATAGTGAAAAAGTGTCGGCTCCTTCACACTTTCACTTAATTTCAACTAATTAGCTCGTCCTTTATTATCTAACCCTACTCTTAATCTTATATCAATTAGAGTGAAGAAAACATTTTCGTTTCTCATGACCTCGTCATGATTTCCAACTCTGAACTCTTATTGAACTCTCATATTCAACATGTCATGCTCTACTATGGTAAGGTGAGCCTCCTTCTTAAGTTCGGGAACCTCATGCTTGACCTTACTTTCTAGATAGTAATATGGAAAATAAAAATCATAGGTCGGATAATTATCCAACCACCCTTAACCTATCTCAGTTGCATAACCATATGAATCATAAGGATGCTCATATGAATACTCTTGCCTTCCAAAATTGCTATAATAACTCCAATGGCTCGTCGAATTTTCGTTCGTTAACCTCGACCTCTCGCCATATCCATATTAATCTCCCAATCATCTATAGCCATTATTATTAAACATGATTAAATGAAGTCTTCAATAAAGTCAATAAATAAAATTAAATAACAAAAAGGTTACAAAAAAATATGAAAAGTAAAACATTATCTACTCATTTTTCAACTAATATTGTTATTTTGAAACTAACTTAACAATACATTTACAATGTTATAATTCCTAGGAAAGATGCCAACAACTTGACTTTGTCACTATGTATGTACGTTAAGCAAATAATTAACACAAAACATAAGGATTTAAAAAATGATTTTTGCTGCAAGTATGACGGTATTGAATTATAATGTTTATAGTGTTATAATAGAATACACATATTCAAGGATTGTCTACTTGGTAAATGTGTCAAATTAATTATAAACTAAACAATTACTAATCTAGTTGAATGAAAAATTAGTAAAGAGGAGGGTACTGCATGAGACTAGTTTCACAGAGCAGCGAACACCTCCGGCTCTTGACAGTGGAAGGATAACAGGCTTGATCCCCGCTGATCCAATATGGCTCCATGAGCTGACCTTGAATGGACCATCACTTATTTTTTATTTTTTGCATTATTTTCTTCCCCTCCGATGCTTGCAGCAATTCAACTTCATGTTTTGAACTGGTCCACTACCAAACCGACACAAATTTATGAAACAGAGTGAAAAGAAGATAATGGCAGCTGATATTTAATTGTTTATCTATATCACGTACTCATGGAAGTGATGGATCTGCAATACTTAGCATGTTTTATGAGTATAAAAGATAGAGAAAATCCCACTAAAATTCATGAAACAAAAACTAGGTTATACTTATATCCCACATCAACCAACTCTATCCAATGCTAAGCCTTTATAAATCCACTCATCTCAAAGCTTTGACATGGTATTTAATTATTGGTGTCCAAATTGTCTTTTCTTTCTTATACTAAAAATCTTCATTTATCAAATTTAAAGAACCAGACAGATTTTAGTCTTGGAGCGATTAAATGGAGAGTTTTTTTTTTTTTTTTTTTTTTTTTTTTTGCAGTTACTTGCTAGTCTATTTGAAAGTAGAGGAATGCAGTAATATTTCAAGGAAAATATGGTAGCACCGAAATGATAGTAGGACAAGCTGAAACACTCGTCATTCACACAAGCAATGCAGCAGCAGCAGCAGCAGCAGCAGCAGAGTTGAAAGAAGATTCATCCAGAACTATTACCATCAAATGGAAGGCACCTTGCCACGGTTGGGTAAAAATTAATTCTGATGGAGCTACTGCAGAGAGTGGAAACTGGTCAGCTGCAGGTGGCATTTTACGTGACTCGAATGGTAATTGGTTAGCAAGATTTTGTCGATTCAATGGGAGAGGTTCTGCTCTAACGATTGAGTTATGGGCGATCCTTCATAGTCTTGAAATAGCTTGGCAGAAGGGATACACCAAGGTGATAATTGTATCTGGCAATAAAAGTGTAGTGGATATGCTAACAGATGCTTCACTAGGATCATCATCAACAATAAAAGTAGGCACAATTGGATTATCAAAATTCAACATGTCTTGCGTGCAGTGAATAAAGTAACTGATTGCATAGCTAAATCTTGTTCTAGGAATAAATATGATATGGAAATTATTTATTTCTCCATGTTTGATGTTAGGTAACTTCTTTTAGAGGATAAAATGGGAAACATTGGATCTTAAGGCTGTTGTATGCCTTATGAAAAAAAAATCTCTATCATTACTTTAACGGCACACTACTTAATAGAGACCAAATAATGTTAAATTAAAATAGAAAGATTTACTTTAAAAGTATAGGGATTAATTCTTTAAATTTCATCATATTAGGACTAAAATCATAATTAGACCTAATCATTTTTTATGATTCATAGGACGTAATTCCTGCAAAGTAATTAAGAAATTCAGACTTAATGAATGGTTGAGTCGAATAACTGAGTGGGATTCATTCTAAGCCCTCGCCTGACGTAGAAGGGAGTTTTATGTTCTGTGGATGAGTGGATATACAATACCAGTATCGACAAAAAAACATTGATACGCAAAATAGACACAGGAAAGGGAGAAAAAATGATGGTCCAGTTGAGGTCAGCTCATTGAGCCATGGTGGTTCCGAATGGATCAAGCCTGTTATCCTTCCACTGCCAGGAGCGGGAGGTGTTCGCTGCTCTGTGAAACCAGCCTCACGCTTTATCCCCCTCTCTAAGAACCACGAAGCACAAGCCTACGCTCGTGCCCCTTGGTCCAACTCTTGGCTTGGAACGGGCAAGCCTGAATCAGACCATTGCAGAACCGACTCAATGAGTCGAAACCGTGTTCCATCACCTTAAAGCCCCCGCTTGGGTCACAAGCTTGCGCTACCAGGCTCGGCGATTAAAGGAATGGCCAAATTGTTATATAAATATTTAATATTTATTGTTTTTAGACGATGTGGGATTCTCTTTCTTCTGAGGGTGCTTTTACTTGTTAAGGTGATGAGTGTGGAACTTCATGGAAGCTGAAGAAGGGGACAGTCAAGCCATATACAATGATTCTTTATTTGCAGATTTTATTCTTTTCTTGTCATTAGCTATTATTAGTTTTCTTCTTAATACTGATTTGCTTTGTGCTAAAAATACTTTGGCAACATGATTACAACAGCGATATGCTACTTCTAATTAATCTCTATGCAAATTCCTTTGTCTGTACTTACAAAATTAAACATTGTTCATTGATTAATTGAAGACTGCACTTATCTACCTTTATCCCTTGATACAGATGGAAACTTTTTCATGCAGTCCGACTTATTTGATTAATTTAGAACCTAAATGTTTTAGATATCCATTAATTAAATCTGTATTTCCTATTTGAATAACAAATTAAAATATCCAAAATTACTATCTCAATCCATCACAGAAAATAAGATTCTATTGCTCCTTGCATGAATCCAACCAATCTTTAGAAACCATTAATCATATTTGTCCCATCAAATTACATTTTAATTTTAAGTTTAAACTACACAAATTAATTTACAATTAATTTTCCTATAGTTTCTACATTTTACGAATCAGTTCTAAAAGATTGCTAGTATCTCAATGGAGTCTAAAAATTTTATTAACATTGAAGACAACATATAAATGATATTAATGTAATTCATTGATAAATTAACTAAACCAAGTTGTTCGAAAAAATAAGTGTACAAAGACAAAAATACTGGACTTAGGGCCCCAAATGCAACACCCCTCCCTCCTAATCACAAAATAAAGCCCTAGCTAACCCTCATTTTCCTGTAGACCGTACATATATTGGAATAGTGACACATCAAGTCATATACTCCTCTGCCTCACATTTGATGATGAATTTGATTATCAACCACCAAGAACTTCCAACCAGCTGTCTGGGTGCTAACGATAAGAATTCAACAAGTCTATGACAAACTAGTGGGGTGGCAAGTGAAACCCTGCTTTCAACAAGTACAACGACGGATAGAATACTGGCCTTCCTTGTCATAATTTAGCTCGAGCACAAAACTTAGGTAATGTGCCCTCTCCAAAATGCTAAATTCATATTTTTGATGCCTTTGGAGGAACCCCTACATCTTGACATCCTTCGATTTCCGCTCTTCAAGAGTACAAGTGTACTAACCACTTGCAACCATCTCATCTACAACCCTTTGCTCTTCCGGGACTTGCCCTTATTGCTCAAAGTTGTCACAATTCCCTTGGGAATTGCCATCATTGCCCTATTGTTGGCAGTGGAGGAATTACCTCTACCCCTTTATGACAAAACCTTACCAATTCTTCCTCCTCTCATAGGAAGTCTAACCATGTTTAATTTGTTGAAACGACGATGAAATGTAGAAAATTTCAAACTGTAACCAGTAAGAGGGAACTTCAAACAATAGAAAAGCAAGAAAGCTTTGAAAACTTGACAACAACAAAAGTAGTTTCAAGGAAGATAAAGGTCATGTTTATAGAGTATTTTCAAAAAAAACAAAACAAAACTTCATAAACGCATCGTTTTGATGTTAGAGAGCCATGACCAATAGTGTCTGGCCACCTACTTTATGTCAAATGCAACTCATCATGGTTGTTCTTCCCTAAAAAGCAACAATTATGGCAAACCTTCTAGAAGGGACATAGCGTTTTTTTTAATCTCCGACGAGAAGAATCATTTTTCGCCATTAGTTGTTTCAATATGTGTCACGAAAGGCCATATTGTAACCTTTCGTTCAACTTGGGTGGCTATTGTTAAATCCCTCCGCACTTAGATACGTGTCGGACACTAGAAGTAGCATTAACCATCCTGTTGACTCCGCCCAAAGCTATGCCTTGCTTGACCACCCGCTTTGATGAAGAGGGCATCAATAGCCCACGCCCTTAACCACCCGCTCTCAGCACCCTGGGGTAAGGCTATTCACTTCTTTCAGAAAAGGCTAGCCACTCACTTTTTAAGTGAGAACACTCCTCAAATACGAACACACCCTCAAGGTCATGTTAGGCCCACCAAAGTGTAACACCCTTATACCTATTAAAATTCTTAGTCCCTTAAAATGATGAAATTATAATTTAATAAATGATAAAATTATGTTTTAACCTCTCCAAAATTTACAAACTTTAAAAAAAAACCTAATTTTTTTTTAAAATTCTCTTTTATATTTACTCAAACAAATAAATTTATTCTCTAAAATCCTCACCCAAACCCACTCTAAATAGAGCTATATAATGTGTTGAACACAAAAACAAGAAAATTCATCACAAAAGAGAAATCTCATCTTACTTTTTTTTTTCTCCAAACAAAAATTCATCATAGATATATGCCCCTACTAGTGACCGATCTTGATTCTGTAACATCCTAAAAGTGGGCCTACGCATTTATATGATAGTCTAATATGTTAAATTAAGATTTTAAAGGTTGGGCTGACTTCTTGATTAAATATTTGGATTAAGGTTAGTGCTCTGGATAATTTAAAGTGAAATAGTGGGCTCTAAAAATTTGGGTTAGGTGGCTAATAAATGGTGTTAGCTTACAATTTAAGAAGATAGATAATTAAGTGACAAGTTGGGCTTGTGACCCAAAGAATTAAAGTACATAAAGTGGGCATAAGGTGGCGCCATAAAGGGGGAGGAATTTAGGCCCTTGTGTGACTGATTGGGCCTTAAAAGATGGGTCAAAATCGGTACTTAAATGGGAAGGGGATGGACGGCAATTAGGCTACCTTTTAAGAGTTATTTCTTTTATTTTAAGTGTTAAAAAGCTGATAATTAATAAGGAGGAGTTGGTTTTAAGGTGGGCTCTCCTAAAGGTAAGATAAGGATTGAGTTATCGTGAAAGTTAAAGGCTATCAGAGAAGGGAGAGTTGGTCAAATTCCAACTCTATGTGTGGGTATGTCAAATTTTTCTATAAATAGGAGTAGTATTTTTTCAATTTCGATTCAAACCCTATTCTTCTCTCATTCTCGCTTAAATTTCCAAGCCTTCTCTCACGCTTTCTTTTTCTTTTCTAAGAGCTGAATTCCTTTGTTCATACCCTCATCTCCCATAGCCAATCTACAAGTGAGATCTATGTTTTCCGAAGGTGCATCGTAAGTCGATACTCCTTAGTAATCCGATAAGTTTTGGATTTTTCCTTTTCGTGATTCCTTATTTTATCAAACTCCTAATCTAAACCATTGTTTCCAAGGCCTCATCAATTATACTCTCTACTCCTAGAAGCCGAAAATATCCCATTTAAGTCGATTTGGTGGAAAATCGAAGGTAAGAAGTGGTAAGTATGGCCGAATAGTCTTCCATGATTTTCTATGCTTTGGCCGAATACTATGTGGGGTTAGGTTGAATATGTGTAATGGTTGGTTTGACATTTGGTTGATGACCGAATGTAGGAAGGTTGGTGGTAACAATTTCTAAAGGATATTCGGGATTCGACTAACTAGGTAAGTGTTCGTTTTAAAAGTTACATTTAATTAATGAGTTAGATCTCATCGTTATTTGGTTTAGTGATTAAGGGATTGATATGGACTCAACTAATAGTCAAGCAGAGAAGGTTGGATCTGTAAAATCGTCGCCCAAATTCAAGAAGCGATCTGTTTCGGTAGTACGAGATTGGCCAACGGGGTGTGGGCCAAAATCAAAGTCAGATCGTGGGCCAATAGTAGTTGTTTCAAGTGATAGTAGCGTAGACATAGCAAAAGCCTTAGTACGCGAATCAGGTGTGTAACACTTCCCCATCGTCTAGATCTAATTATTAATAAATATATATATATTATATGTGTTCATAAGATTTATATGTTACATTAAAAGCCAAAATCTCGGATTTAAATGACAGACCCTCAGGTTAGTAAATAATCTGACTATATGTTACAAGTAAACTGTTGCACATGTTTTAAATTATTGTGCATGTTGCATGGGTTGGGTGATGAAAGGAGGAAGTTATATGTACATGTATATGAGTAAGGGTTTTTACCGTGAATTACTGTAGCGGCTAATGCTGTGAACTATTATATGGGCTTCGGCCATTATATGTTACAAGGGCTTCGGCCAATATATGTTGATGAGCAGCATGACTGCCATCTTAGAGAGTAATGATAACACTTTAGAACGACATGTTTTTATGTTCTAATTATATATTAATTTCTAATGTGACTCTACTAATTTGGGTTGTTTATGGACTTTATTCTCATAGGGACTAAATTGGAGACCAATGCAAAATTGAGGGCCAAAATCGTGAAATTAAAGATAAAAATGGACCAATGTGCAACAAAGGAAAAAAATGGTGCCAAAAGTGCAGACATGGAGAGCAGAGGGACTGAAATGCAAAAAGAAGAGACTTTGCTTTATCAAATTCTATTTTAAATTATATTAGGATAATTAATATTAGGATAATTATCTAGGATTATTTAATTTCTTTATTTATCTTTATTTATCTTTAATTAAATTGTAATTATCTTTGGGAGTTTGAGTAGAATTAGACTATCTACCTTAAGCACTATAAATAGGGGATGGAGTAACTCATTTGGGTGTGCATCTTTTTCTGTACACTCCTCCCCCATAATTCTTTTGTGTTTCATTTATTTTTCTTTCAATAAAAATTTCCTTTTCCATATTTTTATATTTTCCACCACAAATATGATCCACTAAATTCCATCTAGCCGAAGGTTGCCAAATTCCCGAAAAAGGTTCTTGAGGCTTAGAACCCGTACTCAACTTTCTCACCCAAGTATTCATCGTTTCTCAAGATTACTGGTCGACGCTTGTCTGTGTCCCTTTAAAAGTAACCCTTTCAACGTATGCAAAGGCGGCCGCTTTGTGTGTTTTGGGAGGATTGCACCGTCGGTTCGTGAGCTTATCGCGTCGAGGTTAGCGAGCCTAAGAGACAAAATGGCGGATTCGCCATTGAGAAACGTTGATCTAGCGAAAAGACTCCACAAAAGCAATCGCAAGCTGAGTCGCTCCCTAAATCAGAAGTTTAAATTCTTGGAGTTGGTGGTCGAGGCATCCTCTTCCACTATAACCTGGCTTACTTGGGCGAGAAGGGTCATCCAAAAGCCAAGACAGAGCCAAGGAGGAACGAGACAACCGGAGGTCGGAATATCTCTACATAAGAAACTTTTTCTAAACCCTTTTTTTATTTTCCTTATTTTAATTCTCGTAATTTCAATTCGCCTTAAATTTGCTTTTATTATTTTTCCAGATCAAAATTATTAATTCTATTTTTTATTTATTTTTCAGAACGCAGGTTTTTTGGGCACGATTCGCTTGGGATCTCAAAAATGTGCATTTGTATAATCCGATCCTCGTGGATTCGACCCTACTTTCCCTTTATCGTTATTTTCATTATTTTACTGAGGAGTAGGATATATTTTGGCATTCAACGACGCATCAAATTTTGGCACCGTTGTTCGGGATCAGAACGTATTAATCTGCTTTTTCTTTTCTATGACCGATCGCGCCTGCATTCTTGCGCTTGATTCGAGATCGAAAAGATCGCAAAAGCTAATCGAAAAGAAACTAAGTTGTAGAAAAAGCAACGGTGGTAGTGACTCAAGCAATCCACCACCAAAATTAGGACCGACGACGAAGCGGAATCTAGGGTTAACGAAACCCTACTCAAACGCTTGAAAGTAAAGCGTAAGAAGTCGATCCATTTGAAGAAGTGTTCAACGCTAGGGTTGACGAAAACCCTAATTTGGTATAAGAATCAATGGCTCAAACGATTCGGTAACTAGCCAAAGCTCCGACAGAACAACCACCACTATGCATTGCATATCCTACCATGGATACCGATTTTGAGTTGAAATCAGGGTTGATTCAGCTTGTCGCCAACATTCCGAGGGTTACGTAATGAAAACCCCATAAACACTTAAAGGAGTTTCATATGGTTTGTCCGAGTATGAAACCTCAAGGCGAATCGAGGATCGATTAAATTATGCTTTTCCTTTTCCCTAGCAGATTCAACTAGGAATGGTTATTTTATTTACCTCCCGGATCTATAACTACTTGGGCTGATCTATCTCGTTTGTTTCTCAATGTGTTTTTTCCAAGATCTAGAGCAAATTGAGCTAAGAAGGGAGATCGTAGGGATTAGCGAAAGAGGCGAGACTCTATATGATTATTGGGAGCGGTTCAAGAAGTTGTGTGCAAGCCGCCTACAACACACGATAATAAGAGCAATCTCTTCTTCAAGATTTTTTTTATGAAGGTTTGAAACCAATGGAGATGAACATGGTGGACGCCGCTAGTGGAGGAGCGTTGGTCAACATGACCCCCAAAGAAGCAAGGGACTTAATTTCTACAATGGTCGCTAATTCTCGCTAGCTGAGCCAATCTCGAACCCCCGTAAGGGTTCATCACCTAAGTAATTCTTCCCAGAGGATAGGCTTGATAGACTTACTAACATTGTGAGTTCTCTCGCAGAAAAAGCTAAACCAAAGACGGTTATGTGGACTATGTGCTACACCCGAGCACACAACCGATGTATGTCCTAGTTTGAATGATTTACACGATGGCTCATTTGGATGCCGTGGGGAATTTTCCGGCCCACCACAAAGGCGTTATGATCCCTACGCTAATACCTACAACCTGTGGTGGAGGATCATCCTAATCTAAGTTATGGGCAAATCCACAGACAATCACCATACCAAAATCGACCTCTACAACAGCCACAAAACCCAGGTAATAATCTAGAGGCTCTTGTCAATAAATTAGCAGCTAACGTTCTTGAGTTTCAGCAGAAAACCGAGGCGTCCATAAGGGAGTTGACCACGTCAATAGAGAAAATAAGTTCTCAAGGAAGCCGCCATCCCAAACAGAGCCAAATCCAAGGCAAAACGCGAATTCAAGAACGCCAAGTGGAAAAGATCGAGCCGATTCCGGCAGAATCGTGCCCAAGAAATCGCCAGAAAAATCGAGAGAGACGAACGTGTTCGACCAAGGCCTCCATTGCCTAAAATTCAACCTCCCTTTCCGAACATTTCAACCAAAGTCGAAAAGGTAGGAGGATAAGGAGATCCTCAAACATTTAGGAACGTCGAAATTAACATTCCACCGTTAGATGCCATCGACAAATACCTGTGTACGCCAAATTCTTAAAGAACTGCACCAACAAACGAAAATTAACAGTAACGAAAGGGTGAATGTTGGTGAAAATGTGTCTGCAGATAAAATGTAAAATGCCAAAATGTAAGGATAGGGTATGTTTATGCGATACCATGCAAAATAGGACATTTGGGAATAAAAGGCTATGTGTGATCTAGGAGCCTCCATAAATGTAATGCCCTATTCTATTTTTGAATCACTTAACGCAGTTTTTTGACAAAACAGTGTTATTATTCAATTGGCGACATGTGTCCGCTAGCACTTCAAGGAGTCCTTGAGGACGTGTTGGTAAAAGTCAACGAACTTATTTTTCCAGCAGATTTCTACGTGATAAAAATGGAGGAGGACAAAGGTTCGGATCTTGAGATCTCTTGTTGGGACGACCATTCCTTAAGACAGTACTAGTACTAAAATTGACGTTCGGAGTGGAACTCTCACGATGGAGTTTGATGGGGAGATCGTGAAATTTAACGTCTACGATGCCATTAGCCACCCCAGTGAAATTTTGAACGAGCCAGATCCAAAATTAAAACCACCTCTCGAGCATCTCAAATTCACATTTTTGGAGGATGATGAGACCATTGCCGACTTAAAAGGGATTGACCCTTGGAGGAAAATATGAAACCAATGAAAAGGCACAAGGACAATTAAACCCAAATATGGTGGATGTGATAAAAACGAAATTCCAAGCTCACACGATTAAAAAGATTTATTTTGAGCCACCGTAGAACCATTTAAGTCGTCGAGCTAATGACGTTAAACAAGCGCTTGTTGGGAGGCAACCCAATCTTTATTTTTCTTTTATTATTTATTTTATTTTATTATTTATTTTTATTTTATTTTATTTTATTTTATTTTCTTTTAATTTCTTTTATTTAAATATCAATAAATTTCTCTTCTTTGCTTAGCTAAAATGGAGCGCGCTGAGGTTCGACTCAACACTTTTGGCCAAGCAACTCACCGAACTCATTGCTATCCTCCGCATTCGACAAAGAGCTACACGGGAATTTTTCTAAACTTTTCTTCTTATTTATTTGTTTTACGTCCACATTGAGGACAATGTGCTTTAAGTAGGGGAGGTACTCTTCAGACATCGTCATATTCTACTGAGATTTGTGTTTGCTGCTTGAGGCTCTTTTAGGTTGTCCATTTTTTTTTAGAACATTCTGTCGCTAATCATGCCCAAGAATTTGCCCACGACTTGCCACTGCTTGACCCACGTGCATGATTCTTGGCCACTGAGTAAATTTTGATTCTGTCTGTTTGATTTTATCTCCATTGTTTTATTCTTATTAGGCTAAAATAATTATGATTAATAAGTTAATTATATCTTGCTTTTCGTAAAATTGATCAAGTTTAATATCAAGTGGACACTTAATATATTTGCATGCCTAAGTTATGTTCATGACTATTAGGTGGTTACTAAAACTTATTTTTGACACTTGATTATTTCTCTTAGGTCCTCTTGAAGTTTATATTTTCAAAATTGTGATTAATAAATATTTCCAAGGTTATGAGTACTGACTTAGAACGTGGATCGATCGAAAGTAACCGGGTAGGTGCTTGGGTTGTCATTCTACTTGGCGTCAAAAGGTTTTGTGACGTAATAGGTAAACTCCGCTAGCCAAGGTTATGAGTATGGCTCGAACGTGGTGATTGAGTACCCGGTAGGTGCTTGGGTTGCCATTCTACTTCAGCGTCAAAAGGTTTTGTGACGTGATTTAGTAAAACTCATTGACGGAAATAAAAAATTTTAAGAGTATGTTGAATGAGTAACCGGGGTGGGGTGCTTGGGTTGTCATCTCTCTTCACAGTAAAAGGTTCGATATATTCAAGTAAATAAAAAAGAAAAATAGAAAAAAAGAAAAAAAGAAAATAGTACTAATAAAATTACAGCTTGGGGACTAAGGGAGGAAATAAATAGAGTGTCTTGGTAGGTTTGGTAATTTACCTAAATAGCATAAAATAATTCAAGACGATTTTAATTTTTGTTTGTGTTAATTAGAAAACTTTTTCTATTTTACTTAAAGCAAGCTTAGAAGTTCTCTTATTTTTCATATGCATTTTGACTAATCTTTATAAAACTTTGGAGTAGAATTTCTTTCAGATCTAATTTTCACGGTGGATAGGAACCATACTTGAGAGGCAAGCATGGGCTAAGTAGGGGATTTGATAACACTTTAGAACGACATGTTTTTATGTTCTAATTATATATTAATTTCGAATGTGACTCTACTAATTTGGGTTATTTATGGACTTTATTCTCATAGGACTAAATTGGAGACCAATGCAAAATTGAGGGCCAAAATCGTGAAATTAAAGATAAAATGGACCAATGTGCAACAAAGGAAAAAATGGTGCCAAAAGTGCAGGACATGGAGAGCAAGAGGGACTGAAATGCAAAAAGAAGAGACTTTGCTTTATCAAATTCTATTTTAAATTATATTAGGATAATTAATATTAGGATAATTATCTAGGATTATTTAATTTCTTTACTTATCTTTATTTATCTTTAATTAAATTGTAATTATCTTTGGGAGTTTGAGTAGAATTAGACTATCTACCTTAAGCACTATAAATAGGGGATGGAGTAACTCATTTGGGTGTGCATCTTTTTCTACACTCCTCCCCATAATTCTTTTGTGTTTCATTTATTTTTCTTTCAATAAAATTTCCTTTTCCATATTTTTATATTTTCCACCACAAATATGATCCACTAAATTCCATCTAGCCAAGGTTGCCAAATTCCCTGTAAAAGGTTCTTGAGGCTTAGAACCCGTACTCAACTTTCTCACCCAAGTATTCATCAAGTTTCTCAGACACGGGTCGACGCTCCGTCCGTGTCCCTTTAAAAGTAACCCTTTCAACGTATGCAAAGGCGGCCGCTTTGTGTGTTTTGGGAGGATTGCACCGTCGGTTCGTGAGCTTATCGCGTACGAGGTTAGCGAGCCTAAGAGACAAAATGGCGTGGATTCGCCATTGAGAAACGTTGATCTAGCGTAAAAGACTCCACAAAAGCAATCGCAAGCTAGAGTCAGCTCCCTAAACCGTAAGTTTAAATTCTTGGAGTTGGTGGTCGAGGCGTCCTCTTCCACTATAACTGGCTTACTTGGGCAGAGAAGGGTCATCCAAAAGCCAAGACAGAGCCAAGGAGGAACGAGACAACCGGAGGTGGAATATCTCCACATAAGAAACTTTTCTAAACCCTTTTTTATTTTCCTTATTTTAATTCTCGTAATTTCAATTCGTCTTAAATTGCTTTTATTATTTTCCGGATCGAAAATTATTAATTCTATTTTTTATTTATTTTTCAGAACGCAGGTTTTCTTGGGCACGATTTCGCCTGGATCTCGAAAAATAGGTATTTGTATAATCCGATCCTCGTGGATTCGACCCTACTTTCCCTTCATCGTTATTTTCATTATTTTACGAGGAGTAGGATATATTTTGGTGCATTCAACGACGCATCAAGTAACGGTGTGGGTTGATTGTAGAAATCCCCAATGGTGTGATGGTTGGTACGGGGGCGTGTAGCGGATGGAAACCTAGGCAAATGGGTTGGGCTTTGCATATCATATGTTTCCATGTAAATGAATTATAATTATGTTTAATGAGGCCCAAATCTAGTGGTGCATGAGGGTTGCACACTGAGTCTCGCGACTCACCCCCTTTAAACTAACCTTTCAGGTGATGATTAGTGCATCGGACTGGGCCGGAGTGAAGCACAAGGTGGCCATGCAAAAGATGGTAGATCCGGCGACAAAGTTTCTCCCTATTAGTTTTTTTTAAAGTACTTTTTATGATGGATTTAAACTACATTGTAATAAGGCCATAAGCCATTTGTTTACATTTTAGATTTAAAATGGGCCTTTAGTATTTATTCTCGTTTTAATTTCTTTCAAGGACATGTAATTAAGTTTTGGGCTTTTGGATATTAAGGCACAATTTATGTAATTTTCTATTCGGGCTTTTGTCGACATGATTGGTTTTTTTTAAAATCTTTTTTTCTTAGTGACATACCAGACCCGGTAGTAATGTTTGGGCCGGGTTTGGGGTGTTACAGATTCTTTGTTTTGCATTTCTTGATTATTGCGAGGGATCTCCTTCAATGATGATTGACTGCCATCTCTTCTCGACCCTGTTTGGACTGCTTTCCAACATGCTATTGCTTGAACAACAAAGGAAGAGGTAATCCCATGATGAATCTCTAAACATGATAAAAGAACTCTTCCTTCCTCATTTCTTACCACAATACCTGAAGCCGACTGATTTTTCCTCTCGCTGTACGTACCATCGAAGTTGATCTTAACAAACTCATTAGGCGGGAACCTCCATCTGCTATCCTCTAATATTTTTACTGATTTTCTTTTTTCGAAACTAGTAATCTCATTAATGTAGTTATTGATGAAGTTTGCAATTTCCTTTCCAGTACTGACTCTTTTCTCATGTATTCTTTTGTTTCGATCTCCCCATGTAGCCTAGAGTGTGTAGCAAAAAGACGACATTGATAATGGATGAACTGATCAAACACTCAGGTAAGCCACTGTATAAATTCCATATTTTGAACCATGATAATATTTTGGATTGATAATGTTGTCCATACTTCCACTGTAACAGGGCATTCTCGGAATAAATGGTCAATTGTTTTAGCCCTTGCTCCACATGGAGGGTAACTTGTGTTGTTTGCTAATTTTCTGTACTGCATATTGACCTATGTAGGCAGATAGTTCCATGAAAGTCTCCAGATTGTAATCTTTGTTTTTGATGGTAGATTTAGGAGCCAAAGCTTTTTATAAAATTTCTTATAGATGGTTTGTAAACCATAACCTCTAGGATCTTCATCAGAACTTTGTAATAGTTTATAGGCACTGCGTACCGAGAATTCGCCCGAAGATTTGCCCCTCAGATGAGGAAATCATCGTGAGGTGTTCGTGCGAAAGAGATTCGAATGATTCTTCCAACGTCATCTTCAGAGAAGGTATTTTTAATCAACTCCCTTTTCCAAAGTCTAGCATTGCTATCAATAAACTCATTTACTTTAAAATCACGCATAGAATTAATCACTGTAGATAATCTAAAATTTACTACACCAAGAATCCAAGCATCATCATTGATAGAAATATTAAGACCTCTACCAACCCTCCAGCATAGTCCTTTTTCCAAGATGCCTTTAGCTGCCCATATACTTTTCCACACATAAGAGCTAGAATTTCCCAAACGGAAGTTTAAAAAATGATCATTCGAAAAATATTTGGCTTTAAACACTTGCGTAACAAGAGAATTCTCATTATTAATAATCCTCCATCCTTGTTTAGCTAACAGGGAAATGTTGAATTGAGCCATATTTTTGAAACCCATCCCCCATCCTCTTTAGGGCAGCACATTACTTTCCATTGGCACCAATGAATTCCTTTCTTTCCTTGTCCTTTTTGCCACTAGAATCTAGCAAAAATATTTTCAAAATCCCTACAAAGTGACCTTGGTAAAAGAAAGATTATCATTGCATAAGTTGGTATTGCTTAAAGTACGAATTTTATAAAAACCTCTTTTCCCCCTTAAGATAAAAGTTGTGTACTCCATTTCTCAATTCTCTGCTTAGTCCTATCCTTGAGGTTTTGAAACAACTCCTTCTTTCGTCTTCCTACCACATTAGGGAGACCTAAATATTTTTCCATATTTGTCAAGCACCTAACACTCATTTCATTCGAGATGTCTTCTTTGTCCCCCTCTATCGTATTAGAACTAAAGAAAATCATCGATTTATTAAAATTCACACATTGGTCTAAACATCCTTCATATTCCCTTAAAATATCTTTTAAAATCCTTGTTCCTCCATTTGTAGCTTCACTAAACAAGATACAATCATCTGCGAACAATAGGTGTGAAATCGTCGATCCTCTTCTGCTAGCCTTAACTCCTTTTAACAAGCCTTCTTTTATTGCCAGCCTAATCAAGGATGAAAGTCCCTCGCTACACATCAGAAAAAGGAAATGACTAAGTGGGTCACCTTGACGAAGCCCTCTAGTAGGTTTGAAAGCATTTCCTCTATTCCCGTTAATGGTCACTACATAAGAGACTGTGGAGATACACCCCATAACTAGTGCCACCCATTCCTCTGCAAATCCCATTCGAAGCATTACTTCCTTTAAAAAAACCCACTCAACTTTATCATAAGCTTTACTCATGTCTAATTTCATTGCCATGAATTCCTTTTTCCCCGTACGTTTTTGGCGTAATGTATGTAGAATTTCATAGGCTATCAACACATTGTTAGATATTAGCCTTCTCGGAACAAAAGCACTTTGAGCATTGTTAATGCATCTTCCAATAAATTTCTGAAGGCGATTTGCAATTGTTTTGGCTACAATTTTGTATATAACATCATTCAAAACTCCCAAGCAGAAAGCTTATGTAACATCCCGAAATTGGGCCTAGAAGAATTAGGCCAATGGGGCCTTGGGCACCGGAGCGTTTAAAATTTTTTGGGAATAAGAGAACATCTTTAATACAAGTTGGATCTAGTAGGTAAGTGATTTTAGAAGGTTAAGGGGCTTCTATGAAGTCCCGGGTTCAAGTTAGGCCTTAGGAAAAATTTTGGTTTTGGGTGAATAAAACCCTAGGAGTTAGTAGTAGGCTTTAAGAATAAAATGTGGGGAAAATGACACAAGTGGAGTGTGTGGTGTAGTGGCAAAGTGATGCCACATAGGAGACAAGGGGGTGACGCCACAAGGAAGGAAGGAAGGAGGTCCAAGGTTCAAGTCTTGGCTTTTGCATTTTGGATTTCTTTTTAAAAGGACTATAGAATTTTGCCATAGGGTTATATTTAGTTGCGCATGATTTTAGACACAAGAAAGTGAGTGGTCTAGTGGCAAGGTGTCTTTAAGGGTGCAAGGGAGCTTGGGTTCGAATCTCATGACAAGCAATGGAGTATTTATTTTGCGGATTAGATGAGAAGAGTTTGAGTTGGATTTAAACTCTGCTAACGGAGGGATCCCACATCGGAAAGATACAAAGAAGGAAGGTGAGAAGCTAGCTATATATAGAGCATTCTATGAGGAGAGTTAATATACCTTGGTGGGCGTTTGGGTGCAGACCTAGAGGATAATTGCCAATAGTTGCGAAGGAAGGGCTACTATAACGTGAGGTACACGGTAAGGTTACGGTGAGGTTTCGATTTCCGATAAGTGTATATTAAGTTATGATTAATTGTTAGGTGATGTCGATTGTAGGTTCGTGACTAAGGGGTTTGCAGCGCGCGTGGTTACCAGGTGTGTACAAACACTACACACACGATATCAAGCAATGCCGAAAAAGTCAAAAGTGGCTAAATGGGTCGGTGGGCCCCGAGGCTAAGTTTGATGAAATGGTTTGGTTGGTTGTACGAATTGAATTAGTCATGCATGATACATGAATTGGATTTGTTTTGGGTCTAATAGGCTATATGATGAGATTTGGGCCTAATTGGCCGTAAGGGAGTGATTTGGGCTTGATGGGCTTATGGGGACGTAGACATGTATGTTAGGGTTTATGGACCTTAGGTCTAGTTTGAACAACTCTTAAATTCCATAAGACTTAATTTTTCTAATTAAACATGTCTGTGAACAATGTAATGGCCTAAATTCAATGTTATCGGAACAATGGTTTCGCAACCATAAATCCGATTTAAAGAGAAATTTAATTTAATATATTTGCATGAATATTTATATGATAAGAAATATTATTATAAATATTTATAAAATGTTAGTAATGTGGTATTAAAGTTTTGTTAGAAAATTTTATCGCTTGGGTAGATAATTAAATGAAAAGACTAAATTGAAATAGATGTGAAAGTTTAATTAAAGATTAAAGAAAATAAAAAGGACTAAAAGGCAATTATGTCATTTTTAAATGTTGAGAAGTTGATAAGCATAAAAATCTTAAGATTTTTATGTGTTAAAATATATTATTATTAGTTAACTTTATTAATATAATATTATATTATATAATAAAGTAAATAGAATAAAAGAAATAAGAAAAGAAACAGAGAGCATTGACACAAGCAGGAAAGAAAGAAGAAAAAGAAGGAAAAGGAAAAACTAAAGATTCAAGGTTTTAAGCTTTAAAAGGTAAGTCAATCAAGTCCTATTCTCTTAATTTTGTTGTTTTAGAAGCTTTAAAGCAAGATTTTGATGAAACTAAGTTGATATTTTGAGAGTTTTAGGTTTTAAGTATAGTTGATGTTGAAGAAAAGATGAGTTATGGATTAAATTAAATGAAATCTAAGTTAGAATTAGAAAATGATTAAATTGTAAAGTAAACTATAAGTTTCCTACTATAGGGATTAATTTGGAAGAAATTATAAATTGGGGTTTTAATATGAATATTAGATAGTCAAGTTGAAGATGGAAGGAATTTAAGTAGAAACAAAGTATGAACTAAGTTAAGAAAATAAGTAAACTTAATTAGGATTAAATTGTAAAATGAGTTATAAGAAAACAGTTTTGGGACAGCAGCAGTAGAGTAAGTTTGAAAATTCACCAAAAATCATAGAAGTGGAATTAGAAGTTTGGTGAGATATGAAATTAAAGCTTATTGAGTCTAGTTTCTCATAGAAGAAATGATGTAAGCAATAGATATGTAAATCATGAGATATAATGAATTTTGTAAGACTGGTTCAGAATGAATTCGGGTTCCTCTGTTTTTACTTTAGAAAATCATCAAAATTGGATAAAAATAATTATGGGCTTAAATTTATATGTTTAGAATAATGAATGAGTCTATTTTAATATAAATAGACTAGAACATCATATGAATCCTGTATGAAGAGATAATTAATTTTTAGTGAAGAAGGGTCAGAACTGTCAAACAGCAGAACAGGGGTGAATTTAATGAATAAAATGTACAAATTGGCTAGGCCAAAAATTCTGGAAATTTTATGATACGAATACATGTGAGTATAGTTTCAGAGAAAATTAACGGTTCTTCATTTGGAGTTCTGTAGCTCGAGAAATAAATGATTTAGTGACTGTGACTTAAGTAGGCAGCTTTGAATGAATTATGAACAATAATAGAATAATAGTGAATGCTACATGTGAACACGAAATGTGTTGAATTGATGATTGAATTTATTTATTTAAATCCGGAAAATACAAATACGAAGTTAGATGGAGGAAAGGAAAAAGTCCCAGATTAGTAGATTTTTGTGTATGAACAAGTATCGAGGTAAGTTCATGTAACTTGAATTATCTTCTTAAATGCTTGAAATGTATGTTATTGATGTGAATATGATTTCAATGTTCATTGTATGAAAGTTGATGAGACATTGATATATTTGATAAAAAGTGGAAGAAATCCCGATTGAATGAAAGGAAAATACGATGGATCTTTGAAAAGGAATTGACGGTAAAAAGGATCTAGCCTTGGATGGGTGATCCTATCCCGATATAGCCTCCAAGAATATGTGTAAATGGGTTTAGCCGGACGGTAATCCAATTAGGTCTCAATTTAGCCTCGACTGTAATTCAGATTCAAGCTCATTAGAGTAATTGTCGTTGCGAGGATTTAGCCTGACCGGTAATCCCGACAATACTCTATGAGTTTACATTACAGGGGATTTAGCCTGGACTGGTAATCCCGCTGTAAAGATGAGGTTCGCAGGAGTGTGCTCTTTGAAATGAAAATGTGCGCACATGAACATGAATTGACAGACTGGATTGTACACTAAAAGTGTACTTCGAAAATCCATCAAATTCGAGTAATTCAACAGATAAATATGAAAAATAACAAGGAAATGGAAATCATGATATTGATGAGCTCATCAATCATAATATTTATATTATTGATATATGGAAATTATTGGACCGACTTGAATGTTGAGTTTGTGAATGTTAGGTAATAATGCATTGAATGGGTATATGAATGTTTATTGCTTGTATTGAAAATATTGGGTAAGTATAATTCTTGTTACATGAGCTTACTAAGCACAAAGTGCTTACCCTATTTCCTTTTTCCCTGCTTTTGTAGTTTTAAGAGCTCTGAGGTCGGATTCTATTGAGACACATCACACTATTAACACCAAGATTTTGGTATTTAAAGAAACTTTATTTTGGAAATAAATGGCATGTATAAGCTAATAAAGTAAATGTTAATATGATATGGATGTAAGGTCACCATTAGTATGGCTAACAAATTTTAGTTTTTGTATGTGATGATGTTATCTTATAAATATGCATGAATTTATTTTAAAAATATGTTGAATTGGAATGGTCTCGGCTTAGAATTTACAGAAAAGCTAGATATTTATAAATGGGTTATATTGAGTAAAAAAATCGAACTCCTAGAATGCCTCGCACTCTATTCCAACAACGAATACGGGTAGGGGTGTTACAAACAAGTCGCTGGGTTAGGGTGTGGCAACGAGCATACGCATGTCTAGGATTGGATCTAGGGAGAGCTTGGTATTTAAGCTGCCCTAGTGGCCCACCTCCTCTTTTCTGGAATCCTACCTGGTGCGTAGTGTCTGTTCACTTTAGCCGCGAGGACTTGTTGATGGGCCAAAGTTCATAACTAAAATCCGAGAGGGACCAAATACCGTTATATTTGTGAAATTACCAAAATACTCTCGGTTTACAAAATTACCGAAATAACCCGACTTGTGAAATTACCAAAATACCCTCGATTTATGAAATTACCAAAATACCCCCTATTAAAGTACCCCGATTTACTTAAATTACCAAATAACCCTAGCTTGTAAAATTACCGAAATACCCTTGGTTTGTAAAATTACCGAAATACCCCTGGTTTGTAAAATTACCAAAATATCCCTGATTTTTGAAATTACCAAAATACCCCCGATTTACAAAATTACCGAAATACCCTCGACTTGTGAAATTACCAAAATACCCTCAATTTATGAAATTACCAAAATACCCCCGATTTACGAAATTACCAAAGTACCCCAATTTGTAAAATTACTGAAATACCCCTAGCTTACGAAATTATCGTTTTACCCCTAAATAATAAAATGACCGTTGTACCCTCGTGGTAGTACTAATGTTGTCTGTGTTAATTGTATGATTGATTATGTTCGAGATACACTGCATACATGGATTAGTTATGAGTAGAATTACCGAATTACCCTTGGTAGGTAAATTACTGAAATACCCTCGGTAGGTAAAATTATCGTTATACCCTTTGGGTTGATTGGCGTGATTGTGTGTAACTTCTCACACCATTTATTGTGTCTTGATAACATATATATTTATGTATATTCTGTTAAATGTCGAAAACTCGGTATGGCTATTGAAATCCCCGTGGAGGGTAAATGCGATTCATCAAGTTAGTGACTTCTGTGATATTAATAGATGGTTCTGATGAGATGACATGTTATATGTGATGAGCATCTTATACATGCATGCCAATCCTGTTGAAACCATACATCAGTATCTTATGCTTGCATGGGGTTGGGATTGTGATATGAAAGGGGAAGTGTTCTGTTGTAGTGGCTTTTGTCATGATCTGTTGTAGTGGCTGTTGCCATGATCTGTTGTAGTGGCTTTTGCCATGATCTGTTGTAGTGGCTCTACCATGATCTGTTCTGGTTACTATGTCACGATTCTGAAGATGAGCAGTTAACTGCAGCATGTCTGCAATCGATGGTGTGTAGCAGATGGAGGGTTGATTGTAGAAATTCCCACGGTGTGATTGGTTGGTACGGGTGGTGTGTAGAGGATAAAAAATCAAGGTTAGGGCTGGGTTTGCATCGCATTGCATACATTATCTGCTGTGACATATGATGTGGGTTAAGGCTCAACCGAGGCTATTTTGGGCTAAGGCCCAATTGCCACCGTTACTGTAATGGGCTTCGGCCTGGATTGTTGTGATGCATGTTCTTACCGATGAGGGTTGTACACACTGAGTTTTCGTAAACTCACACCCTTTAATTTTAATGTTCCATGTAATCTTGAATAGACGGCTCGACGTAGGAGAGGACTCGGAGATGGCCACACTACAAGCTGTTCAAATGTTTTAATTTATTCAGATGATCTTATTTTAAATACTTTGTTTTTTTATTGGATTGTAACAAGGCCTTATAACTCTTAATTGAATTTATATCTTGGGTTATTATTATTGTTCCAACTACCCACTTAAGAAATTTCATAAAATTATTAAAGTGTTAATATGGTTTTCGAAATAAACTTTTGTTTTGGGCTTTTGGGCCATAAATTTTTAATTAGCAAAACCATTTTGAATTGTGCCTTCAATGTGACACGCCAGATTCAGGCCTAACTTCTAGGCCAGGTTTGGAGTGTTACAATTTTGGTATCAGAGCCCGGTTGCAAAGCTCGGGCTGTGAATGGGCCTTAGATTTTGGGTTTTTTTTAGAAGTTTTAGCAGGATTCTTGAAGTGTGGTTCATCGAGCCCTCGACGTCGAGCCAAGTAAGTTTTTCTGTTATTGTTTGAATTATTAAACTGTATAGATACTGGCTACTTAAAATAGGCTTTTAGAGACTAAAGCCCGTATGAAACTTAAGCTGTAGTGGATTCTCTAATCATGAATAACTCTAAGAAATTGTTGTTACTTACATAAGACATGTGCCCTAAACAAGTGGAACTAAGTGCTAATTTCATAAAATTCTTAATTAGAGTGCGCAACGAAAGCATAGTAGTGTGACTTGAGTGGTGCGTTTAGTAGTTAGTTGGAAATTTCGAGGACGAAATTTCTTTATGGAGGGTAGATTTGTAACATCCCAAAATTGGGCCTAGAAGAATTAGGCCCATGGGGCCTTGGGCACGGGAGCCTTTAAAATTTTTTGGGAATAAGAGAATGGCTTTAATGCAAGTTGGATCTAGTAGGTGAGTGATTTTAGAAGGTTAAGGGGCTTCTATGAAGTCCCGGGTTCAAGTTAGGCCTTAGGAAAAATTTTGGTTTTGGGTGAATAAAACCCTAGGAGTTAGTAGTAGGCTTTAAGAATAAAATGTGGGGAAAATGACACAAGTGGAGTGTGTGGTGTAGTGGCAAAGTGATGCCACATAGGAGACAAGGGGGTGACGCCACAAGGAAGGAAGGAGGTCCAAGGTTCAAGTCTTGGCTTTTGCATTTTGGATTTCTTTTTAAAAGGACTATAGAATTTTGCCATAGGGTTATATTTAGTTGCGCATGATTTTAGACACAAGAAAGTGAGTGGTCTAGTGGCAAGGTGTCTTTAAGGGTGCAAGGGAGCTTGGGTTCGAATCTCATGACAAGCAATGGAGTATTTATTTTGTGGATTGGACGAGAAGAGTTTGAGTTGGATTTAAACTCTGCTAACGGAGGGATCCCACATCGGAAAGATACAAAGAAGGAAGGTGAGAAGCTAGCTATATATAGAGCATTCTATGAGGAGAGTTAATATACCTTGGTGGGCGTTTGGGTGCAGACTGAGGATAATGGCCAATAGTTGTGAAGGAAGGGCTACTATAACGTGAGGTGCAGTAGAAGGTTACTGGTGAGGTTTTGATTTCGATAAGTGTATATTAAGTTATGATTAATCGTTAGGTGATGTCGATTGTAGGTTCGTGACTAAGGGGTTTGCGGTAGCGTGGTTACCAGTGTGTACAAACACTACACACACGATATCAAGAAATGTCGAAAAGCCAAAAATCGAAAGTGGCTAAATGGGCTAAGTTTGATGAAATGGTTTGGTTGGTTATACGAATTGAATTAGTCATGCATGATACATGAATTGGATTTGTTTTGGGCCTAATAGGCTATATGATGAGATTTGAGCCTAATGGGCCGTAAGGGAGTGATTTGGGCTTGGTGGGCTTATGGGGACGTAGACATGTATGTTAGGGCTTATGGACCTTAGGTTTAGTTTGAACAACTCTTAAATTCCATAAGACTTAATTTTTCTAATTAAACATGTCGTGAACAAGTCATTTGTGTTAGGGTGTGGCAATGGGCATACGCATGTTCAGGAATGGATCTAGGGAGAGCTTGGTATTTAAGCGGCCCTAGTGGCCCACCTCCTCTTTTCTGGAATCCTACCTGGTGCGTAGTGTCTGTTCACTTTAGCCGCGAGGACTTGTTGATGGGCTAAAGTTCATAACTAAAATCCGAGAGGGACCAAATAGCCTTATATTTGTTAAATTACTAAAATACCCTTATATTGGTAAAGTACCAAAGTACCCCTATTTTGTAAAATTACCAAAATATCCCCAATTTGTAAAATTACCAAAATACCCTCAGTTTGTAAAATTACCGAAATACCTTTGATTTATGAAATTACCAAAATACCCTTGATTTACAAAATTACCAAAATACCCTCGATTTGCGAAATTACCAAAGTACCTCCGATTTACGAAATTACTAAAATAACCCTAACTTGCAAAATTACCGAAATACCCTTAGTTTGTAAAATTACCAAAATACCCCTGGTTTGCAAAATTACCAAAATATCCTTGATTTGTAAAATTACCAAAATACCCCTGGTTTGTAAAATTATCGAAATACCCTCTACTTGTGAAATTACCAAAATACCCTCAATTTATGAAATTACCAAAATACCCTCGATTTATGAAATTACCAAAGTACCCCCGATTTATAAAATTACCGAAATACCCTTAGCTTACGAAATTACCGTTTTACCCCTAAACAATAAAATGATCGTTGTACCCTCATGGTAGTACTAATGTTGTCTGTGTTAATTGTATGATTGATTATGTTCGAGATGCACTGCATACATGGACTAGTTATGAGTAGAATTACCGAATTACCCTTAGTAGGTAAATTACTGAAATACCCTCGGTAGGTAAAATTACCGTTATACCCTTTGGGGTTGATTGGCGTGATTGTGTGTAACTTCTCACACCATTTATTGTGTCTTGATAACATATATATTTATGTATATTCATTAAATGCCAAAACTCGATATGGCTATTGAAATCCTATGGAGGTAAAGGCGATTCATCAAAGTTAGTGACTTCGTGATATTAATAGATGGTTCTGATGAGATGGCATATTATATGTGATGAGCATCTTATACATGCATGCCGATCCTGTTGAAACCATACATCAGTATCTTATGCTTGCATGGGGTTGGGATTGTGATATGAAAGGAAAGTGTTACATTGTAGTGGCTTTTGTCATGATCATTGTAGTGGTTGTTGCCATGATCATTGTAGTGGCTTTTGCCATGATCATTGTAGTGGCTCTACCATGATCTGTTCTGGTTACTATGTCACGATTCTGACGATGAGCAGCTAACTGCAGCATGTCTGCCATCGATGGTGTGTAGCGGATGGAGGGTTGATTGTAGAAATCCCCACGGTGTGATTGGTTGGTACGGGTGGTGTGTAGAGGATAAAAAAATCAAGGTTGGGGCTGGGTTTGCATCGCATTGCATACATTATCTGCTGTGACATATGATGTGGGTTAAGGCTCAACCGAGGCTATTTTGGGCTAAGGCCCAATTGCCACCGTTAGTGTAATGGGCTTCGGCCTAGATTGTTGTGATGCATGTTCTTACCGATGAGGGTTGTACACACTGAGTTTTCATAAACTCACACCCTTTAATGTTTCAGGTAATCTTAAATAGACGGTCGACGTGGGAGAGGACTCGGAGATGGCCACACTACAAGCTGTTCAAATGTTTTAATTTATTCAAATGATCTTATTTTAAATACTTTGTTTTTTCATTGGATTGTAACAAGGCCTTGTAACTCCTAATTGAACTTATATCTTGGGTTATTATTATTGTTCCAACTACCCACTTAAGAAATTTCATAAAATTATTAAAGTGTTAATATGGTTTTCGAAATAAACTTTTGTTTTGGGCTTTTGGGCCTTAAATTTTTAATTAGCAAAACGTCTCGAATTGTGCCTTCAATGTGACACGCCAGATTCGGGCCTAACTTCTAGGCCAGGTTTGGGGTGTTACAGCTTCAATATCTGGACCCATAATGTGCCGAATTTTTGAAAAAATAGTGCCAGGAAACCATCATGACCTAGTGCTTTAGTGAACCCCATTCATTTCACTGCTGAGTCGACCTATTCTGTCGTATATTTTGCTAAAAGAGTTGTGTTGATATCAAATGAAATACTATTTTCAATGTCTGATAAAAGATGAGATAAATTCCCCACTCTATTAGACAAAAATAGATTCTAGAAGTAATTTGTGGTAGCCTCATTTATTTCGATTCATCTGAGATTTCCTTGCCATCGTCTGTGTCCAGCCTGTTAATTGTGTTGATTCGTCTACGTATTGAGGCAAATTTATGAAAAAAGGTTGTATTCTTATCCCCTAGTTGAAGCCAATTGGCCTGTGCTTTTTCTTCCCGATACATTTCAACTTTATCAATCTCTATATTAAGGTGAATTCTAGTATCAATTATCTTTGCCAGTGTATCCTCATCTCTTTCCTTTTCCATTAAATTTTCAAGTTCTTTTGTGAGCTTACTCTTCAACCCGTCTCATCCCTTTTTTATTGATTTTTCCCATCTTGTCAAACTGATTTGTAGCCTTTCAAGTTTTTCAAAGATCGATCCACTTGATGACTCCCATGATTTCTTAACCTCTTGTTCTATTGATTCCTCCATGGTCTACCATGCCTCGAAATTGAATTTTGGTATCCCTTTAAAATTGCTTCCATTAGTTGTGCTGATAAGAAGGGGGCAATGATCTGAAGACGAAGACATCAAATGATGAATATTGCCCATTAAAAAAAGTTGCATCCATTTTTCATTCGCAACACCCATATCCAATCTTTCTCTGATATTTGTTTCCGATAGGTTTCCTCTTTCCCATGTAAACCATACCCCCAAATAACCCACATCAATTGGTTGACATTCCTCTAAAACCTCACGAAAAGCTTCCATTCTTTTCTCCTCCCTCTGCTAACCTTCACTTTTTTCAAAAGAATACATTATTTCATTAAAATCCTCACTCACTAGCCAAGGGTAATCATGTTCCTGACCCAAAGTCCTTAATAAATTCCACGAGGCAGTTTTATTTTGTATATAAGGTGAACCATAAAAACCTATAAATCTCCATTATTCATTAACACTCTCTTCTTTGATCAACACATCAATATGGTTTGGTGAAAAAGTTTTTAACCTAACCTGGAGTTCTTCTTTCCATGCCAGACAAATGCCTCCATGAGAGCCTTTTGCTCTTACATCAATCCCTTTCACAAAACCACATCTCCTCCTAATTTTTTCCATGCGCTTTTTATCAATTTTAGTCTCTATAAAGAAGACCATTTGGGGATTATGTTACTTCAGCGAAAACCGAAGCCTTCTCACTGCCTGTGGATTCCCCAATCCACGAACATTCCAGCATATAGTTTTCATTGCATCCGATCTGCTTGTCTTTTGGCAGTCGCTGATCTATTTTGGTTGGGATTTTCTACCGACAAATTTGTTTCAGCCTCATTTTTAAAATCATGTCCACCATATCTTATCATTTTTGCTGTATCTTTCCAGAGCTCTTCTATACCACAATCATTAGCTTCAATTTCTGTCAATTTTCTTTTCCTCAGTTTGCTTTCTTCACCATAATCATTTATCACTTTTCGCTGAATCAATTCTTTTCTAGCTAGATTTCCTGGTTGATTTCAGAGTATCTTCATCTGTATAATTCCTCCCATTGTCTTTTCCTTCATCGATCACCCCTTCCTTTTGCCCCTTCATCTCTTTCTCTGCTGCTATCAACCGAGAATTATCTTGTATTTCTTGAGTCTTAGCAGTAATCTCTTCTTTTTGTGGATGCATCTCCTGATTCTTTCCTATATACAAACATTGGGGTTGCAACTTTTTTGATAGAGCATTAAACTTTAAACTCTCCCTTCCAAGCAAATTTAACTCTGCTTTTAACGCTAAAGAGAAAGGTGGATCATCTCTAATTTTGTCTTTTTCTGCAGGTTTCATCACTGTACATTCTTGGAGACCATGTCTCTCATTCTTCCACAACCAAAACAGAATGTCGGTAATTTCTCATACTTGAAAGAGATTCAAGATCTAATTCGGTTATCTATTGAGATAAAAATACCCCTCTGAAGGGATTTCTGCACACCTAATTTAATTCTAAGGCGACAAAACTCACCATTAATTTTAGATTTGAGTATGCCTCCAAAAGTAACCCCAATAGCATGCAAGAGATCTTTTTTTATCAAACTTTGGTAAGCATGGTCCTATCTTGATCCAAAACGGAGATGAAATAAGCTTGATTTGACTTCTTTCCAGCGGTTTAGTTAAACGATCAAAGATAACTAAATTCTTCCGGAATAACCATGGCTGACCTTCCATAACAGTTTCTAAATCTTCATCAGTTTCAAACACAATCAAAAAGTGGTTTTGCCCTGCCAGTTGAATCTCAAATTTTTTCTTTGTTTTTCATATACTCTTCATTTGTGCCCTAAAGCTATCTGGATTATAGGATTTCTCTGTCCATATAATACAGATTAGAGTTAGCTTGTCATTTAGTTCCACCATCGAACTTTTGACCGATAGTTGAATGATCTCCTCCGCCAAAAGGGAAATCTCGTCTCCCCTAAAACCCTCGTCGCCACCACTTTCTGTCATCCCAAGCCGCAGCAGCCACTGTTTTCGCTAGGATACTAAGGAGAGCACTCTTGGCAGCTAAAGCTTATTTTTAGTAATTTCTTTTTGGTTGATTTAGTTTAGTTTTAGTTAGGTCAAATTTTGTTATTAGACCCTATATTTTGTTTATGTTGTGGATTTAGTAATTATACTTTAATTTGATCAATGTTAGTCTTTATACTTTTCAAAATTTGAAATTTTAGTCTTAACCAAACAGTAGTAACTAAATATGTTTGGTTAAATTCTACTAATAGTCATGTATTATGCTTAAAGGTACAAATAATAGAATTTAACCTTTTACTTATCACACATCAAATCTTGACAATTTTTTATTTTTTTATATGCTTCATGTCCATTTTATGGTCTAGATTCGGAGTTCGTAGCTACTCCTCTCAACAATATCATCTCCAAAATTCGAATCTAAATCCTCTCCTTGAGACCTCGACATTTTTATTAATACCTTTTTAAGGGTTGACATCATCTATTTAAGTGGATAACGAATAATAAACACCTCAACAACAGAAGTTTATTTGTCAACAGTTAATAAATACAATCAGGTAAATATATCTGTCGAGGGAACATCACCATACCAATACATCCTCCCAAAAACAAACATCGACCCCCCCAATCCTTCATCACCTACCTCCTAGCCATAACTTTTTTCACCCACCAAAGATTATTTACTATTTAAAGTTTTTATTTATATGTAAATACTTTTTTTTGTTTGGAATTGAGCTACAGTTAAAAAATAATAATTTTCAAGATATCTTTTATACAGTAAATATTATGTTATAAATGGAACTTACTTGATTCTTTTTTAATATAAGAACAAAACTAAACTATTTAATAATAGAGGATTAATATGATCTAATCCCTATAATATAGGGATTTTCAAAGAACTTTAACCTTTTAGCATCACACCCAATGACATTAGCCTCCTTTTAGCATTATTCTTTTATATAATACTTTTAAATAATAAACTTTTGTCTCCTCTTTAAATTTTTAAATAATATCATTATTATTTTAAATATTAATATTCTATTCTTAACTTATGAAATTATTAAATTGTTGTTTGGGAAGTAATCTAAATGTTTGGATATAGAGATAGGGAAGTGGACATTTCTCTGGTACTAAAATTGGAAATCGAAAACACAAAGAACACAAGAATTATTTACACAGTACGGTTTTTCTATGTCTATGAAGTCTGACTCAGTGAAAAATATCCACTATTTTCAACAGTTACAACAAATGATCCCAAACTCTCACACATCTCGTGATGATTCTCCTCATTTTCGAACTTTGAAGACAGATACACTCACCACTAAATTCACCCCTATGAACTCAAAAAGTAAAACCTTAACACAGATGGTTTTACTAACAATTTGCACACAAAGAAACATTCCTTATCTTGAATAGAATAAGTGCTAAAAACTCTTTGTACAAAAACCTATACAAATCTTTCCCTTAAATAGATTTATGTTTGAAACTTACTAACATAGAAGATCTATCATAATCTCATTAAAATAGAAATACAATAATATGTTTACAATATAATAATAGAGAATAAATCAATCGTAGACTCTTGATAGCTAATCTCATAGAGTTTCAATTCAATCCAAATGTTCATGATACAAAGGATTGTCTCGGGTGATTTAATTGATCCATTCTTCCATGTCCAGATAATCAACACAACCCATTTCAACCGTTCAATAAATTGCCAACTGAGTACTTCCTTGGCACTCAATAACCAGTTTCATATTTTTCAACAACTTATATTGATTCTAATACAAACTATAAAGATTCTAAAAATTAAATATTCATAATATTTTATTTTTATTGCTCAATCATAGTACTTTTGAAATGTTACAGTTTAAAAAAATTATGTATAATATATTGTAATTGATACATATAACTAAACTTATGCATGATCAAAATAATAAAAACTAATAATGTATATTAAAGAATATAACTTAGCCAATTGAGTTTTAGCTCGATTAACATGGACATCGATGCCAATGCAAGAGGACGTGAGTTCAAGTACGTTGAAGCATATTATTCTTTTATTTATGGGTCAAGAAAATATATAACTTAACCTTATGCCACTGGATTAAAATTTAGCTAAAGTTTAAGCCACTATCAATTGTAGAACCCAATTTCTGGCCCGGACCCAATACCACAAATTAACCAGAAACAAAAATCCAAGACAACCCATGGCCTATTATTTTTAACAGAGTCCAAAACGAGGCCCAATGGCCCAAAGAAATAAAGCCGAAAACAAAAAACCCTAGGGGTTTGCAGCATTACTAGCGCCGCAACTACTCCCACCCCAGCTAGCCCTCGTGCGCAAGACACGGCCCTCTCGCGACGTGCACTGATCCACGACTCCACGTCAGAGACATAAGCCACCACGCACCTGCAAGTGTGCAAACAGTTAGTTGTAAACAGGCTATAAAAAGCCAAATCAAATCTGTAAAGAGGACGGTTTTTTTTTCAATAGGGAAACAGTAGTATACGCAATTTCCACAGATACAAAACACAAGTAAACTGAAAGAAACAAGGTGATTTGGGGTTTTAGTCTTTCAATTTTCGAGTTGCTTTTCGGCTTTTTCCCTTTTGGCTCTATTATTGCATGCAGAAACAGAAAAGGAGGGTATAAAAAAACTCTTCCATTTTTCCAGATTGGATTTCGTTGTTTTTTTTTTAAAAACAAACAGAGTTTTTAAAGAGGAGATAAAAAGGGAGAAGTCGAAAAACTCACTGGGTTCCCTCGACCGCCACCGTCGATGCGCGCATGGGAGGGGCTCCTGGTTTTGTATCGACACAGGAAAAGGGAATCCAAACCCTAAAAAATGAAATGCGGGAAGGGGGATCTGTTTTTTTTTTATTTATTTATTTTGAAAGGAAAGTGTGTTTTTTGTTTTAAAGATTAAAAAGGGAATGGTGCCTTTTAAGGTGGGAAGGCCCCACGTGGTCATCTGTTTTTGTAGGTGGATTTGCGCAATTCCACCCTTAATGGGTAAATTTCGCCTTCAGTCCTCCCTATTGCGCCCCTGTTTTAATTGCGTCACCCTTCAGCCTTTTCTTTATTTTAAAATTTACCCCTGAATTTTATGTGCCGCTTCAATTTGGTCCTTGTCCAGGCACAGTGTTCGAAAACCTGAAATAATTTCGTTTTCAGTCCTCCAGGTTACGCGCGCATTGCAATTGAACCCTTCTATCTTTTTTGTTTTAAATTCACCCCCATGCTTCTGTTTCTGATCCAATTTAGTCTTTTTCTTATTTTTCTTTTATTATTTTTGATTATTGTCACTTGTTATTATTGTTATCATTTAATATTATTATTTCTTTATTACCACTATATTTTACATATATATTATTGTTACTATACTATATTTATTATTATTATATTTATCATTATATTATTTTATTACTAATATTTTTATTTATTACTTTTATTATTTTATTTTTTTACATACTATTATATCTATTTATATAGTATGGTTTACTTTAATTGTTTTATTATATATTATTATTTTTACATCTACTATTTTTATTATTATCAGTATACATTATTCCTTTTACCACGTTTTTCCAAAATTCATAAAGGGTTTTTTTTTAAAGACAAGGCAATGTTTCATGTTTTGGAAATTCAAGGAATCGTGCCCTAACATGCTGGATTGTGGTTTCTGTTTGACCAAATCATTAAATATCCTTTAAAACTGTGTCAGTTTTTTTTTTTAAAAATTTAAAAGCAAAGCAATATTTTGTGCTTGGAAGTTTTGAGAAATTGTGCCCTAACGTGCTGAGTTTCAATTTTTTGCTCGTCCAAAGGACTAAATATCCTTTTAAAATTTTGATCGCGTTGTCTCAACTTTAAAAATAAGGCAATATTTCTTGTTTGGAAATTTGAAGGATCGTGCCCTAACGTGCTGGGTTTCGGTTTTTCATTTGGCCAAATGATGAAATACCCTTCTTAAAATGACAATGCATGAATTTTGGAAATCATGAAATGATCTTGGTGTCAAAGGTTTGAAACATCGTATCCTAACGTGCTGGACGTGATGTTTCATCCTTTCGGAACAAGAGAATTTCGATATCCAAATTCGAATTACCCGAACATTTTCCAAATGATCCATATTTTGAAATCTTTTCTAAATTTTGATATTAAGGACATTAATCAATCAATACGGTACCAATCTTGGGCTTTGCGAGGGTGCTAATCCTTCCTCGTGCGTAACCGACTCCCGAACCCGTTTTATAAAAATTCGTAGACCAAAACATTTTCAAAAGTGGCCCAATCACACTTCAAAAAGATTGGTGGCGACTCCGTTTTTCTTTTTAAAGTCGGCCTGTTTTTCAAACAAAAAAATGGTTTCGACATCAATGATTTAACTTAACTAAGTTTACACACATCTTTTCAAAGACAAACATATAATAATATGGAGTGCAATCTCTTTTCGTTATTTGTTTAAAAATTTGGAGAAATTGCCATTAGAAACTCACCTTTGATAGATGTTATGAATGATTGTGTTATTAACCGAGTTGGATTTGAAGTAGATGTCTTTCTAAATGCAATGGAGTTGAGACAATGCTGGCTTAAGAAAGTGAATTTCTTTTGTTTCTTTGCAAGAATCACGACCCATGAGTCAAAACGATTACCTCTAATTCTGACTTCTACGATCATGAAATTTAAGATTTAATTTGTAGACATATTTTATCTTTTTAATCTTATTATAAATCCAAATCTCTTATTATGTATTCTGGTCAAAGTGATGATATAGACTTTTACTATAAGAAAATTGTCATAAATTATTTTTACCGTAAAAAAAAAAAATAAAATAAAAATGCTTTCCACTTAATGCAGAACCAGGAGGGGAAGAAAATAAATAAAAAGGTGATGGTCCAGTTAGGATCAGCTCACTGAGCCAATGTTGGATTAGAGAGGATCAAGCCTGTTATCCTTCCACTGGTAAGAGAGGGAGGTCTTCGCTGCTCTGTGAAACCAGCCTCACGCAGTACCCTCCACTCTAGGAACCACGAAACTCAAAGTTTTCACTCGAGCCCCTTGGTTCAGCTCTTAGCTTGGAACGGGCAAGCCAGATTTGGACCAACTCAAGATCCGATTCTGTAAGCCAGCCCCATGTTCCATCACCTTAAAGCCCCTACACAGGTTACAAGCTAGCGTTACCAAGCTCGGCGATCAGGGTACAGGACAAGTGGATATATATAAAATCAATCCTCGTTGATTTTGGTCGATGTGGTAATCTCCTTCTTTCGAGGGTGCTTTTACTGGTGATGGGTTTGGGAACTTCATGGAAAGCTTAAATGAAGATTTGGATAAAATTAAACGATATGTTTTACATCATTTATAAAACTTAAAAAATCTGGAAGATTATTGAAGGAAAAACTGGAAAAAAGTAGCAATCAAACCTTAAAAGGGGCCTACTTGGTTTTTCTTCACAATCACATTCTAAAGAGTTTTGGCATTAAACCATTTTAGCTAAAATTAAGGAAAACAGTGTAGCATCTTGCCCTTTCGTTTAAACTTCAAATTCGTGAAGAAATTCATTCCCAATTAAATATACTCATGTTTTTTTTAACATAAAAAAAGACAATCAATAAGATATTCTCTTAAATTTTTAAAATTTCTGTCACTCGATCTCCGCAAGGACATAAATCCCATTGCCGTCTCGACTGTGCTACAGAAAGTTATGGAGAAGTCAGAATAGGAGAGCACTCATCTTGGGTGGACTTACTGCATAGATACTTTCGGCAGTTATCTGCTCCACACTTAGTTACCCAACTTTTACCATAGACACGATATTGGTACACTAGAAATGTGTCCTTCCCGATCCTCTCGTACTAGAGAAAAGTCCTCTCAATTAATACTCTAACACCCACACCAAATATGAACCGACTTTGAGTATGAAAATGTAGTGTCTATAATCACCACAAGTCATTTAAATGTTATCGAGTCATATTCAATTTTCTTATTCTATCTAGCATTGTCATATTGTCATTTTCTTTTTTCTTTTTTAACTTTTATCTATTCTTTTCTACATTTTATAAAAATGCATACTTATTAAATTTTTTTATGAAATTTCAATTACACTTTCAGTTCTAATAGAGTCAAATAATAATATTTAATTATCAACTATTCTAATATCCATTCCTTTTAATGTTAAACCTTTACTAATCTAATAATTAATATATCATTGATTTTTATAAGTTTACTAAGTAAATCCTTTTAAATATTTTCCTTTTTTAATTTTAAAATTAGAACTAAATTGATAAATTTTGTAAATATTGAGGATAAATGTATTGAACTTTTAGAATTAGAATTAAGATGATAAATTTTGTAAATATTGAGAGCTGAATTTGTTGAATATTTTAAATTTAAGATCGAATTGATAGAACGTGTAAACATTGAAGGGTTAAATTTGTTATTAAGCTAATAAAAAAAGCACATGTCTCCGTCACTTATCTAACAGCAACTAACGAGAGAGTGATTGAAATATTTAATTTCAAAAAGTTGAATGACTAAATCAAAAAACTTGATAGTTGAGTGACTGAAATAAAAACAAAAGCATAATTAGGTGAATATTCTTATTATTTACCCTAATATATATTTTACCAAATTTAACAAATTCAATATAAATTTAAAAAATTTAAAATCAAATAACAACTCATCAGTGACTAAATGTTTCCTAAAATGCACATGTACATTGCTTTATAATATTTATTATTCCTGTTGTATTTGCTGTCATAACTTAGAAATCTAACATTGTCTTTGCTATAACTATAAATGTCAATCATCTATTTTATGGTCTGAAATTAGTTATATTTAAGCTGAAGATAGTATTCAATTAAAGCTCTCCTAATAATGATAATTTCAAAATTCAAACTTGATTCAAATATATCGAAAAGAAGTCCACTTTCACTTGTTAGTAACATTGTTAGTAATTCTTTGAAGCATGCATTTATTCAATATTGTTCGATAATTCACGGAATTCAAACCTTATGATGCAACACCCGAGATTAAATTTTAGAAGCCCAAGTAAATCGAATGGAAAATAAGCTTTCTTTCAAAATTATTCCATTTCCTATCTTCAAACATCAACAAGCTTCTGGATCTGCAATGAATGGAAATAAACTTACAATACTAGCTAAAAAGGGTAAATTATGGTCGTGGAAGTATTTAAACGAAGAAGAATTTTTTGCATGTTATATGGGCACGCAAGAAGAGAAACGAACTATAACAATTGTTAAGTCTTATATATGCAGTCATCCAATTGTCGAAACCTTTTTTTTTTTTGAAAGGGTCGATCTTTTGTGAAGTGTGATCGGATTACCTCGTAATTTAATCGTTTTAATAAACGGTTTGATTTACTAAAACAATGTCTTTCGGTCCCCAAAAAATCCAGAAAATGGATTCAAGAGTCGATTATGCACGAGGAAGGATTAACGCCCGTGACGCCCAAAATTGATACCTAGTTGATTAATAAATGTCTTAGTGTTGAAAATTGAGAATTTGAAGAGATTTTAAAATATGATCTTTTGCTAAAATATTGCTTAATTGAATTTTTACAAAAAAATGGTATATTTTACGTCAACCGAGGAAAAAGATCACATCACGTAAATTAGAAACAATGCCTTAAATTCTCAAAACAAGAATAAACACTAAAATTTTATTTATTTTAAAAGATATTTGGTTAATTATCTCGGTTTTAGAAAGAAATCATATTCCGTAAGTTAGATCATGATCTTTCTAATTCCAAAATAATGAAAAATTGATCTCGGTTTTAAAAAATCTCTTTTTGATGCGATTATGTGAAAACGAATATAACATTTGAAATGTTGTGTATTTAATTTATTCGGGACATAATAGAAACGAATAAATATTTAAAACGACTCGTGGCGTGATTGCAATAATAATAAAATGATGATGCATGAAATGATGATATAACTAAAATAAGCCATGGCATTAACTAATTAAATCTAATATTAATTAAGTAAAAATAAAATAATAATAATAAAAATAAAAAATAGTAATAAGTAAATAAATAAAACATATATACATAAAACAAAATTTAAGTATTCAAAAAGTAATAGAATATAAAAAATTAATAAAACCAATATAAAATTTAGGTATTTAAAAATGATAAATAATGGACATAAAATAATAATAATATTAACTTAGGTAATTAAGAAATGAAGAAATATAGACAAATTAGTAAATAAATAATAAAATGAGTTAAACAAAGGACTACACTGAAATTAGGACAAAATTAGAGGCACAAATCACAATAAAGTTAATGATAAAATCAAAATAGGACTGAAATTAAATGCGCTTGAAGGGGAGGAATAATTTGGGCAATTATTCCCTATCCCAAAAAGGCGTCGTTCGCTTAGGGATTAAAATGAAACGAAAATAAAATTTTAGGGAAAATTAAAAAAACAAAAGGACTAGATTTAAAATAATAAGAAAAGCGAAGGTACAAGGTGCACAAATAACCCATGAGCTAAAAATACGCAGATCCTAAAATGGGTCGGGTCAAACCATGGGTCGGCCCAAAACAACACCATTTCAAGTGCATATCCATTAAAATGGTCCAAGGACCAAATGGAAACAAAAGTAAAAATTTAGGGCAAAATTAAAAAATGGGAAAATGAAATAGGACTAAATTGAAACGCAATGTAAAAGCGGAAGGACTGGACACGTAAATAGCCCTTTTGTTGAAAACACGCGAATCTTAAAGAGCGGGTCGGGTCAACGTGCAAGTCAGACCAAAAAGACGTCGTTTTGACATCTGAAAAAAAATCATTTTTAACCAGCTTAAAAAAAAGAAAAAAACAAAACACCTTTCCCTTTTTCTCTCAAAGCCCTCTCCCTCCGGCCAAGTTCCGGCGAAGTGCCACCTGCTGGCAGATGTCGTCTCATGACGGCGCCACCGCCTCTGACGATCAAAATAATTTTTTTCCTTTTCTCCTGCAGTCAAAAAATAGGTGAGCCTTCTCTCTTTTTTGTGTTGTTTTTTTATTATTATATATATATGTATATGGATAAAAAAATAGATTCAAAAAAACAAAAGAAAAAATAATAAATAAATAATAAACCTTAGTATCTGATTCGATTTTGCGTTGCACTTCTTTGCTTTTTTTTTTTTGTGAATTGCTTTCTCTGTGTTTGTATTTTTTTATTTTTTTAATTCAAATCTCGTAAAAAAAATACATATTCTTTGAGGCTTTTTATAGCCTAATTTACAACTTGTTTTTTTAATGATTATTTTTTGCTTCTCCTGCAGGTGCAAATGGGCAGTAGAGCAGGTGGGCAGAGGCGGTGTCCAGTGGCGGTGGCAGAGGCTAGGGACTAGGGCGGCACACCTAAGGTTTTTTTTTGTTTTTCTGTTTATTTTTGTTTTGGACTGTATTGGGTTTGGACCATTTGGGCTGCTGTTTTTTTCTTTGTAATTGAGCTGATGTTTTTGTTTTGTTTTGTTTTTGTTTTATTTAATATTTGGGCCCCGGGTAAAATAGGCCCGTTACAATAATATTATTGACTACTGTGATTAAAGAAAAGATAATAGATTTTAACCAAACTAGAAGAAAAGACAATTTGGACAGTAATAACCAATGCCAAATTAAAGGATTTGACTAAGAAAACACATAGTCGAACCTCTTTGCCAAATTAAAGTATTAAAACCAGTATTTTTAGCACAAAATAAAATTAGTATTAAGCAGAAAAATAATAATAGCTAATGACAAGAAAAGAATAAAATCAGCAAATAAAGAACCATTTTATATGGCTTGACTGTCCCCTTCTTAAGCTTCCATGATGTTCCAAACTCATCACCTTAACAAGTAAAAGCACCCTCAGGAGAAAGAGAATCCCACATAGTCTAACAACAACAAATATTAATTATTTATATAACAAATTGGGCGTTTTATTGATTGCCGAGCCTGGTAACGCAAGCTTGTAACCCGAGTGGGGGCTTTAAGGTGATGGGACAGGGGTTCGACTCATTGAGTTGGTTCTGCTGTTGGTTGCTTCAGGCTTGCCCGATCCAAGCCAAGAGTTGGACCAAGGGGCACGAGCGTAGGCTAGCGCATCGTGGTTCTTAGAGAGGGGGATAAAAGCATGAGGCTGGTTTTACAGAGCCAGCGAACACCTCCCGCTCCGGGCAGTGGATGGATAACAAGGCTTGATCCATTCGGAACCACCATGGCTCAACGAGCTTACCCCAACTCAGTTAATCGACTCAATCTTTGCAGGAATTACGTCCTATGTATCATAAAAAAAAAAAAAAGATTAGGTCTAATTATGATTTTAGTCCTAGTATGATGAAATTTAAAGAATTAATCCCTATACTTTTAAAGTAAATCTTTCTATTTTAATTTAATATTATTTGGTGTCTATTAAGTAGTGTGTCGTTAAAGTAATGATAGAGATTTTTAGTATAAGAAAGAAAAGACAATTTGGACATTAATAACTAAATGCCAAGAGTTTTGAGATGAGTGGATTTATAAAGGCATAGCGTTGGATAGAGTTGATTGATGTGGGATATAACCATGTTTTTGTTTCATGCATTTAAGTGCGTTTTTCTCTATCTTTTATACTCATAAAACATGCTAAGTATTGTAGATCTGTCACTTCCGTTTAAAGTAAATCTTTTTAATTTAACATTATTTGGTGTCTATTAAGTAGTGCGTCGTTAAAGTAATGATAGAGATTTTTAGTATAAGAAAGAAAAGACAATTTGGACACTAATAACTTAATGCCAAGAGTTTTGAGATGAGTGGATTTATAAAGGCATAGCGTTGGATAGAGTTGGTTGATGTGGGATACAACCATGTTTTTGTTTCATGCATTTGAGTGCGTTTTTCTCTATCTTTTATACTCATAAAACATGCTAAGTATTGTAGATCCGTCACTTCCGTGCGTACATGATATAGATGAGCAATTAAATATCAGCTGCCATTATCTTCTTTTTCATAAATTTGTGTAGGTTTGGTAGTGGACCAGTTCAAAACATGAAGTTGAATTTCTGCAAGCACCGGAGGGGAAGAAAATAATGCAAAAAAAAAAAAAATTGATTGTCCAGTCAAGGTCAGTTCATTGAGTCATATTGGATTAACGGGGATCGTGTGACACCTTATACCTAATTTAGTTGTTGAATCTGAAGGAAGAAGGATTTCGGAGGGAAAAATTAAGAGAAAATTAGGTATATATTTTTTTTAAATAATATTTGTGTTCTTTGTTGTTAGTATATTATTATATTAAATATTAATTTTATTTTTTAGTTATTAATTTGTTGTTAGTAGTTTATATTAATAAGTATTATTACTTACTTAGGATTAGGATTAGGATTAGTAGGTTAAAATAGTAATTTAGTTATTTAGTAAGTTAATTATATTATTATATCATAGTTAGAAACCCTAAAAAAATAGTTATGTTAGTTAGTATGTTAGTATATATTAATATGTTAGTTTTAGAACTAACATTATTTTATTAGTATATTGTTATTAGTTAATCCTTAATGAATAATTTAGATAGTAGATATAATAGTTATTATTATTGTTAGTGTAATATTGTTGTTAGTAAAAATGGTAAATGTTATTTTAATTAGTATTATATTATTATTATTGGTAATATATTATAATTATTGTTAGTATAAAAAATATTAAAATAATATATAAAACATTATGTATTAAAATAAAAATAAAAATAATAAGATACAAAAATAGTATATTTTTGAAAGTAATCGAATTTGAGAAAAGTGTTAGTATATTAATGTTAGTTAGTATGTATATTAATGTGTTAGTATATTAATATGTTAGTTAAAACCGTAAAATAATATATTGTTAGTTAGTATGTATATTAATGTGTTAGTATACTAATATGTTACTTTAAAACCCTTAGAACCTTAAAATAATATATTGTTAGTTAGTATATTAATACTTTAGTATTACTCTAAAAAGTTAATATTTTAGTTAGTATATTTTAGTTAGTATTATTAATATTGTTAGTATAGTAAAAAACCTAATTATTATTTTTGTTATTTTTAAATTTTTTAGTTTTGTTTTAAAGATATTATATTTTGTTTGTTTATTTTGAATTGTTAGTAAGTTATTTGTTTATATTAATTAATTTTTTATTGTGAATGTTATGTTTTAAATTTTGTTTATTTTTTAACAGATTGACCATTGAAGATGGATGATCAGTTTTTCGTATGCGTTTATTTCGATGGAATCATCTTGACAACAACCGTTGGATGCATATTTGAATGTCGGCAACAAATAGCAATGAGATTTAATAGAAATGTCTCGTTGGATGATATGAAGGGAAGGATTAACGCAAAAATTGTTAGACGTTGTGGGAGATCGATTTCGAGAATTTTCTACAAGTTTTCAGTTTCAACGGATCCGATCAAATTCACAGAAATGGAACTTGTAGACGACGAAGACGTGGAGACAATGATTGCTCTTTACTGTGGGAATGGGAGTAACAAAAATGCACCGATTCACTTATTTGCTGAGTTAGCCGGTATTGAGCAAAATGAAGACATCAATGCATATGGTGAAGAACATGGGGCTCAAGAACCGTGCATGGTGCCTCCAATATCGTATGTTGATGCCGACTTGACTATACATGGGATCGATATCGATCTTAATATTACACCCGATATTGATGTCGTTGGTGATGATGGACACGATAGTTGTGATCATTGTGAGGAAGAGGTCGATATTGACAGTGATCCCGATATGGACGATATACCTGAAGACGTGAATGACGATGGGAACAAAGAGTGCGTCTTCGTCGGGAACCGATGCGATGTATTACGATACACAACAATCTCGGGCCACATGTCGCTCATAACCCCGACGCAGTAGCGTAATCGAAGTTTTCTGAGTACCTCAAATATATCCCGCCTTCGGGTCACCGTAAATTCGATCATGAGAAGTTATTCGAGGCCGTAGATTGAAAGTAAAGAAGAGTGCGATTCCGCTATTAAAGCGGTATAGCATGGATATATCGATGGATTACAAAGTCGCAGAGTCTAAATCGACAAGATATATTGGAGTGTTAGAGGCGTGAGAAGGCGCAATTGGCCGATACGAGCTGCATTCATTCAAAAATCGCAGATGTGGGAGATAAGAAAATTGGTTGGGCCACACACATGCAGATCGACACGTATGACAGAAGATCATCGAAAACTTGATTCCAAAACTATATGTACATGTATCATGCCAATGGTGAAAGACATGCCGACTATTAAAGTTTCGGTATTGATTGCTAAAATACAAGCACGATTCCAGTATCGAGTATCATATCAAAAGGCGTAGATAGCTAAACAGATGGCAATGGAACAATTGTATGGGGATTACGATTCATCGTATAACGAGCTACAGGGATGGATAGCTGCTATTCGAGAGTACATACCAGGAACTGTGATTGAGTTACAGACATGGCCTTTTTATGGCCCAAATGACCAATTACAGCCGGGGAAAAGAATTTTTCATCGGATGTTCTGGACGTTTGATCCATGTGTACGGGCATTTCCACACCGCAAGCCATTTGTGCGGTGGATGGGACATGGCTATCTGAAAAATATACACAGATCTTACTTATGCGGTTGCTCAAGATGGCAATAGGAACGTGCTAGCGTTTGCAATAGTAGATAAGGAGAATATGGAATCTTAGGAATTCTTCCTTACCAACCTACGGAGGTATGTTATTAGCAACGATAATATTTGCATCATCTCCGATAGAGGAAAGGACTAATTGCGCAATTAGGTGTTCCAGTATGCCATGGAGATCCGTTATCGCATCCATCACATTATGCTAACTTTCTTCGAGAGTATAAGAATGCAAACCGAAAGAGAAGTGGTGAAAATAGGTAAATGATAACCTTATATTTTCAAAGATAAGTTTAATGTTTTTAGTTATCCGATATCTAGTAACTTATATTTTTAAAACATGTATAAGACACGAGTTAGAGCCACATATTTTTCACCAAATGATGACTCAACTTGAGAGTGACATGGAAGGTCAAACGAACAAATCTTTTCGGAGTGGTTGGGTACAATAGAGCCGTGGCAATAGGCTCAAAGTTTTGACGAGGGCTTTCATTATGGTCAAATGACCACAAACTTGGTGGAGGGGGTCATCGCTGTGTTGTTGAAAACACGACATCTTCCGATTTCATCTGTCTTCTCGGCTACATTCTACAGGTTGGCAACCTTGATGCCAAGAATGGGTGAACAACAAGTCAACCAGATAGATGCGAGACACATGTTTGTGGAAGATGTCAGGGATGCATTGATTGCAAACCGCCGGATTGCGAGGTCGATGACTGTAAAAATATATTCACGACAAATGAAAACTTTTCGAGTTATGGATTCTATCGGTCGTCGACCCGATTTGCCACCTAGGTCTTATGGAGTCGATCTTCGGAACAGACAGTGCGAATGCAGGAGGTTCCAAACACTTCATTATCCGTGTGCACATGTTGTGGCAGCGTATGCTAAAACGAACCTTAGTGTTGAACATTTTGTCGATGATGTGTACACACTAGAGCGTACGTTGCGTGTCTGGGAAAATGAATTCCCTGTCCTGCCCGACCTGTCTACATGGGAGGTGCCTCGGATGACTTTCGAGCTTGTCCCAGACAGAGCGCTACGCAGGAATCCGAGAGGCCGTCCGCAATCGTCCAAAATCCATAATGAAATGGACATTAGGAGAAATCGTGAAGTTACTGTGGAATATCGCAGTTAGGTGGTCATAATTGAAGTAAATGCTTGCAATGAAACTATCATGTTGGACAATCATCACGATGCTGGTGGAAATGAGCTTATTCGATTAACATGTTTTGTATTGATTAACATTTAAGCTTAGTTTTCATTAATTTTAACATTTTGAGGTTGTTGTCATGCATATTAACTAGCCCATTTTTAATTTGTGTTTTCGTTGTCATGTCCTAATATCTTGTTGCGAAATTTTAAAGCTCTAAATAATCAAAAATCATAGTAGTATTAAGTAATCATAGCTACAAATAATCAAGTTAATTTTATACAAATAAAGTATAAACATCGTAATATTTACAAATACAAAATACAAGAAAATTAAAACCGCAAGAAACACTTAAAATTGATGGTTCGATGGTGTAGTCCTCGGTGTGTACTTCTGCGGTGGTCGACATTCATGTCGCGGGTGCTCGCGACGACCAACATCCTCTTCAGTCTCCGGTGGGGGTCCGGGTGGGGGTCCAAGTGGGGGTGTGCTAAACATGGCCGAAAAATTATGTGGCTCGAAGGGCAAAGATGAACTCAAGCCAGAAGGAGTGCCCTGCTGCAGTGGATACAACCCAGGATAAGAGTCGATAGTGCTGTACTACGGTGTGTATGATCCGAATATATCAAGCCCGTACTGGTATCCACCTCCTGACAAGCCCGGAAAGTAGTCATTGCCCAGCACATATGGATGATACGAATGTGCATCCGAATGTGAATGTGATTGCTCGAGCTAAGGCTCCGGCCGCTCGCTCGGATCAAGATCCAGAGTCGCCTCGCCTCCATATCTGCCACTGGCTTGTATGCCCCATGTTGTTGCATGTGTGGGGGGACTTCAGTCGACTGCCCTCCGAGTATATATGGCTTCCCCATACTAGAGTACCATTGTATGTACTCTAATGGAGGTTGAAGATCGGAAGCCATATCCATCCGGGGCATTCGGGACATACGATCATTCCACACCGGAATAAATTGCCCACGCTTAACCCCCCAATCCAAGTCTGGTCTCCCTCTCTTATTTTTGCAATGAGCCTCTCCCACCTGGCATGGCAGATCCGGGATGTATTGGACGCAACCAAATTGTCGCAGCACTCGGTCCCCGTGATACCACTTGATTACATGGAAACAGACAATTGGTGTGTTTGTGCACCACATATACTAGTGGATATAGGCGGACGGGGGTATAACGGTTGTAATTTCTGGTCTACGGTATGGCATCCATATAAACTGCACGATTAATAACATCGTTAAAATTAAACACAGTGTGCGTAAGATATACAAACTACCACGTAACCAATATTAGAATCACTTACCCCTTCCCCGACATGTTGTTCAATCATAAGTCGGTATATCGAGACAGCGTACGACCTTCCGATACCCGGATAAATACTCCACCTACAAAAAAAAAAGTAAAATAGTATCAATATAAAGAAATTTCAATTAATAACAAGTTATATTTTATCACCTGTTTACTAACGGATATACGTATGGTTGGTGGGTAACTGATGCCAAGAATGGCATCCGATACAGAGCCCAGGACTGCAATAGTGCAAGGCATCCGCCTATGTCTACGGTCATTGGATTTGTCGTCCGCCAAAGCTTACGGTACAACCACGTAAGAACTGCGGAGCCCCAACTATACGAACGAGCATTGCTTAAATCAGCCAATAGGGGTAGGTACTGAATATGAACCCTATTATTGTTTGCACTAGGCATCAGTACACCCCCTATGATGTGCATAATGTACGCCGACTAGCGCACATCAGTGTCGCCTTCATGGCATCACCGATATATGTTCGCATTCTCGCCTCACCATGTAAATTTCAATTCAGAAAATATTTTCCATCATTGTCATACGAGCCCCTAGTAGGCTCGGCGAGTGTAAATGGGTCACCATCGCACTAACGCCTGTGAACGGACTCCGTCAATTGGGACCCCAAGTTGCGATGCAACATCCTCAGAGGATTGTATACTCTCCACACGGAAATGAAAAGTGTGGGTCTCGGAGCCAACGCTTGACTAGTGCGGATATTAAATCATACCCGAAGTCAAACGTCCGGATCGGTCTTACGACGAATCCAAATTTTGCTCTATATACGGCATCGATCGTTCATCCGGGATTTCTTAAGCCATTCACCCGCCCGTAATACACTGAGACGAGTCCCGCAGATGTTAAATCATAAAAAATTAATAACTTATGATTAATAACATAATTTATTATGTAGCTATTTTGTTAATATAACTGTGATTAATAAATAACAATATATTACCATATTATTAGCGTCGGATATGTGAGGAACTTTACTAATCAATGAAGTCATTTCATCTCAAATAAATTTTTACCTACATAAAAACAATAAATCTATATTCAATTAGTAACAAATAACATGCCAATACTAATAACATAACAAGAACATCATGTAAACGACGATAATAAATATAATATTTTATTATTTATACAAACATCATAATATTAAGTAAAATATTCATTAGAGTTTTTACAAACAATGATAATAACTAATAATAATATTTACGGTTTCTTAATAATAATAATAATAATAATAATAATAATAATAATAATAATAATATATTAACATAGCTAAAGTAATAATAATAAATTTTACGATTCCTTAATAATAATATTACGTATACGTATACTTTTTCTAATAAAACCGTTGATTAACAAATAATAATTGAGTACATATTATTATATATTACGAGCCTTTGTCCGTTTTATTTTATATTATTTTAGTATAATAATTCAAATATATTATTTATGATACATTTTAGTACATAATAATTCAAATATATTATTTTACTATTTCCTTATTTTATATTATTTCTTTTAGTACGTAATATTTCAAATGTATTGTTTTATTACTTTTATATATCAATTTAGTAAAACCCACTTATTTTAACTATTTATTCGTATTTTCTTTTTCTCAAATTCTATTATTTTAAAAAAATACTATTTTCGTATTTTATTATTTTATATTATTTATTTTTATACATAATGTTTTATGTATTATTTTAATGTTTTTATACTAACAATAGTTATAATATATTACTAACAATAGTAATATAATACTAAATAAAATGACATTTATCATTTTTACTAACGACAATATTACACTAACAATAATAATAACTATTATATCTACTATCTAAATTATTCATTAAGGATTAACTAATATATACTAACTAAAATAATGTCGAGTTAAAACTAACAAATTAATACACACTAACATATTAACTAACATAAATAAATATTTTTTAGGGTTTCTATTCTAACTACCTACCAATAATAATAGTATTTAACTAACTTACTAACTAACTACTACTTAAACTACTAATCCTAACTAAATAACAATATTTATAATAAACTACTAATAACAAATAAGTAATAAAATAAAAATTAATATATAATAAATTAATTTAATAAAAATAACAAATCAAAAACACAAACATTATTTAAAAAAAAATTATACCTAATTAGATAAAATCCTAATTTTTTTCTCCCGAAATCCTTCTTCCTTCTTTCTTTCCTCTTTCTTTCTTCTTCCTTTCTTCTTCCTCTGCCTTTTTCCAGCGCCACCACCTTCTTCTTCTTCTTCTTCTTCTTCTTCTTCTGGTGTGGGGGGTTGGGGGACGAGGGGGGACCATTTAAGGTCCCCATGCTGCAGAAGAGGCCAAAATCGCATGCAGGTGCCGCCTCTGCCAAGCCATTGACCACCCCTGGTGCCGCCTCTGGCAGTCCATTTTCTAGGTAGGTGCCGCCTATTGCAGACCATTGTTCTGCTTTTTTCCCCTACTCCTGCATGCCTAACTGTTTTCTCTTATTTTTATGCAAGGGGGCTGACTCAAGGGTGGTGCCGTCTATGGGAGTGGCATGACCACCCTGGTCACCCCATTTCGGTACATAATTTACATCTCATTTCTGTTTTTTTTTTCTACACCATTTCAATAAAAAACCTAATAGGTGAGCCTTCTCTTTTTTTTTTTGTGTTGTTTTATTATTATTTATATGTATATAGATAAAAAAATAGATTCGAAAAAAACAAAAGAAATAAATAATAAACCTTAGTATCTGATTCGATTTTGCGTTGCACTTCTTTGCTCTTTTTTTGTGAATTGCTTTCTCTGTGTTTGTATTTTTTTGTTTTTTTATTCAAATCTCGGAAAAAAAAAATACATATTCTTTGAGGCTTTTTATAGCCTGATTTACAACTTGTTTTTCTAATGATTATTATTTGCTTCTCTGCAGGTGCAAATGGGCGAGAAGCAGTGGTGAGGCGATGTCAGTGGCGGTGGCAGAGGCTAGGACTAGGGCGGCACACCTAAGGTTTTTTTTTGTTTTTCTATTTATTTTTGTTTTGGACTGTATTGGGTTTGGACCATTTGGGCTGCTGTTTTTTTTTTTTTTGTAATTGGGCTGATATTTTTTATTTTGTTTTGTTTTTGTTTTATTTAATATTTAGGCCCCGGGTAAAATAGGCCCATTACAATAATATTATTAACTACTGTGATTAAAGAAAGGATAATAGATTTTAACCAAACTAGAAGAAAAGACAATTTGGACAGTAATAACCAATGCCAAATTAAAGGATTTGACTAAGAAAACACATAGTCGAACCTCTTTGCCAAATTAAAGTATTAAAACCAGTATTTTTAGCACAAAATAAAATCAGTATTAAGCAGAAAAATAACAATAGCTAATGACAAGAAAAGAATAAAATCAGCAAATAAAGAACCATTGTATATGCTTGACTGTCCCCTTTTTAAGCTTCCATGATGTTCCAAACTCATCACCTTAACAAGTAAAAGCACCCTCAGAAGAAAGAGAATCCCACATAGTCCAACAACAACAAATATTAATTATTTATATAACAAATTGGGCGTTCTATTGATCGCCGAGCTTGGTAACGCAAGCTTGTAACCCGAGTGGGGGCTTTAAGGTGATGGGACACGGGTTCGACTCATTGAGTTGGTTCCGCAGTGGTTTGCTTCAGGCTTGCCCGATCCAAGCCAAGAGTTGGACCAAGGGGCACGAGCGTAGGCTAGTGCATCGTGGTTCTTAGAGAGGGGGATAAAGCGTGAGGCTGGTTTCACAGAGCAGCGAACACCTCCCGCTCCTGGCAGTGGATGGATAACAAGGCTTGATCCATTCGGAACCACCATGGCTCAATGAGCTGACCCCAACTGGACCATCATTTTTTCCCCCTTTCCTCTGTTTATTCTGCGTAACTGAGATTGTCCAATGTTTTTCTATCGATACTGGTATTGTATATCCACTCATCCATAAAACTCCCTTCTATGTCAGGCGAGGACTTAGAATCCAACTCAGTTAATCGACTCAACCATTCATTACGTATGATCTAAACAAGTCTGAATTTCTTAATTTCTTTGCAGGAATTACGTCCTATGAATCATAAAAAAAAAAAGATTAGGTCTAATTATGATTTTAGTCCTAGTATGATGAAATTTAAAGAATTAATCCTTGTACTTTTTAAGTAAATCTTTCTATTTTAATTTAACATTATTTGGTGTCTATTAAGTAGTGTGTCGTTAAAGTAATGATAGAGATTTTTAGTATAAGAAGTATAAGATAATTTGGACACTAATAACTAAATACCAAGAGCTCTGAGATGAGTGGATTTATAAAGGCATAGCGTTGGTTAGAGTTGGTTGATGTGGGATATAACCATGTTTTTGTTTCATGCATTTAAGTGTGTTTTTCTCTATCTTTTATACTCATAAAACATGCTAAGTATTGTAGATCCATCACTTCCGTGCGTACGTGATATAGATGAGCAATTAACTATCAGCTGCCATTATCTTCTTTTTCATAAATTTGTGTAGGTTTGGTAGTGGACCGGTTCAAAACATGAAGTTGAATTTCTGCAAGCACCGGAGGGGAAGAAAATAATGCAAAAAAAAAAAATGATTGTCCAGTCAAGGTCAGTTCATTGAGTCATATTGGATTAATGGGATCGTGTGACACCTTATACCCAATTTAGTTGTTGAATTTGAATATAAAATGTCACATTTTGTTGCCGAAGCAATTTATTTTTATATTTTACTTTATCAAAATGGAAACGTAGTGGTAAAATTATTTTATAAAAATTTTAACAGCATTTCTGCCTATTTTACGTAAAACTCACTATAAAATTTAGATTTCACAATATATCCACATTCAAATCATCTCACAAATCAATTCCCAACACTTCAATTTCTCAAAACATATTAATAAACTAAATTTCTATACTATTTCATTAAAACATTAGTTATAAAGTACTAGCAAAGAAAATATAACGAAAATATTTAAATTCAGTTTACGACACAATATTATATATATAAAAGCCTAGGTACATGTCATTTATATCAACTATAAAGTAAACTTTTCACCAACATTGTTTGAGTTTATCTTCGATTTTTGGATGCTACTGGAATGACCTATTGAATCTAACTACTTGCGCGCTGAGAAAAGAGACAAACGTACGCTGAGCAATTTTTATGTTCAATGGTGCTAATATCATATAAATTATTACATAAATTAATTGATATAAATAAATTAAAACATGATTATAAATATTATTAATAACATCACAATAAAAGAAAATTCTAGTATTAATAAACTTTAATATTACGATTTTGACAAACCGAATAAAAATTTTTTATTCAAATTCAAAATCACATAATTAATTTAATTCGCACAATATGGAAATTCAAATAAATTCAACTTTTGTTTTTGTTTTTATTTTTGTTTTTGTTTTAATTTAGACCTCGCACTAAGGTTTAAACTCATAACCATATACACAAATTCGTCACCCTGAGTTGTTCGACAATAATGGCTATCAGAGTAGTCTATAACGTACCCTCTGGGAATTGGGATTGCCCACGACCCTTTGGGAATTATGGCTCATAATAATAAAACTTGACCAATTTGGTCTTTCCTCCCTCGACCCTCTTGGACTTGAGGAATTCTAAATCCTCTTATGTAAATACTCTATGGCATGTCAACTATATCTGATCCAGTCTAACTTAGTGAAATGGGGTAGAAACCAAATTTCATTATCCATTTTAGTTCAATTTTCATATAATTCTCATTTAAATTTCGTTTCAGGTTCAAATCGCATATCACCTAATGTATTAGATTTTCAATTCAAAACATATTAAACATTTTCTTACTCAATCATCTAAAATCATAATACTCAAATTCAAATCATAACCATAAATTTGCTAATTTAATCATTTGAAAAACATAGTCTTCATCTCAAAACATAATTTTATAATATTAATTAAATCATTCGAACTCATCAAAAACTCGTAACAATAAAATAAATATAACCAGTTATAGTAAACTAAATATTTACAGATTTATGTAATGAAAATAAAATATTAGCACAAGCCGAAGTTTCAATCGCTTTACTCCTTCTCTTCACCTTTATCCTTCAAGATGCTCACTTCGTTTTTAGTTACAATAAGAGCAATTCAATACAAAACAATGTCATTTATCCATTCTAGTACTAAAACTAATAAAAATAAACTTAAATTCGCATATCTTTCAACTCAATTATTCATTTTCAATTTTGTTTTCACCAGAATACTCGTTGCTTCACAAACTATCATTTAGCACTAATATTACACAAAGTGGCTAAGGTTTTCTACTCCTCCTTCGCTATGGCCAAATGTACCGAGTAAACTTTCCATCCCTTTTTATTTTTTTCTTCACACTTCTAACAAATTAAAATTCATCTTCTAATCATTTCCTATTAAAAAATGTATCTGTTTCACTTAAATTTTTTAAACTTCAATCAATTTCTTTTAATGGCAACTTTCAAAATCTATGAAAATTTTGAAGAAAAATCATACCTTATGCTTGAATTTGAAAGAAATGATGAAAGAAAATTTTTCTTCTTTCTCCAACTTCATTGAATATTTTTATTATTATAATACTTAATAAAATAATAATATTTTAAATAAAATATTAAATAATAATTACTTAAAAAATATCATTTAAAAGCGATCATTAAACCATTGTTTTTTCTAAGTAATGGTAAAATTGCAATTATTCCTTTTCATCAATCTAAAAATAGGATAATTATACTTTAGTCTTTTTATTTTCCCAACTTATTCAATTTAATTCCTGAATCGGTACGAATTTTAACTTAACCACATGCTCCTAATAATAATTCTCTATGTTTTTATGCCTGACAGTTTCTTCTAAAAACTACCATAATTTCTTATACTACTATTTTTTTTATAGATCACTTGTTTAAGGACTTCTACCATAAATATTCTTTTTTTAAGTGGGGGTGTTAAAAATCGAGTCTATCATCCTTCCACTGCCAAGAGTGAGAGGTGTTCGTTGGTCTGTGAAACTAGTCTCACACAATACCCTCCTCTCTACTAATTTCCGACTCAACTAGATTAGTAATTACTTTGCTTGTAATAAATTTGATAAACACATTTACCAATTTTACAATTCTTGATTCGATCTTTGAAGTACTCTATGAGTTCTGTTGTAACACTATAAATATTATAACTTGACATTGTTATACTTGCAGTAAAAGCCATTTTTAAATCCTTATATTTTGTACTAATTCTTTGCTTGACATACGTACATCATGGTGCGGTCAATTTGTTGGCGCCGTTACCAGGATTGTAACAATTTAAATGTGTTTTAAGTGTTAAGGATCTGTTATTTCAACTAACAGTATGATGTTAAGCAAGTTATTAGTTAGTTAGCTATCTTGTACTCTATAAATACAGTGTCTATTATACAAAGAAGGCTAAGAAATCAATTCATAAGAAATCAAATTATTTTCTATTTGTGTTAGTGTTAAGTTACCCAATTCCTTTCATGGTATCAATCGCCTAGGAGGTCCTCGGAGATAATCACCATGCCTTCCGATGGTTCTGCGCATGTCGAGCCTCAAGGCTCTTCGTTCACTGGTGATCGACTCATCAATTTCTTTCCACGACATGATGTCGTAAAGCTTGATGCCAACACTTTTGTTCAATGGCAGAAACAGATCCGTCCCATTGTTGCCGGATACGATTTGATCGGTTTTCTCGATGGATCGCTCACTTCTCCAACTCGATTTTTTCTTGCGCCTGACGGAGCACTTGTGTCCAATCCTGATGCGTCTGCCTTTCTTCAACAAGAGAACCTTCTCACTTCTTGCTTACTATCTACAATCAGCCCAGCTTACCTCGCTTCCTTCACCGATGTCCAAACGGCGTCTGATGTGTGGGCTACCACGAGCTCCTTATTCGCGGCGGACACTGGTGCGAAGCAGTCTCGGCTACGTCACGAGCTTCACTCTCTCCGCAAAGGTAATCTCTCTATCAATAATTTTTTTGAGAAAATAAAGGGTCTTTACACCCTATTGCATGCGTCTGGATCTCCCGTTCTCGAGGCTGAACGAACGGAGATCCTTCTTGCGGGTCTTCCGTCTGAATTTGAAGCCATTGTGTCTATGGTTAATCTATCCCCGACTCCCTTTTTGCTGCAACGTATAGTTGACGCTCTCCTTGAGTGTGAGCGACGGTAACAATGGGAGGTACGTGACGAACTTCTTGTGGCAAACCTTGTTGAGAACTCACCAGCACCGTCGGTGGTAGAGTCAACTCGTGGCGATCGATTTTCCATGCGTGGTCGTGGCAGAGGTTTTCGGCGTCTTCAATGCCAGATCTGTGCTCGTTACGATCATATTGTCCAACGGTGCTACTATCGCTATCATCGTGATGATAATGCACCGATGGTGGATCCGCTTGAAGGCTTAGTGGCCAGTGGTTCTCTTGCTCCATCTCACTATGTGCCGAATGCTCTAAGTTTTATGAGACCCGAACATCCCTCTCGGAGAATGAGGTTTTCTCCCCCCTCAAATCCTCAAAGCTTCGGTCAAAATATGGCTTCTAATGGTCAAAATATGGCTTATAATGGTCCAAGTTATAGTGACCGACATTGCATACCAGCTGGCTCCCATTATTTTGGTCAAAATTGGGATTATAAGGGTCAAAATTCCAATGCTAATTTTGACCATCAATTTGCTTCACATTGTCGACGTCAGCAAGTCAATTAGGCGTCACACCTGGCCCACATGCTCATGAATTTGGTGTTCAACATGGGCCTCACGCACATGTTAATTTTGGGGGCTCTTATGCTCGTGCGTTTAATGAGCCAAAAAGGTGCACTTTCAAGAATCGAATGATATGTTTGGGCAAGGGCGTTCTACTTCTATTCAGCCCATTAATAATTATTTTCAAGTAGATGCTCCATTGGGTCGTGGTCAACCGGTTAAACCATTTCATGGTGAAGGTATGTTCAACTCACATGTTCCTTGGAAAACCAAGCCGCGTGCTCATGTATATTCTGGGTCAGACCCGTGCATTGGTCTTCCGCTGCTCGGTGATTTACATGCGTCTGACTATTAGGACTCTTCTGGCTCACATATCAATACTGTTAAGATCGGGTCTACTGATGGAGGCACAGATTCGTATATACCCATACCGGATGGATCTACATCATGGTACCCCGACTCAGTGCAAGCAATCATGTCTGCCGTGATACATCGGCTCTGAATGATGTCACACCGTATCTAGGTACGTCCTCTCTTTTAATGGGTGACGGTACTCTAGCAAAAATTTTGTATGTTAGTAATGGCATGTTTCATACACGTTTTAAATTACTTCGATTGTCTGATGTTTTGTGTGTGTCAAAAATACGAAAAAACTTGTTATCTGTGTCTCAATTCGCTACTGATAATAGTGTGTATTTTGAGTTTCACCCGACATACTGTGTTATTAAGGACTTCATGACCCAGGAGACTCTGCTGACGGGCCACATTCGTGATGGGTTGTATCAATTTTCTCTACCAGTTGTATTTTAACAATGTGTTCGAGCCCCGGTTGCTGCATCTGCTGCTCTTCAAAATAAGTCAAATAAAGGTGATGTTTTTTCTTTGTGGCACAAGCGTCTTGGCCACCCGTCTGCTACTGTTGTTGAAACTGTTTTAGACAAATGTAGTGTTGTGTCACAAACAAATTGTCTTGAGAATATATGTACGGCATGTCAAAAAGGGAAGTCACATAAGTTGCCGTTTTCACTGTCTACTACTGAATATAGTAATCCGTTTGACTTGGTTGTGCCTGATCTTTGGGGACCTGCCTCTGTTGACTATGAAAATAATTGGTACTACATAGAGTTTGTCGATGTATGTACTCGGTTCACATGGGTTTATCTACTTCGTCAAAAATCTCAAGCATTAAAATATTTTGTTCAGTTTCAACAACTTATTAAAACTCAATTTGGAAAGGAGATTAAACAATTTCAGAGTGATTGGGGTGGAGAATTTCGGGCATTCACCTCCATTCTAGCTTCTCAAAGTATCATTCATCATTTGTCATGTCCGCATACTTTAGAACAGAACGGGTTAGCTGAGCGTAAACATCGTCATATTGTTGACATGGGCATTACTCTTCTGGCTCAAGCTGGTCTTTTTATGGATTACTGGGGATATGCGTTTTGTTGTGCCATTCACCTCATCAATCAGCTTCCTACATCTGTTTTGAAAGGGTTAACTCCGTATCAGGCTCTCTATGGAACTAAACCCACCTATTATCATCTCCGGGTTTTTGAGAGCTGTTGTTTTCCTTATTTATGTCCTTTCTAGAAAAATAAATTAGATTTCTGATCTCAACCATCTGTTTTTTTGGGCTATAGTCCTCAACACAAAGGGTATCAATGCCTTTAACCTGATGGTAAGGTTATTGTCTTCCGTCATGTAGTTTTTAATGAAAACAAGTTTCGAAACTCTGAACCTGCTGAAAAAAAATTATTGTTGATCACACTTAACCAATTTCGACCTATGTTTCGCTTGTACGAGTCTGTCCTGTGGCACCGTCCGTTGCTTCACCTTCTGTTTCTATTTCACGATCTCAACACACTGAATCCTCGTCAGAATTTCTGATATTTGAAGCTCGACCTGAAGTTGGGTCTGCTCGAGAGCCGACGACGAATGAGAGTGGTAGCTCTGAATGTTATCTGACCAATGAGGTCTCTTAATATTCAAGAACCAGTAATACCTGCATCTAATAGTCATCCAATGGTGACTCGTTCAAAAGCCAGTATATTCAAACCCAAAGCTTTGACTGCTGATGTTGTGGAACCTTTCACAATTGAGGAGGTTTTCTTCTTCAGAATGGCGTGATGCTTCTCAAGTTGAGTACGACGCTCTCATTCGGAATAATATGTGAGATCTTGTTCCATTACTGTCAAATCGTAAAATCATTAGATGTAAGTGGATTTTCAAACTCAAGTGAAATCCGAATGGTTCGATTGCTTGACATAAGGCTCGATTGGTTGCTAAAGGCTTCTCTCAGATCCCTGGGTGTGATTTCAAGGAGACTTTTAGTTCAATAGTAAAACCTGCTACTATCCGGGTTATTCTATCTGTTGCTGTTTCGAGAGGGTGGCAGCTTCGCCAAGTTGATGTCAACAATGCTTTCTTAAATGGTGATTTGGACACTGAGGTGTTTATGCAACAACCTCCAGGGTATGTTAAGTGTGATTCTGAAGGTAAAGTGCTTGTATGTCGTCTAAAGAAAGCCTTGTATGGTCTTCGTCAGGCTCCACTTGCGTGGTTTGAGAAACTTAAGAAATTTCTCATTTCTATTGGGTCCGTCGGGTCTAAGTTTGATGCTTCGTTGTTTATTCAAATCCAGTCTGAATCATTTCTTTCGGTCCTTGTCTATGTTGATGACATTATCATTACTGAAAGCCTCACAACTACTATTGATTGGTATGTTTGGGTGTTAAATGATTAATTTTCGCTGAAGGATATGGGCGATCTTCACTATTTTCTTGGGATAGAAGTTACTCGAAGTTTCGATTCTCTTCATTTCTCTCAGAAGAAAAATGTTCGTGACATTGTTGCTCGGTGTTCGTTAACTAATGTAAAGGGTGTTCCTACACCGATGATTAGCTCTTCTACTCTGTCAAAAACTGACGGTGAGTGCTTAAAGGACCCAACGGAGTACAGGAGTCTTGTTGGGGCACTTCAGTATGTTGTTCTTACTCGACCCGATATTGCGTATGCTGTAAATCAGATTTGTCAATTCATGCATAATCCTACTACTGTTCATATGGTCACACTAAAATGCATTCTGTGGTATCTGTGTGGTACTCTTGATTTTGGGATTGTTTTTCGTCCGTCTGCTCGTCTTTCTTTGGTTGGCTACGCCGATACCAACTGGGGTTTGGATTTTGACAATAGGCTATCAACCTCCGGCTATTGTGTTTACTTGGGTCATACTCCTATTTTTTGGTGTTCTAAAAAGTAGCAAGTAGTTTCACATTCTACGGCTGAAGCAGAGTATAGGAGTCTTGCGGCAGTTACAAGTGAAGTCACTTGGTTGATGTCTTTATTTCAAGAATTACATAGTCAGTCTACTGATAAACCTAATGTCTGATGTGATAATTCTGGGGCTGTTGCGGTCGCAGCTAACCCTGTTTTACACTCAAAGTTTAAGCATGTTGAGCTGGATTTGTTTTTTGTGCGCGAAAAGGTTGTGGATGGGTCCATTTCCGTGGGTGAAGTTCCCGTGTATGATCAAGTGGCTAATATTTTCACCAAGCCACTGTCAGTAACTTCTTTTGCTCGGTTTCAGAATTTTCTTCGGGTCGTACTCGTAGGGAAGATGGATGAATGTTAGGGATCTGTTATTTCAACTAATAGTATGCTGTTAAGCAAGTTATTAGTTAGTTAGCTATCTTATACTCTATAAATACAGTGTCTATTGTACAAAGAAGGCTAAGAAATCAATTCAAAAGAAATCATATTATTTTCTATTTGTGTTAGTGTTAAGTTACCCAATTCCTTTCATTAAGTTAGTTGTTTCAATTTATCAAAAAAAAGTTAGTTGTTTCAAAAGAGCAATATTAGTCGAAAGACAAGGGGATCAAATATATTTTCATATTTTTTGTTTTCTTTTGTTATTTTATTTTTGACCTTGTTGAAGACTTCATTTAATCATGTTTAATAATAATGGTTATAGGTGATTGGGAGATCAATAAGGAAATGATGAGAGGTCGAGTTCAACAAATGAAAATTCGACAAGTTGTTGGAGTTATAATTGTAATTTTGGAAGGCAAGAGTATTCATATGAGTATCCTTGTGATTTGTATGAATATGCAACCGAGATGGGTAGCTACAATCAAGGGTGGTGAGATAATTATGCAACATATGATTCGTATTTTTCATATTACTATCCAGAAAGTAATATGAAGAATGACGAGTATACTGAAGGCTCAATATCCTTTGTTAAATGGGTTAGAATGTTGCTATATCCTCCATTTCTAATACGTTAGAGCAATTATTAGAAACCGTCCAACGTTGAGTTGAAATGAGCACTCCGGTGAAAGAGGTCGAGCATGAGGTTCTCTAACTTAAGGATAAGGTCCACCTTACCATAGTTGAACAAAACATGTTGAATATAGGTGTTAAACAGGAGTTTGGAGTTGGAGATCATGAGAAACGGAAATGCTATCTTAACCCTTATTGACAAATTGTCAAGGATTAAAAGTAGGAGTAGAAATAGAGTTCGATGTAGAGGAAGAACTAAATCTGTCATTAAGTGAAAATGTTATATGGGCACACAAGAAGAGAAACCAACTATAACAATTGTTAAGTCTTATATATGCAGCCATCCAATGATATAATATTATTAACTACTGTCGTTAAAGTAATGATATATATTTTCACCAAACTAGAAGAAAAGACAATTTGGACAGTACTGACCAATGCCAAATTAAAAGATTGGACTAAGGAAACACATAGTCGAACCTCTTTGCCATCACCTTAACTGGGTGGGTGAGTGGATTTATAAAGGCTGGCTTATCATTTTATATATATACAAGTTGGTTGATGTGATAACAAGCTTTCTGCCTCATGAACTTAAGTCGGATTTCTCTTTATCTTTTTTTTTTTATTTTGAAGGGGAAAAAAAATACTAAATATTGCAGAACCAGCTTGAAGGGAAGTGAGCATAAAAACTAAAAAGATGATGGTCGGTCGGAGGGTTTGTTCATTGAGCCATGTTGGATCGGAGTGGATCGAGCTTGTTATCCTTCCACTTGTCAAGAGGGGAGGTCTTACGCTTCTATGAAACCCATTTTTGTACCCTCCACTCTAAGAACCACGAGACTCGAGTTTACACTAAAGCCCCTTGGCTCAACTCTCAACTTGGAGCAGGCAAGCAAGAGTTAAACCACCGAGATCCGACTCAAAGAAAGCCAATCCCGTTCCACCACCTTAGAGCCCCCACTCAGGTTACAAGCTCGCGTTACCAAGCTCGGCAACTAGCAAAGATGGCAGAGGCTATATATACAATTAGTCCCTTTTGATTTTGCCCGATGTGGTATACTCTTTTCTCTCGTGGATGCTTTTAGTTGTTGAGGTGATGAGTTTGGGACAATCAGTCATTAATTCATTGAGGTATTCATTTATCTTAATATTTTCCCATCCAATTCAAAACTTAATATTAACCTCTTTTTATTTTATTACTATAATTTTATATCTCGTCACCCAAATAAATTAAAGTAACATATCATATCGAACATTTTAATAAACTACTGAAGAGCGGGAAATGCGAAGGGTGTCAAGATGTAGGGGTTCCTCCAAAGGCATCAAAAATATGAATTTAGCATTTTGTAGAGGACACATTACCTAAGTTTCGTGCTCAAGCTAAATTATGGCAAGGAAGGTCAGTATTCTACCGTCGTTGTACTTGTTGAAAATAGGGTTTTACTCAGGGGCGAAGTTAAAACAATTTTTTAGGGGCAGGATAAAATTTTAATTTTTTATAGTTTATATATTTATAATTCGTAAAGAATTAAATTGAATTTTTATAATTTTAAGGGGGGCCAAAGTGCAATTTTACCTTTACTAATTTAAAATTTTTAAAAAATTCTAAGGACTAAAATAATAATTTTACATTTTAAGGGTAGGGCACATGCCCCCGGTCAGCCATTGGTTTCACTTGCCACCTCACTAGTTTGTCATGGACTTGTTGAATTCTTATTGTTAGCACCTAGACAGCTGGTTGGAAGTTTTTGGTGGTTGATAATCAGATTCATCATCAAATGCAAGGCAGAGGGGTATATGACTTGATGTGTCACTATTCCAATATATGTACAGTCTATAGGAAAAGGAGGGTTAGTTGGGGCTTTATTTTGTGATCCGGAGGGAGAGGTGTTGGATCTGGTACCTTAAGTGCAGTATTTTTGTCTTTGTATACTTGTGTTTTTTTGAACAACTTGGTTTAATTAATTTATCAATGAATTACACTAATATCCTTTATATATTGTCTTCAATGTTAATAAAATTTTTAAACTCCATTGAGATACTAGCCATCTTTTAGGCTGATTAGTTAAGTGTAGAAACTATAGGAATTTTAATTTGTGTAGTTTAAACTTAAAATTAAAATGTAATTTGATGGGATAAATATGATTAATGGTTTCTAAAGATTGGTTGGATTCATGCAAGGAGCAATAGAATCTTATTTTACGTGATGGATTGAGATATTAATTTTGGATATTTTAATTTTTATTCAAATAGAAATCTGATTTAATTAATGGATATCTAAAACATTTAGGTTCTAAATTAATCAAATAATTGAATTGCATGAAAGAGTTTCCATCTCTTTCAAGGGATAATGGTAGATAAGTGCGTCTTCAATTAATCAATGAACAATGTTTGATTTTGTAAGTACAAACAAAGGAATTTGCATAGAGATTAATTAGAAGTAGCATATCATTTGTTGTAATCATGTTGCCAAAGTATTTTTAGCACAAAATCAAATCAAGATTAAGAAGAAAACTAATAATAGCTATTGACAAGAAAAGAATAAAATTTGCAAATAAAGAATTATTGTATATGGCTTGACTGTCCTCTTCTTAAGCTTCCATGAAGTCCCACACTCATCACCTTAACAAGTAAAAGCACCCTCTGAAATAAGAGAATCCCACATCGTCTAAAAAGAACAGCTTTTGATTATTTATATAACAAATTGGCCATCACGTGGATCGTCGAGCACGGTAGCGCAAGCTTATGACCCAAGTGGGGCTTTAAGGTGATGGAACCTTGTTTTTGACTCATTGAGTCGGTTCTACGTGGTTTGATTCGAGCTTGCCCGTTCAAGCCAAGAGTTGGACCAAGGGGCACGCGTGAGGCTAGTGCGTCGTGGCTCTTAGAGTGGGGATAAAGCGTGAGGCTGGTTTCACGAGCCAGTGAACACCTCCGCTCTGGCGGTGGAAGGATAATGAGTTTGATCCATTTGGAACCACCATGGCTCAATGGTGACCTCAATGGACCATCATTTTTCTCCCTTTCCGTGTTTATTTTGCGATCGAGATTGTTCAATGTTTTTTGTCGATCTTTGGTATTGTATATCCACTCATTCGCAGAACATAAAACTCCCTTCTATGATGTTCTGAAGCTTTACGCTTGGGAGTTTTGAATGATGTTATATACAAAATTGTAGCCAAAACAATTGCAAATCGCCTTGAAATTTATTGGAAGATGCATTGACAATGCTCAAAGTGCTTTTGTTAAAGAAGGCTAATATCTAACAATGTGTTGATAGCCTATGAAATTCTACATACATTCGCCAAAAGCGTCACGGGAAAAAGGAATTCAGCAGCGAAATTAGACACGAGTAAAACTTATGATAAAGTTGAGTGGGTTTTTTTAAAGGAAGTAATGCTTCGAATGGGATTTGCAGAGGAATGGGTGGCACTAGTTATGGGATGTATCTCCACAGTCTCTTATGTAGTGACCATTAACGGGAATAGAGGAAATGCTTTCAAACCTACTAGAGGGCTTCGTCAAGGTGACCCACTTAGTCCTTTCCTTTTTCTGATGTGTAGCGAGGGACTTTCATCCTTGATTAGGCTGGCAATAAAAGAAGGCTTGTTAAAAGGAGTTAAGGCTAGCAAAAGAGGATCGACGATTTCACACCTATTGTTCGCAGATGATTGTATCTTGTTTAGTGAAGCTACAAATGGAGGAACAAGGATTTTAAAAGATATTTTAAGGGAATATGAACGATGTTTAGACCAATGTGTGAATTTTAATAAATCGACGATTTCTTTAGTTCTAATACGACAGAGGGGGACAAAGAAGACATCTCGAATGAAATGGGTGTTAGGTGCTTGACAAATATGGAAAAATATTTAGGTCTCCCTAATGTGGTAGGAAGACAAAAGAAGGAGTTGTTTCAAAACCTCAAGGATAGGGCTAAGCAGAGAATTGAGAAATGGAGTACACGACTTTTATCTTAAGGGGGGAAAAGAGGTTTTTATAAAATTCGTACTTCAAGCAATACCAACTTATGCAATGACAATCTTTCTTTTACCAAGGTCACTTTGTAGGGATTTTGAAAATATTTTTGCTAGATTCTGGTGGCAAAAAGGATAGGGAAAGAAAGGAATTCATTGGTGCCAATGGAAAGTAATGTGCTGCCCTAAAGAGGAGGGGGGATGGGTTTCAAAAATATGGCTCAATTCAACATTTCCCTGTTAGCTAAACAAGGATGAAGGATTATTAATAATGAGAATTTGTAACACCCCAAACCCGCCCACAAGCCTTGACCGGATCTGGTATGTCACCTGGAAAAACGTTTGAAAGATTTTGACTTATGAGTGAAAACATGAAATTTGTTGAGTTTGTGAACGATGACCATTTAAAATCTTAAGTAAAGTGTGGAGTTTAAAAAAAATATCCGGATTAAAACTTTATTATATATATAGATTTAAATAAAATTGTTTGCAAATGATATTTCAATTGTCAATCCATAATAAAACAAAATAATAAACTTAATGAAAAACACTTAAACAAACTTTAAACACTTTTAGGGCCTTATTACAATAATTGAATAATCATGTCTTGAAAATATAAATACTTAATTAATTAAAATATCCTTCTACATGAAAATCGTCAGATGGCCACCTTTGTACCGACTCAACCCGGTCCAATTTCACGATCACTGCGATGTTGGTAAATATTTGGGTGAGTCACACAGACTCGATGTGTAATTAATCCATGAATTCCACCCACATGTTAACCACATATTAACCCATATATTAGATAACAATTATCATATTCACATATTTTCACATTCTGGGCTTGGCCCATACTCATATCACTAATCAGATAACAGGGTAATTCACCACATAATTTCCACATATCAGGCTTAGCCCATTCACACTGATCCACATTCATATACTGGGCTTGGCCCATTTCTTAATCCAATCCACATTCACATATTGGGCTTGGCCCACTTCCACGTCAAATATTCATATCAGATATAATATGCAAGGTGCACCCAACCCAACCTAGGGTCCATCCTCTACATACCCCCGTATCCAGCCTACCACACACCAGGGGATTAACAAATCACCCTCTCCTTTTTACTCCAAAGGCAATCGATGCCGTCCACGTGCAATTAAGCACAATAATCCACAATGCGACCTCAGCTAGCGCCAATCCACGATGTAGCCATAGCTAACACCAAAACCACAATGGAACACATAGTCACTCATCAACCACGATATGGCACATAGCCGATATCAACCACGATGAGGCACACAGCCACTCATCAAGCTACGCGAACTAAATCGCAACTAATCCACAATGTGACCTTAGTCAACGTCAATCCACGATGTAGCTCAAGGCTAACATCAAACCACGTACTCGAAGTACACCCGTACCTTCTTTCATTTCATATCCCACCCATGCACATGCAACATGTAATAGTGACATAATAATAAATGCATGCACATGTCATTAAGGCATACAATCATATTTCCATAGGCATAGTTACATTCACATCGGCACTTTCACATTCTTATCAATAGATAACACTAACCTGATTATCGATATACCCCTTTTTAGGGTAATCACCACATAAGCGCCCTTTGCCTTTGGTTAGTACATAATCAACACATACGAGATATAGCAAGAACCGAAAGGCGGTGGGTTAATCACACACGACTTTCAGGAAATTTTGAACTACTCGAATCTAACACGATCTAGAATCTCGATACTCGCTTACTCTTGTCAATTAGCCCCTACACCATCATGGTCAAATCGGTTAACCACTTAAATACCAAACATGGCCTAAGGCCAAATACAATGAACCACTTACCTTACTTACCGGAAATCCCGAATCCCCACTTAACTATGAAGCTGTCGAAATCCCTATATTCTATATGTTAAAAATAAATCGGCTAAAACATAATTACAAGACTAATGGCCCTTGGCCGAATGGCACCAACCTCCTTACCTCGATGCTTTCAAATCCCGAAGAACTCCTTTAATGCTCCTTACTGACGGCTACAACCAAAAGACACACATAACATGGCTTAAGAATATTCGGCTAAACCAAAACCAAAGCCTTAACACTTGATTCGGCACACCAAATGAAACAAAACCCAAACCGATTGCTAGGATAGAGAACTTACCACTACAAGTTCGCGAAGACTACCAGAGAAAAAGGTTTCGGCTTTCCTGCTTCGGCTTATAAGACTTGCGACAAAAAGAAGAGAATAGAGCCCTTTTTACTATTCGGCTATGGCTTCAAGATGGAATTAAAATATTGGCTATGGTTTCCCTTTAAGGTGTCAAGCAAAGAGAAGAGAAGAAGATGCTGCAAGGTTCGGCCAATCCTTTTAAAAAAAAGCCAAAAAAAAAGCCAATCCTCAACTATATGAGAGTCCATGTGCAGACCACTAGCTCCTCTCTTTGACTCAAAAAGCCAAAAAAATAAAATCCCACTCCTTGCTGCTCACCAGCCTCGAACCCAAGACCTGCTGGAGCAAGCTTACAGTAACGCCTGAGCCATTCTCGCAAGGCGTTCTTTTGTGATATGAGTCACCCAAAACTTCTTTTAAGACCTCCTTCCTAGCTCCCCTTGCCTTAACGCCAAAGCAAAATAAAAACATGCCCATGCGCCAACGGATTTGAACCAAGGCCCTTGTCCAGAGTCATTCCAGGCCTTAAGTGGCGCATGGAAGCCACTTTACCAAGGCCTGTTTATGCCAAACACGCCTAAGACTTTTCCTTAAGGCCTCACTGGCCTTGCTCCCTTCCAGACGCAAAAGAAAAGCCCATTGCTTCCCACGCGCTCAAACCACATCCACCTAGCTCCTTGAGGCGTCACTCCCTAAGCACTAAGTGGCGCCTCCTAGCCAATTTACCACTTGGATTTCTTGTGTCCTAAACTCCCCAAAAATTTTCTTAAGGCCGCTTCAGCCTAATTTCCCTTTTTCACTTAAAATTCCAACATTTTCCAAAGTTTTTCCCCTTCACCTAAAGTTCTCAAAAACTCCTAAAATATATCCAAACACACTCCAAGCCTACTATCACTTGAATTATGCATTAAATGCATAGCCCCTAATCTAGGATGTTACAGAATTCTCTTGTTATGCAAGTGTTTAAAGCCAAATATTTTTTGAATGATCATTTTTTAAACTTTCGTTTGGGAAATTCTAGCTCTTATGTGTGGAAAAGTATATGGGCAGCTAAAGGCATCTTGGAAAAAGGACTATGCTGGAGGGTTGGTAGAGGTCTTAATATTTCTATCAATGATGATGCTTGGATTCCTGGTGTAGTAAATTTTAGATTATCTACAGTGATTAATTCTATGCATGATTTTAAAGTAAATGAGTTTATTGATAGCAATGCTAGACTTTGGAAAAGGGAGTTGATTAAAAATACCTTCTCTAACGATGACGCTGGAAGAATCATTCGAATCTCTTTGGCACGAACACCTCACGATGATTTCCTCATTTGAGGGGCAAATCTTCGGGCGAATTCTCGGTACGCAGTGTCTATAAACTATTACAAAGTTCTAATGAAGATCCTAAAGGTTATGCTTTACAAACCATCTATAAGAAATTTTATAAAAAGCTTTGGCTCCTAAATCTACCATCAAAAACAAAGATTACAATCTAGAGACTTTCATGGAACTATCTGCCTACGAAGGTCAATATGCAGTACAGAAAATTAGCAAACAACACAAGTTGCCCCCCATGTGGAGCAAGGGCTAAAACAATTGACCATTTTTTTTGAGAATTCCCTGTTACAATGGAAGTATGGACAACATTATCAATCCAAAATATTATCGTGGTTCAAAATATGGAATTTATACAGTGGCTTACCTCAGTGTTTGATCAGTTCATCCATTATCAATGTCGTCTTTTTTGCTGCACACTCTAGGCCATATGGAGAGATCGAAACAAAAGAATACATGAGAAAAGAGTCAGTACTGGAAAGGAAATTGCAAACTTCATCAATAACTACATTAATGAGATTACTGGTTTCGAAAAAATAAAATCAGTAAAAATATTAGAGGATAGCAGATGGAGGTTCCCGCCTAATGAGTTTGTTAAGATCAACTTCGATGGTACGTACAGTGAGAGGAAAAATCAGTCGGCTTCAGGTATTGTGGTAAGAAATGTGGAAGGAAGAGTTCTTTTATCCTGTTTAGAGATTCATCATGGGATTACCTCTGCCTTTGTTGTTGAAGCAATAGCATGTTGGAAAGCAGTCCAAACAGGGGTCGAGAAGAGATGGCAGTCAATCATCATTGAAGGAGATCCCTCGCAATAATCAAGAAATGCAAAACAAAGAATCAAGATCGGTCACTAGTAGGGGCATATATCTATGATGAATTTTTGTTTGGAGAAAAAAAAAGTAAGATGAGATTTCTCTTTTGTGATGAATTTTCTTGTTTTTGTGTTCAACACATTATATAGTTCTATTTAGAGTGGGTTTGGGTGAGGATTTTAGAGAATAAATTTATTTGTTTGAGTAAATATAAAAGAGAATTTTAAAAAAATTAGGTTTTTATTTAAAGTTTATAAATTTTGGAGAGGTTAAAACATAATTTTATCATTTATTAAATTATAATTTCATCATTTTAAGGGACTAAAAATTTTAATAGGTATAAGGGTGTTACACTTTGGTGGGCCCAACATGACCTTGAGGGTGTGTTCGTACTTGAGGAGTGTTCTCACTTAAAAAGCGAGTGGCTAGCCTTTTCTGAAAGAAGTGAATAGCCTTACCCCAGGGTGCTGAGAGCGGGTGGTTAAGGGCGTGGGCTATTGATGCCCCCTTCATCAAAGCGGGTGGTCAAGCAAGGCATAGCTTTGGGCGGAGTCAACAGGATGGTTAATGTACTTCTAGTGCCGACACGTATCTAAGTGCGGAGGGATATAACAATAGCCACCCAAGTTGAACGAAAGGTTACAATATAGCCTTCCGTGACACATATTGAAACAACTAATGGCGAAAAATGATTCTTCTCGTAGGAGATTAAAAAAAACGCTATATCCCTTCTAGAAGGTTTGCCATAATTGTTGCTTTTTAGGGAAGAACAACCATGATGAGTTGCATTTGACATAAAGCAGGTGGCCAAACACTATTGGTCATGGCTCTCTAACATCAAAATGATGTGTTTATGAAGTTTTTTTTTTTTTTTTGAAAATACTCTATAAACATGACCTTTATCTTCCTTGAAACTACTTTTGTTGTTGTCGAGTTTTCAAAGCTTTCTTGCTTTTCTATTGTTTGAAGTTCCCTCTTACTGGTTACAGTTTGAAATTTTCTACATTTCATCGTCGTTTCAACAAATTAAACATGGTTAGACTTCCTATGAGAGGAGGAAGAATTGGTAGGGTTTTGTCGCAAAGGGGTAGAGGTAGTTCCTCCACTGCCAACAATAGGGCAATGATGGCAATTCCCAAGGAAATTGTGACAACTTTTGAGCAATAAGGGGCAAGTCCCAGAAGAGCAAAGGGTTGTAGATGAGATGGTTACAAGTGGTTAGTACACTTGTACTACTGAAGAGCGGGAAATGCGAAGGGTGTCAAGATGTAGGGGTTCCTCCAAAGGCATCAAAAATATGAATTTAGCGTTTTGGAGAGGGCACATTACCTAAGTTTTGTGCTCGAGCTAAATTATGACAAGGAAGGCCAGTATTCTATCCGTCGTTGTACTTGTTGAAAGCAGGGTTTCACTTGCCACCCCACTAGTTTGTCATGGACTTGTTGAATTCTTATCGTTAGCACCCAGACAGCTGGTTGGAAGTTCTTGGTGGTTGATAATCAGATTCATCATCAAATACGAGGCAGAGGAGTATATGACTTGATGTGTCACTATTCCAATATATGTACGGTCTACAGGAAAATAAGGGTTAGCTAGGGCTTTATTTTGTGATCAGGAGGGAGGGGTGTTGCATTTGGGGCTCTAAGTGCAGTATTTTTGTCTTTGTACACTTATTTTTTCGAACAACTTGGTTTAGTTAATTTATCAATGAATTACATTAATATCATTTATATGTTGTCTTCAATGTTAATAAAATTTTTAGACTCCATTGAGATACTAGCCATCTTTTAGAACTGATTCGTTAAGTGTAGAAACTATAGGAATTTTAATTTGTGTAGTTTAAACTTAAAATTAAAATGTAATTTGATGGGATAAATATGATTAATGGTTTCTAAAGATTGGTTGGATTCATGCAAGGAGCAATAGAATCTTATTTTCTGTGATGGATTGAGATATTAATTTTGGATATTTTAATTTGTTATTCAAATAGGAAATACAGATTTAATTAATGGGTATCTAAAACATTTAGGTTCTAAATTAATCAAATAATTTGCATAGAGATTAATTAGAAGTAGCATATCGCTGTTGTAATCATGTTGCCAAAGTATTTTTAGCACAAAATCAAATCAGTATTAAGAAGAAAACTAATAATAGCTATTGACAAGAAAAGAATAAAATCTGCAAATAAAGAATCATTGTATATGGCTTGACTGTCCCCTTCTTCAGCTTCCATGAATTTCCACACTCATCACCTTAACAAGTAAAAGCACCCTCAGAAGAAAGAGAATCCCACATCGTCTAAAAACAATAGATATTAAATATTTATATAACAATTTGGCCATTCTGCCGATCGCCGAGCCTGGTAGCGCAAGCTTGTGACCTAAGCGGGGGCTATAAGGTGATGGAACACGGTTTCGACTCATTGAGTCGGTTCTGCAATGGTTTGATTCAGGCTTGCCCGTTCCAAGCCAAGAGTTGGACCAAGGGGCACGAGCGTAGGCTTGTGCGTCGTGGCTCTTAGAGTGGGGGATAAAGCGTGAGGCTGGTTTCACGGAGCAGCGAACACCTCCCGCTCCTGGCAGTGGAAGGATAACAGGTTTGATCCATTCGGAACCACCATGGCTCAATGAGCTGACCTCAACTGGACCATCATTTTTTCTCCCTTTCCTGTGTTTATTTTGCGTATCTGAGATTGTTCAATGTTTTTTTGTCGATACTGGTATTGTATATCCACTCATCCGCATAACATAAAACTCCATTCTATGTCAGGCGAGGGCTTAGAATGAATCCCACTCAGTTATTCGACTCAACCATTCATTAATTAAGTCTGAATTTCTTAATTACTTTGCAGGAATTACGCCCTATGAAATCCTAAAAAATGATTAGGTCTAATTATGATTTTAGTCCTAATATGATGAAATTTAAAGAATTAATCCCTATACTTTTAAAGTAAATCTTTCTATTTTAATTTAACATTATTTGGTCTCTATTAAGTAGTGTGCCGTTAAAGTAGTGATAGAGATTTTTTTTTCATAAGGCATACAACAGCGTTAAGATCCAATGTTTCCCATTTTATCCTCTAAAAGAAGTTACCTAACATCAAACATGGAGAAATAAATAATTTCCATATCATATTTATTCCTAGAACAAGATTTAGCTATGCAATCAGTTACTTTATTCACTGCACGCAAAGACATGTTGAATTTTGATAATCCAATTGTGCCTACTTCCTCCTTTGTTCTTTGAACTAAAGTTATTGTTGATGATCCTAGTGAAGCATCTGTTAGCATATCCACTACACTTTTATTGCCAGATACAATTATCACCTTGGTGTATCCCTTCTGCCAAGCTATTTCAAGACTATGAAGGATCGCCCATAACTCAATCGTTAGAGCAGAACCTCTCCCATTGAATCGACAAAATCTTGCTAACCAATTACCATGCGAGTCACGTAAAATGCCACCTGCAGCTGACCAGTTTCCACTCTCTGCAGTAGCTCCATCAGAATTAATTTTTACCCAACCGTGGCAAGGTGCCTTCCATTTGATGGCAATAGTTCTGGATGAATCTTCTTTCAACTCTGCTGCTGCTGCTGCTGCATTGCTTGTGTGAATGACGAGTGTTTCAGCTTGTCCTACTATCATTTCGGTGCTACCATATTTTCCTTGAAATATTACTGCATTCCTCTACTTTCAAATAGACTAGCAAGTAACTGCAAAAAAAAAAAACTCTCCATTTAATCGCTCCAAGACTAAAATCTGTCTGGTTCTTTAAATTTGATAAATGATAGAGATCTTTAGTATAAGAAAGAAAAGACAATTTGGACAATAATAATCAAATACCATGGTAAAGCTTTCTGATGAGTGGATTTATAAAGGCTTAGCAGTGGATAGAGTTGGTTGATGTGGGATATAAGTATAACCTAGTTTTTGTTTCATGAATTTAAGTGGGATTTTCTCTATCTTTTATACTCATAAAACATGCTAAGTATTGCAGATCCATCACTTCCATGAGTACGCGATATAGATAAACAATTAAATTATCAGCTGCCATTATCTTCTTTTCACTCTGTTTCATAAATTTGTGTAGGTTTGGTAGTGGACCAGTTCAAAACATGAAGTTGAATTGCTGCAAGCATCGGAGGGGAAGAAAATAATGCAAAAAGGTCAGCTCCTCGAGCCATATTGGATCAGCGGGGATCAAGCCTGTTATCCTTCCACTGTCAAGAGCCGGAGGTGTTCGCTGGTCTGTGAAACTAGTCTCATTCAGTACCCTCCTCTTTAATAATTTTTTATTCAACTAGATTAGTAATTGTTTAGTTTATAATTAATTTGACATACTTGCAGCAAAAGTCGTTATGTTTTGTGCTAATTCTTTGCTTGACGTACATACACAGTGACAGTCAAATTGTTGGCGCCGTTGCAGGGGATTGTAAAAGTGTAAATGTGTTGTTAAGTTAATTATTTCAAAATAACAATATTAGTTGAAAAACGAGGGGATTAGATAATGTCTTACTTTTCATATTTTTTTGTTATTTTATTTATTGACCTTACTGAAGACTTCATTTAATCATGTTTAATAATAATAATAGTTATAGATGATTGGGAGATTAATACGGATATGACGAAAGGTTGAGTTCAACGAACGAAAATTCAACGAGCCGTTGGAGTTATTATGGCAATTTTGGAAGGCAAGAGTATTCATGCGAGCATCCTTATGATTCGTATGGTTATGCAACTGAGATGAGTTCAAGGGTCGTCAGCGGATCACTATCCGGAAAGTAAGATCGAGCATGAGGTTCTCGAACTTTAGGAGGGGACCCACCTTACCATAGTGGAGCATGATATGTTGAATATGAGTGTTCAATAAGAGTTCAGAGTTGAAAATGATGATGAGATCATGAGGAACGAAAATGTTGTCTTCACTTTAATTGACATAAGATTAAGAGTAGGGGTAAGAGTAGAGTTAGATATAAAGGAAGAGCTAAACATGAAATTAAGTGAAAGTGTGAAGGAACTGACACTTTCCCACTATCGTTGTGGAGAAATCAATTCACTTACTTCATACTTATATATATATAGTTAACCCTAGTAAACAAAATGATGCCAAGAGTATGGACTTGCATGAAGAATTTCAACAGTGTGGATTGAAGTTACCTGCGAAGTTATACCAATTCTTATCTTCAAGCATCAACACGCTTCTAGATCTGCAATAAATGGAAATAAACTTACAGTGCCAACTAAAACAGTAAATTACAAATAGAAACCAAAACCATAGAATAAAAACATACACAACAACTATATTACTATGCTCCTACCAAAGTGCTAGAAGAGAGAATCAGGTGAAGGAGAAACAAGCTATTCTATATTTCTTGAATTTTGAATATTATTAACAACTGAATCCATCCTTAAACATGCCTTGATACAAAGACTATAGAGAAAACATGCCTAACAACAATTTGTTAGGCGATAATGAATGCTAACGAATATTAACACATGTGACTTATACTATAACATTCACCTAGCTTCTCCTAACGGTACAATCAAGAAGAAGGCAAAACGAGTGAACAAGGTTACGAGATAACGGCTTAGTAAGAATGTACGCCACACGATTCTTGGCGGGACCTCACCAACAATTAACTCGCCAAGTAGCCACCTTTTCACGAACAAAAACAAGTCAAGTTCAACATGCTTAAACTTGGAATGTAGAACCGGATTTCTTTGCAACAAGAATAAAGACAGTGTTATCACACCATACAGTGGGAACATCATCGGTGAGTTTTAACTCGGATAAAAGAGACACGAGCCATGCAATATCACTAGTAGTTGCGGCTAAACTCCGATACTCGGCCTCGGCGATGGACATGAGACCACTTTGCATTTCTTGGAACACCAAGAGATAGGAGCGACCCAAAATATACACAATACCACTTGTAGATCGACGATCATCAAAATCAAGCCCCCAATTTGCATCCGCATAGCCAGACCAAAGAAAGTCTATCGGATGGACTAAAAATCAAACCATGAGATAGTGTGCCACGGAGATATCATAAAATACGCTTTAGAGCTATCATATGCCTTTATGGTGGGAGCATACATAAACCGGCAGACCGATTCACGCATATGAAATATCCGGTCGAGTGAAGACAACATATTGAAGAGCACCGGCTAAACTTTGATACTCAGTGGGATCAGCAAGTCGTTCTCCTTCATCCTTAGACATCACCGGTGAACTAACCATCGGTGTAGAGACAGGTTTTGCATTATGCATAGAACAACGAGTAAGAAGCTCCTTAATGTATTTTTGTTGACACAAATGAAGATTACCAGAAGTAGATTTGCTCACCTCAACCCCTAGAAAATAATGAAGTTCACCTAAATCTTTAAGAGCAAACTTATCGTTAAGTTGTTGAATAAAGCTGGCAATTTCAGCAGATGAATTTCCAGTGACAATGATGTCATCCACATAAACAAGGACATACAATGTAACCTTGTCAAGAACCTTCACAAATAACGAAGCATCAGACCAAGAAACCGTAAATCCAGTACCAACAAGATATGTCTTCAGCTTGTCAAACCAGGCACGGGGTGCTTGTCGTAAGCCATATAGAGCTTTATTCAAACGACACACTAGTTGTTCACCATGCGAACCAAATTGAACAAACCCCGGGGGTTGCTGCATGAAAACTTCATCAGTTAAATCGCCGTTCAAGAATGCATTATTCACATCAACTTGCCTGAGTTGCCACCCACGAAACACAGCAACAGAAATAATAACTCGTATAGTCACTGGTTTGACCACAGGACTAAATGTTTCTGTGAAATCACACCCCGGTACTTGAGAACAGCCTTTGGCAACTAATCTTGCCTTCGCCGATCAACGGATCCATCGGGATTCTTTTTTACTTTAAACAACCATTTGCAACCAATTGCTTTGCGACCAGACGCAAGAGGGACAAGTGCCCAAGTGGAGTTGGCTAACAAAGCATCAAATTCAGCGTGAAGCTGCTGGCCTTGGTCGAGATGAGCAAACCTCTTCAACCGAGTTAGGCTCAAAATCGACTGTATCAACAGATAACACTTTTGGCTTAAATATTCCCGCTTTAGCCCTAGTGACCATTGAATGAGTGTTAACAGCCTCACGTTCTCGTACAAGAGGAACGCCTATAAGAGTTGATAAGTCTGCCGGAAAGTCATCTGCGGAAGAGCTGGAGGCAGTGTGTAACACATTGGTATGATTGGATGACCGAAATTCAGGAGAAGGTGATGAAGCACTAGTAGTGTTTGTAGGTGTTCGGGCATGTACAGGATCAACGGATGGGGTTCCACTATCGTCAGAACATGCTACACTCCGTGAAGGATCCAGTCGATTGAGAACGGGAACATATGTAGGATGATGCACGGGTGGAGACTGAGGACCAGAAAGAGAGCCCGAAGACAAGAACAAGAATTTTTGTTCATCAAAAATTACATGACGAGAAATAATGACCTTCCCATCTGGTAGTAAGCATAAATAACCTGTAACACCCCTTACCCGTATCCTGTGCCGGAACCGAGTACGAGGCATTACCAGACTTAACAATACATTTGGTCAAATTAATTAACACACATATACAAAATGATTTAGTCAAGCCCCTACACATGCCATAACTTAAATCATTTATAAATAAAGATACCCATAGATAGCTTGATAGTGTGAAGCGATCTCAAGCGACCTCAAACTCGAGCTTGTTTAGTAGGACTCGTAACATGGGAAAGAAAAGGGGTAAGCTTATAAAGCTTAGTAAGTTCACATGTAATAATGATAAGCATTAGCAATGAATTTAGCTTACTACTAAGCTGTCATAACTTGCATAAATAATGCTAAGTTCTTACTTTCCCAACTTATTTGTAGCCTTATCAAAGCCTCAACATGACAAATCCTCACAACAAGTTTTCAAGATAATGCAATCATAATTATACATAGTTCCACCATTTTCTCATGTTCATCTTAAGCTGTCTACTTGAGTCATAGTTACTAAATTATTTATGTCTCAAGCTACAAAACTCAAAATTTAGATCCGTTAATTTTCCATAAAACTAGACTCACATATATTCATACCATAAAATTTCCAAAATTTTTGGCTTAGCCAATTAGTACAGTTTATTCATTAAAATTTCCCCTATTTCACTGTTCGACTATTCTGACCACTTTTCACTACGAATCAATTTTCTCCCTGTACAGAATTCAAATGATGTTATAATTTGTTTCATTTGAAACTAAACTAATTAAGGATTTTAATCATATAACTTATATCCCATAATTATTTTTGTATAATTTTTAATGATTTTTCCAAGTCAGAACAGGGGATCTCGAAATCACTCTGAACTAGTCTCACAAAAATCTAAATATCTCAAAATACAGAATTTCTTTGCTTTCTCTGTTTATTTCATATGAAAATAGACTCAATAAGCTTTAATTTAATATCTCATTCAACTACTAATTCCATTTCTACCATTTTTTCAAAGTTTCTCTACTGTTGCTGTCCAAAACTATTTTATTTCTAAATTTCACTCTTTCATGTTTTCTTTATGGTAACTTTCATTGGAACACTTACTTCGTATCAATCTTACCAAAGTTCGATCACATATCGAGCACATTGCTCATAATTTTACACGCATAGACTTGCACTTATTCATCACATAATCATATTCAATTACACTAAGTCGTTACATAGCCACATTGTATTTTCACTTAGTCAATTTCCCGTTGAACTCATTGGAATATTAACGGATACATCGGAATATTGCACATAGTGCCACACTTGTAGCCAAAGCTACTTCATATCGTTATCACACATAGGCTTGTTCTCGAGCTATTCATATTCATGGTCTCGCTCACACAAGTCGTTATCGGTCATACGTAACTACTCGGTCTTTGCTCACACAAGTTGTCAGTATTCGCAACACATGCGGGATTACCCGACCTTGGTAGAACTTATAAGACCAGCACCCGCTTCACATAATCACAATCTAAGTCTGCTCACACAAGGTCATCGGTCATACGTAACTACTCGGTCTGCTCACACAAGTCGTCGAGTATCCGTAACACATGCCGGATAACTTCGACCCTTTGGTAGAACGTACGGACCAAACACCAGATAACTTATTTCACTTAGATTTCACATAGGTTTCTAGTGAACATGTCACTCGAATCATTTTTATTCCTAAGGTTCAGCGGAAATTTCTCACTTGTCTATATTTTGTCAATTACATCAAATATTCAGCCACAATTCATACCATTTATCAAAATATGAAAACGTAAGTAAAAAGCGATGCCTTATTTACATACAAACTTACCAATTCACTTACATACATTTATACACTTAACATTTATCACATATGCTCATTCTTTCAATTGTACCTGCATACACACTTCATTTCAAATTCACTTTAATTCATTATTAGTCCAGTTGAACACTCGGAATATACACGGATACGTAGAGAATTAGCACATAAGTGCCATACTGATATGTAGCCGAAGCTACCACTATAATGTAGCCGAAGCTACCACTGTAATGTAGCCGAAGCTACCACTGATATGTAGCCGAAGCTACCACTGATCAATAACACTGGAAATGTCCACAGGCCTGCTCACACAAGCTGTCAGGTGTCTGCAACACATGCTAGATCACCCAGCACCTGGGACTCACTGTAACACTATAACACTGATCTCTAGTATCCACTTCTATTCCTATGTTCAACCGGGAATTTACTCTTAACACTTATTTTAAACACTTTAGCACTTGAATAATTCATGAAAAATTTTTCTTCCACATTCAATATTAATTCACATATCAAATATAATTCACCATTTATATAAAAATATATCGCTATTATTTACACATAACTTACATAATTACATTCTCAATCTCATCACATCATCAATTTAACTTATCCTCCCCAAATTATTCTATTCAATACTTTCTTGATATTACACAAAGCCATCTTTCTAATTTGATCTTACATGTAATTTATATCAATTTTCATTAAAATGTCGAGCCAATATCGAACATTATAATTATATTAGAAAATCAATACTAAAGTATTAATAACTAAATTTCAATCTAACATTCAAACTTGCATCATTAAATGCTTATTAAACATATGAACTTACCTCGATACCAAAACGGCCATTTTACCAACTTTCTCGATTTTCAATTTCCCTCTCGTTGTAGGTCCAAATCTCATTTTTCGGAGTCTAAAACATCAAATTTCACTTATTTAATTAATATACTGTTCAAAACAATCCTTAACTCAACTTTTTCAAAATTACAATTTTGCCCCTAAACTTTTACATATTTGCACTTTTGCCCCAATACTCGAAAATTAAACTTCAGCCCTTATTCTTATGTTTTATAACATGCTGATCATTTTTCTCTTCTATGGAAACATCAAATTCTCACTAGTTCACACACTTATGATCAATTTCTAACTTTTACAATTTAACCCCTTTTATACGATTTCATCGAAAATCATCTAATAAAACTCGTTTCTCTAATCATAGACATGCATAATATACCATAATTCATCAAAATTCACAATTATTCAACATGGATCAATTTTTAAAATTAAAATCTAGCTCAAAATAATGGTAGAAATAGCTAGACTAAGTTCTTGGGATTTCAAAATCGATGAACATTAAAAGCGGGCTCAAAAACACTTACTATGAAGCTTGAAAAGCTTGAAACCCTTAACCATGGAGTCTAGAAATTTTCGACAGCAACTTGAAGAAGATGAGCAGATTTTTTTCTTGTATTTTGGCTTTTTTATTCATTTAAAACACTAAATGACTAAAATACCCTTAAGACTTTTCTTTCACTTTTGTCCTATTCATGCCCATTTTTGTCCATCAAGTTATTAAATGGTCTAATTCCTTTTAAGGGCCTCCAATTTAAAACTCATAGCAATTTGACACCTCTAATATATAGAACTCAACTTTTGCACTTTTTATAATTTAGTCCTTTTGACTAAATTGAGTGCTCAAACGTCAAAATTTTTGAACGAAATTTTTACGAAATATTTCTGTAAAATTGTAGACCATAAAAATATAATAAAAATAGAATTTTACTCGTCGAATTTGTGGTCTCGAAACTCTTGTTCCGACTAGACCCAAATTTGGGCTGTTACATAACCTTTATGTTGAGAACTGTACCCAAGAAAAGTAGAAGGCTGAGAGCGATAATCAAGCTTATGTTGAACAAACGGTCGTAAGCAGGGAAAGCAACAGCATCCAAACACTCGAAGATGATCATACTCTAGTGGGTGACCATACAAACGTTGATACGGAGATTGATCACCTAAGACAGATGTGGGAAGTCGATTAATGATATGCACAGCACTACGAAAAGCATAACCCCAATAGTTCATCGGAACATGAGCCTGAGCTAACAGAGTAAGGCCAGTTTCCACAATGTGACGATGTTTACGTTCAGCAACCCCATTTTGTTCCGATGTATAAGGGCACGATAACCGGTGAATAATACCATGACTAGCTAAAACAGAGGCAAACGTCCGAAACTCACCACCCCAATCGCTCTGAAATTTCTTAATACACTTCCCAAATTGAGTCTGAACCATCTGTCTAAACTGTATAAAACAATCAAGAGCCTGTGATTTACGTTTAATCAAATAAATCCATGTGAAATGACTACACATATCAATGAAAGAGATATAGTAAAGATTTCCATCAGAAGAAACAGAAGCTGGTCCCCAGAGATCAGAAACAACAAGCTCAAACAACTCATCATACTTAGTGAGTGATTGTGAAAACAGTAGTTTATGCGATTTCCCTTGCTGACACGCTACACACACTTCATCAGAACAATTTTTATTTAACGAAATGTGACATTGACTAAGAACATTTTGCACTACAGTAGAAGAAGGATAACCTAGTCTCCTATGCCATAATGTAAACACATTATTATTCAAACTAGTGTCTCGAATGGAGGCATTATGTACCACTGGAAATTCATCTGGCAAATTGGTCAAAAAATAGTAAAGTCCATCACGAACTCGGCCCCGCATCAATATTTCCTGCGTCTGGATATCCTTAACCACATAATACAAAGGGTGAAATTCGAAAAATACTTTGTTATCAGCAGAAAATTTAGACACAGAAAGCAAGTTCTTGAGGATGCTAGGAACACACAAGACATTTGATAAGTGTAAAACTTTCTTTTCTGTAGCAAGCATCGAATTCCCAATAGAAGCAATTTTAGTAGCAGCACCATTACCCATTCGAAGTGAAGAGATACCTGTATACGGGTTGGAGGAATTGAGAGCAGAAGTATTCTGACACACATGATGAGTAGCACCCGAGTCTGGGCACCCGGTCGCATTTCCTACACCAGCGGATCATAAGAACTTGTATGGTTGAAATTCGAATCATAAGCTGTGGCATCAGAATAATCAGAGGCACGTAAATCGGACACATGAAGGCACCCAACAAATTGAGGCGAGTCGTATGGGAAGAATCAACAGGAAAACACGAGCTCGATTTTATGCATACGGTCGAAAGCGAGTCACCAAACATCCCGGACGGTTGAGCGAGAGTACGATGCGCATTAGGCGTAGAATAGTTTTGTTCAATGAGGGTCGAGGTTGAACCGGACCATAAGGAACGATTTATTTTCAAAAACATGCGGTCCATGAAGGTTAGAACCATGCGCCCAACTTGCCCATGAAATTGAGCATTAATATGCGCAAGAGAGGGCCCACCAGTTTGGCCATGAAATGAATTGGAGTAGGGAGGCTGAAGATCTTCACGCCTTGCGTCACCCCTTGCGTTACTATATGGCCCACCATAGGGAGGCTTAAGATCTTCACGCCTTGCGTCACCCCTTGCGTCACCATATAGCCCACCATAGTCATGAATAGCGTGTGGACTATGTGTAAAACCACGTGAATGTGGTCTAGCACCAAACGGTGCATGTGAAGGAATAGGGGGCCCACATGGAGTCATATTATCCATCCCTGGCCAAAATTCGTGGGAACCAAACCCTTCTCTTGTATTTTGACCATTCGTTCCCCAATTTTGACCGTTCCAGTGGCCATCGTGAAACTGTCCTCTTCCAGAACTCACATCATCACCACGCCAAGTGTGTGGATCAGCAGGAGAGAAATCATCCCGACGGTAACGGTAGAAACACAGTTGTACGAAGTGGCCATAACGACTGCAGATCTGGCACTGGACACGAGGACGAAACCTGCGACCCCGACCACGAACAAAAGAGCGATTGCCACGACCACCAGGAGCATCTGCCGTGTCAGGTGATGGACGCTCGACCATGTTCGCCGCAAGAAGAACGTCGTGAACAGCACGAGCTTAACGCTGTTCAAACTCGAGCAAAGCATCCACCACACGCTCAAGAGGCAAGGGAATTGGAGATAGGGAAACCGACGAGACTATGGCGTCAAAGTCAGGAGGAAGGCTCGCCAGGAGAATATCGGTCCGGTCATCATCTGAAACAGAGTTTCACGATGCCTCCAAGAGAGCACATAAACCCTGCATCTTAGCAACAAGATCGAAATGGAGATTACCTTTCCAAAGCGAGTGGAGTTCAAAGCGTAACTGTGATTTTGGCACAGTATCGGCGGCGAATAGCTCCGTGGTCGTTGTCCAAACATCCGCCGCCAATCTCAACATGATTGAAGGTGGAAGGCGTGAGGTACTAATGGTAGATTGCAACCACGAGGTAAGCAAACTGCTTTCTTGATTGAAAGCTATAATCTTTGGATTGATTAGTCGAGAGCCATCAGTTGTGTGAACATATTTGGCAGGAGCCGTCACCGATCCATCAAGAAAACCTTCCAAACCATAACCGGTGAGAATCAGACGAACCTACTTTTGCCATTGAAGAAACGTGCTGCCGTCCAATTTGACGATCTCATGGCGAGGGAACGAGCTTACTAATCGATCACCTGAAAAAGAGGAATCAGATGAATCAACAAGAGCGGGATCAGCGAGCGGAGTAGGATCAACGGTATCGTTGACATGACGTGCACACGGGACTAGTCATAGAAGCGGTCGATACCATGCTAGAAGAGAGAATCGGTGAAGGAGAAACAAGCTATTCTATATTTCTTGAATTTAGAATGAATATTATTAACAACTGAATCCATCCTTAAACATGCCTTGATACAAAGACTATATAGAAAACATGCCTAACAACAATTTGTTAGGCGATAATGAATGCTAACAGAATATTAACACATGTGACTTATACTATAACACAAAGAAGTGGAACAAACAAAGAAGAAACTTTTGCATGTTATATGGGCACACAAGAAGAGATCACTGAGTAAAAAGACACATCAACCAACTATAACAATTGTTAAGTCTCATATATGCAGTCATCCAATGATATAATATTATTAACTACTGTAGTTAAAGAAAACACATAGTCGATCCTCTTTGCCATCATAGCTGGGAAAATGACTTTGTGGATGAGTGGATTTATAAAGACTGGCTTATCATTTTATATATACTTGTTGGTTGGTATGGTAACCAAGCTTCTGCTTCATGAACTTAAGTCGGATTTCTCTTTATCTTTTTTTTATTTTGAAGGGGAAAAAAAAGACACATCAACCAACTATAACAATTGTTAAGTCTCATATAGTCCATTCAGGGTCATCCAATGATATAATATTATTAACTCAAGCTAGTTAAAGAAAACACATAGTCGATCCTCTTTGCCATCACCTTGGGAAAATGACTTTGTGGATGAGTGGATTTATAAAGGCTGGCTTATCATTTTATATATACTTGTTGGTTGGTATGGTAACCAAGCTTCTGCTTCATGAACTTAAGTCGGATTTCTCTTTATCTTTTTTTATTTTGAAGGGGAAAAAAAATCCTAAATATTGCAGAACCAGCTTGAAGGGAAGTGAACGCAAAAACTAAAAATGATGATGGTCCAGTCAGGGTTTGCTCGCTGAGCCATGTTGGATCGGAGTGGATCGAGCTTGTTATCCTTCCACTGTCAAGAGAGAGGTCTTCGCTGCTCTGTGAAACCAGCCTCACGCTGTACCCTCCACTCTAAGAACCACGAGACTCGAGTTTACACTAAAGCCCCTTGGCTCAACTCTCAACTTGGAACGGGCAAGCAAGAATTAAACCACCCGAGATCCGACTCAGCAAAGCCAATCCCACGTTCCATCACCTTAAAGCCCCCACTCAGGTTACAAGCTCACGTTACCAAGCTCGGCAACTAGCAAAGATAGTAGAGGCTATATATACAATTAGTCCGTTTTGATTTTGCCCGATGTGGTATACTCTTTTCTTTCGAGGATGCTTTTAGTTGTTAAGGTGATGAGTTTGGGACAATCAGTCATTAATTCATTGAGGTATCCATTTATCTTAATATTTTCCCATCCAATTCAAAACTTAATATTAACCTCTTTTTATTTTATTACTATAATTTTATATCTCATCACCCAAATAAATTAAAGTAACATATCATATCGAACATTTCATCCCGTAATGTTACATTCTCATAATCTCATTGCATAATTTTAGATTCTTTGAACCAAACACTATTGGTATATCACGTTGCCAAAATCAACTTAATCTTCTTAATATAAACATTTATTTGTTTTCGATGAACCACAACTTCAATTTCGAAAGTCACGTTTTTATTAAAAAACTTCAGGTCCCTTTTAATTTTAATATTGGTAAATTGGTCCCTCTCAAAAAAATTAGAGCAATTTAATTCCGATCGACTTCGAAAATGAGCAAATAAAGACAATTAATAAAAAACATCAATATTTTCATCAATTATACATATTTTTAATGGTATAATAACAAATTTAGATTTTAGAGTTTACATTATATCAATTTGGTCTTGATTTAATAAATTTAGCGTAATATTTACACATTTTGTCAACATTTACATAGAATATATCAACATTGAATGTCAAATTTGTTATTGTACCAATTAAAATTATGTACAATTAACAAAAAAAATAACATTATGATTTATGTACCAAAATTTACATATAAGAATTACAAAAGTTGACGCAAACACCAGAGAAGCCTAAAATGAACTTAAAAATGAAAATTATAGAGAAATGGGCAAATTGTTAGAATACATTTGAAACCTTTACCTGTTTGTATATGAGGAATGACAAAAGAAGCAAATCACAAAGGTATATATGGCACAACATGCATGCAACCAGCTCCATTCATGACTTGATAATACAGACTCAGGTGGCTTGCAACCTAAGTAACTTAGAGAATGACCGGCTAACACGATGGTGGATAATGGGGTGGTGGAGAAACAGACGACGGATAATTGGGTGGTGGGGGAACAGATGGCGGATAATCTTGAACTACATAGCCAGGTGCATAAGGCTGTTGGTACGGTGGTGGATATCCATCCATAGGAGGATTTCGATGATAATCGGTCCGCAACATAAACTGAACCGGAGGTATTGTCATCGGTCTGGGACCGAACATGCGGTCTCTTTTGTCCATTTCAACTTTATGTTGTGTCTGCATTCGCAGAAAAAACATTTAAAAGTTATTATAAGTAAAGATAATTAAATATTTTCAATTAAATTACGATGTATTATAAAGTCAATAATTTAATTTTTTTTACATTTAATTTTAAAATAATTAGAAAAACAACAATAACATTAGAAATATTAACTTTTTGAAAGTCACGTGAAAAATTAAATTAAACAATTTAACCCCTAAAAAAGTTGGATTTTGTGGGGTTTTTTTTCACATTACTTTGAAACACAATAAGTTGCCTCAAACATAACCATAATTTTTTATTGTTGTAATTATAAATTTAGTCTTCAATGTTTACATTATTTTTAATTTAACCCTTATGTTTTTAGTTAAATTTGGCCATCGACTTCCTAAAAGAGACAATTTTTGCCATCAATCTTATAAAAAGAGTCTAATTTTATCATCAATCTTTTAAAAGAGTTGAATTATTTTTAACAAAAATATGGACTAAAACATTAAAAGTTAAACATGACATTTAGCATGGCAATCCACATGTATTTCATACTAATTTTTTATTTTTATGAATTTTTATATATTTTTATTTTTATTTTAGTTTATTTTAATATTTTTATAATGTCTAAATTATTTGTTGGTGTGGTTTGTAAGACAAATAGTGTCATATTAATATAAAGCACACGTGGACAACCATGCGAGTTACCATACCAACATTGTTTTAATCAATAGTTCCATTAAAAAAGCAATTCGACTCTTTTTAAAAGGTCAATAATAAATTTAAAAAGAAAATAAAATCAAATTAATAAAATATATAAATATTAAAAACTAAATTTATTACGCAATTCCTATTTGCATGTATTACAATTTAGAAGCACTTAGTACCTGCATGCATGGACAGACCCTGCAAAAGGCAAAAAAAAAAAAAAAAACTTTCAGTATACCATTTTAAAGCAAAATTAGCTGAAAAAACAGGTATTGTTTATGGGCGAAGTCAAAATTTTCATATTGAGATGTTAAGATAAAATAAATAAATAAATTATAAATTTTTAATGTCAAAATAAATTGCTTCCTTTTTTATTTTGGTAAGTGTAAAAACAATAAAAATAAAAATAAAATAAATAGGAGGACAAGGAACAGGGCCCCAATTTTTTATTAAGTCCCTCAATTTTTTCTGAATTTTTTTATTAAACCCCATTGTTTTTGAAAAATCTTACTAAACCCTCAAAAGTTAAAAATTTTAATTAAACTCTTAAAAATCTTTAATTAAACCCTCTCAAAACTTAACGCCGAGATCCACTATTGATAAAGGAAGGAAATCCTTACGAGCAATAAGCTATATCGGCCAAACAGTTGAGTATATGCGCGGCTTCTCGAATCTCATCGTTTCCAATAATCATTGCAACAAAAGAAAATATGCAGGCAACTTCTTGTAGGCATAACATGAAAGCCTGTATGCATATATCAAGCAACAATATGTTAAATTCAATGGTAAAAGAAAAATACTGCAGATCATATATTTAGAGATACGTAGAGTGGTCCGACCGAATATTCGCTTGAAAAAGATAGTTTAGACCAAAATATAGACTCGAAAAATAAACTTTAACAAAAAAAAGTAAGGCCCGTTTTTTAAACTAGTTGGACCTCAAGTAAACATTTTTGGCCCAGGTCTAGCCTAAATTTGTAAAAAAAAAAAAAATTACTGGTGTTTTTTCATTGTTTTGTTATTATTTTGTTATTATTTTGTTGTTATTATTTGAATAGTATATAACTCTTATTTTATTATTTTAGAGGTATTTGCTTGCTAAGTTGCATTTATTTTAGTATTATTTAAGTTTTTTTTCATTTATTGAGAAATATTTATTTTAATGTTTTTAGATGCATTATATCTTTTAAATTTATTTTTATATAAAAATAATATATTTTTTTTAATATGTGTGAGTCAAGTCATGCTCGAATTTTAGTATTTTTATTCGGACCGAGCTTGGAAAAATTTTATACCCATTTTTCAGGCCAAGTCCGAGCCTAAAAATGAGCTTAAATTTTTTACTTGACCCAACACGACCCATGAACAACTCTAATAGAAAGAGAGAGAATATTACAATGATGCAATTGTCACACTTTGTTGTTTGAATATTTAATTCGTCTTGTAATAGAAATCGTGTAGATGCCACTGAGTTTCCAAAGCAACAAAATACCTGGTAATGCAACAACAACAACAAAAAGAAACCATGATAATGTAATGGAAGAATGTATGGGCAAATAGTTTGTACTTGATACATGGACACCCATGTGTGTGAAAAATATAGGATTGTATTATAAAATCAATTTAGTCCCTATACTATTAAAAAGAATCAAATAATTTTAAATTTGTGATTCAATTACAAACAAAAATCTTATTTACAAAATCATAAAACTTTAAAAATATTAATTAAACATTAAACAATAAATATTTAACTCTATTCCAATTTAACCTTATTTGATTCTTTTTAATAGTTAGGGACTATATTAATCTATTTAATAGCGAGAGATTAATTTGATTAAGTCCCTATATTAGAGGGACCTCTCAAGGTACATTCAAAAAATATATATTAAAAAAGGTTATATATTGTTAATTACCTTAAGTGGAATGTTAAAAGTGGATTTGATTGTAAGGCTTAATATATTAAATGTGTAGCTTATAATTTATTGTTTTTGTTGTTTTTTTTTTTATTTAGGTGTGTTTGATAAATTATTGTAAATTTTATTTTTATTTTTATTTTTATTTTTTAAAATTTTAAATGTGTTTTATTTTTATTTAATATAAAATTTTTAACAAAAAGTGTTGAATAAGATAAGTAGGTAGATAGCTACTCATGATTTTATTTTATTAAAAATTAAAATAAAAATATTAAGTTTATAATATGTATCTTTTATCCAAAACTATCCAAAATAATATAAAGTATTATATTAATAAGATTAAAACTAAATAAATAAACAATCTTTTAAAATCAATATTTACATTTATCAAACCATATAATTATATTCAGTATTTATATTTACTAATTTATCAAACAATTTTTAATATAAATTCAGCACTTATAAAATTTAGCAATAAAAATTCAGTAATTAAATTTTCAACTTATCAAACACACCCTTAAATGTGACTTAACTCGTAGCATCAAACTCGCAAATTTTATTATTAGTATGAATGTATAGCTAAATTTAGGCAATTTTACTCTGATCATTCCAAAACATAACTCTCTTACAAAGATCCTCCAGGCATATGCACATAATGAGAGGGAGATTTCACACATCACAACTGCAAATGGTGAGACTCAGACTCAAGCCTTCAAATTTAAGGCTAGGAAGACTCAACCTTAACCAACAATGTCAAAACCTCGTGGACTTAATATTTAAGTGTTAAATCGATAAAATTAATGCATAAATTCAAATTAATTGTAAAATAAAATTTTAAATCAATATCTATCATACCAAAAGTGCCAACAAATTTATAAATTAAGGTAGGAGATGAAGTTAAGAGCATAGAGACGAAGTTCCTACCTCAGTACAAAGGCAAAACTCGGGACATTTATTTTCTTTACACTTACCACTACATGGCATATAACCAGCACAACATTTATACCTACAAAGATAGAACATATAGAACCATGTTTGAACCAAGACAGACATCATTAATTTGTGGTGAAAGAGGAAACAAATGCATGAATGTTTACCTTTTCATGTCATTGTAAAGTGCTCGTCTTCGAAGCAAGTACGACGCACATGGGCCACTATACCAAACCTTGAACCATCAATAATAAGAACACTAGCTAACTGAAGCAATTAAACAAACAAGTAGAAAACAGTACTTACCACCAACAAGCAAAGCACCAATCTGGGAAAATAAAAACACAAAGAATGACCATAAATCAACAATAAAAGTTTAAAATATATAGCAAATAGCAAAATTAGCTCTCTCTTTTTTTGTTAAATTTTAGTATTAACCTTTTTTAAAATAGGTATGTTCGAATTTTTCTTTTTAAATTTCAAAGTCAAGTTTAGCTCAAAAAAATTTTTAAAAAAATTATAAATGTTAACTATTAAATTTATCATTATGCCGAAAGAAAATTATAAGAGTAGATAGAAGGTAAGAGGAAAATACAAAGAGGGTCGAGTTCCATGGTGTTCATGAGATCGGTTTGCCAAAAATTTTGATAGTTCTGGCGAAGTTGTATGTTCTTCATTTGTATTTCCGACGCCATGGCTCAAAAGAAAAATTCTTCAAAAATTCTTCAAAAGAAAAAGGGTTGAAGGAATTGGAAAGTTGAATGGGCTAATGGGGTGGCTCTGCTTTTACGCATTTGAAAAGAATCGAAAAATCTATAAAAACCGAATGAGAAAAATGACAGAATTCCCAATGTAGAAGGGAGAAAAGAGAAGAAGACGGAGACAGTTAAGCAAATTCGGAAAGAGAGCGCTATTTGCGTTCTGAGTAAATAAGTTTGGTACAAATTTAGAAATAATAATAATAAATATTCTCGATTAAGTTTTAATTTAATTAATATGAGTTGTTATCAATGCGAGAGGATGTAGTTATCTTCCTATTTATGAGGTGAGAGGGGTTATGAGTAGAGGTGTTCATGGGTCGAGTCGGGTCTAAGCATAATATTAATGTACTTTAGGTTTGTCTAAACCCAGTCTGACTCGAAATCTAGGCCTGAAATTTTGCTCAAACCTACTCATATTTGTAAAAAACTAACTCAAGCTCATTTTAGACCCGACCATATTATTTTTTAATTTTTTTAATATTTATATAGTCATCTTAACATTATTTTAATATTTACATTAGAGTAGTATTATATATTTAGTATAGGTTTATTTTTTAAATGTGTTCTAAATTACAAAATATATAAAAATAACATATTATAAAGTATTATAAACTTAAAACGGGCCAAGTCAAGCTCAGGCCTTGAATGTTCAAGATCAAGCTTGATCCATATTTTAAACGGACCTAATTTTTTTATCCATGCCCATTTTTCGAGCCTAATATTTTTGCCCAAACCCTCCCAAAATCCAAGCGGGCCTTCAGGCTTGGGCAGATAACCCGACCCATGAACAGGTCTAACTATGAATAGTTCTATACATTATGTCAAAAAATTAATAAATATTGAGTGCAATAATAAGATATATTATATCTGAAAAAAATCATGAGTTCTAAACATAAAACTTAAAATGAAAATAGAACGATATAAAAAATTTGGATTGAAAAAAATCGATAAATCAAATGTAACAGCCCGATTTTGACCCTAATCGGAACGGTGATTTCGGGACCACGAATCCGAGTTGAAAAATATTTTAATATTATTTTCTATGTTCATTATGTGTGAATTGGTGTGTGTGAAATTTTCGTATTAAAATTTAATCGTTTTGGTGCTTAATTGTGAAAAAGGGCTTAATCGCGTAAAATAAAAATTTGAGGGTTAAATGAGTTAGTGCCGAATTGACGATGTCTTTATAAATTGGAGGTTTAAAGTAGCAATTTGACCATAAAATGGACATAGTGGCCGGTTGGTATGCATGTAATAGTAGTTTGAATTGTTTATTATATTTTATATTATTATATTATAATTTAATATGATAAAAATAATATATTTGATAAAAGATGAAAGTGCTCATCTTTTTTTCATGATTCTTGGCCGAAACTAAGAGAAAAGAATAGAGAGAAGAAGCTTTGTAATATTCGGCCCCTACAAGCTCAAATAGGTAAGTGATTTGAGTTCGGTTTTTGATAATTTTTACATTTTTGAGATCGTTGTTTTGAATACTAGCTAGCCCAAGTTGGAATTTTCAAATTTGATGATGTATTCATGAATTACCATTGTTGATTGCTTGATGAAAGTGGTGTTTAGTGATAGAAAATAAATATAGGTTGTTAGATTGTTAAGTTTAATTAAGGCATTTTTATAGAAATGTCTAAATAGGATTAAATTGTGAAATTTATAAATTGAGGGGTCAAAATGTGAAATAAATGAAATATATGGGTTTATATGAACACTATGGAAATTCGGCCAAACATGGGTACCTTGAAATTTTGAGTATTTTGTGTTTTGTGCAATAGGGACTAAATTGTAAAAATTGAAAATGTCAGGGGTAAAATAGTAATTTACCCATTTATGTGTTTTTGGATTAAATTGAATGAAAATATGTTTGAATGAGCTAAATTTGAAATTGATTTAGATCAAGAACAAAAAGGATCGGGATTGGATCGGGGAAAGGCGAAGTTAGTCGAATAGTCGAAAAATATAGTCCGTCGATACTCGAGGTAAGTTTTAAGCAATTGAGTTGAATTGAATTTATTTATAATGATGTAAATAATTTAAATGGAAGTATATATATATATATAATGAGTATTGTCGAATGTGATAAGGAATGGTGAGATGAATGAGTTGATCGAAATTTATATATTTGGTTGATTCTAAGTTTATGTGTATATGTATGAATGAAGAACAAGTTTGAGAAATGATCTAATGAGAAATTTTAATACCGAGCACTAAATGTGTGAAATCGGTTATTTGGCACTAAGTGTGCGAATTTTAAAATACCGAGCACTAAGTGTGCGAAATCGGTTATTATGCACTAAGTGTGCGAATCGAAATTCGAGCACTAAGTGTGCGAAATCGGATAAAGAGCACTAAGTGTGCAAATCGGATAAAGAGCACTAAGTGTGCGATTAATTTTTATAATTTGAATTGAACTTGGTAAGTTGGTATTATAAGATGTTATTATTTGAAATCCAGTATGTGTGACAATTTGGTTTGGATGGTATGTATTTATTAAATGTATAGTTCGATTGATATAGGTCGATATGGGGAAATACTTACAAAATCTCATAGATTGCTATATGAATTATAAACTGTAATTTGGCCATGTGGAATTCTGTATAAGGAGTTTATTTGATTAGTTTTGATCCTGAATATGTGATCTATATGAGTTTTGAAATGCTAGTATAAATTCGTTGATGTGTAAGTAATATAGATATGTGAAATCTTTTATCGAAGGTGTGGAGGTTCTTTTTTCAAACGCCGCTAAAGGCATGACTTTTAGCAACGCTTTTTTACAAACGCCGCTAATTTTGTCATGAAAAATAAAAAAATATTTTTCTTCATATTAACAAATTAAAAAATAAAAATTTTGCATTACTATTGCCTATGGGCTATGAAATGAAACCTAGAAGTTCTACCACAAAGGTGTATAAATTATAATTATGGTTATAAACCTTGGTTGTGATTATATTAATTTGACTTTTCTAGTATAATGATATAATGCATCGTTGATGTGAAATTGCCTATAACTTACTAAGCTATGATAGCTTCAAGAGATATAGGTCACTCTCTAAACAAGTCCTAAAGGTTTCAGTTTCCCTTCAACAAGCTGATTTTTAGTCACCATAGGTCGTTCTAGGAATAGTGATAAAAGAAAGGCAATCGCTCCCAACGTATCACCCAGTGACTTGATCTTATTCCCGTGTTCTGTGTAAACCAAATCTGGCTGAAAACCACCGCCAAAACCGATTTTATTTGTATTGTTTTATAAATTTTGAAGTCTCGAGGAATTTTCTGATCTATTGTTCCCCAAGATCCATCACTCGCTTCCCTTATGGACTGCCTCGTCGAAACCCTACGCGCCGTTGTCCAATCCCGTCCGACGGTGTTTTTGTGACATTTTTATAAAAACGTTATTATTATATAATTTTAATTTTTCATTTTTAACTTATATTTTATATTTTTTCTTTTAAAATTTTTGTGGTAAGATTATTATTTTTAAAATTTTTATTTTATTATATTTTGAGTATTAAATTTTTTACATAAAATATTAAATATGAAATTATAAGGTTTTAATTTTAAATTTTTATTATTAAATTTTAAAAATTTTATTACTATTATAAACTCTTTTAGGAATTTTTTTCTTTCTTTTTACATCAACATTATTCTTTTAAGTATATACGTATTTGTTGTTTAGATTTTTATATAAATGGCATTTAATTATATGTACACACCTAAATTTTGATATAGATATATGCATCTCGAATTATATATGAATTTTAATTTAATGTGTAATTCTAATTGTAATTTAAATGTATAGTTGAAACTTTAATTTTGATTTAATCATACACATTATTTTAAAATATAAACATGTCAATTTATTTTTATATTAAATAAATATAAATTTTATGTATGCAATATATAAATAAAAATGATGTTAATTATATCAATAGTTGTGTTAATATTTTATCCGGATCAAATTAAAGTTCATGTATACAATTGCACACTAAACTATTGTTATGTATGCTTTTGGATTTAACCCATTTTGATATATATTTTTTAAAATAATAATTTACATTTATCTTATTTTGATTTATATTCTAAACAATCCAAGATTAATCCCTGAATCATAAACCTTAGACCCTAAACCTTAAACACTAACCCACAAACAACAAGCCTTAAACCCCAAACTCAAAATCCCAAACCTTAAATACTAGACCATAAAACTCGAAAAAATCCTAAAGTTATAGCTAACACCCTAAACCCAAAACCCTAACCCATTAACCATTTCCCCTTAAACTCCTAACCCTAAACCTTAACCCCTAACCACTAACACTTAAACTTTAATACCGATAAACACTAAGATATTGAACACTATACAATAAACCCAAACAACAAACTTTAAAACACTAAACCCATACACCAAAATAACAAAACCTAAACCATAAAATTAACATACTAAACATTAAACCACGAATCAATTTTAATAACTTAATTTATAACTTAAATGATTGTTTCAAAGTCTATCATTAACTAAAATGAAACTTTCTCATTGCTTATAAGTGAATGTATCAAAATAAAATATAATTCAAAGCAAGAATATGAAAAACTTTTAGCGGCTTGTGAAAAGCGCCGCTAATGCTCAGTCTTTAGCGGCGTTTTTCCAAAAGCGCCGCTAATGCTCGAACCTTTTAGCGGCGTTTTGGAAAAACGCAGCATTGTATCTTTTAGCGGCGTTTGTAAGCATTATTGCTCAACTTTTGCGTTTTCTTTCAAGCGCCGCTAATGTCTAATACTATCAACTAACTTGGGTACTTTATAATTTAAATTTAAATTTTTGGAACTATGGCATGTATAGGTGGGATATATTTTGAAAGGATTGTTTTGGGTTATGTATATATATTATGTCATGCGAAAATGGCTAAATCTTGATACTTAGAACTTATGTGAATTCGGTTATAGTATTAACTTATTATGGGAGTATATTTTATGATGTATATATGCTTGTATTTGGTTATATGTTTTGATTAGTTATGACATGAGCGACTTATAAATTAGTGGCAAAGAATAATGGTAAGTATGGTGCATTATTCAACTTAAGCAATGAAGTAAATGATGGATGCATGTTTAAGTTGTAGTATGTAATATATTAGTTAAGTAATGTATATGCCATGCATGTGTGCATTTTATTTGATCACTTGCGAGATAAGGATTAAGTTATATAAAGCATGATAATATTCGGCTAAAGTATTAGACTTTCACAAATGGGTATGTGATATGATTAAGGCTATGTTTTTAAACCATCATATATGACCGAATACATAGTTAGTAATTGGTTATGTATGTGGAATTAAAGAATGTGAATTGGTTGTTCTTTTAGTGTAATTTGAAATAATGGTTCAAACCAATATGCCGAGTGTTTCTTAATAGAATAAGTGAATATTGTTTTGGCAATTATGCGTAGATGTAGTTTAGACATTAGAAAACAGGTACATGACATTATAGTAAACATAACATGATGGGTTATGCTTTATATTACCAATGCCGTATAGACTACTAAATGAAAATTTTAATAGTAAAGTTTGGGTTGTTTGAGGTTCATATTTGTAAATGAGCAAGAAGCGGTAAGCAGAAAAATTTTAGGGGAGTTGGATGAAATTTTAATTTTTATAGTTTATATATTTATAATTTGTAAAGGATTAAATCGAATTTTTATAATTTTAGGGAGGGCCAAATGTAATATTATCTTTACTAATTTAAAATTTTCAAAAAATTTGAAGGGCTTAAATAGTAATTTTACATTTTAGGGGGCCGGGGCCTATGCTAGCCCTTTGCTTCTCCCCTGAGCAAGAGTCATATTTATTTTTATGGATATTTGATTTAGCTTTGTGCTTTGATGTGATTGAAATTTAAGTTATGTTATGTAATGAATATCTGAATGAACTGTGAGATAATCAATAATGTCTCGTAACCCTAATCCGGCGACGAACTCGGGTTAGGGGTGTTATATCAAAAATATGTTCTAATCACAGTGTTTCTACAATTTATATAATACAAATTAGAAAATTATATTCATTTAAATCAAATTGAATTTCATTTTTTAATTTTAATTTTTATGATGTAAATGTAAATATTTTATATTTAAAATAATGAAAATAATTTAAAATTTTTATATAAAATTTATTATTTTAAAATATATTATATAAGAGTTATTAAATTTTTATTTACTTGAAATTTTAATTTTCTGAAAATATTTATGAAAATGATTTTGAAACTTCATTGAACAATGTTTAACTCTCGTAAAAACAAAGTTTATTTTATCAAAATAAATTTAAAACTCAAAACCAAACTTAATATGGAAAAATAAAATAAAACCGAAAACAATTCGAAAGATTCAAGAAACCCAGCCAAATCGAATTCACCTAGTACTAAACAAGACAAAATTGATAATTATAATCTTATGTAATTTATTTTATTTTCACCAAAAAATATAAACTTAGTTATAATTTTGTGTACTTTTTTTAAAAATTAAAGTTTAAACTTTAATTTTGATCCTTTTACTTTATTAAAATTTTGATTTCATTTGTTGTTCTTTAATTTAACATAAATTTTAATAATTTTATTAACACCTAAACTACTTTTGTAGAAGTGTTGAGATGAAATTTTGCTAAAAGGGCAATTTAAATAACAAATCAGTCAAACAATTTAATCCAATAAAAAGTTCATATGTCAACTAAATGTTTAATAATACTTTTAAGAATAAAAATATATATTAATACTTTAAAGAAGAATAATTAATGTAGAAATTCTTTAAAATTAAAAGAATCAAATCATCTCAAATTAAAATATAAAATTAAATTTCAAATTTTATGATAATAAAAACATCAAAACTATAATTTAACAAAAGTTATATATATAATTATATATATTATTGACAAAAATGAAAGTGAGTAATTTGTGAGTTAAGTTAACTAATAGAAAATCTCATCATAAGTTCTGATCATATTTAATTTTTTTGAGACAATGCTTAAAACTCATAGCCCATCATATCTGATCTTTTTGAGACAATGCACTTCAATACACTCGAACCCATGTTTTCCTACATTGACACAAATACACATGCCAATGGAGCAAAAACTCAATCGACAATTGTTGTTTTACTATTGAAGCCACATTCATCATTTGTTCTTATTTATATATAATGTGGCACCATGATCATTGATTATGACAAAGAATGAAAATCAGATATAAGGTTAGGTTAGCCATACGTAAAAAGATAATTTTAATGTTAAAAGTAACAAATTTAGTTATTGTTAAAAACTCTGCTTCAAGTTATGCACCATATTGCCAAAATATATCTGTTAAAAGCAATATTTTCTAATTTTAACCCATCACTTTTGTTCAGTCTTGGACTTCTTTGTTCGATGTTTTCATTTCAAACAGTACAATCCTCGCTTCAAGATACTATATTCCCAAAGTGCAAAAACATACAAAAATGTAGAAATTTTAGGAAATAACATGCTCATATGCCATTGCCAGCCATGTTCATACAGAGAGGTTACCTCAAGACATAAACAGATACCTTACAGAGTACAAATTCAATAAGCAATTTGTTTATTTGGCATTAAAGTAATTCAAGTTCTGAAGAAATAAAACTCTTCTTCTTCGTCTTGGAACCTCTTAGATGATATATATAAACCAAACGTAATTCGGGTTTATGCTTTTCATCTCAACATAGCATCTCTTAAACAAAACAATGCGAGAAGTAACCTCGTAGATTGTCATAAAACAACCATCATTCTGCATGGTTTGGCTTTCGTCTCAACCAAAGCGTTTCTTAAACAAATGATGCCGCTTGGATGGATCCTTAGGTTTACTCTTATTCTGGCCATGCCCCATAAGTTTATGCTTTCCAGTGCTGCAAACGGAAAAGATTCATATATGCGGATTAATACGTAAATAAATCAACTTCAATTGGTAGAAGGTTTATGATAGACTAACAGAAATAGGGCTTGCTCTTGTCCTCTTAAAGGTCAGCTAGATAGAGAAAGAAAACATGAGAAGGAAATGGAGACATTTTTTATACCTGTATTCCATGTAAACCATTCCATTTGCACCCGACATTGCACTCATGGATCCCATAGAGCGACGAGCTTTGTGAAGGGCTATATCATCTGCATCTTCTTCTAACTGCTCCAAACCAACCGCATCGTCCCCAGCAGTCAAGACCTGATTTGTAGAACTTGTCAGTGACTATTTAGTTCAACAATCTCTTAAACTTTTAAAAGTTATAAAAGGATAAATAAGCACCTTTCCTAAAAGAGCCAACTGCTCATCGAGATGGTAGTAACTCAAGTCGGCACCAGCATCAGGAGGAGGCAAGCTTGTTATCACCTGTCAGAAGTATTTGCTTTCAAAATTTTGCCAAATCACACACACTTCTATTTTCACGAGTACCATATGCACGGTTTTTGTAGTGCAATAGAATATACAAAGTATTAACCACATACAGGTTACATAGTAAATGAGGTACCTTAAAGCTATAACCTTGATCAATTAGAAACTGCTGCCTTTTAGTTGAGTAGTACATTTCCTGCAAAGGGTAACAGGTTATACATTATTTTCGTAAAAAAACCATCTTTTAACATAACAAATACTTAACAATAGCAATGGCATTGAAAGATGATAGATATCTACCTGTGTATCTGTTGAAACAAGGGAATAGAAAAATGCATTGTACTCTTCTTTACCACCTGCCATCCTATCTTCAAGTTTACCCTATTGCAGCCGTATAAGAATTTCAATTTTTATGTTTGTTGCATTTATCAACGGATTCGTTCACCAACATATGCAGCCGATTAGTAAAGCAATGATGAAAATTGTCAGATGCAAAATAAAACTGTAACACAAACCTTTGCCCTAAGAATACGTCCCAAACGCTGGGCTTCTTGACGTCTTGAACCAGCATGTGATGAAATCTGAATGATCACATTTGCCTCAGGAATATCTATTGAGTTATCACCAACCTGTAGAGAGAAACAGAAACACCAAACCATTTTCATGAAAAGAATCCACTTGGGAACAAAACTAGCAGTCTCATCATCTTAAAACAGATTAGATGATGTTAACTATAATAGATAATTATGGCCAAATGCATTTAAGACTATATTGCAGTTAATTTGAATCATTTCTACATGCCACCGCCACCCTCTCCTCCCAAAACCCAACACATTATAGGGACCAAAAGAGGGGAGTATAAAAGTAAAACTTGGCTCTTTGATGGGGGTGCGATAGTAGCTCATAATCAAAATTGTGCAGCATTTCTCTACATTCACTGACAATACTGAGTAAAACATAATCTGCTGATGAATACCTTTGAGAGGAAAATAGTGTTCACATCACGACTAGTCTTGAATGCCTGGAGAATTTTTGTCCTCTCAAGATGGCTGCACATTACAAGGGAAGATTGACACAACAATATAAAAACAATACAAAAAGGACAGAGCAATTGATGTTCACAAATAACCTGGTAGCACCATAGATCATAGGCTTGCGTAGCTTCATTGCATACTCAACCAGTGCAAACAGATTGTCAGCAAAGACAATTATCTTATCACCACGCTCTCGTTCATGGAACCGTATGAGAAACTCACATGCCCTGAACTTATTAGGATTCATCACATAAAGTGCCTGAAATGCAAGAGGCAACCATTAGACGTGTAAGTATAAGAACAGTAAGGTTAACTGTTGGCTACTAGTCTTATTAAAAAAAAAAAAAAATCAGCATGACCAAATTCCAAATACGTGCAGTCAAAATTAACACCAAAACTTGTTAAGAACCAACAAATTAAGGTGAACTGTTTAGATAATTGAACCTGTTTCTTCTTGGAATTTTCTTTCTTCAAATATTCAGCAAAAAACTCCTTTGTCATCGGGCACCAGACTTCAGCGCACTGAACATTTGCTATGAACCCTCCTTTTACTAGATCCAGCCAATTTGCTTCATACAATTTGGGACCAATAAGGAAGTTCAAATCTGTAATTCTTTCATCCTCTCTCACAAGTGTGGCTACAGCAAAGGATTTAGGTATTTTATTTTAAATATTCACACGTAAGAGGTAGCTGAGAGCTAGAGATGCATCAAAGCAAAAAACAATAGAGTACCAGTAAGCCCCAGTTTGCAATGGGATTTGGTGATACTAATGACTTTCCTAAACATGTGAGCAGGGACAACGTGCACCTACCAAGAAAAAATGAAATCAGTGCATATAAAGTTGAAAAACTTCCTTAAAGGTACATAAATGACAAGAACGATGACAATTAGTAATTACCTCATCCATAAGCAGCAGTCCCCATTCTCTGTTCCTTATCTCTTCAATAATCTTTTCAGATTCTTCAGACCGCTTACCACCGAAAGCAACCATATTATATGTTGTTACAACCACACCAGCATTGCCACGGAACCTCTCTTTGCTGTCAGATGTAAAACGGCAAATATTTTCATCCCGTATGGTTGACCAGAGTTTAAATTGAAAAGCCCACTGATCCACTGAAACTGCATTTGTAGCCAAACAAAGGCAACTTTTCTTTATTCGGCTTGCTGCAGAAACACCGACTAGAGACTTTCCGGCACCACAAGGTAGCACAATAATGCCAGATCTGGCTCTACCTGCATGAATGAAACTCAGGTGAAGTTGTCTCAAATCCAGCACTCGTGCAAACGAGAGTTTATTTGTTTTATATATTTTAGAAACCTAACAATAAAAACAAGTTGAAGTATGTCCACAAGTTTCTGAAATAGAATGATAAAAGTGCTCTTCTAACAACACAAAATCCATATTTTCATTGTTATTGTAACTTATAAGTGACAGATCAACAATTCAGTACATTGTAAGTTAGAAAAGGCGTATAATTCTTCCATTGAAGAAGTTAAGGTGTCATCAATACAACAAAAATGGAATGTGAGAATATTAGGCACAATAACAATTAGTTGAACAAATTATAGTATTGATGATCTCACCATTTCCAAACATTTTACTAAGACTCTTTTCCTGATATGGTCGTGGCTGTGCATGAGGCTTCAGTTCCATGTCAAGGTCAGGATTGACCTACAATTCAAAGAAACAATAAGAACTCAAGGATAATACCCGGATCTGTATATTATGAACTCAGTTGTCACCATTTGTTGAAAGCCACTTTATTACTAGTATCAAGAAAATGATAAATGTTACTCACACTGTCGTTTCTGAAGTCATACTCCTCCAACATTGGATAATTTAAAGCATTTGGTAAGCATCTTTGCTTTACATTTTCAACCTGGCAATGTACATGTACAAGGCAAAAACTCATACGTAGCATAATCCAATTCCAGTTCAAAACTGACAGCATTTTAGTCAAACTATAAGCAAAGCATCTTCTAATAGAACGATGTATCGCTGACTCATTTCCTTAAGATATCACAAGATAGAAATGCAGAAGCTAAAATATGGCTAAACAGAATTCAGATACCAACATACAAGTTGGTCATAAAAGCAACGAAAAATAAGGCAGCCTCTGTAAGCATACTCTACATAAGTCTTTTAGTTCTAAACTATTAGTTGAAATCAAATACACTAATCCTCAAGGAAATTATGCAACATGAAGTTGAAATGTGAAGTCAAAGAAAAATGAAAAATAAATACCTGAGCAGGGTCAATTTCAAATGCATGTGTTTCTTTCTCTTCAGCAGCAGCTGCCAGTTCTGATTCCATAAGCAAACCACTATGGCCTGACTCAATTTCACCCGCAGTTTTGCTGATTGTAAATCCATCACTTCCCTGCGCATTCTATATAGTATCCATAGTGGATTGATTAGAACACAATCCAGAAGGGAAAAAATAAAATAAAATAAAATAAAAAGAAGGGAACATCTCCTTAGAAATGAAGGAAAACAAAAGGGAAGTCAAGAAAATAGTTGACAAGCATCCGGAAGAAATATGACAACCAAAGAACCAAGCAAGTTAACAATAAAGAATCCCACATGGAAACTCATGAACCTACAGAAAGTGTCCCAATGAATCCAATTGAGCTTAAATTATTCTTTCAAACTGTTTCTCCTAGACTATTATTCAACGCTGGCATCTAAGAGAACACTAAGCAGAATCAGATTGAGACCTTTGAGTGAAAAAGCAGACGGCAGTACAAAGTGTCACAGAAACTGATTTGCATGAGAAGATATCATTTAGACCAAAGGCGTGATTTCAATGGGAAGAAAAGAGAATAACCACTAAAAGAAGATTAAGCTTATGCCTCAAATGCAATAAACAAAATAAATCAACAAGCTCAATTCAAATAATATAACAAACCTCAGAAACAAGCCTTGCTCGACCTATAACCTCATCTTGAAGCAGTTTCTTCAGAACCTGCAAGGATCAAACATCACCAAACAATTAATACCCAAAGAATCAATAAATTCCAATAAATTATAAAGGTATCAAAAACAACCAGCTTGCCTCCGGAAATGGGGATTCAATTAAATAACGATTCTTCTTAAGCACAAGCTTAACTTTTCCATAATTAGCGGTAGAAGCATGAATGAAATCAATCATTTCTTTAGGAAGCTTAGTCTTGGACAATTTATTCAAGACCGATATAATTGTTTCTGTCTCCAACCCCACAGATACCGCAGCATACAAGGAATGTGGTGTGAGATTATACTCGTGCATTGACTCCGGCCTACATAAATTGAAATTTCACATTCATACACATTAATGTACATCCAATAAGCAAAACAAAAAAAAGAAAAAAAAAAAAAGAAATTTAAATCACATTATATTAATGGGGTCAGTACCTGCAAACGGGTTCAGCTATAGCAATGAGAAAATCATAAGCTTGCTTGTATAAAGGGGAGAATGTCTCCAAAAATATACGCCCGTCAGCACAAGCCCATAATGGGCGATTACCATGATCGAGTTTTAGTTCTAAATTGGTAAAATCTCTTTTCTTTCCTTCGTTCTCACCTTCAAAATTAATCATAAATTAAAATAATAATAATAACCAAACACAACTCAAATTCAATCTAAATAGATTAAAAGCAAAAAAAGAACAAACAAATGAGTACCATCACGAGGTTCATCATCGGCTTCATCAGGATAAAAAGAATAATCATCTTCCACAGATGAGCCCCTGTGATCATCCTGCAAAAAAAAACCCAAAACGAATCATGCTTTTGTAAGGAAAATTTAACAAAACCCATAAAATTCAAACAACAAAATATAGAAATTCGCCTAACCTTGGCAAATTTGAACTTTTTGTTGGGCCGACCTCTTTCACCTGAGAATCATTAAAATGTTATACAAAACCTTCTAAAAAAATAAATCAAAACTGCAAAAATCATGGATTTCCGGTTTCCTTTGTTACCATGTCCCATGTTTTTGCTTAAATCTGTGTATTGGGAAAACCGGTTTCCTTATCGGATTATCAGCCCTTTAGAGATCGATAGGTTTGAATATTTATTTATTTAATTCAAGTGATTTTTCCTAGCCTGAGAAAAAAATAGATTGTTCCTATACTGAGAAATCTTAGAAAATGTTTCAGGGACGCCGAAGTCTATTTATAGACGATCTGCACCACTAGTTTAGCGGGATCCACCATGCAAAACTTAAAACGCAGCGTTTTTTTTAGGTCTTTTGCAGATAAAATGTGACATAAGTCCCTGTACGTTTTGAAATTTTGGAATTTAGTCTCTATACTTTTATTTTCAGAAATTTTGTCCTTATACTTTATAGATTTCAAATTTCAAATCTAACTTTTAACAATGTTAAATTCAATTTAACTCCAAGGTCATTTTTTTAATTACATGACTACAAAGTAAACATTTTTTTAAAATTTTAAAATGTCATACTAATAATTTTAATAAGAAAAGACTAACAATGATAAGAGTTGAATATGAATTTTAAAATCTGAAAAGTCTAGAAATTAAATTCTAAAATTTATAAAATATAAAGACTTATGACATAATTTAATTGTCTTTTGCTATTGTTGCTCCAATTTAATCCTTGGGCTAGAGGTGTAATTAGCCAATATAAACTCAGGTAGCAGCAGGTTTGGGCTTGAGCTTAATTTGAAAATTGGAGCTTATTATTTGATATAATTTTATCGAAGATTGTTTTTTAGGTTTGAGTTTGAGTTGGGATATATTCGAGCTCGAACTCAGTCAAGCTCATTTGTCAATTTTATGCTTGAACTTTAGTTCGATTTAGTTTATTTGTACAAGCTCTTTCTATAAGGGTGTTTTCATGCTATAAAAAATATATTAAAATGAAAAGTTAGAGTAGGTTCATGAGTTGTTTGAAAAGTGTATTATAATGCTCTAGTTAGATTTGGTCGATAGCTTGAGCTCGTATCAATAATTATCGAATCAAAATCGGGTTTTCTTTAATCAAACTCAAATAACTTGCTAGTATTAATGTCTCATTTGTATTCCTACCTTTGGCTTATCAAGTTAGTTCTTTCAATTGTGCACATGAATAATAATTTTAAATTTTTAAATAGTTTGGGCTTTTACGCTTTCAAGTTCAAGTTGTTTTTGGACTCTAACCATTTAAATTTTCAAGCATAGATCATTTCGTGATTTAATTGTTTTGGGTTTGAGTCATTTAATATTTAAATAATATTGGGTTCAAATCGTTTCAAGATTAAGTTAGCTTTGAATTATGGTCAAATTTAAATTTAGATAAATACTAATTAAATTAAAACATATTTATATTACATTGATCGAATCAAATTTTAAATTTGGGTCGCAATTGGCATAACTAACCACTCTAGAGTCAACTAATTAATCTAGCTAGGGTTAAAATAAAGTTATGTTTAGGGTTTAGGGTTTTAAAATACAAATTTAAAACCATTATTCCAAATCAATTTATACTTTTATTCAAATTGTAATTAAAATTGATATGTCAAAATAAACATTTTGTACTTCAAATAGTAAAATAAATAAAAAATTATAAAAAATTTTAAATAATACATAAGAATTATTGATTATTTTGTACTTAAATTTGTGATGAATATGAATGAAAAACTTCAAAATTAGTATAAAAAGAAAAATCAAGAAACAAAATTAACCGAACTGGGTTTACTGCCAAAGGCCTTGAATCAAGGGATAAATGAGATACTGGTGTTTGCAAGCTACTAAAGTTTGACTCGAAAAAAATTTAGGCCCAATTCGATAATTATTGAACCAGATTTGAATTATCGATCAAGTTGAATTCAAGTTTAATAATACTCTACTTAAATGGCTTGTGAATTTTATCGAACTTTTTATCTTTTTATATTATTAAATTATGTTGTTACCCTTAATATTTTTTATTAATCCTATGTTTAATAATCGAGCTCAAGTTCAAGTACAAAATTAATAAATGAGCTTAATTGAACTATATCTCAAAAGACTCAAACCAAACACGAGCTTGAAAAATAAAAATTTAGGCCACGTTTGGTTGGAGGGAATGGAATAGCCATTCCCTCCTCATTCTTGAATGAACAGTTAAGACATAGTTTGGTTCACCGTTTTCTTCATTCGGCGAATGGCTATTCCTTTCTTATTCGTCTAATTTACCGAATCATCATTCGGCGAAAGGGGTTAAGAATAGCCCATTCAATGACGGATGTAATAGAAAAAATTTTCCCCCAGACAATTTTACCCTGTATTTCTTCACCCATTGACCGTCAATTCCGTAAATGCGTTGTAAAAGTGGTGCCTCCTCGATTCGTCATTGAGAAAGTAAATTCATCTACGACTCGTTCCCCCTTCTCTGCAAAGCTGCCTCCTTTCCTTTGCGAGAATTCTGTAAGTTCATCTTTTTTCTTCCCCTTCTTGTTTTATAATTTCAACCATGTTTGTATTATTGGTTCCGTTTTTCCTCTTTCCTTTCGATTTTTTTTTCAATTATCATTGTTATAAGAATTACCTAGAAGAATATTGAGAAATCTAGTTCAGTAATTATTTTTCCATAATTTTCTTGAATTTTGAAGAAAAATGGAATTTTTTTAGTTGTAAAGACTGCAGTCTGGGGATAGGGTTAGAAATTGTAGATTTTGGTATTGGGACCTTTTTAGTTAACCAACTGGTTAAATCCAGATGATAGAACTGGTATGTTTGTATTATTGGTGTTTGTTGCCATGGATACAAGCTTGGTTTTTGTCTTGTGACATCTTTGTTTTCCTTATCTGGTCTCGATTTCAAATGGGAAATGGTGCTTTATTTGGAGCTAGTTATATCCGTAAATTGTATGAAGCCATATTATATTTGTTGAATTGAGCGAGATGAAGAACTTAGCGAGAATGGACAAGTTCTTGGATTTTCAATACCTAGAAAATTGACTTTTATGCTTAGATTCATTATAACATGGATCTATGCAACTGCTATGGTTTATCTTCCTTTTTAAATACAACATACTATAAGATAATATACTAATTATGGTAGAAGCAACCGGACTTTCTCTGCTTTGAAGGCATTACGCATTTGGCATTTTGTTTACGATTGCATGCATTGTCAATCTTCATTGAATCCACTAATTACGCAATTATGATTCATTCGTTATTAATGAACCGAATCTAAGCCATATTTATCTGAGTGTGACACCGCATTTATCCTTATCCGGATGATAGAACTGGTTATTTTGTATGGTATGAGTTTTGAATTACTTCATTAAAGAACTCTATAAGGGAGGTGTCATAATTTAATAGAAATGTGCTTCTTTGTTTCATGTTGTTTTCTATATATGTTAAGACATTTGATGCGGTTAAACTTTGTTTTAGATGAGTTTGGTTGAAGCATCGATGAAATTTTTAGAATTTTGATGTAAATCTTCTTGGTTTCGCATCAATTTCACGGTATTACTTTTCATTTCTTTACCTAAGTAAGAAAAGCCTAGTCATTCCTATTCTTGCTAACATGGTGTGATTTTTACTTTTCTTGAATTAGTGATTATGATCATTGTCATTGTTTACATTAAAACGCCTTTGGTAAATTTGTTCTGAATATGCCATTAAGGTCTATTTAGTATGAACAAAAGAGTGGAAGTAGCTTTAAAAAGGAAGAAAGGCCTCTTGATTCTCTCAAGCATTTTACTAAACTCATCTTTGGATTAAATCGGTGATTATTGATATTTTGTTGTGACATCCAGGTCCATGTCCTCTAGTGAATTAACCACATTCTTTTTGCATATCTGCGAGCACAATGAAACAACAACAACAATTGGTCAATATTATCCTTCTAAGCTTTTTTAATGCCTCGTCTCCATCTTTTTGTTTATCCTCGATGTCCATTTAACGATCTATGTTTGGGGTTCATGGTTGCCCTCCCAACAATGTCATCTCCAAGGTCCTTGGGAGTGCAATGTGCCTTACCATTGCAACCAACGCTTGTTGGTGCCTTATTCTTATCTTTTGATGCTAATAATTTGTATCAATACATTTGAGTTACATTTTGCTCTTCCCCTTCTAATTGTAGATTTGTTTTTGTTAGCTTTGTTTAATTTCTATTTTCCATAGAAGAAATTTGATTCTCTTTTCTTGCATCATCGACCTTTGCTTTATTTGGATTAGAAGCGCTTGATCTTATGATGTATCACAATTATGGTGGATATCGAAAGAGCTCTCTCGCTCGATCTGCATTAACAAATAATCACTTTAATTGTTAAACATTAATTACATTTTCTCTTTGCTTATTTCACTTTGTTTTTGTTTTATTTGTGCCTTTTGTTGTCTAATAATGTATCTAAGTTCTTTTTTTTACGATTCTTTATTTATTTTAGATGCTTTTTTCCCTTTTAGTGATTAATGCATGATAATTTTGATCTTTTTCCTTTTAAAACATTGGGTTTTTAATTTTAAGTCTAAATTGAATTCCATTGATCATTTTTTAATTTTAACCTTCTCCCGAGGACAATACCTTCGGTTGTTGGGGACCGGCAACCTTGTTCCATAGTTGTTATTTTGCGATTTCGACTCTACTGCGATCGATTAAGCAGGCGGGTATTAGGCATTCTGTTTTAGTTGGTTTTGGTTTGTGATTTGAACAATTTGGCATGGATTTGAAGCTAGAGCGGTTTATTAGATAGTGTGAAATAGAAGGACATTGATCATAATAGAGAAGAATTGGAGTTCAAATAGAATCCTTTAATCTGCAAGCTTATCGCGTGTTGCATTGATGCAAATGTGAGCAGACGAGTAGGAAATGCGAATTGGATCAATTCCTTTTATTGAAACATATAAAATTACATAAACAAGACCGGTGTATTAAATCGGCTACCTGTCCAAGAGAGAAAATGACTTTTTGTCAGGTCGTAAGAGTTGTACTTTTTCTTTATTTTGCCTTCTTTTGTTTTGTTTCCTAAGTATTCGTTTCTGGTACTTTAGAAGCTTGCCATAGATTTTTCACTCTCGTTAAAGAGGAGATGCTCATTTTGCTATACTGTTTGCAGGTATTCCTAGAATGTGATTTCCTTTTCGGTTTATAATTTGCAAAATTCATAAAGTTGAACCCGAAAAATCGTAAACTTGCAAGAGGTTGTGAAAGATGGGAGCGTTCAGTTCAAAAAATCAACATATAAGTTCTTAAAATCGAATTTTAGGTTTCTTGATGGGATCATATTGAATTGGGAAATGTAATCACTTGAGCATTTGTATCATTTGGAATGACACGCCTTGTCATTTTGAAGTACAGTTTTATTATGGTGAAATTTGCTATTATTTCTTTTGTTAAGCCTAACGAAGTTTTGGTCATTGGCACCCGAACTTGTTATTATGTTATTATAAAGATAAAATAAAATATAAAAATATGTTTTTAATTAAAATTAACTTTTAAAATAAAATGTTATCAGTATTATTATATAATATGTTAAACTTATTTTATATTGGTGATTGTGATCTAAGAGAACGGTGAGAGGCTAGATTAAAGCAAATATATTAGGCATTGAAATATTCTTAATAATAATTTTATATTAATATTAAATATTATTAATAATTATATTAAAAATGTTATTAAATTATATATTATTTTATTAAATTATATTTAATAATAGTTATGTTAAAATATGATTAAATTATTTATTTTATTTTATTAAAATATATTTAACAATAATCTTATTAAAATTTAATAATAATATTTATCTAACTACAAAAATTTTATTAAAGATATTTTAATCATTTAAGTATTTTTCTTATATTATTATAATATTTATTTCATTCAATTAAGCATAAAAATTTTATTATAATTCTATTTAATTTTATTTAACTAAATAATTAAATTATTAAATACAACTCTATTCATTATAATGAAGTGTACGTGGTATAATTTTATTTAATTTTTTCTTATATAAGGTGCACAAAGCAAGATATAAAAACTATAGGGATCATAATAGAAATGTATACTATACTATAATATAAAGCATGCAAGACATGTACTTTAATCACATAAATTAATTAACTAATACATAGCAAGGACAGGAGTTCATCTATTTTGATTAAAATTAGCCTTAAAAGATGCATGACATAAGTTAAAATTAACTTACTTATATATATTTCATGTAACCTTTTGTTAATATATGAATATTATGTTTATGCAAAATATAAATTCTCAAGTCATTTATTACTTCTAATATTTTTTATTGTAGAATAATTAAATTATTTGTTTCAATAATGATATTTTAGCACATTAAATATACATTACAATTTAAAAATAATAAAATAGATTATATATATTTTTATAGTATTATATATTTTGTTTTTAATTCATATAATAAATATATTAAGAATGTTATTAAATTATTTTTATTAAATTATATTTAATAATAATTATGTTAAAATATGATTAAATTATTTATTATTTTATTAAATTATTTTCAATAATAATCTTATTAAAATTTAATAACAATAACAATAATCATCTACCTAAAAAAATTCTGCTAAGGGTATTACAGTCATTTTAGTTCTTTTCTTATCTTTATTACAACATCATTCCATTCAATGAAAACAAGAATTATTACAATTTATTTAATTCCATTCAACCAAATAAGTTAATTCTTATTACAATTTCTATTCCATTATAATTCTATTCCATTTATTCTGCTCTATTCAATTCACATTACTATTAATTCAAATGAACCAAATTTAATTGAGCTTCATAGTTTTCGAGCTTAAATGTTGGGGTTTGATATCATATCCCCTTAGTCACCAAAGCCCGAATATAATCTGGACTGGAATCAATGCTTCCAGTAATAGGGCCAACAGCAGATTAAAACGAGCCTTTTTCTTATTCTTCTTTTTTCAATCCTCGATCTGGTCTTGTTTATATGATCTTTCACACAGTTTGTTCGCCATCGTTTCCTTTTTACTTTTTCTTCTTCGTCGACTCCAATCTACAACACCACCAAGACGAGGTCTCGAAGAGTGAGAAATGAGCGGTCACGATTCAAAGTACTTCTCAACGACGAAGAAGGGAGAAATCCCTGAACTCAAGGAAGAGCTCAATTCTCAGTACAAGGTAGCTAACCTACTTGTTAATCCATCTTCGTTTCTTTTTTCTGCAGATTTGTTTGTTGATCTGCTTGTTTTAATTTTTTAGGTTTTCGATTTGATACATTTTGATGTCATTAGTTCGTGTTTTTCGTTAGATCTATTGGTTTTCCGTTTTGATTTGTTCGTTGAAATCGTCAATCTGCTGAATTACGTATCTGTTAGCTAAGCTTTAGGTTCTTGTTTGGATCGATTAGAGATAATGGAAAATAAGCTGGAAATGGAAAGAGATATTGAGTTGTCTTTATTAGGATTAATGCTACTCGATTCGAGCATTGGATTATGTTTCTCCTTGCATAAAGTTTCAATCGAGAACAGTTAGGTTTATCTAATTTGAAACTGAATTTTAACTGTAGTACTTTTGTTTTTAAATTTCTCTTGATTTTGCTGTAGTTATACGAGTTTTCTAAGAATTTTTAACCCTGGCGCTCTTAGCATGTGAAAGAAGCGTAAACTGTGCCCATTGGAAGTTGAATGGATATTTTAGCATCTTTGTTTTTGTGGCTTATGGTTATGGGATTGTAATCATGCCTTTGTTTTCCATGTTATGTAGGATAAAAGAAAAGATGCTGTAAAGAAGGTTATTGCCGCAATGACGGTTGGGAAGGATGTGTCATCGCTGTTCACAGATGTGGTGAATTGCATGCAAACAGAGAATTTGGAGCTGAAAAAGCTTGTTTATTTGTATCTCATAAATTATGCTAAAAGTCAGCCCGACCTTGCTATTCTTGCAGTAAATACATTTGTAAAGGTGTGCAACTTATTATGCCCTTTGTCTTTACTATTTACCATAGCTTAAAAGAAAGTTTTTTCTTCTCTCCCCCCAAAAAAAAAGGGCATGGATATCGAATTTGCCTGATATGAACATGTTAAATTTGAAATTTTAAGTTGACTAAGATACTGGCCTTTTTTTCATGCTCAGGCGGCATATCTCAGCCTAAATATTTCAAGAATGGTAGTTCTGGATTCCCCAGAGTTTGAAAGTGATTGTAAATTATTTGTGTTAATTGTTTTTCTTTTGGTTTGGATTTGCATACTGGGGCAAGAATGTCTCTTCTTTTACGAGCAGCCTAAATATTTCAGGAATGGTAGTTATGGATTCCCCAGAGTTTGAAAGTGATTGTAAATTATTTGTGTTAAATGTTTTTCTTTTGGTTTGGGTTTGCATACTGGGGCAAGAGTGTCTCTTCTTTTATGAGCACATTGTGCATTTGCAAAATTTGTCGCACAAATGTTTCTGTTCGATAGAATCTGTATTAAGGAAAAGAAGTCGAAGAAGTGGCACTTCTGACCAACCCATTGTCTTTCTATCTGCCTCAAAGGGTATCAAGGATTATAGAGTATTAGGATTATATTATATGTTCTGTTTGGAGTAATGTTTGTGTTAAGGTTTCTGTAATGCTTTATAAATCTCTAATGAGCTTTTGCTTTATGAGTATGTATCCAGGATTCACAGGATCCAAATCCTCTAATTCGTGCTTTGGCTGTTCGGACTATGGGATGCATCCGTGTTGATAAGATCACAGAATATCTTTGTGATCCTCTTCAGAGGTGCCTAAAGGTTGATTCCTGTTATAGCATATAGTATAAACTTTTAGCAATGCTTTTGGTTTCCTTTTTTGAATATCATAGACTTGCTTTATACAAGTCACTCAAGTTATTATGATTCTCTTACTGTATATTAACAGGATGATGATCCATATGTTCGCAAGACAGCTGCCATATGTGTTGCTAAACTTTATGATATAAATGCTGAGTTGGTTGAGGATAGGGGTTTTCTGGACTCTCTCAAGGATTTGATATCTGACAATAACCCAATGGTTGTGGCTAATGCTGTGGCAGCTCTTGCTGAGATACAAGAGAATAGTAGTGGACCAATATTTGAAATCACTACTCCCACACTTACAAAGCTTCTTACTGCTCTTAATGAATGCACAGAGTAAGTTCAGAGGTTTGAAACCTACAAATACAATGAGGGTACTGCCATGTGGTTGAGCTCTCTTCCTAATTGCTATAAAAAGCTGATCGATAGGATTTTGATATTTTGTATTTTCCATTTTGGGTCATCATGATTTATTTTTCTAAAGTGAGTAATAGTATGTTGGTATAATAGCATGGTTTTTGAGATGAATATGCTGCTATATTAATCTTCAGGCATTATAACTTGAACAAAGTCACTAACCTAGCATCTGTTAATTTTTGTTGAATTTTCCCTGGGAACCTTGTTCTCTACCCATCTCATTTTGAAAATGTTCCATGTCAGGTGGGGTCAAGTTTTTATACTTGACGCTCTCTCCAGATACAAGGCATCTGATGCACGTGAAGCAGAAAATATTGTGGAAAGAGTTACGCCACGGCTTCAACATGCTAATTGCGCTGTTGTACTTTCAGCTGTTAAGGTGACTTTTCATTTCCATTCATAATTTTGCATCATTATTGTCTTCTATCAGTGACTTATCAGCACTCCATAATTTTGTGCTTTCCAGATGATTCTTCAACAAATGGAACTTATCACTAGCACTGATGTTGTTAGAAATCTTTGCAAAAAGATGGCTCCTCCTCTTGTGACCTTACTCTCTGCTGAACCCGAGATACAATATGTTGCATTGCGGAATATCAACCTCATAGTACAAAGACGGCCTACGATTCTTGCCCATGAAATCAAGGTGGACTTATATGAATAGAACATGTGCATGCTTGCCCACACTCATTATTCACACTTTTGCATGACAGCTTGATTTGTATGCTTCTGTATCAATGTAGTTGCCTTGAATGTATGCTTATCAAATGCTTATTCTTTCTAGGTATTCTTCTGCAAGTACAATGATCCAATTTATGTGAAGATGGAGAAGTTAGAAATCATGATAAAGCTTGCTTCCGACCGAAATATAGATCAGGTATCCAGATTTTGGTCTGTAGAGAATTAGTTATGGTGGACTTATTTAGGTTGATAGTTTATTTTCTCCTGCATTTAAAACCATATTGTTAGTATACCATCATATTGAGATGGTCCCTTTGGATGATGTCTATGTAGGTTTTATTGGAGTTCAAAGAATATGCAACAGAAGTAGATGTAGATTTTGTCAGAAAGGCTGTTCGTGCCATCGGTCGTTGTGCTATCAAGTTAGAGAGAGCAGCTGAACGGTGCATCAGTGTTCTGCTTGAGTTGATCAAGATTAAAGTGAACTATGTTGTTCAAGAGGCTATTATAGTTATCAAAGATATCTTCAGAAGATATCCTAACACGTAAGTATCATTTATTTACTCCTTTGTGTTGCAATATTATCCAAAATATAAAAAGCCCCATCATTATATTTCTTAACAGTAGCTGAATGTTTGTGTGTGCAACTTGAATCCCAGCTGATGATTTCCTAATAACTTTCACAGATATGAATCTATTATTGCAACCCTCTGTGAGAGCTTGGACACTTTGGATGAGCCAGAAGCTAAGGTACATTTGTCTTAGAAATTGCAAAATGAATCAGAGCACCGTTTTCTGTTATTACCCTTAATTGTTTTTTCTAAGCTCATTTTTTCCCCTCTTCTTGTGCCCTCTCTTATAAGGCTTCAATGATATGGATAATTGGAGAATATGCTGAAAGAATTGACAATGCTGACGAGCTCCTTGAAAGCTTCTTGGAGAGTTTCCCTGAAGAACCTCCCCAAGTTCAACTGCAGCTGCTAACTGCAACAGTCAAACTTTTTCTGAAGAAGCCAACAGAAGGCCCACAGCAGATGATTCAGGTCTTATATATGCATTCTTCATGCATATTTTCTGTTATTTGTTTTGGGCTTTATCACATTTGTTTGTGCAAGGATTTTACTAATAGTTTTATCATCTATTATTACACATTACACTTTTCCAAAACCATTGTCTGATTTCTCTATATTTTGAATTACCCAATAAGAAAACAGGTCTAGAGCAATGCAAACTGTATCATTTCAATGGGGAATCGGGCATAGTATTAGTATCTTACTTTTCCCACCAAGAACCACTGAACATGTGACTTTGATTTGCTTTTATTATCCAGTTATACAAGTTACATTAACTGCTGATTGTTAATTATTCAAGGAATTTTTTTTCAATTTTTATTTGGAAAATAACATCACATCCCATCTAACCTCTAATATTTTGGTCAATCCATAGGTTGTATTGAATAATGCTACTGTGGAAACTGACAATCCTGATTTACGGGACCGTGCCTACATTTATTGGCGCCTTCTATCAACTGATCCTGAGGTATGGTTTTATTTGACCAATTGCAGAGCACCAGTCAATGAATTCAGTTTCAAAAGTCTGAGGAATCATTTTTCACTTCAGAGACATTTTTTATTTTCATGTCCTTTCTTACCTTGGAGGGGAATGGCTATCTAAGTATTTTGCTTGAATCACCTTCATCTCCATTTTGATGACCACTCTTAAAATGGGCATGTACTATATGATTAAGCTGAGGCTTAGAATGCCTTTCACCATGTTGGTATGATTAGCATGAGTCTTTTTATTTGTGTGTTTTTCCTGTCCCAATGTGATTTGTCTTCTATCAGAATCTAGCTAGTCCCAGTATCATAGGTCGCAATAGATGTAGCATTGTTTGAATGCAGGTGTCATTACTGACATGAATGTGTATTTATTTAAAGGTGAATCTAGACCGCATGCAGGATGTTTTATATAGTTGACTTACTATTTCTGCTCTCAGGCAGCTAAGGATGTTGTGTTAGCTGAGAAACCTGTGATCACTGATGATTCAAACCAACTGGATTCGACCCTTCTTGATGAGCTTCTTGCCAATATCGCTACACTTTCTTCTGTCTATCACAAACCACCTGATGCTTTTGTAACTCGTGCAAAGACTGCAACACAGAAAACTGAAGACGATGACTACCCTGATGGAAATGAAACTAGGTATTCTGAAACACTTTCCAATGCTGCTAATGGTGGTGCATCACCACCCAGTTCTAGTAGTGTCCCACATGCTGCAGCTAGGCAGCCAGCTCCTGCCCTAGCTGCTCCTGCACCTGCTGCAGTGCCTGACCTCTTAAGTGATCTGATTGGCCTTGATAACAATCAAATTGTCCCCGCTGATCAGCCTGCCACATCTTCTGGGTAAGTATGCTCAAATGCATTAGTTTTGCAGATAGAAGCCTCATTATAGTTACCAGGATATTTTGCTGCAAATGTTATAAATATTTTAAATAATAATTAAGTTGCATAACACTAAAAGAACTTTGTAAATATTTTACAGTTTTTTATGTAATTGGAGACTTGGAGTCATGCATGAGGCTTTTACTTAAGTACATGCACGCCGATATGTTGCCCTTACTGTATTTTTTACCTTGATGATTTGCAGCCCCCCTTTGCCTATTTTATTACCAGCAGGAAGTGGACAGGGTTTGCAAATCAGTGCACAATTAGTTCGACAGGATGGTCAAATATTTTACAGTTTACAGTTTGAGAATAACACACAGATCACACTCGATGGATTTATGATTCAGTTTAACAAGAATTCATTCGGTCTGGCAGCTGCTGGACCTCTTCAGGTAATCACAACTTGTGTAGTATTGATGCTTTATTTAGCTTCTTGTTGCGTTTCTAGGATTTAATGGGTACTGTCTATTAGGTTCCCCCATTGGCACCGGGAGCATCAGCAAGAACATTGCTGCCCATGGTATTGTTCCAGAATATGTCTACTGGTCCCCAAACACTCTTCTGCAGGTTGCTGTTAAAAATAGTCAGCAACCAGTCTGGTACTTCAATGACAAAATCTTGTTGCATGTGTTCTTTACCGAGGATGGGAGAATGGAGCGAACTAGTTTTCTCGAGGTAAGAAGTTTGTTCTGTATTACTTTGGTTTTTTAATGGTACAAAAGGATGATCCTAGCAATGGAAATGGAATGATTTCTTCCCATTATACAGACATGGAGGTCACTACCCGATTCAAATGAGGTCTTGAAAGAATTCCCAGGCATCATGGTGACTAGTGCTGAAGCAACCCTTGATCGACTAGCTGCATCAAACATGTTCTTTATAGCGAAGCGCAAACATGCCAATCAAGATGTATTCTACTTCTCAGCCAAGATCCCTCGAGGTATACCTTTCTTGATTGAACTTACAACAATAATTGGAAACCCGGGTGTGAAGTGTGCAATCAAGACCCCAAATCCAGAGATGGCGCCACTGTTTTTTGAAGCCATTGAAACACTCCTGAAGGCATGATGATTCTTTTCCTCTTTGTTGTTTTTGAACTTGGTTATAAAAATGTTAAAATGCATGTAAAATTCATCTTCGAGCAACCCAGTTTTTGGATTCACATTCTTGCTAATCTCCCCATCTCCCCTTTTAAATAATCCCTGCATGTTTGCTTTCTGTATTTCTTTTAACTTTCAGTTTTCTTTTTTCTTCTATTGTTGCTAGTATTTTCCATTTTTGTGTTGAATACTATTTGTACAATTAACTTTTCCATCTTTTTCAGAGAGAGAAAAAAAAAAACTGAACATATGTATTTTTACGCTGTTAATGGCTGCTGCTTATTATCAAAAGCAAGAAGCAATTTGGACCAGTTATTAAGATGATGACTAAATTAATGTAATATGGAGTACTAATGGGATTAAAAAGTTTGAACCTTCTTTTGCGGGGTAAAAGTGAAAGTATTAGAGTTGATTTTAATAAGGATTGGATTATATTTTGTTTTTTATTTAAAAATAGATAAATTAAATTAGTTTTTGTATATTAGATTAAAGAGTAAATTTTTTTAAATTTATTAATTTTACTGTTAAAAATAAATTTTTTTATGTTAGTATGATGTATATATATGGCGTTACATATTATTATTTAATAATTCTGTTAGACATTAATTTTAGCAGTATAAATAAAAATTTTTAGTTAATTTTTGTTTTAACAAATTAATTTATTTATTTTAATAAATAAAGTAAAATACAATTTATTTTTATTATAAAGGACTTTTATGGTACTTTTATGCAGACATTAAAACGTGAAGAGGTGGTTAAATGTTATAAAACTGCTCTGTAAAAACCATCACTGGGGTTCTTCTGGGATTTCTTGTCCTATCCATGGCTGCTGAAATCACAAAGCAGTGACAGTTAGTGGTCCCCCACTCCCAACCACAATGAAATACTATAAACAAAAAAAAAAAAAAAACAGCTGAAAGAATTTTAGAATTGACCCAAAGGAAAAATGAAGTGCAAAAAGTATGCAAAGATGAGAGAGAAAGTAGAAGTTCAACATTTACCCAATCTCTTTCCTCAAAGTAAATTTCACGTTGAAGTTGATCAGCCTTCGTCCGAGCTTGAGAGTTTCGCAAATTATGCTTCAGTGAAGATAACACTTCATCACCATTAAGCATACAATCTCAACAGAGGAGTTCCCAGTAGAGTCGTGGGCGATTGGTGGTGGTGGACGACCATACAAAACCTCAAAAAGGGGTCATTTGATCAGAAGTAAGATGTATTATACAAATATTCTGCTTATGGTAAGCATCTGCATCCAAGATTCGGGATAATCCGCCACATAGCACCCTGTATACATTTGTCACAATCTCATTCGGGGCCCCATGAAAATGAATGGTTTCTGTCAAAAGCTGCAGCTACAGATTCGTTGGTGAAATTGGATGCTAAATTGATGAAGTGCCTACATTTAGATGAACAGTCGACGACTACCATGATGACAATTTTCCCTTTGGTTGCTGGTAAATCAACAATAAAATCCATGGATATGCCTTCAAACAACAAGTTGGGAATGATCAATGGATGTAGCAAACCATTCGGAAGCAAAAATGAAGCTTTTATTTGCTGACATAATTGGCATTTGATGACGAATTGTTTCCCATCTTTGCACATGTTCTTCCACAAAAAAGAATAGAAGAATGGCGATGAAAAGTTCATTGCATGTCTGATTATGTTCGGGATTCATAGTTGTTCTTTCTAATAATATTGTTTCCACAAACATGTATTCTTTTTTAAGAATACAATCAATTCCCTTATAAATTTGCATACACAATATTCTCGTAAAGTCCAAAATAAAATAGAATTGTTTGAAGGTAAGATTTCAACGCAATCTTGATCCAATCTTCTTACTTCAAAAGATCTAATTGCTTGCTCCAATTCAAATTAATCTTCAAGATATGTTGCTTCAAATAGAGCGTTATTCATAAATGGAATATCATACTACCACAATAAGCAAGATTCTCAATCTAAAGATTTTGTTCTAAAAAATTGCTAACTTTAAATATGACAAGTTATGTTGTCTAAAGTTGTGTAAACTGCGCTAGCACCGTGTAAGTCACTAAGTAAACAAGCCTTCTATATTTAGAGTATAAATTTGGCTTCACTAAGTAAACTTTGATCCATCATATGATTTACTCAAACCTCGTCAATTACCTTTTATATCATAATCTTCATGAAGTCAACTCATATAATATTAGATTGCATAAATTAGAATATAAAATAAATAGATGACATAAGAATCCTTAAAAAATAACATTGATTGATTCAATCTCTTCTCCAATTATAAACGTAAGATTCTCTATACAGAATTCTAAAAAATATAAATAAATAATTAATATATTTTGATAACATACCAACAAATAAGACAAGTTACAAAGTTCTCTAAATGAAATGAGTGGCCTAGTTAGGGACTTGTAGGGGTTTCGACCTTTCCTAAAATAAAAATTTTTATTTAATTTTTAAAATTTTAAATTAGTAAATATAATATTGTACTTTAACATTTTAAAAATAATAAAAATTTTAATTTAATCCTTTTAAATTATTAAAATAATAAAATTATATTTTTACCATCGTAAAATTTTAATCCCAAATAAATTTTCTAACTTCTTCCATGAATGAAATCAAAATAAATAAAAGAACGTCTATAAAATTTCAAAGGAAGAAAAGGCATTGGGATTTTGAGGGACAAGACAAGCGTAGGAAGCGTGGCTCAGTGTGAAGGTTGCGTCAAATTGTTCACGTTTTTAGTAGCTGTGCTTGTCTTTCTCTTCAATTTTTGTCATACATGATACATAATATATATATATATATTATGTATATATATATATATATATATATATATTAAGTTTACAAATTTTAATAAAAAAATGTTACAAGTAGATTAAAATTTTAAATTTAAAAGTAAATTAATCTTTTAAGGTAAATTTTATTATTAGTCCCTGTACCATATCAAAAAAATCATTGTAACCATTTTAGTCCCTAACGTTCAAAAAATTGACATTTTAGTACTTACACATTAACTTTCTTGTTAGAAGAATGATGTTATTAAACAACGGCTAACATTACATTAAATCAAACTAAAAAGCTTATTAAACTTGTAATCAAATGGAATGAGTAAAAGTATCATGAAGGCCTCTGTATTAGGAGTTAAATTGTATTTTACTTCTTTTACTAAAAAAAAAGGTAAATTAGTCCTCATATGTTAGAACAAAGAGTGAACTGACTCTTTTTTGTTATAAATTTTATCTTTTTTTACTATTAAAAACTGGCGTGACAGGGCTGATAGAATAATGAAACAATAGCACGTTGTGTGCTACGTGTACCTTATTTAATGTATAAAGATTAATTTTTAATAATAAAAATAGATAAAAGAATTTAACAAAATGATTAATTTACTCTTTGATTGAATGTTTAGGGACTCATTTATCCATTTTTTAGTTGAGAGATAAAATGTAATTCGACACTTAGTACAAGAGTTTTATGATACTTTTACCAATGAAATGACGTGGTTTAATGGTAATTAACGTGTACCAAACCACAAATAATTTGAACACAATAATTATGTAAAAAAAAACTGAAAACAATTGGGGGTAATTGCAAAATCAAGTTCCCCCTCTAATCATTTTCAAAATTATTATCTATTTTTTTAATTTGATTTAATATCACGTCAACCACCATTAAAAATAAAGTTAATTAGCAGGGACTAAAATGTTAACTTTTTAAACCTACAGAACTAAAATATTCTTTTCAATAATAAAAAATAAAATTAAAATGAACTTTAATGCAGATTTTTAACCCACATATTGGAATCAATTTTGGCGGGAAAAAAACATTTTACACATAGAGACAAATTATCCATTGTTCTTTTTCTTACACAACTTCAAGGAAACTCCATACTTGCCCTTATTCAATTTTTAGAAAAAAAATCCAAAAGAAATTAATTATTAATATCAGAATCAGACCAAAAAGATGGCTAAATTAGTTAAATATGTTGGGAAAAAAAATTAATTGGTTAAATAGGTTTTTTTATTTAATTTAGAAAAATAAATTATTTTCTAAAAGAGTACGTGAAAACGCATCTAATTAGGCGCGCTTTCTGTATAGTTGGTAGAAAACGCGTTCAGTTAGACGAGTTTTCTTCTTGACATGTCAAGAAAAGTGCAACTAATTGGACGTAATTATCGAAAAATGCATCCAGTTGGGAGTGTTTTCCTTGACATGTTAGTAGAAAAATTTACTCAGTTAAACACGCTTTCACTAAAAGACCTATTTAACCAATTAACTTCTATTTTCGATATATTTTACTAATTTTGCCGAAAATATATATTATTTTTCACTAAAAATAATGTATATTAAGATTCACTTAGGAAAAAAATAAATTGTTTAAATATGTAAAATGAAATAAATTTTGTATAAATATAAATAAATTGTTTTATTGAGCTTTGATTGATGTAGTTGGGTGGGTAAGTTTGAAATTTTGAAATGCTTCAAATGTTTGTTTTTAAAGCAATGTCTCTTTAAAAAGGGAAAAATTATTAAACTTCAATTTTATAAAATAAAAATAAATAAAAAATAAAATGAGTGCCATAAAAAAACAAGAAAGGGAACAAGTGGGGTCAGGAAAGGGCCCACACTTTGAATCCTAAAATCTAGAAGCGGGCTTTTAGATTAGATTAGAAATGCGCTCCAGCTGCATAACCGAACTTCAAATCATATTTCAAATTTATTTAATTTTTTCACACTAAAACATAATTATAATTTTTTTAAGGTATAATTTCAAATTTAATCCTAAATATTTATATATTTATCAGTTTGTCTTTATTTTTTAATTAAATTCGTTTATTAATTTTTCAAAATAATCGAATAGTATCTTTTAATGAAAATGTTAGTTAAAATATTAATTTTTTAATAATATTGGCCTGTAACCCGAACGGTCAAGTGGATACCCTGCTTCAAAAATTTTGAAAAATTGTAATTTGAATATAATTTAATATAAGAGAAAAATATGATTTGGCTCCCAAAAATGAGAAATACTCTATTTAGTCCTTCAAAAATGATAAATTAATACATGAAAAAAAAATTTATATTTGACGCCTCAAAAAATTATAATTCCATTTTGGCCCCTGCTTAAAAAAAATTTCTAGATTAGCCTAATGCAGCCTGTGTATTTTATATTGACATGATATTATTTAGTTTATATGTCACATTAATAATTAATTTAAAATTACAAAATTAAAAAAATAGCATGACTGAACATAAATTGTCATCCGAGTTGTCATGTTTAAAAATTTAACATTTAATCAATATATCCTTTTAAAACTTAATTTTAGTTAAAATAAGAAATAAATTGATAAAAGAATATAAATATTAAGAGCTAAATTGTTATTATACCAAAAGAAAGTAACACTTTATTCTTTTATTATCTATTTATATATCAATTGCATGTAAATGGTAATCTAATTCTTTTAGAGGCTAAATAGGTTAAATATATCAATTTTTTAACCGGTTAAATAAGATTTTTTTCAAGATTTAAGGAAATATATTGATTTTAAACAGAGTGTGAAAACGTATATAATTAAACGAGTTTTCTTGCCAACTATGTGAAAACTCGCTCAGCTGGCTAAGCTTTTTTATTAATTGTGTAGAAAGTACATTCAGTTATTTTTAAAATTAATTTATTTCTTTAAATTTTGAAAATCCATAAATTTAGCTAATTAAAAATTAAATGATGAAATTAAATTTTAAAAAATTACGTCATCTTTTACTAACCGAATTTAAAAAATTGGAAGTGTATGAGATAAATAATAATTTTGATAGGTGTAGCGTAATAGTACGAGTTTTGGTTGCTAGGATAAGATCCGACAGCTGTGTCTCTAACACGTGTACGTTGTAGGCTTCTCTTTCTTGGAACAACCGGTCATCGGCTTGGCTTTGGTTTTTGGACTCAATCAGCTCGGCTTGGCTATTTGTTAATGCTAAAATATAAAATATCCGGTCGAAACGACAGCGTCGTGGGCAATCGGGTGAATCCTAGCCGCTGAAAATCACTGTTGGATATCTTCTAAACGAGTCCTGAAAATAGAACGTTTTGGAAGGACATTTGGAAAAGAAGAAAAAGAAATCAAACAAACAGTACTTACTCTTACTCTTTAAAAGAGGTGTTCATGAATCGGATTGAAATTCAGTTTTAAAAAAACTTAATTCGAACTGGTCTGCTCAAGTCTGTCAAAATGACTGTTTTGTTGTTCAAAAACAAAAATAATAATTTTTATTTTACTTAAATTTAATTTAAAATATAAAAATATTTTTATATTATTTTAAAACAATAAAACGAATCAAATCTGTTCAGTTTAGAATTGAAAAATATAAATTACGCCTAATGTTTATAGAATCATGTCAGATCAATTAGATCAAGAATCGATCAGTACATCAGACGGATTAAACAAGGCTAAAACATCTGTTGAACCGAATTTTATAATTTTTTATATATAATTTGTAAAACTTTTATAACGTGAGTCAATAATTTAATTGATTCAACCACCGATCTAATTTTAAAATTTTTATCTAAACTCGACCTAAAAAGAGCCGAGGAGACTGTTTGGGCTACGAGCACCTTTACTTTGCATCTATTTTTAAAATTTAAAACAAAAAAAATTAATTCGTTTATTAAAATGAATCGAATAATGTAAAAACTCGATGTTGTTTAAATAAAGTTTTGAATTTAAATCGTTTAAAGATAAATTTGTCTCAATTTCAATTTAATTAAGATTCAATTTCACTATTTAACACATAGGTGCCAAACAAATATTTATTTTTAAATTTTGGATTTATAGTTTACAACAAAGTTGAAAATTTCACAATAAAGTTAAAACCCTTTTAGTACGATTTAATATTATTTATTTATCATTTTAGGGAAATTTTTGTATTCTACACATCACGTCTAAGAAATGATATAGAAAAACTAATAATATTCTCGTCCATATATATCACGTTCTTAATTATTAAATTAAGAGATTATTTTTTACCCTTTTATTGTATTATTCATGGTATCTTTCTAATTTTTAATCATATTTCAATAATTTTGTTTATATCATTGGTACAAACTTTTTTACTCAAACCCCAAATCTCGGATCTTAAATCCTAAACCTCGAACCCAAACTTGAATTCAAACCGTGAATCTCAAACTCCAAACTTTAAACTTGAACCATAAACCCAAAAATTCGGGTTTGAGATTTAAAGTTTAAGGTAAAAAAATTACCAAAATTATTTATCAATTACATGAAAACAACTATTGATTTGTCATTAAATAATTAGAAAGGGACAATGAATAATGGGATAAGAAGGGTATATCACCTTCTTAATTACTAAATTAAGAGAAATTATTAATTTTCACCCTTTTCATCATATCATTCATGGTCCTTTTCAGTGTTTTTTTCTATGTCATTGACATATAATTTTGGTAATTTTTTACCCAAATCTTAAATCCTAAATCCTAAACTCGAACCCGTATCTTGAATCTTTGACCCCTGAATTTAAACTCAAACTTCAAATTCTAAACTTGAATCTTAAACTCAAAGAGTTTAAGTTCGGGGTTTAAAATTTAAGATAAAAATTAACAAAATTATATGTCAATTGTATAAAAAAATACTGATTTGTCACTAAATAATTGGAAAGTGATTATAAAAAATGTGGTGCGAATGGTCTATAAAATAATTTTTCGAAATTAAAATTTAAATCTTAAAAATTTCAATATTGAAAATAATGTTTTGTATAATATTTATAGACAAAGAATTCAATTTATTATTTTAATCTTTTAAGATAATGGAGGATATTCTAATATTTTTAATAAAAAAATAAAAAGCTTTTTCAAGTAATTGTATTCTTTTATTTATTATTTTAACGAAATTTACCTTTTTTTCCATACTAATTGACATTCATTCAAGAAATTGTTCATGACATGTATATTACCTTTTGCAAAGTTGAAGTTGTATGAAATTTGAACTTTAATAATAAAAATGGAGGTGAATGTTGCTAAATTCATCATCATCCGTTTTGATCCGTTAATGTCAATGTCAGACGAGCTAAAACTAAGTTATCAAAGGTAAACAAATATTTAAATATAGTTCTTCAAAACAACTTAAAACATAAAAATATATGAAAATTTTTCTGTAACTCGTTATTACATTTTACCTTTTTAATAGTTATATATATATATAGAGAGAGAGAGAGAGAATGTTATATTTGTATAGTGGAATGAGGCACGATAATCAATCACCATAATTGCTTCATACTCATTGTTCATAAAATAAAAAAAGTACACTCCACTCTACTTTATAACCCTCTTGGATGCTATTCAATGGTCCAAATTAGGTTTGCTTAAAATATTTGTCTAACATCTCAATAGTGTACACAATATTTCAATGTATACAAACCTGAACATACATTAGACTTTCCACTGCTAAAATGTAAAAAATCTAATGCATTTTTGTAATTTCAAAATCATTCTTAGGGTGTTGATTGAGGCTATACTTATTATTAACAAGTAGTATGTCATTAACATATAAAACCAGAAATATGTACTTACTTCCATTGAATTTGTGATACACACAATCATCAACAATATTCATCTCAAAACCAAACAAAACAATTATTTGATGAAACTTATGGTACCATTGACGGGAAGCTTGTTTGAGTCCATAGATGGATTTTGTCAATTTACAAATAATATTCTTTAAGTCTTCCGACTCAATATTTTCTGGTTGCACCATATAAATTGTTTCTTCAATGTCGTCATTAAGAAACGCAGTCTTAACATCCATCTGATGTAACTCAATATCAAAATGAGCAACAAGCACCATGATTATCCTAAATGAGTCTTTCGATGAAACTGGAGAGAAAGTTTCTGTAAATTCAACACCTTCTTTCTGAGTATATCCTTTAGTTACAAGGCGCGCTTTATACCTTTCCACATTACCATTTGCATCCCTCTTGGTTTTAAATATCCATTTACAACCAATTGGTTTTGTACCTTTAGGTAATGGGACAAGTTCCCAAACTTTATTGTCTCGCATAGACTTATACTCATCTTTCATGGCATCAATCTACTTTTTAGAATTAGAACTTTTCATGGCCTGATGAAAGTTGATTAGATCATCTTTCATCATTCCATTATCATCCTCATGTTCTTGGAGAAATACAACATAATCATCTGGAATAGCATTTCTCCTTTCTCTTGTGGACCTCCTTAATGGCACTTGTTCTTAAGGTTGTTGAGTTTGTTCTTTTGGAACAATTATCTCATTTTGAATGGGGAGTTGTTCAACATTGTCTTGTAGAGGTTCTGGATTCACTTCTTAATCAATGATAGGTATAAGAACCGAACATCGTCAAAAGTGATAGTAGGAACTGAGTTAGAATCCAATTCCTCCTCAAAAGCAATGTCTCTAACCTTATTTCTCCCCCAAAACTCAACATCCTCAAAAAATGTTGCAGTTTCCGTCTAAAAAGTATTCCTCATTATGGGATCATAAAACTCATAGCCCTTAGATCGCTCTGAATTTCCTTAACTTTTAACTTTATAGATATCAAAGAAGTCAGAAGTGATGTCATTTCAACCTTATCGTTTTTAGCAAAACGTTTGTTAATTTCGTCAAGGAAACCTTGGCCTAAGTAATATTTTCAGATTCTATGTTCCTAAAGGTTTCTGAAATATTGTGCCTCATGATCATTAGACTCTTGCAATTTGAACGATCTCACCTCTCAAAATCCCTTTTAATATAGGGGGTGCTTTCCGCAATGAGAGGTGTAAGTAGTTCTTCCCTTAGTGCAATGTCTATGTTCATACAGCCAAGTACTATAAATAAGTGTCTTTTCCATTCATTTAGTCCCATTAAGCATGGGTATAGAATTTATATTAGCAGATATTGTGGCAGTAGAATATGAATTAGCTAAATATAGAACAAAAAATAAATAAAAATAAGCTCACATCAATATTCATAAACAATAAATTCAGGATAATGGCTAATCCCATCTCAAGATACCAAACACAACATTAATACCAAGTCTTTGGATAGTAATATTAACAGTAAGCGGTACTCTTGTTGTAGCAATCAAACATTGACAATAAATTATGTCAAACAATTAATTAATCTTTGGACTAACTTATTGCTCACATAAAATACCTTATAATTGTCACACATTTATCACCACAGATTTCGTTGAAATTCTGCCAAATATTAACTTACCTTTGGGTCAATTAATAAACGCATAAATCACAAAAACATATAATCATCTTGATATTTCAAATAAACTAGTCTGCACAAAAGATGTCACTTTGGCGGCATTTTGTTTCAACTAATCTATTTAAAATATTAGCCATTTTTAATTAAAAGCCAAAATATGAATTTATTTGTTTCAAAATATCTCTTTTAATTTCATCTTTCAATCAAATTAAAAGATAATAGTATATATATGTATATATATTTATCCCAAAACAACATGCAATGGTGTTGGCAAAATAATAGTTGAATAAATAATAAACCATAAATAACCTCACATAAGACTTCAAATTTAAACCAAAATAATTTGAATAAAGGTAAAATCATCTTAAGATATCGGACACTCCATTAATATTTCATCTTTGGACAAAATATTAACTTGTAAGTGATATCTTGGTGTAGTAATCAAACATAGACAATAAGAACATGTCAAACAATAAATCTTCCTTTGGGCCGATTTATTACTCACATGTAAAACCTAATAATCATCACATGTTTATCACCATAGTTGCACATGTAATATTATTAACCTTCATTTGGGCCAATCAATATCAACATAACTTAAGTTACATGCACACAAACTTTTATATTTTAAAACAAAATAATTTATACAAAAAAAATCACTTTGGTGACTTATTGCTTCAATTAAGTTATTTTAAAAATATATAAACATACCAATATTCAAAATTAAAATTTCCCCAATAGTTGAATTTTTATTGCTTTATAAACTCTGAAATAACTTCAAATAAGGTTGTCTTAATAATGCAATAAAAACCGAAAACCTTAATTTTGACTATTTCTTTTTTTTTTTTTTTTTTGTTCAAAACCATATATATCAAAACCAAACAGAAATAATATAGTGGTTCAAAGCCAAATAATTAACAAACACATGTATTCATAATTTTGGCATGGATAAAAAATACCAAAGCAATTCACGCATATACATGTATTCATAATCAAATAGAAAAACTTACCCTGAATTTACCATATAAATCTAAAGTTGTATTTATGATTAAATAGATATTCACATGAATACTTGAAAATATTTTTAAGCCAATACATCTCAAAACCAAAATCATAATAGTTCGCATATCTCACAATTCATACAATAAATCATCATAATTTAACCAAATATTTGGAACCATAAGATGCCAAAACTTAAGATTATAGAACCAAACTTAAAACCAAATTATTTAAACACATATTATGATTAACATCAATTTGTATCAAAATCTAATTTCATCATAATTAAACCATAAAATATAACTCGATCGACTTGCCTTACATATCCCAAGTAAATTCAAATTTAAAATATATGCTTAAACCTGAATAGTATGAGAAGAATAAGCATATAAACTCAATAATAAACAATATATTATATCAACTATATATTGAATTCAAGAATTAATGATTATAAAATTTGAATTCAATTGTACAATTATTGAATCGAATTTGAATTAAAAAATGATTATAATAAAACCTAAAATTGAATCGATAAAAAATTAAAATAACAAATATTACCATCAATCTTAAGGATTCAACATATATAATGAATTCATTGATAAACAATCGGTATATAAGAGACACTTTACTCAAGCAATTTCTTTACCAACCATATATCATCATATAAAATTCGAACATAATTATTAAAGTGTCTCCAAAACAATATATATATATATATATATATAACCGTAAAAATGCAAAACAAGCGATTAGCGATTAACAATCCATCTATTGATATAATCAAATATATATCATAAAAGTTTCTAATGAACCCAAACCTACGACTTTTTAAATATTTATTAAAAGCGTATAAACAACATAAAATCCTCGTTTTTTTAATTCTCAATTAAAAGCGTAAATCTTTCCACTTATACGAAAATTAAAACCTTAAAACTTTATTTAAAACTTTAAAATTTTATTTAAAGAATCAAAACCTAAAAATTTATTAGAATATCAAAGATTCAACATAATATATAATTAAAATATCAAATCCATAAAATTAAAAAAGAAAACGAATCAATCCAAAAATAATAAAGAATCAATTCATTCTCAATGATTCAAGATGACAAAGCTCGGATGCCACTTGTTGTATTTGTAAAATAAATCTTGAAATAAAACTTAATAAACTAGGATCTATCATGTCAAATCATCAAGAATAAATGAAGAATAAAACTAAATGCGGAAGCGTACCTGAATCCATGAATTCTTTGCAGTTTTATCTGATTTTGGAGATTTGATCTTCTAAATTAGCACACAAGAAATTTATGCTCTCTCTTTCCTAATGATAGGATATTAGAAAAGATATTATGTATAATTTGGGGATCATAACCCTCATATTTATAACCTTGGCATATTAGTTCTAATCAACTTCTAATTAGCCCATCATTAATTAGAATTTGATTAGAAGAGTATCTACACATATTTGACCCATAATTTATTTAATAATTAAAAGCCCAATAAAATTCTAACCAAATTAGATCACTTTTAATTTGGGCTAACATATCATAATAGTAAATAATAACATGTAATTATCATTATTATATATGTGATGTCTAAATTTTCCAACATTACATTCATTTTTTTAAAAAATCTTTTAAAATTCATCGAACAGTTTGAGTTTTGTCATCCTTAGAGATAATACATCTGACTATCTTCAACGTAGGCCCTAAAGTAAAAAATATCTTTTCAGAGCTTTTATCTATGACACGTTGAATGTCATAAAACTTTATAAATGAAATTACATTTGAGAGCATTAAAACTTTTACCAGAGTATTTAGTACATGCAAAAAGTATTTACCAGAGTAGTAGTGAAAACTCACACAACAAGGATAAATGATTGATGGGAAGGAGGGACCAAATTGAAGAAATGATGAAAAACAGAAACATAAGGCATAAATAAGCATTTAATGGAGTCACGAAGGATTCGTGTGTGGCCGTATAAGCTATGCAGTACAATGTCACAACAAACAAGAAATCCAGGGGCCCCACAAGATCACTATCAACCCAGCCCCGATAACACTGGGTCCCATCCCAATAATACCACCGAAATAACACAACTATTACAATTTACTCTAATAATTGAACAAACAAAATAGTTTTGGCGGTTATGGTTACAGGTGATCATGGGTTAGGTTATTTGGTCCGTTCTAAAAAATAAGAGAGTTCATGTAAAAATATAAGATCAAAATATAGATTTGGACAAAAACGAGGCCTTAGGTAAAACTTTTTTTTGTCCCGCTCGGCCCGGCCCAAATTATATATTAAATATATATTTTATTTTTTATCAAATATACTTTTAAATTTTACATTTTTTTTGTTTTAATATTTGTTTTAAATTTTTATTTAATGAAAAAAGTTTAAAAAATTTTAATATGGGACGGGCCGGGCTTGGGTTTATCAATTTTTTTCGGGCCGTACTTGGACAAATTTTTAGCCCATATTTCGAGCTGGGCTGGGCTCGGGCCTAAAATTTTATCTGGGTCTGGCCCATAATCACCTCTAGTTATGGTTAAAAGTTACCATATATTATCAAAATAGTCACTTATGTTTGAAATGATACATTGTAGTCACTTACGTTAATATGTTATAATATTTTAGTAACTGAGCCATTAATTTCTATTAACGGTGTAACGATAAGCTCACATAGCATGTTAAATAATCATTTCAAACAAAAATTTTAGGTTAAATTATACATTTGGTCATCATATTTTTTCTTTTATGTTATTTTTAACTTTTTTTTTCTTTTTTCTTTTCGTTCTCTTTTGCTTTTCATTTTGTTTTCCTCCATTCTTCATATCATTTAACATAGTTTTTCTATATTTTTATTTGTTAAAACTAGTCCATATACTTTTATTTTTGAATAGTTTAATTTTTCTTTTTATTTATTTATTTTTCTTTTCTTCTTCCCTTTAGTTTTAACAAATGGAAAACATAGAAAATTACATTAAAATAGATGGAGAAGGGAGGAAAACAAAGGAAAAGGAAGAGATGAAAAATAAAGAAAAATTAAATTGCTCGAACCGAAAAAATATGGGGAACAATTGTATTTTTAACCTAAGTTCTCAGGGGTAAAATTTAGAGGTGATTGTTCTAGGTCTTTAAGATACATAAGTGAGGTTATTATACTTCTTGAGTGATAAAACTTTCACTAGTTGCATCGAGGATTAAAGATAGTAAAATTACATACTGGGTTAAGCTTTGTAGACATAGGGGAATCGAATTGCATATACAATCTTTGGTAGCACTTGTTTACTTTGTTTTATTAGTTCATCGCAGTGGTAGCGAAGTGACCACTGTAGCCAAGTACTTCCAGTCAAGCATTTAGTTTCTATGCAATTAGCAACTGTGTGATTCAACAATGTTTAAAATGGACATTTTGACTTTCCACCGTAATTTTTAACAACAATGTCAAACACTTGTAACTACAAACTGTATTTTTCAAAAGCATTTTTTACAAAATTAAGCTTTTCAAAAACACTTCTCAATCGTAATAACAATGCCAAACTAGCCTTAATTAGAATTCAATTAAGATTATATAAAATTGACACTAACATTTAAGGATATCATATACAATCTAGCAAGTTGAGTTATTTTTAGGTCCAATTAATATAATTCATGCCTATTTAAAATTTAAAACTTTTAGGTTAGTTCTGTTTGGGTCAATTTCAAGTTAAGTTATTTCAAGTTTGGATCATTTCATTTTAAGTTCGGTTCTTTTTAGGATTTATTTATTTTACATTTTGATCACTTTTTGTTTAAACCATTACAAGTTGTTTGGGTAATTTCGAGTTAAATTTTAGTTCAAGTGAATTCAAAATGTTAAAATTCAAAAGCAAACTAGAGATACATTAAATTAATCAAATCGTTAAAATTTACATTTTAGCCTCGCCATCATCAAATCAACTTGATAATGAACACCGATCAATCAAGAAAAAACTGCCAAAAGCCCTAAGAGACCCACCGTATCAGTGATGCAGAAAAGGATAAGTCTCGTATGACTTATCATTCTCGTCATTATCTTGAATCTATCACCATCACTATAATTTATCATGATAAAACCCTTCGAGAATGGTACTTAATAGATTTAGCGGCACTCTTATATTGACAAATTTCACACATGCACTAGAACATGACTAAAAATAAAAATTTAAAATAAAACCACATATGCTTCCAAAGAAAGTAAAGTTGACAAAACAAAAACTACGAAAAATGTGAAAAAAATAAAACCATAAAAATGAGGACAAAACCACGATAAATATGGACTAAAATTTAAAACAAAATAAAATCATAAAAATAATGTTGTAAAAGTTGCGACCAACAACTAGTCCGAATGTCACTACCACTTCCAATTAGTTTGAAAAAATTAAAGCTACTAATATGTTTGACACATATGCAATAATATCTTTGACCCACCAAATTTTGAAAATAATCAAATTTAATAAATAATAGTTATCTATTTTGTAATGATTAAAAATTTTCAAATTTCTAAAAATAAAGGGACCGAAATTACCAAATTAAAGTACATGGGCTAAATCCACTACTTATGTAAAGTACAAAATCTAATACTAGAATTTGATCCAAATCAAAGCATAAGTTGAAATGTGAAAAAAAAGGCTTATATATCAAGAAAACCCTTAAGAAAATGTGAAAAAATCAATTAAACCTATGTATTATTTTTCACCAAATTAAGCTCAAGTCGTTAACTAAAATAATTAATTGAGCTCATCCATTAATGATTTTTATCATTGACCATGTTAACCATTAAAATAAATTGACGAACCAATCAGAAGGTGACGTGGCAACTTTAGGTTTAAACTAATATTTTTCATAAAAATGATTACAAAACAGAAAAATTTAAAAAGTAGAAAAATAAAAAATTATTAAAAATATAAATTTTATTAAAAATATTTGAAAAATATTAAATTTATATAAACTTATAAAATTATAATAAAATATAATAATATTATAAAAATTAAAATATAATTCTAATAAAATATAAAATATATCAAAATATTTAAATTTTATAAAATGTATTAAAATTCTAAATAATTCTTAAAAAGTCATAGAAAAATATAAAAAAATATTACAAATATTAAAATTGATAAAAACCTGTAATAAAATCATAAAAACTTGAATTGGACTAGATTAGACGATTGAATCGATTAGACCGAAATCGGTAAAGATATCGGTCTAGAGAAAGTCATTAGGTCGTTTGACCTAGGAACCAGTTTTTTAAAATATTTTTAATGTTTTATTTAATTGAATTGAATGGACTAGTTGAATTGGCTAAGTGATGGCCAGACTGCTTTGACAATTGAATCGGTTCTGAGAATCTCTGTCAAAATAATTCATTCTAACATATGTTAAAAGTTAGATAATAAAATTTTGGTTAGATAAAAATATTAAAATAAAAATAAAAAATTCGGTTCAATTGTTCGGTTCCTAAGTCAACTAATTTGATGATTTTCTCCGAATCGTTACCCTTGTCAATTTCAATCTAACTGGTCTGATTGACTGATATGATCAAATTCAAGTTCTTATGATTTTTTTTAATAAGTTTTATAACTTTATATCAATTTTAATATTTTAAATAATTTTTTTATAAATTTTAAGAATTTTAATAAGTTTTTGTAAAATTTTAAATAATTTAAATATGTTTAATTAATTTTATAATTTATTAGAATTTTAAATATTTTTTGTAATATTTATAAGTTTTAGTATTTTCTATAATTTTATAAATTTATATTAATTTTAATATTTTTTATATTTTAAACGATAATATTTAATTTGATGCGAAATTTAATACAGATTGTTTAAAGATTTTCATGAGGGCTTGTTTAAGGTATAAGGCAAAAACACACACGATAGCTCGGCTCAAATGACAGTTTAGCCGCCGAGTCATCCCCAAACACAAAATAAAAAATATATACAAAACCGGGTATAGCCGGTAAAAAAAAGAAAAAGAAAGGTGTGACCGTACGGCACATGGCAGGTCGTTTCCATGGCAGTTGGTAAGCATTTAGTGTGCTTTTCCCACCATCCCCCTCCCCTTTCTCTCTCTCATCAATTCCTTTCTATACTTTTCTCTCTCTCGCCCTTTTTTTTCTTCTATTTTCTCACTTAAATTTCCCATTTTTTTTTTTTTTTTTCTTTTCATGGATTTCTTCTATTAAATTTTTATCTTAAAAGCTGTGCATTTCCCAGTTTTTTTTTCTCTGCTCAGTTCATAGCCGTTTTTCTTTTCTATCTCTTCTTATCCATTTGTTTTAATTTACCATTCAGAATTCACTACAGATCCGTTACGAACCCAAAATCCATCCTCGTACTCTGTTTTTTCTTTTTCTTTGAATTGTTTCGCATACTCTTGCAGGTACATCAGATTTTTTGGGTTTAACTTTTGTTCTCTTTTATTCAATGCAAGATTCTCTTATAATACCCAAAAAAAGAACTTGTTAATTCCCACTTGGGTTTTTGATTTTTTATATATATATATATTGAATTTAAGCAGAATTTGAAAGTGAGAAACATTGCTCTGTTTTAATACAGTTTCCTGGAAAAAAAACTGCAGCAAATGGAATTTTACCTCTACTTTTAGCTCTTTTTCTCTCTCTGTTTTTAGATTTAATGGGTTTTTGAAGTGTATACCCAAGTTTAATTTCTTGTTTCTAAATGCTTACCTCATAAGGTTAAATGGGTTTTCTTTATCACTAAAACCTTTGTTTTATAGTTGGGATTCCTTATCTTTCTTTATATAGTTAAAAATTCTCTCAGTAACCAAACATTATTTTTTTTTCTTTGTAAGCTATTGATGTGTACAATTCAGCTTTACAAAAATCTTTTTCCTTTTGTTTTTTTCACGAGTTGCTGTTGATGATTAACAGAAATATGACATTTCTGATTGTGTTTCAATTTCTTAATACATACAAAAAGGGTTTCAAATCTTAACTCAAAATCTTGCTTGTTTTTCAGGTGGTATCATCAGCAAGCTTTATCAAGAAGAAACTAAATTATGAGATAGCATCCCCTTCTTTGCTTTTTTTTTTTTTGAGGGGGGGAGGGAGAGGGTTTCATTAATTGATATCAATCCAAGTCCCGTGAATCAGTGAATTGGTTTTCTCTAAACCCAAAACTCACATTCAAAATTTGTGTTTCTCTTTTTTTCTAGAAATTTTAAATTAAATCCGAAGATAATTGCGGAGTTTTTGAGGATCTGGGTATTTTTGAGAATCGATTAACAGAAGGAAAAAAAAAGAATGTTGGAGCAGGAATTGTGTTCATCTCGGGTACTGTCACCGTTCAGGGAAGAAAGCGGCGACGAAGAGCTATCGGTTTTACCGAGACACACCAAAGTTATTGTCACTGGAAACAATAGAACAAAGTCAGTATTGGTTGGTTTACAAGGCGTAGTCAAGAAAGCTGTGGGCCTTGGTGGTTGGCATTGGCTGGTATTTTCCCCTCTTTACTTTCATTATTATTGGCTGCTTCTTTTTTTAATGCAAATTCACCTTAATCAATATGATTTTTTCAAGTCTTAGGTTGATACTAATTTTGGGTTCAAAAAAGAAAGAACCTTTGATTTGGGGTAACTATGGTCTATGGTTTCTAAGTCGTAAGAACGTGGTCCTTAATTGGTGTGGATTATTCTTTGGAGTAACTATGGTCTATGCTTTTTCCATAGGGCATTGTACTTGTTTTACATGTAAATATCACTGTACTTGTATGCATATCAGATATGGATACGGCTAGATTCACGTTTTATATATATATATATATATATATATATATTCGAGCAATTTAATTCTCGTCTATATCTCGAGCAATTTAATTTTCGTCTATTTATGGATTTGATTGGTATAATAATAAATTTAGTGTTCAAAGTGTACACATTTTGTCAATTTGGTCATGGTTTAACAAAAGTGAGTAACTAATGCGAACTCTTAATGTTTTCATCAATTGTATATATGGATTTGATTGGTATAATAATAAATTTAGTGTTCAAATTGTACACATTTATTATGATAATCTTTAGTTGCTGGCTGCATCAATTTTTAAGGAGGTTGAGCATATCCGTGTTAGTGACATAAAGCTTTTAACTTTTGGTTAGTCTTTTATTAGTTTTTTAATTGGGGAAGATGGACCAGACATCATCTTAGTTTATGATGTTGTGTCCTTAATGAAACTGGTTATGATAAGATTTGTTTTTTTAATTTGGATATACCTTTGCGGCTAAACCCTTTTTTTTTATAGCTAGTGAGCACTTACTTTGTTGACTTTATTTTGTGGAAGAATCATATTATGTGACACACTAGTGCTTGCCATTTTCAAGGTTTTGAAGAATGGTGTTGAAGTCAAGTTGCAAAGAAACGCATTGAGCGTGTTGGAACATCCTACGGGAAACGAAGTAGACGATGATCATGATTTCGATAACTCGAGCAGTGGCTCCGACATTGGTGAGAAAGACCATGATTTCCGTAAGTCAAAACAGTTTTAACTAAAAATCATCGATGTCGGTTTTAACATAACGGATCATCCCCTTTTTGTCTCTTTGATCAGCTAGTAGCATAGAGTTCCAGAGGCCAGCGAAACCCAGAGTTCGACATACGAAACCTTGGGTTCCATCTGCATCCATGAAATCAACGAATCGTAGCGGTTACAGAGACGTCCGATCCATTATTCACACGCCGCAATCGGTTAGTGTCCACCCAACTTTAACCATTGCACATACCCTTAATTTCATCGAACACTTTATGACGGTATCGTGTTTGTCTTCCGATATCTGAAGGTAAATTTGGCAAGACTCGATACCAACTCGTTACGAAGATATTGCAAACACTTCAAACTCGTACGTCCTCCGAACCCTTTCCCTCGGTGAATATTTTTTTTGAGGATGTAAATGAAAAGTATGGTTAGAGTACTTTTGTTTGGAATTTTTGTAGGGTGGCATCAATGCTTATTCACCAAGGGAACAAATGCTTAATACTGTGCAGCAGCACTTTATGTCACAGGTCCAACATTCATCCATCCACACATACATATACATGCATGCATGGTTGCCATGGTTATGCTACTCTGCTTGAACCTAACATCCGTTTTATTTATATACAGCGGCCGTTGAACGAGGTACACGTGATATCGGAATTCATCACGGCGGCTAAGAGACTGAAAACGGTAGACGGTGACACCAAGGGTGAGCAACTCTGAGTGTTATCAAACATTGTATAATTTACATACATATCTTTAACCCTAACCGTAGATTAGAATCTAATTTGAAAAAAAAGACTAATTGGGAAGAGTTGTCGCTCAACCGACCAAACGGATTCTAACCTTTGTAATATAGAGGGTCTATGCCCTTTTGTTAATTTTCTTCTAGTATATCTACTATTTCCAACAATGCAATTTACCCCTTACCCCTTCCATGGACTTCATTGAAACTTAATACTAACGACCGAAATCTCCGGTTGTTCAAACAGACTAACAAAATTTGAGATTTAGTCTCTGTATTTAAAAAGTTAAAAATATTTTTTTTAGGGTAAATTAAAAAATAATCATTTTTTTTTTTGTTTTAGATTATATTTTAGTCATTTATATATGAAATGTTATGTTTTAGTTTTTTTGTTAAGTTTTTATGTGGCAGTTTAAATGGGTTTTTTGTCAACTGTCTAATTCGGATGAGATATATTTTTTCTAATTTAAGGTATAATTAATTTAAAATTTTAATTAATTAAATTTAATTAAAAATTATTTTTTTTCAGTTGAATATTTAAATTGACATTTAAAATTTATTTAAATTATCATATAGGATTGTTATTATGGAGGTAATAAAATTTAACGATAGAATGATTATTTTATAATGAGCGATAATATAAATGATTAAAATATAATATTTTAAATAGACAAATAAAATAATTATTTTATAATTTAATTTATTTTTAGACAATCTTCATATAATTGATAAAATAAATTTAATTTTTAATTTAAGATTAAATCTCAAATTTTACAAAATATAAAAATAACAGCATATTGAAAACCTTTTCAATTATAATTTGACTAGCGGAAAGTAAAGCAAGCCCACAATTATAAGGAAAATGATGATAGGGGGGAGCCGTGCCAGGCTGGCATTTGGTGGCATGGAGATCTGTGTAACAGTGGGTGATGGGGACATATGGATTTCCCATTTGCTTCTTAATTATTTGCCGCTTCTGATGGTTAAAATTGAAGGTGTTTTGACTTTTTTGCCCCTACTTATTCATCATTGGCATGGGCATTCATTGCAGACGGCACTGTCGCTTAGCCATTACTGGAGTGGGCTATAATACAACTTTCCAGATATTTCAAACTAGCAATGGACCCATACCCTCAATCAAATCAACAATACTATTTTCTTTTCAAAAATAAATATAGATGATTTCTTTGAAACGAAAAAAATTATTTGATAATTATGTAATAAAAAATATTAAAATTGTTGTTTTTTTTCATAAAAATATTAATTTGAATTCATCATGGTAAAATAATTTTATTACAATAATATTTTAAAAATTGATATTAATATTTTAATTGATATAATTAATGATGTTGACATCAATATTTTAATTAAATTTAAAGTCTTATCATGATGTATGTACAAGGAAAGAGTAAGGCAACCTCCCAAAAATATTACCATTATGGAATTGAATTATATATAATCGTATAATATTTTAATAGAAAAATAAACGTTAAAATTTTAGCTATAGTAGAGAAATTAAAAGTGAAATATAGCTATTTTTATATAATATAAAAAATAATATTAGTACATGTATAGTTATATACATTTTAATTAAAAATTATAATTTCAAACTCTAAATGAACAAATTTTCATTATAAACTTAAAATTTTGCAAATTGTAACAATCCGTTGCATAAAACAATGAAACAAAATAATGAAGTGATGAAAAGGTATAAATTTGCCAATTTTGACATCGAATATAAAAGAAAATGTCGATCATTTATAAGAGAAAGGATTGTATGAAATATTGGCGCCATTCATTTGTATTCCTTTCTAATAATTTTATGCTACATTAATATTTTCATCCTGAATTTTAAGATTTTAATTTGGATTTGATTTTTTTCAGGATGAAAATCAAGATTTTAATTTGATTTGATTTTTTTCATGATGAAAATATTAATTTGAATTAAAACTATTGAAAGGGATATTAGATGACATAAAACTATTCGATTTCATACAATTCATACAATCCATTCCCCATTTATAGTGAAATAATTAGATTCCATTAGTCACTCGGTAAGGTAATACATATTTTCAATCTCATTTATAAAATTAAAAAGGAAAAACGTGGTTGGATTTCTTTTAATTTTAATTTTTCAAAAATAAAATTAAAATTTTAAAAGGTCAAAAATTGTTTTTTAAGTTTATTATACTTTTACCAGGTTAGAACACGTGGTAGTATGAGAAGTAATCTGAGAACACCCATAGATGACATTTCACCTCGCATTAATTAACTAATCATCAAGTGATTAGCCACTTTGTGCTTCAAATCTTCCACAAGGACAATCATCCTAGGCCACCAACTAATAGTAGATCTTCTATTAAGCCACTCGTAGTTAGCGGGTACACTCTTATCCCTAAGGGAACACCACATTAAAGAAAGTGTAACAATTCTGTACAACTTCAGCAAAAAAAATATTAGAGCAGGCTCCCATTTGACAATAATCAGCACATGACGAACTTGCCATTTGATTGACCGCACAAGCGAGCTACCACCCATACTATTTGTGACGTAGAACTACCAAGCATGGGGACTTTCCCATATATATATATATATACACCGTAAGGCACGATGAAGAGAGGATCTTTTCCCAGCCTTCAACTATCTTAAATGTCACAATCTCCTCCTCCTCCATTATCTACTTGCTTCGGGTCCCTCTTCGCTCATGTGAACTGACCTCTTTATCTCCATCACTATCTTTTATTGTCTCTTCCTTTATTGTATCATAATATCATTAATTGATGCGGTAAGCATGGCTTGAACCAGGGCTCCTTCTTCAACTGATACCCCTGCTAACCTAACAAACCTTGAAACAAAGTTTCTTTCAAACCAAACACAGACCCAACTACCAGTTTCAACTCAGCCATCAATCTTAACCAAACAACACTATGTTACTCTTAGTCTCCACCTGGTGTTTCTTCCTCTCTGCTCAAATATGCTTACCCCATACTACCACTATCCTCCCCCAAGCTGGTGGTTTACTCCACCTCCCCAGTCCCCAGGTTGTTGCTGCCACCACTCTTGTTGATTAAGTCCCTCAGCACCAAAACCTGGCTCTTAGCAACAAGTCACGAAGACGCAGAAGAAGATGTGCCGCCTAGAAGCGCAACTCCCAAAGGAACAACAGAAACGCCAACGCCTGCTAGACCTAAAAAATGTCTAGAGTGAGCAGTTGATTGCGGAACTTAAGGCGAGTAGAAACCAGCTAGGGAAACAGAAAACCTCAAGATGAGGACAGAGCTCAATTCACCCTCTACAGGCAGCATGACCAAAAGCAACAGAATGATCCACTTGTTGATAATAATCACCTAATTAGTTCCTAAGTCAGAGCCCTCCATGATAATGATACCTCATTGGGAAGAACAAATGCAAGTGCTACAGATGAAGTTGTTGTAAGAATTCTGAGGGCTTAAAACTAATGAAGCTTGTTGGAGTTATTCCAATGAACCTTTTGTTGCAGAGGTATTAGCCTATAACCTCCTATCGTCCTTTAAATTTCCCAAGGTCCCTTATGGTGGTTTAGGAGACCGAAAAATCATTTGACCTACTACAAGAACCACATGAACATCCTAGGTGCATCCGACGAAATCAAGTGTCAGGCCTTCTTTTTGACGCTTACACATACCGCCTGAGCGTGGTATCTATCCCTGCCAAGAGGCTCCATCCTTACCTTCAACCAATTGGCCAATCTGTTCATGAGCCGATTTTTGGCCAACAAGACATTGCAACAATCCCTTTTGTACCTCATGTCTATTTTCCATAAAGATGGTCAATTCCTCCGTGATTTTGTGAGACGATTCAATCCAGCCACAATGATCACAGAAGGAGCTTCAAATGATCTAGTCATCCAGGCCTTCATTGCTGGGACAACCCACCAATTCCTCATGTACAACATTGCCAGGAACTTACCGACAAGCTCTCCACACTGTATCAAATTGCCTACAGATTTGCTCAGAGTGACAAAACCTAGCAAAATAATGCCGAACTTTTCGCTCCCATGCACTAGGACTCCTATCCTCCACAGAATCCATCCCGTTCTTGTAGTTACGCGGGACAGTACCGGACTTGCCCTCTAATAGGCAACCGCAAAATAGACGATACCATGCATTACCTCAGGGAGGGCAAGGAATGGTCACTACCCTCAATTTCCCGTCACTTGGAACCCATCAGAGATGACAGGGGTGGCCAAGACAAGAGGAACATGGCCCATTACAACTGTTGTCACACGTACCAAAAGCCAAGTAGAACATTAAAGGATACTAGAAAACCCTTTGCTAATGCTTCCGAGCCAACACCGTAGCAACTCCAATCATCATTGTTAATTCTACAACGCTCCTGGGAATTGCACTGAGAACTGTATCCATCTAAAAAATGCCATTGGAGTCAGTCATCCAATAGGACCACTTGAAGTAGTTTTTGGCCCGAGAGCCACACCTAAGGAACCTGTCTTATAATAGGGAGATAGGACCATCCAACACTAGGAGAGATGACAAGGGCAAACAACCTGTGCAGGGGGTTATTGATGTGCTGATCGAAGATAATGGAGAATGGGCCACTTCCAACTCTAAGCAGAAGGCTCATCATCGGAGTATCATGTCTGTTGTTATTCCACTAAAAAGCACAAGGCCTCTTTTTCCTAGCAAGTCCAGTTCTCTGAGGCAAACGAGAAATAAGAGTTAGATGCTGAGGGTGATGACCTTCTCGTAGTCTCAGCCACCATAGCCTGATTCCAGATAAAAAGGATCCTTAGGTATACAGGGAGTTCAGTTGACATCTTCATTGCTAAGGCCTTGTACCAGATGGACCTCAAGGATTCAGACTTGAAGAAAGCTAGCCCGGCTTACGGCTTCGCCAACCAGCTGATCGTACTGAAAGGATTGATCACTTTTCCAGTGACATTGGGCGGCGATGAGCACATACTCACAGAGATGGTCGAGTTTCATCAATTTCACATTATTTTAATTGATATAATAACAAATTTAGCACTCCAAATTTATACCTTCTATCTATTTATATATATTTGAAGCTAAATTTTTTTTATATATTTTCTTCTTAATTTTTAAAATTTATATATGTTTCAAATAAAAATCAGGACTAAATTAATAAGATATGTAAACAATGAGAACTTAATTTGTTATTATATAAACTAAAGCTATGTATAATTGATAGAAAATATTAATTGTCATCACTAACTATCCTTAGTTGCTCACTTTCACATTTGACAAGGATCAAATTGTTTCGATTGTTTTAGAAGGACCAATTTGCTTAATATCTAAACTAAGAAGAATTGGACATGTGTTTTTGCCTAAATATTGATAATCTATAACTTAAAAAAATATATGTATTTAGGGTAAACTGCATTAGTAGTCACCTAATTATGGTTTTTCTATTTTTTATCACTCAATTATGAAAAATTATAAAATGATAACACAATTATTCAATTTTGTCTTTTTTTGGTTACCCAACTATTTTGGATTTTTGGATGTCTCACTTTGGTGACCAAAAAAGGCAAATTTTTTTTGTCACTCAACTATTGGATATTGAATGTTTCCATTTTGGTGACCAAAAAAGACAAAACTAAATAATTAAGTGACCATTTTGTAACTTTTGTCAAATTTGAGTATCAAATGATATATTAAACATTTCAATTTTAATGTATATAAACATCAGAGATTACTGTGTGAAGAAACTTCACAAAACAACTCTAAAAAGTTGGTAAAAGATCTCTTCAGTCCCTCTCAAAAAAATCGGAGCAATTTAATCTCTGTCAAATTTGAAATTGAGTAATTGAAGATAATTAATCACGACGTTAATATCTTTTGTCATTTGTACATAATTTTGATTGATATAGCAAAATATTTAAATCTTAATGTTTACAAGCTTTGTCAATTTGGTTTTATTCTAAAAAAATTCAACAAATTTAGCCTCAACATTATACAAATATTGCAGGCTAAATTTATTAAATCGAGACTAAATTGATAGAATGTCTAAACTTTGAGAGTTAAATTTGTTATTATGCCAATCAAAATTACGTACAATTGACAGAAAACATTAACTAGAGACTAATTGTCCTTAATTGCTCACTTTCAAAATTAAAAGGGATTAAATTGCTATGATCTTTTATAGGGACCAATTTGCTCGATATCAAAATCAGGAGGGACTGGAGATGTCTTTTTACCAAACAAATTCTGCAGGATTCAGTTTTAATGGAGAGTCTTCCTTTCTCACTGAAACTTGTTCTTTCTACACGAAACAAGCATATAACAGTTACACGCTCTAAAATAATGAAATAGAATCACGTTGTTTTTTTAATTTTTAAAATTCTTTTTAAATTTTCACTGGGAATTCTTGAATTAATTTTCAATTCAAGTTTCGATCAACAGGTATCCTCTTCAATTTTTTTCCTCATTGGAATATGGCTTCCCTATCTTCTTGATGGAATAATGGTTTTCTCTAGGGTTTTTTTAGTAAGCATAAGTTGATTAATTTTTCCCTCATGTTAGCTCTTGGATTGTTGAGTTATTGATAAATTCTACTGGGTTTTTTCTCAATCTTGTGAAATCTAGTTGTTTGGCTTTAGCTATTGATTTTCTGTTCTTTTTTTTTTTTTTCAATGTAAGATTCTTTTTCTACTATTACACTATCAATTTCAGCTATTTCGATGCCTTTTCTTATTGGATTAATTACTGTTTTAGTGCTTGCTGATGAAGAATAACTGTAGGCAATTCATTCTTGGTTTTTTTTGTTTTTTTTTTTTTTTTATATTGAATGTACCTATTTGTTATTACCATTATTTCAGCACATGGGTTATTTATGTTGGGGTTTGTCACAATCTTGTTTGTTTTTCAGTTTAGTTCATTGGTCTATTTGGATGAATTTATGTTGTAGTTCTTGATATGGAATTATAGCAGGACAGTTGAACTGAAAAGGGTTAAGGTCTTTGAACTTGGTTCATGTTGATTTTGGTTTTACATCAACATTCTGCTACTACTGTTGTTCAGAGCCTGCAAACTTTTGTATGTCCAGATGAAGAGTGAAATACCAGCGAGCTTGACTTTGTTTTAGGATCTTATTCATGTTTTCTATCATCAGTGTGCTTGTATATGATCAGTATATGAAAGAAGCCAGATAATTTTTTATTACTTTCTGTTGGGTTTTACTTTTGTTCTATGAACTTCATCTTGATTATTTTTCTGGAAAGTCCATTAGATAATGGCATTTGTAGATCTGTGAACCACATCAAACTGCCTCTATTTTTGCCTTATTAGTTACAATAGCTTTCATGTTGTCATGTGGCATTTGGGATGCTTATTGTTTACAGAGCTTACTGGATGGATTAATATTCTGTTTATGTCTTCAAAATTGATTATAATCTTTTTCTCAACAGATTCTCTCAGCTCGTGATGGTGTTGGATTCTAATGTAATGAGTAACAAGTAGTGTTATATGGGCTGCAGACAGAAGGGAAAGGAATGGGTGGTTGTTGCTGCTGTTTCTCTTCTAGAGGAGTTGAAATAAGTAGTGCACCAGCATATTATTATGTCTGTAAAATTTTCTTCCTATGTCTAATTGTTTTTCTCGATTTTCTGCTTTTAGTTTTTTCAGCCTAACCTTCTTATCCTTACTTCTCACGCTGCAACTAGCTTTGTATGTTTTGAACTCGGTTTCAGCTCATCCCATTGGTGTAGAGTACTATATATTTTATGAAGTGCCGCACTGCAAAATTTCTTGGGTGAATGCATGATGTAGAATAAAATGAGTTTGAAGCACTTGAGAGTATCAAAATGTTTTAAACTCGCTGAAATGTTGGGCCCCTTTATTTTTTATGGATGTCTGGATGGAACTGATTATAAACTTTTTGTCACTCTTATTGAGTTGCACAAGAATCATGACCTGATCACAAATTCACCATTACTAGTTGCTCATTTGTCATTACCTGCCCGCCTGTACTTAATACTAAAACGGGTCAGAGTTAAACTGTAGAACAACCTGTGGTTAGAAATGAATATTCAGAAGTCCTTGTTAACCTGTCCACTCTCATACTTATTATTTATTAGGAACTAGTTGATCCCTATCCAAAGTTAACTATATTGAACTAATTGCCTATCATATTGAATGCATTTTGTTATCTTTGTTTGAGTTGAATTTTCTTCTAACAGTACCCACGAGCCTCAGATGAGCATGTTCCTTTATCATATCACAATGTTGCTGCCTCTGCCCTCTCAACCAGGCTCCTGGTTAACACAAATCTGGAGGTATCTGTTCCTGATGCTTATAGACCTCCGCCTGCTCCAATGCCATTTGATGCAGTTGTAGAACCTCCTCAGACTCCTTCAGTGATCCAAGGAATTCATAACAGTATGAGCAATGAAACATTGCAAACGACAAATGTAAATTCCAGTCAAGGAACAGTTGCTGTAAATACTCAAGAGACTTCTATGAAATCCAAGAACACAAAGGAAGACTGCAAAACACAATCCAATACAGAAATTGAATCATTAAAGGGGCTAGAAGTTGATATTTCAAAACCAGTTAAACCAATTGTGTCCACAAAGGAGGAGGAGGAGGATGTTTGTCCCACCTGTTTGGAAGGTATATCTTACCCATACATCATTATCTGCCAACTTCTGTTTTGACTTTCAAGTAGTAAGGTTGCTAAAAGACCCTTTTTTTTGTTCTTTCCTGTTAGAGTATGATGCAGAAAATCCAAAAATTATCTCAAAATGCGAGCATCATTTTCACCTTGCATGTATTCTTGAATGGATGGAAAGAAGTGACACATGTCCTGTCTGTGATAAGGTTTATCTTAAAACTATATTCATCTCTCATAAGTCAATAGGAATTATTCTTTATAACCTAGCGAAATAACAATCCAATTTTCTTATTATGCAGGAAATGATATTCGACCTACTCACCGATTAGTTTCCTTCTGCCTGATGGACTCAGCTTTAGCTGCTTGAAGTTTGTTGCAAAGGTTACAACTTGCTAAACGCATCAGAATTCTGGTTTTTACTTTTTCCGTATTTCATCATGTATTTAGTGGCACTGCTGCAGATTTGGCAATGTTTTAGCTTCAAATTTCTTTTTCTTCATTTCCTTCTTAACAAATGAGAAGAAAAGGAGAAAGAAATGCAGAAAAAGTAAACAAAAACAGGTTTGGTACCATTTTAAAAGTTAATATTCATGGCCTATGTGTTACCCTAAATGTTTAGTTCAGGATGTCATTAGTTTCTACTCTCTACCTTCACCAATGAGCGAGTACCCAAAGATGTATAAAATAGGGAACACACTACTACAGGCTGGTTTGTAATGCCTTCTTTGTCCAGAAAATCCTGCTTAGTTGCCCAAAGCAGCACGTTATCTCTCTCTATGTGTCTCTGTCTCACGCACACACATATTTTTCCATGAGCCTGCAATTCGAATCTTGCAAACAGATATCACCTTTCTTTTGTTGAATTGCTCTTGTAAATGGAATTTGGTTTATTTTCATCTATATTTGATCATCATGTGCAATTGTTTGCTGATGGCTGATGTGCTGCTGCTAGTGTCATCATTGAGTTCATTAAATTTCTTAGAATGGTGAGAATTTTATTTGTGCACTGCAATGTGTTTTTCCTTTTATTCTTTTGAAATGAATACACTGATATAGGCATTTTCTGTATTTTACATGACTCATGTACTGCATAAAATGTATGATTTTCACAACAAAGTTTGATCATTACAATTTTATCTAGGGATAAATCTCAAAGCTACATATGAACTTTGATCCAATGTGCAATTCGATACATAAGATTTGATTTGGTGCAATTATACACATAAAATGTTTTTTTTTTTTTTTTTGGTATTGGCTTAAATTTTGGTTTTAATTCCAATTTCTTACTGACATATCTAACTTCAAAGCTTGATTGAGGTTTTTTTGTTTCAATATTTGATTCTTTGCTCTGTTTTTGCAAATTGAATCTTGAAAATGATGAATAAAATATTTAAAAATGTGTTCACATGCAAAAATACTGAATGGAAGTTGATGGTCCTTTTTGTTGTTCTTTTAGTAGGATTATATATATAGCCAAAGTCATTAAATAAATAAAGGGTTAATATATTATTTGGTGCTTAAATTTAGTTTTAATGTTTAATTTGGTACTCATATCAAATGGCATCATGTGATACAATGAATTTTTGACACGTGTTATAATAAAAAGAACGGACATAAAAAACTTAAGTACTAAATTGAAAAATGAAACTAAATTCATGTACTAAATTGAGAAAAAACTTAACTATCAAATTAAAACATTGAAATAAATTCAAGTAATAAATAATATATTAATTGATAAATAAACAATTATTTGTTTAGTATGGTCGAGTTGAACATCAACATCTTTTTAAAATTCGATTATTTTATAATTCTTTAATAAAATTTATTGAATTAATTTTTATGGTATAAGACACTATTTTTTTAATAATAATCGAATAATTTTAATTTAATATGCTCGATAATCATACCTAAGATCACGTTATACATGGTATTTTAACTTGAGTTATTTATTAAAACTCATTTTAAATTTTTAATTAAATTTTTAAATAAAATTTTTCAACGTTAGATATTTTTAATCATTTATTTAGATTAATTTAAGTTGTCTAATTTTATTTTTATGAATTATAAAAATAAAATAAAATTCAAATAAACAAACACAATTAATAAAATTTGAACCCAGATTACAGCCGAGATGATGAATATTTTGATCATTAAGGTGACGTCAAAAGATGCACCCCAATATTTTTTTATATAAAGGAATTAACTTAATTAACCGTTATATTTTATATTTCATTCATATAAATTCTGAATATCAATTTTGATATAAATTAAAATTTTCAAACAATTTATTTTATATAAAAAAATTAATCGTTAAATATATATTAATATAAATAATATTTTAAATTAATTAAAAAATTACATCTATATTAACAAAAATATATTAAAAATTTACTAATTAAATTATTAAAATTAAATTATTAAATTATTAAATTATCTTTCCCCTTTCATCTTATCTTAAAATCTTATTTAAATTAAATAATTACTATGCATTTAATTTTAAATTATTTTAATTGAACCTTCCTATATTGTTTTAATCAGATTTTTTTATCACTTTTTTTTCTAATTATTCATATTTATTGATCTACGTATATCGTTATGTATTAAGCTCAATAAATTATTAACTGACTCACTTTTATCTATCATTTTGCCTAATTTCAAAATCTATTGCCGAAGGTCAATTTTTATACTAGTTTGTATATTCTCTGTAAACATTGGTGGAGGTAGTGGGGGTGGGTCAGGGCGGAGTTATAAAATTTTTGATTAAAATTAAATTATATATTTTTACGATAATAAAAATATAATTTTATCATTTTAATAATCTGTACTTTTATCATTTTTAAATGTTTAAATCAAATTTTTATTATTTTTTGATGCCAATGTGTAATTTTATATTATTAATTTAATATTTTATAAATTATAAATGAATCTTAATGAAAAAATTTATTTTAAGGGATCGAGCCTTGCCTGCCATCATTGGCTCCACCACTAGCGTGGGTTAAAAAATGGTAGGATTATAAGTTAGTATAGTGGTAAAATGTATTTTAACCCCAAACATTTATAATTTATTTTTGATCCTGGCGATAAAAACTCTAGTTTCACTAAATTGTGGAGTTAGATATTGTTTGATAAACTAAAAAATTAAGTGCTGAAAATTCAAGTATTGAATTTAAGTTATAAAATTTGATTGATATATTTTTAAAATTAATTACGGAATATAATTAGGTTATTTGATAAATATAGATTTTAAATTAAAAAATATATTTTACATTTTATCCTTATTTTTAAACATTTTATCTTATTCTAAAGAAAATTTAAAATTTAAATGTAAAGTTTTCATAGGATAATATAATATTAAAATAAATAAAATAAATTTGAATTAATTGAAAATATTCTCCGTTAAGTGATAAATAGCTTTTATCTACTTAATATTTTTCACACTTTTTTATTCAAAAATTGATAGAGTTATTTTAATTTTAGATTATCAAAATATTAAATCGTTGAAAATATTAATTTTCTCGATGGTTTATCAAACTAGACCTAAATATTTATACTCTAATTTGATCAATTTTTTTTCTTGATGTACTTTTGGAATTTTAAAATTTTAGTGATGACCTATACTTGTTAATCCTTCAGTCAAATTCGACTATTAATCTCATATTATGTATAATTTGTGAATTTAATCCTATTTACCAATTAATTCATTTTTAATTTCAATATTTTTTGAATCTCTAGATTTTAATTGTAACTTAAACGGTGGTCATTAAATCTATTATATAAATAAACATGTTGTTTTATAAGTATTGTACGGAAATAGTAAGTTTACATGACATTACATGTGTGATAATATATTTGTTGCATAAGATTTTGAAAATTATTGAATTTAGCTGTTTCTGTTTGAATTAAAATTGATATTTCAAAATTCAAAAATATAAAAATTAAAACTGACTAAATTAGAGCATAAATATTAAACCCATAACTAGACTTGTTCATGGGTCGGGCTACACGCCCAGGCCCGAAGGCCTGCCTGAAATTCGGGAGAGTTTTAAGCAAAAATATTAGGCCTGAAAAATAAGCTTGGGCAAAAAAATTATGCCCATTTAAAATATGAGTCGGGCTCAAGCTTGAACATTTAAGGCCCGGGCTCGGCCCGATTGATTTTAAGTTTATAATACTTTATATTATGTTATTTTTATATGTTATGTAATTTAGAATAAATTTTAAAAAATAAATCTATATTAAATATATAATATACTCTAATGTAAACATTAAAAAAATGTTAAGATGAGTATATAAAATTTTTTAATAAATAAAAATTATATAAAATTATTAAATATTAAAATAAAATAAATATTTTTTAAAAATAATATGGGCGGGCCTAAAATAGCACGAGTTAGTTTTTTTGCAAATATTGACTGGTTTGGACAAAATTTGAGGCCCAGATTTTAGATCGAGCTGGGCTCGGACAAGCATAAAGTATATTAATATCATACTTAGACCCAGTTGACTCATGAACACCTCCACTCATAACCCACGTATAGTAAAATTTAATTATTTTAATATCAACAACATTGATAATGATGTCATTTGATATTCATTTTTTTTTTCTTCATTCAACTTTTTCCATTTGAATTAATACAAATATTTTTTTCATCATATACTAAATTTTGACCCTTTTTTTTGTGTGTTTAACAATTTAATTATAGATTCTGATCATATCTGTTATTTTTTACGTAATATCTAAAATACCTATAGTCCCTACCCAATCTATAAATAGGAGAATACGCTTCAACGCCCTCAAACTCACGTATTCCTGTATTGGCAACAATGCCTATACCAATCGAGCTAATACTTCATTGTAATACCAAATTTTGACTTAAATTAAAGTTTAAATAAAATAAAATATGGTAGGAGGTTTAAATTAAAGTTGATAATTATTTGGTCCAATAATCATAAACAAACAAATAATATGTGAATGAATGTATTAATTTCAAGTCAGGTCCACATCTTACTTCTCTTCAACATTATTTTTATAACGATGCCGTTTTATGTGAAAGAGAAGAAAATTTAAATAATACCTTAAAAAAAAAAAAAAAAAAAAAAACTCACATCCCTCTAAAAATTTAATATTAGTCCTTATACTTTGTAAAAGTTATGGATTTAATTACTCTAAATTCAATATTAGTCCTTATATTTTATAAAAGTTATGGATTTAATTACTCTCTAAACATTATATATATGATGATATGTTTGGCATTCCAGATTTTAGAAAATAGTAGAATTTAACTTGATAAATTTAATAGTTATAGTTTGGTGAATTTTGAAAATTTAAAATTTGAAAAACATAGGGACTAAAATGATCAAATTAAAGTACAAGCAGGGGCGTAGCTAGGGGGCTGGCATGAGCTTGACCCCCTAAAATATAAAATTATAAATTTGACCCTTAAAATTTTTTAAAAATTTTAAATTAGCAAAAGTACAATTGCACTTTGGCCCCCTAAAATTATAAAAATTCGATTTAATCCTTCACAAATTATAAAAATATAAACTATAAAAAATTAAAATTTTATCCGCCCCTAAAAATTCTTCTGGCTTTGCCCCTGAGTACAAGGATTAAATACATAACTTTTGTAAAGTACAAGGAATAATAGCAAAATTTAACCAAAATTAAAATCAAAAAATAAAGGGTGAACTACACCCAAAGTCACTAAACTATTAGTAAGTTTAAGTTTTGGTTTTGTCACTCAACTTTAAAAAGTTACAAAATAGTCACTAAACTATTAAAAGACTCTAATTTAAGTCACTTGATTATTAAAATCGCTGTTGTATAGCATTTTATCTTCGCATTACCTGCACCAATTGAAAGCTCACATTCTCTTCTCTACTACAATTTAATTTTTTTTCATGAAATAACTTTGAACATCACAAATCTGTTAACCAAAATTCAAACTTCTTTATTCTCTGATCTCCAACACAGATTGTCAGATAGAATTGGACCTAAGGTATGTTATTTTACTTGTTGATGGGCATTGATCCATATATCGATCCTCGAATCATTGCTTGAAGCTCGCTAATCAAACTTAAAAAAAGCTTAACAACCCAACGATTTAAATAAAAAACTTTCGACTAGCTCAATAACCCTTTTGTAACTTTTTAAAGTTAAGTTATTAAAATATAAATTTATTAATAATTTAGTGACATTAGATGTAATTTACCCGTAAAAAAAATCAAATTTTGCTTCCTTTCTTCGTTAAAAGAAAAAAAACTACTGCATTACGGCGGTGACTACACACATATATATAAATGAAGTCCTGGATTCATTCATTGATGTCTAAACCACTTTTGGGGGTTGCGTTTCTTTGTGAAGAAATCCCATTTCTCTTCTCTTCTCATTTGGTTTCCTCTTTTCTCAAGAAAAAAAAAAATGTCTTCTCCAAGCAAACGCCGAGAGATGGACTTGATGAAACTGTAAATCCCCCCTTTTAAAAAAAAAAAGAATTATAATCTTCAACAAAAGTTTTTTTTTTTTTTTGTTATACTTAATTTTTTGGGTTTTTTTTTTATAGGATGATGAGTGATTATAAGGTGGAGATGATCAACGATGGCATGCAAGAATTTTATGTTGAATTCAATGGACCAAAAGATAGTAAATATCATTTCTTTACCCTTCCCCCCCCCTTTTTTTTACATGTTCTGTTATTGTTATTGGGATTTTGAAGTTTTGATGATTTTGATATTTTGAAAAGGATTAACATCTATCACCATCTTCGGTACTTATTGGCTTCTTATATATGAGTTGCCCATTTTGTGTTTTTAGTTCTTTGAATTTTTCTGAATGATGATGAGGTTTGTTTATAGATTTTTGGTTCTAAATAAGGTTGATTATCATTTTTTTTTTTAATTATTCATACATGACAGGTCCTTATCATGGTGGTGTGTGGAAGATAAGGGTGGAACTTCCAGATGCTTATCCTTATAAATCTCCATCAATTGGCTTTATAAACAAGATCTACCACCCAAATGTTGATGAAATGTTAGTTTTTGTTTTTGTTTTTTTTTTCTTTTTTGAATGTTAACTTTTTTCCATTTTTGTAGTAATAACTTGTATGAGGTAACTGGTTTTTAACACTTTAAAAAAATGTTCTATTTATCATTAAATTGATTCATCAGGTCTGGTTCAGTTTGTTTGGATGTCATTAATCAAACTTGGAGCCCCATGTTTGGTAAATTTCTAAAAAGAATTTGGTTTTCTTCATGGTGCAATTAATAATATACTCTTGGAACTTGACAATCAATTTATGTATCTGTTTTTCGCCTTTATGTTCGATTTCAGATTTGGTGAATGTGTTTGAAGTGTTCCTTCCTCAACTTCTTTTGTATCCCAACCCATCGGATCCATTGAATGGAGAAGCTGCTGCACTTTTGATGCGTGATCGTACATCTTATGAACAAAGAGTGAAAGGTAGCATCTCTGCTTAAGCTTTTATATTTTGTTTGTGTAATTTCTTTTTCATAAGAATGCTTAGTGCTAAAGTTAAGGTATTTTTGGATTTTGTGCTTTAATGAAGCCAATTATGGTCATGTCAATCTTAATGATTTGAGTACGTAAATTGTTTTATCAAGTGGCATTCAACTACTTACCCTATTTACTTTTTACTCACTAGTGGCCAATTTTTTGAGTTGTCGACAATCTTGAACTTTAGCATCAGTCTAAAATGGGCAACAGTGCAACACCGATTGTTGATTTCATCTTAGTCTAAACCAGTTGTAGTTTTTGTTTCTAAATGCCTTGGCATCACGATATTGTTTTTCACATGTTTTATTCCATTTAGTTGAAAAAGGTTGATAATGGTAGCAGTTCTCGATGTCTGAAGATTACCTGGACTATAGTAACATTTCTTGGTAAAAGTACCATGGAGGCCCTTGTACTAGGAGTCAAATTGCGTTTTGCCTCCTCTACTAAAAAAGAGAGAAAATTAGTCCTTGTACATTAGATCAAATAACAATCTGGCCGTTCTGTTAAAAATTCTATTGATTTCTACTGCAAAAAATTGGGCCTTGTACGTCAAAAGGAGGTACATGTGGCACACAACGTGTAACTGTATGGTTATTTTGTCAGCTAAGCCAGTTTTTAATAGTAAAAATGGATGAAACTTTTAATTGAAATGACTAATTTGCTCTTTGATCTAATGTGCAAGGATTACTTTGCACTTTTTTTTTGAGTAAAGGAGGCAAAATACAATCTGACTCCTAGTACAGAGGCCTCCATGGTACCTTTTCCACATTTCTTTGTTTTGTATTCACAACTCCTTCTTATCTGTTCTCCAGCCATTTGCACCTCTTTTTTGACTTGTCCATACATGCCATTTTAAAGGATGCTTATTGACCATTTGCTATTTTGCTTTTCTTTTTGAGTTATCATATCCTTGCTATAAGTGGAAGAAACTTCTGTTCTGTTTCTGTTTCGTGTTTTAAGTTATTTGCAATACCACTTTAGGATAGTCATGATACAAATTGAAATTTAGGATGCGATTAATCTCTTAGAACCATGTGAAAAATCTTCTACTAGCTTAGAGGGATGCGGATATGGTGCATAATGTGAGTTAAGTACTCTAGAATTGTGACGATCATTTCCAATGGCTTGGTTGTCTGTAACTTCATATATGATTGAATTAACTCTTAGTCATAACTATAAGAGGAACAAGAATGAACCCAGCGTTGATCGATATAGGAAAAATATTCCTTAAGGGTTTGGAGAGATCCTTTTTTTTTCTTTTACATTCATGGCAAACTTGTTATCAATATTTAGAGAGAGACTTGAAGTTTAAGCTTGTTATCTATTACCATTGACTATCCTTTGTTTGCATTTTTGGCTACTTTTCTTATTTTGGGTTATAGACTACATGAGATTTTGGACGTATTTGTATTTGGAAAAGGGAGATGATGCTTTAATAATAGGCCATTTTCAGTCCAAGTAGATAAATGGTAGCTGGCAATAGATAGACCCACTTGACCTATTTGTTGTGGTCATTCCATTTCACCTACTTTCTCACATCTTTAATACATTAGGACTGACAAACCGTGACAATCACTTTAAAGGGTTTACCGACATTGCAATTCATTGTTCTTTCGAAGCATGATAAGCAAGTTTACTTCTATTGCAACATGCGTCCTTTCAATGTATGGTTTTTGTATTTTTTTGGCATTTCAGAGTATTGTGAGAAGTATGCCAAGCCAGAAGACATTGGAGCAGCCCCTGAAGAGAAGTCCAGTGATGAAGAACTAAGCGATGACGAATATGCTGCCTCGGATGACGAGGAAATAGCTGGAAAAGCTGACCCTTAAGCTGAAATGTGCCTTTAGAAAAAATTCCCTTGTGTTGTACATAATTTAAAACCTGACAAACAACTTGTGGGGCGGGGGGGTATATGGAAAAATTCCTGCCACCCCCCCCACACCTGTGTCTTTTTATTTTCAATGGATGATGATGTGTAAATAAAAAATCCCACTTGCTGTTTCAACATTTGAAAAATATTCATCCACAGTTTGCAATTTGCATCAAATCAAAATAACTTTAATTCATGTGACATGTTCACAGATGAATATGCAGGTACATCTTTGATCAAATCTTTGCTACATTTTGTTTCCTAGGGAAAAAAGGTCCACGCCTTTCAAAATCTGATCTGGTGTGTGGCTGCAGATTTCAACTTACACTTCACCGTCTTGTGCACTTTTTTCATATTGGTTGTGAAAAACCACTGGCATGGCACTTGGTTTGGACTAGAAATTGTCTGGTTTTGATAAAATGATTGGACTTGGCGGTGGATAAGCAATCCATTACTCTGTATTCTTTTGCAAGTTGGAGGGGTCTTACTGATTTTTCTATATTTTGGTAAAGAAAGAGGTCCCCACTCAGAATTGGAGAAATTGAGCGAGTATTGCGGATGTTAGAATTAAATAAAATATTTATTGATTGTTATTATTTCTTTGGGAAACATATATTTTGGTAATGACACTTGATTTTAAGCTTATATTGATGCGAGTATCAACATAAGTGTAGGTAAAAAGGATGGTAGTGTTGAAGGCCAGTTCATCCTACAGGGCGGAGAGTTGGAAGAAGAAATTGAGCAAAGAAGTTGAGGAAGTAAAGGTGAGTGCTAAGGGTAATATAGAAGCTAGAATGCTTAAAGGTGATCATTTCTTCATCGAGTTAGAGGGTATATACAGTGGAGGTTTTGTAATTGGAGGTGTTGTCATCATTGCGCACGAGAAGGATGTCTGTCATATAACTCATTCTGTCATTCCTTCTAAGTGGCAGTTCATGATTGTTACGTTTAGGTGGAATTTGGTGGCCCAAGAGTCATGTTCTCAATAAAATAGCGGGTGCCATGAGGAACGGGTGGCTTATTTAGGAAGGTCAATAGACAAGGCCATCTCGGAGGCAGCTGATAGCTCGTCTGCAAGGAAGAGCCATTATGATTCTTCAGAGGAAAATGGGAGGTAGGGTGGAAGTAGTCTTCTCAAGACATTGGTAACCTAATGACCTTCCAAATGCTAGAGTGGAGGAGTTATTCATGGATGTCTTTTCAGTCATTTCTCATGTTATCATGAGTCCAAAGGCATAGAGGGTATAACAAGTTTCAATTAGTACTTAAAAGTTTCTTTTTTGTCTAGTTAGGTACCTAAATTTGGCCTCAATGTTCAATTTAGTACCTAAACTTTTCTTTAATTTGATAGGTATTTGAACTTGGTTTTTTTTATTCAAATTAATACATGAACTTGGCTTCATAGTCCAAATCGGTTCAAATAAGTCATTTATTGCAAGTACTAATTTGGACCAAAAGGGTTAAGTGTCTAATTCGACCAAATAAACTTTAGGTACCAAATGAACCTTAAAGCCAAGTTCAAGTACCTAATTGGATAAAAAAAGCCTTAGGTACCAACTTGATCCTTGAATGTTGGGTTTTGAAATCTTGATTTTTAACTAATTATCTTGTCCTAGGTCAACGAAGCCCTTATAGCTCAGTGGTAGAGCGTCAGTCTTGTAAACTGAAGGTCCGTAGTTCGATCCTGCGTGGGGGCAAATGTCTTCTATAAGAACTCAAGTCTTATTGCAAAAGAAATTAATAGACACAGGTCAGCATCTTAATTATGATTTTTTTTCACTCTACTAACTAGCAATTTTGGAAAGTCTTAAGTTTTTAGATAATTCTGATACCGACAAGTGGCACCATTGATTGCTTGACATTTCAATTTTTAATATTATAATTAGTGGAGTCTATTAATATTTAACATTTTAATTGCTTTAAAATATTTGTTTTAAATAAATATTATTTTTCCTATATGGCAATTCATAGGTTACACCAACATGACTAATTTTGAAATCAAGTAATTATATTTACATTATAATTTTACCTAATTTTCTCACTTATATTACCATTCAACCAATGCATTGTACTTGATTTACTAAAACATATAGAATTTTTAGTCCTAATTTTAGTTTTCAATCCTCTAATTGATTAATTATTGATGAGAGATGCTATAAAATAATTTAAACAAAGAAAATACATGTAATTAATTGAATTAGAATTTTTTTACTTACCAAAATTTCTATCTACAATTACAATAAAATAGTTTTAATTTATTAAATAATAAACTTCAAAAACAATAGCATATATTAAAGCATGCTACATAAATTAATAAATAAAATCGATTTACCAATCTTTTCTATTGCAATTATGAATATCATTACAAATTCGTTAATTTCATACCTTAATTACCCTAACCATATATTTAACTTAAATATTTAATCAATTACATTTATAAATAAAATTTTCTACTATAAACAAATTATTTTACCTTTCTCATTTTTCATCTCTTTCACTCAATTATATCTTGTCAATCAATTTTCATTTCAATAAAGTGTTTATATTTATTTAATTTTTTAATCAAAATTTTCATTCTTCCCCAAGGTTAATTAAAAGGTAACTTTATTGATTTTAATAATTTTAATTTATTATATTAAAATATTCGAGAACAATTCGAATTTAAAGGTAACTTTAGTGTTTTCAAGGATTAAATTGGATAAAAACAAAGTTCAAGCTGCAATATAAGAACAATTACCAAGCTTAGGGCTCAACTTGGATAAAATAAAGTTCAGGTCTCAATGTGGTAATAACTACCAAGTTCAGACGCAAATGTGAGAAAAGTTGCCAAAATGAGGACCAAAAAAGTGATTTGACCTTTTTTACGCTTAGCTATTTAGTTGGGCCACAACTTTATCACAGCCCTAAAACCTCAAAAAATTTGCTCTTGTGATTATCCACTGCTCATTTTCTCCTTTATGAATATCGCTTTGTTTGCTTCTATGGTTTTTAGTTTTTTGCCATTGAAAGTCTATGATTAGATTGAAAGATTATGAAATGATGTTGGATAGTTAGGAAATATATATTGTTTTGTTTTGTGGGATTCAGTGACATATTTGTTCTTACGCTCCCCTATCAATTGTAGTGTTTTTTTTTTTTTTTAATTTTCATCAGAGTGAAGTTTATTTTCTTCAAAACTTAGAAATGAATATCACTTGTACACATTGCACGGCTTCTTTACATGTTGGCTTCTGCATATGCAAATTATTGTATGCTATGTCTGGCAAGAAGGGTGATTGTGAAATTGCCAGTTTTGGCTGGATGGATTGGTTTAAATATTTTTCTGTTGTTTGCTTTGCTGCTTCAGGTTAAAAGGAGTGTCTGTTCAGTGAAGAGTATATCTGGGTATAGGTGTTTCTCGGCTCTAGAGGTTTGTGCATTTTGTTAGTTATCTAATATAACATACTGGGGTTCCTTTTTTTCGGAATAATAATTTTTATCTCGCCATCGTGCATTTATGGCCGGAAGTTTTCTTGTTGTATTTTTTTAGGCCACGCATAGAAGAAATTACAGGTTTCCACATTCTTCGCCTTATGTAAGTTGCTATGTTTTGCATCTAACAATGTTTGCTCTGTTAAACTGAGACATGCTTACGTGTATGCTTTTATTGGAAGGCTCATTTTGTATGGTCTTATCGAAGTTTCCATGGATGTTTCTATCATCAAATATGATGTGGCCTCTTATGGTTACTTCTGTTATTTTGGGTAAATTGTTTCAGAGGGCAAGAGAAACCAGCAGAAGGCTGATTTGTTCAGTTGCAACCGAACCTTTACCTAAGCAAGTTGAAGAATCCGAAATGGATGCACCTAAAGAAATCTTTCTTAAGGACTACAAGTCCCCTGACTACTCCTTTGACACGGTATAAATTGTAACTAGTTCAATACTCCAGCTAGGGTTCTGAACCTTTTTATATAGCATTTGCTTGTGCTTCCTTTTACTTATGAAAATAGCATTTCAGGTGGATTTAAGATTTTCATTGGGTGAGGAGAAAACAATTGTTGCTTCAAAAATAACTGTGTTCCCCCGTGTTGAAGGTATTGTAATCATTATACTTTGCTCCTACTACTTGAATTATCATTATTAGATTATGTCTCTGTTTTTGACAATGTTGGCAAGAAATTTCATTCTCACTAAGGGGAAACTTACAACTTGGCTCTGTATTTTTCTTCATGAGAATCTAGTTCTTAAAGTTTTATGTTGATAAACACTTTTTTTTTTTCATTATTCTTTATATCATACTAATGTATTTTGTAGAACAGGTTCTTCTGCTCCATTGGTTTTGGATGGGGTAAATCTGAAGCTAATTTCAATCAAGGTTGATGGCAAGGAACTGAAGGTATATTGTTTATTACATTTCTCAAAGTAGGCTTTGTGGCCTAATTATTGAAACGGCTCTGAAGATACATTGTTTTATTATGGTTATTTGTCATTGGCAGGAGGGAGATTATCATTTAGACTCACGACATTTGACACTTCCATCACCACCACAAGGAAAATTTACTTTGGAAATTGATACTGAGATACAACCTCAGAACAACACTTCATTGGAGGTGAGGCATTATTGTTATTATTGTTTTGGTTCCGTAATGTATGGTATTTTTGCCCTAATGCCCATGTTGTAAATTTTAATTTCTCACTCTAGGGCCTCTACAAGTCATCTGGGAATTTCTGTACACAATGTGAAGCTGAGGGTTTCAGGAAAATTACATTTTATCAAGTAAGATATTGAAACATATATTGGATTTTATTATTTTCTTTTCGATGCATGAATCTGTTTTATGCGTTGTTGACATGATTACCTTGTGAACAGGACCGTCCTGATATAATGGCAAAATACACATGCCGCATTGAAGCTGATAAGTTACTGTATCCTGTATTGTTATCTAATGGAAATCTCATAGAGCAAGGAACCCTTGAGGCAAGCTTCACTTTTTATGGTAGTCTCTTTTTGTTTATTGGGAGTTGAGACTGTTGCTCATTGTTATTTTTCTGGATTGTTGCAGGATGGCAAACATTATGCTGTATGGGAAGATCCCTTTAAGAAGCCATGTTACTTGTTTGCCTTAGTAGCCGGCCAATTGGAGAGCAGAGATGACACATTTGTTACCCGCTCTGGCCGAAAAGTGGCTCTAAGGATCTGGACCCCAGCACAAGATGTACCCAAGACTGCACATGCCATGTATTCACTTAAAGCAGCTATGAAGTGGGATGAAGATGTCAGTCTTTATATCCTTACATTGTTCTTATTTTGGTATTGAGATTATTTGATCTCTTCATTTAAAATCTTATTCTCTTGTAGGTTTTTGGTCTTGAGTATGACCTGGATCTTTTCAATGTTGTCGCTGTTCCTGATTTAATGTTAGATTCATTCTTCTCAACCAAGATTGAGCATTTGATTTACATTTTCTATTCTTTTCTTTTTTCTTAGTTATATGCAATGATCATCTCTGTTGATGCCAACCTGCTTTGTTCTTTCCTTATGCAGGGGAGCCATGGAAAACAAGAGTCTGAATGTATGACTTCTGGCTTATCTGGTCAAACCATTTAAATCTATTTACTGTTCATCTTATTGAAGTATGTTTCTATTGCATGCCTTAGATTTTCAATTCAAAGCTTGTTTTGGCTTCTCCTGAAACTGCTTCAGATGCTGATTATGCTGCAATTTTGGGTGTTATTGGTCACGAGGTTTGTTGTGGATATAAATTTTAAAGATGCCCTTTTTCAAATATGTTATATATGGATTTGATATGTTCTCATTTGATTTTATTCCTTGCTTTCTTGCAGTATTTTCACAATTGGACTGGCAACAGGTTGGTTTATTTCCCATTTAGGCTCATTGTTGATCTTTACTGTTTAATGATTTTTTTTTCAATTCTGATCTGTCATATATGTCTTCTTCGTCATTACATGATGTTTTAATATATATATTTTATGTTTACTTTGCTGCGGGGTTCATTGATGAAGGTAGTTGAATTATATGTTATTCTGAAGACTTGTTTATCAATGTTAAATCTATTTAAAACTAGGATAAACAAAGTTCAGTATAACATCAGCTGAAATACTGCAGAGTGACTTGCCGGGATTGGTTTCAGCTCAGCTTGAAGGAGGGCCTCACTGTGTTCCGTGGCCAGGTACTATTCTTCAATTACCAAGATTAAAAATGTAGTCTCATTGCAACATAATCGGATTGTTGGTTGTAATTAATCTTGTGTTGCTGGTAGGAATTTTCATCTGACATGGGAAGCCGTACAGTGAAGAGGATTGCCGATGTTTCAAAGCTTCGGAATTATCAATTCCCACAGGTTAATGTTTCTTGCACAACTTTGTAGTGACTACATATCCAGTTAAACGAGTGATTATGTTGCAACTACTGTGAAATCTACAAATAGATACTTCAGTGTGTGTGTGACCTACTTAAGTGCTGACTTTCCTCCGATTCCGATTGTTCAGGATGCTGGTCCCATGGCTCATCCGGTTAGGCCACATTCTTACATTAAGGTGTTAAAGCATCTCCCTTATTTATTATCGTTTTCTTTAAGTTTTCACGTGCTTGTTCCTCTTTAAAGTTTTTGCTTCCGAGTTATGTTAGGCCACATTCTTAAATTAAGGTGTTAAAGCATCTCCCTTATTTATAATCGTTGTCTCTAAGTTTTCACGTGCTTGTTCACTCTTTAAAGTTTTTGCTTCTGAGTTATGTTAACTTTTGCCTCCTTTTTCCCTTTGACAGATGGACAACTTCTACACAGGCAAATTTTTGTTATATAAAGTACAAATTCGTAATGGGTCCATGGATCAGTTTCCTCTTATAGATATAATTCATATACCTTTTTAATGTGAACGTTTGTTTTTGTCACATGATCTTGTTTTATGTGAATCAAACATGGGGTTATCAACAACTGCAGTGACGGTAAGCCCTAGCCACTTGCATTTGCATCTTTTTTCTTGTTTGCTGTTTTATTTGACCAGGCATCTAATTTTTCTACATTTTTTCTTGGTCTTTTTGTTTTCTTTTCCACAGGTTTATGAAAAGGTTTGAAAATCTTAACCAGATTCTCTCTTGTTTATGACTCTGTATTTGCGGTAAAGAGCTATGTTGATGTATCAATGGATTTTACTTATGATTCAACTTGTCAGGGAGCTGAAGTTGTCAGGATGTACAAAACACTCCTAGGAACTCAAGGGTTCCGAAAGGTCAAATTTAAAGAATGTTTGAGTCTCAAATTTAAGTGTATATATATGTAAAGTTGCTTATCCTGGACAGATTTATTAATATGATTTGTTCATGTTCAGGGTATGGATCTTTACTTTAAAAGGCATGACGGGCAAGCAGTAACTTGCGAAGACTTCTTTGCTGCCATGAAAGATGCAAATGGTGCAGATTTTGCTAACTTCTTGCTATGGTATGGATCAGTCATCTTCTTTTCTTTATTATTATTTAAAGTTACTTCAGTATTTTACAGTTTTGATGCTTAATACTTTTGAAACACTCAGGTATTCACAAGCTGGGACTCCTGTAGTAAAAGTTACTTCATCCTACAATGCTGAGGCTCATACTTTTTCTTTGAAGTTTAGGTATACAAACTTGAATTTTGTTGCAAGTATGAGCATCGATTTTGGCATAAATATCTTGCTGCTGAGTTTTATGCTTGTTTCGGCATTTTCACAGTCAAGAGGTAGCCCCAACTCCTGGGCAAACTGTTAAAGAACCGATGTTTATTCCTGTAGCTGTTGGTTTACTGGACTCAAGTGGAAAGGACATGCCTCTATCTTCCATGTATCACGATGGGACATTGCAGTCTGTTGCAAGCAACAATCAACCAGTCCTCAGCACTGTTCTTCGAGTAACTAAGGTCATTTGAAAATCCTCTCGTGCTCCATCTTTTATCTCTAGGAACTTACACTCTTCTTTAGATTGTCTAAACATCTTTGAGAACAAAAGACCATGACTAGAATCAAACCGTATTGACACATAGGGGGTTACTAGTTAGCATGACTGTTGCATGTCTTTATGTTCTTCCTGATTTTCTTTTCTTCGTTGTTTCTGAGCAGAAAGAGGAAGAATTTGTGTTTTGTGATATATTCGAGCGACCAATTCCATCTCTACTGCGAGGTTATAGTGCTCCTGTCCTTCTTGAATCTGATCTCTCCGACAGTGACCTATTTTTCCTTCTCGCTCATGATTCAGATGAGTTTAATCGGTTTGTCTTTCTCAAAGCATGAATACTTGTTAATCTAATAATCGAGGATTATATTAGATTTGTTCATTTGATTTTTTTTTATAGCTGGAAGTCCGGACTGGTGCTGGCAAGGAAGCTCATGCTCAGCTTAGTTGCTGATTTCCAACAAAGCAAACCATTGACCTTGAATGCCAAATTTGTTCAAGGTCTCAAAAGCATACTCTGTGATCTAAGCTTGGATAAGGTATGATGATAGTTCCCTTACCGGAAAATATGAAATCCGTATTGTTTAAATCAGCCCTTTTGTGTTCCGATGGAGTGTTGACGTGTGCAATATATAGAAACCAACATACAGTTTATGTTTAACTGCCTCTTGTTATCAGGAATTCATCGCAAAAGCAATAACTCTCCCCGGTGAAGGGGAAATAATGGATATGATGGAAGTTGCTGATCCTGATGCTGTTTATGCTGTTCGAACCTTCATTAGAAAGGAGCTTGCCTCACAACTAAAATCTGAGTTTTTAAGCACAGTATGCTATATACACTTATATAAACAAATCTTTATTACTTATAGGCTAGTGCGTATTTTGCAAATGGGCTTGATTTTCTTTGTGCTTCTTGACACTTAACAGGTTGAGAACAATAGAAGCTCAGAGGAGTATGTATTTGACCATCCTAATATGGCCCGACGTGCCCTCAAGAATACTGCTCTTGGTTTGTATTTGCTCTAATGTATATCCGCGCAATTTATGTGTCGAAATTTACATAATCTAATTGTCTTACATTTGTCTACTTCCAGCATATCTTGGTTCCCTTGAAGATTCAGAGATGACGGAGCTTGCACTGCATGAGTACAAGACTGCAACAAATATGACAGACCAATTTGCTGCTTTGTCTGCCATTTCCCAGAAACCAGGTAAAACTCGTGATGACGTTTTGGCCGACTTCTATACCAAGTGGCAACATAACTACCTGGTAAATTTCCACTTCCCCTCTACTGAAAACATAGTTTGAACTTCTTTTCTCATATGTGATAATCTCATTTTTTTTTCCATTCTTTGTTAGGTTGTAAACAAATGGTTTGCCCTTCAAGCCATGTTTAACATTCCCGGTAACGTCGAGAATGTTCGTAAACTCTTAAATCATCCAGCATTCGACCTTCGTAATCCAAACAAGGTGATCGATAACTCCTTCTACGCACATGCATAAGCATATGATGGTAGGGTGAGCAAAACTCGATTCGATTCAAAAAAATCGAAAAAAAATTTGAATTTCGAGTTAAACGAATCGAGTTATTCGAGTTAATCGAGTTATTCGAGTCAACTAGATTTTCTATTTCGAGTTCGAATCGAGTTGAGTTTTCGAATTCGAATAACTCGAATAATTAGAATATCAAATTATAATATTTTATATTTTTACCCCAAACTCCCAAATCTTTTTATTTTTCCTTCAAAACTTTTACTCCTTCCCACTTTCTCCCCAAAACTTTTACTCCCCTCCCATCCAACCCCCAATCTACCTAAAATTCATTTTCACTAAAATTTTACTCTCATATTTACTTTTTCTCAAAATTTTACTCCCGAAAACCCTCAAAATTTTTTGTTTTCTCCCAAAATTTTTACTACCTCCTACTTTTCCCTAAAACTTTTACTCCCCATCTCACCTCCCATTTACCCCAAACCCATCTCCCTCTAATTTTTTTTTAATATTTTCCCTTCAAAATTTCTCTCCCCTATTTACTTTCCCTCAAACTTTTATTTTTCAAAACCTTTTATTTTTCCCCTAAACTTTTACTTCTCACCCTTTACTCTCAAATAAAAATCAAAATTATCCAAAAAAATCACCAAACATAAATAGTAATAATCTTATTTATATTTACTATTTATATTATTAAATTAAATTTCACATTTTATATTATTTATATTATTGAATTGTTTAGTCATATTAAATATTTATATTAAAATTGAATTATTAATTATACCATAAAATATTCGTGTTAAAATTTTATATTGATATTAATTTTATATTTTATCTTTAAAATAATTTTATTAAAAAATCATATTTTACATTTAATATATTTTTAATTTCAAAATACATATTGACAAGAAAGTGACAAGAATCTATAAGATAATTGAAATAACTAAGCAAGTAAAGAAGCTAATCCAGTATATAAAAGATTAATAAATAAATTATTTGGTGATGAAAGTTAGTAAAAAATTTGATTAATGTGAACAAATTTTATTACGATTGGTGACAATGGTTATAAGGATCTAAAATTATTTTTTAAAATTAAACTCGAATAAATATATTTTATCTTATTCGATTCGAATTCTATCTCACTCGACTCGATTAAAAAAAAATTTTAAATCAAATTAGGATGATAAAATATGATTCTTCAACTCGATTAATTGAAATTTTTTTATTTGATTTGATTCGATTCAACGCTCACCCTATATGATGGTGTCTTTTGTCTTCTGCTTAAATGTGGGTTATTTTGTTAATATAGGTGTCCTCACTTATTGGAGGATTTCGTGGATCTCCTGTAAATTTCCACGCCAAGGATGGTTCTGGCTACAAGTTCTTGGGTGAAATAGTACTACAACTTGACAAGCTAAATCCTCAGGTTTGTCGTACTCCAACTTCTCTTAGGCCACTTCTCATCTGGATGGCATACACGGTTTCCTTTTGCTATTCTTTAATTAGCATTTTACCTTCCGATATTGTAGGTGGCCTCTCGCATGGTGTCAGCCTTCTCAAGGTGGAGGCGTTTCGATGAAAGCCGTCAAACACTTGCCAAGGTAAGTGACCTCTTAGCTGCTTTATCCTATGTAATTGCCTACGATGTTGTTGTGACCAATGTTACAACTTTGTTCCATAATTTGACAACGAAAATGCAATTTTTCATTATTCTTCTAAACGAATCGATATTTTTTTTATTGCGGTGCGCAATCGGGTGGGATTACAACACTAAAAACTTGCATACAATTTTTGCAGCAACAACTGGAGACGATAATGTCTGCCAATGGATTATCAGAGAACGTATTCGAGATTGCGTCAAAGAGCTTAGCTTAGTTCTATAGCTCAGCTATTTAAATGGTATCAAATAACATTTGCTGCTCTGCTCATTGAGTTATAGACAAAGAAAATAATATTTAAACCAAAATAAAGCTTTTAGTTATGTCATAAAATGAAGAGTTTTTGTGTGTGTGTTTTTTTTAGTATTGTGGAAGTGAGAGTGAAAGGTTTTTATCTTGAACAATTTCATTATAAATTATGATCATATATTTTTTTACATAATACCTAAAATTACTCGTAGTTTTTTTTTTACTCATAAATAAGAGTATAATATATTTTATTACATTTGAGTTCATGTTCTCCTATATTGATAAAAACATTTATACCAATCGAATTAGCACTCATTCCATATAAACTCAATCCACAGTGAGGGTTTTTAGTTGCATACTTGCATTGCAAATTGGGCTTTCGTTGGTTGCTTTAGGCATTAAATAAATGAACGTACTTGTGTAAGGAAATATGAAAATATCTATTTCAGCAGTTTTCCTCCACGTGTTAAACTCATGCTCCCAAGCCACGCGAACACGACATTGACCCCAAAACCCTCTTTTCTTTTCCCTTTGTCTTAATGTAAAATTAAATATAAATAAATTTAAAATAAGATTAAATGAATAATTTTCATTTTTAGCTCACACTAGATATAAACTTGACATGGGTTTTGGTTTCTGCTTTATCTGAGTTTTAAATTTATTTTGGATTATTTCGGTTTAGGGTAAGTTATTTTATGTTTACACATTGTTTTAAGTTTAGTTCATTTGGGTTTAAAATTTAATTTTTACATTTGATCATTTCTAGTATTGAGTTTAGATATTTTAATTTTAAATTTATTTATAATTGAATATTTAAATTAAAATAATCTAAGTGAATGTGTTTGGTAATTTGGTAGGTTTCTTTATTATAGTGGTGATTAATTTGTCTACTATTAAATGAACCAAAATAATTTTTATATCACTTAAAAAATTAAATAAATTCAAGTTAATATTTTAAAAGAAACTAATTTGAACTTGTTATACCCCTATGCTTTTGGACTCATGATAACATGAGAAATGACTGAAAAGACATCTATGAATGAATCATCCAATCTAGCATTTGGAGGGTCATTAGGTTACCAATGTCTTGAGAAGCCTACTTCCACCCTACCTCCCGTTTTCCTTTGAAGAATCCTAATGGCTCTTCCTTGCAGACGAGATATCAGCTACCTCCGAGATGGCCTTGTCTACTGACCTTCCTAAACAAGCCACTAGTTCCTCATGGCACTCGCTATTTTATTGAGAACATGACTCTTGGGCCACCAAATTTCACCTAAACGTAACAATCATGAACTGCCACTTAGAAGGAATGACAGAATGAGTTATATGACAGACATCCTTCTCATGTGTAATGATGACAACACCTCCAATTACAAAACCTCCACTGTGTATACCCTCTAACTCGATGAAGAAACATCAATTACGGGGGGAGGGAGGGTTGTATGCACAAACGGAAGGCTATATTAATATCGTAGATTTTATTTTACAAGAAGATAGTAGATAATTTACAAGGATAATTTACAAGGATGATCAAGAAAGATTTTCTTGGATTTCTTGAGCAAGAGAGTATACAAAAGAAAACCAAATTTGATATCTATTTCCTGATCCGATCCTTGTTTAGGCTACAACAATGCCTATTTATAATACAAATTTTAAACTCAAATTCATTTACAATTGAAATCCAAACAGTATCCTGATAAGGATAACTTAAATGTTGGCTTCATGATTTCTTCCACGTAACTTTCTTGATTTGATGGTTGTTTCCATAATCTTCTATCTTTATCAAAATTGTTGTGGTTGTTTCCACGTTTCCCATGCATTAATGGTTGCTTCTATCATGCTTGCATCATCTTGTCTCATTTGATTATGGACATTTATGGATGGTGATAGATTTTCTTCTTTTCACGTGACCTCCAAAATTGAATGCTCCTTTCTTGGATGTCATTCTTCCACGTGTTGTGTTTTGTCTTTATCCTTCTTGGATATTTCTGAGATTCATCTCCTCGATTTCATCAAGATGTAATGACTCTGGTGAAGGAACTGGTGTATTCCAGCTTTCCCACGTGTCTTTGATTTCCGTTGTTAGCGGATAATCATCAATTTCCATATCAGCTATCTTTTTTAATAACTGAATAGATTCTTCATCTCTTTCTTCCTAGATTTTTCCAGTGTCATATGCTAAAATTCTTCTTCCATCGGTCCAGAGTAAATAGGTATTTAGTTGAAGTAAAAACTGGGCCTTGATCATTAAATCAATTCCGGCTTGGATTTGATAATAAGAAAAATTATTATAACACTTGTCAATGATTTTTGCCAAGTGTTGTTGATCTTCATCTACTGCTGAGATGGCTTTTCCCCACAACATAGTATGAATAATCCAAATTTGATATGGCTGATAAAATTTTTCTTTTTCAGCAATACAAATAAAACTATTTATTTCTATATGAAAATAATAGACAAAATTGTCTATATTAGTAAAATTTATTAATTTGGATTTTACTATAGCAGGAAAATCTTTTAATAAATAAAAAGAAAGAGTTTTTACTATTATTTCTTTAACAAATCCCCATTCAATATTGGTTATATCAAATGGTTCATGATCTAATCTAAATTTGATAGTAGGAAATTGTTCTCCTATATCATTTGTAAAAACATAAGCTTGAAAAAAGTATTTTGAAAATGTTTCTTTAAATAAAGCTTGCTGGTTGCAAATAGCTTTATTTATTTTTGTAAAAATATCTGGTAGTAGAATTTGTCTGCATTTATTATAGGAAAAATAGGAATATGAACTTGAGATTTTTATTAATAGTAAATGGTAAATATTGATTTATAAAATTATTTCCTAATAAAATATCACACATATATATAGTGTTTCTAAAATAATATTTAGGAAAAATGATTTTTCATATCTATTGGTGTCGAAGTACTCATATTATCCTTATCTTCTTCTGGTTGAGAATTAGAAGGTAAAACTAAATTATCATCTGTATTAGTTATCAGATTATTTTTAAAATATAACTTATCTCCAGATGACATATATTCTATAGTACTTACTGGTTTAGAAGTACTTGCATGATTAGTCTTTTCTATCATCCAGTCTTTTGGAATTGATAGATCTCTTAAATATAATAATTTTGGTTGAATTTCTGTAGTAAACTTATTGGGCTCAAAAAGCTCAATTATTTTATTATTTATTTTTTTATTTCTACCTCTGCTATATTAGTATATTCATTAATAGAACTCCAGCTTATTGCTAAATCTTCTGCTAAATCACCATTATTAGAATTTTTTGTCTGAATTCTAAGACATAGACCCTCTTCTATTAGAGGGTATGTTATAGATATAAAGTAATTTGATTTTACTTTAAATCCTATAACTCATGTATGTAAATTAGATTGAATTCCTCCAATAAGTGCATTTATTGGGTTTTCAAATCTTTTATCTAATAATCTGCTATAATAGAAACATTATGACATTTAAATAAAGCTCTAATTGTTATCATAATTATTCCTAAATGTATATGCCTAACTTGAGGATATTTTTCTTAATCCTTTTTATTTTATCTTTAGTAAATAATGGGATTTTGTTAATCCTCCTTTAGTATCCTTAGCATTGTATTACCGCTAATTTTCTCTATATGTCTTTGTGACCATATTTTAAACTTAGATATTTTATAAATTTCTTCTTTAGAAATATGATTTTTATTAATTTTTCTATTATCTTATCAAAAAGTCTTTCTTCTCCGATTAAATTATCTAATTTAATAGCTTTGTAGGAATTTCTTCTAATTTATTATTAGAACTACTTCCTAACATAAAAATATATTCATCGAATCAGATCGACTGCATTTCGATATTAATTATATACTATTTCAACAGATTTATTTCCTCACTAAAACATATTTCTAAATCTTGTTCTTCAAGATTTTAATCATTTTCTAGTATTTTTCCTTTATTAGGGCAATTTGTTGCTACATGACATTCTTCATCACATATAAAACATTTACATATTTGTTTTTTAGGTTTATTAGAAGTTTTTCTTCTAACAAATTTTTCTTCTTCTTCTTCTTCTTCTTATTATTATTACGAGTATAATTTTTTTTATCTGGTTTTCATCTAGCTAATTTATATTTTTGTGTTTTTATAGGTTTTAGGACGATAGGGTTACATCCAAACTCCCATTCATTTTCTAACATCTTTGTACAATATTTATGACTTAATTTATTTTTGACTTGTTTAGCCGTTTTACTTTGTAAACAATATAATATTATTCTTTCTTTAGCAAAATTAATTCTATTACCTATAGAATCTATATTTGCTAAATCCATTCGATCGATTACTATATTTTATTATAAAAGAAACATATTTATTTATACAAATCTCATCCCAAGGTGGTGGCAATTTATGAAAATATTGGTTTTCTAAAAGTCTATACTATCATTTTTAACTTTTGATATTCATGAAGAAATTTTTAGAAAATTCTTCTAAATATCTTATATCACATGATTTTAATTTTGACAGGATATAACTAGATTGACTATCCTGATCTTTTTTATTAGTATAACCACAAAATTCTATTTTTAGAATTGAAGTTAACCCTTTTAGTAAATCTTTAGGAGTACTTATTTGATTAATAAGTTGACCTTTTTTGTTCTTTTATTTTCTCGATTCTTCCCATCTTCTGAGAAATTGTAACACATCTCCTTGAAATGTTCCTACAAAATAATTTAAAAACTTTTCTTTTGACCAAACTGTACTGTTGTTGTTTACAACAATAGTCATTGATTGTGCCCAATCATCTATGGTTTTTCATAGTCTGATAAACGAATATGAGTTAAATCTAAATATATTCCTCATTGAGCAACATTTCTTTTATTTAAATCATATACCTTATAAGGTATAGGTGTGGCCTGACTAGATTCTCCTGCGGTTCCAGTTTATATCATTAGTAGCTATAGTTTCTATATTATTGTCTAATATTCTTGTTGTGTTTTCAACTATATCATAATTTTTATTAATAGATCTCAGATAATCATCTGTTTGAATATCTGAATCTATTTTTCTTTTACCATAAGGATATTGTTTATCAATTTCCCTAGGTTTTGGTATTTTATAATCATATGGATTTGGTTGTTCAGTATCCATGGGTTCAGGAATTTCTATATTTTCATCCTTTTTTGTTGAAATATTTTCTTCATCGAATTATGACTAGTGACATTTATATCTACATTAGAATTATTAGAACTACTACTACTTTTCGTAGTATCATATTTTAACATATAGTGATAATTATATTTTGTAAATAGATCTTTATGTTTTTCATAAAGTTCTTCTATTAATCTTTTGACAATAATCAAATTGGGCTTTATTGATATAAATTGTGTAAAAAAAATAAACAAACATTAAAGGCCCAGAAAGTTTAGGCCGAAAGTAAAAATCCAAAGAAAAGAAAAATCTAGAATGCCTAATTTGAAAATCAAAATCTGTCAACTAAATGCCCAATCAGCTATCTTTTCGCCTGGCCAGTCACGTCCTTTCTGTCACATCTGTATTAATGGCGAAATTTTATTACCAAGGGGATATGTTTGCTTCTTTGAATCTGTTGATTTTATTATTTGGAAAAACTCCTCAGTTTCTTCTCCATTTCATCTTCTCAATCCGGCTCCCTAACACTGTCGTTCCTCATCTGAATCTCTGCATACCTTGGGACACTGTTCAGTAGGTAAATCCCCTCTTTTCTTTTTAATGATTCCATTGCCAGTATGTGTGCAAGGTTGTTTGTTGATCTTGGAATAAACGCGAACTTTAAACTGCTGCATCTATATTTTATCCTATGAATATCATGAATAAAAGGCCATATCTGTGATTTATCAAGGTCTGTCTTTTTACATTTCTTAATAGTTGTTAGTGAATCGCCATCAATAATGATGTTTTCTCTTCCCATGTTGAGTGCTATTTGGGTTGCCCGTCGGCAAGCTATTGCTTCAGCAGCGAAGGCGAAATCGATCCCTCTATGTACTTTTGTTGCAGAAATGAGGACTTGACCAGAACTATCCCTTGCTACAACCCCGGATGCCGAACATCTGTTCTTCACATCAAAAGCCGCATCAAAATTAATTTTGACTCCCTGACCAGATGGGTGTCTCCATTTGATGTCCATAATGGAGGTATTTTGGGTTGTTTTTATAACTCCATCCATCTCTTTAAGATAACTGAGAACAAATCTTGCTGCCTCCTGACCTGATCTATTCGTTTTATCATGGATGCGATAATTTTGTTCACCTCAAATGGCCCAGAGTGCAATACAGCAGGTGCGACACTGTTCCGGTGTTAGGGAAAACAAGACCATGGTAAGCCAATCATCAAACTCTTCATATGTGAACACTGTCAAATCAAGATCTGATAAGGCTCTCCAAACATCCTTTGAAGCAGGACATTCTCTAAAAAGATGGTTCATTGTTTCCTCTCCATTACCACAGCGGGGGCATAAACTACTAGCTGCTAATCTACGAATAGTCATGTTCACTTTTGTTGCCAAGTAGTTCCAAGTAGTTTTCCATATAAAGATTTTTATTTTTGTTGGTAGTTCTATTCGCCATAATTTTCTGTAAAAATCTCTATAGGAGTTTTGTAGAGCATAAGCTGTAGGATCCAAACTTTGTAATAGCTTATAGGAGCTCCTTACCGAAAACTCTCCTGACGGTTCACCACTCCAAGCTAAAAGATCTTCATGGGGTTCTGTTGCCAAAGGAATTCGGAGAATCATATCTGCTACTACTTCTGGGAAGGTATTCAAAATCAACTCTCTATTCTATTCTCTGTTATTACTAGTAATTAACTCTGCAACTCTATCACTTTGCAAATTATCAAATCTGGACATTAATCTAACATTAACGTAATGTGGAAACCACGCATCTTCACTAATCGAAATATTTTGACCCGTTCCCACTCTCCAAATCAGACCTTTGTTCAAAGTATCCTTAGTTGCCCAAATACTACGCCACACATAGGAACATGAATTCCCCAGCCGGGAATTAAGAAAATTACTCTCTGGAAAGTACTTCTCTTTAAAGACTTGCGCTACCAATGTTTCTAGATAATTTAATAATCTCCATCCTTGTTTTGATAAGAGAGAGATATTAAATTGAGCTATATTTCTAAAACCCAAGCCTCTTTCATCTTTAGGCCTGCGGCACCAATGGATATCTCGTTTACCAGCTCCTTTTTGCCACAAAAATTGGCTAATCTGCTTTCGATCTTCTCACACAAAGCTTTAGGGAACAGAAAGCAAGACATAGCATAAGCAGGTATTGCCTGCAAAATTGATTTGATGAAAATCTCTTTACCTCCTTGAGATAACAACCTTGAGCTCCAAGCATCAATTCGTACTGCAATTCTATCAACCAAGTTCTGAAAAGCTTTTTTTTTTCCTTCTACCCACCATGTTAGGAAGACCCAAATATTTCTCTGGACTAGACGAACTCCTAACTCCTAACAAAGTCGATACCACTGCTTTCGATTCCTCATCTGCATTTGCACTATAGAAAATTGTGGATTCCTCATCTGCTTTCTATTCTTTCATATTTATCATCTGTTTTAGAAAATTTTTCTTTCCAATGTTCTATAAGGGTTTTATAGGATTGAAAATCATATTTTTCTTATTTTTAACATTTTCTTTTTGTTTTTCTTTTTATTATTATAGGTAGAAGATTCATCGAAGATTCTTCTTGGGATAAAGCTAACATAACATTACTATTACCATAATATAAAGGACCTAAATCTAAATCGATTCTATATTTTTATTACTCATAACTTGATCTAATTTATTATTAACATCGATAAAAGTTCTTTAGACTTGTTGTTCAAATCTAAATCATTATCTCTCCCATATTATCTACTTTTTCTTCTATTTTACTAACTTTATTATATAATTTATTAAAATATATAGATGTCATATCTATTAAACTATTAATACATTTACTAAGAGCCGAAACATTATTTTCATTCTTAGAGTCAATATGCATAGTATGATTACAACTTTTATCTTTGTATAAACAATTCATTTGTTCCATGTTTTTTACCTCTGGTATCTAAAACCGTCTGTGTCTTAAATGTCTTCGCTCAAAGCCTACGACGTCCACCTTTGACTTTAACGACAACAAGAAGACAGAATCACATATATATGGGTTTTAAGATAAACAACAGTAAAACAAACAGAATTGAAAATAAAAGATAGAAACTTACAATGAGTACTACGATATTATAACTCCAGAAACCGTTACTCCGGGGCTGCTCTGATACTAATTACAAGGGAAGGAGGGAGGTATGAACAAATGGAAGGCTATATTAATATCATAGATTTTATTTTACAATAAGATAGTAGATAATTTACAAGGATAATTTATAAAGATGATCAAGAAAGATTTTCTTGGATTTCTTGAGCAAGAGAGTAAACAAAAGAAAACCAAATTTGATATCTATTTCCTGATCCGATGCCTTGTTTAGGCTACAACAATGCCTATTTATAATACAAATTCTAAACTCAAATTCATTTACAATTGAAATCCGAACAGTATCCTGATAAGGATAACTTAAATGTTGGCTTCATAATTTCTTCCACGTAGCTTTCTTGATTTGATGGTTGCTTCCATAATCTTCTATCTTTATCAAAATTGTTGTGGTTGTTTCCACGTTTCCCATGCATTAATGGTTGCTTCCATCATGCTTGCATCATATTGTCTCATTTGATTATGGACATTTATGGATGGTGGTAGATTTCCTTCTTTTCACGTCACCTTTAAAATTGAATGCTCCTTTATTGGATGTCATTCTTTCATGTGTTGTGTTTTGTCTTTATCCTTCTTGGATATTTCTGAGATTCATCTCCTCGATTTCATCGAGATGTAATGACTCTGGTGAAGGAACTGGTGTATTCTAGCTTTCCCACGTGTCTTTGATTTTTGTTGTTAGCGGATAATCATCAATTTCCATATCAGCTATCATTTTTAATAACTGAATAGCTTCTTCATCTCTTTCTTCCTGGATTTTTCCATTGTCATATGCTAAAATTCTTCTTCCATCGGTCCAGAGTAAATAGGGATTTAGTTGAAGTAAAAACTAGGCCTTGGTCATTAAATCAATTCCGGCTTGGATTTGATAATAAGAAAAATTATTATAACACTTGTCAATGGTTTTCGCCAAGTGTTGTTGATCTTCATCTACTGCTGAGATGGCTTTTCCCCACAACATAGTATGAATAATCCAAATTTGATATAGTTGATAAAATTTTTCTTTTCAAAGAATACCAATAAAACTATTTATTTCTATATGAAAATAATAGACAAAATCGTCTATATTAGTAAAATTTATTAATTTAGATTTTACTATATCGGAAAATCTTTTAATAAATGAAAAGAAAGATTTTGGACTGTTATTTCTTTAACAAATCCCCATTCAATACCGGTTATATCAAATGGTTCATGATCTAATCTAAATTTGATAGTAGGAAATTGTTCTCCTATATCATTTGTAAAAACATAAGCTTGAAAAAGTATTTTGAAAATGTTTCTTTAAATAAAGCTTCTGGTGCAAATAGCTTTATTTATTTTTGTAAAATATCTGGTGGTAAAATTTGTCTACATTTATTATATAGACATATTCTAAACATTTTATTAATAATAGATTGTTTGTTCCTTTATTAATAAAATATTGAAATATATCAAGGAGTTTGTTTATCTCCTTAATATCCATATATTCGATTAGGATTTCATCCCAATCTCTGTATAAAATGGATTTAAGTAATAAATCATGAGATTGATTTTCTTTAGTTGTTTTTTCAACTAAGAAATGTGAAAACTGTGTAAGAGCTCTTCGAAAGTTTGCTCTTTGCTCAGAAATATGGGTTTTCCATATTTTGTTTATAAAATTATAATATTCCAGAGGTAATCCTGGATTATAAAAGTCTTTTATTTCAGGAATTTGTTGTTGTTTCAACAAATCTTCTGTTTCTTTTATAATTTCAGCATAACTTTTTTGATATACTGAATTTGGATCTTGAGACCAATAACTCACCGGGGTTGGTGATTGTGTTTCAAATGGTTGTTTTACCATTTTACCTACTCAAGTATCATTTTATCCTAACCAGGGATATTATGTACCATATCCAATGGTAAAACAACCATTTGGAACACAATCACCAACCCCGGTGAATTATTGGACTCAAGATCCAAATTCAGTATATCAAAAAAGTTATGCTGAAATTATAAAAGAAACAGAAGATTTGTTGAAACATCAACAAATTCCTAAAATAAAAGACTTTTATAATCCAGGATTACCTCTGGAATATTATAATTTTATAAACAAAATATGGAAAACCCATATTTCTGAGCAAAGAGCAAACTTTCAAGAGTTTTTACATTAGCTTTTCACATTTCTTAGTTGAAAAAACAACTAAAGAAAATGAATCTCATGATTTATTACTTAAATCCATTTTATACAGAGATTGGGATGAAATCCTAATCGAATATATGGATATTAAGGAGATAAACAATTTTATTGATATATTTCAATATTTTATTAATAAAGGAACAAACTGTAACACCCCTTACCCGTATCCTATGCCGGAACCGAGTACGAGGCATTACCAGACTTAACAATACATTTTGTCAAATTAATTAACACATATACAAAATGACTTAGTCAAGCCCCTATACATGCCATAGTTTAAATCATTTATAAATAAAGATACCCATTTATAGCTTGATAATGTGAAGTGATCCCCGACGACCTCCAACCCGAGCTTGTTTAGTAGGACTCTGTAACATGGGAAAGAAAAGGGGGTAAGCTTATAAAGCTTAGTAAGTTCACATGTAAAAATAATAAGCATTAGCAATGAATTTAGCTTACTACTAAGATGTCATAACTTGCATAAATAATGCTAAGTTCTTACTTTCCCAACTTACTCATTTGTAGCCTTATCAAAGCCTCAACATGACAAATCCTCACAACAAGTTCTCAATTTGATACAAACATTAAACAACATGCTTATACCTTATTACTCATGTTCACATTAATCTGTCTGCTTGAATCGCTGTCACTAAATTATTTATTTCTTGAGATACAGAGCTCCGAATTTAAAACCACTAATTTTCCCTGAAACTAGACTCATATATCTTCATACCATAAAATTTCCAGAATTTTTGGCTAATCCAATTAGTACAGTTTATTCATTAAAATTTCCCATGTTTCACTACTCAACTATTCTGACCACTTTTCACTACAAATCAATTTTGTCCTTGTACAGAATTCAAAAGATGTTATAATTTGTTTCATTTGAAACTAGGATCATTAAGGATTTCAATAATATAACTTTTATCCCATAATTATTTTTGTACAATTTTTAATGATTTTTCCAAATCACAACAGGGGATCACGTAATCATTCTAAACCAATCTCACAAGAATTTAAATATCTTGAAATATAAAAATCCTTTGTTTTCTCTGTTTTTTTATATGAAAATAGACTCAATAATATTTAAATCAATATCTCATCCAACTTATAACTCAATTTCTAATATTTTTGGTGATTTTTCAAATTCACGTCACTGTTGCTGTCCAAAACAGTTTTATTGTAAATTTTACTCTTTCATGATTGCTTTGTATTAACATCCATTTAATCATACATAACCCCAAAACATATTCTTAACTAGCCATTCCAATAGCTAGCCATTATCGAATATTTACATGCCATTCATTTTCCCCTTTAACCTATACATCAACAACAAAACTTAAACGTATCATGTCACAATTTAATTTGGCCTAAAAGCCTCACACATAGTCATAAATCAAATTTATCACCTATTTATACATCATAAGTATAGACCTATTGTCACAAGGTCATCACAAGATCATTTTCATAGGTATGACTTACTCATTTACATTCTTACCAAATGTTCCATATCGTGAAATTTAGTTCTCATGAATTTTGCGTACATACCATATCTTTCAACATGATCATACCTTGTCATTTCTTTGATATCATCTTTGGATTTACCCATTGAAACTCTTGGGATACTAAGGATGGATACTCGGAAAAACTCGTACAAGATGTATCGTACCAATGCCATGTCCTGCATGGTCTTACAGTAGCTTTCATATCGTGGCCGATGCCATGTCCCGCACATGGTCTTACTCTAGCACACATACCAATGTCGATGCCATGTCCTGCACATGGTCTTACATCGCTCTCATATCATGGCCGATGCCATGTCCCGTACATGGTCTTACATTGGCACACATATTGCCATGGTCCAACCATGGTCTTTACTATCAATTCATCACATGTCGAAATTGATCATACTCATACTCGCATTTCTCTTAATCGATCTTTCAATACAATCTCGTAATTTTTTATATTATTCATGATCCAATAATAACATACAAAATAACTCATGGTACCAGTTAAACATTTAAACATATTAAATTTAATGCATATTAACATACGAACTTACCTCGATACCAAAACGACCATTTTACCAACTTTCTCGATTTTCGATTTTCCTCACGTTCTAGGTCCAAATCTTATTTTCTCTGGGTCTAAAACATTACGTTTCACTTATTTAATTAATGTACTATTCAAAACAGTCCCTAACTCAACTTTTTTCAAAATTACAATTTTGCCACTAAACTTTTACATATTTACACTTTTGCCCCAATACTCGAAAATTAAACTTCAGCCCTTATTCATATGTTTTATAGAATGCTGATCATTTTTCCCTTCTATGGCAACATCAAATTCTCACTCTAACATGTACTTATGAACAATAGGTATTTTTACCGATTATGACGTTTTACTCGTTTTCACTTAAAATCGCTTAGTAAAAGTTGTTTAACATAATTTCAGCCTTCATATTCCATCATAAAACATCTAAGTACACACTTTTTACCTATGGGTAATTTTCTAAAGATGAACCTTAGCATGAATTATTGGTAGCATAAGCTAAATCGAGCTACCGGGACTCCAAAACCGTAAATAACTTGAAAAACGAGGATAGAATAGACTTACCATGAGCTTGGAAAGTTTAGAAGACCCCAGCCATGTATTCCCCTGGTAAATTTCGTCCATATGAAGAAGATGGACAAATTTGGCATTTTAATTTTCTTTTTAATTCATTTAATTACCAATTTACCAAAATGTCCCTAACTTAAAAAATCCCATTTCACTTATCTAATGTACATTTTTGTCCAAAAATTTAACCAATGGTCTAATTTCCATTTAAGGACCTCCAATTTAAAATTTCATAGAAATTGGACACTTCTAACATGTAGAGCTCAACTTTTGCACTATTTACAATTTAGTCCTTTTGACTAAATTGAGTGCCCAAACGTCGAAATTTTTGAACGAAATTTTTATGAAATATTCCCGTAAAATTGTAGACCATAAAAATATAATAAAAATAGAATTTTACTCGTCAGATTTGTGGTCTCGAAACCACTGTTTCGACTAGACCTAAATTTAGGCCGTTACACAAACAGTCCTATTATTAATAAAATGTTTAGAATATGTCTATATAATAAATGTAGACAAATTCTACCACCAGATATTTTTGCAAAAATAAATAAAGCTATTTGCAACCAAAGAAGCTTTATTTAAAGAAACATTTTCAAAATACTATTTTCAAGCTTATGTTTTTACAAATGATATAGGAGAACAAGTTCCTACTATCAAATTTAGATTAGATCATGAACTATTTGATATAACCTGTATTGAATGGGATTTGTTAAAGAAATAACAGTCCAAAATCTTTCTTTTCATTTATTAAAAGATTTTCCGATATAGTAAAATCTAAATTAATAAATTTTACTAATATAGACGATTTTGTTCTATTATTTTCATATAGAAATAAATAGTTTTACTGGTATTGCTGAAAAAGAAAAATTTTATCAGCCATATCAAATTTGGATTATTCATACTTTGTTGTGGGGAAAAGCCATCTCAACAGTAGATGAAGATCAACAACACTTGGCAAAAACCATTGACAAGTGTTATAATAATTTTTCTTATTATCAAATCCAAGCCAGAATTGATTTAATGACTAAGGCCCAGTTTTTACTTCAACTAAATACCTATTTACTTTGGACCGATGGAAGAAGAATTTTAGCATATGACACTGGAAAAATCCAGGAAGAAAGAGATGAAGAATCTATTCAGTTATTAAAAAAGATAGCTGATATGGAAATTGATGATTATCCGCTAACAACGGAAATCAAAGACACGTGGGAAAGCTGGAATACACCAGTTCCTTCACCAGAGTCATTACATCTCGATGAAATCGAGGAGATGAATCTCAGAAATATCCAAGAAGGATAAAGACAAAACACAACACGTGGAAGAATGACATCCAAGAAAGGAGCATTCAATTTTAAAGGTGACGTGAAAAGAAGGAAATCTACCACCATCCATAAATGTCCATAATCAAATAAGACAAGATGATGCATGCATGATGGAAGCAACCATTAATGCATGGGAAACGTGGAAACAACCACAACAATTTTGATAAAGATAGAAGATTATGGAAGCAACCATCAAATCAAGAAGGCTACGTGGAAGAAATCATAAAGCCAACATTTAAATTATCCTTATCAGGATACTGTTCGGATTTCAATTGTAAATGAATTTGAGTTTAGAATTTGTATTATAAATAGGCATTGTTGTAGCCTAAACAAGGATCAGATCAGGAAATAGATATCAAATTTGGTTTTCTTTTGTATACTCTCTTGCTCAAGAAATCCAAGAAAATCTTTCTTGATCAACCTTGTAAATTATCCTTGTAAATTATTGTAACACCCCTTACCCGAGACCGTTGCCGGAGTCGAGTACGAGGCATTACTAGACTTAACTTACTAGTTCGGGGCATAAAAGTTTAAAACTGTCCATCTGCATCATGTTCATTAAATCAATTATAACTCGAGTTACGAAACTCGAAATCTAGATCCGTAAATTTTCCTGAAACTAGACTCATATATCTTCTTACTATAATTTTTCCAGAATTTTGGTGTGGCCAATTAGTACAGTTTATTAGTTAAAGTCTCCCTGTTACACAAACTGACAGTTCTGACCCTCTGTACTAAAAATAAATTATCTCATAATATATAATTCTTTTGCCTACACCGTTTCTTTCATATAAAATAGACTCAATAAGCTTTAATTATATATCTCATACACAACCTAATTCTATTTCTACTATTTTTGGTGATTTTTCAAAATCACGTTACTGCTGCTGTACAAACTATTCCCCTGCATATACTTACATAATTCCTTTCTAATAATTACCAACTAGGCATTTCATAATGTCCAAAACATGCTCTTAATTAGCCATTTTAATAGCTAATCATTACCAAACATTTACAAGCCAATCTCAAGCCATATCATAAGGTTATACACACAAAATGGCTAAGTCTCTATACATGCCATAACTTAAAACGTTTGAGTCACAAAATACCAATATAATCCTTTGATAGTGCGTAACGATCTCCGACGTCTTTGTGATTCCCGAGTTGACTTGTAACACTATAAAAAAAATTAAAGAATGGGAGTAAGCATAAAGCTTAGTAAGTTTACATGTAAATAAATAGCAACATTCTTAATGAATTATCTTATGTTTTTCTTATCAAGATCACTTAAGCTTTTAACTCAATATACTTAAACTTGTATACTTACCTTACCTTTTAACATGAATTTATCTTACCTTACCTTTTTAGCTTGAACTTGTCTTACCTTTACTTTGGAATACTCCTTGAATTTTCCCGTTGAACCACTTGGAATACTAAGGATACGCGGGTACCTTTCCTTATGAAACTTAACCATTGCCATGTCTTGACATGGTCTTACGTGGTATCCTTGCCTTATGAACTCACCAATGCCATGCCTTGGCATGGTCTTACATGGGACCTTTGCCTTATAGTAACATATCAATGCCATGTCTTGACATGGTCTTACATGATTTCCTTAAACCCTAATGTCATGACATTTGTATCCTACACATTCCTAAGGTTCAACCGGAACTTTCTGAGATAACTTTTTCGTCAATTCATACTTGAGTCTTTAAATAATTCATTTACAGAGTAAATATGTAAATGCTGGAATTTAACAGTATAAAATATAAAATAATAGAATATTGCATTTATTTACTGCAAACTTACCTCGAAACAAAACGATCAACTATATCGATTTAGTCCTCTATCTTTTTCTTTCCTCGATCTAACTCTGGATTTCGTTCTTCTTGATCTATAATAGCAAATTTAGCTTATTTAATACTCACATTCATCAAAACAGTCCTTAACTCTTATTTTGGCAAAATTACAATTTTGCCCCTAAACTTTTACATATTTACACATTTGCCCCAAAGCTCGGAAATTAAACTTTATCCCTTATTCTTATGTTTTATGACATGCTGTCATTTTTCCCTTCTATGGCAACATCAAATTCTCACTCTAACTTGTACTTATGAACATTAGGTATTTTTACCGATTAAGCCGTTTTACTCGTTTTCACTTAAAATCACTTAGCAAAAGTTGTTTAACATAATTTTAGACTTCATGTTCTATCATAAAACATCAAAATAAACATTTTTCACCTATGGGTATTTTTCCAAATATGAACCCTAGCATGAATTATTGATAGAATAAGCTAAATCGAGCTAAGGGCTTCAAAATGTAAAGAACATTAAAAACGGGCTTGGAATCACTTACTATGGAGCTTGGAAGCTTGAAACAAACCCTAGCTATGGAGAACCCTTGTAATTTCGTCCTAATGAAGAAGATGAGCATATTTTCTCATATTTTTCCCTTTTTAATTCATTTTTATTACCAAATGACTAAATTACCCTTCATTAAAAACTTTGGTTCTTTCTACCTATATATGTCCATTTTGTCCATGAAAATATAATGGTCTAATTACCATTTAAGCACTCCTACTTCAAACCCCATTTCAATCAAATACTCTATAAATTAGAACTCCTATTTAGCAACTTTTGCAAACAAGTCCTAATAGGCAATTTCAAAGATGAAATTAATAAAATTTCTTATCAATACTCTAACACATGTATTTAATCACTCGATAAATAATAATAATTAATCATAATAAACTTTTATAGCTTGGATTCATGGTTTTGTAACCACTGCTTCGTTAGGCCCTATTTCGGGATGTTACATTTCTCCCTTTGGGATTTTCGTCCCCAAAATCTTACCAGAAAGAGGTTTGGGTACTGTTTTCGCATAATCTCTTCGGGCTCCCATGTAGCCTCTTCTATCCCATGCCTATTCCATAATACTTTCACAAGTGCAATACTTTTGTTCCTTAATTGCTTAACCTCCCGAGCTAGAATTTTTACCGGTTCCTCACCGTAAGTCATATCTGGCTGAATCTCAACCTCTGTCTGCGAAATTACATGCGATGGATCTGAACGATAACGACGTAGCATAGACACATGGAAGACATTATGAATCTTCTCTAACTCAGTCGGCAATGCTAACCGATATGCCAATGGCCCAACTCTCTCGATCACCTCAAACGGTCCAATAAAACGTGGACTTAGTTTGCCTTTCTTGCCAAATCTGAGAACTTTCTTCCATGGCGATACTTTCAAGAATACCCTGTCACCAACTTGAAATTCAATTTCTTTTCTTTTCAAATCTGCATAGGATTTCTGTCTATCTGAAGCTGCTTTCAAGCAATCTCTGATGACTTTTACTTTCTCTTCTTTCTTTGACTAGATCAACCCCAGAATCGATTTTCCTTAAGCTCATTCCAATACAAAGGTGTGCGACATTTACGTCCATACAAAGCTTCATAAGGTGCCATCTTCGACTCGATTGATAACTATTATTGTAGCCAAACTCTATTAACGGTAAATATTTCTCCCAACTACCTTGAAATTCCAATACGCAACATCTAAGCATATCTTCAAGTAACGAATAACTCTTTTCGATTGACCATCACCGAGGATGGAAAGTCGTACTAAAACTCAACTTTGTACCTAAAGCTTCCTCGCAATTTCTTCCAAAACCGTGAAGTAAATCTCGGATCTCTATCCGAGATAATCGATAATGGTACTCCATGTAGTCTCACAATCTCAAATATACAACTCTACCAACTTGTCAAGTGAATAATCCATACTAACCGGGATAAAATGAGCCGACTTCGTTAACTTATCAATCACAACCCATATCTGCATCTTTCTTTCTCGTGTCAAGGCAATCTGTCACAAAATCCATAGTAACTTGGTCCCATTTCCACTCAGAACTAATACAGTGCAAGAAACTCGAAGGTACCGATGTTCGCCTTTACCTGGCCGACAAATCAAACATCTAGAAACAAACTCGATATATCTCTTTTCATTCCTCTCCACCAATACATTTTCTTCAAATCATTATACATCTTTGTACTACACGGGTGAATAGACCAAGAACGCTATGTGCTTCTCAGAAACCTTCCGGATAAGATCATCATTCTTTGGTACACATACCCTCTCTAAACATCAAACAACCGCCGATCCGATCCAAAATCGACTCTAAACTTGACTCAGACCGAACCCTTTTGGCTTGCAACTCATCGTCATCCTTCCGAGCTTCACAAATTTCTTCAAGAAACATCGGTTTAGCTCTCAACTCAGCTAAAATAGAACCATCATCCGACAAGGCCAAACTAGTGTGCAAAGCTCTCAATGCAAATAATGATTTTCTACTCAAAGCATCAAGAATAATGTTTGCCTTACCGGGTGATAATCGATCACTAGTTCATAATCTTTAATCAACTCCACCATCTTCTTTGCCTCAAGTTTAGATCTTTCCGAGTCATTAAGTATTTCAAACTTTTATGATCAGTGAATATTCGCATTTCTCACCATACAAATGATGTCTCCAGATTTTCAATGCAAATACAATAGCATTAACTCTAAATCATGTGTCGGATAATTTTTCTCATGTAGTTTTAACTGCCTAGAGGCATAAGCAATTACCCTTCCTTCCTGCGTAAGTACATGTACCTAGTCCATTCAAGGATGCATCATCAGAATTACAAACTCTTTACCCGGTTCGGTTGTACTAACACGGAGCTTTAGTCAACAATACCTTTAACTTATCGAAACTCACGACACTTCTCACCCATTCAAACTTGACATCTTTTCAGAATAATCTTGTCAATGGAGTAGCTATCATGGAAAATCCTCTACAAATCGTCTATAATAACCGACAAGACCAAGAAAACTTCTAACCCTCGATACATTCTCGGAGGCTTCCAATCGACAATGGCTGAAATCTTATTCGGATCAACTTTAATACCTTCACCAAACAATGTGTCCAAGAAAACAAACTTCCGTAACTGTAACTCACTTTTGCTAAATTTGGCATAAAGTCGATTATCTCTCAAAATCAGAAATCGTTCTCAAATGCTCGCATGCTCGGTCTCATCATGAGAATAAATCAAGATGTCATCAATAAACACAACTACAAACTTGTCCAAGTAAGGTCCGAAAATTCGGTTCATTAAATCCATGAAGATAGCAGGAGCATTGGTTAAGCCAAATGGCATCACAAGAAACTCATAGTGACCATACCTAGTTCGAAAAGTAGTTTTGGAATATCGACGACTTTAACTCAGAATCGATAGTATCCGGATCTCAAATCTATCTTAGAAAACACAGTGGCTCCTTTCAATTGATCAAACAAGTCATCTATTCTAGGCAATGGATATTTGTTCTTTATGGTTACCTTGTTAAGTCGCCGATAGTCTATGCACAATCTCATGGAACCGCCCTTCTTTTTCACAAATAACACCTGTGCGCCCATGGTGAATAACTAGGTCTTACAAAGCCTTTATCGCTTAATTCTCAGAGGTGAGCTTTCAATTCTTTCAATTCTATCGAAGCCATTCTATAAGGAGCAATAGAAATAGGTGTGGTACCGGAATCAATTCAATACCAAACTCAACTTCTCGATAGGAGGCAAACCAGTAGTTCTTAGGAAACACATCAGAAACTCATTTACCACATGCATTGATTCAATTTTCAACTCGGGTCTTTAGTATTCAACACAAAAGCAAGATAAGCTTCACATCCTTTCCTTAAACATTTCGAAAGCGACATAACAGAAATCATGGAAATTGAACTACCGACTCATCCGAATTAACCCAAGGATCTCACCATTTTCACATTTCAACTCAATGAATTTCTTTCCACAATTCACTATCACATCATGTGCGCTAACCAATCCATACCAAGAATCACATCAAACTCATCAAATGGCAATAGCATGAGATCGGTAGGAAAACAAGAACCTCTAATCATCAAAGGCATTTTTACATACTTTGTTTACTAACACATCTTGACCAAATGGATTCGATACTTTAATCACAAATTTCAGTAAACTCTATGGGCATGTTCATACTAGGCATTAATTTCATGCAAACATAGGAATGGATTGAACCGGATCAATCAAAGCAATAACATTAACATCATGAAGAGAAAATGTACCCGTAATTACATCGGGGAGGACGCCTCTTCACGAGTACGGATAGCATAAGTCCTGCGGGTGCTCTAACATCCGATCTCGTTCTGTCAGATCTCTAAATGTACCTCTACCGCCTCGCTCCCTGGATTTCTTTGAGGCCCGCCTCTAACTGGGCATTACCGATCTTGCACTCGGTATTACTTCTTTTTTACCATCTCGGGACACTCCGAATGAAATGATCCGTGCACCACATCGAAAACAACCAACCTCGCCGCCGACATTGACTCGGATGACGTCGACCACATTGAGGACACTCAGTCTATTAGGCTAAATACTACCAACACTGCAATCAAGTGGTTTGAGCTTTTGAATCCATAAATCTTCCACCTCTGCTTTGGTTAGAATACCCTCTGAAAAATTAGATCTCGTAGAGAACTCTCTAGGCCTCTTGGATGTAGACCGAAATGACTTGCTCATCTGTCTTTTCTTCGTATCTTGCATCTCAATTTCAGCTTTACCCTTTCTTTTCAACAACTCCTCTCGCCTTATGTGCTCACAACTAAAACCACAAACTCTTTTATCTCTAGAACACCAACCGATAGTCGGATATCATCATTGAGCCCATCCTCAAATCTTTTGCACATGATAGCCTCTGTAGACACACATTCTCGAGCATAATTGCTAAGTCGGACATTCACGTTCATAGTCGGTCACAGCCATCTTACCTTGTTTTAATTCAAGGAACTCTTTTCTTTTCTGGTCAATAAACCTCTCGATCGATATACTTCTTACTGAACTCCTCCCGAAAGAAATCCCAAGTAACTCTTTCTTTCGGTACTATCGATACAAGTGTCTTCCACCACCGGTAGGTGAATCCCTAAGAAGTGACACCACACATTTAATACATTCTTCCGTGTGGTGATAACTCGTCAAAACTCGATAGTATTTTCGAGCCAAAATTCAACTTTTCTGCATCATCATCTTTGGTAGCTCAAACTCTTCAGCCCCTTATTTTCGATCTTGTCAACAGTGGCTTCTCTCTTCCGATCAGATTCTGGATCGGGAAGCTACATGGGTGGTCTGTGGATCATGAGGGGTGGAGGTCTAATGGCCGGGTTCGTATTTAACGAACTCAAGAAACCATTCATTCATAGCTTGAAGAAGGCTTCGAGCCCTCCTCCCCGACTAACTGTGAACGGCCTTTCATGACTATCTTAGGCACCGCCTCTCAGGAGTGGGTGCACTACTCTACATCATCTGCACCACCGCTTCGGATCCATAACTATAAAAGAAAAACATTTTTTAAATCGTCAAGAGTCGTCACACTATCAAAATATAAGTATGGCATGTATAGATAGACTCTTACTCATACTAAATATTTAGAGAATCGACTAAACCTTGCTCTGATACTAATAAATGTAACACCCTTACCCGAGACCGCTGCTTGAGTCGAGTACGAGGCATTACTAGACTTAACTTACTAGTTCGGGCATAAAAATTTAAAACTGTCCATCTGCATCATGTTCATTAAATCAATTATAACTCGAGTTACGAAACTCGAAATCTAGATCCGTAAATTTTCCTGAAACTAGACTCATATATCTTCTTACTATAATTTTTCCAGAATTTTGGTGTGGCCAATTAGTACAGTTTATTAGTTAAAGTCTCCCTGTTACACAAACTGACAGTTCTGACCCCTCTGTACTAAAAATAAATTATCTCATAATATATAATTCTTTTGCCTACACCGTTTCTTTCATATAAAATAGACTCAATAAGCTTTAATTATATATCTCATACACAACCTAATTCTATTTCTACTATTTTTGGTGATTTTTCAAAATCACGTCACTGCTGCTGTACAAACTATTCCCCTGCATATACTTACATAATTCATTTCTAATAATTACCAACTAGGCATTTCATAATGTCCAAAACATGCTCTTAATTAGCCATTTTAATAGCTAATCATTACCAAACATTTACAAGCCAATCTCAAGCCATATCATAAGGTTATACACACAAAATGGCTAAGTCTCTATACATGCCATAACTTAAAACGTTTGAGTCACAAAATACCAATATAATCCTTTGATAGTGCGTAACGATCTCCGGACGCCTTTGTGATTCCCGAGTTGACTTGTAACACTATAAAAAATTAAAGAATGGGAGTAAGCATAAAGCTTAGTAAGTTTACATGTAAATAAATAGCAACATTCTTAATGAATTATCTTATGTTTTTCTTATCAAGATCACTTAAGCTTTTAACTCAATATACTTAAACTTGTATACTTACCTTACCTTTTAACATGAATTTATCTTACCTTACCTTTTTAGCTTGAACTTGTCTTACCTTTACTTTGGAATACTCCTTGAATTTTCCCGTTGAACCACTTGGAATACTAAGGATACGCTGGTACCTTTCCTTATGAAACTTAACCATTGCCATGTCTTGACATGGTCTTACGTCAGTATCCTTGCCTTATGAACTCACCTAATGCCATGCCTTGGCATGGTCTTACATGGGACCTTTGCCTTATAGTAACATATCAATGCCATGTCTTGACATGGTCTTACATGATTTCCTTAAACCCTAATGTCATGACATTTGTATCCTACACATTCCTAAGGTTCAACCTAACTTTCGAGATAACTTTTTCGTCAATTCATACTTGAGTCTTTAAATAATTCATTTACGAGTAAATATGTAAATGCTGGAATTTAACAGTATAAAATATAAAATAATAGAATATTGCATTTATTTATCGCAAACTTACCTCAAACAAAACGATCAACTATATCGATTTAGTCCTCTATCTTTTCTTTCCTCGATCTAACTCGGATTTCGTTCTTCTTGATCTATAATAGCAAATTTAGCTTATTTAATACTCACATTCATCAAAACAGTCCTTAACTCTTATCTTTGGCAAAATTATAATTTTGCCCTAAACTTTACATATTTACACATTTGCCCCAAAGCTCGGAAATTAAACTTTATCCCTTATTCTTATGTTTTATGACATGCTGTCATTTTTCCCTTCTATGGCAACATCAAATTCTCACTCTAACTTGTACTTATGAACATTAGGTATTTTTACCGATTAAGCCGCTTTTACTGCTTTCACTTAAAATCACTTAGCAAAAGTTGTTTAACATAATTTTAGACTTCATGTTCTATCATAAAACATCAAAATAACATTTTCACCTATGGGTATTTTTCCAAATATGAACCCTAGCATGAATTATTGATAGAATAAGCTAAATCGAGCTCTAGGGCTTCAAAATGTAAAGAACATTAAAAACGGGCTTGGAATCACTTACTATGGAGCTTGGAAGCTTGAAACAAACCCTAGCTATGGAGAACCCTTGTAATTTCGTCCTAATGAAGAAGATGAGCATATTTTCTCATATTTTTCCCTTTTAATTCATTTTATTACCAAATGACTAAATTACCCTTCATTAAAAACTTTGGTTCTTTCTACCTATATATGTCCATTTTGTCCATGAAAATATAATGGTCTAATTACCATTTAAGCACTCCTACTTCAAACCCCATTTCAATCAAATACTCTATAAATTAGAACTCCTATTTAGCAACTTTGCAAACAAGTCCTAATAGGCAATTTCAAAGATGAAATTAATAAAATTTCTTATCAATACTCTAACACATGTATTTAATCACTCGATAAATAATAATAATTAATCATAATGAACTTTTATAGCTTGGATTCATGGTTTCGCAACCACTATTTCGTTAGGCCCTATTTCGGGATGTTACAATTATCTACTATCTTTTTGTAAAATAAAATCTACGATATTAATATAGCCTTCCGTTTGTGCATACAACCCTCCCTCCCCCCGTAATTGATGTTTCTTCATCGAGTTAGAGGGTATATACAGTGGAGGTTTTGTAATTGGAGGTGTTGTCATCATTGCGTATGAGAAGGATGTCTGTCATATAACTCATTATGTCATTCCTTCTAAGTGGCAGTTCATGATTGTTACGTTTAGGTGGAATTTGGTGGCCCAAGAGTCATGTTCTCAATAAACTAGCGGGTGCCTTGAGGAACTGGTGGCTTGTTTAGGAAGGTCTGTAGACAAGGCCATCTCGGAGGCAGCTGATAGCTCATCTGCAAGGAAGAGCCATTAGGATTCTTTAGAGGAAAACGGGAGGTAGGGTGGAACTAGGCTTCTCAAGACATTGGAAACCTAATGACCCTCCAAATGCTAGAGTGTAGGAGTCATTCATGGATGTCTTTTGAGTCATTTCTCATGTTATCATGAGTCCAAAGGCATAGGGGGTATAACAAGTTCAAATTAGTACTTAAAAGTTTCTTTTTTGTCTAGTTAGGTACCTAAACTTGGCCTCAATGTTCAATTTAATACCTAAACTTTTCTTTGATCTGATAGGTATTTGAACTTAGTTTTTTTTATTCAAATTAGTACATGAACTTGGCTTCATAGTCCAAATAAGTCATTTATTGCAAGTACTAATTTGGACCAAAAGGTTTAAGTGTCTAATTCGACCAAAATAAACTTTAGGTATCAAATTGAACCTTAAAGCCAAGTTCAAGTACCTAATTGGATAAAAAAAGCCTTAGGTACCAACTTGAACCAACTTGAACCTTGAATGTTGGGTTCTGATATCTGGATTTTTAACTGATTACGTTGTCTTAAGGTCAACGAAGCCTCTATAGCTTATTGGTAGAGCGTTAGTCTTGTAAATTTAAGGTCCGTAGTTCGATCCTGCGTGGGGGCAAATGTCCTTAATAAGGAAACTCAATCATCTTTTTAGATATGGAAATATATTTGCAAAAGAAATTAATAAACACAAGTCAGTATCTTAATTATGATTTTTTTTCACTCTACTAGCAATTTCGGAAAGTTAGTGTTTAGATAATTCTGATACCGACAAGTGGCACCATTGATTGCTTGACATTCCAATTTTTAATATTATAATTAGTGGAGTCTATTAGTATTTAACATTTTTAATTACTTTAAAATATTTGTTTTAAATAAATATTATTTTTCCTATATGGCAATTCATAGGTTACACCAACATGACTAATTTTGAAATCAAATAATTATATTTACATTATAATTTTACCTAATTTTCTCACTTATATTACCATTCAAACAATGCATTGTACTTGATTTACTAAAACATATAGAATTTTTAGTCCTAATTTTAGTTTTTCAATCCTCTAATTGATTAATTATTGATGAGAGATGCTATAAAATAATTTAAACAAAGAAAATACATGTAATTAATTGAATTAGAATTTTTTTACTTACCAAAATTTCTATCTACAATTACAATAAAATAATTTTAATTTATTAAATAATAAATTTCAAAAACAATAGCATATATTAAAGCATGCTACATAAATTAATAAATAAAATCGATTTACCAATCTTTTCTATTACAATTATGAATATCATTACAAATTCGTTAATTTCATACCTTAATTACCCTAACCATATATTTAACTTAAATACTTAATCAATTTCATTTCATTTTTCATCTCTTTCACTCAATTATATACTGTCAATCAATTTTACAACCCCTGAAAAAATAAAAAAAAAAAAATAAGTAATATTCTTTACAAGTCACGACTAGAGGTGATCATGGGCCGGGCTGGGTTTATATTTATTTAATTTTTTAATCAAAATTTTCATTCTTCCCCAAGGTTAATTAAAAGGTAACTTTATTGATTTTAATAATTTTTAATTTATTATATTAAAATATTCAAGAACAATTCAATTTTGAGGTAATTTTAGTGTTTTCAAGGTCTAAATTGGATAAAAACAAAGTTCAAGCCGCAATATAGGAACAATTACCAAGCTTAGGGCTCAACTTGGATAAAATAAAGTTCAGGTCTCAATGTGGTAATAACTACCAAGTTCAGACGCAAATGTGAGAAAAGTTGCCAAAATGAGGACCAAAAAAGTGATTTGACCTTTTTATTTAAAGCTTAGCGTTGGGCCACCTCAATCAAGACCCAACATTATCACAACCCTAAAACCACAAAAAATTTGGTCAAACCCATTTAAGCTCTTTTTTTAATCGTCTAATCTTGAAAACACTCAAGATAACCCGATAGTGATAGATCCTCTTACGTTAAAAGCGAACAAATCTAGTCTGCTATCAACCAATAAGAAAATTACACGTAAAATTTAATTTCAATTATTATAGGAAGTACAACAATTAAAAATAGAATAAATAGTAATGCTACCTTGTTTGTGTGTCACCAATCAATTTCTTTGGTTCCCACACTTCCAGAAATCCTCTGTTTTTCCTTTCCATCTGATCTATCATTTGGTAAAATCCATTTTCTTCCGATTTTAATCCATTTTTTTGAAGCATATATATATATATATATATTTCTCAGTCACCAGTTTTATTTTTTTTTATTTACCATTTTCATTGAATTTTCTTGTCCATATTTTTTATGTTTTATCCATATTATGATAACATAATATATTTATCCTTTTATAAGAACCGCCTCACCTGTTTGTGCTCTGTTTTTCTCTTCTGAGTTGTTTTCTGATTTAGGGCTTTAGCCACTCTGGGTATTTATTATTTCATCTGAAGAAACACTTTTGGGGATTAAAGTTGGTAGTTTATTATTATTACTTTTATGTCGTAGTTAAAACGGTATATATATAGGAGGGAATTTATTTTGATTTTTTGAATGGCCCGGTTGATTCTTCCTTGCAAAAGTTCTTGTTTGGCAAGGACCAGTCTTTTGGGTTTGATCTCTTCTGCTCCTGTGATTATCCACCGCTCATTTTCTCCTTTATGAATATCGCTTTGTTTGCTTCTATGGTTTTTAGTTTTTTGACATTGAAAGTCTATGATTGGATTTCAAGATTATGAAATGATGTTGGATAGTTAGGAAAGATATATTGTTTTGTTTTGTGGGATTCAGTGACATATTTGTTCTTACGCTCCCCTATCAATTGTAGTGTTTTTTTTTTTTTAATTTTCATCAGAGTGAAGTTTATTTTCTTCAAAACTTAGAAATGAATATCACTTGTACACATTGCACGGCTTCTTTACATGTTGGCTTCTGCATATGCAAATTATTGTATGCTATGACTGGCAAGAAGGGTGATTGTGAAATTGCCAGTTTTGGCTGGATGGATTGGTTTAAATATTTTTCTGTTGTTTGCTTTGCTGCTTCAGGTTAAAAGGAGTGTCTGCTCAGTGAAGAGTATATCTGGGTATAGGTGTTTCTCGGCTCTAAAGGTTTGTGCATTTTGTTAGTTATCTAATATAACATACTGGGGTTCCTTTTTTTCTCAATAATAATTTTTATCTCGCCATCGTGCATTTGTGGCTGAAAGTTTTCTTCTTGTATTTTTTTAGGCCACGCATAGAAGAAATTACAGGTTTCCACATTCTTCGCCTTATGTAAGTTGCTATGTTTTGCATCTAACAATGTTTGCTCTGTTAAACTGAGACATGCTTTCGTGTATGCTTTTATTGGAAGGCTCATATTTGTATGGTCTTATCAAAGTTTCCATGGATGTTTCTATCATCAAATATGATGTGGCCTCTTATGGTTACTTCTGTTATTTTGGGTAAATTGTTTCAGAGGGCAAGAGAAACCAGCAGAAGGCTGATTTGCTCAGTTGCAACGGAACCTTTACCTAAGCGAGTTGAAGAATCCGAAATGGATGCACCTAAAGAAATCTTTCTTAAGGACTACAAGTCCCCTGACTACTACTTTGACACGGTATAAATTGTAACTAGTTCAATACTCCAGCTAGGGTTCTGAACTTTTTATATTGCATTGTGCTTCCTTCTACTTATGAAAATAGCATTTCAGGTGGATTTAAGATTTTCATTGGGTGAGGAGAAAACAATTGTTGCTTCAAAAATAACTGTGTTCCCCCGTGTTGAAGGTATTGTAATCATTATACTTTGCTCCTAATACTTGAATTATCATTATTGGATTATGTCTCTGTTTTTGACAATGTTGGCAAGAAATTTCATTCTCACTAAGGGGAAATTTACAACTTGGCTCTGTATTTTTCTTCATGAGAATCTAGTTCTTAAAGTTTTATGTTGATAAACACCTTTTTTTTCATTATTCTTTATATCATACTAATGTATTTTGTAGAACAGGTTCTTCTGCTCCATTGGTTTTGGATGGGGTAGATCTGAAGCTAATTTCAATCAAGGTTGATGGCAAGGAACTTAAGGTATATTTTTTATTACATTTCTCAAAGTAGGCTTTGTGGCCTAATTATTGAAACGGCTCAGAAGATACATTGTTTTATTATACTTATTTGTTATTGGCAGGAGGGAGATTATCATTTAGACTCACGACATTTGACACTTCCATCACCACCACAAGGCAAATTTACTTTGGAAATTGATACTGAGATACAACCTCAGAACAACACTTCATTGGAGGTGAGCCATTATTGTTATTATTGTTTTGGTTCCGTAGTGTATGGTATTTTTGCTCTAATGCCCATGTTGTAAATTTTAATTTCTCACTCTAGGGGCTCTACAAGTCATCTGGGAATTTCTGTACACAATGTGAAGCTGAGGGTTTCAGGAAAATTACATTTTATCAAGTAAGATATCGAAACATATATTGGATTTTATTATTTTCTTTTCGATGTGTGAATCTGTTTTATGCCTTGTTGACATGATTACCTTGTGAACAGGACCGTCCTGATATAATGGCGAAATACACATGCCGTATCGAAGCTGATAAGTTACTGTATCCTGTATTGTTATCTAATGGAAATCTCATAGAGCAAGGAACCCTTGAGGCAAGCTTCACTTTTTATGGTAGTCTCTTTTTGTTTATTGGGAGTTGAGACTGTTGCTCATTGTTATTTTTCTGGATTGTTGCAGGATGGCAAACATTATGCTGTATGGGAAGATCCCTTTAAGAAGCCATGTTACTTGTTTGCCTTAGTAGCAGGCCAATTGGAGAGCAGAGATGACACATTTGTTACCCGCTCTGGCCGAAAAGTGGCTCTAAGGATCTGGACCCCAGCACAAGATGTACCCAAGACTGCACATGCCATGTATTCACTTAAAGCAGCTATGAAGTGGGATGAAGAAGTCAGTCTCTATATCCTTACATTGTTCTTATTGTGGTATTGAGATTATTTGATCTCTTCATTTAAAATCTTATTCTCTTGTAGGTTTTTGGTCTTGAGTATGATCTGGATCTTTTCAATGTTGTCGCTGTTCCTGATTTCAACATGTAAGATGCATTCTTCTCAAACAAGATTGAGCATTTGATTTACATTTTCTATTCTTTGCTTTTTTCTTAGTTATATGCAATGATCATATCTGTCGATGCCAACCTGCTTTGTTCTTTCCTTATGCAGGGGAGCCATGGAAAACAAGAGTCTGAATGTATGACTTCTGGCTTATCTGGTCAAACCATTTAAATTTATTTACTGTTCATCTTATTGAAGTATGTTTCTATTGCATGCCTTAGATTTTCAATTCAAAGCTTGTTTTGGCTTCTCCTGAAACTGCTTCAGATGCTGATTATGCTGCAATTTTGGGTGTTATTGGTCACGAGGTTTGTTGTGGATATAAATTTTGAAGATGCCCTTTTTCAAATATGTTATATATGGATTTGATATGTTCTCATTTGATTTTATTCCTTGCTTTCTTGCAGTATTTTCACAATTGGACTGGCAACAGGTCGGTTTATTTCCCATTTAGGCTCATTGTTGATCTTTACTGTTTAATGATTTGTTTTTCAAGTCTGATCTCTCATATATGTCTTCTTCGTCATTACATGATGTTTTAATATATATATTTTATGTTTACTTTGCTGCGGGGTTCATTGATGAAGGTAGTTGAATTATATGTTATTCTGAAGACTTGTTTATCAATGTTAAATCTATTTAAGAGTACGAGGATAAACAAAGTTCAGTATAACATCAGCTGAAATACTGCAGAGTGACTTGCCGGGATTGGTTTCAGCTCAGCTTGAAGGAGGGCCTCACTGTGTTCCGTGACCAGGTACTATTCTTCAATTACCAAGATTAAAAATGTAGCCTCATTGCAACATAGTCGGGTTGTTGGTTGTAACTAATCTTGTGTTGCTGGTAGGAATTTTCATCTGACATGGGAAGCCGTACAGTGAAGAGGATTGCCGATGTTTCAAAGCTTCGGAATTATCAATTCCCACAGGTTAATGTTTCTTGCACAACTTTGTAGTGACCACATATCCAGTTAAACGAGTGATTATGTTGCAACTACGGTGAAATCTACAAATAGATACTTCAGTGTGTGTGTGACCTACTTAAGTGCTGACTTTCCTCCGATTCCAATTGTTCAGGATGCTGGTCCCATGGCTCATCCGGTTAGGCCACATTCTTACATTAAGGTGTTAAAGCATCTCCCTTATTTATTATCGTTGTCTTCAAGTTTTCACGTGCTTGTTCACTCTTTAAAGTTTTTGCTTCCGAGTTATGTTAACTTTTGCCTCCTTTTTCCCTTTGACAGATGGACAACTTCTACACAGGCAAGTTTTGTTATATATAGTACAAATTCGTAATGGGTCCATGGATCAGTTTCCTCTTATAGATATAATTCATATACCTTTTTAATGTGAATGTTTGTTTTGTCACATGAACTTATTTTATGTGAATCAAACATGGGGTTATCAACAACTGCAGTGACGGTAAGCCCTAGCCACTTGCATTTGCATCTTTTTTCTTGTTTGCTGTTTTATTTGACCAGGCATCTAATTTTTCTACTTTTTTTCTTGGTCTTTTTGTTTTCTTTTCCACAGGTTTATGAAAAGGTTTGAAAATCTTAACCAGATTCTCTCTTGTTTATGACTCTGTATTTGCGGTAAAGAGCTATGTTGATGTATCAATGGATTTTACTTATGATTCAACTTGCCAGGGAGCTGAAGTTGTCAGGATGTACAAAACACTCCTAGGAACTCAAGGGTTCCGAAAGGTCAAATTTAAAGAATGTTTGAGTCTCAAATTTAAGTGTATATATATATGTAAAGTTGCTTATCCTGGACAGATTTATTAATATGATTTGTTCATGTTCAGGGTATGGATCTTTACTTTAAAAGGCATGACGGGCAAGCAGTAACTTGCGAAGACTTCTTTGCTGCCATGAAAGATGCAAATGGTGCGGATTTTGCTAACTTCTTGCTATGGTATGGATCAGTCATCTTCTTTTCTTTATTATTATTTAAAGTTACTTCAGTATTTTATAGTTTTGATGCTTAATACTTTTGAAACACTCAGGTATTCACAAGCTGGGACTCCTGTAGTAAAAGTTACTTCATCCTACAATGCTGAGGCTCATACTTTTTCTTTGAAGTTTAGGTATACAAACTTGAATTTTGTTGCAAGTATGAGCATCGATTTTGGCATAAATATCTTGCTGCTGAGTTTTATGCTTGTTTCGGCATTTTCACAGTCAAGAGGTACCCCCAACTCCTGGGCAAACTGTTAAAGAACCGATGTTTATTCCAGTAGATGTTGGTCTACTGGACTCAAGTGGAAAGGACATGCCTCTATCTTCCGTGTATCACGATGGGACATTGCAGTCTCTTGCAAGCAACAATCAACCAGTCCTCAGCACTGTTCTTCGAGTAACTAAGGTCATTTGAAAATCCTCTCGTGCTCCATCTTTTATCTCTAGGAACTTACACTCTTCTTTAGATTGTCTAAACATCTTTGAGAACAAAAGACCATGACTAGAGTCAAACCGTATTGACACATAGGGGGTTACTAGTTAGCATGACTGTTGCATGTCTTTATGTTCTTCCTGATTTTCTTTTCTTTCGTTGTTTCTGAGCAGAAAGAAGAAGAATTTGTGTTTTGTGATATATTCGAGCGGCCAATTCCATCTCTACTGCGAGGTTATAGTGCTCCTGTCCGTCTTGAATCTGATCTCTCCGACAGTGACCTGTTTTTCCTTCTCGCTCATGATTCGGATGAGTTTAATCGGTTTGTCTTTCTCAAGCATGAATACTTGTTAATCTAATAATTAAGGATTAAATTAGATTTGTTCATTTGATTTTTTTTTATAGTTGGGAGTCCGGACAAGTGCTGGCAAGGAAGCTCATGCTCAGCTTAGTTGCTGATTTCCAACAAAGCAAACCATTGACCTTGAATCCCAAATTTGTTCAAGGTCTCAAAAGCATACTTTGTGATTCAAGCTTGGATAAGGTATGATGATAGTTCCCTTACTGGAAAATATGAAATCCGTATTGTTAAAATCAGCCCTTTTGTGTTCCGATGGAGTGTTGACGTGTGCAATATATAGAAACCAACATACAGTTTATGTTTAACTGCCTCTTGTTATCAGGAATTCATCGCAAAAGCAATAACTCTCCCCGGTGAAGGGGAAATAATGGATATGATGGAAGTTGCTGATCCTGATGCTGTTTATGCTGTTCGAACCTTCATTAGAAAGGAGCTTGCCTCACAACTAAAATCTGAGTTTTTAAGCACAGTATGCTATATACACTTATATAAACAAATCTTTTTTACTTATAGGCTAGTGCGTATTTTGCAAATGGGCTTGATTTTCTTTGTGCTTCTTGATACTTTTAACAGGTTGAGAACAATAGAAGCTCAGAGGCGTATGTATTTGACCATCCTAATATGGCCCGACGTGCCCTCAAGAATACTGCTCTTGGTTTGTATTTGCTCTAATGTATATCCGCGCAATTTATATGTCGAAATTTACATAATCTAATTGTCTTACATTTGTCTACTTCCAGCATATCTTGGTTCCCTTGAAGATTCAGAGATGACGGAGCTTGCACTGCATGAGTACAAGACTGCAACAAATATGACAGACCAATTTGCTGCTTTGTCTGCCATTTCCCAGAAACCAGGTAAAACTCGTGATGACGTTTTGGCCGACTTCTATACCAAGTGGCAACATAACTACCTGGTAAATTTTCACTTCCCCTCTACTGAAAACATAGTTTGAACTTCTTTTCTCATATGTGATAATCTCGTTTTTTTTTTTTTTTTTCATTCTTTGTTAGGTTGTAAACAAATGGTTTGCCCTTCAAGCCATATCTAACATTCCTGGTAACGTCGAGAATGTCCGCAAACTCTTAAATCATCCAGCATTCGACCTTCGTAATCCAAACAAGGTGATCGATAACTCTTTCTACGCACATGCATAAGCATTTGATGGTGTCTTTTGTCTTCTGCTTAAATGTGGGTTATTTTGTTAATATAGGTGTACTCACTTATTGGAGGATTTTGTGGATCTCCTGTGAATTTCCACGCCAAGGATGGTTCTGGCTATAAGTTCTTGGGTGAAATAGTACTACAACTTGACAAGCTAAATCCTCAGGTTTGTCGTACTCCAACTTCTCTTAGGCCACTTCTCATCTGGATGGCATACACGGTTTCCTTTTGCTATTCTTTAAGTAACATTTTACCTTCCGATATTGTAGGTGGCCTCTCGCATGGTGTCAGCCTTCTCAAGGTGGAGGCGTTTCGATGAAAGCCGTCAAACACTAGCCAAGGTAAGTGACCTCTTAGCTGTTTTATCCTATGTAACTGCCTACGATGATGTTGTGACCAATGTTACAACTATGTTCCATAATTTGACAACGAAAATGCAATTTTCCATTGTTCTTCTAAACGTATCGATATTTTTTTATTGCGGTGCGTAATCGGGTGGGATTACAACACTAAAAACTTGCATACAATTTTTGCAGCAACAACTGGAGACGATAATGTCTGCCAATGGATTATCAGAGAACGTATTCGAGATTGCGTCAAAGAGCTTAGCTTAGTTTTATCGCTCAGCTGTTTAAATGGTATCAAATTACATTTGCTGCTCTGCTCATTGAGTTACAGATTATGTCATAAAATGAAGAGTTTTTTTGTGTGTTTTTTTTAGTATTGTGGAAGAGTGAGTGAAAGGTTTTTATCTTGAACATACACAATACTTCAAATTATTCTTAGTTTCTCCTCTACTCATAAATAGTAGCATAATATACTTTGTCACATTTGAGTTCACGTACTTCGATATTGATAAAAATATTTATACACATTTGAGTTCACGTACTTCGATATTGATAAAAATATTTATACCAATCATTCATTAGTGAGGTGTTTTAGTTGCATACTTGCATTTAGGGGTTTTCAGTCGGTTAACCAACTCGAAATAATATTAACTGAATTAATCGATCTTTTAAAATTTTTAACCGTTGAGAGAACCGAAATCTTTTCAAAAAATTAATCGAACTTAAATTTTTTCGGTTAATTCGGTTGGTTAATCGAATTAATCGAAAATTATATATTTTTATTTTGGTTAAAAATTAATCGAATTACTCGAAATGAATCACTACATAATTAAAAAGATTACATAATTTTAATTTTAGAATTTTAGAATTTTATTTTTATTTATTAAATTATTTGTAATTTTTATGATTGGGTTGGATTGGTTAAATGGGTTGGGGTGAATATTTGAATTTGGATTGAATTTAGGTGGATAGTGGGCCTATTTATATATTATAATTTTATTTATTAATTTTTCGGTTAAATCGAAAAAATTCGGTTAACCGACTTGTTTCGAACTGAATTAATCACAAAATAATTAATTGACTCTCGATTAAAAAAATTTGATTAATCGATCGATTAATTTAATTTGATTGATTAACTGAATATTTTTATTTTACTCAAACTTTACACCTCCTGATTCCATTACAAATTGGGCTTTGGTTGGTTGCTTTAGGCATTAAATAAATGCCCATACTTGTGTAAGGAAATATGAAAATATCTATTACAGCAGTCGTCCTCCACGTGTTAAACTCATGCTCCCAAGCCACGTGAACACGACATTGACCCCAAAACCCTCTTTTCTTTTCCCTTTGTCTTAATGTAAAATCAAATATAAATAAATTTAAAATAAGATTAAATGAATAATCTTTCTTTTTTAGCTTAAATTATTTTTGGATTATTTCGGTTTAGGGTAAGTTATTTTATGTTTACACGTCTTAAGTTTAGGTCATTTAGGTTTAAATTTTAATTTTTTTATTTGATCATTTATAGTATTGATCGAGTTTAGATATTTTAATTTTAGATTTATTTATAATTGAATATTTAAATTAAAATAATTTAAGTGAATGTGTTTGGTAATTTAGTAGGTTTCTTTATTATAGTGGCTAGTGGCGTAGTCAGGGGGCTGACATGGATCCCGGCCCCTTTAAAATGTAAAATTACTTAAAATGTCTTTAAAATTTTTAAAAATTTTAAATTAATAAAGATAAAATTACATTTCGCCCTCTAAAATTATAAAAATTTAATTTAATCCTTTATAAATTATAAAGATATAGACTATAAAAAAATTAAAATTTTATCCGATCCCTAAAAATTATTCTTGCTTGGCCCGATAGTGGCTAATTAATTTGTCTACTATTAAATGAACCAAAATAATTTTATATCACTTAAAAATTAAATAAATTCAAGTTAATATTTTAGAATTTTTTATTAATTTTACGAATACTTTTTATTTGTTTGTAGTTGAATCACAAATAAAAAAAAATTATTTTTCATATTTTTTTAACATTAAATAAATTAATTTGATCTCCTCCCTATAAACTTTGAGAGATACTCTCGTCCTTTATCCTAATAACTTTTGTAGAAACCAAATCTATCCACCCAAGTAGCAGATTTTTGGTGAGGTCATGCTTTGGAAAAAAAGGAAAATTATTCTCAAGGTCATTAAACTATTAGTGTGTTTACATTTTGGATGCTTAGTTTTAAAAAGTTCTAAAATGGTTATTGAACTATTCGAAAACTTTCATTTAAGTCACTAGCCTGTTAAAATTATTGTCGTATGTCCTTTGTTCACAGCTCCTACACCAATCAAAAGCTCTCCTTCATTTTTTCTTCTACAGTTCAGTTGTTTTTCATGAAACAACTTTGAATATTATGAATGCGTGAGCTAAAATCTAAATAATTTTATTCTCCGATTTCTGACATTGACCGTTAGATCAACTTAGATCTAAGACATGTTTTTCTACTCATCAATGTGTACTGATGTACCGTACTAATTGTTAAATCATCACTTGAAACTCGCTAGCCGAACTTTAAGAAAAAACTTTAACAATCTAACAACTTAAATAAAAACTTTTGAATAGTTCAATTACTTAAATGAAAACTTTGTCCAGTAATTATTCTGTAACATTTTAAAGTCAAGTGATCAGAATGTGAATCTATTAATAATTTGTCACCTTTTAAGTGTAATCATCCTTTTAAGAAATACAACACATATTATACAAAATAAGAGTGAGTAAAACTCGATTCGATTCAAAAAAATAAAATAAAAATCGAAGTTTGAGTTAATCGAAACAAGTTATTCGAATTATAAGAGTCACAACTCAAATAAATAATTCGAGTTTCGAGTTCGAATCAAATTAAATTTACAATTTGAATAATCCAAATAATAGATCAGTATAAATACCCTTTTAGTCCCTGTCAAGTTTGAAAATGAGCAAATTGGTCTCTCTCAACAAAAATTACAAAAAAATCCAAAATAATTTTAAAAATTCAATATATTTATAAAAGTTCCAAAATTTATATATTTTTAATATTATTAAAAAATTCTAAATAATATATAAATAAATTAAAAATATATAAATAATAATTTTGGGATCTAAATAAGTTAATTAATTATTCAAGTTTATCGTACTAAAATTAGTTTTACTATAACAAGATTTTAATTTAACATGTTTAATTTTTTAATTTAACTTGAATAATTTTACTCGATTCAACTCAATTTCATTTCACTAGACTAGATTCAAAAAATTTAAATTAAATTAAAATAATAAAATAAAATTCATTAATTTAAAATTTTTTCACTCTATTCATCACAACCCTAATACAACTATTTCGGGCCTCTATATAGGGTTAATTATTTTGTGATTTTTAGGTTAATGGTTAATTATTTTGTAATTTTTAGAAACGATTAATTAATCGAAATTTTTCGGTTTAATTTTGCTTAACCAAAAATTAATAAATAAAATTATAATATATAAATAGCCCAATATTCATCTAAACCCAATTCAAACCCAAATATCCAACTCAATCCAATTACCCAATCAAAAAATTACAAATAATTTAATAAATAAAAAATTCTAAAACTAAAACTAAAATTATGTAAATTTTTTAATTATGTAATGATTCATTTCGGATAATTCGGTTAATTCAATTAAATTTTAACCAAAATAAAAATATATAATTTTCGGTTAATTCAATTAACCGATCGAATTAATCGAAAAAATTTCAATTTAATTAAAAGTTAAAAACTTTAAAAGATTAATTAATTCGATTAATATTATTTTAAGTCATCCCCGTATGCTACAAAAACCATAAAAGGTCAACGCAAAAAATCAAAGTATTAAGATTTGCAGCAGTAGTAGGTGTCCCACTTTGTCACCTCAAACTTTCATTTTCCTTTCAATCAAATCCAAATTTAAATACCTCATGACTATATAACACATAAAAATAAGAATATGAAATAACATTAAATTTATTTAATTTTAATTTTTACACATCCGTCCACTTTATTTTCCCCATATGTTTCCATTATTCACTTTTGTGAAGTCATTTCTCTTTGCCTAAGTTAGGTCTAAGGTCTTGTCTTTCATTATCATCATTTCATCATCTCTTCACCTCTAACAGGTCCTATTCTTGGATCATTTTCTATTTTCTTTTCAAATTTTTTTAAAATATTACCTTAATAAGAATATAATTTTATTATTTTAATAATTTATATCTTTATAATTTTAAAAATTAAATTATTTTTATTATTTTGTAGGGTCAAAATATAATTTTATCATTATTAATTAAAATTTTATACATTATAAAGTGTTTAAATGAAAATTATATATATAATTAATTATCACGTGTTTATTATACACATTCATGTGTGTTTCAAATGCTAATTAAAAATTTATTTCAAGAAATTTTACGTAAGATGATAGACATATTTGCATATGTTCAATAACATGTTTCATGCTTATCTTCGGTGGGTTTGGGTGCGATTGAGTGCGTGCGATACATTTAGTTTATTTTTGCCTCACGCTACAATCTCATAAAGATTCAATCTCATCGTCACTTGTTTTACACTAACCGCAGATAAACGCATCTACCATCCAAACCCACCCTTCAGATTCCTATAAAAAACTATTGGAATAATGATAACTTTAATTTTCTAACATTTTCAATTTTGTCAATTTGATCCTTATTATTTTTTGAGTTATTTTGGTTATTAACCTTTCGGAAAGTGTAAAATCACTTTGTTTAATAAAAATGTTAACTTTTAACGATATTGGTGTGGCAACCCACGTGATGGTCTACATCTTCTTCATGTTGACATAACACTATTTATCTCACATATCACGTCAATAAATAATTTAACAATTATAAAAAGTATTTAATTTTTTTTAAAAAAAAATTAGCATGAAGTAACATGAATTGCCGTTCGGCCTACCGATTTTAAAATTAAACGTTTCAACTCTTTTTAAAAGGCTGAGTCAAATTTAGTTAAAAATTAAGGGTCAAATTAAAAAAATGTAACTATTAAAGATTAAAATTATGATTATGCCAATTTTTTTCTCTGTTTTCCTTAAAGCTCTTCAAATCATCCCACCATTAAAAAAACCATGAAAGAAGAAGAAAAAGATAAATATGACAGTAAAAAGATAATAAGAGAAACTAATTAAATATACATTTGTTTGACCTAAAAGGGTCTTTCCCAATACATAGTAAAAACTTAAAGGACCTTGCAAGCATTATTTATTTTTTGCCTTTATGGGTCAAAAGTTGGTCTCAAACTTTGGTTAACTCAAATCATTCCTTGATATATATATATATCAAGGTTTTAATTGATCAAACACTAATTTACATATATCCTTTCCCAAAAGCATACTGTTTTTTAATCATTCATCACCAAACTGCTTGTGGGGACTCAATTTCAAGGCCAAAAGAAGAAGATGAAAAGCCTAAATAAGTGTATGAAAAAAGGTAAAAAAAGGCAACTATCACAAACCCTAAAAGGCTATAACTGTGTGAAACCCTATAGGATGATGGTTTGAAAGATTAGAGGGTTTAGCTTTTAACTAATTGATGTAACTCTAACTGTAAAGTTAGAGCAAAATGTGCTTTAGGACAAGCTATAATAATTAAATAGTCCCCCAAGTTATAGTGAAAATCATATACATGAATAAGTGCGTGTTGGGTATAATAGTAACTCACGTTATATTATTAAGGTTGAACTTTAGAGATAATATTGTGGAGAGAAACATTCAAACCTAAATAAATGTATGAAAAGAAAGAAAAAAAAAAGAAACTATCACAAGCTAGAGGTGATCATGGCTTGGGCTACCCGGCCAGATCCGACGGTCCCCTGAAAAATGGAAGGGTTCAGTAAAAATATAGGTCCAAAATATGGTTTGGGCAAAAAAACGAGGCCCGTTTAGAAAACGGGCCGGGCGTCGGTAAAACTTTTTTGGCACGGCCCGACCCTAATTATATATTAAATATATATTATTTTTAATCAAATATACTTTTTAAATTTACATATTTTTATTTTTTTTGTTTTAATATTTGTTTTAAAATTTTTTATTTAATGAAAAAAGCAAAAAAAAATTAATATGAGTGGGCGGGCGGGCTCAGGTTTATCAATTTTCTTTCGGTCTGGGCTTAGACAAATTTTTAAGCTCATATTTTGAGTTGAGTTGGGCTCGAGCCTAAAATTTTATCTAAGCCTAACTCGAACCTAGCCCATTATTACCTATATCACAAACCTTAAAAGGCTATAATTGTGTGAAACCCTGTAGGATAAAGGTTTGCAAGATTAGAGAGTTTAACTTTTAACTAATTGATGTAACTCTAGCCACAAAGTTAAAGTAAAAAGTGCTTTAACAATGAGGAGAAGTTATAGTGATGAAATCATCCCCCAAGTTATAGTATGAATCACTGCGTGTTGAGTATAATAGTAACTCATGTTATATTATTAAGAGGAAAATTTATGGTCGAATTTTAGAGGTAATATTATCGAAAGAAGCAATCACGAACTTGAAAGATTAGTCTCTATGAATTGTAAAACAAATATAAAAGATATTTTAATTAAGAAAAAAATATATACATGTAAAGTGTGTGAAAGGTAGCTCCAAAAGCAACTTCTTTTTCTCTGCTGTCCTTCAAAGGGTTAAAAGGGAATGGAGAAAGGAACTTTAGGGCATTGGTTTCCCAAAGATTAAAGAAAATTTGGTATTGAAGGTTGAAATAAATTTGCAATTTTTTTAGGGTTAAAAGATGGAAATTTTGTTTAAAAAAGTTTAAATAAAAGTCTTGGTAATTGAAAGGGACTCAACTTGATATTATCTCAAAAATGATAACATTTGTTTGATCAGAATTGGTAAAATACTTCAATTAATCCCTATTAAAATTATCAAATTTTCTAGCTTTTATTTGATTAATTATTTTTTTTCCGCAAAATTTAGTGAAATTTGGGAGTGAAGTGACTCAAAATTCTTTACACAATCATTGCTAAAATTTTCATTTTTTAAAAACTTTTGTCAATCGAGTTAAAACTTAATTGACAAGTCACCATCTTTTTTTAATATCATTTAAAAGCCATTAATCCGATTTAGATATTATTATCTTAAAGTGAAATGGAAATTCAATTTAACATAATAGGTGACAAATCATACTCAGTGGTGTAGGCAGGGGGTTGGCATGAGCCCCGGACCTCCTAAAATGTAAAATTACTTAAAAGGCCCTTAAAAATTTTTAAAAATTTTAAATTAATAAAGATAAAATTGCACTTTGGCCCCCCTAAAATTATAAAAATTTAATTTAATCATTTATAAATTATAAAGATATAGACTATAAAAAATTAAAATTTTATCTAGCCCCCCTAAAAAATTGTCTTGGCTTTGCCCCTGATCATACTATATTTTGGACCCTTCCCATCACATTATCCATAGTCTCTTTTTAATTATTTAATATCATTTCATCAATTTTTTTCATATCATCGATACATAATTTTAATAATTTTTATTCCTGGATCTCAAACCCTAAACTTTAACTATTAAATTTTAAACACAAACTCTAAACTCAAACTCGAACCCAAACAAAAAATTTATCAAAATCATATATTAATGACATAAAAAAATTACTAAAATATTATTAAATAATTAAAAATAATAATAATTAAAAACAACCCATAAAATAATTTCTCATATATTTTCTTACAAAAACAAGTAACATAAAAAAAAATAGTAAGAATAAAAAGGGTTGTTCATCTATTACAAAGCAAATGATGAGACTGAGAGTTTGTCAGATAAAAAATAACCTTGAGAGAGGTTAAAGGACTGGGGCTAATGAGGTAGCATAAACTCAACTAGTCAAACTTGATGGTCAAAAGAAGATTAAAATTTAGTCTTAAATCCAATTTTCCCCTTGAAAAGGGGTAAATCATTACGTATTTGTTTAAAGCAAATTTTGGAGCAAAATCATTTGTTAAGTATCTCAAAAGAAGGTTAAAAGACATCATAATTCTTCCGAACAAATAGAGGGTTAAAAGTTTTGATCATCATATTATACTTAAAATTATTCATAGTCTCTTATTAACTCATAAATAGAAAAATAATGCGTTTTTATGCACTCGAACTCACGTCTTCCTATATTGACAATAATACTCAATGGTGGAGCCAGGGGGATTGGCAAGGCCCCGACCCCCCTAAAATAGAAAAATTTTCATTTAGGCCATTTATAATTTATAAAATTTTAAATTAATAATGATAAAATTGTACTTGACTTTCTAAAAATAATAAAAATTGATTTAATCTTTTAAAATTATAAAGATATAGTCTATTAAAATGGTGAAATTGTATTTTACTATCGTAAAAATATACAATTTAATTTTGACTCCCAAAAAAAATTTCGACTCTACCATTGATAATACCTATTTCAATCAAATTAAGACTCAATCAATTATTACTAATTTTTTTATAAATAACAGTTTACTTACTTTGTGTATATATATATTTATATAAAATATATAATAATAAAAATACTTTTAAAATAATACAGTTTACTTCATGATACTTAATTCAGTTAATGGAAGGTATAGGTATTTATTAACTTTATTATATAAATATAAATATAAATATAAATTCATTAATTCAATATATTAATCTTAAATACAAAATGTCTTATTTTATTATTTATATACACATTTAAACGTGCTATTGATTATTGTAATAATAACAGTGTGAATTAAATTAACAGAAAACAAATTTCAATTAGATTAAATATATGAAATATAATTAATTATATTAAAAAATTGAATAACATAAATGTATATAAATGTAATTTCAATTAGGGGAACTCATTCATTAGGTTGGTTTTTTCAATCAATGGATTAAATCAATTAAAATTTTAATGTGGGTTTGGATGGGCGATTTGAGTGGGGTGTGGTGCGTTTAGTTTACTTTTTGTCTTATGCAACAATATTATTACAGTATCTAATCTCACCGCTTCTGCTGTTTTTACATTAACCGCAAGTAAATGCATTGTCCATCTAAATTCACCTTCAATTATAATAGCTTTTTGGATTAATTATTAATAATTAAAATTCATAATTGATCCCATCAACTTAATTGCCTTCATTTATATTATTTTAATTATTTTAAATATGAGGCAGTTGTGTTGGTGAATGTTAAGGTTTTTAGTATCTTTGAAAATTTAGGTTTCAATTACGGTATCATGTAGATTTGTTCATGGATCGGGTAAAGGTATTAGGTTCAAAAAATGAGTTTGGACAAAAATATTAAGTATGTTTAAATATGGGTCGGGCTCGAGTTTAAAAATTCAAGACCTAAGTCCAACTCAATTTGAAGTTTATAATATTTTATATCACGCTATTTTTATATATTATATAATTTATAGTACAAAAAAATAAATTTATACTAAATATATGATATTACTCTAATGTAAACATTAAAATAATGTTAAGATAATCAGATAAAAATTTCAATATATTTTTTAAAAAATTAAAAATAAATATGGGTGACCCTAAAATGAGCTTGGGTTAAACTTTTGTAAATATGAGGAGACTTGGGCTAAATTATAGACCCATATTTCGAGTCAAGTCAGGCTTAAACAATTATAAAGTATGCTAATATCATGCTTACCAATGAACCGAGTAATTTAAGTTTTGTTCGTATCAAAATTTTGATATGTTTAAATCTATTTTGACGAATAACAATTCGTACTGGTGTATACCAACTAATAATAATTGATATAAAATTTTAATATTTTTATTTTAAATATTTATTTTATAATTACATTTTAAAATAAAATATAATAGATAATCCATCAAAATCAATTAAATATAAAAAATTAATCTTTTAACTGTTTGTTCAGTTTGTATACATAATAAAAAAGGATAAATATCAAACTTGTACATGAACTTTAGTCAAATATGCAATTTGATACATGAATTTTAATTTAGTGCAATTATATACATGAAACTTCAATTGTGGTTCATATGTATACATAAAACTTGATTTTGATTAAATTATACACATTTGAAGAAAATTTATCTTAAAACCAAAATCATTCACGATGGACATCCCAAAATTTGGTATTCTATTTTCATAAATAAAACAAATTTTCTCATCTCAACCAGACATACATGTTAGCATTTAAAATTTATTTTCACTGCCACATCGGACTTCCATTTGAGAGGTAATAGATCTTAATGATAGAGTGACCATTTTGTAATAAAATAATAATATAAGTGACTATTTTAATAATTTACCCTAAAAAATTATTCATTGATGTTATGGTGAGAGTTAGTTGAAGCGGCGGGTAAAGGGGGAGAATTTTAGAGTAGAACATGGGACCCAATTTTTTCTTTTTATTTTTGCCTATATAAGGAGTGGGGGTGGGTAGGCGCACAAAAGCTACCAAGTAAGGGATGTGCACACGTGCACTCCTTTGACAAAATTTTTTTAAAAACGATCACATTTTTTTATTACAGAATATTTCACTTATTTTTTATTACATTTACAACCCTCAATTAAATAATTTTAAGAATAAATTATAAAATAATCACTTTTATTTGTCTCGTATTATATTTTAGTTATTTATGTTTAAAATATTATATTTTAGTCATTTATTTTATCGTTTTGTTATAAAGTGACCACTCTATCGTTAAACTCCGTTACCTCCCTAACGATAGTCCTACGTGATAGTCCAAATGGGTTTTAAATGCCAACTCGAATGTTCAGATGTTGAGATAAAAATAAATTTTTAATTAAATAAATTTAATTTGGACTGTCACGTAGGATTCTCATTAGGAAAGTAATGGAGCTTAACGGTAACAAAACGATAACATAAGTTACTAAAAATAATATTTTAAATATAAGTAATTAAAATATAATTGAGACAAACAAAATTAGCTATTTTTATAGTTTATCCCTAATTTTAAATATATTAATTTAAGTTTGTTCATAACATATTATAGTATTTTTTTCCTTCTAAATTTAGATTAAAATAATGTTTTAAAAATAATTTTAAAATAAAATATTCAATGAAAAGGGCAAATAAGTAAAATGGAGCTTATAATTAAGGATAATATAAAACATTAGCATAAAGTTGGGGTTTTCGATAATTACATAAAATTTATAAAGAATCCAGTCATTGCCGTGTTTGACCTTGAAAGCGTTTGCTTATACACTTATTCCAGACAATGTTAGTAACATTCAAGCAAAAAGAAAAGATTTTTTTTTTTTTTTTTTTTGGTTTTTGCATTGACATAATATAAGAAGGGGATTTTTGATTTAAGAATTTAATAAATTTCTTTAAAAAAATTATATAATTTTTGATTTTTTCATTACGGAAGCTTCTTCTATAAATCACCGTTTACGTCCTTTCTCTTTCGTTTGTTTTGTTTTTCTGGGAAAATTTGGACATTTTCAGAGGGGAAGAAAGTTTTGAGCTGTTTGTTTCTCGGGAAAAAAGAGAGGTAGAAATGAGAGGCGCGAATGGAGAATCTAGAGTTTTGAATAATACTTTGGAGACTATACATGCTGCTGCTAACGCGATCGCTTCAGCTGAGAATCGTGTTCCACAAGCTACGGTTCAGGTAAAATAATTTTTAAAATTTATGTTTCGTTTAGTTTTTTTTTTTTTGGGTGTTTTCTTTGTTGTGATTGTTTCAATGGAGTTTTAATTCAATTTGGTTGATTTGTGGAAATGTTTTTAAACTTCTTCGGTATTCATTTCGTGATCTGTTTTTTTGCATGATTTGATTTTCTTTTTTTGGTTCTGTGATTATGTTATGGTGATTTAATAAGTTTTTTCTTAAACTAGAATCAAGTTTAAGCTTTCTTTTCAGCGTAATAATATGTGATTTTAGGCTTAAATTTATTAAAGGTTGAGTTGTTCCAGAATCAAGAATCTTTTTTCACTGTTGCTTGTGGTTAGATTTAGAAATTGAAGGTTTTCTTATTTATAGCTTGTTTCTTTTTTGGTACTTGGCAGTTCAGGATTCTAAGAATTGTCTTTGTTGATGAAACAGTGTTTATCAACATATATGGTTTCTTTGTTATTATATTCGCTATACCTTATTTACCCAGCAAACATCGTGAACTAGGTGATCTTCTTCGTTACTGTTTCTAATTTTACTTTCATTTGGCCTAGATTCCTAGATCAGAAGCAAATAAGCAAAAGAAGAAGAAGAGTATTATACAAATTTGTCCTTGAATTTGTTTGTATCATTAAGTTTTTTTGTGTCCATAATGTGGGAAGAGTTAATTAGAAGGTTTCGTATAGGCTCCGATTGTGGAAATCTAGAAACTTATGTATGCCTTACCTGACTAAGATCAAGGTAAATCCCATTTCAACATCCGAATTCAAGGTGGATAATCAGTGGTTCTGTGTATGTTGTCTGTGTTGTGGAAATCTAGAAACTTAAGTATGCCTTACCTGACTAAGATCAAGGTAAATCCCATTTCAACATCCGAATTCAAGGTGGATAATCAGTGGTTCTGTGTATGTTCTGTCTGTGTATATGATTTCCCTTGTAGTGGAGGTCTAGTTGAAGAATACTCATTTACAATCACGAGGATAAGCTTCGGAAATACTTAAACAATGGGTATGAATTGCATATGCTACTTGACCTTAATTTAGATGGTAAAAGTGTGGGATAATCATACATACTCTTTCTATCAGACAGTTTGAAGCATAATTGTAGCATGATATCCAATAAGTTTTGAGCATAGATGCTTTAATTTGTTTCGATACTTGATACACTTTGGTCAAAGCTTCAATGAGGATGCATTGCATTGTTGTGTAATATGATCTTTTTGTTTCATTGCTAGTTGTTTAGTTTCCTATTAACTACATAAGAATTTGGTGTAATTTACTGTATTAATCCATTTTATCATAAATTTGGTGACATTCAGAAGAGAAGATGGAGTGGCTGGTGGAGTGTTTATTGGTGTTTTGGATCATACAAACAAAAAAAGCGAATTGGGCCTGCTGTTCTTGTTTCCGAAACAAGTGCTTCTGGTGGTAATGTGCCTGCTGCTGAAAATCCAAACCAAGCATCCTCCTTTACACTTCCTTTTGTTGCACCACCCTCTTCTCCTGCATCTTTCCTTCCATCTGAACCCCCTCTGCTATACAGTCTCCAGCTGGTTTAGTGTCTCTCACATCTATTTCTGCTAGTATGTATTCTCCAGGGCCTGCTTCCATTTTTGCTATTGGCCCTTATGCTCACGAAACTCAGTTAGTTTCCCCACCTGTTTTCTCGGCTTTCCCCACTGAACCTTCAACTGCTCCATTTACACCTCCTCCCGAGTCAGTTCACTTGACTACACCATCCTCGCCTGAGGTGCCATTTGCCCAGTTCCTTGGACCCAACCTCCAGTATGGAGAGCAGCGATTCCCAATATCCCACTATGAATTTCAGTCTTATCATCTTCAACCTGGGAGCCCTGTAGGCCAATTGATCTCCCCAAGCTCAGGAATCTCCGGTTCTGGCACCTCTTCTCCTTTCCTCGATGGTGATTATACTGCTGGTTTACGCTTTCCCGAGTTCCAACTGGGTGACCCTTCCAAGCTCTTGAACCTTGATAAGCTTTCCAACCGTGAATGGGGATCATATCATGGTTCTGGTACTTTAACCCCAGACGGTACAACATCCACACCTCGCAATGGTTTTCTTCTGGATCATCAGATTTCTGAAATTGTGTCGCATCCACACGTGGCTAGAGAAAACCAAACTGATCAGGTTGTGGTTAATCATAGAGTTTCATTCGAGTTAACAAATCAAAAAGCTGCTAGTTGTGTGGAAACTGAGACAGCAACACCATCCAAAGCTGTGGCAGAATCTCTATGGAATGAAGCAGCAAGAGAGAGAGAAGAAAACGCCACTAAGTTGTTGGATACTTCTGTATGTAGAGTTGGTGAAACATACAACGGAAAGCCAGAGAAAGCTCCAGCAGCTAGGGAAGGCAAACCACAGCACCATAAGAACCGATCCATCACTCTCGGGTCAGTTAAAGAATTCAATTTCGATAATTTTAATGGAGAGAGAGAAGAAAATGCTACAAAGTCAGTGAAAACTTATGAAGGTCGTGTTGGTGAAACGTACAATGAAAGGCCAGAGCAAGCTCCAGCAGATGGGGAAGGCCAACCACAGCACCATAAGAACCGATCCATCACTCTTGGGTCACTTAAAGAATTCAATTTCGACAATGTTAATGCTGAGATAGAAGAAAATGCTACTAAGTCGGTGGAAACTCATGAATATTGTGTTGGTGAAACATACAATGAAAGACCAGAGAAAGCTCAAGTATCTCTACAGAACGAATCAGCAAGAGAAACAGAAGAAACTTCTAAGGGGCGGAAACTTACGAATATCGTGCCGGTGAAACATGCAACGTAAGACCAGAGAAAGCTCCAGCAGATAAGGAAGCCAAACCACAGCACCACAAGAACCGATCCATCACTCTCGGATCAGCTAAAGAATTCAATTTTGACAACCCCGACGGAGGTGATGTCTATAATAAGCCCATTGTTAGTTCCGATTGGTGGGCCAACGAGAAAGTAGCCGGAAACAACGACGGCATTCCCAAGAATTGGTCCTTTTTCCCCATGCTGCAACCTGGTGTAAGTTAAAAAACTGGTAAACATTTTAGTGGGGTGCCTTCTGATTTTCCACATCATTTTAGGAACTTAGGTGTGGCTTGGGTTGGGGGTTCAAACAATTTGGTAACAACAACAGAGTGCATGCAATTTTATTCAAATCAAATTATAGATAATTTTAGGGGTTTTTTCTTTTACTTAGATTGCATATTGCATGACTGGCTGATCCATGAAGGCTGTTGCTTGCGTCCTTCGTGACTAAAACAAACAACAGGGTCTTATAGGAATATTTCTACGGTTACAATATTGTACTATATTTTTGCTAATTTAGGCAGACAGATATGAAAAACAGTCTCTGATTTTGTGCACACTTGGTGTAAAAATAGCACATCCAATGGTTCTAAAAATTTGATACAGTGGTGTAAAATAATGATATGTATATTGAGGTTGCATGTCAAGGTTCTTCAGAGATCAAAGTCGGGCAAGTCGAGATCGAGTGTCTTTTGTCACTTCACCAGGCCGATTAGACTTAGAATCCCGATTTGGTGCAATGGAAAGCTGCGATCCAAATGTGCCTCTAGCAATGTCAATTAGACCCAATCTTTTGAGCAACTTCACCAACGATTAGCAACAGGCCATGCATGTGATACATGAAAATTCAGAAATTAATGGCTAAAAAGTAAATAAAATAAAATATAGTAAGATATATTGAGAGAGTTTAACCTTGCAAATTTCTCCAAAAAGTATAATAAACAAATTATTAGCATCTTTGATTGCTGTAAATTATGAACAAAAAACCAAACCCACAACAATCGCAAGTACCCAAAACAAAGAATCATTTTATTATTATTATTATTATTAATTTATTTAAGAGTAGAAACTTAATTTAATGGTATAAGATTTTTCTATAACAGGAAAACCACAAATTTATTTAAATGAAAATTAGTAAAATTGAACGAAGGCATGAATCAGAAAACCGTATATGGAATCTATACATGTTTATTGGCATGAATCAAAAGGGATGAGTAAAATATTAGTCTCGTTTAGAAAATGGATTGAAAAATCGATCGGATTCAGGCTCGAACTTGAACATTTAAGGTAGAGGTGTGCATGGGTCGGGCGGTCCGGCCCAGCCCGAAGGCCCGCCTAAAATGTGGGAGGGTTTGGGCAAAATTATAGGTCCAAAAAATGGGCTTGAACAAAAAAATAAAGCCCGTTTAAAAAATGGATCAGGCTCGGGTAAGGCATTTTTGGCCCGGCCTGGCCCGAATTCATTAAATGAAATAAAACTATTTTTTTAATGATATTTTCTTATTGTTTTTCTCCTTATTTTACTACCATTTTACTATTATGTTTCTATTATTTTGTTGTTATTGTTTAGATATTATATAAAACTTATTTTATTGTTAATTTTGTTATTATTTTAAAGACATTTGTTAATTTTGTTATTATTTTAGAGGTATTTGCTTGTTAAGTTGCATCTATTTTAGTGTTATTTAAGTCTACTTATTTTTAAAATTTATTTTTAATTTGTTGAAAAATATTTATTTTGATTTTTTTAATATTTTTGATGTATTATATATATTTAAAAATTATATAATATATTATAAAAAATTAATACAGGCGAGCCGGGCCGACCCGAGTTTTAGCATTTTTATATGGACTGGTTTGGGTAAAATTTTAGGCCCATTTTTGGGCCCAGCCCTGCCCAAGCCCAATGAACATGCCTAAACTTTTAGTTGGTCCGGCCCGACCCATGCACACCTCTAATTTAAGGTTTAACCTCAATTTGACTTTTTTTTTTAAGTGTGTGATGTTTCATATTTTATTATTTTTATGTATTATGTAATTTATAACGATAAAATTAAATTTAGTAGTATATAATACTACTATAGTGTAAATATTAAAAAAATGTTAAGACTATATATGATATATAAATAAATTAAAAATTAAAATAATATAAATATACTTTTTGAATTTAAAAAATAATGATATAAATGTACCTAAAATGAACTTGGGTTAGCATATGGACAAGCTTGAGCAAACATATGATTTATTAATATCAACTCGAATCCGACCCATTAACTCCTTTAATGAAACCTCAAAGCTTCGGAGTGTGTGTCACAACTACTTAACTTCTAATGAGAATTTGGTGTGATGACACCATGCTCCATTCATGCATTGTTGAAGATATAGATTGGATAGTAAATTTATCGAACACATTCTTTTTTTGTTCTTTCACTCAAACAGTTTGGAAAGTCCAATAGCGAATCTAAAGGGGCTGATCGGGCCTTAACCACCTTGAAATGGAAATTTTTTCTATTTAGACTCCTTCTTTGCCCCCCCCCCAAATGATAAAATTTTGATTTAAACATTTAAAAATTATAAATATATAAGCTATTAAAATGGTAAATTTATATTTTTACTATAATAAAAACATATAAATTAATTCCGATCCCCCAAAATTTTTTTCTGCCTTCGCTCCTTGAGAGAACCTCCTTTCATTACAACCCGAGTCTCATGGGTTTTAGATCGTTCACAAGTTGATGGATGTATAAAGGTTAATGAGTCTCGTTGCTTGGAAATCTAGGGTTTTTCATTTGGAAAGATGCAATGGATTGCTTTGTAGAGTACCTTATATTATTAAGGACCAGTTTAGTATTGCTTCTAAGAAATATTTAACATTATTTTTGAGACAAAAACATTGTCAAACAACAAGCTTTTGAGCTTTCCAAATGTGCTTTTTAGACAAAAAAAAAAATGCTTAGCAAAAGCACATTTTAAGCCAAAAGTAGAAGAGAAAATTTTAATTTTTACTTAAACGTACTTTTTCTTTAAAAGTACCTTTGAAAAGTAATGCTAAACTAAACCTTAGCTTACATAATCAACCTCGAGTTAGCAATAGACCTGACCTTGGAGGTTGTTTGAGAGTGCAACCGTCTAGGGCCCAAGGCTGAAAGGGTTCAATTTTTTTCCGCTTTTAATGTAGGAAAAAAATAGACTAAAATAAATTAATTAAATGTCTAAGACATTCAATTTTTCATCATAAATGATTTATATTCTAAGACCCTACAAACTTTTCAACTTTTATTATATTATAATTTCTAATTTTTAAAAAGTTCTAATTTATTATTTCACTTAGTGCCAAAAATATTAAGAATAGTTCGAAAAATAGTAGCAGTGAAGTTATTGACGAAATCAACGATAAGCGAAATCTCCGAATACTTAATTTTCTTGAAATAAATTAAAAAATTTATATATTGACATAGGTTGTCAATTTGGATTATTTACAGAAATTGTATGTTTTTTTAGTCATACTATCCGACAGAGCAACTCCTTTTTTTTATATTAAAATATTTTTTTGTTTTTTTAATTAAAATATTATTATTATTTTATTTTTATTAAAAATATTTAATATTATATATAAGTAAAAATATGGTCAATTGGTCAAAATACAGGTAAAAAATACCCGAAACAGGTTGCGCCTGTCAAATAGGCGCGACTGCTAGTCCCACACAGCTCCCCCTTTTTCCCCTCTACTGTCATTTTTTGTTATTAATTATTATTTATAAATTGTTTAAGTTTAGTGTTTATGGTTTTGGGTTAATATTTTGTCTGAATGTATTTTTTTTGTTTTTTTATAATTATTTTAAAATTAATTTGTTAGTAATTTAGGATTATGATATAAATTACTATGTTTGTAATTATTTTAAAATTAATTTATTAGTAATTTAGGATTTTGGATTATGTTATAAATTGTTGTGTTTAGTTTAGTATTTGGTAAGTTTTTAGTAATGTAAAATTATTTTGTAGTAATTTATTATAAATTGTTGTGTTCGTGAGTTTTAGTAATGTAAATTTAAAAAATAATTTTATAGTTATTTTGTTAGTAGTTTATGATTAAGTTATAAATTGTTAGTGTTTTGTTATATTTATTTATTTTGTTAATAATTTATGGGATTAGGTTACAAATTGTTAGTGTTTAGTATAGGGTTTTGCGATTTTTAGTAATGTAATTTAAAAATAATAATTTTATAGTTATTTTGTTAGTAATTTATGATTAGGTTATATAAATTGTTAGTGTTTAGGTTATATATAAGAGGAAAATAGAGCACCAGTCGCGCCTATCTGATAGGCTCAACCAGTTTCGCCTGTCAGATAGGCCCAACCAATCGCGCCTACTAGATAGGCACCACCTACCCCCAAACCATTTTCGTATCTCTACACGGGTTATATACTAACCCGAGAAAAAATATTTTATTATAAAAATACAAAAATAATAATATTTTATTAAAAATTAATATAAAAAAAAGGAGTTGCGCCTAGGGGTGAGTAAAATTTGATTCGATTCTAAAAATTCGATAAAATTTTCAAATTTTGAATTAAATAGTTCGAGTTATTTGAGTTAATCAAGTTATTTGGATCAACTCGAATAAAAAAATTAAGTTTTTCGGTTTAACTCGAATATGAATTACACAATTCGAGTTATCCGAAAATCCGAACAAGAAAAGGCAAAACTACGCCGTTTTGATAAATGTTTATATTTTCTAAAGTTAAAAGTCAAAACTATTAAGTTAAAAGGCAAAACTACGTTGTTTGGATAAATGTTTACTCAGTAAGTTAAAAGGCAAAACCATTATATTGTTTATGTAGTTAAATAATTTTGTACTTCATTTACTAGTTAAATAATCGGTTCATATAAACGCAACATTGAGTATAAATAATAGGATTCGTTAACTCGATTCGACTTGACTCGAACTTTTTTGACTCGATTCGATCCGATTCGGAAAAAAATCAAATTGAGTTCGGTTACTAAAATAGGATTCGTCAACTCGACTAACTCGAAATTTTTTAACTCGATTCATTCGAATACTCACCACTAGTTGCGCCTATCAAATAGGCGCGACTAAAAAAAGACATACCATTTTTGTAAATAATTCAACTCACAACCTATTTTAGTATATAATTTTTTTTAAATTTATTTCAGTAAAAACCCTCTAAATGCATTTGTGGCTAAAATCAATTGTTGATTAATCGAAATGGATGTCAGAATGTTTTCCTATCATCATGTATATTATTTGAGTACATCTTGTATTAGGTGGGTGATAATGGGCCGGGTCGGATTTGGGCCGTAATAAAATTTTAAGCTTGCTTGGTAGGTTTAGGTTTAATCTGGTTTGAAAAAATAAATTTAAAATTTTACCTAAATTCAGTTTGGATAAAAAAACTAAAATCCAAACCTAGTCCATTTCAGATATATTAATTTCTTTTTATATAAAAAGTAAAATTTAAAAATATGATACATCAAGTACACTAAAATATTAAAATAAATTTTAATTAAAAAAATTTATGCTTAAATAATATTAAGATAAGAACAACTTAATAAGTGAATACTTCTAAAATAATAATAAAATTAATAAAAATAAAATTATATAATATTTAAATAATAATAATAATATGATAGTGAAGCGATAGTAAAAAATAAAAATAATTTTTTTTCAAATTCGAACTAAACTTAAGACTCAAAAAATTTAAATGAGACTAGACCCATTTTCTAAACTGAATTTTTTTTTTTCAAACAAATTCTCCCAATATTTATAATAATTAATAATTATCAATCGATTTGACTAATACTTCATCAAAACAAAAAACAAATCTTGTAATAAAATGGTGACAAAAAACTCGAATACTGTAATAAAATGATGACAAAAAAGTGAAGAAGCTCCTCTCATTTGTAAGAAAAGGAGAAAAAAGAGCATTCTTGTACGTACAGTTTATGCTCTCTCTTCTTTATTACAGAAATGGCCGAATAAATAGTGAAGAGTTTGGTTCTAGCAATAGCCCACATGTCTCGTCGTCTCTTTTGACCTCTCTTTTTCTTACGACACCGCAAAATAATCAAATCCCCTTCTTTATCTTCTCTTACCCCCAAAATTCCCTTACAATTAGGGTTCTTCTCTCTCGACAACTTACTCAAAAACTCAAAACAATTTTTCTGGGATCTTGTCTCTCCAGCTTTTTCTTTTTCCCTTCTTTTTCTCTTCTGGGTCAATTTGGAATTTAGAAATCTAAAAAGAAATCACTGGGTTTTATTTTTTTGGAATAATAGAAATGCAGTGTTTGAAACCAGAACCGGAGTTAACCACCACCAATGTCGTAACGATCAACGTCGGCGGCGAAAATTTTCAGACGACCAAACAGACATTAACACAAGCGGGACCGAATTCTCTCCTTTCTCAACTGGCTGAAACGACGTCGGATCGTTTTGTTGACCGGGACCCTGTTTACTTCTCGCTCCTCCTTTCACTCCTCCGTACCGGTGCTCTTCCGTCCAAAGTCAAAGACTTTGACCTTAGGGATCTCATCGAAGAGTCGAGATACTACGGCCTTGAGTCCCTTTTGACGAACTCTTTGACCAACCCTTCTCAATTAGACGCTTTTGCCCTTCAGAAATCTTCGATTTTACCCTTGAATGGCCGCGACTCCCCTTCCGCAGTCGCCACTACGCCGTTTGGATCCCTCCATGTTTCCCACGGGAGCAAGATTACGTCTTTCGATTGGTCGTTAACGAGAAAGTCAACGATCTTAACGCAATTCCCAGCCGTGGATTCATTACTCGCGATTTCCCCTGATACCGCCGCGGCCGGTGCGACGGACTTTTCGGGGCTCCAGATCCTCGATCTCCAAAACGGGTCCGTCAAACAAACTCTCAATTGGGAGAACGCGACCCGATCCGGTTCCACGGTTCAAGCCATTGGTTCATCAGGCGAGTTCTTGTTTACTAGCTTCGAATCCAGTAGGAGAAACTCTAATTCTATTATGGTTTATGATTTGAATACATTGAACCCTGTTACTGAAATAGGTCATAATGAGATTTTTGGGGCTGATATTGATTCAGCCATCCCAGCTACAAAGCTGAGATGGGTTTCAAGGTACGGGTTAGTTATGGCATCCGGATCACATAGCGGGTTATCGGGCGTATCGGGTAATATTAGGTTTTGGGATATAAGATCTGGTAATGTAGTTTTTGAATTGAAGGAGAAAATCGATTGCTTTTCGGATATTTGTGTTTCAGATAATCTTAATGCGGTTTTTAAAGTCGGAGTGAATTCTGGAGAGGTTTTTTCACAGATTTTAGGAGTTTAAGCAGTGTAAATGATAATAGTAATCCATGGATTTGTCTTGGTGATAAGAGGAAGGTTATTAATGGGAAAAAAGAAGGGTTTGGGTGCAAAATCGAGAACAACGGAAATCAAGTTTTTTGTAGTAAAGGAGGGGATATCGAGTTGTGGTCGGAGGTTGTAATGGGTTCGGCCAAGACTAGTCATGGTAGTGAGGATCAGTCGACGAATAGGGATTTTAAAAAGAATATGATGGGGAGAGTGAAGGATATGGGAGGTTCGAGGATAACGAACTTGGCATTCGGTGGGAACAAGATGTTTGTGACCCGTAAAGATCAGCAAGTTATCGAGATTTGGCAGGGTTCAGCTAGAGGGTTTTGATTCTTCGAGACCTTCAGTTAGATGTTTCGTAGGAGAGAATGTTTGATCAAAGGGTACTGTTTGTTTCTGAAGTTAAGTGTCTAGTTCAATACTTTGTGTAAATGAAAGGTCTGTATTGTATCTTTGTAATTTATGGATTTGGTTCTTGGTGATTGAATTGATATCATCATCAACTATTGTTACAATTTAAATTGAATCTCGACTCGAAAGTAGAAACATGGCGAGAGAAAATAGTAAGAAACTTCTTAGCATTCTTGCCATAATAGCTATTTTTTAAGTAATATACCTTTAATCTAGAACTCCTACATACATCTCTCTTTTGTACCAGGTCTTATATGCGCTGTTGATAATATAATTTTTCTGTTGAATTATCGTTACTGGGCATTTGAGTGTCAATAATGTTGAAGTGTCTACACTGCTTGCTCTTGGCTTCATCGTGTTCTGACGAACAGACACTTCAAATACTCCTAGAGAGGTGAGTACCAAGTCATATTAGAAACAATCGTTGATTTTGGATAGCCTATTACCTACGCTGTCAGGACTTAGTTATGCATTCTTTTTCCTTGACATGGTACTTTTCTAAATCTTATAACTTCTGCATTAAGAACTGTGTGATAATCATGATCTACATGAACTACTAAATATGGCTTGCAGCACTGACACCGTACCAGTACCAGCACCAGTGGTGATGGCAGTGGGGCTAATCTTTGTAAACTAGTTTTCAGATTCTTGCAGTCAAGGACACTACTAGTTGAAACCATCAATGATTTCTTCATTTTCAGTGTCTATACATATTTTGCATTTCATTCAAATCTACTTGAAAAACTGGGATCATTCCATATACCCTTTGTATGTCTATGAAAATATTACGGTTTATCACAGTTTCAGCTAAAAGATACCAGCACTAAGCATAGAACATCGCAGCTTGTCTCGATAAGGCTTTGTGAACCAACTAACTACTTGGGATTGGTCAAAGTGCAGCTGAAGTCCCATAGCTTTTTTGCCAAATCTGCATCCTTCGCCTTAGCGCTCGGGTTACCTATGTTGCTGTCTAAGAAATATTCTCCGCTAACACCTTTGACTTGTGGATTTAATGCAACATAGCATGTAGTGGCAGCTCCCTACAACCATATCAAAAAGAAAGCCAATGTATATGGACCAACATGAGCCGTATGAGAGTGATAGTACTAATTTGAAACACAGTTTTTATCATAATGAAAATCTTATCTACCTGTGGAATATTTTTGAGGAAGTATTTTCCCAACATTTGACCAACGGCTGCATCAAACCAATGTAATGGAAGTTAAAGGAAAAGTTGATGTAACTTGATTGGAACTTTCCAATAAAAACTAAAATGGTTTGAAGGATTACTATTAATTAAACCATGGTGGCGCATAAGATTGGTCGAAATAATTGCTCCAGGATGAAGTGAATTTGCAGTAATCTCCACCCCTTCTTCCTGATTATGTTAAAGCAAAAAAAGCACTTTAAGCTTAGAGATGCTACTAACCTTCACTTCACACATATAGAGAATCACTCTTGCAAAATTAAAAAAAAAAAATCCAACCAAAAGAATTTTCAATAAATCGATTTTATCAGAACAATTCATTAATGAAGTTCATTGACATAAAGTTCCATGTCAACAAGTTATAGCCTGTATGATACTTAAGTGATCTGAGGTTCAAGAATTTGTGTAAATGAACTAGATTGTGGTAAAAGTACTATGAAGTTCCCTGTGCTAAAAGTCGGATTGTATTTTGCCCCATTTACTAAAAAATGACACATTAATCATTGTAGTTGAATCAAAAAGCAAATTGGTTATTTTTGTTAAAAGTTTTGACTCATGTACTTCAAATTGATTTACAGAGACCAGTTTTTAATAGTAAAAATAGATAAAATTTTTAATAGGACTAATTTGTTCTTTAATCTACCATACAGTGTCTACTTTGTCAATTTTTTAGTAAATGGGACAAAATACAATTCAACTCTTCGTATAGAGATCTCCACGATAATTTTACTTATAGATCGTAAATTGCAGAGAATCTGAATAGTATTCCGTACCTTTAGACGCCGAGCAAGCTCCTTAGCATGTAATATGTTAGCAAGCTTTGATTGTCCGTAAGCATACCAAGTGTAGTATCTGCAAATTGGCAAGAAACAAAATGAGATCCAAGATTTTTATACACAAAAAGGGAACAAAGTGGTGAAGCCAGTCATCACTTGTTTTTTTACCCTGATTCATCGTTGATTTTATCGAAACGAATTCCCTCGCTGTACGCGATCCGGTGACCTTCCGAAGATACGTTGACAATCCTCCCTTCTATGTTGCTTTCACATGCTGTTCTTTTCATAGTCTCCAACAAAAGATCAGTTAGAAGAAAATGACCTGCAAAATAATTACTATGTTTCATTAGATTCAAGATTTCACGTAGACATGGCAACTATTTTTCAATCCAAGTATATCACATAAATGCACACATTCTCCACATATTATTTATAGATGAAAGTTATATGAAATATATTGAACCTAAATGGTTGGTGGCAAACTGTAGCTCGATCTTATCTTGGGATAACATGAAAGGAGTTGCCATGACCCCTGCATTGTTGCTTTTAAGCAAAGAAAGAAAATGTTAGTCTTCTCATCTAGCGAAGTTCATGCACAAGCTGACAAGCATAAGTACAATGGAGGCCGAGTCAGATTGCATTTTGCCCTATTTACTCAAAAATGATCAAATTAATCATTATACATTAGATCAAAGAGCAAATTGATCTTTTCTGATAAAATTTTCATCCATTTTTTCTGTTAAAAACTAGTATGACTGATAGCATAACTAGAGAGTTTGACGTGACGTGTAACTCATTCTAACATACAGAGACCAGTTTTTAATAGTAAAAATAGATGAAATTTTTGGTATAATGCATATGATTAATTTGCCCATTTTTTGAGTAAAGGGGGCAAAATGCAATCCGTCTCCTGGTACAAGGGCCTCTATGATATTTTTTCTCAATAATAGCTGAAATCATAAGCACAAATTGGTTGTTCAGATTAGAGATCATAATAATTGAAATTGCAGTAGTTTAAAGTTCTTACATTAGGAGGTTCAAGGGAAGATTAGAGGATTGATATTGTGATGCAAATTTCCTCACTGATGCCATTGAGCTCAGATCCAATTCCATAACATCAATCTTAGCACTAGGGATTTCTTTTAGTATTGATTCTTTGACATTCCGACCGGCATCTGCATTCCTTACTGCCATAACTACGTGGACACCGCGCAATGCGAGGACGCGAGTCGTCTCTACACCAATGCCACTTGATGCTCCTGAAATGGACTGATATAAGTAACCAAGAGAAAAACATAAAAGCACCAAATATAAAGGCTGTAATGGTTAAACAGTATTTCATCTAATTCGACACTTTTTAAAAAGTTTGAGAGCGAAATTTAGCTAAAAAACCAATAGAGGCCAAATTGAAAAAAAAAATAAAAATATAAACGTAAAGGTTAAATTTGTAATTATGTCTTTTGCTTCCTTTACCATTCTTCTTTGATTTGAATAACACAGACCAAGGATTCTCCTATCATGTCACAGATCTGATAAACTACTGTAAATTTAATTCTATTTTCTATATACTCAAAACCCAGAAATTGGAATCAAGAAAAAAGCATACATGATCTCTCTGCAATAAAAAAAAAAAGAGGAAGATCATCACCAAGATCACTAATTATGTCAAGCTTGATGAACAGTGAATAAATTCATAAGAAAAATCTCAAAAAAGTTCACTTCCTTTTTATTATTATTAATATTTCTAGCCAAATAATGAACTGATTTTTCTATTTACTTCTAAAATCTGAAGAAACATAAATGATCCACACAACTTGGTACTTTCCACGAAATGAAAAATTAATTACAGCTATAATGAATGACAATACTAAAAACCCATATAAAAATGGAGTACAAAGCAACATAGGAAAGAAAAAAAGAACCTGTAACGATGGCAGTGAGAGCAGATCCATCAACCCCTTGAGTAACTTCTTCTGCGGTAGAAGAAGCAGAAAACCCAGATGGTCCCTTCCATCCAAAAATCCACATGTTTCCTTTTGCAGTTTAATTTAGAAAAGCTACACTACGAATTCACTGAATATAAGAAAAAGTAGCAGTTTTCTATCGGCAAGAGTGTAAAAATTTGCAGTATTTAGATCCCCAAAATGAAAACTTCACCATTCGTTGACCTATTTGACATGGTTATTACAAGCGAAATTTGTCTTTCCGGGATAGAGTTGAAGTTGAAATCACTAGCCAATAGCTCCTACAATCAAATTTTTTATCATTTTTATTATTAATTTAAAATTTAAAATTTAAAATTTTATAAATTATAAAAAATTAAATTAAAATTTTTTTATGTTAGGAGAATCGTGCCTCCTCCGTTGAAACACTCCAAACCGGGCCCACGAGCCTTAACCGGATCTGGCATGTTACTCAAGTAAATTGGTTTCAAATTCTTTTGTTATTTAGAAAAACTTATGTGTTTTGAAAGAAAGATTGTTTTGGTTGGGCTTGAGTTGAGAACAAGTTTATTTCATTATTAAAATCCTTTACTTTAGGTGACAAACGTTTGGGCTTAGTTTTAAAATAGATTTACTTAATCTTTAATTGATAAAAATTAGAAATAATAATTAAAAGAATAATAAAGTAGTTCAATTATGGCCTTATTACATAAAACAAAACCCCAAATAAAATTGTAGAGTACTTAAATAAAATAAAAGTCCAAGTCAGAATTTTTCATTTGCATGGCCATCCCTAAGCTTTCGCAGAACCCGGTCCATTATCGTTCATCACCGAAAATAGTCCCACAATGGGTGAGTCAAATAGACTCAATGTGTAACCAACAATAAGAATTAACATTTCGTGCATGCATTATCATATCACATACATGTTCATATAATGTAAAAATAATGATGCAACCTAAACCCAAACCTAGTTAGCCATCCGCTACACTCCACCCGCATCATCCTCGCACCGTGGGGACTACTAAGTCAACCTCCATCCGCTACACACCATCGAAGGCGATCATTGCAATCGGCGTGCTCATCGCCTATATAAAATTCGTGGCATAGCCACTCGATAATTGTGTCGTGAGACACCACATTCGAATAATGTAACCGGTTACCACATTCGATAATGTGACCAAGTCACCACATTCGGATAATGTGACCAAGTCACCACATTCAGATAGTGAGACCAAGTCATCACATTCACTTCCCTTTCTCAAATAACCCGAATGCCACATATTATTCATATCATGCATATCATACTTAAATTCACATTCATGTCACTTTTCACATGTTAAGTATAACATATTTCGTAATCCTGGTAGGAGTAGGAAAACATACCTGAGTACTTTGTACCATAACATGGTACTTTAGCCACATTCTTACACTTTCTTATTAACACATATATCAAGTTTAAGCCATAAATCTATTAAGATTAGTGTGGGGTACACACGGTACCTTAGCCATATTCTTACACTTTCATATTAACACATTTAATTTAAAACATAGCCATGAACGTATTAAAACTTAGTGGTAGGGTACACACCGATTCGCTTAACGATTTCACTTGAAATCCCAAATTGATCTACTACCTTAGATTTTAATGCCTACATTCTACCAACATGGTAATATTTAGCAAAGGCCTATTCTACATAAAACCAAATCCTAGTAGGATTTGTGTACTTACCTTAATGCCGATTGAATAAAAAATCAAATCCTTAAACTTGTATTCTTCCCTTTGAAATCTGCTACTCACTAGATCCCTTGAATCGATTATTTTTCATTTAAAACACATAATAATAGATCTACTACAAAAATAGGGTCTTGGCCGAATATTCATAGTCACTTACCTTAAGGATCTTAAATCCGAAATTACCGAATAACGAGGAACACGCGCCTATGGTGTACCTTCGGAAAAGAACTTCTCCTTCCATGATTCTACTAAGATTAATAATCAAATTAGTCCCTAAATTTCGATAAGTCTAAAATATAAAAGAATGGAAACTAAACTTGGATCTTACCCTTATTTGAAGGAATCGATTGCACCTTCACTTCAACCTTCGAGATTCGGCTATGGCTAAATGATGCTCTCACAACTTTCGACTTTTGGAGGATTAGAAAGAAAAGAGAAGGAAGAATAAAACTATAGGAATTTCGATGAGAGAGAGAATCTGCTTAAGAAATTCGCAAAGGAAGAGTGAATGAATGAATGAATGGCATTCTTTCCCTTTTATAGCCGAAATTACTAGGCTAGAGTCCCCTACTTGGCCACCACTCTTCCTATGTGATAATTATCACTTTATCAAAAAGAATTAATCCAATAATTATCTCCTAATTAGCCGAAATTCTAAAGGAAATAAAACTCCTCTTTTAAGAGCCCACATGTTGTCCACCTCTCTGCTCTTTGTAGCAAAATAAAACTTCTTTTATTTGCTTCCTAAGTGACTCGATCCCTGGCCCAAATACACTTGCATGTGGCGCCATTTGCAGAGGCCCTAAGTGGCATCTTCAGGCCACTTTTCCAAGCCTGTTTGTGTGTCATATTTCACATACTTTTTCTCTTAAGGCCACCTTGCCTTAATTTCCTCTTTTAAACTTTAAAACTCGACATTTCTAATTCATTTCTAAGTTTCCAAAAATTTTCGTTTGGCTCTTTAAACTTGACATTTCCTAGGTTTCCAAAATGTTCACTTTCCTCTTTTAACTTAGGTTTCCAAAATGTTCACTTTCCTATTTTACTTAGGTTTCCAAAATGTTCACTTTCCTATTTTACTTATGTTTCCAAAATGTTAACTTTCCTCTTTTTGAAACTTAACATTTCTAAATCATTTCCAAGTTTCCTTACATTTCCTTATATTTCCTTACATTTCCTTACATTTCCTTACATTTCCTTACATTTCCATACATTTCTATACATTTCCATACATTTCCTTACATTTCCATACATTTCCATACATTTCCTTACATTTCCAAGGTTCTAAAATGCACACCACATATCATAGTAAACATGCTATTTCATAAAATTAAGCAAAATGCACACAATGGGATTCAACCTCTTCCTCAAAGTACTTCACTTGATGCCATAACCCTTGTACCTTAGGTGGCGCCCTTGCCACTTTTCCACATCACTTCTTATTTTTAACTTAAAATCTAATAATTGTCCAAAGCTTTCTTCCATCCTAGGATTTTAAAACCCTTAATTCACTTCCAAACACCGCCAAAACCTACTACTCATGAATTATGCACAAACACATAACCCCTAATCTAGGATGTTACGCTTCTACCTCCTTAAAAATAATTTCGCCCTCGAAATTACTTACTAACAATTGTACAATCCTTCTCACCGACTATGCTTACATCACAAGACTCGATCTTAATAGAACCATCATACTTTCCAGCACAATCTCTAAGTTCACGCCCTTAGAACTTATTTCTAACGTCACGATTTAATCTGATTAAGAAGTTTTATGTATTTAAAATTTTGTTTCACCGATTAACTGCAAGAAGTTTTATGGAAAGAATCTTTAGAAGTGGTTCTTTCGTATTCATACATGCACACGCCTTTACATTCATACATCCATCAATCAATTATGAACTTTCGCTCATTCGAGAAATGTTGTAGTTTTCATTGTTGTTGTTTTTCCACTACCTGGGGTATTTTCATAATTTGTCCCTGAGGTATTTTTCGTAATTTATCAAAACAAGGTTCCTTGGTGTTTTTGTCAATGAGGTATCTTGAAATTTTGCATTCCGGGGTATTTTGGAAAATTTTGAAATTCGAGGTATTTTGGTAATTAACTGGGTGAATTTGTAAATCTTAATAAATCACGGATATTTTGGAATTTACAAAACTTGAGGGTTGTTTTTGAGAATTTGTTTTCCAAATCAGTGTTGTTGCAAAAATTTTTTGAAGATCGGGGGTCGCTCGTAATTTTGTAACTCGTGGGTATTTTGTAATTTGTAGGGTAGGGGTAATTTCATAATCTTTTCTAAAATCGGGTATTTTGTCATTTTGCAAATTAGGGTTTTGAACATTTTATAACGTAATGAAATTTTGATAGAATCGTGGGTATTTTGAAAATTTCATAAACCAAGGGTATTTTTGTAATTTTACCATTAGGGGTATTTTGTAATTTTATAAATATGAAATATTTCAAGAAAATTTTATAAAATAATCTTTTTCAAATCAAGAAAATAATTTAGAAATTTTAAAACTAGGGTTTCCATAAAATACTGGCTAGTCCCTTTCGGGTTTTAGTTAGGGTTTTGCAGTGTATAAGTCCTCTTGGTTAGGGTGAACCGAGGCTACGCACCAGGTAGGATTCGAGTGGGAGGAGGTGAGTCACACTGATCGCTTAAATACCAAGCACCCACCGAAACCAATCCTAGACATGCGTACCATGGTTGCCACACCCTAATCTCGGTGACTCAACCACGTGTTTGTTTAATTAGATATTTAAGTCTTATGTATTTGTTGGGGTACACTAGTCCTAGGGTTCAAATACTTATCGACTAATCTACGTTGCCATAAAAGCCCATACATTTCACATATTCAAATCACTTGTAAGTCAAGTACTTACCCGGTGGACTACTGCCTGGAGACTTAGTGGGCCATGCCGTAAAAAACCGCTTAATTCACAAAATCCCTTTGGGCTTAACTTTGAAAATGTTTTGGGCCTTAAACCCAAGGCTGAGAGTTTAAAACTGGGCTCTGATACCAAACTGAAACACCCCAAACCCGCCCACGAGCCTTGACCGGATCTGGCATGTTCCTCAAGTAAACTGGTTTCAAATTCTTTTGTTACTTAGAAAAACTTGTGTGTTTTGAAAGAAAGATTGTTTTGGGTTGGGCTTGAGTTGAGAACAAGTTTATTTCATTATTAAAAATCTTTACTTTAGGTGACAAAACGTTTGGGCTTAGTTTTAAAATAGATTTACTTAATCTTTAATTGATAAAAATTCGTAAAATAATAATTAAAAGAATAATAAAGTAGTTCAACTATGGCCTTATTACATAAAACAAAACCCAAAATAAAATTGTAGAGTACTTAAATAAAATAAAAGTCCAAGTCGTAAATTTCTTGCTGTGTACATGGCCATCACTAAGCTTCTCGAACCCGGTCCATTATCTTGTCACACCGAAAATAGTCCCACAATGGGTGAGTCAAATAGACTCAATGTGTAACCAACACTAAGAATTAACATTTCGTGCATGCATTATCATATCACATACATGTTCATATAATGTAAAAATAATGATGCAACCCAAACCCAAACCTAGTTAGCCATCCCCTACACTCCACCCGCACCATCCCGCACACCATGGGGACTACTAAGTCAACCTCCATCCGCTACACACCATCGAAGGCAATCACTGCAATGACGTGCTCATCGCCTATATAAAATTCGTGGCATGGCCACCTGATAATTGTGCCGTGAGACACCACATTCGAGATAATGTAACCGGTTACCACATTTAGATAATGTGACCAAGTCACCACATTCGGATAATGTGACCAAGTCACCACATTCGAGATAGTGAGACCAAGTCATCACATTCACTTCCCTTTCTCAAATAACCCAATGCCCCATATTATTCATATCATGCATATCATACTTAAATTCACATTCATGTCACTTTTCACATGTTAAGTATAACATATTTCGTAATCCCGGTAGGAGTAGGAAAACATACCGAGTACTTTGTACCATAACATGGTACTTTAGCCACATTCTTACACTTTCATATTAACACATATATCAAGTTTAAGCCATAAATCTATTAAGATTAGTGTGGGGACACACGGTACCTTAGCCATATTCTTACACTTTCATATTAACACATTTAATTTAAAACATAGCCATGAATGTATTAAAACTTAGGGTAGGGTACACACCTGATTCGCTTAACGATTTCACTTGAAATCCCAAATTGATCTACTACCTTAGATTTTTAATGCCTACATTCTACCAACATGGTAATATTTAGCAAAGGCCTATTCTACCATAAAACCAAATCCTAGTAGGATTTGTGTACTTACCTTAATCTTGATTGAATAAAAATCAAATCCCTAAACTTGTATTCTTCCCTTTGAAATCGCTACTCACTAGATCCCTTGAATCGATTAGTTTTCACTTAAAACACATAATAATAGATCTACTACAAAAATAGGGTCTTGGCCGAATATTCATAGTCACTTACCTTAAGGATCTTAAATCCCAAATTCACCGAATAACGAGGAACACGCTGCCTATGGTGTACCTTCTGAAAAGAACTTCTCCTTCCATGATTCTACCAAGATTAATAATCAAATTAGTCCCTAAATTTTGATAAGTCTAAAATATAAAAGAATGGAAACTAAACTTGGATCTTACCCTTATTTGAAGGAATCGATTGCACCTTCACTTCAACCTTCGAGAGATTTAGCTATGGCTAAATGATGCTCTCACAACTTTCGCTTTTGGAGGATTAGAAAGAAAAGAGAAGGAAGAATAAAATCAGAGGAATTTCGACAAAGAGAGAGAATCTACTTAAGAAATTCGCAAAGGAAGAGTGAATGAATGAATGAATGGCATTCTTTCCTTTTATAGCCAAATTACTAGGCTAGAGTCCCTACTTGGCCACCACTCTTCCTATGTGATAATTATCACTTTATCAAAAAGAATTAATCCAATAATTATCTCCTAATTAGCCGAAATTCTAAAGGAAATAAAACTCCTCTTTTAAGAGCCCACATGTTGTCCACCTCTCGCTTCTTTGTAGCAAAATAAAACTTCTTTTATTTGCTTCCTAAGTGACTCGATCCCTGGCCCAAATACACTTGCATGTGGCACCATTTGCAGAGGCCCTAAGTGGCATCTTCAGGCCACTTTTCCAAGCCTGTTTGTGTGTCATATTTCACATACTTTTTCTCTTAAGGCCACCTTGCCTTAATTTCCTCTTTTAAACTTTAAAACTCGACATTTCTAATTCATTTCTAAGTTTCCAAAAATTTTCGTTTGGCTCTTTAAACTTGACATTTCCTAGGTTTCCAAAATGTTCACTTTCCTCTTTTAACTTAGGTTTCCAAAATGTTCACTTTCCTATTTTACTTAGGTTTCCAAAATGTTCACTTTCCTATTTTACTTAGGTTTCCAAAATGTTCACTTTCTTATTTTACTTATGTTTCCAAAATGTTAACTTTCCTCTTTTTGAAACTTAACATTTCTAAATCATTTCCAAGTTTCCTTACATTTCCTTATATTTCCTTACATTTTCTTTCATTTCCTTTCATTTCCTTATATTTCCTTACATTTCCTTACATTTCCTTACATTTTCTTACATTTCCATACATTTCCATACATTTCCATACATTTCCTTACATTTCCATACATTTCCTTACATTTCCAAGGTTCTAAAAATGCACACCACATATCATAGTAAACATGCTATTTCATAAAACTAAGCAAAAATGCACACAATGGGATTCGAACCTCTTCCTCAAAGTACTTCACTTGATGCCATAACCCTTGCACCTTAGGTGGCGCCCTTGCCACTTTTCCACATCACTTCTTGTTTTTAACTTAAAACTAATAATTGTCCAAAGCTTTCTCTTCCATCCTAGGATTTTAAAAATCCTTAATTCACTTCCAAACACTGCCAAAACCTACTACTCATGAATTATGCACAAACGCATAACCCCTAATCTAGGATGTTACATCCGTAGTCCCTACTAAGTTTCATCTTTGGTCGACTCCACTAATAAATTTTAACTTGAATTTCGTATGTCGACCTGGTGATCAATGTGATCCCTGTTTTAAGTATGATTTAAATTCGAGTTGTACTAATCCTACTATTATTAGGACTTTACCCTCTTTTTGTAATTCATCAAAATAATTTTAATAAAATTAACTCCATACATCGAAAATACATTGTTAGAAAGATTTTAATTTTGATTAACATTTGTATTAATTAATGATAATTGTAGACTACATAAAAAATCAAAATTTATCGCTTATTTTGTTCATTTTTCTTTTAGTAATTATAACATGATTAAACCTGTCAAAATAGTCATTTTATTTCTCTCAATTTATATTTTAGTCATTTATATTTGAAATGTTATGTTTTAGTCATTTATGGTAAGTGACATGATACGTTAAATCATCATTTCAAACGAAAATTTTAGGTTAAATTGTACAATTGGTCCCTAAATTTTTTCATTTTGAGCAATTTAATTATTTTGCTTTTAAGTTAAAGGAGACGGAGAATAGAAAAAAAAAAACAGAGGGAGAAGCATAAGAGAATGAGAAAAAAAATTAAAAGAACATAAAAGAAAAAAATAAATTGCTCAAAACAAAAAAATATAGAGATCAATTCTATAATTTAACCTAAAATTTTATTTGAATGATGATTTAACATGCCACGTCAGCTTATTGTTATAACATTAACGACAATTAATGACTCAGTGACTAAAATGTTACAACATGTTAACATAAGTAACTAAAACGTAACATTTTAAATATAAATAATTAAAATATAACATAAGGAAAATAAAAGTAACTATTTTAATAATTTACCCTTATAACATCAACAAATTTAGTTTTAGTTTTATATGGTATATATTATGGAACAAGTCAAACACAAGACAAAGATCTAAAATTCCATGACCAGAAATCAATATTTCATAATATACAATTATTAAACTCATAATTATAATTGTAAAATTTCCCATTAATTCACAAATAAATTTTTTAATTATAAAATTATAAAATTAATTTTCAAATTTGCATCTAATATATTTAGAACACGGGTGCTTGTTTTTAAAAATAAAATAAAATAAATAAATATATGGTTTGAAATTGATAATATTAATTATAGGGTAAACTATAATCAAAATAACTTAACGAAAACTTTCGAATAATTCAATGATTACTTTTTAACTTTTTAAAATCGACCACCAAAACCTAAATTTATTAATAGTTTAATAACTTTAGGTGTAATTTACCCATAATAATAATATATAAGCCATGTGAAAAGGCATTGTAGTGATTTCTTTGACCGAATTAGTGTTTGATTAACTCGTAATATCAACGGATTTAAATAATGATATAGATGTATAAAATAAATATCAAAATGAAATTTTAATTGGAGCGGTGAAAGTAAAGTTTTGTAAATACTAGTGACAAGTGTTCAAATATCATGACATGCAAGATCAGTGATTTTATTAAAATATAAAAGACAAAAATACTATCTTGATTATATAATTTATTTTAAATATAAAAAGGTATTATAGTAATTTTTAATTACCCACTTTGATCCGTCACATTAATTCCAAAATAGTAGTCTACTAGTAAAAGTTAGGCACATTTTTTGACCCTGAGAGTATTGACTCTCTTTAAAAAGGCCTTCAAATAATTGCCCTAGTCGTTCTGCTTAAAGCAAAGCAAAATCTGTCAAAAGTAAAAATAATGCAAAACCAGAGAAGGCATGCCCATGTGTTGGTGGTCACATACCCTGCACAAGGCCACATCAACCCTCTCATCCAGTTTGCTAAACGCTTAACCTCCAAAGGAGTGAAAACCACCGTAGCGACCACCCTTTACACCGTCAAGTCCATCAATGTAAGCAGTACGATAGCTATCGAGCCGATCTCCGATGGTTTTGATGAAGGAGGGTTCAACCAAGCTCCAACTCTACAAGCTTACTTGGAATCCTTCAAAGCTGCTGGGTCTAAAACATTGACAGAGCTGATTATGAAGCTTAAAAACTCGGGGACACCGGTCTGTTGCGTTGCGTACGATTTGATGCTGCCTTGGGCTCTTGATGTAGCTAAAGATTTCGGTATTTCTGCAGCTATGATGTTGACGAACTCGGCTTCGGTGTGCTCCTTGTATTGGCATATCAATCAAGGTGGCTTGAATTTGCTTGCGAAACAGGAAACCTTAGCAGCCCCACCAATGCCTGGGTTGCCTTCCCTCGACGTATCTGATTTGCCAAGTTTTCTTGCTCAGCCGACCAGTCAATCTGCTTATTTAGCACTGATCTTGGATATTTTTGGCATTAGGGAGGAAAATGATTGGGTTTTCTGTAACTCTTTCGAAGAGCTCGAAAGTGAGGTAATTAACTGGATTCTCAGTTTTGTTCAAAGCTTTTTGTAGCTAAATGATAACAGTTCAGTGTTTTTTTTTTTTTTGTCTTTGAAAAAGCTGGTCGAGGCTCTGATGGCAAAATGGCCCGTGGTAATGATTGGTCCCATGGTGCCGTCATTCTACTTAGATTCTCGAATTGAAGGAGATACAAGCTATGGGGCTAGCCTGTGGAACTATGATAATGATCAGTGTCTCAAATGGCTGGACTCAAAGCCATTAAAGTCGGTGGTATACGTATCATTTGGAAGCATGACAAGCATCTCCACTGAACAATTTCAGGAAATAGCATGGGGCTTGAAAGCAAGTAATATGCCCTTTCTATGGGTTGCAAAGGAACTCAAAGACAACCAGCTGCTCGAGCTCATTGACTCGATCGGAGAAATGGGGCTAGTTGTTAAATGGTGCAACCAACTAGAGGTGCTGGCTCACCAAGCAGTAGGCTGCTTCGTAACACATTGTGGATGGAACTCGACTCTAGAAGGTTTGAGTCTAGGCGTGCCGATGGTGTGTGTGCCACAGTGGAGTGACCAGCCAACTAATGCCAAGTTCTTAGCGCATGTATGGAAGGTTGGTGTGAGAGCTAAACAAGACCGAGGGATCGTCACGAGGGAGGAACTCGTGAATTGTTTAAGGGAAGTCATGATCGGAGAAAGAAGCGGAGAGATTAAGAGTAACGCATCGAAATGGAAAGAGCTTGCTAAACGAGCTGTTAGTGTGGGTGGGAGCTCAGATAGGAACATAGATGAGTTTATTGCAAAGGTGCTAAAGCCTGACCGGTAAGTACCAAAGAGAAAAGAGAGAAGAGAGTCTGTCCATGAACCGGCCTAGGAGTGTGCCGGCCACCACAGGCGGGTATTTCCGGTACACATCACTAAAAAAGTTCATCCATCAAATAAACAACAAATCAGCAGGTAAATCAAGGACAAATCAGGAAGTCCATAATTCTCGAAGTAAATATCTTTATAATCTAATATGCTAATTACATGAATAATATACAGAAGTTTGACCAATTGCTAAGGGTCAATTGTATGTCTTCTATAATGTTGGAAAGTTCAAAAAGAGTGTAAGGTCGTATCATAAGGATAAGGTTTCACAAAAGTATCCTGTCATCTGCAATTAATAGGAAACTTCATATCTTGCAATTCTCGTCATTGCATATGTCAGCCTGTGAAGAAATAAAAAACAAAGCAGAAGAGATGAGTATACATCTATATGATAATGAGAAGCAAAAGACATGATAAAATCAGAAAATAGAATACTAAAAAAAAAAAAAAACAGGTAAAAAGAGCAAATTGGTCCCTCTAAAAAAATCTGAATAATTTAATTTCTATCAATTTCAAAATGCACAACTAAAGACAAATAATCATGGCCTTAATGTCTTCCATAAATTATATATAATTTTGGTTGGTATAATAACGTGTTTATATATTTTATCATTTTGACCTTAATTCTAAAAATTTAACAAATTGAACCGCAACATTTGCACAAATGTTGCGGATAAATTTGTTAAATTAAGATCAAATTGATAGAATTTATAAACTTTGAGTGTTAAAATTATTATTATACCAATTAAAATCATGTTAGTTGTTCACTTTGGGAATTGATAGGATTAAATTACTCTGATTTTTGTTAGAGGAGCCACTTCTCAAATTTCGAAATTGAGAAGAACTGAGGAGACCTTTTTACCAAAAGAATCTCTTCTATTCTCTTAATGTAACTCTTTTTCTTTCTTTTATTCTTTTTTGACATATTCTTAACCTTTGTTTGGCTAGAAGGAAAAAAGACAGGATTTTAAAAATACGGGATGGATGGTAAAAGTAACACTAACACTATCGTCTCTAGCTTTTAACAAACCACACAGTTGAGACTAAGGACATTTAACTTTCCAAAGGTAGGAATATCTAAAAATCTGAAAAGAGTTAATATAGAAACGATAACATTTGCGCTATGGAGCAAAAAACCAGCATCTTAAGCATGTAGGCTACTCAGCTTATCTATTTTGCTTTCAAAAATATAGAACCTTGAAAGCTCTGATAGTTACCATATGCGTACCTTTTTCTTTCTTCTTGTCTCCAAGACCTCTTCTAATGGTGGCCGGCCTGAAAAGAAGAACAGGAATCTTTAAAACATGAGATCCCGGTAAAATCTACAAGCTAGCATTTGAAACTTTCAAGTACAACATATGTTTTACCAGTAATTTGAAGATGATATTTCGCCCAAACACCATAGATGGAATCGGCAATTGTCGCAATCTACAGATCATAGCATGGATTAGAAAGGGGAGGGGCAGATCAATAGAACTAAATATAAGTCGTGTAAGGAAGCATATAAGCTTACTGGTTCATATTTGGTAATGGCATAAACCCATCCAAGACCAACTTGCTCATACAATTTTCTAAATGCCTGCAAGATATCAATAATGTAAACAATGTTTTGAATTTACTCTTGCAGTTCAGCATGCTTCTAAAGAGGAACAAAACAAAAATAAAGGAATAAGGGGGAAACTTAAAGGTCTCTTAGAACTAGACTTCTATTCGTTTGTGCTTCAATATAATATCATTTTATAGCACTTCAATTAAAACCCTTTTGTACAAATAAGCACACTGTTTATGCCTATTGACTATATTGTGCTGGCCTCATTTTTCTAGTAAAAGTATCATGCAGGCCCCTGCATTATGAGTCGGATTGCATTTTGCCCTCTCTACTTGAAAAATGGGCAAATTAGCCACTGTATGTTAGATCAAAATCTGTTAAAAATTCCATCAATTTCTACTATTAAAAACAGGCCCATGTATGCCAGCATGAGGTACACGTGACACTACATGTTATTGTCTAGTTATTTTGTTATGCATGTCGGTTTTTAACCATACAAATGGATGCAAATTTTAATAGAAAGGACAAATTTGCTCTATGATCTAACATATAGGGACTAATTTGCCCATTTTTTGAGCAAAAGGGAGCAAAATGCAATCTGGCTTTTAGTAAAAGGGCCTTTATGGTATTTTTACCTTATTTTTCTTAAAGCACCGTAGACCTTGATGGATATGAGGATATGACCTTCCAAATACGGAATGCACCCATGTCATACATATACACTTATCCAACACTTGTATCTCAGTCCGAGCCTATAGAAACTTATACATGTACATATGATAACTTGTAGTGATTACATACTATAACATGTTCCAAAATCTAATAGCAAATTAGGCTAAGAATACTTCCAATCCAGGAGAGCATTGTGTAAATTAAGGAATTCATACCTCAACATCTGTGACAACAGTTCCATCAGAGAGAATGGCATGAATTCTTCCCATAACCTATAAAAAGCAAACAGAACCAATTCAAATCCTACATTTGATTACTAATCATGTTCCTTGAAATTTATCAAAAAGGGGTTCAATAACCTTTAAAAAAAATGAAAGATAGACCACACAAAATAGCTGACTTCTCTAAAGGATTAAAAAAATGATGTAGAAGATGAACATACAGTTTTGTAGTCCAATCCTTGATTTTCTTCAGGAGAATAATCATCAGAACTTATGTCAACAAACTTGATAGTGCCATATTGCTTATTTCTCTCCCTTAGCATATCAACCTAATGACAACATAAATAATTAAACAGAGCGATAATGATTTAATGGGGAGGTTGGAGTCTCGGATCCTCAAACAGTGGAGGTATTCAGGGTGTCTATATTCGGTTTTATCCCCGGGTTCTGTCTTCCAACTCCGGGAAGAACCCAACCGGGTTTATAGAGTTTAGGGAGCGCCTCGCTACCAAGGAAATATTAAGCATTTGACCTTGGTGGGATTTGAGGTCTATCAAGTGGTAGTGTTCTTAGCCACTAATGCCATATAAGTGTATGGGTTCCAACCCCACTAAGGCAAATGCTCAATATTTCTTTGGTGGCGAGACACTCCTAACCCCCGTGATTCCGGTTAAGCTCACTTCGGAATCGGGAGACAAAACCTGGAAAAACCGAGCATAGACACTTCACACACAATAACTCCGCTGTTTGAGGGGTGAGACTCCGACCTCCCTTCAACAATAATAAAAGCCAGATATTATCATAAGCCATATATATGAAAAATGGTGTACCTCACGCATGCAAAGCGGACAATCTCCATCATAAAGCATTTTAATCTTCCAATTTTTTGGGGAACTCTGTTCATCATCTTCTTTTCCTTTCTGAGATTTTACAGTATCTGCAGTTACCTCTTGTATTGCCCGGATCTGATACTTAAATCCTGGAAAAAAATGTACAACAGTTAGTAACAAATCAAACTCCCTGAATGAAAATTAAAATGCGTATGTAACCCAAAAACAAAAAGGAATGAAGGCATACCAGTTTTGGGGTTAGGAAAAGATGTGAATCTTAGGAGAGGATGTGAAGGGGAATGAAGGGATCGTACCCTGAAAAACAATGGAGAAGATGAAAGGAGAAATGGGGTGGTTCTTTGTCTTCCAATGCAAGCACCACCAGCCATGGCGGCACCTCTCAACGCCATACTGCTCTTTGGTATTTGCATTTTTCCGTCGTAAAATTCTAGCCATCACTTAAAAAGCGACCACCAGCTTTTATGTTGTAACGTGGCAATCGCATCAACCTTAAATGCGACCACCAGCTTATATTGTAACGTGGCAATTGCATCTTCTTTAGCGTTTGTCTAATCTTACACTCCGTTAGATTTATAGCGCATCAGTGTTAAAATAATGGTAGCCACGAAATTATAAAATAATTGTCGTATTAAAATTAAATACGGTAGATCGGTAGCGTTGATTGAGAGGTGGAGACCGAGACCCACACTTTCCATTTGCCATGCGAGAGTGTACCATCACTCTGAAGATGTGCAATTGCAGGTTGGGATTACCGGTGACTGCCCAGAGTCCTTGGTCCGTAACATCCGATTGGATGGCCAGTATGCTACGAGATTCAGGTGCCATTAGGATAGAATTCAAGGAGCTCGGATCGATATGGCGTGGTTACGAGACATTCCGAGCCGAACAAGGGTTCGACCAAGTAGAAAGAATACGGTATGCTCTGCATACATTCTTCAAATAATTGAGGCTATCGATGCGGACCTCTAGAAACCTCGTCCACGAGATGGCTCCAAACTTGTTGATTTGAGCAGCGTGAATTGAGTTGAGTCGCCATGTTGTCGAGGTTGTACAGGAGATGTGCGGGCGACGCAGAGTAAAGCAAAAATCGGAGGTTGCCTATCACTCACTGCGGTCATGGGCATGGTTTCGATTTCCATTTTTATGCCCTCGACTCGACCACCCATATTCATTCCCACTGATAACGAGGTAAATTTAATATTATATTTTACAATTATTTCGTAGATTTATAGTATAATTGCATGCTAAAAGTTTATTTAATTAGGTGGAACCATTTACGAGTCATGTTGGAATACCTAACTCGCTTGGGATATCTGGCTCTATTGGACCAAAGGTCGAATCACAAGTAAGTTTCAATTTTGTTATTATAATTTAGTATTTCAGTATGTAGTGTCTAATATTAGGTATATAACTAATATTTTCGTAATGTTAATATAGTTTCAATGGACACCGCATTTACGATCCTAAAATTGAAAGAATTCAAAAATCCGAGCAGTTGGCACGTAAAGGTCCCATTGATCACCTACGCGACCGTGGAGGTGCACAAAGCGATTGGGTTCTACGGCAATTTGGATTTTGAACCGATTCCGTACACGAGGTGCTCGATGATGAGCACAAAGTGGACTTACTGGCACCACACACGAATTGGCCAAGATTTTGGTCGAACATATCGAGACGTGAGAACCGATATGACTATATACCGACCGGAACCGATAGTCATTCGGAGTTAAGCGTGCGTCTTGAGTCAAATGCACCTCTTGAAGCGTTTTTGGCCTTGTTTGTTGTAAACGTCTCTCAAAATTATTTTGAGAGATCATCAGAAAAGCGCGTCCACGTGGGACTGCCAAGACGACGATCTTGACGATTGCACCTGTGAAGCGTTTTTGTGTTGTTTGTTAAACGTCACCTCAAAATTATTTTGCGGAGACTATTGGGCCAAAAACTTCAAAAAATTTCATAGGGAGGTAGGGCAAAATGCGTCTACCACGGTAGCGTTTTGGGGAAATGACCAAAAGCGCTTCTGGGAGCATTTTGTCCACCTCGAAAAAGCGCCACGTGGACGCTTTTTTTTGAGGTGGACAAAACGTCTCCCGGTGGACTTTGGTCAATTACCCCAAAAGCTACCGACGTGGACGATTTTGAAATAGCCCCTTTGACGTGGACGCATTTTTGAAATAGCCCTTCCCATAAATTTTCTACTAAACCGCCCATTTCAAAGAATTTTCAATTTTTGGTATATTTTGGATATTTGCCCGGTGAGATAATAAAAGAAAGTTAAAAGTATCGAACGAAAATAAATATTTATCCAAAAGACGAACAAAATATTTTTATATCAAATGACGTTGAACGAATGGACCAAAAAAGTTAAAGTATTGATTCGAGATTGACATTAATTTGATTAATGATTAAATTAATGGTTGAATCGATTATTTATTTATTTATAAATTTTAATAATTTATTACTAATTTGAACAATAACAAAGTTAAAATATTTTAGAAAATAAAGATAAAATTATAAATTTTAAAAAATCAGAGCTAAAATTTTGAAAATAAACAAAATTAATAAGGATTAAATTATATTATTAAATTTTTTGACAGGACCGAAAATGAAATATTTGCAATTTTAATTAATAACTAAAAAGCTTAAATAAAATGATTTAATGTTTGAGAGAGCTCATAAGAGATTTTCTCATTTGGGTTATATCAATAATTTATCAGATATTTTCATTATTTTAAATATATATTAAATAAATATGTTAATCGACTGAACCGACTAATGTTAAGTTGGTTTGTTTAGTTAAGATAAAAAACCAACCGAATCAACTAAATAAACCGTTTGCTCACCCGACATGAAAAATACTAACCGGGAATAGTAATGGTAGCTGTAAAAAATACCAAAGATGAATGCATTTAATTTTTTAGGGATTAATATAACATTATTTTTGGTATAACATGGAACATATTCAAGCATAGACATACAATTTTGACTTCATATATCAAAGTGAGACAATGCAAATCCTCTCAGACAAGGCCTTGTGAGCCAACCTACTTGGGATTGATCAAGGTGAAGCTAAAATCCCATAGTTTTTTAGCCAAATCTACATCGTTAGCCATAGAGCTTGGGTTACTTATGTTGCTGTCCATGAAATATTCTCCACTAACACCTTTAACTTGTGGGTGTAATGCAACATAACATGTAGTGGCAGCTCCCTACAACCATACCGAAACAAAAACAATATATGGACTTTGTGCTTGTATCTATCTTCTAATGAATCTCACAACAATTTGTAAAGAATAATATACCTGTGGAATGCTCTTGAAAAAGTATTTCCCAATCAAATGGAGAAAGCCTGCTTTGAGGAAATGTATTGGATCAGTATTTTCAAGCAATGTGTTTTTGGACTCGAGTGTAAGCGAAAGGATTACCATTCATGAAACCATTGTGGCGCATAATATTGGTCAGTATTCCTCCGGGATGAAGTGAGTTTGCTGTAATCTCCACCCCATCTTCCTGTTTATGTACAAAAAAAAAGAATATTTCTCAGATCTCTCACTTGGCATATTAATGGCGTCTTAACCGTATGCCGTACCTTTAGACGCCTGGAAAGCTCCTTGGCATGTAATATGGTAGCAAGCTTTGATTGTCCATAAGCATACCAAGAGGAGTATCTGTTAATTGGCAACAAATGATGAGAAAGAAATGGTTGAGCATTTTATAAAGATCTTGGACCAACAAAAACTGGTTCATTTACCCCGATTCGTCGTTGATTTTGTCAAAGCGGATTCCCTCGCTATACGTAAACCGATGACCCATCGAAGATACATTGACAATCCTCCCTTCTATGTTGCTTTCGCGTGCTGTTTTTTTCATAGTCTCCGATAGAAGATCGGTTAGAAGAAAAGGACCTGCAAAATATGTCAATGTTACTACGTCTCATTAGATTTGAGATTCATGTAGACATAACGTTATACGAAATACACGAACCTAAATAGTTGGTTGCAAATTGCAATTCGATGCCGTCGATGCGATAACATGAACGGTGTTACAACCCGGCGTTGTTGCTTGCAAGCCAAGAAAGAAAATGTTAGTATGACAGCAACTTTAATAATTCAACTTTGCAAGAATACGAAGTTCTTACATTAGTAGATTCAAGGGAAGATTAGAGGATTGATATTGTGATGCAAACGGTAATTAATTTGATTAATGATTAAATTAATAGTTGAATCGATTATTTATTTATTTATAAATTTTAATAATTATTACTGATTTGAACAATAACAACGTTAAAATATTTTAGAAAATAAAGATAAAATTATAAATTTTAAAAAATTAGAGCTAAAATTTTGAAAATAAACAAAATTAATAAGGATTAAATTATATTATTAAATTTTTTGAGGGACCGAAAATGAAATATTTGCAATTTCAATTAATAACAAAAAGCTTAAATAAAATGATTTAATGTTTGAGAGAGCTCATAAGAGATTTTCTCATTTGGGTTATATCAATAATTTATCAGATATTTTCATTATTTTAAATATATATTAAATAAATATGTTAATCGACCGAACTGACTAATGTTAAGTTGGTTTGTTTAGTTAAGATAAAAAAAACCAACCGAATCAACTAAATAAACCGTTTGCTAATGGTAGCTGTAAAAAATACCAAAGATGAATGCATTTAATTTTTTAGGGATTAATACAACTTTATTTTTGGTATAACATGGCACATATTCAAGCATAGACATACAATTTTGACTTCATATATCAAAGTGAGACAATGCAAATCCTCTCAGACAAGGCCTTGTGAACCAACCTACTTGGGATTGATCAAGGTGAAGCTAAAATCCCATAGTTTTTTAGCCAAATCTACATCGTCAGCCATAGAGCTTGGGTTACTTATGTTGCTGTCCATGAAATATTCTCCACTAACACCTTTAACTTGTGGGTGTAATGCAACATAACATGTAGTGGCAGCTCCCTACAACCATGCCAAAACAAAAACAATATATGGACTTGTGCTTGTATCTATCTTCTAATGAATCTCACAACAATTTGTAAAGAATAATATACCTGTGGAATGCTCTTGAAAAAGTATTTCCCAATCAAATGGAGAAAGCCTGCTTTGAGGAAATGTATTGGATCAGTATTTTCAAGCAATGTGTTTTTGGACTCGAGTGTAAGCGAAAGGATTACCATTCATGAAACCATTGTGGCGCATAATATTGGTCAGTATTCCTCCGGGATGAAGTGAGTTTGCTGTAATCTCCACCCCATCTTCCTGTTTATGTACAACAAAAAAGAATATTTCTCAGATCTCTCACTTGGCATGTTAATGGCGTCTTAACCGTATGCCGTACCTTTAGACGCCTGGAAAGCTCCTTGGCATGTAATATGGTAGCAAGCTTTGATTGTCCATAAGCATACCAAGAGGAGTATCTGTTAATTGGCAACAAATGATGAGAAAGAAATGGTTGAGCATTTTATAAAGATCTTGGACCAACAAAAACTGGTTCATTTACCCCGATTCGTCGTTGATTTTGTCAAAGCGGATTCCCTCGCTATACGTAAACCGATGACCTATCGAAGATACATTGACAATCCTCCCTTCTATGTTGCTTTCGCGTGCTGTTTTTTTCATAGTCTCCGATAGAAGATCGGTTAGAAGAAAAGGACCTGGAAAATATGTCAATGTTACTACATCTCATTAGATTTGAGATTCATGTAGACATAACGTTATACGAAATATACGAACCTAAATAGTTGGTTGCAAATTGCAATTCGATGCCATCGTGCGATAACATGAACGGTGTTACAACCCCGGCGTTGTTGCTTGCAAGCCAAGAAAGAAAATGTTAGTATGACAGCAACTTTAATAATTCAACTTTGCAAGAATACGAAGTTCTTACATTAGTAGATTCAAGGGAAGATTAGAGGATTGATATTGTGATGCAAATTTTCTTATTGATGCCATTGAGCTTAGATCTAATTCCATTACATCAATCTTAGCACCAGGTATTTCTTTTAATATTGCTTCTTTGACATTCCGACCGGCATCCACATTCCTTACGGCCATAACTACGTGGACACCGCGCAACGCAAGGACGCGGGTCGTCTCTACACCAATACCGCTCGATGCTCCTGAAATGAACTGATATAAGTAATCGAAAGTGACAAGCGTAGATATTTGATCCATCAAGTCAAGCTCTCTACAACACATTAATAGTGACATGACTCGAAAATCCTGTCATATTCGGGGTTATTTGATTGGCGAAGACCCACCAACCTGGTACTCTCTACGAAAAGAAAATTTTCCCAAAACTATCCGATCAACCAAACAAAAGTTTAGCTTAAGAAAATGACAACTACAAGGATTAATGAAAGACAAGACAAAAACCCAGAAAAGAAAAAACCGAACCTGTCACAATGGCAGTGAGGGCTGATCCATCAATCCCTTGAGTAACTTCCTCTGCTGTAGAAGAAGAAGAGAATCCTGATGGTCCTTTACTTCCAAAAAACCACATCTTTTCTTTTGCAGTTTAATCTAAAAAAGCTAAACTCGGATTCACTTAATATAAGAAACTTAGCAGGGTTTGTTTTGGGCAAAAGTCTTAAACTTTACCAAATCCTTGATAATACAGTGGTTGACCAATGAGTATGGTTCTTACATAGCAACAATATCTTATGGGAAAAGAATGGAAGTGGAAATCATGACAAAACATTATTGACCAAAAAGAAACATAAAAGAACAAACCATGAAATACATGTGGCTGTAGAGTTTTGACTAACAAAAAATATAAAAACGTGTTGGAAGAAGAAAATTATCAACTTTTCTGTATTATATAAATTATAATTATTAAATATTCTGCTTAGGCCCGCAGATACTTTATACATACAATTTGGGTCTTATGGGAATAAAGATCAATAGGCAACTCCAGTTAGCTAGACCCATCAATTTGTGATTTTATCAAAGCCCAACTTTATTGGCTGTAACGTGTTCGAATTTTAAAGATAAAGATTGTAACATGAACACGAAGAATACTAATAAAGAATACTAAAAATAAATAAATAAATAAATCAAAATCCGAGTCAAATCCATAATGAAAGCTTGCAACAATGGCAATGGAAGTAGTATAGAGGGGAACATATGGAGATAAAAAAGAATCCTTCATTGATAACTAAATACAAGCATATATCTCTAGGATAATTTACACACATTAATTAACACCATAAAACATAATCCAAATTAAGTGAAACAAAGAGTTGAGAGACACATCAATGAAGTAGATGCACAAAAGGACAACATGTAGAAGAAAACTATGAAAAGATGCAAAATAATGATTAGATCATTTTCAAGCTCTGGTCTTGAAAGGAATGGCCCTGATGATTATCTGGTGGTAAATTGCAGCAAGAGCAGCTCCAATGAAGGGTCCAACCCAGAAGATCCACTGCAAAAACAAAAATAAAACTTCAAATCAATCTCTAAATGCCATCAACATAGAGAAAGAATGGCCGAATGCAGAAGGATATATATGTACTTACATGATCATCCCATGCATGGTCTTTGTTATATATAATGGCAGCTCCAAGACTCCTTGCTGGGTTAATACCAGTTCCAGTGATGGGAATGGTGGCCAAATGAACCAAGAACACTGCAAACCCTATAGGTAGGGGAGCCAAAATCTGCAATGTAATTGAAATAGAGTTTCATTAAAAGAGTCTATAATTCAAGTACTTCAAAAGGTCAGACTACTATTTGATATTTCCCTAATTGGAGTGGAATTTGCATACTTGAAAAGAGAGGAATGGTTTAGACCAGTCTGATTCTTTCAATTAATGAATCCTAGCCACCTTGTTGATACATGGACGAGTTGGCAGCAGAAATGGTCGGTTTGCCCCGTTTAGACAGGGAGGAGTGCCAATGAGAAGGATGGCTGTAGTTAAAGAAGATGGGAGTAGAGGTTTTGGCGAGATTGAAGGTATCCTTAGGCCTTTTATACAAGGATTGTTCCCGTCTCGAGGTGCCACATGATGAGTTAGTATTGGCGGGTCATGGATAGGTTTAAGTAGAGTTGCGTTATGATGTGTCCCAGGTCATCTCGAATGGGACAAGATGGCTAGAAGCCAATATGACAGTTAATGAGTGGGCTCACCATTCAGGCAAGTTGCTAGACAAGGAGTCTCAAGTGAGGGTCATGCATGACTGTTCGGGCATGACCATTCGGGGCTCTCAGCCATGTGTGACACACCTCAACAACTAAGTAAAAATGACAAAAGGCCATTTATGCATCTAGCAAACTAGATTTTGGTGTATTAAAAGGCCATTTATGCATACTAGATTTTGCATCTAGCAAACGTAAAACTAACATATATATAGGTCTCAATCCAAACTGAAAAGGAGCTAAGAGAGCTCATGCAGTGAGTGTATCATCTAGGAATCATACAATAGGACTTTGTGAACCAAGCTATAGACTTTGTGAACATTAAAACCAAGCTATAGACTTTGTGAACATTAAAACCAAGCAGATAATTTATGTAATGAAAGTTAAGAGGCAAGTAAGAATAAGGACAAGAACATAGTACATACAGGAACGTGAGAGTCTCTGGCATTTCTCTTGGCATCAGTAGCAGAGAAAACAGTGTAGACAAGAACAAAAGTGCCTATGATTTCAGCACCAAGACCATCACCTTTGGTATAGCCATGGTTCACAACATTGGCTCCACCACCCAACATCTCATATCTACTGTCTCCTTCGAATCCTTTCACTACACCAGCTCCACAGATAGCACCAAGGCATTGCATGATCATGTAGAACACTGCCCTTGTAAGGGACAGCTTCCTTGCCAGTAACAACCCAAAGGTCACAGCTGGGTTAATATGGCCACCTGAAAGTTACCCCAAAAAAAAAAAAAACACAGATCTGGGTATTAAGCATCTTTCAAGAAAAAAAGGTTCAAACTTTGAAAACAACCCATCAAAAAGTTGAAGGGAGAAAGTCACCTGAAATTCCAGCAGTACAATAAACAAGAGCAAAGATCATGCCACCAAAGGCCCAAGCAATGCCTTGAATACCAACAGTAGTACATTTGGTCTTAGATTGAGACACACCCATGACAGTCAAGACAGTGATGTAAAGGAACAAGAAGGTAGCAACAAACTCAGCAATGCCGGCTCTGTAGAAAGACCATGACTTGAGTTCACCAGGCTCAAACAATGGTGCTGGTGGTGGCTCCTTGTAGTCCTTGTCTGTTTGAGCTGATGTCCCAATAGGTTGTCTCTCAGAGAACTTGTTGGCTCCTAGCTTAACATCCTCCTCTTTGCCCTCCATTTTTTTTTTTTGTTTCACCCACTAAACAACCAAAGATTGAAGCTTTTTTTTTCCTCACAAAAAACCCAAGCCAAATGAGTGCATATCAGTGAAAGCTAGAGAATATGGTGCCTTTATAGATGGGACAGGGTACAAGGTAACAGTGTATTATTATTTGGGCTCAAAGCAAAAATCGGTTGTCTTTAATTTCTTTTTCTTTTCTTTTTTAATGTTTCTTTTGTCTCCTTGTTTTAATTATTGTATTAATGGTACGAAAATATTCAACATGATAAAATATTTTTGTATTTATAATTTTAAGAATGTTGTGGAAAGATGTGGAGGATGTTTTAATTATTGATTTTATGTTATAATTGAGACTATTTGAGTTCACGTCATTCTAGAATAGTCGTAATGCAATATTTGAAAATTTTTATTTAGAGATTACAAATAATTATATTTGTCTCAAAGTCTTGATAATACGATAATTAAATTATTTTTTAAAATATATATAACTCGAATCATCTATTTTCAAAAAAAAACTCGAATCATCTAAAAATATTTTTAAAAAAATTAATAACTCGTAACACAGTTGAGCGGTGAAACTCCATTGATTATCCCCATATCCACCTAACAATCATTATCCAGAATAAAGGCAAATAAAAAAGTAATAGTGCAAACTGGTTTGATCTGTCTGTTATCATTGTGAAGGTAGTATTTGATTGGGCGGTTAATTTGCTTACATCACCGCAATAAATAAACAGTCATTTAATCTAACTGACTGCAACTTTTTTTTTTCAAATTCTTTTGGACGGTCGTGATTTGTTGGAGGAAATTGTCGTCACTTTCACAGCATTTTATCGTGGAGAAATAATATATAACAACAGGGATAAAATTGTCATTTATGAGAGATCAGCGAAGAAAAAACGGGGAGAAAAATCAAAAAACGGAAAGGAAAATTCGGAGGGGTAGATAGAAGAAATTGTACCGTTTGGGTTACCGTTGGGGGAAACGGTGAAAGTGACAGACACGTTAGAGTACGCAGCGGCAATATATTTAACATGATTCTGAATTATTTTAAAAAGGGTAAAATTAATTTTTGGATAATTTTCTCTCAGTTAATCTTTAAATTTAGTAATTAATCTTGAAATGGTCTAATTTTTTATCTAAACTAATCTCGAATTTGGTAATTATCCCTCTAATGTATCGAGTTTAAGCCTCGATATAAGAACAATTATCAAGTTAAGGACAAGTGTTCAATTTAGGCTCTATTATAAGAATAATTATTAAGTTCAAAGACGAATTTAGACAAAAAAAAAGTTCAAACTCTAATATAAGAGTTATTGTTAAGTTCGAGTTTATTTTATATTTTGATATCATATACAAAACGGTGTAAAACTACCTTAATATTTTTACTATTAATTGTTTATTTTTACGATCCATATTTAGAATTTATAACTGCTCCACTCTCAATAATATCTTCTCTAAAATTCGAACATATATTTCCTCTTTAATTAACCATCAACAACCATATCAACTCATCATCTATATATTGGCTTTTTCCAAGACTAGAAAGGAAGGGAAGGTTCATGAATGATGATAATGCCGCAAGGTAAAGTATTGTATGAAATAGTGATGTCACGTTATTTGTATCCATTTTTAAATAGTTTTATGTCACATCAGTATTTTTATCCTGAATTTTAGTATTTTCACTCTGAAAAAAATTAAATCCAAATTAAAATCCTGAAATTTAAGATAAGAATACTGATGTGACATAAAACTATTAAAAATAGATAATATTTTTGTTTTATACAATCATTTTTCATGTCGCAAATTGCCAGCCATGTCCCCAAAACACAGTTAAAATTTGTTTAGCTAAAGACATGTCATGGATATTATTATTCCTTATTCATGTTTTAAATTTTTTTTAATAATCTTGTTATAGATTTTGATCATATCTATTCTTTAAAACGTAATAGTTAAAATTACCCATTATCACTCATTAACTTATAAATAAAAAGATAATACGTTTTAACACACTCAAATTTATATTTTCCTATATTAATAATAATATCCACAGTTAAAATTCAATAAATTGCTTCAACTTTTATATTATATATTATAATATAATTTTTCTATGTCCTATACATGTATGGAATTTGGACCACATATCACACATGCCAATGTCATGTCTACTCATTTTAAATTTGCTTTAACTCTTTTTTTTTTTTTTTGTTTACTTTATATGGAAAAAAAGACCATATTTATGATGCTAAGACAACTCATATTTCATCATAGGGTAGCCTCACATCACATGCAGCCGCATTTGCCCCCACCTTTCGCCCCCAAGCTTAGCCCTTTGCCAACTCAAGCCATATTTTTCACATAATAAAGCAAATGTATTTCAAAATTTCAACTAGGAGCTTTCTAGTAGTTTTAGAAACCCAACCAAACCAGCTTTCTTTTTCTTTGACACTTTGATATTTGGTATGACAGATGTCCATTTTGGTAGCATGTGGATGTTAGTGAGACACATGTCAACCATTTATATGTTATTTTATTTAATTCGTATACATTAACCGACATTTATCGTAACAATTCGGTCAAATAATTATACATTCAATTACCTATAACGAAATTAATATTTTAATCATCTATACAATATTATAAACAAAAACAACTTCAAGAAGAATCAAGAAACTCGAGATCTTAGATCTTTGTATCCTTTATAAGTCATGAGTATGTGCTATATTAATGCATTATTAGTTTGTATTGTAACTGTGTTTGTCTGTTCTTATCTAGTTTGTACTGTAATTATGTTTATGTAATTCATCTTGTAAGGACATCGAGTTTTCATCTAATAAAATTTTTAGTGTGCTTTCTTATACTATGGCTTTCTAAACTCTTTACTTTTTTTTTTTTTGAGTTTAAGCAATAATAAGAAGAATCATGAATTTCATAAATGATTCTTACGTCTTGAAAGTATGCTCTGTGCTTGCCATTTATTGGATCCTGTACAATAGAATTCAAATTTAGATCCAAGATACTAACTTGTTTTGATTCAAGAAGATGTTTTGAATTAAGGTTTTATAACTAAAAGACAGTGCATGTTGAATGGCCGAAAAAAAGGCCCGTGTTTTGGCATAGCATACTTGCTATCTAACTTTAATTCTTAATTCTCTTCTTGAGTGTCTAAATTGGTATCAGAGAAATAACAAGTTTTAAGGGAATGAGAGTGTATCTTGTGACTTCAAGTTTCGTAGTCAGTGGCAAAATTAAAAGGGGTAAGTAGTGATCTTTGATCCCTAAAAATGATAAATTTATCATTGAATCCCTTAAAATTTTATAAAATTACATTTTGGTCCTTTCAAATTTTATGATTCAAATCACCCCTATCTGTAGCCAAATTTTGGTAATTGTTTTACATGTCTGGAGAATGAGTTAGTCGCTAGGTTGAAGTATGCATATATATATTGTGTTCTGGTTTTGGGATTATTACTATTATCAAATATCAACTGAATTGGATTCCTTCCCTTTCACGAGCATGCATGATCATGTCTAATTTAATATTCATTTGAATATCTCTGGGATTTGATATGTTTTTAAATGTCTCCTCCATTCAATAATTAATTTCAGCAGAATGCCTAATCATTGATGCATTCTTTTCTGGTGCATGATCATTCATTTTTGGAGGGCTCTTTTATATACTTCTTGAGCTGTAATGCCCTGTCCTCATCCCTTCTAATAATGTCATCTTCAAAATTCGAACATGTGTTCTCTCTTTAAGAGTGCAATATGACTTTCGTTTTCATTGCTTATATTTGCAACCTTGAAATAAAGTTTATTTTCTTCAAATTCAACTATGGAAATACTTGAAAGCAAAATGAAGCAGGTGGTGGGCTGAAAGATGTAAATTATTTTGGAAGCAATCCTTTGAAGCTTATCAAAAGCACACTTTTTCTTTTTTCGAATGATACGTTTTAAATTCATAACATGCCTTGTTTAGCATTAAAGGGCATTAAGATTTATGGTAAGAGTTAGTTCTACAATATATAATTACAAGGATGATCTTACTTTTCATCGTTCAACTCTTCGATACTTTGGTGTTCGAGTCGGATATGGGGACAAGGTCTTTCTGGTTTCCCACTTGTCCAGAGAATTCTTAGATCACCTCTCTTTCTTCCTAGGGTCAAAAAGGTTCCTGCAAGAACAACGAGGCGTTAACTTTACTTCTCAGCCAGTAATAACATGATTCCAGGACCAAGGAAGAAGAAAACTGCTTTTCGTAACAAAAAATTACCAAGTGTAAAAGGGACAATGTAAAGGAGTGCTGGTTGACCATGTCCATCCATTAAATTTAGAGCAACGTACGTAATAAGAAGACCTACCACGGGTGAGAAAGGATTAGAAAACTGTCATTTGCAAACCCCAATTTAAAAACAGCGATGGCAACAAAATGAAGAGAATTTTCGGAAGCAATTTTTTCATTCATTTATCGAGAAATGAACTATGTTTTCACAGTCTATACATGAAAATGTATCGGTCCTTTTGTTTTCTGGGACTAGCATGATTTCTTTCTTTTATCATCTCATACCTAAGCCATAAGCAATCATTGCCCACACGAAGTAGCCAGCTCGAAGAGACTTGTTTGCCAGCCAATCATACCTGTACCCCCAATTGATTCAAGTAAGTTCTAAGCAGAATTTGAGAATTCAATGGCCAAAAATGTATGCTTATATGATTTGAAACTTAGCAGACAATAAAAAAGGTTGCCATTTCTGTCATCACATAATCCTTGGGCAGGAAAACGATACACAAGATAATACATCAAATTGCATTTGTTAGAAGAAGCAGGAAAGGATGATTTCTTCGAAAAGGAAGGTATGAACATTAAGGGACAGGTTTGAATAACAGAGCGTTGAAAGGAATAACATATTTTTTAAGTGAAGACAGCAAAATTTCGAACCTGAGTGAAAATGCTACCAGCAATCCAGGTAAAAGGATATCACCAAATCCTATTATGCTATAACCACCCCATGGATCAAACATTCGTGGGATCTTCAGTAACATCGGAATTCCGTCCTGCCCACTTTTGTCACCACGAGCAACCTATGGGATAGACACAAGCAGTCAGTGTTGCTTTCTAGCCATTCCATATTTATATATCCTTAATAGTCTAAAGACTAAAACGCCCGGATTCTGATATAGCACATGAACTAAAGTTGGATGAGGTGGATTACTTACCACGATCATCACGCTTTCATGGAACAACTTCTTTGAAACAAAAACCCAGAAGATGTCATATAAGAAAGCGCAACTGAGTAGAACTGCTCCTACCTGATACGCAAACCAGCTAGATTATATCATAACAACAACGTATTCCCGATAAATAGTAGTATTTGTCAAAACCATGCCATATTTTATGACTTTGGAAATTCAAGAAAGAAAATTTTAAGCAATCTAAGAGAAGGGTTGTACGAATCTAAAATATAACAAGAAGAGCAAAAGGATTTGAAACGCTACCTTGAGATTAGGTACATGGACAATTTGCAGAACTGTGATTATCAATGCAATTCCCTGAAAAGAAAAAAAATTATAAAGTCGAACTCCGCAATGTAATTCTTAATGTGGTATTCTAATACATGATGAATGAGATAGTTCCATCAATGACCAGTTAACAAAAACATGGCTTGAAAGAAAACAAAAAGGATTTCCATCAAGAACCCAGAAGGAAAAAAGGTACCCATCCATTAGTTGAAACAGAAGCTTGTTCAAAATTCACTCTTTTCCATTTATGGAAAAGAAAAATGTTGCCAAAAAGATAAGGTATAAAGACTGTATTAAGATGGGCACATTCAAATATTGAAGCACATAGATATTGCTTTAGTGTAGCAACTAGTGAAAGTTGAAAAAGTTTAGGCAAAAAAAAGGGACATAGTAATTTACAAAAAAGCAACTTAGATAATCCCAAATGTATTAGGACAGTAAACAAAATAGTACATCCTTACGAGTATATCTTGACCTATCCAAGCAAAGGAAACATTGCGGTAAACAGCCCAAACAACAGCAAACGCAATGCAGAAAGGGGAAACAGCCAATGTAAGGTATGAGACAGCTCCAAACAAAGGAATTTTAACATATGATTCTGCACTGCGCTTGAACCACCTGTAAGAAATAAAATTTGTTCACAACATTGAAAAGATGAATTAATTCCCTTAATTGATGAAGGTTATAAAACTGAAGAATGGTATTTATCTAGGATCAAAAAGGAAATTAAATGTAAGAACATTTAACTATTATGAAAAAAAAAAGGGTTTTAAATTAGATCCTTTTGTTTAACTACTCATAATTCTTTGATGGTTATCATGTAGAGAATAAAATAACAATACATGCTAAGCAATAAATTTACAAAAATCAGCCAACAAATACCCAAAAGTTTACATGCAGGCTTGGCATGTGTTTAAATGCAAACTTCTCATAACATACTGAACTCATACTAAGAAATTCATGAGTACCTTGATAAAAAAGCAACCAAGCAAGTTTGAAGGCCCTGCACATAAATTAAATTCAGAGTTACATGCTACTACTTCATTGAAATATATGGAACAATTGAGGAAAAGAACCGGTAATGTTCATAGAAACATGTTTAGTATGCAAAACTATAACATGAACTAAGAGAAGCGGCATATCCATACATGCATGTATGAATAAATAATTACTTGGAATCACACAAAAAAAGTTGTACCTCCACACCACCTATGCAGAAAAGAACCACCAAGAGCTCTACAAACCAATATGCCATAAGTTTGTAAAGCATAATCAAGAAGCAAGATGCAAAAACAACAAATAAGACAGCTGATGTGGTGTTGATATTCAAAAGGCCACCGGAACCGACATGCCTGGTATCTGGAATTTCATCTAAAGGATCCTGCATTGACAAGCTACAATCCACAAATTAATAAGCATAATATAGCTGTAAATAAACAGATAAAACTCTAAATATGCTGGAGGGAAATACATGATAAATTAACTGTATGTGACCTTTAATAGTTTGTCATGTTCAATAGCAGCTTCTCTAGCACTCCATGCAGACCAATATGAAGCACACAATATGGTACCAACCGCCATCAACCATAGAAACACTTCAGCTATGTCAACTAGAGGTCGTTTTGGAGAGTAAAGCTGTACAGACACTGCAAAAGTTCAAAGCATTTAGAAAGATATCATGTATAGGTCATAGTAGGGCAATCATATATGCAGATGACAAAATTTAATAAAACAAATATTAGAGTAAAAGCTTACCCGATGAATTACTTGTCAGCATTTTCTCCAAGCTCACACCAGCATCTTGTGGAAGCATGACAGTAGGTATGTGTATATCTAGATCAGTTTCATCAGGATCACATACCATCTTATAAAGTTCTGCACGAGAAGAAACAAGCTTGACCTTTAGCAATGCTCATGTACTCCAATATCTTTCTAGGTCAAACTATTTATAGAAAAAAAATTTAAGAAGTTACCATCAATCTCATACTGTTTCACGGGAACCCAAAAGGGTAAACTTCAGAGAAATGACAAAGACACTCAGGTTATTTATCAACAATGCATTTGAAAACCTCGGCTACTTAACACATGCATCAAGTAACTATAGGAAACATTATTACCTTTTTGGTTATTTATAATGAGGAGAGCAGAAGCATTAGCTGCCTGTGCATTATTTGCCTTGGTGGTGAATTTGCAGTGACCTCGGTCCACCATAATGACATCATTATCAAGCTAATAAAATCAAAGTTATGCATTCATACTTGCTTGTTGTGCATGATCATACATACATGTAAAAGAGTATTTCAATAGCCAAATAATCAAACCTTATTCTTCGGGTGGCTACAACAATCACGAGGATCAGAAAGAACGAGGCGTCTTTGATTTGCATTTTTCTCCTTTGACACTATAGCAGTACCAAATCTAGCACCAACACCAACAAACTCAGCATCCTCTATGCCATTAACCCAAGTTTGAACTTTGACCTAAAAAAGTCATGATGAATTGACAATTAAACTCAACAAGATGCAATGGAGAGTCCTAAAACAAAATGACAGAAAGGGCAGGTAATCCTATATGTTATCACCATGAATCATACAAGTAAATAGCTATTATTATTTATTACAATTCCTTACTCAAAAATTGAAAACTTTATAAACTAAACCACTTAGATAAGCAGTAACTATCTATCTAGATATACAATATACCAGTCAACAAATTTATCAAACTGAAGCCAGTCTAGACAAATTTGAGTCTTTAGTTCTAAAGAAACAAGATTTAAGTGTTTACTACTAACAAACTCAATTAAAAGGAATAAAAAACAAGAATTTAAGCAAAACCCAATTGAGAAAATCAAGAAACAGGATTGGGTAAAATACAAAAAGGATGCTTACAAGAACGAAGTCGTTCTCACAACCAGGCTTCTTGGGAGCTGAATCATCTTCGTGTACTATATCACCGGCGGTGACGGAACATGGGTGACAGACAAGTGAAATTAGAGCTGATACTAAGATTACTTTGCAAAGACTTTGCAAATCCATTAATGGGGTATTTCAATCTTCTTCTTCTTCTTCTTCTTCTTCTTCTTCTTCTTCTTCCTACTAATTCTACTTGTTATAATTCAACTTCAAGGGGACCCTTTTGAAAGTTCCCTTTATTTCTGTGCATCACATAAACGTTTGGTTTTTTTGGGAATTGTTGGGATTTGTTCCATAAAAATTTAAGAAAAACCAATAATAAAATTAATTAAATAATGAAACAAATGCCATAAGCAAGGCAACTGTCAAAGCCTCAAAGCCAAATGGTCCACCTAACTGAAAGCTTGTGAAAACATACGTCCGACGTCGTTCTTCGTTTATTAGCTAATTGGCACAATTTACAACCTACAGACAAATTAATATTAATATTTTATTTTTATTTTTATCTTAAACTTATATTAACATCCTTATCGTTACTATGAGTTTATCAAACATCAATTCAATTAAAATTTATTAAAATATTAATTTTATATGCAAAATAAATTATTTATTACAAGGCCGTTTTTGTAAAATCTCAATTTTTATAAAATTTAAAATATATTTATTACGTAATTTTATTTTTCACATAATCTAATAAGAAAAAAACTTTTATGACATAAAAAATGATAATGAAATTATAAACAAAAATTTATTAGCCTTCCATCTTTGGACATATAATTTATTTTAATTAGTGATTTTTAGTTATTTTAATTAAATATTTTATATAAAATATTTAAAATAAAAATATCAATATAAAAATATTTATTATTTTTAAAAATAATTTTTAAATTATTTATCAATATAGTTGATATTTAATTAACTTGGGGTGTTAATTTAATTAATATCTAATTAATTCCTCACATCAATTCAATCAAATATTTAATGTTGATTGAATTTTGACTCATAGGACATAGGTGAGAGTATACTTTTCTCCTCTTAATTAAGGGTAGGAAGGAGTTATTGAAAAAATATAATATTTAACGAAAAACTACACTTGTAGTCAACGAACTATTAGTATTTTTTATCACTTAATTATAAAAATTACAAAATAGTCACTTAACTATTCAATTTTATCTTTTTGACCATTGACTAGTTAATATAAAAATGGAAACGCCAAAAATTTAATATAGTTAGGGATCAAAAAGATAAAATTAAATAATTAAATGGCCTTTTTATAATTTTTTATAATTAAATAATAAAATAATAAATATAATTTACTTAAAATTTAAAGTCTTCCATTGTAATCACCTCCCTTAGTCCAACCTTTTTTTTTCAAAAAATAAAGTAGTGAGTAATTGGGTGTCTTTTAGTATTTTGTGGTCTCACCTTACATCATGAGTGTTTCTTGCACATTTTGCCCATTTCTCAAATTGCATATCAAACAAGGAAATTTGCCTATATTTTGTAAAGGAGTCATTTATCTTTTCATTTTCCACTAAAAACTTTTCTTAAATGTCTTTCTAAAAATTTATGTTTTGATGTTATTTCGACAAAAAAAATTAAAATATACTATCAATTAGACTTGTTTATGGATCGAGTTACACGTATATGCCCAAAGGTCTGTTAAAATTTAAGAGGATTTGGACAAAAATATTGGCCCAAAAAATGAAAATGGACAAAAAAATTAGGCCTGTTTAAAATATGGGTTAGGCAGACCCAACCCGTTTTAAGTTTATAATATTTTATATTTTGTTATTTTATATATTATGTAATTTAGAACACATTAAAAATAAACATATACTAAATCTATAATAGGAAGAAACAAGCTTGACCTTTAGCAATGCTCATGTACTCCAATATCTTTCTAGGTCAAACTATTTATAGAAAAATAATTTAGAAGTTACCATCAATCTCATACTGTTTCACGGGAACCCAAAACGGTGAACTTCAGAGTAATGACAAAGACACTCAGGTTATTTATCAACAATGCATTTGAAAACCTCGGCTACTTAACACATGCATCAAGTAACTATAGGAAACATTATTACCTTTTTGGTTATTTATAATGAGGAGAGCAGAAGCATTAGCTGCCTGTGCATTATTTGCCTTGGTAGTGAATTTGCAGTGACCTCGGTCCACCATAATGACATCATTATCAAGCTAATAAAATCAAAGTTATGCATTCATACTTGCTTGTTGTGCATGATCATACATACATGTAAAAGAGTATTTCAATAGCCAAATAATCAAACCTTATTCTTCGGGTGGCTACAACAATCACGAGGATCAGAAAGAACGAGGCGTCTTTGATTTGCATTTTTCTCCTTTGACACTATAGCAGTACCAAATCTAGCACCAACACCAACAAACTCAGCATCCTCTATGCCATTAACCCAAGTTTGAACTTTGACCTAAAAAAGTCATGATGAATTGACAATTAAACTCAACAAGATGCAATGGAGAGTCCTAAAACAAAATGACAGAAAGGGCAGGTAATCCTATATGTTATCACCATGAATCATACAAGTAAATAGCTATTATTATTTATTACAATTCCTTACTCAAAAATTGAAAACTTTATATACTAAACCACTTAGATAAGCAGTAACTATCTATCTAGATATACAATATACCAGTCAACAAATTTATCAAACTGAAGCCAGTCTAGACAAATTTGAGTCTTTAGTTCTAAAGAAACAAGATTTAAGTGTTTACTACTACAAACTCAATTAAAAGAATAAAAACAAGAATTTAAGCAAAACCCAACTGAGAAAATCAAGAAACAGGATTGGGTAAAATAAAAAAAGGATGCTTACACTACTATAATATAAACATTAAAATAATATTAATATGACTATATAAAAATATATACAATTATTAAATATTAAAATATAATATAATTTTTAAAATTTTAAAAAATAATATGGTGGGCTTAAAATGGACTTGAGTTAATCTTTTGTAAATATGGGCGAATTTGAACAAAATTTTAAACTCAAATTTAGGGTCGCGCTAAACTTGGATAAAATAAAATATGTTAATATCATGCTTAGACCCAGCCCGACCCAACCTATGAGTACCTCTACGGTCAATCCTTATGCTTTAAAATTTTTAAAATTTAGTCCTGATAGTTAAAAAAAAGCTAAAATTATATCCTCTTATCTTTTTTATTTAAAAATCTTATTTCAATCATTAATATTGTTATTATTTTTCAGCAAAATTTGCCAGTTTATCATATTAATTAAACTGTCCTCATATAAACACATCAAATTGATCAATTCTGACAGAAAATATTAACGAATGTTAACAGTTAAACTACCATTTTAAAATATCAACAATATATTTTGAACAAACAAATTTAATCGTTTAATCTTCTCACGAATAGTACCCATCGGAGATTTGAGCACATAAAATTTGGTGAATGTATTTAAGAGATCCCTCTATTATAGGAATTGTACTAAATTAATCCCTTTAATAGTAAAAAGAATTAAATAAGGTTAAATTGGAACATAATTAACATTTATTGTTTTTAAAAAAATGACATGAATTTTTTTCATTTACGATTCAATCCAAACAAAATGTTCTATTTGTAGGATCATAAGAAGTTTTTAAAATATAACTCATTATTAACGGTAAATATTAATTCTATTGAAATTTAATCTTATTTTATTCTTTTTAATAGTATGGGGACTAAATTGATCATTTATTAATTTGATCCAGTCCCCGTAATAGAGAGACTTGCCAAGTACATTTATCCGAAAAGTTTCTATTTTAGATACGAGAATATGTGAAAAAATTATTCATTATCTTTTATTATTATTGAAAATTAAGGCTTTGCCATTGAACATCCAATTACAAAGTACCATTTCAAGAATCTAACCAAATTGAACTATATTAATGGAATACTTTTTTTATGGGAAAAAAAAAAAAAGACCAGAAAATCAATGTTGTTGCTGTTGAGCTATTGTCTGAAAAGATTACCATCTTTGATGTTTTGCATCTGATATGACATGAAGCAATGGTGATTGTTTGATGCAATAAGCTGTGATAAATTATAGCTTCCTCCTCCATTATTCATCATCAAGCTCGCTGCTTTCCCATTATCCTTTGTAACACACTGTGGATCCATGCTTGAACCAACAACATCAATGGCTTGATGAAATGGGACTCCAAATCCACTTCCAATACTTGAACTTGAGGGACTATTTTGATTAATGGAACCCATAGTTTTGGACCCCATTAATGCTTGAAATGATCCTTGATTAGGTGACATGTAGTTATAGAATGAAGAAGCATCAAGCCCTTGATTTGCAACAATGGGCTCAGTTGGTTGACCTGAAAGACTATGTAGGAAATTCCGAGCAACCGATGATCCGAACTTGTCTCCGTTAGTACCGGTCATTTTGCCTTGATCTTCGGCTACTTTATGGTGGCAATCGTTGCGATCAACCGCCTTTTTGCCTCTCGTAGTGCCTTTTTGAGCTTCTATTGCCAATATAAAACTCTTATGACCTTGCAACTCGTTTACTTGTTCGGACTCGACTCGATCTCCCGATAAGTTCATACGGCGTTGATCTTCCACTTTCTTAGCCTTTTTCATTCCTCCCTGACCCCGTTTTCGTTTCTTTGGTTCGGGACGAGTATAATCCGATATCAACTTCTTCATTTCCTCCAACATCCATTTCAATAAATCTTGTTTTGTAACTTTAAGATCCTTCAATAAAGATTCCATCAAGTTTCTAAGTTCATCCAATGGATCAGCAACATGAACACTTGTTTCATTCCTATTTAAATCAACTCCTTCCCTGGTTTTACATTTCTTGGCATTCCCAGTCGATTTCATACCGTCGAACGAAGAATCGAGGCAGTCACCTTCGTTCCTCCGTAACTCCCACCTTTGTTGAAATCCCAATTCTCCCATTGATGCTTATCAAGAAGATCCAAAAAAAAATAATAATAATAATCAAATGAACTTTTACAAAATGGTCCACAGCTGAACTCAATACAAAGAACAGATGAAACCCAGAATTTAAAACAAATAGAAAGGTATAATTAGAAGGTAATCAAAGCAAAATAGTTGGCTTTTTTGTTGTCTTTTGATATGTTATGAATTACAAGATTTGCTTCCCTGTATAGTCCCATTAATTCCATTTTACAGTTTTTTGTGTGAAATAAATGGATAATTCATGCTGATGATTTCACTTGACTGCCAAGTATGTAAGGATTTTTCCCTTAACAAGAAGAATTTTGCTTTAGTTACCTCCTAAAGTCTATTTGGATGGGCAGTACGTTTACTCGCGGTCAGTATATCTTATAATTTGGATTTTATTTTTATCGAGATTAGATTGAGTTGATTAAAGAATATCTTGTAGATCTCGTTATCTAATCTTATCTTTATTAGAATATTTGTAGTCTTTTTTAGAAGACTATTTTGGTGGGAATTTGATTGTAATTTATATATATATATATTTTAGCAAACAAATCTACATTTTTTTTATAAGATAATAACAATTACACATTAACCATAATACACTAAGCTAGAGGAAGAATTCTCTCTTCCTAATTGATCCACTACCACTAAAGGTATATCCTAAAAAACATGTGGACCAATAGGAAATTGCTTCATCACTCAATCCGGCAATGTGCAATCGTATTAGCCTCCCTCGAGACATATTAGATCACTACCCTCCATTATCATCTATAGTTCAATAATTTTTATAGCTAAATCCTATTCAGTTGGCCTTGAAAACTATTCTGAATGGATTCAATAGCAAGAACACAATTCATTTCTACGATGACATTTTTCCATTTTGCCTTCCATGCAAACTGGAGGCAATCATAAATAGCCCTTAACTCAGCTTGCTCAACATTACTTCTTCCAATGTTTCTTTCGATTCCCCAAAGCCATTTACTGCATTCATCCCTAGCCACAGCCGCCGAAGATGCTAGCCCCAAATAAGGATTACGTGCCTCATCTGTATTCAATTTAATCAATCTACTTTAAGCTTGTTTAGTTAGATGATACAAAAGTTAGCACTTATATTTTGTTCAATAAAAAATCTGTTCGAGAGTGCATTTTTGTTAGACCAAGCATCGAAGGACAATAAAAAATAAATAATCCTAACAAATAAGATCATATAAACACAAATTAAGAAAGTTTTTTTTTTACATGTCAAGAAAGAAGAATTTTTTTGTAGGCTTTAGTAGAACTAAGAGTTAGTTCTAGCACTTGACTTCTTTTTTGCAGTTAAGATCCTCACAAAACGAGTGACTCTTTTAATAAATGTCGTAGGTTTGCTCTTGATCATATCCTTCTTGTTAAATTTCAATTGAGGAGGTGAAAGTGGTTCAGAAGTTTTTGAAGAAAGTTCCATTCATGAACAAGTCTCGTTCTAATCTTCATACCCAATACCTCAATTCTGACTCGAGTGCATTGCTCCTATTGATTATCTACAAAAATGGTAACAAAAAAGAGCAAATAAGTTCAGTATATTTTTCACTTGCACCAGTGACGTATATTTTTCAATAAGTAGAGTCATTGTTGACGACATGAAAGAATCCCCATTGACATCTAGGCATATGTACCAATTCCTTGCCAAAATGATTGAAGGCAACTATGACTTACATGTATTTATCTTTAGCGTAAATGTCACTTGCACCAACAAGACCACTTGAAAGAAAATTCAAGAAATGTTTAGTTGAAATTGGATGACAAAATGTGTAGGTTATTCAGTATTTTAAGGTAAAACTTACCTTATTGTGATGGGTGAAATGACAGTTTGATATGGTGATGGCAGTGGAATCTTTTATTGCATCAATAAGTCTATCTTGACACTCAGACATTGAAATATGATCAAGCCAAACATTTAACGATCCAAAGACAGAAATCCCATCTCCATCACCAACCATAGTGATATTCAAAGTTTCTAATTAGGCCACTTTGGCTTTCAACAATGTGATGAACATGAATGTGGTGAATTATGACATTGTGCACAAATTGAAGTGTAATGCCACATCCATGTGCTATATGAGCATTAGCTCTATAACCATTAATTGTCTTGTGGCTTTGAACTAATAGCTCTTGTGATAATTTTTATGTTCATGTTATGAGAAAATATTATCCATAATGGCCTTTTCTAGATCACAACATGACGTAAAGTTTCTTGTTTAGGGTTTAAGACATCATCATTAGTATTACCTGTCACTAAATAGTACTCGTCTTTATTTCCACCAAAAGTTTTGTGACCAAAACCAAACACACATTCGCTACTCGTTTGCAATTCTTGGCCCAACTCTTCTTGTATCGCCAACACTTATTAATTGTACTTAATTTTGATAAATTCTTAAATGAGATGCTACTAATTTTTAGGTGTAAAAGCAAAGTAGAAAGTCAAAAAGAGTAAGAAATCGGGCTGCCGTGAAAGTTTTGAGCCAAAGAATAAAGTTGATGGACAAGAACTTTTATTATATTAAAGAGTTTGATTAAACTTTTAGATTTTTAATATATATTTATATATTGGTTTAATTAGGTAAATATTTCGATTTTAAAATGAAATGAGAGTTTTAGGCATTTTTCTTGAAATTTAGAAAAATAAGCCGTTTTTAGGGAAAGAAATGAAAACACATTCTGGGAAAAACGCTTTCTGAAAAATACTTTTTACAAAACGCATTTTTTTTAATATATCAGCTCCTCTGGTTAGATTGTCAAATAACAATAATTTCATTCTTAAGTCCCAGGTTTAAATCCTCTCTTAAGTACATTTGTTTTTTTTTTTTTTCATGTTGTTTCAAGTTTTTTTATTTTTAATTAATTTTTTAATTAATAAATATATTATTTTCAAGTTTTTTTTTATTTTTAATTCATCTTTTAATTAATAACTCTTTTATTTATATAAATAAAATAATAAATATGTAATTATATAATAAAACATATTTTTATATATACCATTATGTTAAAATATTTTTAATTAATAACTCCTTCATATATATATATATATAAATAAATTAATAATTATATAATTATATAATAAACATATATATTCTTTTTATATTTATCATTATGTTTAATATATTTTATTTTTAAAAAACATTAACTAATTTTTCTTATATATATATATATATTTATAGATAATTTTTATACACGAAATATTTATGTTTTAAAAAGGTTGGATGTAGGGAGGAGGAATCGATAGCGATGGAGATGTGGTCATTGACTCCTTAGATCGTTCAAGGAGACATTGATGAATTCATTTGGAGGTAAATAGGTAATACAGACACCCAAGGCTGTGAAGAAGGTAATGTGATCATCGTTTTTTCACTTAATATCTCTTTTAGAACAACAATTTTTGTTTAGAATAATTGTTATGCAAAATAATCGAGATTTTAGTTAGAATAACTGACATTCAATGTAGCTGTTATCAGAAAACAATTCTTGTTAAGAACGGCTAAATTTTGAAACAATTCTTGTTTCAAATAATGATGTTTTAAAAATAACTATGTTCAGAACAATCAATGTTTGAAACAATTTGTATGTATGACAATTTTGTTTTTTCAAAAGAATCATTATTCAGAATAAGCTTTACTATAAAAGCATTATCATAAAACAGCTCTAGCTAAAAACAACTCATGTTTGAAACAAGTCAAAATAATTTTTATTCAAAAAACAACTCATTTTTACACTTCAAGAGATGTTCCGCGGATTATGTTTCACATTATATTACTTCACGAAAGTAGAATAAGTGGAAGTAACCCTAGTATATGTCAGGATTTTTTGAGTTATTTTCACTCTTGAAATAATCCGAAGAGTTTAACTTGATGGATCGGATATGAAGGTAATTAAAAAGCTTTCCTCTTAATGTTTTCTTGTAACATTGAATGTTTCTCCCTTTTCGCCATCACCTACAAAATCATTTTATAATAAGAAAATCATTAATGCCTTCATGATTGAAAAATATTAGTTATTATTCTCATTAATTGCTAGCTTTGTAACTAGCATTCTAAGTCTTAAGGTTATCCTTAAAATTCGCTCAACTTTATTTCTTTGTTCAACCTTATTACCAGTCACATTTCCCTTTCTTCACCATACTAACCACCAACTATCGCTACGTTCAGTGTTACCAAATCTACTTCAGTCTTCCTCTTCGCTTTCTTCCGATGCCTCCCATTTATTTGTTTGCAATCCTACCTCTCTCTCTCCACCAAAGAACCCTCGACACGAAGATGAACCTACCACCATGTGAATTCACAAGTGTTTATCCAGCTTGGCGAAGTACATTGACATATTTCAACGCGTCTCGGCATTCCTCACGATCATCAAAAAACTCTTTTTTGTCACCTTGAATTAGATATGTTTCATGGCCTTTACCAGCAATCACCTGCAACCGATAGTGGATCAAATTAGCAAATACACATAGCACATAATTATGAGCTTAAGCCAACTGCAAGTTGCATCAGAAAGATTGTTTTGTATGTAATTGGTAATCTAAAGATATAGCCCTTAGTCAATGGGATCATAGTGAGCAAGTGATTGATTTAGATATATTAGTTTGCATTGACAACACATTGAACTAGATCTAACATATATTAATCTTAAAATCGTTTAAAGATTAATTCACTTGTCATTGTGTATTCACTTTAGCCCTCAGTAAATAACTACATGTGTTTGACTATATACTTTGATGCATTGGTGACTAAAGCATTTCATACTAGTCAACTCCAATTCGGTATATTGGGTAAATGACTCATACATGATGTAGCTTGACTTAAGACATAGTGGAATCATAACTTGCATTAGAAGTTAAATGTATTCTCTAAATGACATTGTATGATTTATGAATTGGGAAATCAATTATGGTACTTTTAGTGATTTAACTCCAAGACTAATAACAATATAATTAATAGACAAAGAGGAACTTACATGTTATCATATATGACCAATTGATCCATCACTAGCTTACTAACTCTTTAAGGGAATATCATGTTAAATTATGAAATAAGAAACTAGATTGAAATAATCAAGAATCTACCTCTTACCAACTTAAGAGTAGAGTACTGTCAAAATGATCTCAACATCACTTTGAAGATTCAACATCAATAACATTTGCATGATTATTTTGCTACTCCTATGGTTCTAAATTATCATCTTAGGAAATCTTTCTTTATGTGCCCAAACATCTTACGATAATAACACTATATTTTTTCTTGAACTGCGATCTAGAATAACTTTTGCTTGGATTTCCACCTATTGACTTAAATCTCCCTCAAGCAACCTAACCTTCACCTTGATGATTTTCACCAGCATTACTAGTGAGTTTCTTTCTTAACTCACTAGAACCTAATATCACCTCCTCAAGAGAAATAGCATAATGACTGTACAATATAATATCAACAAAGTTCTCATATTTTGAAGATAAAAAAACACAAAACAATCAATTTTTTATCGACATCATCAATTTTAATATCAATATTGTTAAGATCCATGATATAGAATTAAAGGTGTCAAGGTACAGTGAAATAGGCGTACCTTCCTCCATTTTCAGGGTGTAATGTCACTACTTAAAGTAAGTCGGTTCATCAATAACTTCATAATGTACTTACTCTTTAATAGGAGCCACAAATTGGACATGGTGGTCTCTTTGGCTACCTTTTGTACATCACCCAGACTTAACAAAATAGCCCTGTATGCTTTTTTCAGTATCTCATATTTTTATTATCTCTAACAGACAATGCCTTAAGCAATTCTTGTTCAATCAGCATCGGTCGCATCTTAAGTGATAATGAAAGTAACAAAAGAAATATCATAAGCACAACCACTTTGCAAATACCATAAAAGCAATCAAAACAAAGCTCCAATGCCAATGGATCGACCAAAGCATGTTAATATGACCACAAATAAATTTATCAAGACAAAATAAGACACGACAAGAAATATCATGCAAGTAACCTACATCTACAAGTAGAGGCAATAATAAATTTCACATAAATAAAAGGAAATATGACCATAAATAAAAGGAAACACATGATTCAACTAACTAAAAACCTACATCTACAAGTAGAGGCAATAATAAATTTCACTATAATAACAAAATGAAGATTAAAAATGTTTTGACACTCAAAATACAACCTGAAAAGCTTACAACTCACACTTGAAAAATAGGCTTAGATACGTGGAAGATGTTCCAAGATTAATTTTTAAGTTACGAATATGGATAATTATTTGATATACTGGTGGTGTAGTTTTTTACCTCCACAAGTGAGGTTAAGAAACCATCATTTGTACTAAAAATACTCCACCAATATATCATTATGATTCTATTAGTATTGTTATATTAAATGTAATAGTTGATTTATTATTATTATTATTTTGGAACATATCTATTTATCTTTTAATTTCTTAATTCCTTTTTCAAAATTTTCATTATACTTCAATTTTTTTAAAAATTCCTTCCAGCGTGTTACTAGTGTTATATAGAGAGAGAGGTAATGTGCAACTCTTTTGTAATGAGGACTGCAGTTATACAAGGTCAGAAAGGAACATCCAAGCTTCAGAAAACTTACAATCATATCGCCTTCTTTGCCCATTGCGACAGCACTACGTATAGCCACTCGTCTAGTACTACGCACAAAAAGTTGATGACCATTTGGCAGAGGTGGATAGTAATCATTTTCTTCATATTTCAAATAATCCTGCATGGTCAGTCCTACACCGGCTAACATGTCATCCAAGATGTCCACTGATTAAAGAAGGAAACATGCAAGTAATTAGCCTCAATGTTTCTCAATAACTCATGATGATTTTACTGTTTTCTTATACTTACATGGATCTTCACTCCTCGGATTATCAGATGTAAGAATCGTCACTTCACTTTTATCTGTTGATATTTTGGCCATCGTTGGTCTTTTCCACTGGTCCCTATCCCCTCCACAACCAAGAACTTTCTCCCAAATAACATAATTAGTTAGAAATTAACAGAAAAACCAAAACAAAAAGATAATCACTTTTATCTATTCGGGTCAATTTCATATTTGGGTCAATCAGTGATTTTCGTTTGAAGCAGAAGTTAAAAGGAAAACACAAAAGTGAGAAGCCTACCAGTAATAATCCTCTTTGGTGCAAGCTCCCTTACAAAATCAAGCAGTCTAAAAACAGCATCAGGAGTGTGAGCATAGTCCACAATTACCCCAAATGCCTGCCCTTCATCTATTACTTCACACCTGCCAGGAACAGCATCAACCTTTTCGATCCCTCTACCAATGTCCTCCAACGAATCTGCCCCTACTGCAATCCCAACAGCCACAGCTGCAAGAATATTATATATATTATGCCTTCCAAGCAAACCTGATGAAATCTTCAATACCCCACGTGGTGTATTAACCAAGACCTGAGTCTCAAACAAGGACAACTCGAATTCCAAGGGATGAACATCAGCATTCTTGTTATCCATTGCAAAGGTCACCAAAGGAACGTCAGGGTTGCCTTGGGCAATAAAAAAATATGCATTTGGATCATCAATGTTAACAACTTTCCTATGCCTCTCGGGATCCACCATCATTTGGAACAATTTTGTTTTAGCTTTCCTATACTCTTCCTCAGTCACATGAAAATCTAAATGATCCCTAGTCAAATTAGTAAACACAGCTACATTGAAATCAACCATATTACACCTCCCTACAGCTAGCCCTTGAGAAGAAACCTCCATAACAACTGCTTCTGACCCATTATGCAACATCTTAGCCATCAAATTCTGAACTAAAACAGCATCTGGGGTCGTATATGATGATTCCAACTTATTGTCCCCATATACATAATAAGCAACCGTGCCTAGCAACCCAATTCGAAGACCCATAGCTTCATACATGCCTTTTATCAAATAAGACGTCGTTGTTTTACCATTGGTCCCAGTGATCCCAATAACAACCATATTCTTCGATGGGTACCTGTAAAAAGAAGCAGCTAGCAAAGGCAAAACCAAATTAGTATCTTCAACAATGACCAATGCCTTGCATCTCAAGGTATCTCCAATGTTAATCTCTTTACTTGCTATAACAGCAACAGCTCCTCTCTTATCAACTTCATTTATATACAAATGCCCATCAGTTCTCGACCCAACACAACAAACAAACAAATCCCCAGCACTAACCACCGTAGAATCATGCTGTATCCCTGTTATTTGAACCCCTAAATCACCATAAACCGAAAGCGGCACTACTTTACTATCATCTAAAAGCTCAGCTAACAAAACAATCAATTTTTATCGACATCATCAATTTTAATATCAATATTGTTAAGATCCATGATGTAGAATTAAAGGTGTCAAGGTACAGTGAAATAGGCGTACCTTCCTCCATTTTCAGGGTGTAATGTCACTACTTAAAGTAAGTCGGTTCATCAATAACTTCATAATGTACTTACTCTTTAATAGGAGCCACAAATTGGACATGGTGGTCTCTTTGGCTACCTTTTGTACATCACCCAGACTTAACAAAATAGCCCTGTATGCTTTTTTCAGTATCTCATATTTTTATTATCTCTAACAGACAATGCCTTAAGCAATTCTTGTTCAATCAGCATCGGTCGCATCTTAAGTGATAATGAAAGTAACAAAAGAAATATCATAAGCACAACCACTTTGCAAATACCATAAAAGCAATCAAAACAAAGCTCCAATGCCAATGGATCGACCAAAGCATGTTAATATGACCACAAATAAATTTATCAAGACAAAATAAGACACGACAAGAAATATCATGCAAGTAACCTACATCTACAAGTAGAGGCAATAATAAATTTCACATAAATAAAAGGAAATATGACCATAAATAAAAGGAAACACATGATTCAACTAACTAAAACCTACATCTACAAGTAGAGGCAATAATAAATTTCACTATAATAACAAAATGAAGATTAAAATGTTTTGACACTCAAAATACAACCTGAAAAGCTTACAACTCACACTTGAAAAATAGGCTTAGATATGTGGAAGATATTCCAAGATAAATTTTTAAGTTACTGAATATGGATAATTATTTGATATACTGGTGGTGTAGTTTTTACCTCCACAAGTGAGGTTAAGAAACCATCATTTGTACTAAAAATACTCCACCAATATATCATTATGATTCTATTAGTATTGTTATATTAAATGTAATAGTTGATTTATTATTATTATTATTTTGGAACATATCTTTTATCTTTTAATTTCTTAATTCCTTTTTCAAAATTTTCATTATACTTCAATTTTTTAAAATTCCTTCCAGCGTGTTACTAGTGTTATATAGAGAGAGGTAATATGCAACTCTTTTGTAATGAGGACTGCAGTTATACAAGGTCAGAAAGGAACATCCAAGCTTCAGAAAACTTACAATCATATCGCCTTCTTTGCCCATTGCGACAGCACTCATTATAGCCACTCGTCTAGTACTACGCACAAAAGTTGATGACCATTTGGCAGAGGTGGATAGTAATCATTTTCTTCATATTTCAAATAATCCTGCATGGTCAGTCCTACACCGGCTAACATGTCATCCAAGATGTCCACTGATTAAAGAAGGAAACATGCAAGTAATTAGCCTCAATGTTTCTCAATAACTCATGATGATTTTACTGTTTTCTTATACTTACATGGATCTTCACTCCTCGGATTATCAGATGTAAGAATCGTCACTTCACTTTTATCTGTTGATATTTTGGCCATCGTTGGTCTTTTCCACTGGTCCCTATCCCTCCACAACCAAGAACTTTCTCCCAAATAACATAATTAGTTAGAAATTAACAGAAAAACCAAAACAAAAGATAATCACTTTTATCTATTCGGGTCAATTTCATATTTGGGTCAATCAGTGATTTTCGTTTGAAGCAGAAGTTAAAAGGAAAACACAAAAGTGAGAAGCCTACCAGTAATAATCCTCTTTGGTGCAAGCTCCTTACAAAATCAAGCAGTCTAAAACAGCATCAGGAGTGTGAGCATAGTCCACAATTACCCCAAATGCCTGCCCTTCATCTATTACTTCACACCTGCCAGGAACAGCATCAACCTTTTCGATCCCTCTACCAATGTCCTCCAACGAATCTGCCCCTACTGCAATCCCAACAGCCACAGCTGCAAGAATATTATATATATTATGCCTTCCAAGCAAACCTGATGAAATCTTCAATACCCCACGTGGTGTATTAACCAAGACCTGAGTCTCAAACAAGGACAACTCGAATTCCAAGGGATGAACATCAGCATTCTTGTTATCCATTGCAAAGGTCACCAAAGGAACGTCAGGGTTGCCTTGGGCAATAAAAAAATATGCATTTGGATCATCAATGTTAACAACTTTCCTATGCCTCTCGGGATCCACCATCATTTGGAACAATTTTGTTTTAGCTTTCCTATACTCTTCCTCAGTCACATGAAAATCTAAATGATCCCTAGTCAAATTAGTAAACACAGCTACATTGAAATCAACCATATTACACCTCCCTACAGCTAACCCTTGAGAAGAAACCTCCATAACAACTGCTTCTGACCCATTATGCAACATCTTAGCCATCAAATTCTGAACTAAAACAGCATCTGGGGTCGTATATGATGATTCCAACTTATTGTCCCCATATAAATAATAAGCAACCGTGCCTAGCAACCCAATTCGAAGACCCATAGCTTCATACATGCCTTTTATCAAATAAGACGTCGTTGTTTTACCATTGGTCCCAGTGATCCCAATAACAGCCATATTCTTCGATGGGTACCTGTAAAAAGAAGCAGCTAGCAAAGGCAAAACCAAATTAGAATCTTCAACAATGACCAATGCCTTGCATCTCAAGGTATCTCCAATGTTAATCTCTTTACTTGCTATAACAGCAACAGCTCCTCTCTTATCAACTTCATTTATATACAAATGCCCATCAGTTCTCGACCCAACACAACAAACAAACAAATCCCCAGCACTAACCACCGTAGAATCATGCTGTATCCCTGTTATTTGAACCCCTAAATCACCATAAACCGAAAGCGGCACTACTTTACTATCATCTAAAAGCTCAGCTAAACTCATTTTAAACTTGGGTTCCACAAATCTAACTTCATTAATCTTACCATTACTCTCTTCTAAATCTGACTCGTTCTTTCTAAAATCTTCTTCTTGGACTTTGCTATCACGGGAGGCTTGGCAGTGGATTTGCCGGAATTTTTCCACGCCGATCGCCGGAAGCCGGCGAAAAGGTTCACCAAGAAGATGGCGGCGGTGGTGGTGGGGTGGCGCGTTTTTAGAGAGAATTGGTTGTAGTGAGGAGAAAGAAGGGTGGGGGGAGAGAGAAGGGTGAAACTGAAAGCCATTGCAAGAGCTTCAGTACTTGGGAGTTGCAGTGAGGTTTTAATGAAGACAGGTCAGGGTGGTGGTTGTTGAATGCTTATGTTTCTTTAGTGAAAATGTGGAGGGGACACGGGGTGGACAGAGGTCTTCAATTCACTGGTATGGTATCGACACTCAGCGAAAGGTTGGATTTTTATAGATACAGAACTCTATTATTTTTTTTATATCAAGTATTCGGCCTTTTTATTAAACTAACCCAAAAAAATTAATTAATTAATAAAATAATCATATTTTTAATTAAATATCAAAATAACCTAAAAGTTACAGTAAATTTAGGTTTGCCACATCAGTATAGGAGATTAAAAAATAATTTTTTTGTGAAGCCATTTTGAATGGCTCTACCTGTATAAAATACAAGAGAAATACTATAAAATCTAAAAAATTAGGGGCCTTTAAAATAATTTTCTAATTTTTAATGGAGCCATTTGAAATGGCGTCACCCCCTTTACAGCTTTTTTTTTAATTTTATCTTTTTTAACCTTTTCATGTATTTAAAAAGTTAAAGGCCTAAAAAGTAATTTTTCTTTTTGGTGGTGTCATTTGAAATACCACCACCTCTGAAACTTTTTTTACTTTTATATTAATTTCTTATTTTATTTTATTTATTAAATTTATATTATTAATTTTAAAAAATTATAATGTGTATTTAAAATATTTTATAATATATTTTAAAAATTTTAAATAATATTTTAAATATTTTTTAATTTTAGATATATTTTAGTAATTATTTTAAATATTATATTTTAGTAATTAATAATATAAATTTAATAAATAAAATAAAATAAAAATTAATATAAAAGTAAAAAAAAGTTTAAAAGGTGGTGGCGTTATTTTAAATGGCACCACCAAAAAAAAATTACTTTTTAGGCCATTAACTTTTAAATACATGAAAAGTAAAAAAGATAAAATTAAAAAAAAATTAAAAGGTGGTGGCGCCATTTTAAATGGCTCTACTAAAATTGAAAATTATTTTAAAAACCTAATTTTTAGATTTTATAAATTTTCTTATATTTTATAGATCATTTAAAATTCCACCAAAATTATTTTTAATCCCTATGCTGACGTGTAGCAACTTGATGGAGCCATTTAATTTACTCACTTAAATTCTTTGTAATTTTAGGTCATTTTGATATTTAATTAAAAATAAATTATTTTGATAATTAATTAATTTTTTTGGGTTAATTTAATAAAAAGGCCCCTGAAAACCATTAATCTTTCTCGTCGTTTCATTTCATCTGTCCTATCTGTTCCATCCGTATGACGATAGCACTGCCCAAAAATATCTTTCTTTGTTATCTGCTTTAGAACCAAATCCTCTCTCTGTCTTCTTAGTCCGGATTCCTTGCCCATTGCTTTGCTGCACCAACATTGTGATGAATCGTCTCTTCATTCTCCAGGTATGCCCTCGCGATTCTCTTCAATGCCTCCTTCGCGATATTATGGGCTCTCGTATTCTTCGTTTTCTGGATATGCTTGAACTCGATCTTCTGGAAACATGATTTCTTACTCTAGATGTCTCTGATAATCGCTCCAATAACTGAATAATCGGTTGCTGTTGACTGACATTTCTTGATTAGTGAATCACCCAATATTTGTATTTCCTGAAAACCCAGTTCAGTTCCTAACTTAACTGCTTCTAACCCTGCATATGCTTCTGCTGCAAACGGAGATGCAATATTGTTATGAAGAATCGATTTCGAGGCCAAATACTCATTCATCGTACCCCATACCACCAGCCCTGATGCCGCTCTGAAATCTCTGTTATCGAACGCAGCATCAAACTGGATCTTCATAATCTGTAAGTCCTCCACAGTTCTTTGATTATGCACCATCTAATCCCTTCGGTTTCTGCCATGTGGTTCTGGACTTTTTGTGCAATGTCTTTGCCTGTTGGATGTACCCTTTCATGCAAAAGCTGATTCCTTGAATACCAAAGTAACCATAAGGCATAACAAAAATATTTGCACTGTTCGTTTGTTCCTTACTTGAAAACCGCAAAAATTTTGATGCATGATATTTGTGATCCAAGATAGATTTAATAACTGCCAGACTTCGGTGCTTATAGGACATTGCCTGATGATGTGATGACAATCTTCTTCCCCGTAACCACAACGAGGGCAACTGGCGTTTGTCACTATTCTTCTATATCTAAGATTACCGAAGTAGGAATGTAATTCCAGAAGATACGCCAGATTATGATTGTAATCTTAGATGGTAGCTGTAGGTTCCATAGCTTTCCAAAAAATTCCTTAATTTCGGTATGTAATAAATAATTACTAGGATCCAGATTAGTATTTTGTAGTAGTTTATAGGCACTACGAATTGAGTATTCACCAGTCGATTCGCCCATCCAGACTTGAAAGTCCTCGTGATCTGATTTCGATAATGGGATATGTAAAATTGTGCAAGCCGCAAGCCACATACAGGTGAAAGGTATTGCTAATCAGCTCTCCCTTCCGTTTCCTATTCGCATTATAAATAAGATCTGATACTAACTCTAATTGCATATTGTCTGAACTATTGTGCCTTTCCAATGATTCAGTCCCCTGGATCCAGCAATCATTCCAAATGGAGACTTTATTTCCTCTTCCAATTTGCCAGCATAAACCTTTTTGAAGGAGACCCTTAATTGCCCAAATGCTTTTCTAGGTAAGTGAAGGTAAAGTTCCTAACTTAGCCTCTAGGAAATTCGATTTTGGATAGTATTTTGCTTTTAAAACCCTAGCTAGTAATGAATTAGGATAATTAATCAGACACCATATTTGTTTAGCAAGCAACGCAATATTAAATTAGGTCAAATTTTGAAAGCCTAAGCCACCATTTTCTTTTAAAAAACAAAGATTCTTTCAAGTGCACCAATGAATTCACCTTTTCCTATGACCCTTCTGCCACCAATATTTTGCTATAATATTTTTGAGATCATCCATAGAGAATTAGATAATAAAAAATAAGCCATCGTATAAGTTGGAACAGCTTGGAGAATTGTTTTAATAAAGACTTCTTTCCACCTTGCGGTAGAAACTTGGTAGCTTGGAGAATTGCTTTAATAAAGACTTTTTTCCCACCTTGCGATAGAAACTTGGTACTCCAATTATCAATATGTTTTTTAAGGCGATCTTTCAAATTTTAAAAAGCTTTTTCTTATCTTCCTCTAATGTGTTTTTATGGAAAAATATTGTTGATTTATTGAAGTTCACAAATTGACACGAGCAAAGCTTATATTTTTGTAAGATATTTTTGAATAAATGCGCCCCCTTGTTGTTTTCCCAAATAGGATACAGTCATCTACAAATAATGTGTAATCGGCGGACCATTCCTATTAACCTTCAATCATTTCAAAAGCCCTACCCTTGCTGCTAGTTATATTAGACTCGGTAAGCCTTCGCCACATAAAAGACATGAAAATAGGCTTATTGGGTCACCTTGACGAAGTCCTGGTTGAAATTTCTCTCTTAAATGTCCATTCATGACCACTGAATAGGAAACAATGGTAACACTTTTCATAATAATAGCCTCTATAAATCTAGTTGCTTTATAAAATTCCATTCTACCCTATTGTAAGTTTTACTCATATTGAGTTTTATTGCCATGAACCCTTTCTTTCCCATCCTCTTCTGTTTCAACGTATTTAGTATTTCATAGGTTAACAGCACATTATCAGATAGTATTTCATAGGTTAATAGCACATTATCAAATATTAATCTTCCTGGCACAAAAGTACTCTGTGCAACATCAATACATTTTTCAATCACTTCTTGAAAACGATTCGCAATACCCTTTGCTAAGATTTTATACAGAACATTACAAAGACTAATTGGATGAAAATGCATCATATTAGAAGGGTTATAATTCTTTGGGTTGAGCACAATATTTGTAGAGTTAATTGAACTAACCTCCATATCACCATTTAAAAGTTGTAAACAGAAACCAGTGACATCATCTCCAATAATGTGCCAGCTTTTCTGATAAAATAGACCTGGAAGTCTATCTTCTTTCGGAGCCTTCGTAGATTGTATATTTCGCAGTAAGTTGTTTATTATCCTCATCATGTATGCACTGACCAATGCATGATAAAAAATGTTCACAAGGACCTTTTTGTCCTACTGAGAATAACTTTTGGAATTATGAACAAGCGACTCCCTCCATTTCCTGTAAGGCATCCGTTTACTTGCCATCTTCATTTAGCGACTTACGAATGAGATTTTTCTTCTTACGTTGTGTTGCTTGACTATGAAAAAAGGCTGTATTTTTATCTCCAAAGTTCAGCCAGTTCAGTCGAGTCCTCTATTCCTAGAAGTGTTCATCCTTTTCAGTCTTGAAGTTTAAATGTATTTTTGTGTCGATCACCTCAGCCAAATTAGTATCATCTCTATCGCCTTCATATAATTTCGACAACATAGCCATAAGAGCTTGCTTTCTCTTCTTTCGATTCATTTGGATCTGCCCAGCCCATATGTCCAAACCTTTCTTCAAGTTTTTTAAATTTTGCATTAAGTACATCTCCCAATTCTATTAACTTCATTAATGAAAGATTCCTTCAAAGACCACCAGGCTTTAAATTTGAAAGTTCTGTTCTTCAAGCGTCCCCCCTCGATACTTGTATTAATTAAGAGAGGACAATGGTATAAAAAAGAATGCACTAAATGTTGCACTTTCACCTCCAGAAACATGGATACCCATTTAGCATTAGCCACTCTTTTGTCTAGCCTGTCACTTATATTCGTCTCCGAATATTGCCTTTTCCCATGTGAACCATTTGCCAGAGTATCCTACATCAATCAGTTGACATTCCTCTTAAGGTTCTGCGAAATAGATCCAATTTTATTTCATCCCTAAGCAGCTCTCTTTTCTTTTCAAACCCATACATTATTAATTATTTCATTAAAGTCCCTACAAACAAACCAAGGGATGTCGTGCAGTACTTAAACTTTTCAAAACATCTCATGATTCATTCCTTTCTTGTGCATAAGTGGACCCATTGAAACCTGTAAATCTTCATTTTACTTTTGTTTCGTTATCCTCAATTTTCACATCAATGTCTTTTTGAAAATGATTGAAGTATGACCAAAACATCCAGTCTCCATGCCAAACATAAGCCTCCTCTATTACCATCTGAATCAACCTCAACACCATGCACAAAATTGCATTTTCGACGCACCCATTCTATCTGTCTATTACCAAACTTTGTCTCCATAAAGAAGACGATATGGGGATTATACGTATTTAGCAAATGTTGAAGTCGTCGAATTGTTCGTGGCATACCCAAACCACGGACATTCCAGCTAAAAATTTTTATTGTGACCGGTCGGCTTGTTTCTTGGCAGTTGTCGATGATAAATGATTAAATTCCTTCTCTCGCTGATAAATCTTCCAGCACTCCTTTAGCTCTCTTCTTCCCCTATTCTCCAATTAGGACACCATCCTCTAGGTCATGCTCATAGTTGTTTGCATCAAACCTGACGGTATATTTTCCTTTTATTGATCAAAAGATGATGATCCCCCTTCCATATTAAAACCCAATATTGGATTAATAGCCTTTCCACTTCTTACATTATTAACTTCATCCCATATTTTGTTCCTTGAAACCCGATTGCTCCTCCTATCCCCTTCACGTTTGTCATCATCTTCCTCCTTAAGCCAGATATTGTTCATCGATAAGGCTCTACATGATTGAGCGCGCAAAGATAGATCCCAACCTAAGTAAGTAATTTCCACCCCAAACAACATTTTAGCTTCACAAAACGAATCACTATGTCCCAAACGGCCACAATAGAAACAGAACAGAGATAGTCATTCATATTTAAATATGACATATGAACATCTTCCATTAAACATAACCTGTTTTTTCCTTTTCAATTGTCGTCTAATGTAAATCTGGGCCCTTATATGCATATGATTTTCCTTCCTTAGATTTGTGCCATTGTATTCCAAAAAGTTCCCTAAAAGTATTACCCGATTGTACTGCTAATTTTTCAAAAAATAAACCAACAGAGACATCATGAATTTGTACCCAAAAAGGGGTAAAGATTAATGGCACTTTTAACGGATCCTTCCCCACTGTAATCTATAAAGAACCAACAAGTGATTGTTGAAAATCTATGGTGATCCCTTAAGAACCCGTTTCATGTTCATGACATAAAAAACTTAAAATAAATACATTTTTTCTCCCAAATCTCAAATCTGAACTCTATGGATCGAATGCCACAGATTTGTCATCGTGCTTTTCATGGCTGGGAAGTAGATTATAGTTGACGTTAGGAAACAACCTACTAGTTGGAATTCACCCCTTTCTTTTCCCGAGACTGAATCTATTTGAATCTGCAAAATTCCATTCTCTTCTTCATTGAGTGTCAGATCTGCTAAATTCGTTCTCCATTGATGCAAGTACCAACCACGAAACTTGGGAATCCTTCTTTCAAGCTTAGAATAAAGGCTAATTTTCGAAACACAAATTGCAAAAAGGCGAAAAAGGTAAGAGAACATAACACAAGAAAACAAGAAGACCTAAATATTCATGCCAGCAGCGGCAGACCTTGGCTTGCTAGGGTAGCAGACTTTTAATTGAGAGATCAATCTAAGTTTAATAAAACTTTAGATATAGAGAGTTATAACGGTGTAAATTCTCCTTTCCTCGTTCAACTATTTCAAGGTTATTATTTAAATTGTTCAATTATTTAAAAGTTTTTTTTAAGTTATTAGTCTACTAAATGTTTTATTTTTAAAATTTTGCAAGCTTTAAGTGCAATATAGTGGATCAGTATCCATTAATAAGTAAAAAAAAAAATACTTTAGATCTAACTTGATTTAACATTCAGTATTAAAAATCGAAGAAAAAAACTGTTTAAATTTTGATTTATAGATTTGTGACATCCAAAGCTATTTTATGAAAAAAAAAAAAAGTTAAACTGTAAAAGAGTAGAGAAAATAGCTTTTGATCAAGACATTCAAAGTAAACAAATAAAGTCATATACTATTGACTTTAATAGCTTAAGGATTAAATTAAAAATTTTAAATAATTTAATGGTCAAATTGTAATTTTTTAATTAAATAATTAAATGATAATTTAGCATGATTTTATGACAAACGGTAGAGTTTACTTAGCTTTTTTTTTATTAAAATAACCATAAAATTTTAATAAATTATGAAAATCACTCATTTTTTATTATATACGTAAATGACTTGAGATGAATAATAAAAGTTGGTAGAATTAGAGAGATTGGCGTCACTAACATGCAATATCAATCATGGGGATTAAAAAATCAAGTTTTTTTTATAAAGCCATAAAGAATGGCGTTATATATACAAATATTATGGAGTCATTCTAAATGGCGCCACCACTTTATGTTAAGCTTAATTTTTTATTTTTTAATTTAAAAAATATATTATTTTATTTGGTGAAGTCCCTAAATGACGTCATTAGTTTAATTGATTGCCAATTTTTTAAAACGTTTTTTTAAATTTAAAATTAAAAAATGGTAATAGATTACATGGTGGCACCATTTAGAATGGTTCCACCACATGTTGGTGGTGTCAATCTCTTTGGCTCCACCAATTTTTACTATTTATTTCAAGTCATTTAAGTACATAATCAAAAAAGTAGATCATTTTGATAATTTATTAAAATTTTAGAGTCATTTTAATAATAAAAAAAGTCAGTTTACTCTAAATAATAATTATTTACTTTTCAATAATATTATTAGAAGAAAAGTCTTGAAAGTTAACCTGCAATAATTAGTATTCCAACTAAAAGCAAATTAAAGCTAATTAAGAGACAAAAGCAAACCTATCGTGTTTTAATTTAATTAGTACGAGTATTATTGTCAATACAAGAGAACGTAGGTTTAAGTGCGTTGAAACGCATTATCCTCCTATTTATGAGTTGGGAATGGACTATGAATAACTCTAGACATTGTGTAAAAAATAAGATCTTTTCAAAATAAATAAATAAAATTCTCTCCTTATTTAATCTTATTAATATAATATTTTATATTATTTTGAATAATTTTGAATGAAAAACAATTACGTAATTTTGAATGATTGTACAGTTCGATTACTCACTTAGACTCGAAGGCTTGTTTAAAAAGTTAGAAGATTTTGACAAAAATATAAACTTAAAAAATGAGCTTAAGCGAAAAATAAAACTCGTTTTTTAAACCGGTTGTGCCTTAGATAAGATTTATTGACCTGATCGTGAGCCCATATTCTAAAATTTATTTTTCCTTATCTTTTTTTTTCTTCTAAAACATTATCCTACTCTTACATTTAAAAAATTATAAAATGGTCATTAAACTATTTTAAAGTTTTCATTTAAATATTGAACATACCTTAGATCCAAATTGATTTAACGGTTAGTGTTATAGATTGAAGAATAAATTTGTTTGGATTTTGGATTTCAGATTTACGGCGTTCAAAACTATTTCATATTAAAAAAAAATTGAACTGTAAAAGCAAAGGCTAATCTATAATTTTTTTTAAGAGGGGCCAAAAATGAATTATAAATTTTTGAGAGGTCAAAATATAATTTTATCATGTATTAGTTTATGATTTCATCATTTTTGAAAATGACTAAACATTTTATTTCATTTTGGCCAAAGCACAAATTTACCATATATAAATTTATAATTTAATGATTTTTAAGGGGGTAAAATGTAATTTTCTATTTGGTTTGGCCCGTTTTGCATTCACTCCTATGTAGAAGAGAAAATGAGAGCTTTTGATGGGTGTATGGACTGCAAATAAAGAAAGTCATACAATATCGATTTTAGTAGTCTAGTGAATTAAATGAAAATTTTAAATAATTCAATGATGAGTTTGTAATTTTTTAAAGTTGTGTCATTAAAAAATGAATTTATTAATAGTTTAATGTCTTTAAATGTAATTTAACCTTTAAAAACAAATCTATTTTAAATGTACCAATTTGCCGAAAATCAAGATTCACATAAGCTAAATAGGGCTTTTTCCCCCATATATTATTAATATAAATCTTTTTAATTAGTGGGGTGTCCCCAATTTCTGGGAAAGGTCCAAAAAGCTTCCAAATTTCCAAATTTAATAATTTTTTATTCAATTTAGTCCAAAACAAATAAAATAAAGCAAGGCATATAAATTTATAGCCCCCATTTCCCGCCATCCTATAAACCCTAATTCCCCTCCGCCTTCCTCCTTAAACCCTATAGCCGCCTCAATCGCCACCATCCATTCCCTAAAAGCCATAATGGACCCAAAAGCCGTGAAATCCGACTTAGTCCTTATCCTCGACTTCGGCTCTCAATACACTCATCTCATCACTCGCCGTATTCGTGCTCTGTCGGTCTTCTCGCTTTGTATCTCCGGTACTTCCCCTCTCTCTTCCATCACTTCGCTCAATCCCAAAGTTGTTATCCTTTCCGGTGGGCCTCACTCTGTCCATTCCAATGATTCACCTTCGTTTGCTGATGGGTTCGTTGATTGGGCTCAGTCCAATGGGGTTTTTGTCCTGGGTATCTGCTATGGACTTCAGTTACTTGTTCAGAGACTTGGTGGGGAAGTTAGGGTTGGGGAGAAGCAGGAGTATGGCAGGATGGATATTGCGGTTGAGAAAAATTGTGGTATTTTTGGTGGGAAGAAGGTTGGGGATAAGCAGGTTGTTTGGATGAGTCATGGTGATGAGGCTGCTAGGTTGCCCGATGGGTTTGAAGTGGTGGCTAGGAGTCAACAGGGCGCCGTCGCCGCTGTTGAGAACAGAGACCGAAAGTTTTATGGGTTGCAGTATCATCCTGAGGTAATTTGAGATTTTGGGTTTTATTTTTTGTTTATTAAGCTTCGTTGTTAATGGTATTTTTCCGATTTTTTTATGAAGTACTGGACAAACGTCTTAAAGTTTAACAGCATTTTGAATGTGATTGTTTTTATAATATAAAAGTAAAAATCTTGCACCGTTCTTCCAGAAAAAGTATAATTTTTACTATATATTTTTAAAGAATATTAGCATTTGTTTATTCTCAGCAGGGATTTAAATAGCGGTCCGTTACCGGAATAGCGGCCGCTATTTAGCGGTAGCACCACCGTCTGAAACCGCTATTATGTTTTACAATAAGTTGTGTGAATTAAAAAAAATTCACTATTGCGATACCCGCAATGAGTGCAATAGCATCGGTTATGTCTGCAACCGCGATAAACACGGCCGCGACCGCAATTTAAATCCCTGATTCTCAGTAACAAACAGATCAGGGTCAAAATTTTTTGTGAGTTTGGTTTTAAGTTTGTAGATCAGGGTCAAACAGATCACGGCATGTTGGCTCTCGGCAGAGCATGGGAGACAGCTCTCAGGGGACAATACCTTTGGTTGTTGCGGTCTGGTTGGCTGGCCGGGAAACGGCACTTTGAAGACTTATCCTGAAACAAAGTTCTTTGATTGGTTGTGAGGAGGCTGGTTGTTGTGGTTTTTAAGGTGGTAAATTGATGATCTCATTTTTGTTTGTTAAGGTTACACATTCGCCGGAAGGGATGGAAACGCTGAGATATTTCTTGTTTGATGTTTGCGGTGTGAATGCTGGTTGGAAAATGGAAGATGTTATGGATGAAGAAATTGAAGTGATCAACAACACGGTGGCTCCTGATGATCATGTTATTTGCGCTCTATCCGGTGGTGTTGATTCCACAGTTGCTGCAACCCTTGTTCACAAAGCAATTGGGGACCGACTTCACTGTGTTTTTGTTGACAATGGTTTGTTAAGGTATAATTTTTTGCCAAATGTCCATTTGTTAATAAGCCTTGCAGTTCTATAATTCGTTGCTTGATTTCCCTGAAGGTATAAAGAGAGAGAACGTGTGATGGAAACCTTTGAAAGGGATCTGCATTTACCGGTTACTTGCGTTGATGCAAGTGAGCAGTTTCTTAGTAAACTTAAAGGAGTTGTAGACCCTGAGATGAAAAGAAAGATAATAGGCAAAGAATTTATCTGCATCTTTGATGCTTTTGCTCATGAATTGGAGCAAAAATTAGGAAAGAAGCCGGCTTTTCTGGTTCAAGGAACCTTGTATCCAGACGTGATTGAATCGTGTCCTCCACCAGGAAGTGGAAGAACCCATTCACACACAATCAAAAGTCATCATAATGTTGGAGGACTTCCCAAAGACATGAAGTTAAAGCTCATTGAGCCACTTAAACTTCTCAGGATGAGGTTTTGATTTTGTTCCCTATGACATTTACTTCTATAGAAAGCTTTTCCATCTTTTAATTTACTTTTCCCTCTTTTCTTTTGCCTAAAATTTGAAGGTTCGGCAACTCGGGAGGATATTGAAGGTTCCTGAGCCATTTTTAAAGCGCCATCCATTTCCTGGGCCTGGCCTTGCAGTTCGAGTCTTGGGTGATGTAACTGAAGGCAATGCCTTGGACATTGTGCGCCAGGTATGAGGTTCTTACATAAGGAAGTGCAACCATGTTACCTTTTAGCTTGTTTTCTTTTCCACATGAACTTTGTTTTTGCCCAGGTTGATGAAATTTTCATTCAATCCATCAAAGATGCTGGTATTTATGATTCAATTTGGCAAGCTTTTGCTGTATTTTTGCCTGTAAAATCCGTTGGAGTTCAAGGCGATCAAAGGACACATTCATATGTTGTTACTCTCCGAGCTGTTACAAGTCAAGATGGAATGACAGCAGATTGGTAAGTTTTCATTGTTCTGCACTGCTTTGCTGTTTATGGTTGCGCGTATTATGTGCTCAGCATGAGTCAATAGTATAGTAAAACGCATAAAGTCGTAAGCTCAAAAGTGTTTCCAACTTTGGGCCGAGTTAAAAATAAACTTACGCACATCATATGGCTATGCAAGAATCGTGTTGATACATGATCAAGTAGGAGGCGGAGATGGGTGGTTCACCCTGTTTAGGACAAGGCAGAGAGCCATCTAGTAAGGTGGTCGGAGTAGGATAGGGCGGAGGAGGAGTTTGGAGCTTGGGGTGAGGTAGTAGAAGGGGGAATATACAACACAGCTCCAGACTACTTCTCCGCGCTATCTCCTACTCCGGCCACCTTACTAAACGGCTCTCCACCTTGTCCTAATCAGGGTAAACTACCCATCTCCACCTCTTACTCGACTGTGTATCAACAAAGCTTTAATTTTTTTCCTTAAATAGGTGGGCCTAAACTATATGGATTTCCAAACTAGAAGCACAAAATGCAATTTATTTTGGCTATCATTCAAATGAGATTGTTGGCAAATCATGTATTGCATGTTACAAGTTTTTTAACGTCTAGGAAGTCGAATTTGCCTTTGTCTTATTGCCTATGTGTTGAGAACCAAGGAACTAATCTTTTTCATCCTTCTTAAGTCCAAAACCGTGGAATTCCATTTCCTTTTCCTCATGAAATTTTGGAATTCCAGGTACTGTTTTGAAAACAGTTTCCTTAAAGAAGTTTCTCAAAAGATTTGTAACAATGTTCGAGGTGTGAATCGTGTTACTCTGGACATTACATCGAAGCCCCCATCGACAATCGAATGGGAGTGATGCCATGCCGTAGAGCAAAGGTGATATATTTGTGTCTTTATCCTAGGCTAGCATTTCTTAAGCTACATTATCTCTCTCAATGACATACCAAATTTCTATTGGAAATTTTTAGTAATATTTAACATTATATTTCTTTTGGCAGTTGTAATTATTTTTGTTGATGGATGCTTTCATGGTTTTAGCCGAATATAATGGGCTTGTCTTTTGAAGTAAGGGCTTGTAAGGATTTCAGTTAATTAGGTCTATAGCTAAATTGAAATGTGCTTTGCATACTAAGAATAATCTTTGATAATCAAATGATTTTGACATAATTAAGAAAGACTTCTTCTTTGCAACTTTCTAAGAACACCATTGGAAGATTCAATTGTTCTTTTATAATAGCAGAGGCAAAAATATGATGTACAAGTACCATAATTTTTGCATTAACATAAATGTGCATAGGACAATAAAAAAACATCGATTTTCTTCTTAATTTGAGCTGTACTCATTGTCCTAATAATTCATGGAAGTCGTACGAGCTTGTTGACGGCTGTGTCTAGGGCATCTACATTCCTCCTCAGAAATTTTCTTCACGAGCATTAAGGAACCAATGAAATGAATGCCATGTATAAATGAGGTTAAATCAAAATAAAACTGCATGCTAACCTGAGTTCCATGTTGTTTTACCTTTACTGCATTCTAATAATGAACTTTGTTCTAACCAAAAACAAACAAATCGTGAAGTTTGCCATTTGTTGTTCCGTACTAATGGGAGAAAGTGATGTAATATGTTCATAGACTATGTTACCCGTGCTCAAGGGTAAATTTTGGATACCATTATGTGGACATCAGTAATTTATAATGAAAACTTAGTAGCATAGTTCATAGGTCTGCTATAACCATCTTAAAGGAAGTCACCAACAAGTGTTAGTTGTAGTGGTAATGCACATCGCACTCTTAAGGAGAACACATGTGCAAACCTTAAAGACAAGGTTGTTAATAGGAACAGCCATGAACTTCAAACATGGGCTATAAAATGAACATGGGAGATACCAAAAAAAATAAGAAAAACTTGAAAAGAAGACTCTACAATCTAATAAAGCAAAGGTAAAGCAGAGCAAGACAACTGATAAGGATACAGCTGTGTAGCTAGACTTTCCATGCCCTTCATTTCCTCATTTAACCTGCAGAAGGTAAGCAAAAAACTGCATTAAGAAACGCAAGATCAATATGAAAAAGCATGAACTTTTTATAAACCCAACACATATCCTACCATAGAATCTAGGAAACAAATGTTCCGAAAAAAGATTGAACTCTTCTTCATCTGGTACTATAAAACTTGATAATTCTTTTGTAAATAACACACATTAATCATCAATTTCTAGCTGAAATAGTAACAATGTCCTTTTTCCTACTACCAGCTACAGCAATCTCAGCAAAAATACTGGCATAGATTGTTTTATAATAAATTATTTAGTTTAAATGTGTAAAACGATAACTGGAATAGATGCTAGATGATGACTTTAACAGGCATCAAACAGAACGTATATGGTAATAATAATGAACCAGAAACAAATCGAAAATATTTTGCTTCTAGTTCCCATTAGTTTCTCAAGCTCAACGCAAACACAACTAAGAAACTATTTGTCAGTATCACCATAAATAGGACAAGAAAAACATTAAATGCATTTACAGGTTTCCGTTTGTTACATTATATCCACCAAAAAAGGAGTCTCTGGAAAAGGGATACTACCTGAGACATGAATTTATATACCGGTTCCCCTTTGTAGCCGCATCAAGTGCTGCAAACCCAAAGAACAAGTTCACATTTTGCATCAGAACCAATCTATTTGACACAATGAAATATCTCTGGAGGGAAAATAAACCACAACAATAGCCCATCACACTCCAGATGACCAATACGTTCTAAATAACAGCACAACGGTGATATATTATTACCAAAAAAAAAATAGTGATAATATTAATTACACATAGACACATTGGTCCTCAGTCCACGTCAACCATATTTCAACACAATTGTCAAAATTAAAAGTACATCCAGTGAAGACTAGTGAGCTTAATTAAGGATAAGAAAACAACAAGCTCTAGGGTTGACCAGTTGCTAAAACTTCAAAGCTAATGACATAGAAAACACAAAAAGTACCAACAAGTACGGGGTGCAGTAGTAAGGCACATTGCACCCGCAGGAAGCTAACTCAGGTTTGAACCATTCTCTCCCTGGAGATGACATTATTGTGAGGGGCAGCCATGAGGATTAGTCTTAATGAACCGTATGGTCATGCCAAAAAGATAACATAAAAAAAATACCCATAATGGATTTAACAAACAAATTCGCCCCAATGAAGTACCATGTTTAATATTTCATTACCAGATTCTTGAAGACGCCCAGCTGCATCTCCAAAGCAACGCATATGATCAACTGAGCCGCTAGTGACCTACAATTGAAGTAATTTACACATCATGCGCTTATTGGAAAACGATTTTTCACCACAAGAAACGAATTAACTGAATTCAACTCAGTGAGATTAAGGAAAGCAACATCAACAATGCTCCAATCATCACCAATAATCTAATAAAGGATGTTTATACCATCACATTCGACGCTTCGTAGTAAACTAGTAATGCAAAATTTCGAAATTAAAAAACCCTAAATATGAGGAAAATAAAAATACCACCATATTCCGTAACTGATCAAAATCATAATTGCCTAAAATTTCCAGAATATAAACAACAATAAAAGCGTAATACTTATGAAAAGCTTAATCAATTATGGTAAATTGACAACAGTTTTCTCAAGAACCATACAGACCTCAGAGAGAGCCAAACGAAGCGAAGCGAAGAGAGAAGAGAAGCTATCGGCGATAGCCCGAGAGTCTCTTTCAACAACCTCCACTGCTTTCATGATGTCGCTTTTGTTCAATGGCGGCTTCGATTCCCTACCGTCGAGTTCACGGTCATCCAGTTCATTCTCGGGACACGTGGACGGTTGATCCGTGTCCACTTCCCTGATAATAACTTCCTCTTCAGTAGATTTATCTCTCTGATCTCCTGTCGCAGCTGACGATGATTCTTCCATTGTTTTTCCCCCCATTAATTTACTCAATGCTTTTCCAGAGAATTTTTGGCTTCCCGGTTTTTTTTTTTTTCCTTTCTTTGCGGCTAAATTATGGGGAATTGGATCAGAAAGAAAATTTAACTGGAATTACCCAGTTGCAAGTACACCTATCCACGAGTCGGGTGGCCCATCAGGCCCGATCTGACTTGGGTTGGGACTAAAGAAAATTTTTAGAGTAAACTATCAATGTCTCAAGTTACATTTTAGTTATTTATATTTAAAATGTTATATTTTTATCACGTTTATTTTCTTTTTGCCGCTTTTAGCAACAGTTGCCGTAGTTCATACAAAAAAAAATAAAAATACAAATTCACACCAAAATACCTTGAAAATCATAAAAATTCTCTTAAATTTCGAAAATATTTTCTCAATCAAAACTATGTCCGACAAAACACCCATTGCTCCAACAAACAATGGTTCACTGACGACAACAATGAGTATCAATCACGAAGGAGAAATGGTCATTTATCTACTATTTACTACATCAGGACAAGCAATGACAACTGTGTCAATGTCAACATTCATATTCGAGCCCTTCGACGACTATGATGATTCGGAAGATGAGACCATTATTGATTTCAATAGTGATTTTGACAGGAACATTAGCGACGATAGTACCGACACGAGTGTGAGGCCGGCAAGTAAAACAGCGATCGAAGGATTGGAAAACGTAAAGGCCAGCGACAGTGAAGACTTAAGCAAAATGGGGTCATTGCGATGTTCGGTTTGCTTGGAAGAGTTGTTGAATGAAACAGATGGTAGACGTTTACCTTGTGCACATGTTTACCATGCCGGTTGTATTATACAATGGTTAGAGAATAGTAATATGTGCCCATTGTGTCGCCATAAGTTGCCTGTTGTTGATTTTGATCTGAATTTAGATATGTCCTCGTGATGATTTTGGATCTCAATCTCTCAACCTTGAAGTTTCTCGTATCTAAACTTTGAGCATAAAATGAATGATACTTGGAATTTTTTTCTTATTTTTTAAGTTGTTATTTCTATATTAAATATGTGTTACATATTTGAATTGTCAATTGAGTCTTAACTTAATTGGCATAGGCATTGTTGTCAATACAGAATAATGTGACTTTTAGTGCGGTGAAGCGCATTATTCTCTTGTCTATGGGTTAGAGAGATGCTATAGGTAATTCTAGGCATTGTGTAAAAAGAGAAGCAGATATGATCAGAATCTATAATAAGATTATTCAAAAAAAATGCATTTGAGTTGGTATTGTGGCTATTGTAATCAAAATGAGTACGAGGATTCAACCACAATTCTTTTTTGAAGGAAGCATGATATTATTTAAGGACGAAGTTGGAAAAATATTTTTTTGCATTAGGTAGAATTAAGTTATATATTTTGATAAGAGTTAAAATGCAATTTTACCATTAAATTAACTAATATCTTTATAAATTTTTAAAGGACTAAATTAAAATTCATTATTGAGGGGCAAAGTGTAATTTTATCAGTATTTTCATTTTAAAACCCCTACCACCCGCCCTAATATTATTGCTTTGATTTGAATATTCTATATATCCACACCTATCAATCGACCCAATGCATTAACAACTTGATTTCCCTCCCAAAATATTCGAATATGTGTGAGACTTTAACTTCCCAAAGTGTCGCCAGCAACATAAGGTTACACCTTTGATGGCTCGTTGATCCATAGACTCTTCCGACATTAAATTTATTTCATTTAGAATATCAACTTCTAAGTGCACTTTTCGAATGCCTCTCTCTCATGTCAATGATAATCCCTAGTAAGCACCTCACAGCTTCGTTTCAACGCAAGCAAAGGGCACCCCACAACTCTGATTCAACGCAAGGGAAGGGTTTCCACACACACAGGGTTCGAAAATGCCTATGATAATCCCTCATAAGCACCCCACAGGCCACAACTCTACTTCAGCGCAAGGGAAGGGTTTCCACCTACAAGATTCGAAAATATGACGAGATTTTTTTAGTTGTTTATAATATATGTTAAATTTTATTATTAGTCTCTATATTACGTATAAGTTGTAAATTTAATCTTTATACCCTAATCTCACCAAATTTAGTTTTTGTATTTCTAATTGGTCTAATTTAGTTTTGTAATTTTGAATTTTAAAATTTCAATCTTGGACAAAGTGGTAGCAATTAGGTCCATTTGGTTAAATTCTAATATTAGTCCTATTTTATCCATAAAGTTATAAATTTAATCCATATTCTCTAATTTAACCATTTTTAGCTCAAATATTTTTGAATTTTAAAATTTTATTTTTATACAAACAATAGCGTTACATTCATTAAATTACCTTTTATGTGAGTAATATAGTACAAGGATGAAAACCAGTTTAATAAAATATAAAATTATAAAATTAATTTAAAATGATTTTTAATAAAATTTAATTATATTTTAAATGATTTTTTTTAGAATTATTGTTATGAAAAAAAGTTAAAGCTTTAGACCGGTTGAGCTACGAACCGGTACGAATCAATTGAATCAGGTGAAAAAATCCCGTTGAATCGGTGGTTGAACTGGTATTTAATATTTTTAAAATTTTAATGATTTCTTTAATCGATTTGTTTGGACCGGTTAGACTTACAAATTGATGGCTTGACTAATTCGACCACTGATCCGATTCTAAAAACACTGGTTAAAAGTATCAAAACGATATTTTAGTTATGGTTTAAGGGGCAAATTAATTATTAACTCTTTGAATTAACATGCCACATCGTTCATTTAATAGAAGTTAACGGATGAATGGCAAAAATGTAAAAACTCGATAACATTAGTAACAATTATATAACATCCAAAAGTTGAAAGTAATTAAAATGTAATTTTAAATAAAGCTTAAGAACTATTAGTGCAATTTACCCATTAATAATAGTTAAATTGGCCTTCATTCTCTTCATTTGAGAAAAAGAAAGAAAAGAAAAGAAAAACACTATTTTGTCTAGAAAATAATAATGTTGACTTTTCGATTTTTGCTTAATACATAATTTAGTACTTGAGTTTAATATCTTTTTTAATATAGTATTTGTGTGTTTTTATTTCAACATGATACCTATATTTGATAAAAGTTATACATTTTAGTACTTAAAGTTAATAATATTAATTTTTTAGTGTTTAATTCGAGTATTAGAGTTGATTTAATTAAAATTCATAATTAGTTAATAATAGTAGCAACCCTAAAACCGGATTAACTCATATCATCGATTGTATTTGTCGAATTAAATGTAAAATTAAACAAATTCACTATTAATAGTAAGTTTATTCTATTATTAAAATCATAAAAATCAAATATAATAATATTAACAATTAACATTCATTAAATCAATCCTAAAACCTAAATTTAACACTAAAAATACCACGTTAAAAAAATATTACACTCAAATACTAAATTATATATTAAACCTTACTATTTTTATACTTTTCGAATTAACCCCAAAAGGGTAATTTTGTGGACCCAATTTGATATAATTAGAGAAATTTGTACCAAATGAAAATGGCAGGAAGTTGACATGACATCGAACTAATGTTTTAAGTTTATTTTCTGTCGTAATGGTGGACCAAATGTCAGTTAGTTGGCCATTGATTTGCGGCCGGCCTTTCCCAACTAATATTAAATTTGCTTTTAAAATAATTTATTAGGATTAATTATATATCTATTTTGGTTAAATTTTGTCCTAAGTCCTTATACTCTACATAAAATTGGAATTAAGTCTTTTTATTTTTATATTTCAAAATTTAGGCCAATTGTTAACATTGTCAAAATTATTGATGTGGCATTTTGGAATAAAAAATGAAGTTAACCTGAATTTTGAAATCTAAAATATAGAAGATTAAATTCTTAAAAATAAAAATATATAGACTAAAATTTAAATTTATAAAAAAAGGAGTTATGACAAAATTTGACCATCTATTTTAGTAACAATAATATTGAGTTAAATGCATTAAAAATATATAATTCAATTGTGTTTAAATTTTTTAATATTAATATCGTTTTTATCTGTTCTTTTTTATATAATGTTTAGAATTGTCTATAACTTCTCTCCGACCCTTAAATAGGAAGATAATGCGCTTCAGCGTACTCGAACTCACATCCTCCTACACTGACAACAATATCAATATCAACCGAGTTAAAATTCAATCAAGTTGTTTAATTTTTTTTCCCAAAAAAAAAGTCAGTGTTTACTTTTATTTGGTTTTTTTTTTTTAGCTATGGTCGAGTACAATTGCTTTGCAAAGGCATTATGATTTTATGAACTCATATTATTATGTGAAGACAAACGATTGCTTCGAATTTAATCCTAATATTCTAGAGTCGTGTAAAGATGTTCATCATATTTTATATTTATTAGTCATAGAAAATCTAATGAATAATTAATTAATCATATAGTAGTCGATCACTCGATTGAGTCTTAGCTCGATTGATATGAGTATTGTTATCAATACAAGAAGATGTGAGTTCAAATGCGCTGAAGTGCAGTATCCTCTTAGGTTGAGATGGAGCTAAGGGTAGTTCTAGATATTATGTTAAAAAAAGAATATATCGATCGTAACATGGATTATAAAAAAAGGAGGTAAATTATACCCAAGGTCACTAAACTATTAGTAAATTTATGTTTTGGTCACTTAATTTTTAAAATTTATAAAATAATTATTGAACTATTCGAAAATTTTTATTTCAGTTTTCAAGTTTTTTTTAAAAGTTCAGCTAACAAACTCTAATCGATGATTCGATAAGTAAAAAAATATATATTAGATTCAAGTCGATTTGAACGGTTAATGTCGAATATTAAAAAAAAAACTGTTGAAGTAACGAAAAAGTAAACTGATTACTAATTTAGTGACAGTTAAAGAAAAAACCTTTGAAAGTATTCTGTTTGAACTATGAAGCAAAGATCCATCTATCTACAGAACGCCGTTACACCGTTGAGTCCGTTATTCTGTTCGTCTCTATTAAATATTAATATTTCAAATTAAAAAAAATAAAACGACAAAGAAAAACCCAAAAGAACGAAAGCGGGAACTTTACTCCAAAATCGCTGGGCCCAATCGAAAATCCAAGATTAAACAAAAACTAAAAACAATTTTTTAAAAAAAAAATGGTCCGATAAAAAAGAAAAATACAAACAAAGCCTTAAAAACCAAAAAACCTAACCAAAACTCGCTCTCGCACGTTCACTGGCTTTTTCTAGTTTTTCATTTTCCAACGATAATTCACTTTGTTTTGTTTTTCTTTCTTCTTTGCGGAGAACAGAAGGAGAAAAAGAAGAAGTAAAAAGATCGAGCGGTTCGTGATTTTGAAATCGCTTGATTTTTTTTCGACGGATCTGCTTCTAAATTTGGAAAATAAAATTTATATTTGGTTTCTAAGCATTGTATTTTTTCATCGGGAAATTTTGATTTTTTTTTTGAGCTATGGAATTTGTAGTTTGAGTTCTATCTTTCGAGATCTTGATCTAGTCTTCTATTAGATTTCCTCAGGTTCGTGCTTTAACCTACATTTTGTTCTTACATTTTCTTTTTGAATTTTATAGTTGTGTTTGGATCTGTATGGGTTTTTTCGATTATTTTTAGTTCCGCTTTTAAATTTATTTAAGAAATTATGCGGAGAATCGATAATGCAGCTTGATGTTTTGAATTTTGAATTTTTTTTTTTGTATTTTTTTTGGAATTTTGATTGTTTGGTTGCTGAGAAAACGTGAAGAGTGTAACTCTGAGCTCTTTTTTACTTTTTTTTAAATTTTATTTTTTTTCGACAATTGAACACTCTTAGTTTCTGGTTAGCAGAGTGATTTTATTAAGTGTAAGATACGAAAAGAATCTCTGTTCTTTTTTTTTTTTTTTTTCTCTCTTATCTCTTTCAGTTTTCGCTTGTGTCCAAAAAAGAAGGAAAAAAAGGGCTTTACGCTTAACACCAGTAATGCCTTTTCTTTCTCCGAGTTTCCCTCTTAAATGTGAGCTAAATTCGTTGAAAAATCGGTTTTTATTTAAAATTATAATGAAGTTCCGAACTAGTATGACAAAATTTGTGCCTTTACTTTCTGTATTTAGCTCTGAATAGATAATTGATGATACATATATCAAAATTTTCACTAAGATAAATATTGTTATCCCCTTTGCAGGACTGAGTCCTATGTTATCTGAAAGATAGATTTCAAAGAAGTCAGCTTCGACATTCAGCTAATAATGCATATGAAGGAAAGCGGTACAGCTAATGGCTTGCATGGAACTCATAATGTAGATATTGAACAAATGGGAAGTTTTGAAGGTGTGATTCGAGGTAAAGTAATAACATTTTTTAGCTCTTTCAGTGTTTTTAATCATCTTCCACTCTTGAACTTGGAGCCTTGATTTTACTAGGTGACTGGCTGTCTTCTTTGGTGGACTGGTTAAATGCAATATTTCCTGATTTAAGGTTGCCACTGGATATGACAGAAGACGAGCTGAGAGGGTGTCTGATTGATGGAACTATTTTTTGTACCATTTTGAACAAGCTGCATCCTGGTTCTGTTGAAATGGTTTGATCAATCATTTGTTAATACTTTGTTTGCTGAATTATTATTATTATTATTTTAGTTCACTTTTCTTTTTTTAAGACTTAATTTTAAATGTTTTTATCTTGTTCTGGACATTGTACTTCACCATTTGAGTATGTTTCTTCTCTAACTTCAGGATGGTGATTCTGATTATGGTCTTGCAAATGTCAAGAAATTTCTGATTGCTATGGATGAAATGGGGCTGCCCAGCTTTGAAATGTCTGATATTGAGCAGGTATCAGTTGATTTGAAGATACTTTTTCTTTGAGCAATGCTCTATTCTGGGTGCCAAATATTTAAGGTTGGATTAAAGTGAAAACATTTTTCTACCCTAATTGATCTTAAAACAAAAACTATTTGCCTACAAATCTTAGCTTGTGCATGATGAGGAGTAGCTATGGCTGGCTCAGTTTTGGGTGTATGGGTTTGGTATATACCTGATAAAATGAACTTTGGACTCTCATGTTTAGTTGTACTTTTATCTCAGTCAAAAGAATTTGTCTTGGGATGTAAACTCCTCTTTCAAGCCTTTTGATCTTAACTTTGGGATGGTTCTTGATCTGAGTGGAGGCCTCCCCCCCCACCGGGATGGATTGATCATTTGATCATGGAATGAAACCTCTATCTGGTTAATGGTGTATGATGAAGTACCTTTTTTCTTTTGGGACAAAATTAATTACCCTAGTCAGTTGGGTTCAAGTTGCACGTTAGCATTCCATTGCTGTTTTTCTTTTCTTTCTACCTTTTGGTTAATAAATTGGGACATATGCAGGGCCATATGATGCCGGTTTTAGAGTGCCTTAAGACACTTAGATCATGTTTCAATCCTAATGATGAGGCCAATAGCTTCCAACATCCTTCCAGAAAGAGATGGGATCTTTCAGGTGAATTCGATAGCATCCAAATGAAGCAAGGATGTTATGCTGATCTTTCTGATGCAACAGTTTTAGAATTATTGAAATCAAGCAGTTTAGATGTAAGATTCTGAACTCTTTCCATTCATGTGTCTGTATCTATTATGTACTCAAGATTCTGATAGCAACTTTTTGGTTAATGCATTCTTATGCACCTTCCTTTTTGCAGAACGTCTCAACTCAATCACTATTCAGTATAATTTACAAGATTATGGATGAAAGTATTGAAAGAAAGAAAGGAGATGTACCTCATGTATGCCATCAGGAGTACATACATTTGCTGTATTTCCTTAGCATTCATGGATGTTTTTAGTTTTGTCTCTTTTCTGAGACTGGTAGTCATGCATCTGTCGTGCTATATATATATTTTGATACCGTCTTTTAATTTGTGGTTTCCTATTGTTTCCTTTTTGCTCAGCGTGTCGCATGCCTGTTGAGAAAGATTGTAGAAGAGATAGAATGGCGAGTTTCAACTAGGGCAAGAAATTTAAAAAATGTAAATTGCTTCGGAACTTTCTATTTCCTCTCTCTAAGAGATTGTTTTCTCATGTGCGGTGCATGGATAATGAGTATTTGTATTTTGTGATCCTGAAGCAAAACAAACTTTTTAAGGCACAGGAGGAAAAGTATCAATCAAGGATAAGAGCACTTGAGACCCTAGCAAAGGGAACCATGGAGGAAAATATGGTACTTGACTAACAGTTTAGGGCATGTGCCTTAGTTCTTTTTGCATTTAGTTCTCCCTGTCTCAATAATCCTGGATTTGTTTTGCTTCCTGTAGGTTGTTCTAAAGAATCTACAACATATAAAGGTGCAATTCTTAATGTTTTCCCTCTTAATTCATTGTTGATTTTTTAAGTTTTTACTATGTTGTTTTAGTTCTGTGCCTTTGGTTTTCCGAAGACTCTCATTGACATATTGTTCTCTGGGTTTCACATCTTTTGATAATTGCTTCATCCATAAATTTGAAACTGAAGGACTATATCTATTTTTGTGAATTGCTTAACTTATATTTACTAGTTAAGTTTAAACTGCAAGAAGGATACAGTATATATATATATATATATATATGTACTTTTGCATGTATTTCCATTTATATCTTGTATGAAATTCAACTAGTGTACTGACAGAAGCGAATTTGAGATTGAATTTTCTTTTGAAGGAAAAGCCATTTAATTTCAGAAGAAAATTTTAAAGGATGGTTTAACTTTGTATTACTTAGTTTAAAATGTTTATATTAAGTTTGCAAATCTGATATTGAGTCTCCTTTTTACGTACTTGCACTGCCTGCAATGCTTTGGGATCAGAACTTTTCATTAGAATTTGGATAGTAGATAATTTGATCCCTGTTGTGTTGTGAACTCAAGCTAAGACTGACATGGCTAATCAATGAGGCTATTCTTTTTTCCCGTTGTAAGTCTTAATACCAGGCGACTATGTGGTGTTATGCAAAGATTTATCTCTTTGCCATATTTTGTTGCTTGATAGTCTAATATAATTGCTTTGTTATTTCATGAGAATTGCAGTTTGAAAAGAGCAAACTGGAGGAGAAGGGTAAAGTTGAAGAGCAGGATGTGCTTCAGCTTAAGAAGGAGAAGGTTCAGAAAGACCTCGAGATTTCTAGGCTAAAAGAGGAACTAGAGAGCAGCAAAAAGATGCATGAAATACAGTGTCTACAACTGGAAGCCCAGGCTGAGGATAATAAAGTATTGTTAGAAAAGAAGTTAAAAGAAGTCGAGTGTCTTTTAAGTGACTCCAGGAAGAAAGTGGATGAGCTTCAGTCATTTTCTGAATCTAAACAAAAGAGATGGAGAGATAAGGAGCGCAGTTATCAGAGCTTCATTGATCAGCAATTTCGGGCTTTGAAGGTTTGTTGTGTTTGTGATGTTTCTATGATACGATATTGATACATGTTCCTATAACATGAAGTTTTACACTGTTTAGGAATTGAGGGACGCATCAAAATCTGTCAAACGTGAGGTTCTAAAGACTAAAAGGAGCTACTCAGAGGATCTAAATTTCTTAGGTAGTGTTGGTTATTCTTGCTGTTTGTTTTGTTTGTTTGGCTTGGTCTGCCATTTAGATTTCATTTCCTTATAATTTGGGATTTGAGCAATTCCTCATTGTGTATACCCTTTTTCCTCGAGTAGGAATCAAGCTTAAAGGAGTGGTAGATGCTGCTGAAAATTATCATTTGGTTCTTTCTGAAAACCGTAGATTGTACAATGAGGTTCAGGATTTGAAAGGTACATTGTATATCTTAGTTTGTTCAGGTTTCTTTGCCAAGTAGCTGAAACTACTTCTTATTTGTGCAGGAAATATTAGAGTCTATTGTAGGATAAGGCCATTCCTTCCAGGGCAAAGTAAAAAACAAACAACAATAGAATATGTTGGTGAGAATGGTGAATTGGTTGTTTCGAATCCCTCAAAATTAGGGAAGGACACTCATAGGCTCTTCAAGTTTAACAAGGTTTTCAGTCCAGCAGCTACCCAAGGTTCTAAAATTTCTTAACTCTGTTCATTTGATAATGAAACTCATCTCTTAATTTAATGCTATATAGTTATAGCCACACTTTTCATGACTGCTGCTTGTATATCACATATTTCAATGTGATATGTCTGCAGAGGAGGTATTTTTGGACACCCAACCATTGATTCGATCTGTTCTTGATGGATACAATGTTTGCATATTTGCTTATGGTCAAACTGGCTCAGGAAAAACTTATACTATGGTGAGCTGCCTGCTAATATTTTTCCATTTGAAATATATAGATTATTTTAAATTTGTTGGCTATGTCTTATGCATGTTTATTCTTCTTTCCAGAGTGGACCTAATTTGTCTTCTAAAGAAGACTGGGGAGTCAACTATAGAGCATTGAATGATCTTTTTCAAATCTCTCAAAGCAGGAAGAGCTCCATTATATATGAAGTTGGTGTTCAAATGGTTGAAATATATAATGAGCAAGTTCGCGATCTGCTTGTTATTGACAGTTCTCAGAGAAGATATCCTTTATTTTAATCTTTTGAATTTCATTTCTTATGTTTCTTGATTCTGGTCTGAAATTTGGCTCTATAACTTATGTTCTATTGCTATTGTTCCTTATCCTCGGTTCTAAACAATACCTTACGTTACCCTATTGGTTTAAGAATTTGCAATACTCATTATAATTTTGTGTTTGGTCTAATGGTTATATTTTATTCCTTATGATTCTTTTTCCTGCCGTTAAAGATGTTATTTGTTTCCTTTGACTTGCACACACTTGGGATTTGGAGCACCACCCAACCAAATGGGTTAGCTGTCCCTGAAGCAAGCATGCATTCTGTAAAATCAACCACAGATGTTCTGGAATTGATGAATATCGGTTTAATGAATAGGGCTGTTGGTGCTACCGCCCTAAATGAGAGGAGTAGCAGATCCCACAGGTTATACTTTACTCTGTATGTAACTTGTTATTTGGAGGGTTTGAGTTTTGCATCTAATGGGTTTCAGTAAATTATGTGCAGCATTCTCACCGTTCATGTTCGTGGCACGGACATAAAAACAAATGCTGTTTTGCGTGGTAGTCTACATTTGGTGGATCTTGCTGGCAGTGAACGGGTAGATCGTTCTGAAGCAACTGGAGATAGGCTTCGGGAGGCACAACATATAAACAAATCCCTGTCAGCTCTAGGAGATGTAATCTTTGCTCTGGCACAAAAGAATTCTCATGTCCCTTATAGAAACAGCAAACTGACTCAAGTTCTCCAGAGTTCTTTGGGTACTTTTTACTGTTCAGATTTTAATTTGCTATTTCACGGTCATGCCCAATAGATTCTACATACCTTAAAAGCCTATTTATTTGCTCTTACTGATTGTAGGTGGCCAAGCGAAAACCCTTATGTTTGTGCAGCTTAATCCTGATGTAGAATCATTTGCTGAAACCATAAGTACTTTGAAGTTTGCCGAAAGAGTTTCTGGTGTTGAGTTAGGTGCTGCACGGACTAACAGAGAAGGAAGAGATATCAGAGAACTTATGGAACAAGTATCGTTTTCTCTTCCTCTACTCATTTTCCCTTTTCTTCGAGTTAATGTAGCATAGCTGTTGAAACCAATTGTTGCTTGTTTGAAAATGGTTACCTTATTTCTCTGGCGACGGAGAAAGTAGAGTTATAGTCCAATGTTGGACCATGAAAATCTTCACTTTCATTAATGAGCCTATCATTTGGCATCGTTGCAATGGTGTAATCTCGTTCATTTGTAATATTCTATTTGATCTTACAGGTTTCATCGCTCAAAGAAACCATCACAAAGAAAGATCAGGAGATTGAGCGTTTGCAACTGCTTAAGGGTAATGGCAATGGTACTAAACGTGGTATGACCTCACTGAGGTATGAATCTTCCTCTCCTAGGGGACGCTCCAGTGGGACTCCTCGACAAAGCCTGGGCCTCTCAAGACGGCCAAGCTTGGGAAGTTTTGAGAAAGCTGATGTTGATGCTGACATTTTCTCAGCTAATGGTGATAAGCATTCTGAATCTGGCTCTCATCGGTCAATTGATGAATCCAGGCATCAAAATGAATCACTTGCGCATACAAACATGATAGGAAGAGATTTGGGTCCGAATCTTACTGACGATATTGAACTGCTGGGATTCGGAAATGCAGATTCAGAGGAGAGATTAAGTGATATATCTGATGGTGATCTATCAATGGGGGCTACAGATACTGATGGCTCAATCTGTAGTGCCGTGGAGTTTACTCTTTTCCCGGAAGTTTCAAAACCTCCTGATAAACCAGAGAAGGTTGAGAAAGCAAGCAAATCTGAAAAATCTGATAATATTGGGAAGTAAGTGTACTTTAACTCCTATGGCTTTTATTTTTCACTGCAATATCTGATAACTTGATTAATTTGGCTTACTCTGGTTGGCTCCTGTTCAAAAATAGGTCTATCGCCCCATCACTCCCGTCTAAGCTTCCAAAGCTATCTCAGAAAGTGCTGCAAACAAAACCTACTGCTCGATTGTCACTGTCACGGAGCACCTCCAAGATCCCATCGAGTACGTAATTATTAAATAGTGTTCCTATGATCAAACTGTTTTGAATTTTGATCATTGTCTCCTCACTCTTTCGTTTTTCATTGGAATGTGTATATATATATCATCAGGTTCTAAGAAAATGACTGCTGCAACCACTAGCAATTCTTCGATTAAGCCCCCAAAACGACGGCCGTGATCTGAAACTATGTTTTTAGATGGTAGAAGATCTTTGACTTAAAGTGTAGTTTGTAATTTATATCGAAAACTTCACTATGTTTATTGTCTGTAGGTTGTTTCTTCCTTCCATTTATCTTATTGGAAGGGGGCCAATGTTAGAGAAACTGTTCACTTGTAACATACTTACTAAAAAAAAGGGTGTTATATCAGCCCCTCCACTTGGGTTCTCGTCAAACTACTACTCTATCTATGTACATTGCAGGTCACACAATTATGTTTAACTTTTTTTTTTTTGGTCATTTAATTATAAAAAATTATAATATAGTCGCTCAATTAATCACATATTTTTGTTATATGTTTTTTTATAATAGTAAGATCATGTGGCAATTCTAAACTTGACATGATAAGTTTGGCCTTGTAAGATTTATACATTATGTCTAGGAGTATAATTGAACTGAGCCTGATTATTGTCAAACTTGAGCTTGATACTCAGTTTGAGCTCAATCCAACATTTATTTTTAAGTTAAAGTTTGATTTGAGATATAATCGAGCTACTTAAGTTTGAGTTCAATTAAGTTCATTTACTAATTTTTGCACTCAAGCTTGAACTTGAGCTTAAGCTTGCTTTGATAATTAAGCTTATGATTTATAGTATATATCAAGGATAATAATGTAATTTGGTAATATAAAAATATGAAGAGCTCGATAAGGCTCATGAGTCGTTCAAGTAAAGTATTACAAAGCTCGAATTCAGCTTGATCGATAGCTCGAGATCAACTCGATATTACCGAATTGAATTTGAATATTTTTCAAATGAAATTTGAGTAGTTTGCAAACACAAATATCTCAATTTCAATTTGGACTATTTTAAAGAATAATTTATATATTAATTTAATCAGGATTCTAATGAGCATGCGTGAAAATCTCTTCTTAGTTTACAGCTTACACCTTCCAAAAACACCAATACCTTTCATTCAACTCATACGTTGAGAATTTGAAGCTCCATGCCAAATGCAATGGTGACCCAGTTTTGGCTAAATGCCAGTTTAAAAATGCTTCTTAAAAGTGTTTTGGGGAAAAGGACAAAAATATTCTTAAACAAACTGCTTTTTCAAAGAAAAAATGCTTCTTCTAAACAAAAAATTGACTTAAAAGAACTTTTTTCAGAAATTAAAAACTTTAATTTCTTCCTAAAACACCTTTAAGAAGCATTCCTAAACTAAACTCAAGCACTTTTGGTTCAATAATTAAGACGACAACCATTGCAACTGTTCGATATTAGTCCCAACAGCATAAGCAAGAATGGGGTTAAGCCCACTTTCATTAGGTTGGCCCATAAACAACACATACAAAAACAAACTTCATATTAGCATGAAGTGCAATTGAATTGTCATGTGATTTGTCACATCAACTTCATAAAGAAATTAATGTTTTAATTAGTATTTTTGTTAAAGAAATGTGATTTGAAAAATTTGAAAGATTAATGGCCAAATTGCTAGAAAATGTAAATGTTGAGGGTTAAAATTATCATTATGCCATTTAACTATTGTTAATGTTTATAGCTTTTTGCATTATACTATAAATAAGTAAAACAACCGGCTCAACATCAATGTCTGGGTGGTGTAGTTGGTTATCACGCTAGTCTCACACACTAGAGGTCCCCGGTTCGAACCCGAGTTAAGGCTCAGACACAAAATTTTGCTCCTTCCCACTTTTCCCCAAAACTTTTATTCCCTCCCATCCCAACCTCAATCTACCCAAAATCCATTTCCACCAAAATTTTACTCTCCATTTACTTTTCTCAAAATTTTACTCAAAAACCCTCAAAACTTTTATTTCCCCAAATTTTTACTCCTTCCACTTTTCTCTAAAACTTTTACTCCTTCCCGTCCACTCCCCATCTACCCCAAATCCACCCCCAATTTTTATATTTTCCTTCAAAATTTTACTCCCTATTTACTTTCCTCAAACTTTTATTCCCAAAACTTTTATTTTCCCCTAAACTTTTACTTCTCACCTTTTACCCTCAAATAAAAATCAAAATTATCCAAAAAATCACTTTTTATTTTCTTTGGCGTGGCTTATCTATCTCAACATTTAATATATATTTTTTTAAAGAATCAAGATAATTGAAATAACTAAGCAAGCAAGAAGCTAACCCGTATATAAAAGATTAATAAATAAATTATGAGGTGATGAAAGTTAATAAAAATTTGATTAAGGTGGACAAATTTTATTTCGATGGGTGATAGTGGTTATAAGGACCCAAAATTATTTTTAAAATTTAACTCGAACAAATATATTCGATTCGATTCGATTCAATTCCATCTCACTCGACTCGTTTCTAGAAAATTTCAAATCAATTTAGGATGATAAAATATGATTCGTCAACTCGATCAACCGTTTAAATATGATAGAAATTTTTTCTTCTTCCTTTTTGAAACAGAGAGAAAAACTTATTAAGACTAAAAAGAAATAGAAATTGCATATTAAATTTATTAATTTTTAGTATATTTATGGGATAATACTTATTCATTTCATTTATTCTAAAAATTTATGAAGTCAACCTAGTCTTGGAAAGCAACAGAGTAAAATAAAACTGCATAATTCTAAAAAAAAAAAAAAAAAAATCCTATAATCGAACACACTCTGATTTTGCCATTTTTATACATTCACAAGTCAATGGTTACATTAATAGATTCGATATTGGCTTATATTATTATAGTTTTATCTCCCATTTTTGTAAGAGAGTCATGCGAGACTAATTTTGAAACACTCCTACTTTGTGAACTTGTCATAATTGAATAAAGATCGGATATAAAATCTCGATAAAATATATATATATATATATACATTGGTGTTTATATGATTTGATGTGGGGTTTGTTTGAAAAAGAAACATTTACTAAAGTGTTGGTGTTAGCCGTTGGAATGTATGCTGTTCTCGGATGTGGCAACAGCGGTCGAAGCTCAACAAAAGAGGCTGAAATGCAAAACCAATGAGGATTACGAGATTAATCCTAAAATTATACATGAATTATAGTTTAATGTATAATTATATACATAAATTTTGATTTTATATAATTTCATACATTAAAATTTTAAAAAGTTACATTAATATATTTATATCAATCTAACTTGTTGCATGTCAATATGTTTGGTCAGATTGGTAGTGAGAATATTGTAGTACTTTTAAGTACACTATTTTTGACATATATTGGTAGTCTTATTAAAGCAGCGAAATTAGGATATTCAAGTTAGATTGCATTTTATTTATTTTATTAAAAAATAGATAAATTATTTTTTGTATGTTAGATTAAAGAGCAAATTGATTTTTTTGTTAAAATTTCTTTCATTTGTATTGTTAAAACTAGCGTGATTGATGAAATAACCAAATAGTAACATGTGGCGTGGTATGTGTGCTTTATGTTGATGTATAACATAATGACAAATTTGCTCTTTGATCTAATGTGTAGAGAGTAATTTTCTCATTTTTTAATAGAAGAGACAAAATGTTATTTGACTCCTAATATAAGAATATCAATAATGTTTTCTGACAAAATGTTATATGATAGCTTGTACTAAGAATATGTAGTGGATTTTTCACTAACCATGGCATAACGTAAGTTACTAAATCGAATTGCGTAATTATCTTCGCATGTTCGATTGTTTTTATTACATTCACATGTTTCTTCATAAGTAATAACGATTTCAATATGATTTACTGAACACTTTAATAGAAATGTGAATGATTTTAGAAATTACCCTTGTAAAATAAAAAATAAAAAATATTAATTTTAACATTTTCAATCATATTTATTATTAAAAATATAATTTAAAATAAATTTAATACTTTATTTAACATAAAAATATTAAAATTACTTTTCAACCAATTAAATTCCATAAAATAACATTTCCTTCCATCATTCCGGTGATTATGTTAAAAACTAAATGGTGGGGAAAAAACAGAATAGGTTATTAAGTGATTAGGTTGTTGTAGTTCTATAAGTTGAAAAAAATTAGTGGATTTATCAATAAGGTCGTTGTAGTATAGTGGTGAGTATTCCCGCCTGTCACGCGGGTGACCCGGGTTCGATCCCCGGCAACGGCGTATTTTTTTCAATTTCCTATAGTAACTAGTGGGCGAGGTTTATACCCCCTCTTCAGCTTCGCTCCCTGGACAATGACTAGGAGAACTGGATATTTTCATTTGTCATCTCCTAAGATACCCTGGAACATCACTTTTGCTTTCGCTTTGTGGAAGCTTTGGTCCCTTCATAACTGCCTTGTTTTTAACAGCCCCATACAACAAGGAACAGTGACTTGTAGGGCTCTTGCAGGGGCCAGTGCGTCCTTTGCCCTTTCCCCGGAAATCAAAGTCCGCTACCCACCTTCCATTGTACCTGTTCCATGGCAAGCCCCGACCCTTGGATGGCAAAAATTGAACACGAATGGCTCGTCTCAGGGAAAGCCGGGGAAAGCGGGTGTGGGTGCTATTATTAGGGACCACAAGGGTAATTGGGTTAAAAGATGTTCTCGCCATATCCCTAAAGCCAACAGTGTTGAAGCGGAGCTTTGCGCGCTTAGAGACGCCCTCAAACTTGCAGTTAATTTGAACATCACCCATCTTGAAATTAAGTTGATGCAACTTCAATTATTAGCCTTATTCCAAACACTATTGTATCTTAACACTTTTCTTCTTACGCTTGGTTGATGATTGCAGGATGTTTTAGAGTGTTGATGCTAGAAGGTATTTCAATAATAATGTATCCTCATATAGCTTTTGTAGGGATAATCTTGTTGTCATGCATGATGAGTCCCGTAAGACTATTTTGTCGTGTATTTTAACTGAGACTAAAGATCCTCCTATTTTGAGATCAATATTATAAGAATTTGTTTGTTTTATTTATCTAAGTTCCTATTTTGAATCGAAAGAATTATGATTGAGACCATGTTATTGTTTCGAGTTTTTTATTTTAATTAGACATAATATTAAATTTAGTCTTTAATGTTTATATTTTATCAATTTAACTTTTATTTTTAAAAAATTAAATTAAATTTAACCTGCAATATTTAAAAAATCAAATTTATCCATCAATCTTTTAATGAAAATACTAATTAAAATATTAAAATTTTAAAATAACATTTCGCATAACAATTAATATGTACTTTGTGTTGGGCAAAACACCCAATAATACCAAAAAAATAATTTAATAACGGAAAATGGCCGAATTGAAAAATATTTACGGGAAATGGCCATTTCCCCCCAAAACGCGTCCACGTCGGTAGCGTTTTGGGAAAAAAAAACAAGCCGCCCACGGGACGCTTTGTATCCACGTCGACAAAAGTGGCACGACGTGGACACAAAGCGCATTCCCAGGGACGCGCTTTGCTGGCCAACGGTCAAATTTTTTTCCCTATAAAAACCCCCTAACCCTTTTATTTTTTTTACACTTTAATCATTCTCTCAATTTTCTCTCAATTCTCTCTCAATTTTCTCTCAATTCTCGCTTAAAGTCCTTGAAATTTACTCTCAAATTTTAAAATAGTCCTTGACTATTTACAAAAAAGCCCTTTTTAATTTTTCTAATATATTTTTTAAAAAATTTTAAAATTTTTGATCGTATTACAATGGCTGGGGAATTACTTCGTCTAGACAGCAAGCACATTTCCGTCGAGCAATTGAAAATGGTAAGTTTTTAATTTTAATTTTTCAATATTTATATAATATTTTTTAGGTCTATGTAATTTTAATTAATTTTTATTTTATAATTTTTTAAATAGTCTGTAGATCGGGTGTTGGAATGTTCCATTCGAAAACATGCATGGTCCCCCATCGCCGTTGATCGAGAATTACCTGCGGGAAGCGGGTTTTTGTCACGTGGCCACGATAGGCCGGGGGTTCAAGTTGGAGCTGCCTTTGATCAGTGCGTTGATAGAAAGGTGGAGACCCGAGACACGCACTTTCCATCTTCCATGCGGAGAGTGTACCATCACTCTGGAAGATGTGCGATTCTGATTAGGATTCTTGGGTGGGATTGGTCCAGAGTCACCGGTCTACAACTTCGGTGGTGAGGAGCCATATGCTACGAACTTCTAGGTGCTATTTCGGATAAAATTCAAGGAGCTCGGATCGAGATAGCCTGGTTACGAGACACATTTTCGGAGCCGCAGGAGGGTTCGACCAAAATAGAAAGAATACGGTATGCTCGGGCATACATTCTTCAGATAATTGGAGGCTATCTGATGCCGAACCTTTCTAGAAACCTCGTACACCTGAGATGGCTGCTGAAACTTGTTGATTTCAGAGCAGCCGGTGAATTGAGTTGGGGTCAGCCGTGCTATCGAGGTTGTATCAGGAGATGTGCGGGGCGACGCGGCCTAGTAAAGTGAAAATCGGAGGTTGCCTATCACTGCTGCAGTCGTGGGCATGGTATCGATTTCTATTTTTACATCCTCGACTCGACCACCCATATTCATTCTCACTGATAACGAGGTAAATTTAATGTTATATTTTATAATTATTTCGTAGATTTATAGTATAATTATATGCTAAAAATTTATTTAATTAGGTGGAACCATTCGGCGAGTCATGTTGGAATACCTACCTCGCTTGAAGATATACGGCTTCTATTGGACCAATGGTCGGAATCACAAGTAAGTTTTGAATTTTGTATTTATAATTTAGTATTTCGTATTTACTGTCTACTATTATGTATATAACTAATATTTTGGTAATGTTAATATAGTTTCAATGGACACCGTACGAAGATCCGAAAATTCGGGCAGTAATTTCGAAGGAGTTTTTCCAAAATCCGAACAGTTGGCACGTGAAGGTTATATTGATCACCTATGCGACCGTGGAGATGCACCAGTCAGATCGGGTTCTGTGACAATTTGGATTTCGGCAACCGATTCCCGTGCCACCTGAGGTGCTCGATGATGAGCACAAAGTGAACTTACTGCTGCTGCACACGGATTGGCCAATATTTTGGTCAGCACATATCGAGACGTGGGAGAACTGGCATGACTATTTACCTATCCGGGAATCGATCATCGTTCTTGAGTTAGCGTGCTTGTCGGAATACATGCCATGGTTTAAGATCCATGGTAAGCTGTATCTGTTGTTGGAAGAAGAGAGGCGACGACCACTTCGTGAACAAAGGGAACGTCGGGGCCCTTTAAATCCAAGGAGAAGGGGTGATGAGACGGGGCCATCAATAGCGCCGACGATACCACCGGCCCAGAACAACAGCCACACGATCCACCGGGCCCATCAGTTCAACCGACGACACCAACATCACAACCTTCACCCTTTATGCCAGGTGCGTACCCTACCCCTTATATGTATCCTAACCCGTATATGTTTCCTTTTCCCAGTTCGACCTCAGGTTAGAATGCATGGCCGGGTTCGAGTCCGTTTCTGACTGCTCCCGCTGGCCAGCCAATCTTGAGGCCGTCGTCGCGTGTGGGATCAGAGGAGACGCTGTCGGGGAGCACTTCTTTCTACCAGGCTCCTTCGCCATACGAGATTCAAACACCCCCGTCGTGGTTTATGCAAACACCTCCGGGGTCGTTATTTTATCAATGTGGGACATCCTCCCAACACCTGAACTGACTCCACTGCGGAGGAACCGAATCCGGCCGAGGTTCCACGACCCCCGCCAAAAGCTAGAAAACGGAGGAATCCAGTGCGTAACCGCCGACCACCCCCGTGTGGCATTGATTCCGACGACATCAACACTGATTCGGACCGGCTTTTTTATTTTTTAATTATAATATAATTTTTTTTAATTTTTTTAATAAAATAAAAGATGTTTTTTATTTGTATTTGTAATTTGATTTTATTATCTTCTATTTTATTGAAGTTGTTTATTTTAATGTAATTTAATTTTAATTTTTTAATAAAAGAAAAGTTATTTTTATTTATTTTAATATAATTTAATTTTAATATATTAAATAAAATAGAAGTTGTTTATTTTTACATGTAATTTAATTTTAATTTTTTAACAAAAGAAAAGTTATTTTATTTATTTTAATGTAATTTAATTTTAATATATTCAATAAAATAGAAGTTGTTTATTTTTACATATACTTTAATTTTGATTTTTTAACAAAAGAAAAAGTTATTTTTATTTATTTTAATATAATTTAATTTTAATATATTCAATAAAATAGAAGTTGTTTATTTTTACATGTAATTTAATTTTAATTTTTTAACAAAAGAAAAGTTATTTTTATTTATTTTAATGTAATTTAATTTTAACATCTTCAATAAAATAGAAGTTGTTTATTTTTACATGTAATTTAATTTTAATTTTTTAACAAAAGAAATCTTTTATTTATTTATTTTAATGTAGAAATGGTTTAATTTTTATTGTAATTTAGTTTTATTATATTTAATAAAATAATAGTTTCCTAATTTTTATAGTAATTTAATTTTTATTTTTAATAAATTAAAACATTGTTTTTATTTTTGTAATTTTGTAATTTAAATTTAATAACTTGAATAAAATACGGATTCTTGTACAAAAGTTCACCGTTTTCATCAAAACCCATAGAAATTACCTAGCCACCAAGAGACAAAAAAGCTAAGAACACGGTCAACTATTCTGATTTAGACACGAGCGAGATTTATGCCCCGGGGTCCTACATCATCCGCACAGCCTACTTTGGTTGCTCGTTTCTCGGATATCCATATTGTTGCGTATTCTAGTCGAGTAAGGTCAACCTTTTGGTTTGCGCCTCAATTGTCTATCCAGAACAACTTATACGGTGCAAGCGATCATCTTGACCACTTACGTTCATCCGGGATGGTGGAATACGTGTCTCCACACGTTGTACATGTTTTCTAATTTATACACTTCGTCGACATAGCTCATAGGATCAAGACGGAGATTCTGACAAGTCGCAAGTACATGAGCGCATGGGTAATGAAGTGCATCAAATATCCCACAGTCGCAGGTCCTATTTATCAAGTGTACACCATACTGCTCGCCAATAATACCTTGGTTCGGTCTGTCAAACTCCGTGACACGAAACCATAGGCTATCGCGATCGTGACACACTGTGTGCATGGTGTTGGCCCGTGCTTTCCCCCTGTTTATTTCTTGCAAGACCTTCGGGCTCCATACATGGCCTCCTTGCATCTGCCCTCTATAACTCGCTGCTCGTTTTGAAAATAGTGCCGCTAAACAAAAATGTGTCTCTCGCACAACCGATGTAATTGGCAGATGACGGGTTCCTTTTAGAACAGAATTTATGCATTCGGCCAGGTTTGTGGTCATATGACCATATCGTAGGCCGCCGTCGTATGCTTGTGTCCACTGTTCAAAATGAATATTGCACAGGTAGTTTGCGCCTTCGTCGTTATCTGAGCGCAAACTCGCGAACATCTCTTAAAAACGGTCCTTATTGATCTCGTACCCTACCAATATAGGTTGATAGCGAATATTACATATCACTTTTCAATTGAGAATAAATTGAATATTACAAACAAATTATATTAATAGATATTTCATACTCATATTAGTCACTTGTCGTCGCTGACTTTTAGATCGATGTTGCTCATAGTAGTTGGATGCAACATGCCTTAGGCAATATCGATGGTGTGTGCGATGCCACATGCTTCTCTGGCGTTCTATTGCGGCTAGTATTTCAGGGCCCCGATCCGATATAACGCATATATCAGGTTGGGGGCAGACATGCCTCCTTAACCTAGATAGGAAGAAGTCTCATCATCACCGACTCCTCGGTGTTATTGCTAACTAATCGGAAGGATTCTCCCACGTAGTCTTGTGCCCAAACTAGTAATAGTCGATGCGTATATCTACCATACATAAAGGTACCGTCAATTTGTACCAATGGCTTGCAGTATATGAAGGCATCTCGGCATTGCTTAAATGTCCAGAACAGATGCTTGAACACTGCGCATCCACGGAGCAAATGATCGTTGTAGTACGCCGGTTCGATTTCAAGGTCTGTTATGCTGCCTGAGACATATCTCTCCAGCACCTGACACCACTGCCACACTTCATTATATGAAGCGTCCCACCGACCATGCAACTTTTCTAACACCTTCTGCTTGGCTATCCAAGCCTTTCTGTAAGAGGGTGTGTACCCCAATTGGCTATGAATATTGCCAATTAAGGCTGGCACTGTAGTCCTAGGATCGCCTTCACCGTCGGGATTATTAAGTCAGCCAACATGTCTGAATCCATCTTCGGATGATCTTGTGTAACACCATCAGCAAAGGCACGTTAAATAATGCAACATTACATAATATTAGTATTATTCAAAAACACTGAACACATAGTGGTACTGTACCGGCAAGACATGTATTTAGACCTTTGTACTTTTTGATCTCCCACAAGCCTGTCCTTTTCCTCAATGACGCCATGATTTTCTATGAACATGTACTGTTTTGCACTGCACACTTCGCCTCGTACTTATCGAGCTTGGATTTAACCATGTTGTAGTTAACCCCGTTCCTGATGCTATATTGTTTCAATACAGTAAGAAAAACATTCTTGTTGGAAAACTCCTTACCAAATTCTAATTCGCCCGAATCCAACGACGAAGTTGTATGGTCACACGTCCGGTGTGGTAGTTCAGGAAACTCCAATGCATCATCTTGAGATAGATCGACATTATGCATGTGGGCTGGATGCGAGTACGCCCTAAATAGCGGATCTTCTTCTTCTTTGTCTGAACCGCCCTCAACATTTTCAGGTTCAATTGGAACAGGCTCCGGTTCAAAAATAATCCAACTTCTGTACCATCGGGCCCGGGCTCTCGAGGTGGATCCACAACGGATTCATCGTCCGACCCTCCACCACCTGCAACAAACGAGGGCCCCTCGTCGGTGGATGTCGTGGGGAGTACATTATCCCTCCTTAAACATCTTTCGTAACGTTCCCAATCATATGTGGACTGCCAACCACTAGAAGTTGATGACGTCCCCCAATACGTATTTCTATCATCGGACATCAAAGGACGGATATGTATGTCCCATCCACCAACTGAGTTTCGTACAGGGGTTATGTTTTTCATACTACTACCGAACACGGGCACTTTCGTGTTTTGCCTCCCACTAACAGAGTGTCGGCTTGGGGTCGTGTATTCCCCTCGAACAACAGTAGATGTTGAGGTCGCAGAAAGATCACTTGGAGATGAAAATTGTACATATACCTCGAGATAGGGTGATCCACTGGTAAGATGAGTCTCCACCATTGCCTCAAAGCTTCGAGGACCTTTGATGTCGAATGAGTCATATCTCACCGGATCAACCGAAGCGCAAAATCTATACTTAATAGACTGAACTTTCATTGGCGTTGTTTCGAATATTTTACGCCTAATTCTTTTGCGAAGTTCTACCACATTGACGTTCCGATTAAAACTCAGTCGCGCTGTGTTCTCCGATAAGAAAACAACACCATTTTCGGTGTCATAAACCTCACCATCATAGTAAATAACAGCATTAATACGTTCAGTCATTTTCAGTTTTTTTTTTCTTTTGCCTCAATTTCCCTTATGCAACCTGAGAATGAAATTTGGCTGATTTATAGTCTAATTTTGCCGGAGACTACTGTAGCAAAAGAGCGTCCACGTGAGAGCTCTTTTTAGTACTCCTGCTGACAGTGCACCCTGTTAGAAGCGTTTTGGCCACTGTTTGTTTAGAAACATCTTCTCAAAATAATTTTACTGGAGACTACTGTAGCAAAAGAGCGTTCACGTGGGAGCTCTTTTCAGTATTCCTGCTGACAGTGCACCATGCTGAAAACGTTTTGGCCACTTTTTGTTCAGAAATGTCTTCTCAAAATAATTTTGTCGAGATCATCAGTAGCAAAAGAGCGCCCACGTGGGAGCTCTTTTCAAGATTCTCTCGCCGACAAAGGCACCATGTTGAAAACGTTTTGGCCATTGTTTGTTGAAACGTCTTCTCAAAATAATTTTGCGAGAGACTCATCAGAGCAAAAAGTGTCCACGGGAGCTCTTTTCAAGACTCTCACTGACAAGGCATCCTTCTTGAAGCGTTTTTAGCCACCGTTTGTTTAGAAACGTCTTCTCAAAATTATTTTGCCAGATATAACTGCCACAAAATTCAATTAATTTTTTTGGGCTAATATATTTTGCCCCAAAACCCTAAATATATATTTACCCTAGCCCAGAAACCTTAGAATATCATACTGTAATTGAACCGGGGGGAGGGCAAAAACGCGTCCACGTCAGCGTGTTTTCTTGGTAATTCAGCAGCAAAGCGCTCCCCCCAAAACACGCTGACGTGGACGCGTTTTGGGGGGAAATAGCCTTTTCCCGTAAATATTTTTTAAACCGGCCCTTTTCTATTATTAAATTATTTTTTTGGTATTATTGGATGTTTTGCCCCTTTGTGTTAATATTTTTGAATTTTTATAATTCTTTTATAAATTTTTTTATTTTTTATATAAATTATTAGTTGGTGCAACATATTAGATAAATAGTCTCATATTAATATGGAATGTATTTGGGCCGCCCACAGGATGCCACACCAACTTCATTAAAAAAATGGATAGTCTACACCTAGGGTCACAAAACTATTAGTAAATTAATGTTTTGGTCACTCAACTTCAAAATGTTATAAATGATCATTGAACTATTCAAAAGTTTTCATTTAAGTTATTGGGTAGTTAAATTTGATGCTCTATGGCTTTCTCCGTATGCATTGTCTAGACTAGAGGTGATCATGGGTTGGGCTACCTGGCCCGACCCGACGGTCCGCCCGAAAAATGGGAGGGTTCGGGTAAAAATATAGGCCCGAAATATGGGTTTGGGCAAAAAATAAAGCCCGTTTAGAAAATGGGCCGGGCCTAGGGTAAAATTTTTGGCCCGAGCTCGGCCCGAATCATATATTAAATATATATTTTATTTTTAATCAAATATACTTTTTAAATTTACATATTTTTATTTGTTTTTTGTTTTAATATTTATTTTAAAATTTTTTATTTAATGAAAAAACCTAAAAAAAATAATATAGGCCGGGCCGAGCTCGAGTTTATGAATTTTCTTTCGGGTCGGGCTTGGACAAATTTTTAGGCCCATATTTTAGGCTCGGGCCTAGAAAACGGGCCTAAAATTTTGTCTGGGTCCGGCTTGGCCCATGATCACCTCTAGTCTGGACCAATCAAAAGCTCTTTTTCTCTTTCTCTTCTACATTTCAGTTTTTCTTGTGAAACAACTTTGGACGACACAAATCTGCAAATTAAAATTCAAACAACTTTTTTTTTTTAATCTCCGGCACTAGCCATCAAATTGACTTGGATCTAATGTATATTCTTTTATTCGTTGATGGGTACTGATCCATCGTATCGATTTTCAAACTATCACTTGAAACTTGCTTGCAAAACTTTAAAAAAAAAAACCTTAACAACTTAGTGACTTAAATAAAAAATTTGAAATAGTTCAGTGACTATTTTGTAACTTTTTAAAGTTTGGTGACTAAAACATAAATTTACTAATAGTTTAGCAATCTTGGGTGTAGTTTACCCTTAAAATACTAATGTTTAGTTATTATTTCCATTAAAGAAAAATAATTTGATATTTTTTGAAAGGTTAATAGTCAAATTTAACTCAAAAAAGAATAATTCTATAATAGCTAAATTAACCTAAAGTGTATACGTGAGGTCCATCTTTCGGTCCATTAAAGAAAAGCGATTGGACACTTTTTGAAAGGTTAATTGGTCAAATTTAACTCAAAAAAAAAAAAATACTATAATAGCTAAATTGACGGAAAGTGTATACATGAGGGCTAAATTTCTCAATATCCCTACATTAATAATAGCTTTTTGTGTAATACTATAAATTGATAAAACTGATGGCTTAACATCAATGTCTGGGTGGTGTAGTTGGTTATCACGCTAGTCTCACACACTAGAGGTCCCCGGTTCGAACCCGGGCTCAGACAGTTTGCTTAATTTTCTTAAATAACTAATGAACCTTTTCCTCTTCGGCTTACACCTTCTTACAAACTTGAAATTTTTTTAAGGGTAAATTGATAAAATAGTTCCTTTTATTTGTTTCAGGTTACATTTTAGTCATTTATGTTTGAAATATTATATTTTAGTTACTTATGTTATCATGTTGTAACATTTTAATCACTGGGCCGTTAATTGTTGTTAACGGTGTAACAGTAAGTTAGCATAACACGTTAAATAATTATTTCAAACGAAATTTTATGTTAAATTCTACAATTGATCCTTATATTTTTTTCATTTTGAGCGCTTTAATTTTTAATTTTTTATTTTTTTAACTTTCTTTTTTTTCCCCTTTATTTTCCATTATCTTCTGCTTCTCTCTCTGTTTTCCTCCATTTTTCATTTCTTTTAACATAATTTTTTTATGTTTTTCATTTGTTAAAATTAATCCGCAAGTTCGCCTCATTCGAAAAAAATTAAATTGTTTACAAAAATAAAAGTATAGAGACTAGTTTTAACAAATGAAAAATATAAAAAAAAAACTACGTTAAAAGAAATGGAGAAGGGAGGAAAACAAAGGGAGAAGCAGAAGAAAATAACTAATTTTAGAGTATAAGTCTTGTTTAAATATGAGAGAAATACTTTTTTTTTTTGGGTAATTACAATAGAAAGGTAAAACCCTAACAGTAACGGTATTAGTGTGAGTCAAACTTAGGCCACATTTGGGACAGTGAACACCTAAAACTAAAAAAAAATAAATTGCATATTAAGATTTTTAGTATATTTATGAGCTAATAATTATTCAAGTCAACGTTAGGAAACAGAGCAAGTAAAAGAAAATTTGCATAATTATAGGAAAAATCCTACAATCCAAGAGATTATGGAAATTTGAGGAATACTTTTGGGAAGTTCCCAAATTTCCCAAACCAGCAATAAAAATTTACAAATATTAATTTTAAAATTTTCAATAATATTTATTATTAAAACACATAATTTAATATTTTATTTATCATAAAAAAAACACTAAATAGTGGGGAAAAAACAGAATAAGTTGTTGTACTTTTATTTAGGAGTAATTTAAATTAATGAACTTGTCAACCAAGTCGTTGTAGTATAGTGGTGAGTATTCCCGCCTGTCACGCGGGTGACCCGGGTTCGATCCCCGGCAACGGCGTATTATTTTGCAATTTCCTATATTTTCAGTTTTCGCCATCATATTTCAGTGGTTAAATTCTTCTAGTACTCCCTGTACTTCACGAAAATTGTGGATTTAATCCCTGCACTTTAATTCGGCCATTATTAGTCTCTGTACTTTGCGAAAACTACACTTGAAATGATTATGGAAAATTGAGGAATGAGTTTGGAAAGTTTGTAAATTTTCCAAAACAGCAATAAAAATTTCTAAATTTATATTTGTTTTCATTTTTTGTAAATATTTACATATGGAGCCAACCTACCAACAATATTTATAGCAAAAGAGTACTGTCACTAACACACACAACACTCATTTACTCAAAGAAAAGCCATTGAAATTAAAAAGGAAAAAAAAAATCCCATGGAGGCTTCTTTGAAATTAGTTGTTTTCTTCACTCTTTTGCTCTCATCTGGTAAGTCTTTCTATAAGCAATCAATACAAACATATATATAAAATCAAAGTGTAATTTGACCATTTACTCATTTATAATTTTATAAAATATAAAAGGACTAATATGATATTTTTCATTTTAAGGGCCCTGGCTCTGCCAGCCCCCTTGAGACTGCCCCAATTAATTGTTGATGTACATTATAAGGTTTTGTTTCCATCTCTACTGAAAGTATTGCGAGATCAATTTTGAGAAATTCCCGTTTTGTGAGCTTATCAGTATTAAAGATGGGAAATAAAAACTCTAATGGAAGACAAAATAAATTTTTCTGTGTAGCTTCATTTTGTCAACTTATAAGACTCTCGATAGAATTAAGGCACATCAATATATATATATCGGCACTTAGGATTTGTTTGAAAAAAAAAAAACATTTACTAAAGTGAAGTTGTTGTTTGAAGGTATGCTGTTCTCAGATGTACCAACGATGATCGAGGCTCAACAAAGAAAGCTGAAATGCAAAACCGATGAGGATTGTGTGAGGCAGTGTACTACTGACTTACATGTTTGTACCCCTGCTGGTTATTGTGCATGTGCCGGCAGCAATCCTGAGTGTTGTTAAGGGCCTATAAGTTTTACCCTGTTTCATCCGCATCCAATATTATTAATATGTATGGAATTTGTGGGGAAAAAATGCCTTGTTGTTCGACGTTTTCATTCAAATAAGTATATTCTTGTTTTTCAAGTTTCAAAATAATTGGTTGTGTTTGGTTCTTTGTCTATGATGGAATGTAATTCACTTGCTATCTAATTGTTGAGAATTTAATTACCCAATTTTTTAGGTGGGTTAGATGAAATTTTAATTTTAAGAATATAAAATATCAATTTAAGACATGATATTATAAAGTAGAAGATTTAATAGGACATAAATAGGTAATTTCATTGAAAAGCAATTTTCTAAAATCCGAAAGATAAAATTTAGACATTTTGACTTGCTTAGTCAAAGACGAATTCCTTTTTCCCTTGCAACCTTCTGCTTGTGGTCTCTCATAGTGTTAAGATGCAACATTTTACTTAAGAGAAACATTGGGTTTCCCTGTGGAAGTCAGCTTCCCCCTAAACTCAAATACTTCCTTTAGAAATGTGTTCTCAAAATCCTTCCTACTGCAATCTTTTTTAAACCAAAGAGGCTTGAATGTTCAAGATCATTGCCCTTTTTGTAGAAATAATGCTGAAACCATATGCCATTTGTTGAGGGACTGCATTGCTGTTAGTAACTAGTGGGCGAGGTTTATACCCAAAGCTCTTCAGCTTCGCTCCCTGGACAATGACTAGGAGAATTGGATGTTTGCCAATCGTCATCTCCTAAGATACCCTGGAACATCACTTTTTCTTTCGCTTTGTGGGAGCTTTGGCCCCTTCGTTACTGCCTTGTTTTTAACAGCCCCATACAACAAGGAACAGTGACTTGTAGGGCTCTTGCAGGGGCCACCTTCCATTGTACCTGTTCAATGGCAAGCCCCTACCCTTGGATGGCAAAAATTGAACACAAATGGTTCGTCTCAGGGAAACCCGGGGAAAGCGGGTGTGGGTGCTATTATTACGGACCACAAGGGTAATTGGGTTAAGGGATGTATTGATTTCAACAATCCAATAACTACTATAAAATTAAATTAGTGAATTTGACAATGAAATCTTGTAGTATAGTGAGGAGTATTCTCGTCTATCGTGTAGGTAATTAGGGTTACATCTTTGACAATAGTGATAATTTTAGTTACGGCTCCGTTTGTTTTAACGTAAAAATTTATATGTATTTTTCACAACTTCACTTTTACAATACTTTTTACATATTTTATCATCTCATAATACATTCATTAAACTTTTATCATAATTTCTTTATTCGCATATTAAATTGTTTCACACTTAAACTTTTGTACATTTTCATTTTAGTCCCTATTGCCATGTAATTTAATTTTCACCATATAAGCACTTTAATCAAACAATTCATTATAATATCTTATTTCACATAACAAATTTTCATGCATATTACTTCTCTTATTTCAATTATAAATTTCACAAAGTTTACAAATTAACCCTTAACATCATGAAGATTCATTATTTACTATAATTTCACCTTAACGTCACTTCATAATCAATTCGCTACTTATCATAAATCACAAATGTATGTTTGTTTCATTAAAATAACTTTTATGAAATATTTTGAAATCTACCAAACAATGTAAAATATTTCTGAAAATATTTTATATAGATTCATCCAAACATTAAAAAATATTAGCTTTTTTTAGAAAAGTAAGTCATTTGCAAAAAATCATTTTCAGTGAAATAAACGGAACCTTAGACGATAACCGTTATAATTGTTCGATTTTAGTCCCAACTACTTAAGCAAAAATTGGGTCAAGTCCACCTTTAATAATTTTAGTTTAAAAAAAATTTTGGCCCGCAACTTTTTTTTAAAAATCAAATTTATCCATCAACCTTTTGAAAAAGAGTCGAATTGATATTTTTTTTAATGAAAATACTAACTAAAATATTAAAATTTTAAAAATAACATTCAGCATGGCAATCAACATGTACTTTGTGTTAATATTTTTGAATTTTAATAAAATTTTTATAATTATTTTATAATTTTGATTTTTTTAATTCTTAAATTATTAATTGGGATAGCATATAAATAGTCTAACGTCAGCATGAAATGTATTTGGGCTACCCGCGGGATACCACACCAACTTCATTAAAAAAAATGCGTAAACATCCTCGAGTTTTTGATTGTTTTATTTCATTCAGATGTTCTTTGTCAAGTTACAATGATTTCAATTTAATTTATTAAATATTTTAATAGAAATGTGATAATAGTTTTCAAATTACACTTCTAAAATACAATATAAATTTTATTAATTTTAACAATTTTAATAATATTTATTATTAGCAAACAGATAATTTAATAATAAATTTAATAATTTATTTAACATAAAAAAAATACTAATAGGGGAAAAAAAACAGAATAAACTATTAAGAGATTCGGTTGTTGTCCTTTTATATATTATTAAATGAAATTAGTAAACCCGTCAACGACGTCGTTGTAGTATAGTGGTGAGTATTCCCGCCTGTCACGCGGGTGACCCGGGTTCGATCCCCGGCAACGGCGTATTTTTTGCAATTTCCTGTACTTTCAGTTTTCACCATCATACTTCAGTGGTTAAATTCTTCTAGTACTCCCTGTACTTCACGAAAATATTGGATTTAATCTCTACACTTTAATTTGGTCATTTTTAGTCCTATACTTTCAAATAATTTAGTGACTATTTTGTAACTTTTTAAAATTTAGTAACCAAAACATAAATTTACTAATAGTTTAGCAATCTTGGGTAAAGTTTACCCTTAAAATATTAATGCTTTAGTTAGTATTTCCATTAAAGTGTATACGTGAGGGCTAAATTTATCAATATCCCTACATTAATAGCTTTTCATGGTAAACTGTAATACGCCAAAACTGATTGGCTATCATCAAAGTCTGGGTGGTGCAGTTGGTTATCACGCTAGTCTCACACACTAGAGGTCCCCGGTTCGAACCCGGGCTCAGACAATTTTGCCTGAATTTTTTTTTTGGACAACTAGTTTTAGAGTAAAGTCCAGTTTAAATAGGAGAGGAAAAAAGAATTTTTTAGTGAATTGCAATAGGAGGACAAAGCTTTAATAATAACGAAATTAATGTAACCCGAACTGAAATCATATTTAGATTGGTGAATTTAATATTAAAAAGAATTAGAATTTGAATATTAAGATTTTTTTTTTAGTATATTTATGACTTAATGATTATTCATTTCATTTATTTTAAAAAATAATCATGAAGTCAACCAAATAATGTAAGGAAGTTCCTAAATTTCCCAAACTTATATTTGTTTTCCCTTTTTATAAAATTAACATGGAACCAACCTAGTGACATTATTTATAGAAGTAGAGTACTACACACACACACACACAACACTTATTTACCCAAAGAAAAGCTACTGAATTTGTTTAAAAAGAAACGCCACCACCATGGAGGCTTCTTTGAAACTAGTTGTTTTCTTCACTCTTTTGCTCTCGTCTTGTAAGTTTTTTGTTTAGACTTGATTATGGGTTAGATTATCTTTTCAGGTTTGAAAGTCTATCTAAAAATTGGATTGACTTAGACAAAAATATAGGTTTGAAAAATAGACTTCGATAAAAAATAATGCTCGTTTTTTAAATGAGTCAAATTTCAAGTGGAATTTTTAATCTGTACTAGATTTAGGTAAAATTAAGCTCTCTTTTTTAGTCGAGCTTGGGCTTAAAATTTTGCATTGTCCCAACCTGGCTCTCCCCATGATCATGTTTGTCCCTGCCTCCCTCTCGAAATTAAATTTTATAGGTTAATTCATGATAAAATTATAATTTCTCCTCCAAAAGTAAAATTTCGATAAGTCTATATGTTGATGTATCGGTGTCGATATATTCTGAGGGTTTGTTTGAAAAAGAAACATTTATGTTTGAAGGTATGTTGTTCTCGGATGTGCCAACGATGATCGAAGCGCAAAAGCAACTGAAATGCGAAACCGATGCGGATTGTGTGAGGCAGTGTGTTATTGTACTCCTGCTGGTCATTGTGTTTGTGCCGGCAGCAATCCTAATTGCTGTTGAGGACCTATAAAGTTTGCCCTATTTCATCCACATCCTATTTTATTATTAACTTTGGAATTTGCCGGCGAAAGATGTAGTGTTCTTGTACATTTTTTTTTTTGGTGGAAAAAAAAAACAAGCTAAATTAAAAGAAAAACAAAGCCTAAAAATCATCATCTTTACTCGACAGCTGTTACCGAGTCTTGCTCGATTTCTTCGTTTAAATCCTAAGATAGATCCCTCACATGTGAGTTGGTATACTGTCTTGCCCAACAAACAGAGATCTTGATGGTCTATGCTAAGCTCCATGTTATATTTTGAAAAATATATAGGTTCATATTCTTCCATATACGCTATGCAACTAGCCCAAAAAGGATTGGCCAGAAAATTTTAGCCCATAACAATCACTCGTTATGCTTTAAATCTTCCCCCACCCATTCAAAAATATTATTAGAAAAGAATTGTATTTGTCAGTTTAAAAGGACAATATTTAATCAAACTTCTTTAATTGTCGGGCAGTCTTTAAGAACGTTTTTAATGAAATAAGCATCTATTATTATATTCTTCTTCCTTCTAATGATTAGCCCCTAAGAGCAGAAACTTGTTCGTTTAGTTCCTCTAAAATAATAAAATAAATTGATATATGATAAAATTAATTTATAAGGTTTCAATTTTTACCGAATGGTAATTGTTATGTTCATTTAAGTTCTATTATTTCTAAAATTTGATGTGCCAAATATATTATCGTACGTGCAATACCTTATCGTACGTGCAAATGGTAATGGTTGTCATTTGTGTCAAGACTGGAATTTCAAAATTCAAAAGTATAAAAATTTAAAATGATCTAATTAGATAATATTGACCAAATTTACAATTACATGCACAAGTAAGTACTAAAATTTTAAAATTCATTGAGTAAATAGACTAAAATTGACCGATTCTAAAAATACCGAAACTAAAATTGATGGACTAAATCCGAGATTTTGGGAGGAATAAGAAATTAAGAAGTCAACATGTGACATGGAATCCCCTGCATTTACAACATTATCATGGAACTCTGACATTGATACATAAGTACATCATGATATAGTCTTCAGATAAGATTTGCAGGGTCACTTGGTTTTTCACTAAAAAGACAGCATTTATTGCTGAATTATTGAAGTGGTAAATAGTTAAAATAGGGATAAGACAAAAAAGATGGTAATTGGTGAAAATTTTGATAGAACATGAGGACAAAAATGGGCAATTTGGGTTATTATTGTTAATATGAACAATGTTTTTTTTTTACCTTCAAATCTACTTTGGTTCCATGTTCCAACCCAGACATAGTAAAAACATTTTTTTTCAGGTAAAAAATTTCTATGATTTACTGCCCCTCATAGCTCCACAGTCTTAATAGCTACATCACTATTTCCTTTTTTGCCTTGCTATCAAAGTTACAATATGAACAGTATGGTGTTTTTTTCCCTATTCTAATTCTCTAATTATGGAACTCAAGAATGAACCAATGGTGCAATGAAGAAATTCGTGTCCTCGAGGAACTCGGATTATCGAATGTGCATTCCGATTTACCGAGTAAGATGTGTGACATCCCCCTATACAGTAACCCCTTGCTTTTCGATGTCTAAACACGAGCGATTGGAGAGAAGGGAGGGTTAATCACGTAGGATGGTGGGATTGGTACCGCTCTTTTGCCGGCTTTTTTCTTCTTCTCCTCTTCCGTGACCGCTTCAACTAAGAATTTCACTTCATCCTCAAGAAATGATTTCAGTGAAGTGCATTCGGGCAAATGATTGGTTTGTGGTTCACCGGTAGCCGTGGGGGTTTCACTACCGTGCAATATGGCGACACAAATGGAAAAGGCTTGTAATGCGGATAACTTTGCATGGAAATCAACCGCATACCCTCCTTTGATGGCTGTCATGGTCAATGCCGGTGTTTTCTCTTTGGCACCCTGCATGATAATCAAAATTTAGTAACGGGTAACATTAAAACCCTGCAGAATCGAAAAGTTGCTTTGGAGTAAAACTAAAACCTTACCTGAAGAAAAAGTTCAAAAGGCTGCTCACTGTCCACTAACAGTTGATCTTCGGAACAATTTATACTCGGGTTGCCAAAGACTACAAGGGGACAAGCCATGTCCCAGCCACCGCAATCGCAGCCTCCGCCATTCCTCCACCTATCAAGTAACGATGAAGGGCCCGAAGTCTCAGTACTAGGATATCCATGGTTTCCAGTCGGAATAACCACCTTCACCTTTTCTTGGATCTTGCTATCTTGTACGCTGCTTTTGCATTCTTCGACCATAGAGAGATTGAGTAGGTTTAAATGCCTCGTATAGCCTATTTTATCGCCTCGTCTGTATTTCAAGCTCTCTCTCTTCTTAAATGGTACTTGAATGACTACGGCGGCAGTTTCAAGGCTCGGGTGCAAATTCGCAGGTAACAATGGAGTTGATCCATTTATGGATTCGACCTCATCACTGTCCGAAGCAACATTTAAATGATCCTTAAGCTTCACTGCATTAGAGCCATCATCTGAGTCATAACAACCCACATCTGAGCCTGGACTAGGACAGACCCGGGTTTTACGAACATCAGGGGATTCTTGGACGGAAACATGCTGTCTCGCATGCACAATGTCATACAAAACAAATTCTGTAACCATGGAGTTTTCAAGAACCCCATTATCTTTAATTTCTGAGCACAAACAGCACGAGACTTGCATCTGCGCAACAATCAAAGAATCTTTGCTACTATCACTCAATCCCCATATACTCGCATTGCTCTTCTTTCTATTGCCGACTGAGTGAAACATATATACCCAATTGAAAGCATTATCTTGTTTCCATTGTTTGGCCAGAAAAAACATCTTCCGGTTGATTCATTGAGAACTCGAAAAACGGCATCCCATGTTTCACTCCCAACTTGAGACAACCATGTAGGTGAACCGGTGAACTTGCCGTTGGTGATTGAACCCTATCTTTCATAGTGAACAAGGAATCCGGTTCGGAATTCCGAGGTGAATGAGAGAAGTCATGTAACAAAGATTTGCGAAATGTCTTATTTCTCCTAGCATTTTCCATCCCGGCTTCTGCTGCATAACCCAATGGACTACGCAATGACTTCGACTTCATGAACGGATCAAACATCTTTTTAATAGGACTAAATCTAGGCCTTGAGCTGGTCCAGGAAAACCAGTCACTTTCCGATGATGATGGCGAATAAGACGCTTCCACCTTAGCAGATAACGACTTATGCAGTTTCCGAACCGTGTCTTCTTCAAGAAGATCATTCCCATCATCTAAAGGACGAACAACCGGTTCAGATCCGAAACTTACATCCTTCTTGTTACCTATCCTGACACTTTCCACCAACTGTTTCCCTCTCTTATCCAAATTTTTATTATCCGAACTTAAGCAGATTTCAATAAAGCCACTCGATGAACCTGGCTCAACATAAGGTTTGTTAACCGAACCTGATTTCAAGTTTGAGCCAACAGACATCACTGAGTTCCTTTCATCTTCTGAATTACAAAGAGAATCAACAAACCTAAACGAATAAGACGTATCACTACTACACGACAATTCAATTTTCCTCCGGCCCTCAACGGTACCAGTCTTTTTAATTTTACTTACCTCTTTAGAGCTTTGATATATAGATCCACGCTTTAACTCAGCATTACTTTCCGCCCCAATAGATCTACATTGCATGTTCTTACAAGAAGCACTACGGTAACGGCGAAAGCTGATTTCGGTGAACCCTTCCTTTACCTTCAATATCTCATCTTTACGACCCGATTTTCCTTTCGGATATCGCTTCTCGATGTTCGAACATTGTCGAGGAGGTGGAAGAACAGTGTTGGGACTCAGATCTAATGTATCCATCTCTAATCCCATTGATTCATTTACAGTCCTGCAAGAAAATGCAATGCAAGTCATATAAACACAAATTCGAGCTAAAAAAGAAAAAGGCCATCATTTTCAACAATCCACAAATTAAATTGATCTTAACATTGGAAATAACATTCATTTGGTAAAAGATTTGAACTTTATTAAAAATAAAAATAGAAACTTTATTTTTCACTTGCATTTCAAGCTAACAAAAAGGGGGCAAAGTGCAAGACAAAAAATGGGGATACCCACCATTATAGATCTTAGAGAAGTGAATCAAAAGAAAACCCCAAAACTAAGCAGATACAAGCAAAACCAAAATACCCATTTTTCAACTCAAAGTTTCTCTCATGAAAAAATCTACAAGAGAAAGAACACCAAAAATCCTTTCTTTAAAGAACAAACCAGACATGAAAGAGTACTTAGAATTGTAAAAGAAACACCCAACAAAAACAAAAGTACAATGTAAAAAGCAAGACATAACAAGAACTGGAACAGTAACTAGAAAACAAAAGTATGATATAGACATAAAATGCATGCCTTGCCTTGCCTTTGCCTTTGCTCTTTTGCCCCTTTTCCTTGACTGTGTGTGCTATAGATTGTGTTTTCAACAAAAAAGAGTGAGAGTTAAGTATATTTGAGTGTTTTTTTCCTTTCTCTCTCACATGATCTCTCATGACAGACAATGAGCTGCTCAGCTTCTGTTTATGTCTTGTAATAAAGCAATCTTGTTCCAATTCATCATCATATGCTTGTTGCCCATGTTAGGTAAAAACTCCTCCTTGGTCCCTATTAATTTTTTATATTAAGCAATTTGATCCATTTTAGCAAAATCGAAACAATTTAATCTTTCTTAATTTCGTAAGTGAACAAAAACTTAACAAAATATATAAATATTGAAAACTTACTTTTTTATTATATAGATGGAAATTATGTATAATTGACATATATTAAATTGCTTTGTTTTTTTTAAGAGACCAAATTGCTCAATTTTGAATTTAAAAGGGACTGGAAAAAAATTTACCCCATATTACGATTTTGCTACAATTTTGCCAGCCAAAGGGTGTTAATGGGGGCACCCGTTTGAGGAAAGACAAAAATACCAATAAACAATGCTAATCTAATTTCTTTGTCATGGGTATTTTTGGGTTTTCACATAAGTTATTAATAAAAAAATATTCTTTAAGAGAAAAGAGGTAAGGTGGTGTCTGTATCACTGGCACAGTACCATTATCTTAATGGCTTTGGGAAGTGTACATTGTATCAAAAAACTGGATTCCCATAATTAATTTAACTATTTCCCAAATAATTATAATAAATATATAAAATAATCATTTAATTTAGGACATTAATGATGTTGTAAATTGCGGATCTGTCTCATTGGAATTACAACAAACCCCCTCCCCAATCATAAATGCGATGGAGTGTGGACCAATTTTGTTGACAAATTTGCCCTTAACTATGTTTAGATTAAGATATAATAATGTTTCAACCACTTGATACAGTGCTAAATAATAAAAGCCAGAAAAATTAGCCACTGGCATTATTAGATATTTTCTTTTTTGGTATAATTGAATGAAGAGGGTGGATAGGTTAAATCATGGAAAAAAAGGTTTTGAAGAGTAAATTTTGAAAAAAAAGTCATTTTTTAATTATTTAATGATATTTCAGTAAATTTTTACATGTTATTAATATATAATTTTGGTAATTTTTTAACCCTGTGCCCTGAACTCGAACCCCAAACTCAAACTTGAAACTTAGGTTCAAGGTTCAAGATTCGAGGTTCGAGTTCGAGCTTGAATTTAGTGTTTGGGGGTTAAGGCTTAATATTCGAGTTTAATGTTTAAGGTTTGAGTTTATAGTTGAGGATTCGGGGCTTAAGGTAAAAAAATATTAAAATTATATTTCAATGACACGAAAAAAATTATTGAAATCTTCTTAAATAATTAGAAGGAGATCATGGATAGTCGATGGAAATGATCCATAAAATAATTTATCATATTATAATTTAATTTAAAAAGATTATCAAAATAGTAACTTAAATTAAAGGTAATCAAATAGATTTTTTTTGAAAAGAAAAGATGAATTACATCAATCACATAAAGGTCTTGATCTCGCTTAAAATTAATTGAATCGGGCTAAAATAAAGGGTTAAACAGAGAGTTTTAATAATTTTTACTCTTTTTTATAATTTTTTAATAAATTATTTTATATATGATTCCAAAGTTCAATAAATTTTAGACCTACTTTTCGTTGTGAACTACTTAAAGTGAGTTCAACAATCGAATTTAGTGTTAGACCTTTCCTTTGCATCATTCAATTCGGTCCCAAAATATGTATTAAAACCAAATCAGTGTTAGGATTGGACATTCAAGTGGCCAAGGGCGAAGCCAATATAATTTTTTAGGGGGGTCGGATGAAATTTTAATTTTTTATAGTCTATATCTTTATAATTTGTAAAGGATTAAATCGAATTTTTATAATTTTAAGAGGCCAAAGTTTAATTTTATATTTATTAATTTAAATTTTTTTAAAAAATTTAAGGCTTAAATAATAATTTTATATTTTAAGTGTCAGCCCCCTGGCTTCGTCCCTACAAGTGACTTAATTGTAATAGAAAATTCAAGTAAAAAAATGGGTTTAGGAAAGTTAACAACAATCAATTTATGGGTTTTAAATGGTAAAACATTTTTTATGTAAGGTAGATCCAATTGAATGCTTTTTTAACTTTGATCTTGATGAAACAATATACAAAATTTTAAAATTTTAATTTTTTTTTAACATCTGATTTTTATTATCAATGTTTAGAAGTACTTATAGCATCTTCTAAACCTTTAAATAAGAAGATAATACGCTTCAGTACACTTAAACTTGCATCATCCTACATTAACAAAAAAACCGATATAAATCCAGTTAATAATAAACTTTTTTTGGGAATTATATGATGTAATACGATTGGTGGTGAAGGAGAAAATGGTAAAAGTATATAAGTATATAATATATAATATTATATAATTGTAAAATGCATGTGATTTTGTTTAGGCGGGAGGAAGCAAAAGGAGTGGGGGGTGGGGCGGTCAATCACATTTCACACCAAACCCACGGGAGAATCTTCTATTTCTTTGTAAATTGTATTTGAAAAAGTCCATTGAGTCTAGGGTGATCATAGGTTGGGTTACTTGGCTCGACGGTTTGTTCGACAAATAAAAGGGTTCGAATAAAAATATAGGTAGAAATATGAGTTTTAGACAAAAAAGAGGTAGTTTAGAAAGCGGTGGGCCTCGAGTAAATTTTTGGCCGAGCTCGGTCCTACTAAATTATATATTAAATATATATTTTATTTTAATAAATATACTTTTAAATTTACATATTTTTATTTTTTGTTTTAATATTTGTTTTAAATTTTTTATTTAATGAAAAGCTAAAAAAATTAATATGGATCATTTGGGCTTGGGTTTATCGATTTTCTTTTGGACGGGCTTGAACAAATTTTTAGGCCCATATTTTGGGCCGGGGCGAGCTCGGGCCTAGAAAACGGGCCTAATATTTTGTCTGGACCCGACCGAACTCGGTCCATGATCACCTCTAATTGAGTCTTACCTCGATTGATATTTGTATTATTATTATTATTAGTATAGAAATATATGAATTTGGGTGTGCTGAAACACGTTATCTTTCTATTTAAAGATTAGATAGATATTAAAAATAATTTTAAATTGTAAAAACTAAAATAATATCGAATTCTTATATGGATAATTTATATCTCAAAGATATGATTTCTTTTTGTTCATGGAATGTATAAAAGTTGTGCCTTGAGACTTGAGAGTAATGATGAGTGATAATAGAGATGAGGATGGAGATGGATCAAGGTTTTGCATGGGATAGGCTGCCTGCAAGGCTCTATAAAGTTATGACTTTTAATAGGTAAAAAAGAGAGGAAAAGAGTGGGAAGATCAGCTATAAATCTAGCTATATAAAGTGTAGCATTAACAATGGCAATTAGGCAACCACCATAACTAAGCATGGTGTTTGCTTAGACGCCAACCCCCACTCCATTATGTTACCCAACTTTGTGAAGAAGAATTCGGTGAAAATGGATAATGCGACAAAATGATGACTGAAAATGGGTCCAAATGGACTTTTGTCCACGTGGAGTGGAGAAACTGATGGACCAACTCCATTGAGTGACTCATCTTGAAGGGAACTTGAGCATGCGTTGCCTTTGTTCATATGGAGGAGTTGATGGTCCATCTTCATCGAGTGATTGATGCTAAGGGGACTTTAATCATTTTCTTTTCTCTCAATTTTTTGTTATTGGTTATTGAGTGTTTGTATTTCGAAATTATCTATTCTTTTACATTGATATTATGATAATTTTAAGATATTTTTTGTCACGATCTCTTTTTTACTACTCTCTATAAAGAGTATAGTGTTTTTGTTAAAAAAATCGATTTGAAAACGTCTTTTTAGCACAATAGAAAATTAAAATTTGAATACCGAGTTGATTTATGATATTTGTAGTAATAAACCGTTTATCGAAGTCACACGTGTATTTTCAGCTAGATGGATCTTTGTTGTTCTTGCTTTCAACCGAACGACCATATATGTTATTCTCGTACCACAAACTACTTCGAGTGTAGGCTCAAACTAATTCGAATCAAACACGGAATCAGAAATTGTTTACTTTACTTTCAATGGGAAGCAAAATTTTCTCTTAATAAAATCAGTAGAATTGTTATTCCAAAAAATAGAATTTATACTTAAAGAATAAAAAGAATAAACTATCACTATTTTCGGGTAGAATAACAATATCTCAAAGTTTTGTATTTAACCATATCGGTGCCATCTATTTATACGAAGAAGAGGTGAAACCCTTGTTTAATTATAATTAGGTAGGGCAACAACCCTAATTAAATAAACTAGGGCTCCTCGTCCCCAGCATTAAATATGAGAGGCTTTTGGGTCTCTCCCATATCGAGTCCAATTACAAGTATTTCTTTGATTTTTAACCTAATACTTTATAATTCGATCCAACTTGATATTTATTTTTTTATTTCCCAAAATAAATATCGTTTTCTCAACTCATTTCTAATTCCGTTAAAACCATGACGACTTTACCGTAGAAGAATTTATGAGAAAATATATTTAATATTTCTGCATTAAATGGATTTACTATGACCAAATATTTTATTTCTATTTTTGATCTTAATTTAATTCGAAAATCATAAATTTATTTCAGATCATTTTCATTTTCATTTTGGAGAAATCACATTCATTTTCAAATACTTCCTATTTCTCTATTCTTACCATTTCTATTCATTTATGCTCATTTGATTCAACATACAATTTATTTATGGTTTCAATGAGCTAGTGAAGAGATCTATTGGGTATATATATGCGATAATTAAGTTCCAACTTTTCAACTATTAATTATAAACTCATTTAGTCATGAAGTCAGTCCACTATAGTATCGTTATTGAGCTCTCCCTAATGACATTTTATCTCGTGGCAATCATAATATATTCTTTCATGAAAAATCAATTACTATCAACATTGTAACAGCTCGTATACGACCCTAATCAGAACGGTAGTTTCTGGACCACGAATCCGAGTTTGGAAAATATTTTAATTATTTATTTAATATCCATGTTATGTGTTTGAGCATGTGTTGAAATATCGTAAGGTAATTTGATTGCATGTATGTTCAATTTAAAGAAAATGATTAAATTGCATGAGTAGTAAGAATTAGCTATTTACCCAATTGGGGGGTTAAATTAATATGTCTTTTAATTAAGGGGCTTTATGTTGCAAATATTCCTATTTCTCTTGTAGTGGACGGCAAGGTGGGATAAAATGATATAATTGTATGTCTTGTGAGTTAAAAATACAGATATAATAATATTATATTATATTTAATTTGTATGGTGGAATAAAACATATAATAAAATAAAGAAAGGGTGAGTGGCTTTGTTTTTATCATCACTTTCTTTCTCTTGCCGAAACCACAAAGAAGAAAAGAAAAATTTTGCTTCCAAATTTCGGTCACTTGGATGCTTAATTAAGGTAACCATTTAGTTTATATTGAAATAATTTTTGTATTTTTGAGCATGTTGATTTGAGCTTTAACTAGCCCATGTGGTAATTTAAAGTTTGGTTGAATTTTTCATGAGATACCATTGAAGGAAGATTTATGTTCTTGATGATTAATGGTAAAATATTGATGATAGGAGATAGAGTAGTGATTTTTGTTCTTGAACTTCAAGTAAAATTGAGTAGATTAGCATTTAAATGTTAAAGAAATTTCTTGAAGGATTAAAATGTTAATTAAGTAGTTTTTATGGATTCAAATAAGCTAGAAGGATATTCGGCCATGATGAAATGAGCTCAAATTTCATGTAAATAGTGTTTTATGCTTGAAGGACTAATTTGTAAAAATTGTAAATTCTAGGGGTCAAATAGTAAATTCGTAATTAGGAGTTTTGGGTCAAATTGAATGAAATTTTATTTGAATGAGCTCAATTTGGAATTTTTAGATCAAGAAAAAAAGGACACGGGGTTGGATCGGGAAAAAAAAATGAAGTTGCACGAATATTCGGGAAACTCAAATTCATCGACCTCCGAGGTAAGTTTATAAGCAAAATTTGGTTGAATTGAGTTCTTATTTTTAAGAAATGTTAATGTGTATATGATTAATTGAATAAAGCTTATTAAACTAGGTAAGGCCGAATGTAACATTTGGGCAAGGTATATGTGGCCGAATGTGTGGTTGAATTATGCATTAAATTTCCTATAATTGAATTAGATGAACACTTATGTATTAAGTAGTAGACATGTGTGGACCTTGAATAGGTGATGATATAATCGAATGAACAACTTTGTGTATGTATGTGTGTGGCCGAATTAATGGTAAGTCATAAGAAGAATGGTTTGTTTTGAATATATATTTTAGGTGTATTAGAGATTGCCGAAAGTGATAGGTTGGAAATGGATGAATGATTTATGATGAATAATAGATGTTTTAATTGGGTATAGATAATATTGATAGTGAAATTATATATGTTTATGTGATTGAGGAAATGATCGGCTAAGGGCACTGTGTGTGCGGATTTATTCACCGAGCACTGTGTGCGAGATCGGTTGAATGGCATTGTGTGTGCGGATTTATTCACCGAGCACTGTGTGTGCGGGATCGGTTGAATGGCATTGTGTGGGCGGATTTATTCACCGAGCACTGTGTGTGCGAGATCGGTTGAATGGCACTATGTGTGCGAATTAAATTACCGAGCACTGTGTGTGCGAAATCGGTCGATGGGTACGAAATGTGCGAGAATTACGCAATGGCACTAAGTGTGCGATACATTGCAAGCAATGGCACTAAGTGTGCGATACATTGCAAGTAACGGCACTAAGTGTGCGATACGTTACGTAATGATTTGTCCTACTTGTACGGCTGGTTAAATTGTCTAGAGATCTTGCTAATTGAGTGGAAGTATTCGAGAATTGGTATCTGAGTAATTCAAATATGACAATTGAATAATTAGTATTATTGAGGTGAGTTGTTCTTATTTATGAATTCTGAAATGTAATAGAACTACTTGTATGTGAGCTTGATTCGAATTTACATAAGGTATGTGAAGATTCGGTTTGGAATCTATTTGAATTGGTGAAGTACTGAACAGTAATAAGACATGCTAAATTGTGTATACGGAGTAGATAATGATCATATTATTTAATCAAGATTTATATTGATTAGTTGTATTTATATATATATATATAAGCTTAAAAACTTACTAAGCTATAATAGCTTACTTGGTGTGTTTGATGCATTGTTCATTAGATTTGAAGTGAAGCTTGAGCTCGGGGATCGTCATCGAAGTCGATTACATTATCAACTCTTTGGTACCCTTTTTGTTACCCAAGGTTCATGGCATGTATAGACTAAGCTACTTGTTGAAATGTTTCTTTTAATGGAGTAAATGTGAATGTACAAGGATGCCATAAAATGGCTATCTTATTTTGTTTAAGTTGACTTGTTTATGCATGGTAAAATGTATATATTCATGTTTATATTGTCTTTTGATAATGCTTAAAATATATGGTTTTATGGTAAACATTTAGGGTAAAATTTTATACCTTGATAAAAAGTACATATGGTACGCACAAATGCATGTAATTATTTTGATTTATGCATATAGTATATTTAAGAATTGAATGAATATAGGTAAAATTATTTGCATGTATTGTATGTTAATTGTATAATAATACTAGGTTATGAGTTGATCTTGTTTGGAGTCTAAGTTTATATTTGAATGCTAACTATATTCGGTTATGGGAAATGAGTACTAAGGTATGATTATGAGGTTATAAATATATAAGTATATATAAATATATATGTATGTTATGGTCATTGCCGAATGGGATGAGTGATTATGTGAATTGATGAATGGGTTGATATTTATGTATATGTTATGCTCTAATGCGAAATGATTACATATGCAAATGGTATGATCTTAGGTAATAATGAAATGAGAAATTTATGAAATCTATAGTGATGTATACGATCAAAAAAAATACATGATTGAATGCAAGGTTGATTATAGAAATGGATTAAACTAATAATTACCGTATGCTTATTAAATCTTTGATGGTGAACGGTCCAATGAATAATGAGTCACTAGTTGTTAATGATTTTATTTGTGAAATGTAAGTAAATGTCTTGATATTTGACTAGAGATACGACTTTATTTTCGATAGTATGAGTTGGTATATTTTTTTTAAGTGGTAACATTTATAGAAGTACATTGATGTGTGTTGAGATCGGGTAATGCCTCGTAACTCTATTCCGGCGACAGATACGGGTTAGGGGTGTTACAATCAAATAGTAATCAAGTCATTAATCACAAAGATGAACGACTCGTGATCACATTTACTTTTCATCAATTATGTAATGTGAATGAGAGTATATCATTTACCCATATCTTGAGTTATGAATTTTAACTGTTGTGAATGACGCTATATACTGGAGAAGTCGTATACCTGACACACCAGCTTTCAGTTCCTTATCTATTTGAACTCAAGTTTTTACTTCAAAATATACGAGTCACGCATATATAGTCCGTCATCCACTAAAGATTAAGGTATGCTACACTTTAAACGTCACAAGTGAATAAATCCATAAACGGATTTAGGATCTATTCTTCTTGGATCCAGTCTAATGTATTATCAGTCCAGTCAGTCACATTTATATCTCTATCTTTTGGGAGTCATTTGCGCCGATGTTCAAGACAAAGCATATCCCAATTAGACTTGATAAACGATATATTAGTCTTTCAATCGGTTTGCTCATTTTCGATTAGACTAAAGACATGTTTAGGTTTGTTTACTAATATAAATTATATTTTCGTATTACGATCCGACTACGAAATACCGTTTAGTATTAGTTTAAACATTAGACAATCAGTGAGTCAATATTTACTTTTATTTTGTTTTACATGCAAAAATCATATGAGAACATTATACAAAGTATATTAATGTAATCAATAAATTATTTTATTAACCAATTTATTTGAAAAAATTACAAGTGTAAATAGACGAAAATATTACACTTAAAGCACCAAATCTATCAATTTTTCCTACAAAATCTACAATTTTCTTTATGAGGAGGCATTTCTCCGCAAATTATGGGGCTATTTTTTCCAAATTTCTTAGAGAAAATTGTCTTGCGCCACTAAGTAGTCTCTAACTCTAACTGCTCACCTGAGTCAATTTCAAGTATAGTTACTCTTGTGTTGTCTTCTAATTATCCCTTTTCTCACAAGTCATGACTTCCTCAATGGTGTCCTTTAGGCTGAGATAATCTTTGATAGAATAGTTATAAGTTATGATATAAGCATTCTGCCGTGACTTCCTCTTCCGTGAGTTAAGCTGCACGAGTGACAAGTTCCAATATTCCTCTATTCCCACTAAAGATTTCTCTTTACAGACATTTAGAAAGGTATAATGATGAAAGTGAATAGGCAATACTCCTTTAGGTGTTTCCAGTAACAATAATTGCGACGCCCCGACTTCGTCTTTTTGCCACTAAGTGAAACGGCAAATAAAGTGCTCCCACTGTATCGAGGCTATACTGTCAGCTCAAAGATTGCCTCTAATTTCGAGATGTTTCTGCCTCTTCTTATTTGACATATCACTTAATTTCAAAGCTTTGTTTCGGTTTAAGCCCACTCGTTTAACTAAACTCAATTTCTTAAAATTGTGTAATTTTCCTCCTCCAACAATTCAACAATTGCAAATGTCTATTCATGTCACTTTAATATTATAATAATATATTTGACAATTTCTAAAGATTGGTTCGAGATTTGGAATTTGGATCACAAAAAGTATGACCTTAATAATTATATATATATATATAATTGTAAAACCAGTGAGTCTGGGTGATATATAGTTTATTTATTCACGTGGATATTATTTATATATATATATATATATATATTTAGGGTGTTGTTGCAACTGTACAGGTTGTACTCACTAGTACGGGCTATGCTATTTTATGTTGAACGAAACTTAAACTACTTGATTGTAGCCTTCAAGGGTAGAGACATAGCTTTTTATTAGATTTTTATGTATACGTCAATTATTATAACACTAAAGTTATGTAGGATGTTCGGTGGTACAATGGGGGTAGTTCGTATTGTAAGGGGTGCGAAGAATTGCTAGGATGAGGGTTGTTCACATCATGGATAGTGCAGAAAGACGGTAATGTTGGAGATTTGAGAGAGTTTAAGGTTGAATCTTGACAAAGTTTTGGCTATACATGTTGTCTCTCCTTTTACCCCGATGTTGAGGGGTATTTAAAGAGGGAAGATGATTGGGTGCAATTCTCAGCCATTGAGTTTCCTATTCCATGGTTGTCATAATATAATAGTGGATGCCAACTTAGGGTATTGTTGGAGTCGATTTGAAAGAACTAAACAAAATGTTAACTAGATGTGATAGATTGATAGATGTCATAAAAGATCTTTAACGATATATCTTCTATGAATTATATGAGTTCATTGAGTGTAATATGGTACTTAAGCGAGGTCATGAAATTGAATTCTTCTAATGAAACCATGATAATGTTGTTTCTCATGACTTTTTCCATAGAAATTAAGTATGAATATAATTGCAAGTAGCAAAATGTTACCCTTTCTTTACCTCAACTGTGTAACCATTAAATAATTTAGAAAAACTACCTTCAACCATAGATTTGCAAGGTGGAGTTATAATATTTTTTTTTTTAGACAATTCAGCAATTTTCCCTGCATAATTTTCCTAGGAAAGTGAGTAAGCATATGGTCAGCTATGGTTCGGCCGGTGGGGATACAAAGTTCGAATGAGGCTGCTACATTGTAATTGAGTCGATCCATCGAAAAGTCATCGAAGCAATCTGGGGGGATGCCATTGTCGTGCTTGCTAAATCATCATCTCAACATTTCCTACAACGACATTTGTGTCATTGCCTTAAGGTACCAAGCACTATCGGACCATTCCATGGTGATCAAACGGGGACCATGAAGGAGGATAATGGTATATGATATGAATATGGGGTAAAGAGTGTTGGGATGGTGGATTGCCTTTGTGGAGCCATAGATGACGATGGGGAATGATTGATCTCATGTGATATTAATTTGTGAAGTTTGACACCATACGAGGTGTGCTAAAGATTCCAAATAACAAAACTATATACGTACATATATAGTATATGTTTTAAGAATAATTTTATTTTATCTTACATATTTTACAATATTTAAGATTTTGATTGGCATGAGCATTGTTATAAATGCAGGAGGAAATGGGTTAGAGTGTGCCGAAGCGCATTATTCTCCTATGGGAAAGGATTGAATGAAACAGTGACGCCACGTCATCTGTATTCTTTCCAATAGATTTATGCCACATTAGCATTTTTATCCTAAATTTTAGCATTTTATCTTGAAAAAAATCAAATCCAAATTCAAATATTGAAATTCAGGATAAAAATGCTGATATGGCATAAATCTATTGGAAAGGGACATGATGATGTGGCGTCACTGTTTCATTCAATCATTTCTCTTCTCGGAGAATTATAATGAGATTGTTAAAAAAATAAGATTTTGACTAAGTTGGTGTCACTTATTAATTGGATTCCAACTCAATTATAAAGTTACCAAAAGCTCATTATTCTTATAAAGCAATAACTATTAATTTAAGGGTAAAATAATATTTGCACGTAATGGGATTTGAACCTAAAACATCCTAATGTATAACATCTCACTTTTACTATTTCAATCAAAGCATATATAGTTTATATTATTTTTTTAAAAATTGTTAGATAAAATTTTCACCCATATTGTAAGTGTACCATAATTGGTAAAAGTACTGGGAAGCTCCTGTACTTGGGGGTGGATTGCACATCGGCTCCTCTACTAGAAAAGAGAGGCAAATTAACACTTATACATTTCAAAAGGTGGATTTTAGCCCCTTCATTAAAATTTTTTTTCTAGTAAATGATGATGTGGAAGTTAAACTGATGCTGAAAATTATTTTTTATGGGTAAATTATAAAAATGATTATCCAACTATGTATTTCATTCTGTTTTGGTCACCCAACTATTAATTTTTTTTCGATTAAATCATTAATTTTTTCAAAATTAAATATTTTAGTCACTCTGACTGATGTAGGCTTTTTTTTACTAGTCTAGTAACAAAAGTAGCCTTCTAATGTTTTCACATTCTATCAATTTGATCCTAAATAGAAAAATTTGACAATTTTAGCCTTCAATGTTTACAAAATTTGTCATTTTAGTTCTAATTCTAAAAATTCAATAAATTTGGCCATCAACATTTATAAAATATGTAATTTAGTCTTAACTCTAAAATTTTAAAAATATATTTAAAAAATATTTTTAGCCCTTTATAACCCTTTGGCTAACCCATATGAGATATTAAAATAAGAAAAAGAGTAATCTTTTTCAAGTCACTTGCAAAAGAACTCTAAAAAGTTAAAATTTGAACTAAACTAACAAATTTTGTAAACATTGAGGGCTAAATTTGTTGATTTTTTTATATTTAGGATCAAATTGATAGAATGTGTAAACATTAGAGGGCTAATTTTGTTATTAGACCAATAAAAAAGCTCATATTAGCTCGGAGTGACTAAAATATTTAATTTTGAAAAGTTTAGTGACTAAATCGAAAAAAAATAGTCGGTTGATCAAAATAAATAGAAAGGAATAGTTAGGTGACCATTTTACAATTTACCCATAAAAAATAATTTTCAACATTGATTTAACTTCCATGTCATCATTTAATAAAAAAAATTAACGGAGGGGCTAATTTGCACATTTTGAAATGTATAAGGACTAATTTGTCTATTTTTTTAATAGAGAGGCTGAAATGCAATCCGTCCTTAAGTATAAGGGCTTCCCTGATACTTTTACCACCATAATCTAGTTTTCTTACGTCTCTCTGTAATTTTTAGATAACTTATGTTCAAATTTAAGAGTAAATTCTTTTATTTCAATTTGGCATAGTTTCATCTCTTTATCTAAACTTATTATAGTGCCCTTGATTGTATTAGTGTCAAGGGTTATTCAAGTACCAACACAATTGAGAAAAGATGAAAATACCCTCGCTTTACAAAGTAAATTGTACTATTTTGAAAGTGCTTTTATCATTTTATATCTTTTATATAGAAAAATATACCTAATAAGATTTGAACATATGTTTCTTTAGCAGGAGCGGATCCTCATTAGGGCCTAAGAGGGCCTTGGCCCTCCAAAGTTTTTGAAATATTTAATTATACCTTGAAAATTTTAATTAGCCCCTCCCAAATTTTGAAAATTATCATTAAACTTTTGAAAATTTTTAAAAAAATTCAATTTGACTCTTCAATTTTTTTGTGAATTTTCATAAAACCTCTAAAAGTTTTAAAAATTTTAACTATACCTACTAAATTTTTTGAAAACTCTCACCATAACCCTCAAAGTTCTTAAAAATTTTAGTTAGGCCCCACAAAACTTATTGCCTAGATCCGCCACCGTTCTTTAGTTTTCCACATCTATACCTTACCATTAAACTAAGGCCACATTTATTATTTAAATTGATTTTTTATAAATATATTTGTTATAAAATTTTGTTATTCACCTACATCGTGAGTGTGTTATAATCTAGTTTTCATAATCTTATTAGTTAATCTAAATAAATAACTACGCGTTCGATTAAAATATTGGTGTGAATTTTTTAAAACACCATTTTCAATTCATCATTGAGACGTTAAACTTTTGATGTCGAATAAGTGTTTTTAAAAGTCAACATTTTAATAGAAATAGTTAGCATTATTAATTATTTGAATTAATTAATTACATTAAAGTAGAGATTAAATTATGTTAAATTAAAGTATAAAAACTAAATTCAAAATTTTAACATAATAGAGGGACCAAAATCATAATTTGATCAAATTTATAATAACGTCTTCATATATAACCTCCAAATTCATAAGGTTAAATTTTATAACCCTATAATATATTATTATTTCCAGTTAATTGGTTAATTCGATTAGTTACCTAGTTTCAAACTGAATTAATCGATAACTAAAATTATCAGTTAATCCGATTAAAACTAAAAAATGCGCGCCCCTAAACGAATCTCACAATTATTTTTACAACGATGATTCTAATTCAGGTTATTCGTAAAAAAAGTAAACACTCAGTCGATAAGCCACAACTTGGAGTTTGAAATTCCACGAGTTTTCCTCTTCAAACAATGTGAGAAAAAGATTGTGTTATTGTCTTCTCTTCCCTAAAACTATATATACGTGGATGTATGTTTTAAGAATAATTTTATTTTATGCACATTTTTTGTGCATTTCCAAATATGAAGTAAGTCTTTGTATTTTATTGATGAAACTAACTATTTAAAATTTAACGAGCATCATTTTTTCTTCTTCAAAGTACCAAAGTAACAAATAAAAATAAACCCCATTACTATAAATCAAGTTATTAAATATTTCAAACAACTCTTGATATTCGAAAACTTCCTATTATCTAATAAAAACCTAAAATTCCTAATAATAAACCAAAATCGCTTATATGATTAATTACAAATACTTTTGACAAGTATTTATCTTTATGAGTCATGTGAACCAAAAACCTATTAATAAATAAGAATACATTCTAGTAAAAAACTTATTAACAAATAAAGACTGAACCTCAATATTAAAAATTAAATTATTAAATATTTTGAACAAATCTTGAAATTTGAAACTTCCCATTATCAAATAAAAACCTAAGATTCCTAATAATAAACCGAAACCGCATATCAAATTAGTTACAGATACTTTTGACAAGCGTTTGCCACCGTGAGCCATGTGAACAAAAAACCTATCAATAAATAAGAATACATTCCAATAAAAAACCAATTACCAAATATAAAAAAATGACCTCATTATTATAAATCACATTATTATATATTTCAAACAAATCTTGAAATTTAAAACTTCCCGTTATCCAATAAAAACCTAAGATTCTTAATAATAACCCAAAACCGCCTATCTGATTAATTACAAATACTTTTTGACAAGCGTTTGCCACTGCAAGTCACATGAACCCAAAACATATTAATAAATAAGAATACATTCAAATTTATTCCCCCAAAAATATAATTTTTTTTATCAAATTCGGACTAGTAATTAATCCCAACATTGAAGTATGGAACAAACTTATATAAGGATAACGAGATTTGAAACTAAAACATCACAATGTTTAACATCTCAAATTTACCATTTCGATCAGAACTTGTTAAGTTGCTATATTGAATTTTAAAATTTTTGTTAGGTAAAATTTTCACCCACATCTTAAATATACCATAATCTAGTTTTTTCTTTGTCTATTTGTAATTTAAATAATTCAAAACATTATAATGAGGGTTTTTACTAGAATAATACAAAAAAAGTGAAAATATCCAAAATGGAATGCCATTTGGATTATGTACCAAAATGGTACATCCAGGGTGGTCACACCTATGTCAGAGGCGGCACCACCCTAGTGTCAGACCCCCTATTGCCGCAAAAACCAAAAAAAAAAAAAGCAATTGAAAGTCGTGGAAAACGAGGAGAAAACCGACATGGCACGGTCAATGGTCACTTCTAAAGACACCAAAGGTGCCATTGCTGGAGGTCAGACCGATGGTGCCAGTGGCAGAGGCGGCACCAATCATATATTTTGGCATTTTATGGCGTTGGAGACCTTATAATAGTCCCCAATGATTTGCTTCAAAGAATCGAGAAAGGAAAGGAGAAGAAGAAGAAGAAAGAGAGGCTGCTGGAAAAAAGAAAAGAAAAAAAGAGAAAGGAGAAAGAAGAGAGAAACAAAAACAAGAAAAAAAAATAGAAGTAGGTATATATTGTTTTTAAAAATAATGGATGGTATTGTTGTTATTGTGTTGATAATTTGTTGTTGTTATTATTATGATAATTATATATATATATATATATATTGATTTTATTTTATTAATTGATGTTGTTAGTTAGTTTAGTTTATAACTATTATTAGTTATTAGGATTAGTAGGTTAATTATTTTTTAGTTAGTTAGTTAGTTAGTTATTATTATTTATAGCTAGAAACCTTAAAAGCGATATTTTAGTTAGTATATTGTCAAGTATATTAATATGTTAGTTAAAACCCTAAAATAATATATTGTTAGTAAGTATAATTAATATGTTAGTATATTAATATTTTAGTTAATATGTTAGTTAGTATATTGTTAGTATATTAATATATTACTTAAAAACCCTAAAATAATATATTGTTAGTAAGTATAATTAATATGTTAGTATATTAATATTTTTATTTAAGTAAATTATTTACTGATTGAATTTTTTTGAGAAATTTTATTTATTTTTTAACAGATTGAATATTGAATATGGATGATCAGTTTTTCGTATGCGTTTATTTCGATAGAATCAGCTTGACAACAACCGTTGGATGCATATTTGAATGTCGGCAACAAATAGCAATGAGATTTAATAGAAATGTCTCGTTGGATGAAATGAAGGGAAAGATTAACACAAAAATTGTTAGACGTTGTGAGAGAACGATTTCGAGAATTTTCTACAAGTTTTCAGTTTCGGCAGATCCGATCAAATTCATAGAAATGGAACTTGTAGACGACGAAGATGTGGAGACAATGATCGCTCTTTACTGTGGGAATGGGAGTAACAAAAATGCACCGATTCACTTATTTACTAAGTTAGCCGGTATTAAGCAAAATGAAGACATCAATGCATATGGTGAAGAACATGGAACTCAAGAACCGTGCATGGTGCCTCCAATATCGTATGTTGATACCAAATCGATTATACATGGGATCGATATCGATCTCAATATTACACCAGATATTGATGTGGTTGGTGATGATGGACACGATAGTAGTGATCATTGTGAGGAAGAGGTCGATAGTGACAGTGATCCCGATGGACGATATACCTGATGATATTGATGATGAAGATGTGAATGACGATGGAAACATTAGCACGTCTTCGGTCAGAAACCAGATGCGATGTATTATGATATACAATAATCCTGGGCCACACATGTCACTCATAGACCCTGACGAAGTGCGTGTAGCTGAGTTTTTGGAGTACCCTGAAATAGTTCCTGCTCACCGGCTGGCTGTAAATTCAGAGCACGAGTTATTCGTAGGCCAGAGATTCTAAACTAAAGAAGAGTGCGTATCTGCTATTAAACGGTATAGCATGGATATATTAGTGGATTACAAAATCGCTGTGTCTAAAACGACGGTATATATTAGGGAGTGTTGGAAGGCAGCAGAAGGTTGCAATTGGCGGGTACGAGCTCATTCATTCAACATTCGCAGGTGTGGGAGATACGAAAATTGGTTGGACCTCACACATGCAGATCGACACGTATGACAGAAGATCATCGAAAACTTGATTCCAAAACTATCTGTACGTGTATCATGCCAATGGTGAAGGACATACCGGCCATTAAAGTTTTGGTACTGATTGCTGAAATACACGCACGATTCTAGTATCGAGTATCATATCGAAAGGCGTGGATAGCTAAACAGATGGCAATGGAGCAATTGTATGGAGATTACGATTCATCGTATAACGAGCTACAGGGATGGATAGCTGCTATGCGGGAGTACGTACCAGCAACTGTGATTGAGTTAGAGACATGACCTTATTACGGCCTAGATGACCAATTACAACCGGGGAGAAGAATTTTTCATCGGATGTTCTGGACGTTTGATCCATGTGTGCGGGCATTTCCACACTGCAAGCCGTTTGTGCAGGTGGATGGGACATGGCTATATGAAAAATATACACAGATCTTACTTATTGTGGTTGCTCAAGACGATAATAGGAACGTGCTTCCAATAGCATTTACCATAGCAAATAAGGAGAACATGGAATCTTGGGAATTTTTCCTTACCAACCTGCGAAGGTATGTTATTAGTAACGATAAATTTGCATTATCTCCGATAGAGGGAAATGATTAATTGCCGCAATTAGGCGTTCCGGTGTGCCATGGAGATTCGTTTATTGCATCCGTCACATTGTGGCTAACTTCCTTTGAGAGTATAAGAATGCAAACTAGAAGAAAGAAGTGGTGAAAATGGGTTAATGATAACCTTATATTTTCAATATAAGTTTAATGTTTTTATGTTATCCAGTTACCGTAACTTATCTTTTATTAAAACATAAAAACAACACATTTATATTAAATTACTAAAAATAACATGCCAATAAAATAATATAACAAAAACATAACATAAACGACACATAAAAAAATATACTATTTTCAGTATATTATTTTATTTTATATTATTTTAGTACATAATGTTTCAAATGTATTATTTGAATATTTTTTAATATATATATTAATAAATAACTAACAATATACAAACTAACTAACTAACTAAATTATTATTTTAGGGTTTCTTACTAACTAACTATAATAATAATAACTAACAATACACTACTACTAACTAAAATAGTATTTATATTTTTATTAATCCTAATAATAATAAGTAACAAACAATATACTTACTAACTAACTAACTCAATTATTATTTTAGGGTTTTTAACTAATTATAATAATAACTAAAAATATAATACTACTAACTAAAATATTATTTGAACTTTTTACTAATCTTAATCTAAAATAACAAAACTAAACTAACAACAACATTTATAATAAAATAAAAATCAATAATAATAACAACAACAAATCATCCCCTCCATTATTTAAAAAAAAAATTATACCTACTTTTATTTTTTTTTCTTCTCTTTCTCTCTTTCTTTATTCTTACTCGTTTCTCTCTTTTTCTTTTCTTTTTCCAGCGTCGCCGTCTCCTCCTCCTCCTCCTTCTTCTTCTTCTTCTTCTTTCCCTTTCTCAGCTGCTGAAACTGAAATTTCGGGACCATTATAAGGTCCCCAACGGCCACAAGATGCCTAAATGGCATGCAGGACTAGTCATTTCAACAGGTGCCGCCTCTACCACAGGCACCTTCGGTACTGCCTATGGCAGACCCTCCACCAGGGTCCTATCCCGTCCGTCATTTTTTTTTTTTTTTGCCTTTTTAGTGTTTTTTTTAATTTCAGTTTCAATATTATTTTTTTTTAAATTTCAGTGAAACACTATTTGGAACTGTTTGGTGTCAACAACTAGGGTGGTGCCGCCTCTGGCATAGGCGTGACCACCCTGGATGTACCATTTTGGTACATAATCCAAATGGCATGCCATTTTGGATATTTTAATTTTTTTGTATTATTTTGGTAAAAAACCTTTATAATGAAGATCATGTAACACAGAAGGTCAAATTCTAATTTTAGTCCCTTTATTATGTTCAATTTGGGGTTTAATTCTTTTATTTTGATTTGGCATAATTTCATTTATTTATCTATATACTTATTATAAAGTTTCCAATTAAGTTGGTGTGACGGATTAATAGAGTACCAACTCAATTAGAAAAAAGACGAAAATACCTTCATTTTACAAAGTAAATTGTACTATTTTGAGAGTGTTTCTGTCATTTTATATATTTTATATAAAAAAGAAAAGAAAATAAAAATATACATATAATAATATTTGAACACATGCTTCTTTTATTTTTCACATTTATACTTGTTGATACAATGATACAATAAGCAAGGAGTATAGAGGAGCATGTGGTAGTGTCAATAGAGGTCAGTTCACCCAATCAAGGTGGAGAGTCAGAGGTTATAAAGATTGGAAAATGGGGAGAGTTTGGAGGTGGAGTGCTAAGAGTACGAGGGTAGAGTGTAGGCTAGTATATTTTAGAATCAATCCCTTCTTCATTGTCTTTGGGGTATTTATAGCGGGGTCCTGTGGAGGATAACGTTAACGTGTTGGACTTGCCATCAAGCTATCATTGCGAGATGTGTGGGGTAGATGTCTTCATTGGGATAAGAATATCTATGATAGGACAAATCCTGACACTCACTCTTATTCGATGGTACTGAGCAATTAAACCCACATGAGGTTTGGTGACTAAGGAGATCAAGCTCTTAACAGAAGGTCGAGTGCTTGGAAGAACGAATAACTAACTTTCTTGAATGATTACCTTCTGCTTGTTTGGATGATTAGGACGGGAGGTGAAGCCTCTAGTAACTTTCAAGGTCCGGTGGAGTTTATCCTTCGGGTGGTCTTTTGGCTTGCTACGTGTCTTCATTTGTGGGGAAGTATAACAATACTTTACCATTAAACTAAGGCTTAATTTATTATTTATATTAATTTTTATAAAATGTATTTGTGCATTATAAATTTTCATAATTTGATTGGTTAATCCAAATAAATAATTGTGGAAATTCTTTCAATTAAAATGTGGATGCGAATTTAAAAAAAAACACTATTGTCAACTTATCATTACAATGCGAAACATTTTAAGTTCAAATAAGTGTTTTAAATTAGTTGGATTAATTAATTACATTATATGAAAAATTAAAGTATAAAGACTAAAATCAAAATTTTATCATAATAAAAGGACTAAAACCATAATTTGATCAAATTTATAATAATATATTTTCATATATAACCCCTAGAATTCAGAAGGTTAAATTTTATGACCGACAGGTGTACGGCAGCCAGTCACTTCCACTCTCTCTCTTTTTTTTTTTTTTAAAACTCTATATATAATGATTGTTATTAACTTTTTATTTTAATTGTAAACCACACACGCAAAAAAAAAAAAAAAAAAGAGGAAATAAATAAAAGAAAAAAAAAGAAAAGAAGGGGAAACCAACTTGTTTAAGAAACAATTAAAATGGCAGATTCACAGATTTTTAATTGAAGAATCTAAGTTTATCTCATATTGGGTCTTCATTTCTTTGGTTTCCAGGTTCTTCTTCATTATTCCTTTCCTCTTTTGATTTGTTTTAATTATAATAATTGCATATTTTTTCCGTTTATGTATTTTTATTCAACTTTTTAATTTCTGGGTTGTTTTTTTTTTGGGTTTATTGCTTTCTATAATTGTTCTTCCTGTTTTACTTTGTGAATTTGGGTTTTTTGGGTTATGCTTAATTTGACTTGAAGGGTATGTTTGGATGTAGTTTGCTTGATGATAAAGTTGGATTATTTATTTATTTATTTATTGTGAGACAAATTGTTTTATTCTTTACCCTTTCATGGTCAACGAGAATCATTTGAGAACTTGGTTTTTGCAGCTTTTTTTTTACTTCAACCTTTCGGTGTTTTTTTTGGATGTTGATGTGTGAATTGTGGTGCAAATTCGAGGAAAGTTGAATTTTCTTTTCGGTTCTTTAATTTTCCTTTGGTGTTCATTTGATTGGATTTTTGTGGACTTTTCTGCAAATAATTTAGAAGGATCGGGTTTTAATAGAGGAATTTGTAAAAGTTATAGTTTTGGTTGAAAATGGCAGTGATGGAGTCAATTGCAACGACATCTCTTCTTGGTCATAGTCCTTTGCATGGTAGAGTTTCTGTTAGGGACATTTCTGGCAAACAGAAACCGATCAGTTATCGAGTCCGAGTTACAGAATTTACCGGCAGAAGAATTGTTGTGTCGCCTCTTTTACCGAGGTTGAAAGCTGATAGGTTAGTTAATTTAGGGGTAGAGGCTCGTGCGATAGAGCTGACGAAGGAGGTGCATGCGTATAGAGAAGAAGAAAGATCTCCTAAGAATTGGAAGGATGAAGTTGAGGCTGGAATCGTTCAAAAACCAGATTTGTGGCCACGGAAAATAGGGCCGATAAGCCTTCCTTGCGTAATCCCCGGCTTCGTCACGAAAGGATGGGTTGTGGTTGGATAGCGGCTATTTTCGAATGGGAAGGAGTTATAATTAAAGATAACCCCGAGCTCGAGAAGCAAGCATGGTTGACTCTTGCTGAAGAAGAAGGCCGATCCCCTATTCCAGCCTTTATGCTGAGAAGAATAGAAGGGACGAAGAATGAGCAAGCGATTTCTGAAATCTTGTGTTGGTCTAGAGACCCGGCATCGGTTAAAAGAATGGCCGCAAGGAAAGAAGAAATTTACCAATCTTTACAAGGTGGGGTGTATAGATTTTGTGAGGGATCTAGTGAGTTTGTGGATATTTTAATGCATTACAATATTCCAATGGCTTTGGTCTCGACTCGACCGAGAAAAACTCTAGAGGCTGCAATGAGAACAATCGGCATCGAAGAGTGCTTCAGTGCCATTGTGGCAGCAGAGGACGTATGTCGAGGAAAACCCGATCCAGAAATGTTTCTATACGCTGCACAACTTCTAGAATTCATTGCAGAGCGGTGCATTGTATTCGGAAACTCTAACCAGACCGTCGAGGCAGCTCATGAGGCACGGATGAAGTGCGTTGCTGTTGCTAACAAGCATCTTGTCTATGAGCTCAGGGCTGCGGACTTGGTGGTAAGACGTTTAGATGAGCTTTCAATCGTCGATTTAAAGAACCTTGCAGATATAGAGTCACCTGAATTTGGATCCGGAGAACCAATCCCGGAGATGGAGATAGAGGAGGAAGATGATGAACCGCCCGCATCCACAGCAATTGGTGATGGTATTTTCTGGTAACCCCCTGAAAGAACTGTAAACTTTTTTTCAATGTTCTTCATATGATTCTTGATGATAATTTGTTCCATTTATTGTATAGCAAAAAAGGAGCAAAAAACATAAAAAAAAAAAAAAAAAATGGTGGTCTGCATTGGACAACCACATGATTTATTTACCCATAGATGTATAGTTGTATCATATACATGCTTGTTTTTCAAATTTCTCGTTATAAAAGGTAAGATTTCGTATTTTTGCTTGGATTAATTTGGATTCGGTTAATTCATTTCTATCGTTAAAAATTGGTTCTTATACTTTGTGGTATTTCATATGTTACTGGGTTGGATTAGGTTCGGATTGGGTCTAAGCACGATATTGACAAATTTTATACTTATCTAAGCTTGCTCCGGTCTGAAATATAGACTTAAATTTTTGTTCAAATCCGTTCGTATTTGTAAAAGATTAACTCAAACCTATTTTAGGTCCATTGATATCATATTTAAATTTTTTTTAAAAACATTTATATTATATTATATTATATTATATTAATATTTTTTATTTATTGAAAACTTTTATATAGTTATATTAACGTTTTTGTTATTTTAATGTTTACATGAGAGTAAGGTTATATATTTAGTATAGATTTATTTTTTTAATACGTTTTAAATTATATAAAATATAAAAATATTATAATATAAAATATTATAAACTTAAAAGCGAGTTAAACTCGAGCTTTAATGTTTAAGTTTAAGTTCAAGTTCAAGTCATATTTCAAATGGGTTTAGTTTTTTGCTTAAGTTCATTTTTTTGAGATTTTTACTCAATTTTTTTCAAATTTTCGATAAACTTTTGAGTCTGGATGAGTAATTCGACTCATGAATAAGTCTAATTACGATATCTTTATGTTACTTTATGAATATTTTATTTATGAATTAATTGATTTATTTATAAAGCAATAAATTTAGATAATAATAGTATATCAGAAAATATGAATATCTAGGAAAGAGTGGACACAACATAGTCGTTTCGTCACGTGGCCAAGAAACGTGCACGCAGCCCAGAAACGACTGCATTGATTTTCTTTAGGTATGGAGACTTGTCTCTTTCTATTTTTATATTTAATAAATTGGTCCCTTAAAAAAAGTGAAAATAATTTAATTTTATTACTTTTAAAATTAAATAATTATGAACAGTTAATTATAATTTTAATATTTTTCAATAATTGTATCTAATTATGATTGGTATAATAATATTTTTAACTTTTAATTTTATATATTCGTTGTAAATATTAACGGGATGTATAAATGTTACAAGTTAAATTTGTTAAATTAAAATTAAATTAACAGAATGTGTAAATGTTATGGGCTAAATTTATTAAATCAAAGTCAATTTTGTGAACTGAATTTTTATCATACTAATAACAAATATATACAATTAAATGCGCTTAGTTGTTGATTTTAAAATTAACAAAATTAAATTATTCTTATTTTTAAAAAATCAATTTATTGAATATTAAAATTAAAAATAAAAAATGTGATTTTATTTTTAAAAAGAGTATTAATAAAAAAACATGCTTATTTTTTATAGAAAAATTAGACAATGTAATAATTGTTTATGGTCTAAAAAAAAAAATGATATTTTATTGGCATAAATATTATTGTCAATACAAGAGAATGTGAGTTCGAGTGTGTTGAAGTTATCTTCTTATTTATGAGTTGAGAGTTGAGAAAAGACTATAAATAATTTTAAATATTTTATTAAAATAAATATAATCAAAATCTATAATAAAAATATTCTTAACAAATTCTTCTTCTACCGACAACTCCCAAATAAACATAAAAATCTCATTTCTTTTAATGAAATTTTAAAACAATGGTATAATTTCAATTTTAGTCCTTAAAATATGCTCAAAGTTAAATCTAAAAGGGATCTTCAAGTCCAACACGTCCTTTAGCCAACACATATTCTTCACACAATTTTTTTATAGGATGAATGTAATATTTGCCGTCCAAAGTGACATCCAATTATCACTTTAATATTTAAAGAACTTTTTTTTTATCAATTTAATATCTGAAATTTCCAAACGCCAAGTACATTATCTAGTCATTATTGCTATTACAGAAAAAGATGATGTAGCATGAAAGGATTGTATGAAACAGCGACGCCATGTATTTGTATCTCTTTTCAATAATTTTATGCCACATCAATATTTTCATCCGAATTTCAAGATTTTAATTTGAATTTGACTTTTTTTAGGATGAAAATACTGATGTGGCATAAAATTATAAGAAAGGAATATAGATGACATGACGTCACTGTTTCATACAATCCTTTCTCTAATGTAGCATGCTAAGAGTGTGCCATGTTACTCTTTTTTTTAAAAAAATAAATAAATAAATAAAGCGAAAAATCTCAAAAAGGAAATTAAAAATAGGAAAAATTATATTTCTTTTTCAAAATTTAAAAAGCATGCTTTTTCGAAAAAAATATAAAGAATAGTGAAAAAGAAAAAAAAAAAAAGGGTTTTTTACTGAAATGGAGTGGAAAAAAATAAAAAAAATCAAAATGAGATAGGATTTTGATTATTTACCGAAATGGGGTAACCAGCTTGGTCACGCCACTCCCATAGGCGGCACTATTCTGATGTCAGTCGACAGAACCTAAACAATGGACTGCCATAGGCAGCACCGCCTGGACAATAGACTGCCAGAGGCGGCACCAAAGCCAGGACAATGGCCTTGCAGAGGCGGCACCAATAGTAGATAATTCACCCCCTGAAATGTGAAGCAAAGCAAAGCAACAGAAGCAGTAGAAAAAGAAGCAGAAGAAGAAGAAGAAGAAGGAGAAGAAGGTGGTGGCGTCAGAAAAAGAAAGAGGAAGAAGAAAGAAAGAAGAAGCAGAAGCAGCAGAAAAAGAAGCAAAACAAGAAGAAGAAGAAGGTGGTGTCGGCTTTCCACTATTTTTTTCTTCTTTTCCCTGCATGCCTCACTGTTCTAACTGTTTTTGTTGCAGGTGAAGGCTGACACAGGGTGGTGCCGCCTATGGGAGTGGCGTGACCACCCTGGTGACCCCATTTCGGTAAATAACCGAAATCCCATCCCATTTTGGTATTTTTTATTTTTTTTCCACCCCATTTCAGTAAAAAAACACAAAAAAAAATAGTACAAAGATAGAAAAAGATAAATATCGAGAGTAATTTTTAATCACCTTTGAATATTTTTCTATTTTTAAAATTTTATTTTCACAATAAAATTAAAAAACATAGCATAAAAAATCAAAATTATAAAAAATTCCAGAAATTTATGAAAAATATATATTTTTAAAAACACAATATGTATATGAAATTGGTTTTTTCAAGGTTTGTCAAAATTCAATAATTAAATTAAAATTCTACAAAATGCTTTGAGCTTTGATATCATGTTTATTTTGCATATTCTACGTGTTCAAATCAATTAATTCGTGAATTAATTCCTGCTAAATTGGTGATTTTATATTTAAATTCTGTCAGGAACGAAATTCGGATGCTTTCATTCAAAAACAAGCAGAAAAGTACTAAATTAGAGCATAAACAATAAAAAAAAAAGGGGGGCGAATAAAAAATTTGAAGACATTTAAGGGCTAATCATATTTTTGACTTTATAAAAGCCACATTTAGAAATGATATTCTATTTAAATTTTATAACTAATTAATATTTATTACTTACAAATGTTTAAAATTAAAATTTATATTTCATATATTAAAATATTAACGTGATTTCATGTAATTGATTGTTAAGTTGAGTTAGACTAATTTTAATATATGATATGTATATAAATAGGATGTGTGTCGGCTTTTGAAAGTCACACTTGAGTTCACTTGGAAATTTTACTGTGTTAGTACTAAAGTATAGACATTCTGTCATTTTTTTTTTCATTTCACTATTTTAGCTAAATTACTATTTTCATTAAAATCATTTACATACACCAACTAGCATTATTAATCTCATGCTTCACTAAATTTCTACTTAGTTTTAGGCTGATATTTTTTTCAGTCAAGAATCGTGAGAAATGAATTCGTATTAAAAATCTTTCATAACGGTATTCACCATCTCTTCGGAATATAGGATAATACAAATTAGTCCCTTAAAGTCAATTCAATTTCAATTCAAACAGCGCGGGTTGGGTTGGAGTTGTTTGGCGTACAGTTGGGAAGTCGAGTCAGCCGTGTTGTATTCAGATTCTCGCGAACAAATTGACGTATCTGAGCGGGGCCATACTAGTGGGATTTTCGTCAAGGGAGATAGTGATCTGATTTAAATGATCCACGCGATTGATGCCGTTGATCCGAGTTGGTTTCTTCAAAACGCAAGGCTGCTGGATTGGGATCTTGAATTCCGAACACGTGTATCGCGGTTAAATAATCAGTAAGGGTTAGTTTGCAGGTCATACCAAAATCGACTATGAAAGGAAGAATTGGAAGTTGAGACGTTCTTAGCCACTATAACCAACTTATGATTTGAAAGAAAAAAACTCATTTTCAAGGATCGATTCAGAATCGAAATTAACTGAGTTTAAGGTTAAGACTTTATATTATTGCTTACAAAATTCAACTCCATTTACTTATTTTATTTTCGATTAATATAATTATTATTTGCTGCTATTTTATTTCATTTACTTCCCAAACATTTTCATTCCCCCCATTATTTATTTATTTTTCAGCAAGTTCATCACGAGTCGTGAGCACGACTATTGCCACGCCAATAATTCTGGTCACAAGAAAAAGGAGAAATTAGATAACCAATCCCTGTGGATTCAAACATACTACTCTATACTGCTATTTCATATTATTTTGTCGTAAAAATTTTTATTTGGTGATTTCGATGTCCATCAAGCTTTAACCTTACATGTTGTTTATGTTTGTTTTTCAACTGTTTTAATTCTAAACTAGAGCAGTCATTACCATAAATTTCTATGCAAATGAATTCTTAGTGGTCATAATTTTCTTCAATCAACGTTTTTCATTTGAGATTTGATTTAATTTTGAGGAAAAAAACTAGATTTGATTCGAAAAAAATTAAAGAAAAAGAATTGAGTTATTCGATTTTTTTGAGTCAATTCGAATAAGTAATTCGAGTTTCGAGTTTGAGTCAAGTTGAATTTTATAATTCGAATAATTCGAATAACTCAAATAACAGATTGGTGTAAATACCCCTTTGGTCCCTACTCAATTTTGAAAATGAGCAAGCTGTTTTCTCTCTCAACAAAAAATTTAAAAAGTTCCAAAAGAAATTCAAAATAATTTTTAAATATCTAATTATTTATAAAAATTCTAAAAAATATATAAAAAATTGAAAAAATAATTAAAAATAATTTCGGAGACCTAAATGAGTAAATTAAGGATTCAAGTTTATCATACTAAAGCATTTGTTTTTCCTTATTTTGCTTTGAAAGAGTTTTCAAATATACATGTTTATATGCTCTAAAATGGAATTAGTTATATGGTAACAAGATGTTAATTTGACATGTTTAATTTTTTTTAATTTAACTCAAACAATTCTACTCGATTCGACTCAACTCGAATTTTATTTCACTCGACTCAATTCAAAAAAAATTCAATGATAAAACGAGACTCGTTAACTCAATTAACTCGAAACATTTTTATTTAATTTAATTTGATTTGATCAAACGCTATTTTTATTTATAAAAATAATTTACTACTATTTGCTATATAGAATTGAGATTATAATTATTTTTAAAAAAGTAATTGACAAGCCTTGAATACTTTTTTTTTATGCGAAAATAAATTTTAAAAATAAAAGAAAATTTTCAAAAGTAAAAATAAAAATTTCAAGGTTAATAAAAAGTACTATGCATATATGTATATCTATATTATTTTTTTTTTTTTTATATATTTTAATGATTTCTTTTTCTTTTTGAATTTTTTTATTTTATGTTTTTTAAAAGGGTTTTTTTTTTTTTTTGAATTTTTTGCATTTTCACGTTTCTTGCATTTATTTTAGAAAAAAGCATAAAATTAGGTGGGAGCACGCGACATCAATTTTTTTGTAACGGAAGTAACGGCTGGGATAACATGCTTGACGTTTGGAAATTTCAGGTATCAAATTGATAAAAAAATTTCTTTAGGTACCAAAGTGATAATTAAGTGTAACTTTGGGGCAAATAGTACATTAACCCTTTTTTATATTGCATGACAATGTTCTCAATTTACAATTTTGATCCAATAACTATGTATAAAATGGAAGACTACACACCATTCGTGTTTTTTTTTTAAATTATAGATAAATAGTTAAATTTCTATTTTAGTCCTCTATTATGCCTAAATTTGAAATTTTATTGTTATATATTTTATAATGTTATTAATTAGTTCAAATAATAAATATCATTAACTTTTGACTAAAACGTTACGTGGTTATATATAATTTGAATGTCCTAAAGGTCTTGAAGATTGACAATTGATTCCCATTTCTTTTGGATTTGTATTTATGTTATAAGACAATGGTCAAATTTTAGTTTTGGCCCCTGTATTGTGCTGAAACTTGAGATTTAATCTATATACTTTAAAATTTTTTTACATAATTTGGTACATTTACTTTTATAATGTTATTAGTTATTCTAAATAGTCAATATTGTAAACTATTTCAATCAAAATATTAATGTCAAATTTTCTTAAGAACAATATTTCAACAAAAATTATTTTATCATGACAAGTTCAAGGAGTATTTTAAGAAAAATTTATACAGGTATTTTGTTTAGAATTAAAAATTGGTTGAATTGATATTAAAAATAGGGTTTTAATATTTTATTATTACTTTTTAATAATTTATTCAACTAAATTTTCAAACTGATTAAACCGACAAATCAATAACATGACTGATTTGACCACTAATTCGATTCTAAAAACCTTCTTTGAACAATAGTGTGATGAGAGCCATGAGAAGTGAGAAAATGTGAGATGAGCACCAAGGGATGGGATGTCTAATGGTTCTTGTCATGATACAGATTAGACGATGTCGTTTCAAATGGTAACTTGTTATATCCATTTATGATGAACAACGACTACTAGTTATGGGTTCTTAATTAACGACGACATCTTTTCTGTATTTAGAAACAACGTCTCACACTAATTTTTCCCTATGAAAAAATATAGGGTAAAATTACTGTACAGATCCCTAATATTTAAAGATTTGTCTACTATAGTGGGGAATGCATTTTGATTCATCTACTTTTAAAATGAGCACAAAGATTTTGTAAGTTAGAAAATTGATTAAAATAATAAAATTTTAAAAAGTTAAAAAAATTGTTAATTAATTTATTGAGGTGGAGTTAGTTAAATAATATAGCATTTAACGATGGATAAGGTATGGAATAGGGTAAAATTGTCATTATATTTTAAAAATATGAGTAGAGGTGATTATGGGTTGGACTGAACCTCAATAGAATTTTAGGCTTATTTTTAGGCTTGGGTTGCCCGAAAAATGGGTGTAAAATTTTGCTTGAACTGACTAAGATAAAAAAGTTAAAACCCGAGCCCTGCTCGACTAGCCTGTATTAATTCTTTTTATAATATTATTTTTATATAAAAATAAATTTAAAAATATAATACATCAAATACATTAAAAATATTTTTTTGATAGAAACAAATTGGGCTTTCATAAAATAAATAATAAGAGAATACATGAGAAATAAAATTTGGCCCAATGCAAATTGGCCCGAAAAAAAGAGAAATCTAGAATGCAGGATAAAGAAAAACGGAAAAACCAAATGCCATTCTAATGCCCAATCAGATCAATTTGCCTGTCTATTCAAATCACATCTTTCATTTCTTCCATTAATGGCACAACCGTTTACTGAGGGGAGTTAAGTGCTCATCAGATAGATGGATTTGCCTTTGAAGAAACTCTCCTCTTCCTTGTTCTCTCTTCGTCTTCTCAATCCGGCTCTCTCGCATATTCTTTCTTCGCCTGTAATGCATTAAAAATATTAAAATCAATGTTTCCCAACAAATTGAAAATAAAAAAAGTATTTATACTTAAATAACACTAAAATAGATATAACTTAACAAGCAAATGCCTTTAAAATAATAGTAAAATTAACAATAAAATAATAATTATATAATATTAAAACAACAACAAAAAATAATAACAATATAATAGCAAAATAGTAACAAAATAAAAACAAAACATAGCAGCAAAACCGTAGAAACAACAAAACTGTGGAAACAATAGCAAAATATAGCAGCAATTTACCACAAACCTTATATGATTGAAATTTAGCACAAACCTTTGAATTTTATTAAATTTTGCTACCAACTTTGATTTTCTAATTGAAATTTATCACTCGATATTAATTTGATGATTTGAAAATATAATTTAATAAAAATTTCAAATATTTTATTTTAATAGTTAACAATAATATGAATTAAAACTTAATAAATTAAATTAGAATTTGAAATAAAAACATGAAAAAAAAAATACATATATCATAAAAGAAAAATTGTTTATTTATTTTTATAAAACAACCGGTTTTACTTAATTTAAATATTATATTATATTAATTTATTATTGTTAAATATTTTAGTAAAATATAAAAATTATTATTAAAATTTGTCTTTAAATTATCTTAAATTAAAATTCAACAAAATAAAAAGTTGAATATAGAATAAAAGAATAGTGGTAAATTTATTTATTTTTATTTATAAAACAATAGAAGTTTTCAATCAAAATAAAAGTGTAGTGACAAATTTGCATATTAACCCTATTTTAAATTAATGCCACATCATTTAATTAACTCTGAATTATAAAATTAACAAAAAAAATTTCTCAATTATTACAAAAATACAATCATTTACAGTGACCAAATCATATTATAAACAGAGCAGAGCGAAGGGGCTAGAAGGACACCGACCTCCCTAAAATAAAAAAGTTCACCTTTAGTTTTTTTATAATTTTAAAAGTTTAAATTAATATACGGTGAAAGTAAAATTACACTTTGGCCCCCCAAGAATAAGAAAAAGTTGATTTAATCCTTTAAAAATTATAAAGATATAGACTATTAAAATGGTGAAATTTCACTTTTTCTATCATAAAAATATACAACTTTATTTTGACCCCCTCTAAATTTTGTTTAGCTCCACCCCTGATTATAAAATTCACGAATTTATATCGAGCAATTATGCTTCAAATATACTCAAACATGAGAAATAAACTACATTAAATATATCCATATCTAACACATTTATATTATCACTCTCAAATATCAAACATATACCACTAATCAGGGGTGAAGCTGTAACGACCCAAAAATCCGTGGGCAACAGAGAAAAAAATGTGTTATCGGGCCTCCGTCTTAGTAAACTGAGTTAGTAAATAATTATTAGGAGTAATTATGAGTCTAATAGTGTGTTTAATTAGATTTTTATTTAGTGAATTTAGCTTAATTTAAAGTAATTAGGAAAAAGGACTAAAGTGAATAAAGGGTAAAAGTTGAATTGTAGATTAAAAGAAAATAAAAAGGACTAAAATGGAAAATAGACCATTTAGTGTATTTGAGGCGGCATAAGCATAAAAATCTGAGATTTTTATGTGTTAAAATATATTATTATTATTAGATAACTATATTAATATAATATTATATTATATAATAAAGTAAATAGAATAAAAGAAAAAAAAAGAAGAACAGAGAGCATACGAAACAGGGGAAAGGATGGAAAGAAAAGAAAAAGGAAAAACTTAGGATTTGAAGCTTGAAGTTTAAATTGATAAGTCAATCAAGTCCTATTCTCTTAATTTTGATGTTTTAGAAGCTTTAAAGCAAGATTTTGATGAAAATAAGCTGAAATTTTGAGAGTTTATAGGTTTTCAAGTATAGTTGATGTTGAAGAAAAAGATGAATTAGGAATTAAATTGAATGAAATTTAAGTTAGAATTAGTAAAAGGATTAAATTGTAAAGTAAGCTATAAGTTTTGTATTATAGAGATTAATTTGGAAGAAATTATAAATTAAGGTTTGATTATGAATATTAGATAGTCAAGTTGAATATGGAAGGAATTTAAGTAGAAACAAAGCATGAATTAAGTTAAGAAAATAAGTAAACTTAATTAGGATTTAATTGCAAAATAAGTTATAAGAAAACGGTTTTGGGACAGCAGCAGAAGAATAGCTTTGAAAAATCACCAAAAATTGTAGAAATGGAAGTAGAAGTTGAGTGAGATATGAAATTAAAGCTTATTGAGTCTATTTTCATATGAAAGAAACAGAGAAAGCAAAAAAAGTCTGTATTATGAGATATTTAGATTTTAGTGAAACTGGTTCAGAGTGATTTCGAGATCCTCTGTTCTGACTTGGAAAAATCATTAAAAATTGTACAAAAATAATTTTGGGACATAATTTATATGGTTAGATTCCTTAATGAGTCTATTTGTAGAAGAAACAAACTAGAACATCATTTGAATTCTGTACAAAAAGATAATTAAATTTTAGCAAAGAGTGGTCGGAACTGTCAGACAACAGAATAGGGGTAATTTTTAAAGAATAAACTGTACTTATTGGCTAAATTAAAAATTCTGAAAATTTTATGACAAGAATATATGTGAGTCTAGTTTCATAGAAAATTTACGGATCTTAATTTGGAAATCTGTAACTCAAGATATAGATAATTTAGTGACAATGACTCAGGTAGACAGCTTTGAAAGAACTTATAAGTAAATAATAGAATTGTGTATAAAGAATGTAGAATGAAGAGGAAGAGTAGAAATTGAATAAAATTCATTATTTATTGTAATTTAATGCTGTAATTAATAATGTAAATTATTATTATTTTTGTAGCTAACAAGGAAAAAGAGGCATCGGCATCCAAGGGAAAAGAAAAGATCGCTGAGGAGTAAACGTGTATTTCGGGTTTGTATTACTATAACTTAAATTATCTATTAAATGTATAATGTATTTATAGTATATGTTATGGAGTAATTAAGACAAGGTAAGTAATAATATTTGAAATTTAGTAAGAATATGTGTGAATATTGAATTATATGTGAATCGATATAATAGATATTTTGAATTGATCAAGTATTTGAAATTGTTGTGGAAATGAATTTGAAATTGGAAAAGTAAAATAATGCCCTATTAACTTGTCGGACTGGATTTGATACAAATGGCATGCCATTGGATTTGTGATGTGATGAGGAGATTTGTAGCTCGGCGGAGAAGATGATTCTGTTATTATTATATGCTTCGGTTTATCCGAAGAGGCATTTAATGCCTTATTGGTGTGTTTAGGAGGATATGATATATTGGTGTGTTTTGGAGGTTATATTATACTGGTGTGTTATGGAGGATTTATATTATTCCGGGTGTGATTGGGTTGGATATTTTGGTGTGCTTGGGTGGAATCCACATATCTGTCAGAGTCCGAGCATTGTTAATAGGGTAAATAATTGAAATGGAACTTTGAAAATGAGATGGATTGATTTGGCTCTATTGAAAGGTATGTGAAAGAATGTACGTGTTAAATTATGAATTGAATTAGTATGTGTTAAATGAAATGTGAATTTAAGATTTATGAAGTGATATATATAATTATGTATAATTATTTTAATAATTTATAAAGTTTATGGTGATGTTTGTAATTTGTTAATGTTAAATAATTTTGATTTATAGTAATATCACTGAGTATGAAATACTCAGCGTACGGTTGTTTCCGTGCGCAGGTCATTAGAGTTTCGAATCCGGTCCAGCATCCAAAACAAACCCGACTCCAACAAGAAGATTTTGGTGATGAATTTCTTCCTTTTTGTTAAGTGACATGTACTAGATAGTTATATGAATTATAAACATACATAAAGTTAAATGATTTTGGTTGTATATAAATGATTATAATGTTTTGGATGAGGAAAATGATATGAAGTTATAAAATGATAAATTTGGTATTGGTTGATTTGGTTTGAATTTGCAGGGGAAGTTAGGTAAAACTAAGTAGAAATGTTGCCGAAATTTTTATAGGATTATTTGTTAAAAAAAAAATCTAGAAAATTCGAATAAGTCACATTCTACTTTTATTAAATGTTTTGGGTTTTGAAAGTCTATTATAGGGACTTATTTAATAATGATACTATAAATGTTATTTTATTTGTGAATTATTTGTAATTAGTTTGATATGTCTGGTAATGCCTCGTAACCCTATTCTGACGACGGTTTGGGGTTAAGGGGTGTTACAGAAGCCAGGGGGCTGGCATGGTCCCCGCCCCCTAAAATATAAAATTACTATTTAGGCTCTCATTTTTTAAAAAAAATTTAAATTAATAAAGATAAAATTATACTTTGGCCCCCCTAAAATTATAAAAATTTGATTTAATCATTTACAAATTATAAAGATATAAACTATAAAAAATTAAAATTTTATCTGATCCCCTAAAGAATTGTTCTGACTTCGCTCCTGCCACTAATTGAAATGAAATTAAAGCATTGGATTCCAACAAGTAACCATTGTTTGCTTGAGATGTGAAAAAGGGGATGGGAAGAGGGTCCTGATAGATTAGTTTTATTTTGAGAAGAGACAGATTAAATCTCTCATCCTTCCAATAATGGAAACCTTTAATTGCCACCTTTCTATCACCTTTAATTTTTGCTCAAATTCTATTATTAGATCCTGTACTTTCCGTAATTTATAGATTTAGTGTATACATATTTTAATTTGATCAATTTTAGTTTTTGTACTTTTCAAATTTTGAAAATTGAAACTTAATCAAATGGTAGCAATTAAATTTGATTGGTTAAATTCTATTATTAGTCCTGTATTATGAGTAAAGTTATAGATTTAGTTCATGTTATTTTTAAATAATATGTGGAAATAACAAAATGACATGGCATTATACACGTGATAATATGTTTAATGCATCGGATTTTGAAAATAACAAAATTTAACTTAATGAATTTAATAGCTGCCATTCGGTCAAGACTAAACTTTTAAAATTCTGAAAGTACATGGATTGAAAATGACTAAATTAAAGTATAGGTAATGAATCCACAATTTACTTAAAATACAGGGTCTAATAAAAGAAATTGACCTTAGCTTTTCATTTAATAAATTAATAATTATTCTTTAACACACACCTAAATCCATCCTAAAATCTCACACCCAATCTTTTAATGATTTTTAGGGTAAAGCCTCCTTATCAACTAGCCCATGGTTTTCCCTCAAAATTGCTTTACAAGTTTCTCTATTTTTAATCATAGTGATAATTAAAATTATTAAGTACAACTTTTGTTTAAAATGTTTGAATGATTAAATTCATGAGAGAGTAGTAATTATTGGGTCAGTCATAATGTCGTAACCATGTTTTTTGGAAAACAACAAGGGGTTTGACTTTGATTTTGAAAATAGGGATTAAACGGGAGTCGCCACCGACCTTTATTTGGTGTGATCGGATCACCTTTATTTTAATAAAACATTTTGTTTTACTAAAACAGTGTTTTGGTCTGCGAAGTTTTGAAAATCGGGTTCGGGAGTCGGTTACGCACGAGGAAGGGTTAGCACCCTCGATACGCCCAAAATTGGTACCAAAGTGATTAATTAATGTCTTAATGTCGGAGGTTTGAGAAGATTTTTAAATTCGGATCTTTAAAAAATGTATTAGGATATTTGAGATTTCTTTGTTTGAGAGGATACAAACATCACATCCAAAGACGTTAGGACACGATATTCAAGCCTTCGTAATCAAAGTTATCTCGGAGTTCTTGAAATTTATTAAAAGGATGTTTAGTGTTTTAGTCAAATGGAAAATCGCAACCCAGCACGTTAGGGCACTATTTCCCGAATTTCTAAATACGAAACATTGCCTTAAAAAAAAATTAAAGGAAATATGATAATTTTCAAAATGTATTTTTTTAATAATATAACACAAGGCTAAGAAAACAAATATGGACGTAAACACAGTAAATATAAAATACTACTACTACTAACGATAACAATGACAATAATAATAAATAAACTAATAATATTAATAATAGTAATAATAGTAGAAAAAAAAAAATAAAATGATAACACATACAATCATAATAATAGATGATAGTAATAGCAAACAAAAAAAAAAAAAAATAGTGAAAATAATGAAAATAACGAATAATAATAATAATAATAATATGGTAATAAATAATAATAAAATGATAACGGTAAAAAATGACATACTAATTAATGATGTAGTAATGATAATAATATAGTAATAATAATATAACAAAAGTGATAAAAAATAGAATAAAATGAAAAAAGTAGTAGAACAATGATAATGATAATGGTGGAAACAAAATAGAATGGAGAATGATAATAAAAATAACATTAATAAAAATAATAAAAATGATAAAATAAAATGATGATAATAATATTAAACATGGTAGTAATTAAGAGGTAAATAAAATGTATATACAAAGGAATAAACAAAATATACATGTGTAAAAATTCTAATATAAATAATAGTAATAAAGATATTAACTAATAATAATAATAGTAATTATAATAATAATAATAATAATAATAATAATAATAATAATAATATTATTATTATAATAATAATAATAAACACTAAATAATAGTAAAAGAGCAAAAATCTCAAATTAGCTAAAGGGGATTGAATTGAAATTAAAACAAACTTTTGGGGTTAATTAAAAATGCAAAAACTTAATTATAAATGGGTAAAAAAAACGGAGGGGCTAGAAGTGGAATTTTCCCGCTTTGCTAAACGCAACGTTTTGAGCAGGACCGAATTGGAACTTAGGAAAATATATTGGGGCAAATTTTGAAATCGACAGAAACTGAATTAGAAAAGGAGGAAATGCGGAAGGGTCGATCATAAATAGACCCTTTCAAAAACACGCGGATCCTCCGGCACGGGTCGGTCGCCTTAAGCGGTCTTGCTTTTGGCACGGATTCCCCCCTCACGAAACGACGTCGTTTTCTTACCTCTATAAAACCCTTTTTTATTCTTTTTTTTTTTCATTTGTCACGCTTTTAAAAAAAGGAAACTTCTCCTTTCTCCCTCTCTTTTCCTTCGACGTTCGGCCTCCCTCCGCACCACCGTGCCACCACCGTATAGGTGGCCGGTGATGCCCAAAACCAGGCCTTTTGGCCTTTCATTGGGACCCCTTTTGAAGCCTCAAAAACCCTAGAGGAGAAACCCTCCTTTTCTTACCTCCGATCTGACTTCAACGGTGGAGACGAGGCTCCGACGACGCGCCCCGATGACTCAGGTATGGTTTCGTTCTTCTTTTCCTTAGATTTTTCATTTTTATTTTTATCTTTCTTTTTAAAAATATATATATGAAGAAAATAAAGAAAGAAAAAGTAAACGATGAATCAAAAAAAAAAAAAACTAAATCAACCTTTTCTATTGATTCTGATAGTTCTTGCTTTTTTTAACCGAATCTCTTTGTTTTTTTTTCTTCAAACAAAAATTTTCTCCCCCCCTTTACAATCGATTTTCTTGTGGCTTTATAGCCAAGGTTGAACAAATTGCTCGCTGCTCTTGGCTGTTGCGTGTTCGGTCCTGTTTGCAGGTCATGGGTGATCTTGACAGGCGGTGCAAGGTGTGGAGTAGGTATGGCGTCAAAAGCGTTGGCCTAGGTCATGGCTTGAGAGGGCAAGTGGCCCTAGGGTTTTTTTTTTTTGATTTTGGTGTTTTGGGCTTTCTTGTTTGGGTTAATTTGGCTTGTTATTGGGTTAGGCTTGTAACAGACTGGTTTGTGATTGGGCCTCGGGTTTGTGGTTTAATTGGGCTTGTAAGCCTGGGCAAAATTGGGTCTGATACTGCCACTCTTTGCTCATTGTCGTGCAACTGAATGGAGCAAAGACTTTCAAAAGGCCAATTTTGCCCGGTCTCGTCGAGTCTTGACTTCTTCGGTGCCATTCTTCTTCAGGTAGCCTTGTTTTAGTCCACCATACCTTGTTGCTTTGATCCACTTTACTGCTATTTCAAGGAGATGGGATCTGTGGCTTCAATTTGCTCTTGCTGCGACTTCAATGGGATGTGACTTGTTTTATTTTAGATTGCTTCGCTGCATCTTTAGAGAGATGAGATCTTTGGTCTTCAGCCTATTCCACCGCTAGTTAAGGCAATAGGACTAAAGCTTAACCATGCTCCCTACTGGTTAGGGACAGGAATTACAATTTTTGGCCTATTCCACTGCTGGTTAGGGACATAGGACGGTGGCCTAAATCATGTTCCCTACTGGTTAGGGAGCCAAGATTTGCCTTCGATCTTATCCCATTATTGCTCAGGGCGACAAGATCTACAATTTTCTTTTGACCCATTCCACTACTGGTCAGTGGCAATAGGACGGTGGCTTAAATCGTGTTCCCTACCGTTGGGAGCCAAGATTCGCTTCGATCCCCGCCCCCACTACCGTTAGGGCAACAACATCTACAATTTGACCTATTCCACCGCTGGTCGGTGGCAATAGGATGGTGGCTTAAATTGTGTTCCCATCGTTGGGAGCCAAGATTCGCTTTCGATCTTGCCCCACTCATGGTTAGGCGACAAGATCTACAATTTTCTTTGACCCATCCCACTTTGGTCAGTGGCAATAGGATCATGGCTTAAATCGTGTTCCCTACCGTTGGGAGCCAAGATTCGCTTCGATCCCGCCCCCACTCTTGGTTAGGGCGACAAGATTCACAATTTTGACCTATTCCATCGTTGGTCGGTGGTAATAGGATGGTGGCTTAAATCGTGTTCCCTCATCGGTTGGGAGCCAAGATTTGCCTTCGATCTTGCCCCGCTACTGGTCAGAGTGACAAGACCTACAATTTTGACCTATTCCACTGCTGGTCAGTGGTAATAGGACGGTCTTCAACTTATTCCACTGCTGGTCAGTGGCAATAAGACAATCTTCAGCCTATTTCATTGCTGGTCGGTGGCAATAGGATAGTTTCCAACCTATTCCACCATTGGTCAGTGGCAATAGCATGGTTTCCAACCTATTCCACCGTTAGTCAGTGGCAATAGCATGGTTTCCAACCTATTCCATCGTTGGTCAGTGGCAATAGGATGATGGCTTCACCAGTGTTGCTACACTGACCTCTGAGGACATATCTTGTAGACTTAATTTTTTTATGCCAAATGATGCGGAAGCTATGGTCGGAATGACTCAATGCTCCCGACTACGCTGCGGATATGGATGACACTTACATGAATGCGAATGTCATGAGAATGATGATTTTCATAATAATTAAAATGCAATGATTGTAATAAATCGAATGCTCCTAGCTAAATGATATTATGGAGGACATTTGCATGAATGCGGGATGTCATGATAATGATTCTTTGTTAAAAATGTATAAGGATCACGATACGATGATTGCACGCTCCTAATGATGATGAATGAATGTAAAATGAAATGACCCCTTTTATGCTTAGGGTTGTCACCGTCATTGTCTACCGTAGTCGTACAACCTTGATATCTCGTTATTGCTGGTACCTTTGCCAGAAACTCAAAGAAACAATCATATTTTGCTCAAACAGTTTGCCCCAATGTGACTTCAAGGTGCACTCCATGGCACATACAGGACCTTAAGGCCTATACTATCTTTAGATCAACCCATTGTGCCCTATGGGTATAGAAATTGTATCATCTTCAATCCATCCCACTACGACTCAGGGGTGTAGAATCTATGTCATCTTTATTCAATCCCACTACGACTCAGGGGTATAGAATTTGTTGATTTGGTCTGTTGCACCTTTTCATTCTTGTGGATCGTGATCAGGTGTGCATACATAATAGTTGCATGGATATAAAATCGTTCTTCGCGCGAATGATTCCCCATTCATACATCGCCCTTTTTTATCGAGATGATACTATTTATGTAATACCTCGTCATTTGTTCAATCACCGTTTTCAATCCGCAGAGATAGCCTCGCCTCGTAATTTTCCTCCACCATTATTCCTGCCCCTAAATTCGAGGAGTTTTAAGCAATGGTCCTGCTTTGTGTTCGATACTACTTAGAGGTTTCTAGAGTAATATGTGAAACTCTTTTTTGTGAAGGTGTCGTTAGTCCATTAATCGTTATTTCAATGCAAAATGTCTGAAAGAGATCATAACTATGGATAAGAACGAAGTTAGTTAGGAGCATAACTCGAAACCAGTGGGTTAAGTAAAAGCAGCGAGTGTAATTAAGAAAGAAATTTATTGGCAGGGTATCTTGCAAGGTAAAAATAGAAACTAGATGCCCCAGATATCGCAGCCTGAGCTTCTCTGTTCAAACTTCTTGAGGACCATTATAGACTCAATATGTGTTTAGGGGATCCGGAGTACTTTGTCGATGCTCCAAGATGCAACATACTTCTTCATTGTTAACTCAAGCGTGGTAAGACTACCGTATGCCTTATTTTTATCAAAATTTGTCGCCCTTCTCGGTTTTCAACTCAAATCCCTTTGATCCCAAGGCGCCTTTATGGGTTTTCACCTCGACCTCTTTTTTTGCTTTTTTTGTGTTTTTCGCTTTTGTTCTTTTCACCATTTTTTTTACAAAACTCTTTTTTTTTACTTTACTCTTTTTGTTGTTTTTTTTTTTGTTTTTTTTGAATTTGAACTCACCGGATTGGACTGGTCCTTGCCATCCATCCATGTTTCCCCAGAACAAGCCTTCTTTGCTACATAAGGTATTTACTTTTCTTTTTGGAGTCCTCTTGAATACGCAGAACCCTTCTTAATGCCAGGTCTTTCTCCTGAAATTCTTTTGAGCGAACATTTTTGTCATAAGCCCATATCATACTTTTTTGGTATATTCGACCACGAGTACTTTTAATCAAGCTTACTGTAGACATTCTGCTTCACCCAATCAAAGCTTGTGAAAAGGAACCTTATCTTTCAACAATTGTTTCCCTTTTAATAAACCCATGAGAAAGATGTCCCGGTGAAAGTCCTCGCCAACTTTTAAGAGACTTAGAAGGTAAATGGTAACTTCTATATGCCAACCTTTACAAGTCTCAGTCATTTTTTCAAAAATTTTGAATGGTTTTGGCTATCTTGCTGCACTGATGTGGTGTCTGATCTTTGGACAGACTATAAACTCGTGCCAACGCGTTTCTTTCTGGCATTCTTTATCGCCATTCTCTCTTTATTCTTCTTCTTCTTCTTTTTCTTTTTCTTTTTTTCTTTTTTTTTTGTGTTTGGTTTTTTGTTTTTTTTATTTTTTTAATTTGAATTTGAAGTTGAAGTCGACGACCGCTGACTTTGTAATTTTGACATGTGAAGCGACCTTTACCCTCTTGGTAAGGTAACCAAAGGCTATGAATATGAATCGATGTCGGCTCAAAGCTCTTGAGGAGACTGACTTGATAGCGTCCATGCCTCACATATAGGAATCCGCGTTTCAGTGGCCTCAATGTGTCTAACTGTGATCATGTGATAATGTCTTGCCTTATTCTTGCGGTGAACTAAGCTTCCATCTTCATCTCCTTCGTTGGCTTGTAGTGTCGGTGACATTTCGTGAGGTAGGATCGCCATTTTAACAAGTTAGGAAGTAAGTTGCAATCTCGTCATCTTCTAAGTCCTTAGATCCTTCTAGACATATATCTCACTAGAAAGGAGTCCAGAATAACGTCGCTCATGTCATTGATATCCGGGACCCATCGCGGCAGATGAAAGCAATTTCAGAGAATGAATGATTATTTATGAATGAAGAATAAAAGAATATCCAATAGAACGATAGCATGGAAAATAAAAATATTGGTTCAAAAGATGCATTTTATTGAAGTAGTAATTGTAACACGAGCCTATTTCACAAAAGAGATCTTATTGCTTCTAGGCTTAAAGCAACAAGTATACTTCAGACATTACTCGGGTAAGCTTCTAAATACTATAGGAGTTACTTCCACAGCCTCATTGCTTAAAGTGCTCCTGTGTTCATGCTTCGCTTTTAGTGCGCCGCCTATCTCCACAACACCCATTTTGACAAATTTTTCCACCAACTTCTTGAAAAGTGCAATTTTCTATCGAATGTCCCAGTAACCCCGCATGATACTCACACTGGACATTTAGGTTATACCATGCTGGGTATGGAGGTTGCAGTGGTTTTGTATAATAAGGAGCTACAATATGCATATCAAATAAGTTCTGGTATAACTCTCTATACGTCATGGGAATAGGAGTGAATCGAGGTTTTCGAATACGATCCGGATTGGGTTTTACTTTGGAAGGACCAGTGATCTGTAATCGCTTTTTTGGCTGGTCTACTATAAACGGTTTCGAATAACCCTTGGCATACCCACTCGTGCTAGCCCCATCTTTATCCTTTCTCTTCGGGGCTTTTGAAGTCCCTTCTCTCTTTTTCTTTGCCTCTGGTAGGCCAAAAACAACGCGATTGACTTACTCATTACCAGGGCCTATTGGAGAATTTAGCAGCACCGAAGTATCAGTTCTATATTGAGATCCAATAATGACAGGTACCACGCGAGAATGTGCATCTGGTTGAGTTGGGACACTTATTGGGGAATAAACGATGTCTTCATCATTATCTATATTTTGATCCTTTGGGTCACTTCTTTTTCAAGTCCTCCCGCTAGTAACCGAGTTAATGGCCCATCATGTTCTTTTGAAGTCAGCATTTGCTCTCGCATTTCTTGTTGAATTTGGATCAATTGCTCTTGCATCTATATTTGCCTTTGCTCTATCCTCGCCAACCTTTGTTCCATGTTTTCCAGGTTAACTGAAACATTTTGCCTAATTAGGGTCCTTTTGTAAAAGTCTAATGCAAATGAATGCAATGTAATGCGAATGCAATGTAGTGCGAATGCATGAATGCAAAGAGGCATCGATTCTGATCAACTTTATTTTAGAAAACTTCATTAGAAAGTAAGTTCTTTTACATAAAATGGACTACTGTATGCTTTCGTCCTAAGTCCTAAAAGTTTTAATTTCCCAAGCAATGGAGCTAGCTCTTGACTGTGATCAGACTGTAGCCCATATCTTATGCTTAACATATCCACCTGTAATGCCAAAATCTGTAGATGACCAACTACCATTCCCCTCGTGAGGTAATCTTGACTTTTTAACTTGATGATCATAAGAATGATGAAGTTCTTCTCTCCAACACTCCTCTCTTGTTTCAAGAAGCTCGATCCGCAGTTCACAATTGTGTAATGCTAAATTTAACTACACTTTATTTCTTTAATCTTGTTCAGACTTAACTTTAACTCGATTGCAGAGTTACAGCTTTGAGGGTAATGAGGAGACTATCCCAGCTTAGCATCAATTTTTTCAGTATTGATCATTTACTCTAGCTAGCGTCGTACTCCAAGGGATTCTTCCGCTTTCATGGTTCAGAAAGATTAGAGTTTTTCTAGACCGAGAAGGAACTGCGGAGCCCCCAGACATTTTAGATTGTATCCGTTCAATAGTTTTTCCAATTCCAACCACAGGTGAAAATCGTTTATTCTAGTTCGTCTCTTTGAATCTATCTAACCGGGTCAATACAAATTCTTTTCATTTCTTCACAAGAATCAAATCCCTTGCAATGTTGTTTGGATCACAACGATGAGCCCAGAAGTTCGCAACAGCCTATCCTTCCATCTTAGATGGTTCCACCAATTTCATCCCCCATTCTTCAGAAAGAAACAACCTTCGATTTGGGTGAAATTAGTGTTGAAAGAAATACCATAAGAACGCAGTATTGGCTCGGCACTATGGTTGCTCCCCTGTGAAGCATAGGATAAGGCTTTCACTCTTTCCTGAGATTTTTGTCTTAATCTCTAGTTAGTGCTTTGTCAATTGCAAGTACATCAAGGAATGGAGCTCCAAAGGAATGTATGTAGGTTGTTTCGGCTCTCCGACATTAAAGCATGATTATAGACGATAATCTCGGATTCTCGCCGCCATTAACTTTTTTCACACTTTTCTCCTTCAATTAAAACAACGGATCTTTACACAACTGCTCGCTCAATCCAGTGATCTTGTACTCGCGATTGGATAGACTGACTTTTGTCCTCAGGTTCTCAGGGCTTCGTTTAGCCAGGATCTATGGTATTCTGATTGGCAAAGAATTCACAATCGGACTAGGACGAATATTCCGGGAAAGGTCTCTTTGAGTGGCTATGAAACTTGAATGGAAACCCCTATAGTCAAGGGTACCTCCTCCAACGTCTGTGAAGTTGTTCCGATTATCTTGAAAGATTGGCAAACCAGTAGGCATCCCTACTTCGTAGCATGTTACCTTAAAATGACAACCATCACCTTCAATGTTTCTTGAGAGTTTTCAGATTTTCTGTTCGCGCCGTTTGAGTCATCAGGTCTTGCACTATCGTTGTTTCTGTTAGATGTAACATCCTTAAATACAATTGTAAACTTATGCTTGTTATTTGGAAGAGCATCAACAATAAATAAACTTTTCTCTGCGTCATAAGCAAAGTCCTTTTCAGCCAATTCATTGTCATAGGTCTCTTGCCTTCTGCCAATCACTTTCCTTCCAACACCCTTGTCGTCTACAGGGTTGCCATTTTCACATGAAAGAGAAACACTGTAATGGTAGAAGTGTCTATCCGTACCTTACCCGCTTACTTTGAAGTGATTGGTGAGTATAATTACTCTCTACCATGCATTGCCATGAAATGTCGTACAATCTTTTCACATCCGATTTAGTTTTGATCGAAACCACATTAGGAAGCATAGGTGGCTGAGATTTTAGCACTGCCCCATTTGCTCAAATGGATCTATACCCTTCTAACTGCCTAGGTTCTTACTATATACGGACGACTGCATTATCTTCCATTTTATCAAGGAACCCGTTTTCCATAACCAGCTTTCTAACTCAGAAACGGATCGCGAATCGATGCTTCTTAAAATATGTAATGATGTACATAAAAGAATGAAACACAACGAGTTAGTATCATGGAATATAAAGCAGGTAAAATAAATAAACACCTATCCGGGTGACCACTAAGGTTTGACGTAGTTCTATCTAAAGTGGGCTCTTTGGGTTCACTACATGTGGTTTAGTTCTAAGGTAAGGTACCGAACTAGCGATTCCTCGATCCTCACCCATTATAGGCTCATTTAGACCGAGTTCGATTTGGGGAATACATTTCCTATGGTCGCATCGGAGATGAAAATCTCACGAAGACATAGGTACGGATGTATCCCAAAGCGATCCACTATCCTCGCACGGAGGTGAAGACCTCACGAAGGAGTAGCCAGACTCTCACTTAAAGGTGCGACCACAACGGCCATGCAATGCAATGCCAAAATTAAAACAACATGTGACAAAAGGATCGTAATTTTCAAATCGAACTTTCAAACTTCCGACAAAAGACAGAAAATAATCAATTTATGGCTTGACTCTCTACATCGGTCCCCAGTGGAGTCGCCAAGCTGTCGTAACCATGTTTTTTGGAAAACAACAAGGGGTTTGACTTTGGTTTTGAAAATAGGGATAAAACGGGAGTCGCCACCGACCTTTATTTGGTGTGATCGAATCACCTTTATTTTAATAAAACATTTTATTTTACTAAAACAGTGTTTTTGGTCTGCGAAGTTTTGAAAATCGGGTTCGGGAGTCGGTTACGCACGAGGAAGGGTTAGCACCCTCGATACGCCCAAAATTGGTACCAAAGTGATTAATTAATGTCTTAATGTCGGAAGTTTGAGAAGATTTTTAAATTCGGATCTTTAAAAAAGTGTATTAGGATATTTGAGATTTCTTTGTTTCGAGAGGATACAAACATCACATCCAGCACGTTAGGACACGATATTCGAAGCCTTCGTAATCAAAGTTATCTCGGAGTTCTTGAAATTTATTAAAAGGATGTTTAGTGTTTTAGTCAAACGAAAAATCACAACCCAGCACGTTAGGGCACTATTTCCCGAATTTCTAAATACGAAACATTGCCTTAAAAAAAATTAAAGGAAATATGATAATTTTCAAAATGTATTTTGTTTAATAATATAACACAAGGCTAAGAAAACAAATATGGACGTAAACACAGTAAATATAAAAATACTACTACTACTAACGATAACAATGACAATAATAATAAATAAACTAATAATACTAATAATAGTAATAATAGTAGAAAGAAAAAAAATAAAATGATAACACATACAATCATAATAATAGATGATAGTAATAGCAAACAAAAAAGAAAAAAAATAGTGAAAATAATGAAAATAACGAATAATAATAATAATAATAATATGGTAATAAATAATAATAAAATGATAACGGTAAAAAATGACATACTAATTAATGATGTAGTAATGATAATAATATAGTAATAATAATATAACAAAAGTGATAAAAAATAGAATAAAATGAAAAAAGTAGTAGAACAATGATAATGATAATGGTGGAAACAAAATAGAATGGAGAATGATAATAAAAATAACATTAATAAAAATAATAAAATGATAAAATAAAATGATGATAATAATATTAAACATGGTAGTAATTAAGAGGTAAATAAAATGTATATACAAAGGAATAAACAAAATATACATGTGTAAAAATTCTAATATAAATAATAGTAATAAAGATATTAACTAATAATAATAATAGTAATTATAATAATAATGATAATAATAATAATAATAATAATAATAATAATAATAATAATAATAATAATAATAATAATAAGATAATAATATTATAATAATAATAACACTAAATAATAGTAAAAAGAGCAAAAATCTCAAATTAGCTAAAGGGGGGATCGAATTGAAATTAAAACAAACTTTTGGGGTTAATTAAAAATGCAAAAACTTAATTATAAATGGGTAAAAAAAACGGAGGGGCTAGAAGTGAAATTTTCCCGCTTTGCTAAACGTAACGTTTTGAGCAGGACCGAATTGGAACTTAGGAAAATATATTGGGGTAAATTTTGAAATCGACAGAAACTGAATTAGAAAAGGAGGAAATGCGGAAGGGTCAGATGCGCAAATAGACCCTTTCGCAAAAACACGCTGGATCCTCCGGGCACGGTCGGTCGCCTTAATCCAGTGCTGCTTTTGGCACGGATTCCCCCCTCACGAAACGACATCGTTTTCTTACCTCTATAAAACCCTTTTTTATTCTTTTTTTTTTTCATTTGTCACGCTTTCTAAAAAAGGAAACTTCTCCTTTCTCCTCTCTTTTCCTTCGACGTTCGGCCTCCTCAAGACCACCGTGCCACCACCGTATAGGTGGCCGGTGATGCCCAAAACCAGGCCTTTTGGCCTTTCGTTGGGACCCCTTTTGAAGCCTCAAAAACCCCAGAGGAGAAACCCTCCTTTTCTTACCTCCGATCTGACTTCAACGGTGGAGACGAGGCTCCGACGACGCGCCCCGACGACTCAGGTATGGTTTCGTTCTTCTTTTCCTTAGATTTTTCGTTTTTTATTTTTATCTTTCTTTTTAAAAATATATATATGAAGAAAATAAAGAAAGAAAAAGTAAACGATGAATCAAAAAAAAAAAAAAACTAAATCAACCTTTTCTATTGATTCTGATTGTTCTTGCTTTTTTTAGCCGAATCTCTTTTTTTTTTTTTTCTTCAAACAAAAATTTTCTTCCCCCCTTTACAATCGGTTTTCTTGTGGCTTTATAGCCAAGGTTGAACAAATTGCTTCACGCTCTTGGTCGCTATGCGTGTTCGGTCCTGCTTTGCAGTCGTGGGTGATCTTGACTGCAGGCAAGCAAGGTGTGGAGCGGTATGGCGTCAAGGCAAGGGCCTAGTCATGCATGAAGAGAAGGCAAGTGGCCCTAGGGTTTTTTTTTTTTTTTCTGATTTTAGTGTTTTGGGCTTTCTTGTTTGGGTTAATTGGGCTTGTTATTGGGTTACGCTTGTAACAGGCTGGTTTGTGATTGGGCCTCGGGTTTGTGGTTTAATTGGGCTTGTAAGCCCGGGCAAAATTGGGCTTGTACACATAAAATAATGATTGTACCTTTTTGAAATTAAGGTAAAGTCAAATAGAGTATATCTAAATATATCCTTTTAATTAAAATCATTTTAATTATTTAACAAATTTTGTGGTCTTCAATGATCCAATCACCTATTAGATCGGTGGTCGAATCAGTTAAGTTATAAGTTTGTCGATTTGATCGTCGGTTCAATTGATTTTAGGTGATTTAACACTTTGTACCAGTTTCCAGTCTAATCGGTTCAAAAGTACTTTTCGTACCGATACTCGATCGATTTTGGGTTTGATCGACTGATCTAATCTAGTTCAAATAACATTAAAGTTGAGTGCAATTATTTTTCTTTAGAATTGGACGAGTCGAATTGGTTTTGAGATGGATCAATCTGGATCATATTGATTCATGATAAAGTTGCTATCTCATTTTGATTAGAGTTGCTATCTCATTTTGATCAATCTGGATTAGTGATTAAATCAAACAAATCTTTGATTCTCAGTTTGATTGATTCGTCATATTTAAATTAAATAAATTATTAAAATTCATAAAAAAATAAAAAAATTGAAAAAACCCAATTCAACTTTTTTTTTTTTTTTAGTTTGATTCAACTGGTTCATACTATTTGGGTTCAAGTTTCATATCCAATCGGTTTAGTCCAGTTTCAACTCATGTTGTTTTGGGTTCGGGTCATTCATGTAAACCCGTAATTTCTTGTTCTGGTGACTTTATGTTCCAACTATTTTGGATTACTTATTCAAATCATTATAGGTTTAGGTGGTTAAAGTTTTGAGATTAATCTTTATTTTCAGAAATAGTAATGGCAGATGGAGAATCACATCAAACAATCATGAAACTATTTTTTCTTTATTTGTCAAAAATCACAATTTTTTTTCTATTCAACAAAGAAAGAAAGAAAATATCAATGTCACAATCTTCAATTATCTTCCGTATATCATCATTTCTTTGCCTACATAAAAACCCCACACACCCATCAAGTTCTTTGTTCATTGCTCTCTCTTTTCTTTGTTTTCAGTTCTTAATACTTTATTTGATTTCATAAAAAAAATCCCATCATGAGAGAAATCCTCCACGTTCAAGCCGGTCAGTGTGGAAACCAAATCGGAGGCAAATTCTGGGAAGTTGTTAGCGACGAGCATGGCATTGATCCCAAAGGGAACTACGTCGGTACTTCTCGTGTTCAGCTTGAGAGGGTTAATGTTTACTACAACGAAGCTAGTGGGGGTCGTTACGTACCCAGAGCTGTTTTAATGGACCTTGAACCAGGAACCATGGATAGCTTGCGTACTGGTCCGCACGGACAACTTTTTAGACCTGATAACTTCATTTTTGGCCAAACTGGAGCTGGGAATAACTGGGCTAAGGGTCATTACACTGAAGGAGCTGAATTGATTGATTCGGTTCTTGATGTTGTTCGTAAAGAAGCTGAGAATTGTGATTGCTTACAAGGTATTTGATAAAATTGCTAAATGACTCTGTTAGACACAATTTTATTATTATTATTATTATTATTATTATTATTATTTGTGATGGAATGTTTGCAATTAGGCTTCCAGATTTGTCATTCTTTGGGAGGTGGAACTGGTTCGGGGATGGGGACACTGTTGATATCAAAGATCAAGGAAGAATACCCTGATCGGATGATGCTGACTTTCTCGGTTTTTCCGTCGCCTAAAGTGTCTGATACGGTGGTTGAGCCCTATAATGCGACTCTATCAGTGCACCAGCTTGTGGAAAATGGTGATGAATGCATGGTGCTTGATAATGAAGCTCTCTACGATATCTGTTTTAGAACTCTCAAGCTCACTAATCCCACCTGTAAGTTGATATTTAAATTCTATTTTGGTTTTTTTACCTAAATAATACAAAAAATAAAATTAATAACTGAAATGGTATGCCCTTAAGATTATTTACCAAAATGGTATAGTTTTATTGGTGCCGCCTGTCAAATTGGCGGCACCGGACTGAAATATAATTATTTAAAATATTTAGGGACCTGTTATGTAATTTTTCTATTTAGAGTGACTGGAGAAAAAGAGAAAGGGTGCCGTCAGACAGGGTGGCGGCACCAAACTTAAAATATGGCTAATTACCTTGTAAGCCCTCCTTATTTATTATTTTTTATTATCCTTCAACTCACTATATTGTTTTTAAACAAGCCCTTAACCTATTTTTGTAGTTAAATAGGCCCTTAACTTATAATTTTTTACTCATAAAAGTCTTTTATTTTAATATCAACGTAAATATATTTTTGAATTTCAAGTTTTATCTTAATTTTTGTTGATGCAATAAAAATTATATACACTTTAACATCAACATAAAATCTAAAAAAGTAATCAAAATTTTCAAAAGATTAGTTAAGAATATCATATATATAATCAGTCTCAATAAATTTTAATTTTTTTATTTAATAAACTATTCACATCAACATAAAATATGAATTAGTTTATATTTTTTTAAATAGCTTTATTTTGGGTAAAATATATTTACTTTAATATTAAAATAAAGGGCTTTTATGAGTAAAAAATTATAAGTTAAGGGCCTATTTAACTACAAAAATAAGTTAAGGGCTTGTTTAAAAATAATATAGTGAGTTGAAAGAGAATAAAAAAGAAAATAATAAATAAGGAGGGCTTACAAGGCAATTAACCATATTTTAAGTTTGGTGCCGTCATACTGTCAGGCAGCACCCTTTCTTTTTTTCTCCAGCAGTCACTCTAAATAGAAAAATTACATAATAGGTCCCTAAATATTTTAAATAATTATATTTCAGTCTGGTGCCGCCAATTTGACAGGCGACACTAATAAAACTATACCATTTTGGTAAATAATCTTAAGGGCATACCATTTCAGTTATTAATTTTATTTTTTGTATTATTTAGGTAAAAAAGCCATTCTATTTTCATGTATACTAATTGGGTTTGGGTTTATTCTCAAACAGAAAAATTCGATCCAACCAAGTCGAATATGATCAAAATTACCGATAATAAAAAAGTTAACAAGTTAGACCTATTCAACTTAAACCTGAATTGATTTGAACCCAAAAATAAATTAGAACTTGAAAATATTCGAACAAGTAACCAAATCTTGAAATGATGCAAATTCATATGATTTGACTTGAAAAACCCAAGTCTCAAATCCAAAACTCAAAATAACTTGAAAATCCCAAACTCAAAATTACATAAGAAAACTGAGCCTCAGACCCATACTTGAAACAACTTGGCTCAAAGTGATAAGAGCGTAGTTAGAAGATTGTTTTAAGGGAGTTAAAGTATAATTTTACCATTATATTAACTTGTGATTTTTTAAAAATTAAAGTGATGATATGAATAATTTTTCATTTTAGGGAGTCAAGATCATTGACTGCCGTTCTCTCCATATCTAGAAGTGATCAAAATTTGAAATGATTTGAACTCAAGACAATCTAAACCTAAAGTGACTTAAACTCAACTAATTCAAACTGAAATGACCCAAAATTTTAAAATTAAAACTGATACAATTTAAATTAACTTGACTTGTGTAATTCAGAGATCTAATTGCAATATACTTCAAAATGAAAGAAATAAAACCTTTCTTGCTGGCCAAGGTAGGTTTGAGGATTCAATGACTTTTTACATATGATATTTTTCAAGTAACCTCTTTTTTGTGCATTTATATGAACAGTTGGTGATTTGAATCATTTGATTTCAACAACTATGAGTGGAGCTACATGCTGCCTTCGTTTCCCGGGCCAACTCAACTCCGATCTCCGAAAACTAGCCGTAAACTTGATCCCATTCCCACGCCTGCATTTTTTCATGGTTGGTTTTGCACCCTTGACATCCCGTAGCTCGCAACAGTACCGAGCCTTAACGATCCCCGAGCTAACTCAACAAATGTGGGATGCTAGAAACATGATGTGTGCCGCTGATCCCCGCCACGGAAGGTACTTGACGGCGTCAGCTATGTTCAGAGGCAAGATGAGCACTAAAGAAGTTGATGAACAAATGATAAATGTGCAGAAGAAGAACTCATCGTATTTCGTAGAGTGGATTCCCAACAATGTTAAATCAAGTGTTTGTGATATCCCACCGACCGGGTTAACAATGTCGTCCACATTCATGGGGAATTCGACGTCGATTCAAGAGATGTTCCGGCGTGTTTCGGAACAATTCACCGTTATGTTCCGTAGGAAGGCCTTTTTGCACTGGTATACAGGGGAAGGAATGGATGAAATGGAGTTTACGGAAGCGGAAAGTAACATGAATAATCTGGTTTCGGAGTATCAGCAATATCAAGATGCTGTTGCAGACGCCAATGATGAAGATTATGAAGATGAGGCAATGGAAAATTAAGGTGATTTTTTAAAAGAAAAAAACCAATGGTGTTTTTGGGGACTACTTCATGATTTGTCATTTGATGCTTAACTAGCCATGTGTGATTTGTGTTGTGAATTTGATGCACTTTGTGAAGAATTATGATTGAAAATATGTGATTGATTGTATGTAAATTTGGATTGAAAATTTTGCTTATTTGTGTGTTTATTTTTATAATAAGTTCACTTTGGCTTGTTTATTTGACTATGATTATCTTTGCATTTGTAACAATTTGTTGATTGAGTCATAGCTTGATTGGTATGGACATTGTCCTCAATACAATAGGATGTGAGTTTGAGTGCGTTGAAGCGCATTATATTCCTATTTATGAGTTTTAGGCATTATGCTTCAATTTTTTTTTGTAAATTTGGTACCTCTTTTGTTTTGCCATCTTCAATGGCTGGGTTACCCATTCAAAATTTGGGAGGATTTGAGCAAAAAAATTAGTCCGAAAAATAGGCCTAAGCAAAAAAAAAAGTCTCGTACAAAAAATTTGAAACTTGAACTTGACACATTTTCTTAATTTGATACCTAAATTTATTAAATATTATACAAATTACTCAAAAAACTAATGGTGTTAATTTTTTTTGTTATGCTACAAAAATAGTCAAGATTAGAGGAAATTCATGTTAAAAAATAGGAATTGGGCTATGCTAAATGAATTAATATTAAATAAGAAAAAATTTAAAACCCTAATTAAAAGAAATTGATTATTTTCAATTAATTAAATAAATAAAATTAAAAGTAATTGAACATATAAAATAAAAAAATCATATAATCTCATCTTATGTCGGTCGTACATTGATTATTTTTCTACTTCATAAAAAATAACATTGTTAGTATATTGGAATAATTTGTAAAACATTTGACAAGTATAAAACGAAAAAAAAAAAGATTAGGTATCAAATTAAGAAAAGAGTCAAGTTCATGTATCAAATTGGACACCCAAAAGTTTAAGTACCAACTTAACAAAAAGTATTAAGTTTAGGTATTAACTTAAAAAAAAGTGTCAAGTTCAAGTACCAAATATTATATTAAGCCTATATTATATTTTGTTATTTTATATATTATATAATTTATAACAAAAAAGTTAGGTTACTTATACATAAAAACTATGTATAATTATTAAATTAAAATAAAAATAATATAAGAACAAAATTTTAGGTTTATATTTTGGACTGATTTGTAAACACCTCTAATTTAATGATTAAAATTTGTATAAAATAAATTATTACAAAGAAAAAAATTATATAATTATTATGCCAAAAAAAATTAACACATATTGCATCTACACAAAAGCCCCAACCAAAATCACATCGAAAATGGTAATTTAATCCCTCCAAATGTTGAATTCTCACAATCTAATCCTTTTCAAGCATTTTTCTTCAACTTTCCTCTTAACAACAACTCCCTCTTCATGAAATATACCAAAAACTCATTCCAGGTATCAATAGGTCCTGGCAAACACCAATGAACACAATCATTTACTGATACATTCCTGTTCATTGAATGCCCATACCTATTTGGATGCCCATCTGGCCTCAACCACATGATTTGAGTGATATTTATAAGTACAAATCTCGACCCATTTTGTATCCCTTCTGCCTTAGCTTTCCTAAATTCCTCAACTTGAGCCAAATAAAACTCTTTATTATACTCTTCTATTTTCATCTCTTCTGTAAAGGGTCTTGTTCTATCACAACTCCCACCATTATTCCAATCCCCATTTTCAAAATGGGCTGCTGAAAATGTCCTTAAAAATGTAACCCCTCTATAGTTTTCAAGGCTGAGAAGGGTTTTAAAAGTCGTTTGAAATGCCATTTTGTACCCATAATACCTTGTGAGGCTAGTGATGTTGTTGTGATTGCATTTGTGGCAGCCTATGAGTTGACCATCTTGGTGGTACAACAATGGGCGAAAGAACCATTGGCCTACTGATATGACTACATAATCAAAATTCTTAATCTCATTTGCCCATTCTTCATCAGCTTCATCCAAGTATAGGCTCATTAAGCTGTTGAATGAATGGCCTTCTGGGTCTGAATCTTTGTATTTAACTAAGAATGGTGACCAAAATGCTGATAATCTGAAATTGTATTCACTATAGAACAAATGTATTGAATAGATTGAGGGTGATGGAGATTTGTTTGATATGTCCTTTGCATATGTTACCTGAAAAGATAAAATGCAAACTCTGGGGATTAAAGTAATAGAAGTCAGATTATATTTTGTCTAGTCATTGTACATTAGATTAAAAACTAAACCGGTTCTTCTATTAAAAATTCCATCAATTTTTAGTGTTAAAAATTGGTCTCATCGACATAAGATACATGTGTCACACTAAGTGTAACTGTCTGATTATTTCATTAACCACGTCAATATTTTAACAGTAGAACTGAATAGAATTTTTAACAAAAACGATGGCAAAAGTATCATGGAGGCCCTTGTACTAAGAGTCAGATTGCATTTTACCTCCTCTACTTAAAAATTGGGCAAATTAGCCCCTATATGTTAGATTAAACAACAAACTAGTCCTTTCTATTAAGAACTCCATCGATTTTTAACGTTAAAAACTTGTCCCTATAAATCAACATAAGATACACATGGTATGCCATATGTAACTGCTTGATTATTAAGCCAGTTTTTAATAGTACAAATATATGAACATTTTAGGGTAAACTATTGTAGAGGCCATCCAACTATGGTCTTTTTTTTTTTTGTCACCCAACTGTTAGTAAATTTCTTTTTGGTCACCTAACTAATTAATTTTGTCTTTTTTGGTCACCAGCTGGCTAATGTAAAAGTGCAAACACCCAAAAATTCAAGATAGTTGGATGACCAAAAAAGATAAAATTGAATAGTTAATTGACCATTTTGTAATTTTTCATAGTTGGATACCGTAAAAAAAATCATCGTTGAGTGAGTACTAATATAGTTTATCCAATTTTAACAAAAAAATTACCAAAATGCTCTTTGAACTAATATATAATGACTAATTTATCCATTTTTTGAGTAGAGGGAATAAAATATAATCCGAACCCCACACCTCTATAGTACTTTTACCTAAAAACAACCTACTTACCCTTTGATCTAACGTATATAAACTACTTTTATCTGTTTTAAAAGGATGATTGAAAAGAAGCAACTTTCACTTACATGAGCTAACAAGCACAGCAATGATTGCATTTGGTTCCTTCCTACAGAATCACCAACAAACGCCATTGATTTCCCTCGAACAATCTCTAAAAACTGAGTTGCATCAAAGAGCGGTAACTCACAACCAAATGGCTTCCATCTCCATTTCATGAACTGCAAATCAGGTCTCCCAAACTTCATACAATTATGCTGATCAATAATGAGGGGACATGTTTCATTGGTGTAATAAGGACCTTGAGGGTAAATCACCCATTTTCCACTAAACACGTCACATTTATCATTATCATCATCATCACCTAACTCGGTGCTTCTTCTCAAGCTGCTTGACAATGGAGGATGGGAACTTTTCAAAAGAATTAAAGGGATTGAAGTGATAAAAATCAAAGAAAGGGTTGAAACAAGAGATTTATGGCAACTGGTTTGATGAAATTTCATGGTTGGGAAGAAAGGGTTGAAAGATAGAAAGAAGTAAGTGAATTTGTTCAAGTTATATATGAATTTTTACAAGGGCTGAGTGGCACAACTGGTTCATCATTATCATAATGAATGAATCCCCAATGTTTTTTTATATTTGTACATCTTTATAGTAAGAAAACATGGGAGTTCTCTTAGGGTATATAGCAAAACTAAGTCCCTTTTTATCTGTTTTTTTTTTTGGTCCATTGTTTTTGAAGGAATAATATTAGGTATAATCAGGGGCTGGGAGCTGGCATGTCCCGGCCCCTTCAAATGTAAAATTACTATTTAGTCTCTTAAATTTTTTAAAAATTTTAAATTAATAAAGGTAAAATTACTTTAGCCCTCCCTAAAATTATAAAAATTTGATTTAATCCTTTACAAATTATAAAGATATAAACTATAAAAAATTAGATTTTCATCCGTCCCCCTAAAAATTGTTCGACTTCACTTCGTATAATATTGGAAATTTAAATGGTATAATATTAAATTTAGTCTTTAATGTTTTCATTTTTTTTGTTAATTTGGGTCTTATTTTTTTTATTTAGTTAAATTTAGTTATTAATCTTTCAAAAAAAAGTCAATTTGTCTTTTTAATGGAAATGTTGACTAAAGCATTAACGTAGCAAAATTTAAATTTTATAAAAATATTTAAAAATCATAAAATTGGCATAAAATACACGTGAATTATCATGTTGTTTGTCGTGTTTGAAAATTTAATGTTTTGATTAGTATTTCCATTAAAAATAGCAATTTGGCTCTTTTGAAAAGTTGATGGTCAAATTCAACTCTTTTTAAATATAAAGGACCAAATTTAGAATAAAAACAATAATGACGAAATTAATAAAATATATAAATGTTAAGGATTAAATTTATAAATATCTAATTTAAATTGAATGATTAGAGTTAAGAATTGAATAAAAAGAGAAGCAAAACCACGATTTTACAGTCAAAACCAATCAACTTCAGTCTCGTCTTTTTATTTTTCATTTTTAATTTTTTTCGGCGATTATAAAAGCCGGCTTAAATGACAAATCGGTATATGATAAAAAAAAAGGTTAAATGCTCTTATTAGTTCTTGTACTTTGTAAAAATTATGAATTTAATCCCTATAGTTTTTAAATTTTAAAATTTTAATAACCACCAAATGATAACATTTAAATTCAGTTATTTCCGATATCTGATGCGCTAAATATTTTATAACGATTATCATTTGTGTTCAGGGTCGAAGTTAGAAATATTAGTAGGTGGTTGGGATATTTATAAAGAGGGTAAACTACATCCAATGTTATTAAACTATTATTAAGTTTATATTTTGATCACTCCACTACAAAAAGTTACAAAATAGTCACTAAATTATTTAAAAGTTTTCATTTAAGTCACTAAACTATTTGAAATTTTTTATTCAAGTCACAAGGCTGTTAAGTTTTTTTTTTTTTTAAGTTTATCTAGCAAGCTTTAATCGACGATTCAATAATCGATATGGTGGATCAATACCCATCGGTGAGTAGAAAAATATACCTTAGATCCAAGTTGATCAGACGGTTAGTGTTAGAAACTAGAAAAGAAAGTTATTTGGACTTTGGTTTGCCGATTCATGAAGTTTAAAGTTGTTTCTTAAAGAAAAAAACTAAACTGTAGAAGAGAAGGGAAATGAAAGCTTTTGATTGGTGCAAGAAAGGCAACAGAGAAAGCCATACAACAGAGATTTTAACAACTCAATGACTTAAATGAAATCTTTTGAATCGTTTAATAACCATTTTTATAACTTTTTAAAATTGAGTGACTTAAACATAAACTTACTAAAGTTTAATAACACTGGGTGTAGTTTACCCTTAAATAAAAAAATATAGACAAGCATAAAATGTGTTTGGGTTAGACATTTTCAAATATGGATGAGTTCGGATAAAATTTTAGGCTCATATTTCAAACCAAGCCGAGCTTGACTTGAACGAGCATAAAATGTACCAAATTTCCAAAAGTACATGGACTAAAATTGAGCAATTCGAAAAAAATACAAAGACTAAATCTATAACTTTCATAAAATATAGGGAGTAATAGCAAAATTTAACCTTAAAAACACTTTTTGTCATCTTTCATCCATTGGAAGCATTGTATGACACATGTTCATTTGGATCTGAATAATATGCATAAATCTTTGGTTTTTGAAGGGGGACCTCCTAAGAGTTTTTAACTTCAATCATCAGTCAAAATCATTTCATTCTAAAACTACATATTTGCAGCAATGATGAGTCTCACCCCCTCCCCCGGCCCCCAAAAAAGAAACCCATGATCCCACACCATGTTAGCCCCTCACTTTAGAACTTGTCGTGACCCCAAAGTGTAAATTAGTCTTTGTTTATAATTACTCTCAGTACTATGTTATTCGACAGGCTTGGCTTAGAAGCAAAGCAATTGTTATTGCAAAATTTTTACTGTTCCTAACTCCATGTATCATATTTATTTGTGTTGAGCGTTTATTTCTTTATCCCCTTTCTCAGGGAGGCTCAATCTCTCTTTCTCTATATATATAGACATGCTAAAAGTAATTAGGCACTATGTATGACTACACGTTACCCCCCTAAAAATTACACTTGTTCTCAAATATTTCCTAGAGAGTATGGGGGCAAACAAGACTATAGCTAGTTGGACTATACCTCCCGAACTGGGATGAGTGGTGAGCACACGTGTCCTCGATAAGAAAGTTAGAGAACAAATGAGGTATCGAATATCGAGTCAGATATATATGACGTGCTCTCGAGTTAGACATATGACATACTCTACTTTTTTTATATTAAAATTTTTATATTTTTATTACGTGATACACTTGTCACATTTTCATGATATTAATCTTACCCGTAAATTGTTTTTTACTCTATTAATAGTTAACTCAATTATTACGGTTTTAATGATTGATAATTAGGGCCTAAGAAATTACATAGCTGACACCAGCTAACCTTTTCTTATATGCATATTGTGATCCGTTGTGTCAAAAGGAAAATGACAAATGAAGGCTAAATTTTGATATTAGTCCTTGTACTTTTATACTTTTAAAAAAATTATATTTATGTATTTATAATTATTATATTCGTTAAGTTTACTCTTATTATTCAATTTATATCATATATAAAATAAAAATATATTTAAAATTTCATGCGAAATAATTATAACCATTTGCCGGTCTAGATATCAAATAAATTAAATCATTTTCTCTAAATGAATCCGTTACTTTATCCAATTAACTTACAAATGGGACGATATACATGTTCATGAGTCAGGTTGAGTCTTGATAAAAATTTAGGCCCGTTTGATAGGTTCGGATTTAGTTTGATAAAAAATCTATTTTAGCTAATTTTTTAAGGTTGTTTTGAAATAAGGTAAACTATATTCAATGTTACTAAATTATTAATAAATTTATACTTTGGTCTTTCAACTTTTAAAAAAAGGAACGAAGCCAAAAGTTTATCTTTGAGGAGCAAAATTAAATTATAAAATTAATGAGGTCAAAGTATAATGTTATCTTTATATATGCTGTTGCTTTTTATTTTAAAATTTTAAAGGGATTAAATAGGAAACTTTTCATCTTTGGGGTCAAAGCGTATTTTTTAAAAACTTTAAGGGACTAAAATAATAATTTACCATTTGGTGGGGGAAGGCCCGTGCTTACCCATCAGCGTCATCTCTGCTCAAAAAAATATAAAATGATTAGTGAACTATTTAAAAGTTTATATTTTGATCACTCCACCAAAAAATTAAAAAGGTCACTAAATTATTTTAAAATTTTCGTCTAAATCACTAGACTATTAAATTTTTACGGACAACTAATGTGACCATTAAACAAATGTTTCTCAATATAATAATATATATTAACTACATAATTTCCATGTGGCATTTAAAAATAACATTTTGAGTCAGCTTTTTTGTCCTTTACTGAATTAACCTAACCTAAATTATTATGTTTTAGGTTTTTCTAGGAACGTCCTTAAATTTGGTTTATTATTCTCAAACAAAATAGACTAGGTTTAATTCATTAAAGGATAAAAAGCATTTAAAATGTCTTGAAAATTACATGGTTAATATATATTATATATGATAAAGAATGATTTAACGATTACATCAACCGCTTGTTAAAGATTTAACAATTTAATAGCTTAATTGAAAACATTCGTGTAGTTCTGTGATTATTTTGTAAATTTTGAAGTTTAGTGAATAAAATGTAAACTTAATAATAATCAAATAACCTTTGAGTTTATCAGTCGTCGGATTATTACCTGCATGCTGAAGATGGTGGATCTCATAGTTGAACAGGTGGCAAAAGTGTTTCTCTTTCTACTCTTGACGGTCATGCCATAGGAGGCGGGATCGCAACATTTATAGCATTCAACCTGATTTAGTAACCTTGAGTGTAGTTTATCCTTTGAAATACCATGCTTGTCGGGTTCTTACCTGCATGCTAAGGATGGTAGATCTCATAGTCGAACAGGAGGCATAAGTGTTTCTCTTTCTACTCTTGACGGTCATGTCATAGGTGGCGGGATCGCGACAGTGATAGCATCCAACCTAATTCAGTAACCTTGAGTGTAGTTTATCCTTTGAAATACTATTCTTGTCGGGTTTTTACCTGCATGCTAAGGATGGTGGATCTCATAGTCGAACAGGAGGCATAAGTGTTTCTCTTTCTACCAATTATCCTAATAACCCTTCTTGGGGCATTGTTTGTGCTAAAAGTAACAATAAAGTGATACGAACACAACAGGCAATACTAAGATTGCATCAACAGAGTTTACATACACACAACCAAATATCCCACATGATAAAAAGAACAAGAGGCATACTTTAATAGATGGATTCGCAGCCTAACATTTGCTCTCACATTTGTAAGCTAAATTTGTGAGAGAAACGAACCTGACTGCTGAAAATTATTGATAAAAACAAAGCAGCAATACTAGTCTGTAAATCGCAAAGACAGCAGCAATAAGCGATCCAAATGCTGGAAACCAGCAAAGCCGAGATTGCACAACTGAATGTCCTACATGATAAAAAGAACAAGGAGCATCCTTTAAGCCTCTTCCTCGTATTCCTCATATTCCTCATACTCCTCGTCTTCTGCAGTGGCATCCTGGTATTGTTGGTACTCCGAAACCAAATCATTCATGTTGCTCTCAGCTTCTGTAAACTCCATTTCATCCATCCCTTCTCCAGTGTACCAATGCAAGAAAGCTTTTCTTCGGAACATGGCAGTGAATTGCTCGCTCACCCTGCGGAACATCTCCTGGATTGAAGTAGAGTTCCCTATAAATGTGGATGCCATTTTCAATCCACTCGGAGGAATGTCACAAACTGTGGATTTCACATTGTTCGGAATCCATTCGACAAAGTATGATGAGTTCTTGTTTTGCACATTGATCATCTGTTCATCAACTTCTTTCGTACTCATCTTGCCACGAAACACAGCTGATGCTGTGAGGTATCGACCATGTCGAGGATCAGCAGCGCACATCATGTTCTTGGCATCCCACATTTGCTGTGTTAGTTCCGGGACAGTTAAGGCTTTGTACTGCTGGGAACCACGAGACGTGAGAGGTGCGAATCCAACCATGAAGAAATGCAGCCGGGGAAACGGAACGAGGTTTACAGCAAGCTTGCGGAGGTCCGAGTTCAGCTGACCAGGGAAGCGAAGGCAGCACGTAACCCCACTCATGGTGGCAGAAATCAAATGGTTGAGGTCTCCAACTGAACACCAAATATCGCAGAGGCAGTCAAAAGAATCTAAACTCATGTGGCTCATTCTACTTCATCACTAATACACAGAAAAACGGCCCCATGTCTGTAAAGTTGTTAGTTCCTAGTTTTAACATAAAAAACTATTGCAGATATGACAGAATCATGGATAGACGACGTTGGATTTATCAAAACAACACATAATTATCAACCAAAACAAAATTTTCAAAAGCAAACATCCAGAGATACTAAACAAACAGTGATAAACAAGAAAGAAAGTACTTACAACTGGGTGTAGTGAGCTTGAGGGTACGGAAACATATATCATAGAGAGCTTCATTATCAAGAACCATACATTCATCCGCATTTTCCACCAGCTGATGAACCGAGAGTGTTGCATTGTACGGCTCAACCACAGTATCAGAAACCTTAGGAGATGGGAACACCGAAAACGTAAGCATCGTTCGATCCGGATACTCTTCCCTGATCTTGGATATCAGCAATGTTCCCATTCCAGATCCAGTTCCTCCTCCCAAAGAATGGCATATCTGAAACCCTGTAACCAAACAGAGGCTCAATTCAAAGATAAACCAGACTTAACTCTTCAAATGGAATCTTTAAATTAACCAAAATTACCTTGTAAGCAATCACAATTCTCGGCTTCTTTTCTGACTACGTCTAGAACGGAATCAATAAGCTCGGCTCCTTCGGTGTAATGACCCTTAGCCCAATTATTTCCAGCTCCGGATTGCCCGAAAACGAAGTTATCGGGTCGGAAAATTTGTCCAAACGGGCCGGATCTTACGCCGTCCATAGTACCGGGTTCCAGATCCATTAAGATGGCGCGGGGAACAAAGCGGCCGGAACTTGTTTCGTTATAGTAAACGTTGATACGCTCCAGCTGAAGATCCGAGTCGCCGTTGTATCGACCCGTTGAGTCGATTCCATGTTCGGTGCAGATAACTTCCCAAAACTTGGATCCAATTTGGTTGCCGCATTGACCACCTTGAACGTGAACGATTTCTCTCATTTTCTCGGGAAAGTGACGGAAAGTTGAAGAACGAAAAATGCACCTTAGAATACTGGACTGAAGAGTGAAGAGACAGATATTTTCTATGACCGAAAAAACTGGATTTTCATTTTTATAGAGGAGTAACGGTTTCCGTTCGGTTCGTAACGGACGTTACGTTTTAGTGGGAAATTGATTTCTTTGAAATCGGGATTGTTTCAGTGCTTATGCGCAAAATATCGCAACTACTGAGTTTATTACGTGGCTTCTTTTCAATGGAGGAGCAGAGAAATTAGTGTGGGACTGACATTATCGGATCCTACAGTATTAATTTATGAAAATCATCTCCATGTGATTGATCACTGAATCACCGACATAGAACTATTTTTGAAAGATTAAATAAGTTACTCATAAATTGGGCAAACTAAAACTAAGGTCCCTTAATATGTTTACATTTTCATCACTTAACTTTAAAAAATTATAAAATGATCATTAAACTATTTAAAAATTTTTATTTAAGTCATTGAGTTAGTTAAATTTCTTTTTAAAGTCCATCTAGGAGTTTCAAGCAACAATTCAATGATCGGTACAATAGACCCATCGACAAATAGAAGAACATGCTTTATATCTAAGTCGATTTGAAGGTTAGTCTCGAAAATCAGAAAAAAAAGTTATTTAGATTTTAATTTAAAGTTATTTCATAAAAAAACTTAATTATAGAAGAGAAGGGAAGAGAGAGTTTTTGATTGGTGCAAGGAGTGCGGATATAGAAGGCCATACAACAACGATTTTAACAATAGTGATTTAAACAAAAACTTTCAAATAGTTTAATGATCATGTTGTAAATTTTTAAAGTTAAATAGCCAAAAGTTAATTTACTAATAGTTTAGTGACTTGGGCTAAAATTTACCCTTTATGATTAGCCTTTTAAAATGAAGTTGATGATGATTGGTCGAAGTAAAATAACTTTATTTATTTAAATGAAATATATTCTCCAAAAAAGTTAAAAATATATAATTATTTTATTATATGATTTATTATAATTTATTTTATGTTGAGCTGTTCCTTGTATCTGTAACATCGTACCATACTTTGAAAATAATGTGTCTTGATTGACACCTGTACAGGTGTCTCCCCTTTTCTTTTGTTGTTTTCACTTTTCATAGCAGAGGACATTCAGACAAAATACAGACACGTAGATTGTTTTTTTTAAAATTTTAATATATGATAATTTCTTTTACTAAGTTTCAAAGGATATATTTAGACATTTTTCCCTAAAAAATTGCATTTTTATTTTTATTTTTAAATAATAAATTTATAAATTGCCCATATATTTATTCTCGAATTGATTCCATGGTATTATTGTTATACCTCCTCGAAATATTAAATTTTTAAAATTTAATGTAAAAAATAATTTTAATATTTTTATTTAAATTAGATTTAAATAAAATTTTAAATTCATTTTCGGGTCAGGTTGGCCTAAGCCTAAAAAATAAGCTAAAATTTTTACTTAACCCTATTTAAACTCAGCCCGACCTGGACTAGAAACATTTCTGGTGGATACACGATCAATTCCCAATCTATTTCTTCCAACCCATCAGTCGGACTCGAAATAAAAAACACTGTTTATGGGCTCAAAGCTTAAAACGTTTTGTGGGCAGAATTAGTGAGAAACAAACAGGCTGCTGAGATTATTCATAAAAAAACAAAGCAGCAATACAAGTAGTCTGGTAGAACAACAGTAAATTAACACTAAAGTGATCCTCATCCAAGCACCCGGCAATGCCTACATTGCACCAACAGGCTTCACATGCACAAAAGCATAACAAAACCAACCAAATATATCCTACCATTATAAATAAAAAGAAAAGAACAAGGAGCCAGCTTTAAGCTTCTTCCTCGTACTCGTATTCTTCATACTCTTCGTCTTCAGCAGTAGCATCCTGGTATTGTTGATACTCCGAAACCAAATCATTCATGTTGCTTTCAGCTTCAGTGAACTCCATTTCATCCATTCCTTCTCCAGTGTACCAATGCAAGAAAGCTTTTCTTCGGAACATAGCGGTGAATTGCTCGCTCACCCTTCGGAACATTTCTTGGATCGAAGTCGAGTTTCCTATAAATGTCGATGCCATTTTCAATCCGCTAGGAGGAATGTCACAAACGGTGGATTTCACGTTGTTTGGAATCCATTCGACAAAGTAGGATGAGTTCTTGTTTTGGACGTTGATCATTTGTTCGTCGACTTCTTTCGTGCTCATCTTGCCACGGAATACGGCTGATGCCGTGAGGTATCGACCGTGTCGAGGATCGGCAGCGCACATCATGTTCTTGGCATCCCACATTTGTTGTGTTAGTTCTGGGACTGTTAGTGCTCTGTATTGCTGGGATCCACGAGACGTGAGAGGCGAGAATCCGACCATGAAGAAATGTAGTCGGGGGAACGGGATGAGGTTTACGGCAAGCTTGCGGAGGTCCGAGTTTAGCTGACCCGGGAAACGGAGGCAGCATGTAACACCACTCATGGTGGCAGAAATTAGATGGTTAAGATCTCCAACTGAACAATAAATACTGAAAGTTAGACCCCATGTGATTTTCTTTTTCTTTTGATGAAAAAAAACAAATTCACATGGGTTTCTCTTTCAATGGACCCAACTGAGACCCCATGTGAATTGACCACTGTATTCATGGAAATGCATAATTCTAGCATCAATGAAAACAATAGCCTAGCAAGTCACCAAAATACTAGCATCAATGAGAGCCTTATCATAAAATAATCATAATAGTTATTAATTAGTGACCCATGTGCCAACCCCATTATTGTATTCTCCTTATAAGTACCATACCTCTTAAACCATATAATCAAAAACTGGGAAATGCCAAAGCCAAATTTTTAATCTTATTTTTTATATCTACTTTTCACATTTGTTATATAATTTATTAATTTTTGGGATTCGTAAGAGTCCCTCCCAACAATATCCTTTTTACCATTCAAACCTGAATTTTTTTTTTTTTTTAGAGTACAATATAATTTACCACTAGTGGCCTAATAGCCCCCTCACTAAATGGAAATTTTCATTTTAAACCTCTCCAAAAAGTAAAACTATTAATTAAGGTATTTTTAATCTTTAATCAAATAGAAAAATTACACTTTAGAATTTTTTTAAAAGTAGCAATTCACAATTTAAGTTCTTTTACCAAAAATATTTAATTTTAACCCCCCAAAATTTTGTACTCTTCAAACAATTCCAGGCTTCACCCTCACTTACTATTGCACCCCGCACTTAATTCTTATTTTAATCTCTATATCAAGCAAAATGCTCTAGAAAGTGAAACCCAAGTCTGCAACTCTACATGCATAGGCAGTCAAAAAGAATATAATACTCATGTAGATCATTCTACATTACCATCAATATACCAAAAATTGAATTTATGTAGTGGAACATAAACAAGAAGATTATGGATCTTATATTAAAACTTCATTTTCTAGAAAATCAAAAAGAAAAAGAATACTTACAACTGGGAGTAGTTAACTTGAGGGTACGGAAACAGATATCATAGAGAGCTTCATTATCAAGAACCATACATTCATCTGCATTTTCCACCAGTTGATGAACAGAGAGTGTTGCGTTGTACGGCTCAACCACAGTATCAGAAACCTTAGGAGATGGGAACACCGAAAATGTAAGCATGGTTCGATCCGGATACTCTTCCCTGATCTTGGATATCAACAATGTTCCCATTCCAGAACCCGTTCCTCCTCCCAAGGAATGGCATACTTGAAACCCTGTAACCAAACAGAGGCCCTATTCAAATATAAACCAGAGCTAACTCTTTAAAAGGACTGGCATACCTTGTAAGTAATCACAGAGCTAACTCTGTAAAAGGAATGGCATACCTTGTAAGCAATCACAGTTCTCGGATTCTTTTCTGACGACGTCAAGAACGGAATCAATAAGCTCGGCTCCTTCGGTGTAATGCCCCTTAGCCCAATTGTTTCCGGCTCCGGATTGCCCGAAAACGAAGTTATCGGGTCGGAAAATCTGTCCGTACGGCCCGGATCTAACGCTATCCATAGTACCAGGTTCTAGATCCATTAAAACGGCGCGAGGAACAAAGCGACCGCAACTTGCTTCGTTATAGTAAACGTTGATCCGCTCTAGTTGAAGCTCCGAATCACCTTGGTACCGACCCGTTGAGTCGATGCCATGTTCGGCGCAAACAACCTCCCAAAACTTGGCTCCTATTTGGTTGCCGCATTGACCACCTTGAACGTGGACGATTTCTCTCATTTTCTCGGGAAAGTGACGGAAAATTGGAGAGGGGGGAAAAATAAAAAAAAGGACTACAGACTTTTTAGAATACGGGACTGAGGAGAGTGAACTTATTTTCAGGTGAAATGGGAGTTCCGTATTTATAGAGGAATTAACGGTTTCCGTTAGGAACGGACGTTCCATTTTCGTGGGAAATTTAATTTTTTTTTGAAATTGGGATTTGTTTCGGCGTTCTCGAGTAAAATCAATTGCATTTACTGAGTTTAATTCGTGGTTTCTTTTCATTGGATGGACGGAAAGTTAGAGAGGGAAAAACATTAAATTTTTCTTTTCGCTTTTTGAAATTGGGATTTGTTTCACGCTCCTCTTAATTTTAACAAAATAATTTTAATCATATTAATAATTAAATTTAAATGTTAAAATTTAAAAATTATAGGGACTTAATTTTAAAAATAAAATATAAAAATTAAATTAAAATATATTATACGAAATTATTAAAATTAAAGTTGAATAATCATATTTAAAATTTATGTATAATTTAATAATTAATATCGTATGTATTAATTAAAATATGTTATATAAAATTATTAAAATCTGTCGTAAATAATATTATTGAAAGGTAAAAATAATATAAATATTTAATTTTTATAATTATGATAATTTAAATTACATAAAAAAATAGTTGTATAAAAAATACACTCGTTCAAAAGCCAAAAAAAAAAAAAAAAAAAACTATACAATTGGTAATTGTATTAATAAATTAATCTATATGATTTCAATAATATCTTTAATATATTTATCATTTATGTAATGGCCTATTTTTATCCGGGCCAAAATAAATAAAACTAAAATAAAATTAAATAGTCAAAGTTTTTGTTACAAGCCCAAAACAAAAGAGGCCCAAAAATTATAAAGCCCGACAGGCCCAAAACACTTCAAAAATTTTTTTGAAGCCAGAAACTTCACCGTTGCTCTCGTGCCACATCAGCGAGCCTTGTCTCGAGGCCTGACGTCCTTTCTGCCGCCGTTTCACCAAAGCAGCAAGCGGGTCGCTTCTCTGTTGACCGAGCGCTAAACCTGCAAAAGAAATAGCACAAAAACAGTAGCAAAAATAAAAACAAACAGTAGCAAAAACAGTGGAATAAACAATAGATATTGGCTATAAAAGTTGTGGCCAGATTGTAATATTTTTTTACACACGAAATCAAATACAAAAAAAGAAGAAGAAGATAAAATACAAAAAGAAACAAATTCAAAAAATGTGATTTTTTTTTTTTCTTCATTTCTATTTTTATTTCCTCTTATAAAAAAATAATAAACAAAAAAAAGGGAGTCAAAGTTACCTAACCCTTCGCGTTCAGCAGTCGTTGGTGGAAGAGGTTCGTCATTTTCGATGAAAAACGTCTCACGAGTTCGGAGGCTAAAAAAACAAAAAAGGGGGCTTTTTTACTTTTTCAGCCACCGTGGATGGCCAAGAACGTCGCCAAGGATTCCATGGCCACCACGGTGGTCGATCATTGGAGCCAAGGCCGGACCTGAGGGCTTTGAGATAGAGGGGGAGAGTTTTTTCAGATTTTTTTTGTTTTAAGGGATGAAAATATTGACTTATGTAAGAGCATGAAACGACGCCATTTTGGGCCAGTGCACATAGACGTCGAAACGACGTCGTTTCGAAGCTGACCAGCCCGTCGACCGACCCGATCCTAGGATCCTCGTGTTTTCAATAAAAGGTCTATTTGCGCGATCGATCCTTCTACTTTTACAAAGTGTTTCAATTTAGTCCTATCTTATTTTTCTATTTTTTAAAATTTTACCACAAAGTTTTATTTTTGTTTCAATTTAGTCATTGCACAGTTTTAATGGGTTAAGCACCTGAAACGGTGTCGTTTTGGGCCGACCCACGGTCTGACCCGACCCATTCCAAGACTCGCGTGTTTTTAAGTGCATGGGTTATTTGACCATTAGGCCCTTCTGATTTTGTAGCCTGTTACAATTTAGTCCTTTTTCAATTTGTTCTTTAAATTTCTCCCTATAATTTTATTTTTATTTCATTTTAATCCCCAAAAGGAACGACGCCGTTTTGGGGACAGGGAATAATTTCCCAGTTGGTCATTGCGTTTGTTCGCGCGTTTAATTTTTGTCCTTATTTCGATTTTATTATTTAATTTATTACGATTTATACTTTCAATTTTGTTTAAATTTCAATTTAATCCTTTTTATGGTTTTTCATTTATTTTATTATAATTTAGGCTTTAAATTTCATTTTAATTTCGATTTACACTTTTTAATTTCGTTTAAGTTGCAATTAAGCCCTTTTTATTTTAATTCTCTTATTTATTTATTTACTTATGTACTTGATTATTTATTATCCATCGCATTTTATTCGTTTATTTGTTTATTTGCTTATTTGTTCATATATCATTCATTTATTTATTTACCTTTTATTTTATCCATGTATTCATTTATTTATTATTCCTTCATTTTTAATTTGCTTTCATTGATTATTTATTTTATTTATGCCTTTATTATTATCATTACTATTTTATGATTATCTATTCATCTATTTATTTATTACCCTTTTATACTTTCAAAAACTAGGTTACTTATGTTTTTTCGCTTAAACATTTATTATTATTATTATTATTATTATTATTATTATTATTATTATCTATTCATGCATTTATATCAAATTACAATCTTAATTTCATTCATATTTTAATTTAGTCCTTTATCTTTAATACCTATTCATGTATTTATTACAAGTATTATGTTTGACATTATTCATAAAAAGAAAAGTTTTAAAAATAGACAATGTTTCGTATTTGGAGATTCGAGAGGTCGTACCCTAACTTACGGGGTTTTGATTTTCTCGTTGAACCCAAATGACCGAATATCCTTTAAAATCAAAATACACAAGATTTAAGTAAAAAATAAAAGGCAAGCTTATTCTCAAGGATTCGAGGTGTCGTGTCCTAACTTACGAGATGTAACATTTTGTTACTGCAAGATAAGAGAATCTTTAACATGCGTTTCAATTTATTCAAGCATTTTTTTAAGCAAAAAAATATTAATACAAAGAGGGATCATATTTTTAAATTCTCTTCGGTTTTCAATTTTCGACACCAAGACTTTAATTAATCAACTAGGTACCAATTTTGGGCGTCACGAGGGTGCTAGTCCTTCCTCGTGCATAACCAACTCCCGAACCCATTTCCTGGATTTTGTAGACTAAAAAAATATCATTGTTGTAGTAAATAAAACCTTTTATTAAAACGATCAAATTATAAGGTGATCCGATCACACCTCATAAAAAGGATTGGTGGCGACTTCCATTTTCGTTTTCAAAATATAAGTCGACCTCAAAAAAAAAAAGTTTCGACAATTTATTTATTAAATAAAGAAATATTTAATATATATTATATATGAAATTGAAATTTTTAAAAATGAGTGGCATGAATGAATGTGTCAAATTTAAGTTTTACGGGTTTGAAGCACATAGTTATAATTGGATGTATATTAAAACCATATATAATGACTTAATATTAAGGAAAAAAAAAGTTAAAATTGGACTAAGTGTGTACATATTTATATTTTTTCGTAATCTATGACTAAATTAATTACAGCAAAAATTATTAACATATATGTTCGTTGTTATATGAATGTGTATTCAATATTGATATATTTTTATAAAAAATTAGGTTGAAATAATATTCATTTTAAACTTTAGTCAATAAAACACGTGGCAAATAATTAACATGTTAAATAGCAATTTTTAACTATGCCACATTAAAATGCTTTCTTTAATTGTAACTTTAAAATGCTATAGTGTATATATATATCTATACATACATACATACATACATATATATATATATATATATATTAAAATGCACATGTTTAAAATGTTTTCCGATTGAATTTTAGCTCGATTGGTATGGACATTGTTGCCAATATAGGAGGATATTGAATTGAGTGTGCTTAAGCACATTTTCCTTCAATTTATGAGTTGGGGAGAGGCTATGGGTAATTTTAGGCATTGGGTTAAAAAGAGCAAAAATGATCAGAATATATATAATAATAATAATAAAAGGTGAATTAGCCCTAATGAACCCAATCATTAGACTTGCACATCTTACTATTTTTATATTAAATAATCTCTTTATGGGTTTTGATTATATGTGATTTTTTTGATACAGTGCCTAGAACTACCCATAAATAGAAGGATAATACGCTTCAACACACTTAAACTCACGTCCTCCTGCATTGACAATAATGCCTTTGCCAATCAAGTTAAGACTCAATCGGCCATGTTGATGTTGAACATTTATATGCTATTTTTTTAATTAATTGAGCCGACCGTTAAACATGTTTTATTTTTTTAAAATTTTTATTTTTTTAGTTAATTATTTATTTAATTAAAATTAAATCGATGATGGAATCGGATGAACTAAAAATTAATAATCTAACCGATTTGATTATCAATTCGATTTTAAAAATCGCTACAAATAAAGGTATTGGGTAAGTGAAACAATGGCTGCAAACATTTGATGGCAAAGGCAAAAAAGCAAATCCTTCACTGCTTTTTATTTTGGAAACTTGCATTTTACTCTCTCATCTCATCTCATCTCCCCTTTTGAATGACTGAAAAAAGGGTTGCTATCCATTATCAAAGGACAAAATTGATTAATGTTGAAGTTGTAAGATAGATTCTTAGGGTTTTTTCTTTTCTTTTTTAATGCTTAAGAAGCCTTGTATATAAAGCAAACTATATATCCCCAACTATTTTTGTTGTCATTAAATGACTTCATCTTCGGATATATCACTCCAACAACTTTCCATGATTTTGCCTTTATGCTCTCCCCTTCCCCCCCGGCCCCCCTCTTTGTATGTGGTTGCTTCAAACTCAATTTGTCAATAATTGCTTTGGCTTTGTTTTTATTGTGTCAAGTTTGAAACATTTTTGTGTAGTGACTTGCTTGGATTGCAATGTTGTAGCCACAATCGAGGATATTCAACTTTAAAAATGTTTTTAAAATTGGATTGGTAGTTGAATTGAATTTTTTTTATCGAAGTCTTTTGCTATAATTAAATTTTTAGTCTTATTAGTATCGATTTGTTATGATACAAACTATTATCTTAGTCTGTCGGGTCCTAACCTGCATTCTGTATAGATTCACATGCGTAGTATGAGCGAGCTTCAAATGAAGACGCGTAATATGTAATATAGGTTCGCCTACACATGTTGCGAACCCACTTTGAATATATACGTGCTAACCTTAAGATAGGATACGTGTCATCATGCATAAAGACCTATTTAACTTGTCACGTCTATGATCAATGGTATATCATATAAATACACAGAAAAAGATTCAACACGGCTAATCTTAATTAATTCAACCCTTGCATCCATTCCCCTATACTCTATGTATTGTGTTCAAGCACCAAAAACGATACTTAACTCTCCTGATAAAATTGCTCGATCGTTTTGGTGGGGACATGATTATCATAAACGTGGACTGCACCTCTGCCGATGGGAGCAATTATGCAGGCCTATGCATCTCGGTGGTGTCGGGATACGCCAGTCTAAGTACATGAATGATGCACTAGTAGCTATGCAAGCATGGCACATGCTTTCCAATCCACAGGGGTTCATGCAGCGAACCCTTATTGAGAAATATTGCACGAAGCAAAATTATATGACGGTAACGAGCAAAACACTGATTCCTGGACATGGAAGAGTATACTGCGATGAAGGATATATGCACTCAAAGAATAGATATTCAAATCTGGGATGGAAATAGAGTGTCCATATTCAATCATGGATTGGTATTGCAACAGTAAGCGGAGCAAGTATTGCCAAGTTTGCCGATTACTTGCATAAGACAGCAGGGTCAGTTATCACGGCATAATACTACCATCCAAGAACAATTACATGATTCTTGGGCAACTGAAATGCCTTCCAAGTCATTCTCAGTCCTGAAATCCAGGGATCATTTTGTCTAGAAATATAGTTATAATGGGAAATTCAGTGTTAAAGAAGTGCACAACTTCCTTCACCAACCTCAGACAAGCCAGGTATCTCTGATTGATTGGCGTGTTTTCTGGAAAATCAAGCTTCCTATGAAACTACTCTTTTTCTTTGGAAAACATCAATCAAAGCCTCCCAGTTCAGTCGACTAGTGAACGCCATTTACCTAACGTTCATAGTATATGCCCAATGTCATGCTGATCCCGAGGCCACAGATCATTTATTTCGCACATGCACGTTTGTTCTCGCTATCTGGTTTGGTTCGAACCTTGGTCTCCGAATTGATAATACTACTATTCCTCCTATCCGGGGCTGAGTTATGCCAACAGAATGAACCAGCGGATATCATGAAGAAAAAGGTAGTTACGGTTTGGCAAATTTGGAGACACAGAAATCAGGTCACCTCCTAGATCGCCTCCTAGTCACCCAGCGAGATTGCCCAGCACCCAGCTCACCATTGCCCTCCACCATCCCTGCCATGCTTCGCATAAAGCCTCTGCTACACCCTCCCTTCATTCCAACTTCACTGCACCATTGCATTGCATCAGGAAGCTTGGCATGGGATGCCAGTCCCGGGATAGCCGCAGCACGGTGACCAAATGATCAATGTTGAGATGATAAGGGCAGGTGGATGGGGGCTTTGTATGAAGAGCTAGGGATGGGACTTAAACCATTTTGTGAAGGGTGTGGAGACTGGAGACAAAATCAATGAGCTGATGGGGAACCAAATGATGAAAATGGAAGCACTACAGCAAAACAGACTTTTAGCGGCGTTTTTAGTGGCGTTTTAAATAAAAACGCCGCAATTATTATACATAAGCGGCGTTTTAAGGAAACCGTCGCTAAAAAATGTGCAATAGTGGCGTTTATTTAACAAACGCCAAAAATGATATATAGCGGCGCTTATTATCAAACGCCGCTATAAGTCCGACCTTTAGCGCAAAAAAATTGCTATAAGTCCGCTTTAGCGGCGCTTCAAAAACGCCGCTAGAAGTCTGACTTTAGCGCTTTCTTAAAACGCCATTATAAGTCCGACTTTTAGCTTTTTTCAAAAACGCCGCTATAAGTCCTTTCTTTACCAATTTTTGGATTTTTAAATTGATATATTAAATAATTTATTATATAATCGTAAAAGATATATATTAATTTGAAAATATTAAATTGATATATATATATATATATATATATATATAGTTTAGAGTGTAAGGTTTATTAGGGGGATGCATGTGTTAGGGTTTCATGAGTGTTAATAGTTGAACCTAAATTGATAAATAAGAAAAGCAACGAGATTAAACTCCTAAAAATAAAAGCATATTGACCAAATTCCAAATTTGTGAATATAAGGAGTACTTATACCAAATTATAATTATACTTTACATTATTTAAAAGATAATAGATAAGCTTTATATATATTTAAATGTTATTTAAATTTATTAAAATATTGAAAGAAATATTGTATAATATTCAAAACTTATCTAAATTATTTAAGGTTTAAGGCTTAATTACGGTATTAATTAAGGTTTAAGTGTTAATGGTTAGGGGTTAATTAGGTCTGGGTTAAGGATTTAGGAGGAAATGGTTAATGGGTTATGGTTTTAGGTTTTGGGTTTTGGGTTTAGGGTTTATGGGTTTAAGGTTTATAGGTTTAGGGTCAGGGGTTTAGAAAGAATGGTAAATGTGTTGGGTTTTTGAGTTTAGGGTTTATGGTTTAAGTTTATAAGGGTTTAGGGTTTAGGGGTTAGGTTTTAAGGTTTAGGGTGTAGGGTGTAGGGTTTTAGGGTATTAGCTATAAGACCCAAAATCACGAAACTGAAATCTCTCATAAGGGCCGGATTTAGGGTTTAAGAATGGTGAATGTGTTTGGGTTTATTGTATAGTGGTTAATATATATGTTAGTGTTTAGCGGTATTAGGTTGATGGGTTGGGGTTTTAGGTTTAAGGTTTATAGATTATAGTGTATGGGTTTAGGGGAAATGGTTGATGTGTTAGGTTTTTGATTTTAGAGGGTTTATGGTTCAAGTTTAGGAGTTTAGGATTTAGGGTTTAGGGTTTAGGGCCCAAAATCTCGAAACCGAAATCTCTCACGAGGATTTATGGTTAATATTAAAATATATGTTTTGTACTACACTAACATTGGCGACTTGAATTCAATTTGTAAACTCTATTTTGATCCAAATTAAAAACCCTACCAATATTTGTAAACATAAAAGAAAGTATAGAAATGATTTGAAAAACATCAAATAAGCTTAAATTAATATGTTAAAATGAAGTGTTTAAATAAATATTTAAATTAAACGATGGTTGTATTTAAATGTAATATTTCTTACTCAAAATATAGGTTGAAATCGATAGAGGATATTACATGTATATATAATAAGATAAATATAGTTTTGTTAAAAAGTTTAAAATTATAAAAATCTTGAAAAATTTCAAATTTTTTAAAAGTTTAATATTTAAAAATAAAAAAATAAAAAAATGATAATATAAGTAAAAATATGTGAAATTAAAAATAAGTGAAAATAAAAAAATGAAAATTGAGAATAGTGGCGTTTTGGAAAAACGCCGCAAACATGTTTATGTATTTTTATTTAAAACGCACGTAGTTTTCACTATTTTAGTGGCGCTTATCTTGAAAACGCCGCAATAAGTTATATATATAAGCGCTTCGCAAAGTGCCATAAGTATGTGTATGTAATATTAATTAAAATGACGTAGTTTTCCATTTTTAGTGGCGTTTATTTATAAAACGCCGCATAGCGAATAGATATAGCGCGCTTTTAAAAACGCAAATATATGTATGTAATTTTAATTAAAGCGATGTAGTTTCCCATTTTTTAGTGGCGTTTATTTTGAAAACGCCATAATAAGTGGGATATAGCGGTGCTTTCAAAAACGCCGCAAGCATATGTATGTAATTTTAATCAAAACGATGTAGTTTCCCATTTTTAGTGGCGTTTATTTTGAAAACGCATAAAGCTTGTATTGTTTTTAGTGTAAACGTCGCCGCTTTTGCTCTCATCCATTTTCCCAACCCTTAAACCCGATTGATCAAGTTCCCCATCATTTCTCCGAAAAAATTTCCCCCTTCATTGAAATCCCTAAAGTTCTAAAGGTTTTGTTTCTTTGATTTCTCCTTGATTTCTCCTAAAGTGTGAAATCCTCGCCGCTTTAGTCCGACACCATCCTACTTCATCCGATCAATAAGGTCTTCGTCCTCCACGGCTCCACCTCTCTTCGTCCGCCACCAACGCTCCTTCGCCTTCAAGCTTTACCTCTCTTTCTCCCGACTGTCGAAGCATGCACATCTCAGATTCCCAAAAAGGTAACATGCGAGTGAACAACTGATTGGTGATTTTGCATTTCGATTAATTTGTTAATGATTGAAAATTGAGAAAATTGAAGCTTCGTTGTATAACTCTGTTTTTATTTTTGATTATTCTTGAATAATAGGGTGATATTTCGTGCGTTGTCACTTGGATCGCATTCTGTTTCCAGTGCCTCATTTGTTCTGTTTCCATTGTCAGAAGGTAAATCGTTTCCCCCCTTTTTAGTCCCCCTTTTGTTCTGTTTCCATTGTCAGAAGCTTTACCTTTCCTCTATTCGCTGATTGCTCTATCAGTGCTACTTTGTGTTCGAAAATTGCTATAATATTGATAAATTTAATAGTTAGATTATTAAAATATAGCATACAAAGCTGGTTAGATGTAAAACATACTATCCCTATATAAGCTAGTTTTGATTTTCTTCTATGGGTTAATATATCATTTAATACGAGTTTGGTTCTAATGTTCAAATTGGTACTTAAGTTCTTTTTATTATCCCAATTTAGTACTTGAATTTAACTTCAATATTCAATTGGATACCTAATTAAACAGTTTATTTTGATATAAATTTTACATTTAAATAATATATATATTGTTAAAGAAAATGGAAGATGGATTTGAATGCTTGATCCGAGAAGGTAAGAAAACTAAATTAGGTATAATATATATATATATTGTCTTTCGGATCTCGAGACTTGGGTTAGGGCTAGTTTAGATTGTCGCGTGGATCCGAGACTTGGGTTAGGGGCTAGTTTATAGTCTTTCGGATCTGGTTTCCTCCTACTGCTCGGTTCGGTTTTGCGGTGAGTCAAATAAAATCAATTTTTGGAGTAACATTGGCTAGGTTCTAAACGAATTAAGTTTTACTCGCTAAAGCATTGCACCGCTTAGATCAAAGTTGTTGCGGTGCTTTTCGCTGTATATTTATGACCATCATCGCCACTTATTCAAGGCTTTGAGTCCGAATAACATATCATCCTCTTTATTAAAGACTTGGTAAATCGATCGTAAAATCTAGAACAATATTAATGATAGGCGCTTTGTTTAATGTAGCAAATTGTAATGATCGCAAATATGTTGATGTAAATTCTATTATTTACCTAATTTTACATTTTATTTAAATGCTTAAGTTATCAATTTAAATGCTTAAGTTACTTAAATTGATCCTTTTTTCTATGTATATATTATGATATATATGTTTGCATGTAAGTTATTGTTTCTAATTGTTTATGCTTAAGTTATTCCTTTAATATACGCTTTTAATATATATTTGTATGAAGTAAATTGATCTCATGTTGTTTCTATGTCGATTCATCGCTTCCTACCGGTCTCAGAATCGTTGGATTGGATTTGCGGTAATAACTTAATGTGTATGACATCATTATTATTATTTATATGTTGTTGCTTCTTTGGAGGTTGTTAAACAATTTTGTGAATATATATCCCTTTTCTGCGCAAATTGATCAAATTAAATGTGTATTTTCATTAACTTCAAATTGAGGCATAATGCCATTACATATAATAGGGTGATAAAAACAAACAAATTTCACCTAAACATCTACCTATTACCACTACTTACATTGAAACTAAACTAAACTAAACTTGCACACTTGGTTAAGTTGATTTATCACTCAAATGTCAACAAAAATACATAAAGTATATTAACAACTTGGTTCTAATTTAACTAAGTTAATGGTATGGAATGATATAAAGATTAACATAAACACAATATAAAATTTAATTGTTAAAAATGTTATAAATTTGTTATATATTAAATTTAATTCTTGTTATATATAATAATAATAATAATAATAATAATAATAATAATAATAATAAAAAAGATAATAATAAAGATAATAATAAAGATAAAGATAATAATAAAGATAATACTAATAATTATAATAATACTAATAATAATAAAGATAATAATAAAGATAATAATAAAGATAATAATAATAATTATAATAATAATAATAATAAAGAAAATAATAAAGATAATAATAAAGATAATAATAAAGATAAAGATAATAATAAAGATAAAGATAATAATAAAGATAATAATAAAGATAATAATAAAGATAATAATAATAATAATAATATAATCAATTACACTATGGTGAATGAAATGAATATATATAACATCAAATAATAAATTAATCGATGTCCAAGAAATTAAATATAACATGACATAGCTACTTAAATTACAAATCTTGAATTAAACAACCAATAAGTCAATACAAAAACTAATTAAACGTAATTACATAAAGCTTTTCTTAAAATTCAAAACCCTAAAACTTAAACCCTTAAAATCCTTAAACCATAAATCCTAAACCCTTAAACCATAAACCCTAAAACTTTAAACCCTAAACTCTAAACCCTAAACTGTAGACCATAAACCCTAAACCTTAACCTTAAACCCTAAACCCTAAACCTTAAACCTTAAATCCTAAACCCTAAACTTTAAACCCCAAACCTTACACCATTAAAACCTAACCCTAAACCCCAAACCCTAAACCCTAAACCTTAAGTCTTAACCTTTAACTTTTAAACCCTAAACCCTAAACCCCAAACCCTAAACCCTTAACCCTTAACCTTTAAACCCTAAACCCTAAACCTTTAACCCTTAAACACCTAACCCCTAACCCTTAAACCCTTAACCCCTAACCCCTAACCCCTAACCTTTAAACCCTAAACCTTAAACCCTTAACCCTTAACCTTAAACCCCTAAACCTTAAACCCCTAAGTCTTAACCTTTAACACTAAACCCTAACCCTAAACCCTTAACCCCAACCCTTAACCCCTAACATTTAAATCTTTAACCCTAAACCCCAAACCCCTAACCTCTAACCTTAACCACTAACCTATAACATTTAACCACTAAAATTTTAAGTTAATATCAAATCGTATAATTTTAAGAAAAGATTCAAAGTATATAGTCGAAACTGACGGGTTGCCTTATATCTCATTGTCGATATAACGGATCCTCCTAGGTGTAACAATGCCACGCACGATAGATCTTAAAGAATACATAACTTACCTAATTTTAATATCAAATTGCATAAAATACATAAGTTGACGATTAAATTTAATAACTTACATAATTTTTCCTTAATATCAAACTTCATAACTTACATAAAACTTAAGAAAAGATTCAAAGTATATAGGTGGAAACTCGACGGGTTGCCTTATATCTCATTATCGATATAACGGATCCTCCTAGGTGTAACAATGCCACGTCGATGGATCTTAAAGAATACATAACTTACCTAATTTTAATATCAAATTGCATAAAATACATAAGTTGACGATTAAATTTAATAACTTACATAATTTTTCCTTAATATCAAACTTCATAACTTACATAAAACTTAAGAAAAGATTCAAAGTATATAGGTGGAAACTGACGGGTTGCCTTATATCTCATGTCAGATATAACGGATCCTCCTAGGTGTAACAATGCCACGCACGATGGATCTTAAAGAATACATAACTTACCTAATTTTAATATCAAATTTCATAAAATACATAAGTTGACGATTAAATTTAATAACTTACATAATTTTTCCTTAATATCAAACTTCATAACTTACATAAAACTTAAGAAAAAGATTCAAAGTATATAGGTTGAAACACGACGGGTTGCCTTATATCTCACCGCCGATATAACGGATCCTCCTAGGTGTAACAATGCCACGCACGATGGATCTTAAAGAATACATAACTTACCTAATTTTAATATCAAATTGCATAAAATACATAAGTTGACGATTAAATTTAATAACTTACATAATTTTTCCTTAATATCAAACTTCATAACTTACATAAAACTTAAGAAAAAGATTCAAAGTATATAGGTTGAAACACGACGGGTTGCCTTATATCTCACTGTCAGATATAACGGATCCTCCTAGGTGTAACAATGCCACGTACGATGGATCTTAAAGAATACATAACTTACCTAATTTTAATATCAAATTTCATAAAATACATAAGTTGACGATTAAATTTAATAACTTACATAATTTTTCCTTAATATCAAACTTCATAACTTACATAAAACTTAAGAAAAAGATTCAAAGTATATAGGCTGGAAACCTGACGGGTTGCCTTATATCTCACTGTCAGATATAACGGATCCTCCCTAGGTGTAACAATGCCACGTATGATGGATCTTAAAGAATACATAACTTACCTAATTTTAATATCAAATTGCATAAAATACATAAGTTGACGATTAAATTTAATAACTTACATAATTTTTCCTTAATATCAAACTTCATAACTTACATAAAACTTAAGAAAAGATTCAAAGTATATAATTGGAAACTGACGGGTTGCCTTATATCTCATCAGATATAACGGATCCTCCCTAGGTGTAACAATGCCACGCATCGATGGATCTTAAAGAATACATAACTTACCTAATTTTAATATCAAATTTCATAAATTACTTATATAAATTATTAATTAACAATTTAGCCAGTATAATTTATTGTCAACTTTAGACTTCAACAACTCTGAAATGGATAGGAGTTGGATGAAATTGTCAAGGGTAAGCAACGGCTATCGAAATGGAGTAGAAACTTTTCAATTTCAGATTTCAAAATGCAAGCCAAGAGAATATGATTCTTTGCCTGTAAGAAGTGTTGCAATATTAACTGGCATTATCGTGAAGTGGTCTACGAACATCTAGTTGTTGATGGTTTTGTCCGGGGGTACAAAATATGGTTTTTTCATGGCGAGTCTACATCTAGGGGAGCATCTTCATCGATGAATCAGGGGTATTCTCATACTGCTTTCAACCAGAATGTTAGTGACGATAACATGGAAAACATGTTGCGGGATGCTTTTAATATGCGCAGTGATGGTTTCGGGTCATTTCCACCTGACTTGGGTGCAACCGATGATCACAATTTTGGAGGAAATACTTTCACCGAAGGGGAAAGAAGTGTACCGGATGAACAGCCAAATGAAGAAGCTGCGAGGTTCTACGCGTTACTTGGTGAAATGAATGAAGAACTGTATGAAGGATCAAAATTTTCCAAACTGTCATTCTGTATTCGTCTTTTTCACTTGAAATGTTTGGGGGGGTGGACCGGAAACTCGTTCACAATGCTGTTAGAGTTACTGCAAGAAATGTTCCCGCTTGCAAAAATCCTCGATCTTCCAAAGACATGAAGAAATTGATAAAGGATTTGGGCCTTGGATACAATAAAATTCACGATTGCCCAAATGATCGCATGTTGTATTAGGCGACCGCATAAACCAACATCTTTGTCATGTATGCGCCAATCCGTTGGATTCATAGAAATACAGAGGATGTAACGAGGACGAACATGGTACACGATCAAAGAAGCGGCCATTAAGATTTTGCGATATTTTCCCTAATACCGAGGCTTCAACGACTTTTCATGTCGTCTAAGACAAATGAATCAATGACGTGGCACCGTGATGGACGAACCGATGATGGGTTGTTAAGGCATCCTGCAGATTCTTTAGCTTGAAATGTTTTGACTCAAATTTCCAAGCTTTGCAAGCGATCCTGAGTGTGAGGCTTGGGCTAGCATCCGATGGATTTAACCCTTACAAACTTATGAGTACAACGTCGATTTGGCCTGTGGTGCTTGTTCCTACAATTTGCCTCCATGGGTTTGCATGAAACAATCTTCTTTTATATTGTCTATGATTATACACGGAGAGAAAGGGTAGGGAATGATATTGACGTCTATTTGCGACCACTTGTTGACGAGTTAAAACAACTATGGTGGTGTTCGGACATTCGATGCAATGAGAAAAGAGAACTTTAATTTACGTGCGGCATTAATGTGGACTATTAACGACTTTCCGCTTATGCTAATTTATCCGGTTGGAGTACCAGGGACGTTATGCTTGTCCGTGTTGTCTTTGCAGACATGTTCGCAATGGTTATATAATGGGAAGAAGTTTTCTTACATGGGGCATCGCTCGGTTTCTGGAAAATCATACATTTAGATTTCGAGTGCTCAATTTGATGGTATCAAGAGTTTAGATCAGCTCCTTGCAGAACCGGTGGATTCAAATATTGTTAATGTTGAAAGATATGAATTTCATTTATGGGAAGATGAATCAACGCAAACACGCATAGAAAAGAGGATCTAGGGATGAATCGATGATGAATCGATGAAGAGGATGATCCTAATGAGGTGACTTGTGGAAAAAAGAAGTATTTTTTCGAGTTGCCTTATTGGGAGCATCGCTTTTACGCCATAACCTTGATGTCATGCATATAGAAAAATGTCTGCGAGAACATCATTGGGACTATTTTGAATGTCGATGGAAAATCGAAGATAATCTTGAGTAGACTTGATTTAGTCCACATGGGAATTCGCGTGAGCTTCATCCCGAAGCACTTCCGAATATGAAATATCGATTCTTTTCGCTATTTTTCAATGTCGAAGACGGAGAAAGAAGTATTCGTATGGTGTTGAAGGATATAAATGTCCGGATGCGTATGCATCAAATATATCGCGATGTGTGAGTCTTAAGGATCAAGATTATATGGCTTAAAATCGCATGACTATCACATATTGATGCAAGACTTCTGCCAGTTGCTTGCGGTGTTGTATGTCAAAAAGGTGACTACTCGTAATTGAATCAAATATAATGAAAGTCATTTGTGGTAAAGTTTTGAATGTTCAAGAACTTGAGAGATCGCAAGATCGAGCCGCATTAACTTTATGCAATCTGGAGAAGATATTCCCGCCTTCCTTCTTCACTATCATGGTGCACTTGTTAATTCATCTCCCGTAAAGCAATTCTTGGTGGACCCGTTTTCTATCGATAGATGTATCCCATTGAAAGGTCTTACTTTATTTGCAAAATATTCCTTCATTCAGCTAAATTCCTTTATTTCCAACTTTTGATAATGTTGTATATCGTGTTTAGGTTCCTTTCCAAATTGAAGTCATACTGCCGCAATAAGCGTTATCCGGAAGGATCAATTGCCGAGGGATACTTGGCAGAGGAATGTATGACTTTCTGTTCGAGGTATTTGGAAGATGTTGAAACAAGAATGAACAGACCAAGTAGAAATGCTGGGCTCACAGATCATAATTTGGCTGAAACTTATTTATTTCAAAGTTTCGGAGAACCGATCGGCAGAGTCGAAATTACAGAATTAGATGATAGATCGTGGGTCCAAGCACATCGATACGTTCTTTTTCATCACGATTCAATGGCTCAATTTCGGAAGTACGTTCTATAATTTGATAAATACTCATCAATTATGATTTGTTTGTCTTCTAACAAAGTCAAACCTTTTTTTTCCGTAGTCATTACAAACAAATATTGAGAGCTCGTTCACGATCTCGAAGATTAAATCGACGAGAAATTAATAAGTTGTTCGCAGAATCATTCCATGAATGGTTAAGCCAAATGGTATGCAATTTAAATTTTCATTGACAAGTAACAATATTTTCTCATAATATTCATAATTACTCGATTTACTTTTCGACTCAATAGGTTTGGAGTCGGAATGAAGTAAATGACGACGTTAAATGGCTTTCACAAGGTCCAAAAGAATAGTTAAAAGATATAGTGGCTTCCTCATCAATCGGATCTGATTTCATACAAGGTATCGCGAGATTGAGGAGAACTCAAAATTGTGGAATTGTTGTTAATTCTTCGATTACAAGTTATGCTAGTGCTAGGGATGAATCCGGTCGAGGAATTTGGAATATTTTGACTTATTATTGACATCATTGAGTTGGATTATTACGGTAAATGCAAAGTTGTCCTATTTCGAGGTGATTGGGCTGATGTGAATACGCTCATGAATTAAAAACGATCAATATGGTTTTACAATGGTGAATTTCTCTCGATTAATTCACACGGAGAACAACCGATGGACGAGCCGTATGTGTTTTCTTCTCAAGTTAAACAAGTTTTTTACTCGGAAGATCCAACTGATAAGGGTTGGTACGTTGTACTTGAAACACCCTAGAGACTTCTTCGACGTTGGCAGTGGAAGTAGAGATGACATAGTCGAAAGATCAGAAACTTTGCCTTTTCCAGAACAAGACTTGACTAAAAATATCCCTAGTACTAGTCAACAATTTCAATGGGTTCGTCAGGATGTGGGCGAAGATATTTACGAAATATGATGTAATAAGATTTAACGATTTATTATTTATATGTAATAATATAATTTTTATGTTGGTCATGTTATATAATTTTCATGTGTCTCAGAAAAAAATGCCTAGAAGACGATTACGAGATTTAAATATTGTCCGAAACTCCAAATCCGTAAGAACCTAATAGTAGTGAATAGCAAAGCAGTTGTTGGATCTTCTACTCTGCAGGACATAGATGACGAGCCCGAGAATTTCAAAGTAATGTTAAGTTTATTCTACATACATGTTGAATTTTATTATTGATTCATTTTTAATTTTAATATAACAATATATTATTTTTCAAATGAAGGTGGTGGGACGCAGCAAAGGTCGGGGACGTACATTACTTCAAGATTTATACGACTTAGAGCCTAACGATCGTGTTAAAGTAAGGAGAAACAATGATGGCCACTGTTGGATCCAAGCTCGATTGTTAGGAGGCTATTTGGGCATTTTAGCACGAAATTCCAATATGTTGCCCATTAACTACTGAATCATGGCATCACATGCCCGATGCCAACAAAAATCAGCCCTCGAAAATATTAAGGTAATAAAACGTGAATGTAATTTATAATACTTTAATTTAATTTTCATTTATATTAACTTTTTATACTTTTTTTCTTGAGGTAGATTTAATTTAGAGGTCTCGATGACTATGTTAAGAAGACATTGGGTAAAAATGGAGAGACAATAAAAGCACCCTCAAAAACAATATTTCAAGAAAGAGATAAGCCTCGACGAAAAATTAAGAAATGTTCCACCGGAATGTTGAGGTACCAATGGGAAGATCAAGTTAGATTTTGGAATTCAAAAAAGGAGAGGTATTACGTACATCTAAAATCGTATAAATTATTTGGTTTATAGTATTTACTATATATATAATTCAAATTGCATTATGTAGGACCGTGAGCGAGTTGGGATAAGCAGTGATGAAACAAAAATTCACGCTACGGTAGGTTCTAGAAGTTTTGCTTGTGTAGTGACGCCGAGGTAATATAATTTATTAATTCATCAAATATTAATTACTTTATACTATTAAATTATATTTTTTTCGCTAAAATGTAGGAAACTTATTTGGTCAAAAAGTTGGACGCGTTGACTTTTTGACATTACTATAGAAAGAAGGATGGATCTCCGATGACATCCAAGTCGCGAAATTTTGGTATATTTACTTAATAAAATTTTATTTTTATAAATATTTCTACCGTTTAATTATAATAGTTTAATTCATCGTTTATAGTTTTAAATTTATAATGTTAAATTATGTTGCATTCTTTCTTATTTATATATTTCGTTTCTAACTCTTTCATTGATTTATTAGGATAAACTAAAGGAGAAGAATGAGTATGAAGCTACCGCTTGATCGATAGTTCTGTTAATCTTGAGGAGATTGATAATGAATTATTACGAGATGTTTTGGGTCCCGAAAGGTACATCGCTTCAATGATAGTTCGCTAATCTTTAGTGTATTATTAATAGAATTATCACCGATGTTTTGGTCTTGAAAGGTATGGTCGGGTTCAATTAAAGGATCCAGAGTTACCCGACCCAATATTTTGGATCCGCCTCCAAGAGTACATGCCTTCCGGGGCAATCTCGTCTTGAAGTTCATAGGCTACAAAACCAGATAGCTCGGATGCAAGAGAGCACTGGTTGAGCAGAGGCAAACAAATTGCCGATGTTCAAAGAAAATATGAAGAACTCCAAGAACAACTTAGAGCGGATGCTAAAGCGGACAAGCAAGGGAGGCAAGAAGAATGAGAGAGGGCACTGCAATTGCGAGTGGAGGCAGAGGCGAGATCGATGCTAGCAGAGCAAAACAGAAAATCTGAAGAGCTCCAAGACCGACCAAAGATATGATGCAGATGTTTCAGCAATGCGAAACCGCCATCTTAGACATTTAGTTTTTCGTTGTAAGAAGTTTTGACATTATTACATTTAAACAATATTTTCGATTATCATTCATTTAATTTATTAAATTTCAAGTATCATTTAGAATTAATGTAATTCGTCCGATTTTTATGCTAAATTTGCTTGTTTGCGTTGAAATTATATCTTCGTTATTGGTTGGTTTTTAGTGCGGAGGGTATAATATTGAATAAATTTTATTTTTTAAATCAGTACAAATTAGCGGCGTTTGTAAAGTTACCGCTAAATCTCAAGAAATTTTCATGGCGTTTTTGGAAAGCTACCGCTAAAGCCCCGACTTTTAGGCGTTTTTAAAAAGCGCCGCTAAAGGTTCGACTTTTAGCGGCGTTTTAGAAAGCGCCGCTAAAGACCACGACTTTTAGCGGCGTTTTTATGGTAAAGCCGCTAAAGGCCTACGACTTTTAAGCGTTTTTAGAAAGCGCCATTAAAGGCCCCGACTTTTAGCGTTTTGGAAAGCGCCACTAAAGGCCCGACTTTTAGCGGCGCTTTTATAACAAACGCCGCTAAAGATCGGGATCTTTAATGCTTTTTCCAGATAAACGCCATAAAAATTTCCGACGGTAGTATTAGCGTTTTTGTGGCGCTGAAAAGCGCCATAAATACTTTTGTATGCTTATAAACGCCGCTAAATGTCCAAAAAACGCCGCTAAAAGTCTGTTTCTTTGTAGTGAAACCGCAATAATCAAAGAAATGGCAAAGGTAAGGTTAGAGGTTGGTGGGGGTTGTGAGAAGACGATGAAGACACTTTCAAAGCTTGAAAAAGAACCGAATACATTCTTTTATAATTTAAATATTTTTTAATATTTCTTATAAGCATTAATAAGTTTAAATTATTTTTCTATAATTTTATAATTATCTAAAAAATTATGGTGATTGTGAACCTAGACATACGGTTGTCTAGGTTAGAATAAATTTGGACAACTATTTGTCCAAATTTATCTGAATTATGTACAAACACATCTTACCATTAATCTTTTCATTATGATATAACTATGATTTGAACTACAGAGATAGACTCCCAACTAATAGTCTATAACTTAGGAATGTATCTCATGATACACCTAAACATAGAAAAGCTACTAGAAAACCACTAAATAAATTTCAACTCTAAAATCTCTCATCTTCCATAAAAAAACAAAAAATTTAAACCTCAAATAACCCCTAAAAACAAGGATCCCATTTCCTATTTAACTACACACCATCACTTCCTTGCTCCCTCCTCTCCCCTTTCACTACTTCACACCTCTCTCAAAGCCCCCTCCTCCCCCTCTCCTTCTTCTCTCTCTCATTGGTGGCAAAATGGTAATGTTCTTTTAGTCCTCATTACAACATCATATGATTATGTTTTTTCTTATAACATTGTGTCATTGATGGATATGGATGCAGGCAAACTCAGCATCGGGCATGGCAGTGAACGATGAATGTAAAACCAAGTTCTTGGAGCTAAAAGCGAAGCGAAACTACAGGTTCATCGTTTTCAAAATAGAGGAAAACCTCCAACAGATTGTAGTGGAGAAAGTAGGTGCACCCAAAGACAGCTATGAGAAATTATGTTCCAGTTTGCCTTCCGATGAGTGTCGTTACGCTGTCTACGATTTTGATTTCACCACCGACGAGAATTGCCAAAAGAGCAAGATTTTCTTCATCGCATGGTATCCTCCCCCGCCCCCAAACAATTGCATGAAATATTTTGTTATACGTAAATGGCGCTTCTTCATAAAATTCATGTTGCATGACAGGTCACCAGACGCATCGAGGGTGAGGAGCAAAATGTTGTACGCAAGTTCCAAAGATAGGTTCAGAAGAGAACTGGATGGTGTTCAAGTTGAATTGCAAGCCACCGATCCCAGTGAAATGAGCTTTGATATCGTCAAAGAAAGAGCCTTCTAAAATAATGCTTATATTGCCAAAAAATGGGGGGCATTAAATATTTTTTCTAAAATTTTCCTATAATCATAAATATTATTGGAAGTTTAATTAGGAACTGATCATATTATGTGTTATGGTGTCAAAGATGGGACTCGGCATCATCGGCTTGGATTCATGGGGTTGATGAAAGGTTAAGAAAAAACCATGAGTGGGGGATCAATCATTTTTCTTTTATTTTGATTTTGTGTAATTATCTTTATATATATATATATATATATATATATATTTTAAGTGAATAACTCATTATTTTCGCTCATTTTTTAACAATTTTGTTATAGTGGGATATTTTTTAAAGATAATATTTAAAATTACCTATGATCTCTCTCTAACTCATAAATAGAAAGACTTGGTTCAAATCCTATTAGGTTAAAATCTATCATAGGTTACTATATTCTTTACAAATTTAGGAATTTAGTTTATTTACTTTTAAATTTCAAAATATAGGTATAATTATTAATCTTTGTTAACATTTAGACTTGGATTTTGAAATTTGAAAGCGAGGATTAAATTCCTAAAATTAAAAGTATATGGATTAAATTCTAAATTTGTGAAGAATATAAGGACTTATGTGGCATATTTTAACCATTCTATTATGTGTATTTATATTTATATTTTTAATAAAAAATATGAAATGACAAAAACATCCTTAAATTAATATAATTTACTTTGCAAAGTAATAATATTTTATGATTATTCAATTGAGTTAGTGCTCAATTGATTAGTGGCACCCTATTTTTCTAATAGAAGATATAAAATAACAAATACACCTTTATAATTGCACAATTAAATTGATGTTCGGTTGACTCTTTACACCAACAATGAAACTCAATAATGGGTTTATATATATATATATATATATATAACTGGTTAACAAATATTTATATGTATTTTCTCAAGATTACAAGAAGCAATAAAACCAACAATTTCTTTGTGTATGATGGTAAGAACAACATCAACATAATTTACAAACATAATCAAATATTTTATGATTTCAGAGATTTTTTTTTTCTCAACATCCAATGGTATGTAAGTGGAGCCAAATGTTTATCTTTTTTTGGCATGGCAGAAGCATTTACAAAGATAAAAAAAAAAAAGGGTTGTAAAACTGTATGTATTTGATGTACAGTGTGTTGAGCTTTTAAATCAATCATGATGAGAGAGCAAGTTCAGCCCACGCCAAAGAAGACGATTTGAACTCGATCGAAACCGATGTGTCAATCTTACTCTCCAAAACCGAGCTTATTTCGTCCATCGATGGTTGTTTCGAAGAGTCTGGTTGAATGCAAAGGCATATAACTTCGCAGATAGCTTTGAGGTCTTCGTATCTGAAATGTTTTAACTCCGGGTCTAATAGGTAAGACATTACTTCCGGTAACTCGAGATAGTCCTTCGCCTGCAAAATGCATTAGAGCACATGAATGCATGTTTATTGAGAACACAATGACGACATAAAAAGTTTTGCTTACCCAATCTATCAAGGAACCTTTATCCTTGCAGAATGGAGGCCTCCCACTGATTATTTCAAGCATAAGTATACCAAATGCATGGATGTTTCCGTGGATGTCTACATGGCGTTTTTCAACGGAATTAGGAAGTAGGCAAACGGCTCCGTTGTTGCCAACAGAGCCGGAGTTCTTTTCCGATCTGGAAAGAATACTTTTCCAGCTTTCGAAATCAACCAACTGCATGACGAGATAATTTCTTGATCAGAAAGATATCCCCGGAATCCGAGATAATGAACAAATTATTAGATACCTTGGGAGAAAAATCCTCTGTGAGATACACGGCACTTGAGTTTAACTCTAATATAGTGAATGGTGGATCAAGTTCTGTATGAAGATATTTAAGTCCTCGAGCAATGCCAAGAATAATTCTCATTCGCCTTGTCCAATATAATTGAGATCCTTCACCGTCTGCATGGAAATTGATCACAATGGTAAAAACATGCTAACCATTGCATGTGAACCGAGCAAGAGAGGAAGTATGCTTACAATGCAAATGCTCGTAAAGTGTTCCATTCGATGCGTATTCAAAAACAAGCATCCTCGTAAATGGAGTGCTCTCTAGACAGTAACCTAATAATTTCCCTAAGTTCTCGTGATTCAATCTTGCCAATTCTGCCACCTGAATAGCAATTTAACCAAAAATTTAAAACCCGATTACTCCAAGTTCGTCACATTGTTACATGATAACAAGTACCTCTCTCTGGTAATAGAGCTCGAGATAACCAGTCCAGCGCTCTTCTTTAATGCAGAGGGATATCACAGCAATTTCTGGCCCACCCTTCATGGTACCTTTATAGACCAAACTGTCAGGAGAAGAACCGATAATGTTGCTAAAGTCTTCACAAGCTACTTCAAGCTCTTGCCTGCTAAATGTAGTCACGTCTTTCAATAACTCAGAATCTGTGAAAAAATTGTGATGTTAATCGATATTGTTTTGAGGAATAAAGAAAAGTTAATCCAAGGAAAAGTAGGCAACGGCTCAACAGCATATATAGCAAACTAACCTATATACACCACCACATGATCCTTCCCACTCCCGGATTTTTTCCAAGGGATTATGATTGCGGACTTGCTATTGCATCTCTGGAAAGAGGTAAGGAGAGCAACGAGAAAGAGAGATCCCACCATAATTCCCGTCACAATTTCAAGAGCCAAGAGCCACGCGGGTTTCGATGCTTTCGTACGCTTTGCGACATCTTTGGCACGCTGATGCTTAGGGCTGGGTGCTTGGTGACTTTCAGAAGACTCGGCACCTAAAAGAACAAATATTTTCACCATCAACCATGACATCATCATTATCGAACTATTTCATTGTAATAAGACCATCGGCTAGCAATGGTAAAAGGTTACATATAGTGTATATATATACCGCATTGTGAGCTGGGACGCTGTTTAGTATTGTTGGCCTGAAGACAGTTCCCTTGAAAGCTTGCGCTGCATTAATAATACGGGAAAAACATGAACCAATAGTATAAAAAGAAGCCAACACAGATCAATGATATATGAAAATAAAGTTTACCTCGGAAGGTGTTCCAAGCACTTCGGAATTCTACCGATCAAAAAATTATAGGAGAAATCCGCCACTTTTAACTGAGATGAGCTACAAAGTCCAGGTAAGTTTGAATGTGTAGCATACCTGTAGTGTAAAGAATTATTAGATATCAACTTTGAAATACTAACACAATCAACGGCGCATATAGATTATAACCATCCTATTACAATGGTCATGCATCCTCTGTTTCCTACTTACATTCCACGCGTATTAGCCGTTAATGTTGAATTGCTATAAGCAGGAACAGCTCCTTTAAGTCTATTTCTATTGAGTCGAAGTTCCTCAAGATACTTTAAATTGCCGAGCTCAGCAGGCAGGCTTCCTGTTAACCCATTTGACTGAAGATTTCTGTGATAACAAAATAAAAAGCCATTAATAAGATAAAAAAACAAGCTCATTTCCTTAAATCACGGCTGATAAAGTTTACATTACATCTTCACCACACTCGATAAATTCCCTAGCTCCGGAGGAATCGGACCAGTCAACCTGTTCATCCCTAGATCCAAGACTTTGAGGAACTTCAACATGCCGAGTTCTTTCGGTATTATCCCTAACAGCTTGTTTTTTTGTAAAGTTCTACAAAAACACAGGTAAGTATGTATCAACTACGATAATTTTAGACCAATATAAGTTGAATCAAGAACATGGTTTTGAACAAATTCGAATAAGAACCAACATACAGTTCTTGCAAGTAGGTAATTTGGCCTATTTCTGGTGCAAGAAATCCCTTCAAAGATGAAGATGATATGTTTCTGCAACAAATTAAGAAACATGATTACACTAAAAACATACATCAATTGTGCAGTAATGTTTATGAACATGTTGGATCAAAGCTTACATCTTTATAACATGTTGTCTCTCTTTATTACAAGTAATCCCAAACCATTCACAAGGATCAGAATCTAAAACATTCCAATTTGACAAAACCAGATGTGGGTCTTCATATATATCTTCCTTAAATGTTGTAAGAGCCATAACTGCAAAGAACCGAAGTTCCCCCAACTTAGCAACAAAATGTTGAACACCATTGAAGCTAGAATTTACAGTTAAGATCCTTATTTCTACTCACATTTTCCAAGAAACCAAACAAGATCTGCAAAAGGAAAAAAAACCCAGAAAAGTAAAGACTAAAAGGAAAAGCACATTACCTTCATCACTAGGAAAAGAACGAGAAGTGACCAAAGAAACACCATAAGAAAGAAATAGAAGAAGCAAATAAATGTATGCCATCATTTTTTTTTAACACCAACAAGTAGAATTCATCAACAAGAGATGTGGGTTTTATGAAAAAATTGAAACTAAAAGTAAAGTTCAAAGCTTTGGTGCATTAATCTACTGGAAATGGGGATTCTTTGTTTAAAAAAGTACAAAGAAAAAATGAAAGAAAGCAAGAACAAAATAATGAAGAGATATAAAGATGCTAGCTTTTAATGCAAAACTACTGGGTTTAAAGCTTTAAGATTTATCAACTACCCACGAAAGCAAAATCACTTGAAGAAAAAAAAAAAAAAGGGAATATTTTGAAAATAAGAGAGTGTGAAGAAAATAAAAGAGAGGAGTGAAAAAAAAATGACAAGTCTTTTCAGGGAAAATAATAGGAAGAAAAGTGACGTGTGAAGGAAAACTTGGATGTAATTGAAGTTTTAGTGAACAAGATTTACTTTATCACTAAAAATTTTATCAACTTTTAATTAATATATTGAAATTATAAGATTTAAGTAAGTATTATCACTACTCTCTACTATGATAAAGCTATTGAGAAATTATCAAAAATCTTTTTCTTTTATGAATTAATAGAAATTTATATATAAATTCAAAAATATTTAAAACACTAATATAATTTATTTTCTAGAGAAAATAATAGTATGAGATAGAGCCATACGTCATTACATATTATTTATCAATTATTTAATGTTATTTCAACATTTTTTTCATGTTATTGGGCACATCGTTTTGGTAATTTTTTCAACTTAAATTTTAGATCCTAAATCTTAAACTCTAAATATTAGACCCCAAACCCTAAATATTGGATCATGAACCCTTGACTTTGAACTCTAAACTTTAAACCTTGGGCCTCAGATCCTAAACTTAGAGTCCAAGGTCCAAAGTTGAGGTTTAAGATTTAAGATTTAATGCTCGAATTCAGTTAATTTTTTTGTATGTCAGTTATTTAATTATTTAATATCATTTCAACATATTTTTTTCTATGTCATTGACACATTATTTTAATAATTTTTTAGCCTAAACCCTAAATTTTAAACTTTAAACTCTAGACCCCAGACTTTGAATCATGGATCTTGAACCCTCGACCTTGATTCTTAAACCCTAAACCTTGGACCCAAATTATAAACCTTAAACTCTAAACTCTAAACCATTGACCTAGAGTTCAAAATCGAGAGTCTAAGGTGTAAGGTTTGAGGTTTAAGGTCGATGATTTAAGATTTAAGGTTTATGGTCTAGGATTTAAGATTTAGAGCTTAAAATATAGATTAAAAAATTAACAAAATAGTGTGTAAATGACATAGAAAAATATACTAAAATACCATTAAATAATTGATAAAAGATACATGATAATATAATGTTTCTCTTTCATACAACCCTTTCCTTATGTGAGAATATATATTATATAGTAGTGAATAAGAATAAACAATAATATATTTATTAAAAATTACAATTAATTAAGAAATGAATGAAGATTTTATAAATCTTCCACATTATATCCTTGAAAAATTGAATATATTTAAGAAATTAATGGGTTTTAGTAATTAAAAATAATAATAATAATTACCTTAATTGTGAGTCAAATCAAGACCTAAATTGAGGTCTTTGTATCTAATTTAGTTTTGACGTTTAAATTAATTCAATTGGATTGGAAAACTAAATTAATAAAAAAAAATCAAATGTGGAATATGGACACACAAAACAAAACAACACAACACAACCACTCCATCTTTATTATTATTTTTTAAAAGTAAAAATTAAAACTAAAAAAAAAAACCCCAACAAGGATTTGCAATTTTGCATGAATAATTTGAGAATATATTTAATCAAGAACTTAATTCTAAATTATTATAAAAATAAATAAACAATTTAATAATTTAATATTTGCCAAAATGGTATTATATATTTTTGAACCATGTATATTTATATATCGAATGTTCTCATCGATTGGACATGCATTAAGAAAAAAAGATAAATAAATGCACATGATTAAAGTAGCTAGATGTGATAATGTGGACCCTTTCAAAAATTATTAAGTTTAAGCTTTATTGTTATTATAATTAGAATACTATTGCACTTGATCGGGTTTTGTCAGTATGTATATATTTTAGATAATTTAAAACGATACAAGTTATACAGAGTAGTTACTTGAAGGTGTCAAATTCTGTTTTAATTAGAAGAATCTAATATTTATTGATTAAAGTTGCGTAATGGTCAATTCATCACGTATTTAGAGAAGATAATAAAGAGACAAATAATCTTGCTAAAACGTCTGTTTTTGAAACATCTTCGAGGGAGTTTGGGTATAATTTAAGTAGATTAATGTATTGTTTTTATTCAAAAATAATAAAATTGAAGCTTCAAATATTTTATGTATGTTACTATATGATAAGCCAGTAAATTAAATTCCTGGATGAAGAGTTTGACTATTTGAAGTGAAGTTTGCGACGTGTCGTTCGTTTGATATTGGATTTTAGGTATCTAAAATCATCATTCTTTTCATTATTTATTTGAAGCTTAAATATGTTAAATTATTTCAATAATGTGAAGCTCGATTGGTATAAGTATTATTGTCAGTGTAGGAGGACATGGTTTGAGTGTGCTGAAAAGTATAAGTAGTTTTAGGCATTGTATTAAAAGAAACATATATAATAAGAACCTATAATCAAATTAATATTCAAAAAAAATTATGTTAATAGTTTTAGATAGGATTTTTAGTGAAAACATAAAAGGACGAGGGTGAGGTATTTATAAGAAGAGACCTCGACACTTGTGAGTGTTAAGATCCTTTGTATTTTGTTAGTTGGTCAGACCTGTGAGCAATAAATATACCTAATTAATATTGATTGATGAGACCTCAACACCCATGAATATCGAGGTTCATGAATATTTTTCACGGAATCATAGAGACTTGGGTCCGATCCCAAGCAAACCCCGATTCCCTCCAATTATAAAAATATTTCAAATTATAATTAAAGCATTTTTAACATATTTAACTTACAATAGAGTAAAAAATGTTTATAATTATCACAATTTCTATTTTACTTCAACTTTTTTTAAAATGTGAATTTAGTAATATGATAGAAAATAATTGATATTCTCATCGGTTCAAAAGTTTTTCTAAATACATGCTTATATATATATATGTAATTAGTTAGTTTAAATAGTTTATATCGTTAACTTTTCAATTAAAATGTTACGTAGTTATGTATAATTTGAAAGTAGGTTTATAAATTCAAAAAGTATAGAGATTAAATTCTTGAAAATAAAAGTAAGAGAACTCCATGTAGAGACTTAGAGTCATGGTTACTTGAACCAGATTGAATCGGTTGGGGATCGGTCCAGAGAGAGACATCAGAACAATTGACCCACAAATCAATACAGATAGATTGAACCAAGTTAAAAAGTCAACTAAATGGGTTTTTTTTTGAAATATTTTTAATAATTTATTCAATCAAACCATACGAACCAGTAACCTAACTAATTCGACCATCGGTCCGATCTTAAAAATCTTGCTAGATTTTATTTTAATTTTCAAAATTTTACTCTATAATTTGATATAAACTAATAATCAACTCCAACCCAACGCGAATCGTGTATATAACATATTAATTTATTATGAAATCTAAATTCCGGCTTGTTCATCACTTGCCAATCAAACCCTTTAAAGCAAGCATGTGTTTAGACAGCAATGCTTTTATTGCTATTATTTTATTTGGAATTGGTGAGAATGATTCAAGTTAATGAAAGCAAAATCATGGACTAATTTTATTGCTATTATTTTAGTTTTCGTCAAAAAAAATTTTTTTTGGTATTATGTATATTTATTTTATGATTTATGTTCGGGGTTCGTAATTGTCTCTCGTAATAATGTTGTTTGATATATATTAGAAATGAGAATACCTTATACCTACATATGATTTACACATAAACTTAAATTGCCTATTTTTTGGTAAATTATATTTAATATCACTAAACTATTAGTAAGTTTATGTTTTGGTCACTCAACTTCAAAAAGTTACAAAATAGTCATCAAATCATTTGAAACTTTTCATTTAAGTCACTGAACTATTCAAAAGTTTTTATTTAATTCACTATGTTGTTAAGTTTTTTTTTTTATAGTTAGCTAACGAGCTCCAAGCAACGATTCGATGATTGTACGATGGATCATTACTCATCGACGAGTAGAATAACATATCTTAGATCTAAGTCGATCTGATGGTTCATAGATTCGGGACATTCAAAACTGTTTCATGAAAAAAAATTTGAATTATAGAAAAAAAAAGGGGGGAATGAGAGCTTTTGCTGAACACAGGCAATAACGACTTAAATAAAAACTTTTGAATATTTTAATAATTATTTTATAACTTTTCGAAATTAAATGATTAAAATATAAATTTACTGATAGTTTAATGACATTGAATGTAAATTATTTTTTTGGGTTCTCATATAAGTTGATGTGTACTTCACAAAATCTCAAAATTTTGGGTAACTAATTAAAAAGCTTTAAAAGCAAGACCCCTCATGATTTGGTGGGGTTACTCTTTTCTTAGTAATTACTTTGGTAGGCCTCTCTTACCCATTAGTTTTCCATCAATTTAAATCTTAAATTATCCTTTCAAAGTATGATTACATTTATTCATGTACCAAGCTTACCTAAATATTGTATTTATTTTTATTAATAATTAAATTTTTTGAATTTGGGGTTTAGGGTTACATTATCTCCATCGCAAGTTAGTGTTATAATTGGAATCGATATTACGCTACGAAATACAAAATCTAGGTATGGAAGACAAGGATTAGTGGCAATTTCTCCAACCGACATGAAGAGTGTTAGCAAAGGAATTGAGATCTAAGTCTAACACTACAACTAATCCCCCCCAAATAATAAATAATAATACTTAAGGCTGACCTAATGTTGCTTACCTTTTCAGTGATCATGGACTGGTAACCATATTTATATAAAGTGGAGGGTCGCCTAACAAGGTGGTCGGAGAGGGAAGGGAGAGCGATTAGGAGAGATCATGTCCTTCTGCCCGGTTGTTTTGGGTTTTAAGTTTTGTCCTGTGTTCAATCAGATGAGATGTTGTGACAGGAGTTTAGTGTGGCGATTATTGAGTGAGGTTCATTAGGTTGTTCTACATGGTTGGTTAGTCATGAAATGTATTCTATTTTCATGGATAGGAATTGAATCCCCGACCTCATGACTAAATAACGTGACGAGCAACTATTATATCTCACCTCATGATTATAGCATTATTGAGAGACATAACTTATGTGTCGCGTTTTACACCTTTACGAGTTTGTATTCTATATTTTCAATAGAAAGGTGAGTGATTTTACTGAGTTTACCTAGTGATACAACAGAAAAGTTGCAACATTTTTGTAAGAAGGTTGGGCTTAAATTTTATTATAATTGTGAGTATTAATGGATTCATTTTTGGATAAAATCTGGAAGTCGTCGGCTAAATCCAAATTGTATTGCTAATTTTTATATTCAATCTTTTATTCCTTATATATTTATTTATCGATGTACCATTTGATGTACTCATAACTCTTAATACATCTCACTACCCGTACATTATAAAATGAAAATAAAAAAACCTAAACATAGGAAGCAAGATTTTGCTTTGAAGCCATGTCTAGCTAGCTACTATGGTTTGCTAAATTAGATTAAATTGAGTTAGCGAATTAATCGATAAAATTTGGTTAATTAGTTTTTTTTGGCTTTAATTTTAATTGATTTAAAGAGTCTATTTGAATATGTAAGTTAGTTGTCGATTGAGTCTTAATTCGATTGGTATTGGCATTGGCATTGACAATGTTGTCAATACAAGAAGACGTAGGTTTGAATGTGTTGAATCGTATTATCCTCTTATTGTATAAAAAAATAGATATAATAAAAACTTGTACTGAAATTAAACCCGAATGTAAGAATAATAGTCAAATTTAAATCCCAAAAGATGGTTTAACCCGATTAAATAAGGAAAGATAAAAGAAATAGTAGGATAAGTACACATATTGGATCTTCTCAGTTAGATCCTTTTTCATTTCCCAAATAATTTGAAGCAAATTTCTAGGAGAACCGCCCAAAAAAAAAAAATTGAGAGAAAGCATCAGCTTTTGTCGATTGTTCGACCATTAAAGTGGGTGACTAAGGTTGTATCGAGTCTCAATCAGTAGAAGCTTAAATTATTGTCAATTCTTTCTACAATATGCAAAGATCCAAACATAGTGAACAACAACAATGGACCACTCACACAAATCTCTTTTTATTTTCCCCCATTTTGCTTTCATAAGAGAAAAGCTCCCAAGTTCCAGCTTGGTTCGATTTTGAATTTTTATAAAGAAGTCAATTGTTTCATGTTCATTACAAAAACAAGGACATTCATCTTATCTGTTGTTTTCCTTGAAGGAACAAAACAGTGGACCAGCAGGCCTGCAAGGGAAGAAGATCATTGCATTCACTTGGATTGCGATGGGTTTTTTTTTCTTCATTATTTTGTCTATCTCGACAGGTAAGGGTCCAATTCAATGTCTTTGCAATAATATGACATCACACTTTTTTGGAACAATAAAAGTGATGATGGTGATGATGATCTATGCATATCCTGTTCTTGCTATTGTGGTCCCTTTATTTTGCTTTACATATTACTCCAGTTAACGGATTATTGGCTGTAAATTGTGTCAAAGTTTGAAATTTTAAAATTTGAAAAGTATAAGAGCTTTGATAGATTTAATTAGAGAATATAAATTAAATTTAAAATTATACGCATAGTACAATATTTGTAATTGAATTTAACTAAACAAATTTAATTGGTATTGTTGGGTTAAGACTAGAATTTCAAATTTTGAAAAGCAATAAAATTGACCAATTCAAAAAATTAAAATGTAAGAATTAAACTATAATTTTACAAAGTACAGGGACTAATAGCAGAATTTACCCCTTCAATTGCTTTTGAAAGAAGGCAAAACCAATGTTCTATTTGTATTATTTCAAAGCTTCAAAGCAGTACCGTTGACTTGTGCTATTTAGGCAACGGTTTGAGTGAACTGCGGGCATTGTTGGCTTGTTTCTATAATCGGATATTAATTTATCAGTTTGGTTGGGGGGTTCCAACCTTATTTAATTGATTTTAAAATGAAAAAACTCATGTTTGGGTGCAGCATGTCGGGCGACAGAGGAATCAGGTAGCGAATGGTACGACGGCCTTAACTGTGAGGATATCAGTCGATTGGAAAGTGTTTGAAGAACCTTGTGTTGTTGTGTCTTGACTTAGTGCTAACAGAGAACTAACATATATTTGCTTGTGTTATGCATTAGTCATCGTTGTGTTATGCATTTTCTCCTGGTTTTGATGCTGAAAACAATAGAAGCTCTCTTGTTGTGGATTTGTGGTCCATCGTTATTTACTTACTATATAATTTTGAATTTTTTGATGGGCCTTTTGCCCAAATGCAAGAGCTTGAGGTTAAGGGGAAGGAAGGGTTGCATGGAATTTAATAGGAGGGCCGCCTTTCACCAATTATTCCATCATGAATTTCTTCTTCTTCCTCCCTTCAAGTCCTTGTGCATCATAGGCCATTGTCTTTGAGCACAACCCCATTGCTCCTCTTGGTACATTTGCCTCAAATTTCAACTACTTTGCATATAATTGTAGGCACCCAAATTTGCCCGGCCCAAAATAAATTAAACAAACAAAACCCAAAATAAAAAAAAACAAACCCAACACCAAAAATTGACCCAAACCAAAGCCCAAGCAAATTTCAACAAAGTCGAGAAAATTTTAGGGTTTTAAAACCCTAAATTAACCCTAATAGCCAGACCTAACCACAAAGAACCATCCCCACCGCCTCGACGCCACCGCTTCACACCTTGCCACCAAGAACCTACCTCTACCACCGCCATGACCATAAGCAGAGATAGAACTCAAGAAGGAAGAAGAAGCAATTCTTTTTTGAATCTTGGCTATAAAGCCACACAAAAAACCATTGTAAAAAAAGGAAGAAAAAAGGATTTTATGAACATTTTGAAAAAGAAAAGCGAGAATAGAAAAGGTGGTTCTTTAATCTTTCATTTCTCATTGTTCAAATATTGCTTCTACTTTTATTTTCATCTTGTATTTCATTTTAAATTATTTTTAAACGAAATAGTAAAATAATAAAAGAAAAGAAAAAGGGTTTACCGGAGTTACCTCAGAGTCAAGATCGTCGCCCCGGTCCGTCGACGGAGGCTCTCTCCATGATCGGGATCGAGATTGCGGAAGGAGAGAAAGGAGACCTTTCTCTTTCTAAGCTTTTAGCCAAGAAGGCTAGGCCTTCGATCCGACTGAGCGGGGCTAGGGCCTCTGTCGTCGCGACCTCGACCACCAGATCTGGCGGTGGTGCGACGAGCATGAGAGAGCCCAACCGTCGGGCACGAACAAGGAAGAGAGGGGACTTCCTTTCTGTTTTTGTTTTCGAAAAGGAGGTTTAAAATGGGGTACAAGGGCCATCTCGCTTCGTCGTCCACCGGACCTGGTGGTGGCGTGACCAAGGCATTTGGTGAAGGGAGCTCGAGCGTCGGGGAAAAGAGAGGGAGAGAGGAGAGAGGTTTCATTTTTTTTAGAAAGTAGCAGCAAATAAAAAAAAAAGAATAAAAAAGGGTTTTATAAAGGTAAGAAAACGACGTCGTTTCATGAAGGGGCTTGGCCAAAAGCAGACTGCTTTGAACTCGACCTGTATGACCCGACCCGCCTCAGGATCCGCGTGTTTTTGAAGGAAGGGTTAATTTTAATCGGTCCTTCCACATTTGTGTTTTTTAAATCAAATTCTTAATAATTGCAACATTGGCCCAATAATTTATCGCGCTTTGCGATTCAGTCCCCCCTCAAACGCTGCGTTTTAACTTATGAGAAAATTGCGCTCCTCATCCCCAGCATTTTGCGCGCGTTGCTGTTTAGTCCCTTTACTGTTATTAAATGTCTAATTTAACCCTTTTATTCCTGTTTTAGTTTCAATTTGACCCGTTTTTCATATTCTTTTGCAATTTTTATTATTTACACTATTGTTTAATATTGATTATTTATTATTATTGTTTATATGTTTATTGTTATTATTATTTTTATTATTATTATTTACCATTATTATTGTTTTATTATTAATACTATTATTATTATATTATTATTTATTTTACTATTATCTATTATTACTATTGTTTATTTAGTATTATTGACTAATATTATTCACGTTACTATTTTTTTTTACTATTATTATTTATTGTCTACTATCATTGCTATTACTACTATTATTATTATTATTATCATTCATCTACCGTTTTATTTCTCGTTATTATTTATACTTTACATGTTATTAGCGTTACTTATATTTTCATTATTATTATTATTATTATTATTATTATCATTATTATTATTATAACATTGTTATTATTATTATCTTTAGTATTAATATATTATTCGCATTCCCATTTCGCCTTCGTTCATATCATTATTCTCACCTTATTTTATACCTTACTTTTATTATTTAATTATCATTATTATCATCATCCTATTTTCATTAGTATTGCTATTACTATTATTCGATATGGTTATCATCATTATTAGTAGTTTTTTTACACATGTTCATCGATAAACAAAATCGTTTCACAAAATTATCTTAAGGTTTTAAAATAAAGGCAATGTTTCAGATTTAGAAATTGAAAATAGCCCTAACGTCTTCGGGTTGCGATTTTCCGTTTAACTAAATTACTTAACATCCCTTCTACCAAGTTTTGCAAATCACGAGACGACTTTGATTACGAGAGATTAAAACATCATGTCCTAACGAGCTGGATGTGACGTTTATATCTTTCCGGGACAAAGAAATCTCAAGTTTTGACTCAAGCCTTTTCCTAGAATTAGTCCGATACGATGCATTTTGAAAAGTCGCTACACTCTATTCAAAGATTTTTTAAAATAAAGGCAATGTTTTGTATTTAGGAATTCGGGAAATAGTGCCCTAACGTGTTGGGTTGCGATTTTCCGTTTGACTAAACCATGAGATAGCTTTAATTACGAAGGTTTAGAACATCATGTCCTAACGTGCTGGATGTGATGTTTGTATCCTCTCGGAGCAAAGAAATCTCAAAATTCTGGCCCTAATTATCCAAGCATTTTTAGAGGACCCGTATTTTAAAACCTTTTAAAACTTCCGACATGAAGACACTAATTAATCATTTTGGTACCAATTTTGGGCGTATCGAGGGTGCTAACCCTTCCTCATGCGTAACCGACTCCCGGACCCGATTTTCAAAACTACGCAGACCAAAACACTGTTTTAGTAAAACAAAACGTTTTATTAAAATAAAGGTGACCCGATCACACCAAATAAAGATCGGTGGCGACTCCCGTTTTATCCCTATTTTTGAAACTAAAATCAAACCCCTTTTTATCGTTTTCCCAAAAAAAAAACGGTTACGACAATAATCATTTAACAAGTGATGCATGTAAATCATAAATGTAGTCCATTTTGAGCCCCTCAAATTTCAAATCCATGAATTCTTAGTTTATCAAGTTCAAGAAAGGCATTGCCAAAATGGTACCAATGATTGAATGCAAATAATCTAAACAAATAAAGAGTATTGATTAATATGAGGTCCTTATCTTTGTATTTTAATTTAGGTTTAAATCTGCACCGTACACTTCACACATTTGGAATTTAGTCCCTCTAGCTTTTAAATTTCAAAATTCAAGGCTAGTTGTTAACTCTGGCTAAATTCTTTTATAAAATTCATTGGTGCGACATTTTAAAACTTTAAAAAAATTCACTCAGTAGTCATGTAACAAGAAAATGGCGTTATAATGAACCTGAATTTAATAAAAGAATTTTGATGGTATTAACAATTGCACTTCCATTTTTAAATCTGAAAAGTAACATGAGTAAATTTCTTGAAATTAAAGGGTACTAAATTCCAAATGTACAAAAAGTACAAGGATTTGGACCATTTTTTCCTTTAATTCTAATTGATATAATAGCAGTTTTAATCCCTTTGAGTTATAAAATATTTAATTTAAGCCTATTTTAAATTTTTTAACATTGGCCCCTGACTTCATCCCGACCCCCATACTCACATCTTGGGATCAAATCGCGAGAATTGGCTGCTAGTGGTGTGTAGGGCTAAAGCAGCGATTTGCTCTTTCTATTGATGTGGTATGTTGGAAGCTTTAAAACCTTGTTGGACTTTGAAGGATGCAATCCTGCAAAGTATGCATCATGTAGAATTGAGAGTTGGGGTTTATGAGAGCTTTTAAGGATCCAATCCAGAGTTGTTGGTGGGAGACATTGCAGTTAAGGTGTAAACTTGTATCAGCTACTGTGGGGTTTCCTTTACCGTAGGCATATGGTTCCCCTGTTTACCCATTTGGTCCTATTGTTTCCTTATTTAATGTCTTTCAATATGATGTCTCATGGTTTTATATTTTATCTCAGCCCTAAAAACAAGGACTGTTTTGTTATTTAAGACAAATTTTGTCTTCAAAACCGACACCAAACTATAAAATTTGAAGTTTTATCAGTTTCTAGAGACTAAATTTTGATGGGAAGATGAGTTTTATGAATGTTTGAGACTTTGGATTGGCTTGCAACTTTATAAAACAGTAATAAATTAAAGATGCTAAGTGTAAGTATTGAAGAAGCCGAGCTAACTCAAACTCGAAGTTAACTTGAGCCCAAAAGGATTCGAACCAAAATAGCCCAAAAACAAAATGACATGAACAAATAACCTAAACTTGTCCAACTCGAACCTAAATTAATCAAAGCCAAACCGACTTAAACTAAAATAATTCAAACTTCAAAACAACCTAGAAGCAAAAAGATCAGAACAAATAATCCGAATCCAAAATGATCAAAACCTAAAATAATCTAAACTTGTAATCACCTAACCCTCAAAGCCAAACGACCTTAATCCAAAATTCATCAAAACCTAAAAGATTAAAACTTGAAATTTGCTGAACCCCAAAAGTTCTTAAATCCAAATTAACATTATATCCAACATTTCTTCATCTCCACGTTATCTAAACAACGGTGGCAGCCCTGTCGCATTTGGTCACTGGCCTATCATCGATTTCGAACATGAGTTCCAAGTCAGGCAGCCTTCCGAGGTTCTTCCTGAGGAGTTGTGCAGGTAGGCCCTAACTCCCCAAAATGAAAAATTGTTCCTTTAGTCAGTTACGTATTTACAAAATTTTAAATTAATTTAATATTAAAATTGTATTTTAAGGGTAAATAACCAATACATACCAAAAAAATAAAAAAAATATTATGGAATTGGGCCAATTTTTAGAAAATTTACGGAAAAGGGTCATTTCCCATCAAAATGTGTCCACGTCAGCGCGTTTTGAGGGGAAATGCCAGCAAAGCGTCCCCTGGGGACGCGCTTTGTGGCCAACGGTCAAAATTTTTTCCTATAAAAACCCCCAACCCTTTTATTTTTTTCACACTTTAATCCTTCTCTCAATTTTCTCTCAAAGTCCTTGAAATTTACTCTCAAATTTCAAAATAGTCCTTTACTTTTTACAAACAAGCCCTTTTTAATTTTTTTAATATATTTTTTTTGGAAAATTTTAAAATTTTCGATCGTATTACAATGGCTGGGGAATTATTTCGTCTAGACGACAAGCACATCTCCATCGAGCAAATGCAAATGGTAAGTTTTAATTTTAATTTTTCAATATTATTTAATACTTTTTACAATTATGCAATTTTAATTAATTTTTTATAATTTTTAAATAGTCTGTAGATCGGGTGTTGGAATGTTATATTTGCAACATGCATGGTCCCCCATCGCCGTTGATCGAGAATTACTTATGGAAGCGGGTTTTTGGCACGTGGCACGATAGTAGGGGTTCAAGTTGGAGCCGCCTTTGATCAGTGCGTTGATAGAGAGGTGGAGACCCGAGACGCACACTTTCCATCTTCCATGCGGAGAGTGTGCTGTCACTCTGGAAGATGTGCGATTGCGATTGGGATTCTTGCGGTGGATGGGTCAGAGTCACCGAGTCCAGTAATCTCCGATGATTGGATGACCGTATGCTACGAGCTTCTGGGTGCTATTCCTGATAAAATTCATGGAGGTTGGATCGAGATGGCCTGGTTACGAGACACATTCCCGGAGCCGAATGAGGGTTCGACCAAAATAAAGCGAATACAGCATGCTCGGGCATACATTCTTCAGATAATTGGAGGCTATCTGATGCTGAACCTTTCTAGAAACCTCGTGCACTTGAGATGGCTGCTGAAACTTGTTGATTCTAGAGCAGCCGGTGAATTGAGTTGGGGGTCTGCCGTGCTATCGAGGTTGTATCGGGAGATGTCTTGGCGACGCGCCGAGTAAAGCAAAAATCGATTTATAGTATAGTTTTAAAGGAAAATAATATAATATAATATAAATATTTTTAAAAAATTTAAAAATGATACCAACTCATCGCAGTCATGGGCATGGTTTCGATTTCCATTTTACTTCCTCGACTCGACCAACCATATTCATTCCCAATCGATAACGAGGTAAATTTAATTTATAATTTACAATTATTACGTAGATTTATAGTATAGTTGTATGCTAAAATTTATTTAATTAGGTGGAACCATTCTACGAGTCATGCCGAATACCTACCCGCTTGAAGATATACGGCTTCTATTGGACCAACTATCGGAATCACAAGTAAGTTTCAATTTCAGATTTAGTGTTTAGTATTATGTATATAACTAATATTTTGTAATGTTAATATAGTTTCAATGGACACCGATAAGGATCAGCAATTGGGCAAGAATTAGGAGGAGTTCTTCCGAAATCAAACTGTTGGCACGCGAAGGTCCTATTGATCACCTATGCGACCGTGGAGATGCACCAGTTAGATCGGGTTCTGCGACAATTTGGATTCCGACAACCGATTCCCGTGCCACCTGAGGTGTTCGATGATGAGCACAAAGTGGACTTACGGCAGTTGCACATGGATTGCCAAGATTTGGTCAGAACATATCGAGACGTGGGAGAACCGGTATGACTACTTACCTATCCAGGAACCGATCATCGTCCCTGAGTTAGCGTGCGTGTCAGAATACATGCCATGGTTTAGGATCCATGGTAAGCCGTATCTGTTGTCGGAAAAAGAGAGGCAACGGCAACTTCGTCAACAAAAGGAACGTCGGGGCCCCTTAAATCCAAGTAGAAGGGGTGATGACATGGGGCCATCAACAATACCGACACGATCCACCGGCCCAAAGAATAGCTCCCACACGATCATCGGGCACATCGGTTCGGTGAGCCGACGACACCGACATCACAGCCTTCACCCTTTATGTCAGGTGCGTACTCTACCCCTTATATGTATCCTAACCCTTATATGTTTCCTTTTTCCAGTCCCAAGGTTGGAAGGCATGGACGGGTTCGAGTCCGTTCCCGACTACTCCGACTGGCCAGCCGATCTTGAGGCCGTCGTCGTGAGGGATCACAGGGCGCCGTCGAGAGCACTTCTTTCTACCACCTCCTTCGCCTTACGGATTGAGACACCCCACCGTGGTTTATGCAAACACCTCCGGTCGTTATTTTATCAAGGTGGGTCATCCTCAACACCCACAACTGCACCAGTCTGGGAGGAGGCAGGATCCCCTTGAGGTTCCACGACCCTGTAGGAAGCTGAAGAAGGAGGAATCCAACGCAGAATCACGAACGCCTGTGGCACTAATTCCGACCAAGCATCAACATTGATTAGGATCGGGTTTTTTATTTTTAAACTGTAATAATTTTTTATTTTTTAATAAAAAAGTTGTTTTTATTTGTGTTTGTAATTTAATTTTAATATCTTCACTAAAATAGAAGTTGTTTATTTTTTGTATATAATTTAATTTGATTTTTTAATAAAATAAGAAGTTATTTTTATTTTATTGTAATTTAGTTTTAATATATTTAATAAAATAATAGTTGTTTAATTTTTTATTGTAATTTAATTTTAATATCTTTAATAAATTAAAAATTGTTTATTTTTATTGTAATTTAATTTTAATATATGTAATAAAATAAGAAGTTTTCTTTATTTTTATTTTTTTGTAAATTAGTTTTAATATATTAAAACTATAAGAAGTTTTCTTTATATTTTATTTTTTTGTAAATTAGTTTTAATATATTAAAACTATAAGAAGTTTTCTTTATTTTTTATTTTTGGTAATTTAATTTTAATATATGTTATAAAATAAGAAGTTTTTATTTTATTATAATTTAGTTTTGATATATTAAATAAATAAGAAGTTTTCTTTATTTTTTATTTTTTATAATTTAGTTTTAATATATTAAATAAATAAGAAGTTTTCTTTATTTTTATTTTTGTAATTTAATTTTAATATATTTATTAAAATAAGAAGTTGTTTTTATTTTTATTTTATTATAATTTAGTTTTAATATTTTAAATAAATAAAAAGTTATTTTTTATTTTTATTTTTTATAATTTAGTTTTTAAATTAAAATAAATTTTTAGCAAAGTGCTCCTGACGCCTTATGTGATCCACATCGTTGATCAAAGCGGCGTCCACCCACGCGGCGCTTTCTGAAAGTGGACACAAAGCAATCTCAGGGAGCGCTTCTTTCAGCATTCCTTTTGAGGAAAACGGCTATTTTACGTAAATTTTCTAGAAAACGCCCAATTCGTAATTTTTTGGTATATTTAGGATATTTACCTGTATTTTAATCTCTCTTAAAATTTAAAATTTAATTATGCTCTCTCCAAAAGCAAAAAAGTTTATAATTTAATCTATTAAAAATGATAAAATTTTACATTAACATACTAATAAAATTACATTTTCAACTCTCTCAAAAGTTTATAATTCAAATTCTGTTCTTCCAAAAAAAAAATTCGCTTCGCCTTTGGTCCTAGATAGTGAAAACATCTATTATCTGAATAGCTTTTCGATAATTTTCAACATACGCTTTGCCGCCGACGATCACCAGCCGGAATGTTGCTGTTCTGTTGGCTCTTTCTACCATGTCTCTAGTGATCCCTGAGGTGTTCCAAGGACGTAAATCTTCATGGATTCACCTGAAATAATCAGGGCAAGCAGCGTTCAATATGAAGGGTCAATGCCTAGTGTTTGGTGAAGGGTCAATGCATACCCTTTAATATGCTTTTACAATGTTTTTTTTTTTTTAACAATAATTTCTTGTTTCGAGCGAAATTCTCGAGCAGTGAAGAATGGTATTTTGGTATTGTGTAGGATAGGACTTGAATCATTATTGTCACACAAGTGCTAAAGGTGCATACATCTCATATCGGAAAAGCAAAAAAGATTCTAGGTTATATAAGCGGGTGCGTTGCACATCGTATTAGATATGTCATTTGAGACAAGAGAAACAATCCGTGACTAGTGGTATTAGAGTGATGATTGATGGTACAATTTCACATTGAGTGCCTCAATTGATGGGGTAGGCTAGGTGAACCAATTGTGACGTGAGAGACCGTAACAAGGCGTCATGAGATTAGATAGAAGAGAATGTCACGCAGTACTCTTTAAAAGTAGTTAGTGTGTCACATCGGAATGAAAAATGAGGATTTTAGGCTATATAAACGAGTGTGTTGCACATTCTATCTCTATTACGCATTTCGAAAAGAAAATAATAACCCCATAACATACCTTGTTAAGACTTAAAAAAGTAAAAAGGTACAATACTCTTAACTAACTTTTTAGTTTAATTTATCATATCATGATTTTAAACTCAAAAATTGATCCAACAACAATGCTAAACGAATCTTAGACTCGAAGAGCAAAGCACCTGTATAGGCGCATTTGTCTCTTAGCTTCTTTTAGCCATGAAAACTAGCTCTTTTAACGGTACCCTTACCAATGAAGTGCCAACAAAAAACATTCAAACCCATTGAGTTGTTGATACTGGTAGGCCTCTTTTGAACACAATTTACCACTTTTAATCTTTGCAAATTAGTACCCAAATTTAACAACTAAATTCATTTTGATGTTTGAATTTAACAAATATAAAAATCAATGAGATTAGATGTTTTTTTTTTTTATATAAAATTGCTACAAAATAACATTTGCACTTAATTTAACCCAACGCCAATTCCTTATGATGCAAAATTGTTGAGCTTGAGGAGCAACAAATAATATATCATTGCAATAATTACAAAGAAAAAGAGAGGGATGTTTACTTGTAAAGTCAGATATTGAATGGAGATTAGGGGGTGAAAAAAATGAGAAGCTTTTTAAGTCATTCATCATTGCAATAATAGGATCCATAAAAAGAGCAATAAAAAAGCCCACTCAATTATTTATACAACATTTTGGATAGGGGTGTTCAATCAGTTACTCGATAAGTTAATCAACTCGAACTATTATTAATCGAATTAATTGACCCTTTTAAACTCTTAATCGTTAACCGAACTAAATTTTTTCAAAAAATTAACCGAACCTAACTTTTTAGGTTAATTCGGTTGGTGAACTGAATTAATCGAAATTTATATGTTTTATTTTTATTTTTGGTTAAAACAAGTATAAAACGTATAAAAAATTAACCGAATTAACCGATCGGTTAATTTATACTTCCAAAAAATTAACCAAACAAACCGGCACCGACCAAATTCTTATATATTACAATATTATTTATTAAGTTCGGTTAATTCGAATAACCGACCAATTTCGAACCGAATTAACCGTTATCTAAACTTCAAAAAAATTATTAATCGACCCCAAACCAAATTAATTCGATTAACCGACTAATTAACCGAATTCGATCAGTTAATTGAATTAATTTAATTTTACTCGAAATTTGCACACCTCTAATCTTAGGTCCTTCCCCTTGTTAGTGCCTATTCTATTGAATTATAATCAAGATCCCGGATATTATTTTATTTATAAAATTATTTTATTAAAAAATTTAATTTTTTTATTATGTACCATTTTTAGTCTAATGTGTTTCTTTTTCCTATTTTTCATCACCGCTTCAACTGGATTCGAATTTAAACACGTCATTATTGTTTCTATCCCACCGCTACAATACTTGAATTTCACTATTATCATTGTTTTTTATTTATCAAAACTGATCTCATCATCCATCTAAAGGTATCTTTAATTTTGTGGCCAAATTTCAAATAGGAGGCGGTGCTAGGAGCGACAAGGCGTCAACCCCTCCCCTCTAAAATGGGAAATTCGAACTTTTAGCCTTTATAATTTATAAAATTGTTATTATTTTCAGCAACCAAATTAGTAAAGAGGTCATTTTCAGCAACTTTTCTACTCCATGTCAAATCCCATTTTCGCCCATTTCTTATACATGGAAAATGACAGCCATTAATGGGTAAAGTTGGAAAGCTGAAAATTTGGGAAACGTGGAGCCTGATGGCTAGGCCTGACTCTGACGAACCCGCTTGTACAAATTTCGTGACCCAAGCATTTAGTGGCCTATCAAAATTAAACAAACCAAGCTCGGGACCCAATTTTAAAAACTAGTGATTTGAAAAACGTAAGTGCCCAAAGCCTACCATTTTCGACCACCAGAATCTTAACCTCAAAGAAAACCTAAAAATAAAAATTAGTCGTTGAAACTAAACTGGACTGATTGGTCGAATTATGTCTAAAGCAAGACAACCCAATTCATCCACGAATTGGTACGATCAACCATCAAATTGAGAATCAGATGAACTAATTGGACTGGGCACCGATCACTTGAATAGTTTAACCATCAATTTAATTCTAAAAACATTGAAATTCCCGCAATTCCGAAAAAAGACCCATATAGACTTCTTCACACTTTTATGTACAAAATCCAATAATGTGAACCTGTTCTTTAATGAGGCCGAAAAAAGAAAACCTGTTCTTGAATAGAAACAAGAAATCTTTCTAAACTTGGCCTACCAAGAGTTTTTTCTTTAGGGTCTATAATTTTATCAAAAAATGAAATAATTATATTAATGGAGATTGTAACCATGACAACAAAAAAGGAAAAAGAAAATATGGGGGTAGAACAAAACTCAAACCTGAATAATCAAAGGAAAACTTACCTACATTTGGAAACTAAAAAGGAACTGTCCATTTTTTTTTGTACAATTTAATTTATTCACTCTAAATAGGAACTGTCACCACCTAAATTTTTCCGTGTGGGCACACCAAGCTACTAGTTCAATTTTACGTTCTTTTCTTTTTTTTTTTTTTTTTTTTTTTTTTGGAAGATTTTGTTACCTTTTTAAGTTTCAGCTCCTCTTGGTATTTTTTAGAGTACGTACAGTCATCACAAGCTGTTGTCGTGCACCTTCTACCTCCGCGAATTTGAGGCTTATCTCGGAATATCGTTCTTGCATATCCTTCAATTCATTTTCCATTGATATGTTTCTTTCTCTTAATGATTCTAGTTCAGCTATCAATTCATCTTGGTTACCGTCTTTATCGACAATAGACGGTTCTTTCTCTGACAAACTGTCATACTTGCTGCGGATAAGATATCAATGGAAGTAATTGTTAGTCACTTTTTCTTTTCTTTGGTTTCTTTAATACTCTTCTTGGTATTTATTCCCTCAACTAACTAGTACAAGGAAGAATAGTGGAAAAAGGTACAAAAGAACAGAGTCAGAAAATAAAGTATTATATCTTCCAAGTCTTACCTTTTCACAAAAGGCATTGATATAATGTCATTTGATGTATCCTCGGAATATTTACACACCTGCATTTTTATATATTTAGAACAAAAAGCAAGTCAAAGCTGGATATAATGACCTTCAATTTATTGTTCATTAATATTAGAGAATTTCCCTTAAAAATGAGTTCTTTTGTATCTTCTTAACATTCATGCTATAATGTTTCTGACCTTTTGGAGTTGGCATTTGCAGAATCTGGTGCTGCGCTCACTGAGTTCTTCTACCCTGCTTTCTAACTCATCAATTTTCTTCTGAAGATCCTTCTCCGTTTCCAAGAAAACATTTGTTGACGTTTCTAAAGCAGTTTCCTTTGACTTTATTTGTCCCTGCCACAAGGAAAAATATGAATCATATGAACACAAATTCTCCTTTTTCATACTCTGCTCCAGAATAAAAGATGAACCATGTGCAACGAACTGTTCCAAAGAGGATTTTAAATAAAACTCCAATGTGAAAATTTACCTCAAGCAGCATTACTTTCTCCCTTAGGCTTGCAACCTCTATAGGACTGAGAGGAACCATGGTAGATTTATCGTCTTCTAATGGTGTTTTTGTTCCATCAGAAACTGCCGCTCTTTCATTGCTCTTTTTCAGCTTCTTTTCCATGGCAGTAACAGCATCTTCCTTCTTCTTAAGGTCATCCTTTAATTCAACTACTTGCTTTCTGAGTTTTTTTCTCTACTTCAACCTCATACACAGACCACTTCAATTCAGTGCATTGAGTTTTGAGGGTGTCCAGCTCTGATTGCAAGGATTCAGCTGCAGCTTCTTTCTCAACCCTCATCAAAGCAATTGTACTCACCAGCTCATTTCTTTCTAAATTTCCTCTTTGATTCTGCACTTCAATTTCTTCAGCAAATGCTTTGATGTGATCCAACTCCAGTGTCAACTTTTCTGTCTGTTGAGCTTGTTCACGAAGGCATTTATTTTCTGTAGTCAGCTTGTCAATCTCAGCTTTTAGGATCTGAATCTCTTGGGAAAAAGTCCCACTAACTTCTTCTTCATGCTTCTTTTGATGTTCAAGCTGCTTTGATTTATCATCAATTTCCTTCAACATCTGCACTATCTGATTTGATTTCAAATTTACTTGATTGAAAAAGTAATAGAGTTTTGCCTGATAATCCTCCTTAACTGATTGCAGCTCTTCTTTAGCTTTCTTGAGTAGTTCTTCCAGCTCATTTTTCTGCAAGCGTAGTTCACTAGCTTCAGTCAGAGCTTTTGTAGCCACCTTTTGATTTGCATCAGATGTAAAGGCCATCTGCATAGAGAGCCTTCTAAATTCCTCCTGCAGACTTTCAGCTGTATTAGCATTCTTCCATCTTGTCATTCGCAAGGCTTCCTCTGCTCGGATAGCTCTTTGCTCCTGCTCAACTTTGGCTTGTATGATAGATTCTAGATCCATTTCATATACTTGTGCCTGTTTCTCTAACTCTTCCTCCAAGCTGTTGATGTGGGTTTCTAGTTCGTTTATGGTAGTTAAAGAGTCAGAGGATTCTTTTGACTTCTTGTTGAGTTCACTTTCCAAGCACTCTATTTGGGCCTCGAGTTCATTTATGTTAGCAAAGGAAGATGGGCAATCGTACTGCATATTTAGTTGATCTTGCAGTTGGCTTTGCTCTAGTTTGTAGGAGATGTCGTGATTTTCCTGCTTCAGTATCTCATAGTCAAGTGCTAGCTGCTCCATTTGTGCCTCAAGATCATCTTTATCTCTCTTGTAGACCTCTATCTCTCTGTGAAGGTCCATGATCTTTTGTTCAAGTACAGAGGTTTCCTTGGTATCTCTATATTCTTTAACGAGTTGTTCCAATTCCCTCTGCTCGTCATCATCATCGTCATCTGTGTGATTTCCTGAGATGATTACTCTCAATTCTTCAGCACTGACATGGGATCCTGATCTGTTGTTGGGTGGATTGGATGCCTCCATATTCTTCGCATCCAGCATTTCTTCTAGGTTGTGTACAGCAAGAATTAACTCAGCATTTGACTCCTGCGTCTTCTGCATTTGTAACTGAAGATTGGAATTCAAGGCCTTCTCATGATTCAACTCTTGTCTGATTTCTTCAACAAGAACCCATGGGTCCCCACTCTCAATCTGCAGCCTGCTTTTCACTTTTGCATCATCCATTCGCTTCTCACAGGCTTTCAGCTTCTTGCACTCTAATTTGAGTGCATCTCTCTCTCCTTTCAAAGTAACAACTTCCCTCGAGAGATCCTGCCCCCTTTTGCTCTCCTTTACAATTCGTTTCCTAAGAGCCTGTAATTCCAAATCCGACACATCCACTTGTCGAGACAAAGCAACAATCTCATTCTTGAGCTTTTCAATCTCATTATCTGAACCATGTTGGGAGTTTTCTCGCGGAAAGGTGTCCTGAGAACTGTTTGAGTCATCAGTACTCATTCCAAGATCAGACCCTGCTGACCATTCCTCGTAGATTGCTGTGGAAGTAATTGATGTTGCTTTAGGAATAACTGAGGTGCTATTCATAGATGACAGATAAGGGTCCTGGTTGATGTTGTTGTTTCTCATTCCAAGTTCTTGAGTACTAAGTCCAGAGATGCTATCAGAACTTGAAATGGTAATATCAGATCCATTGGATCCTCTACAGTTCCCAAGCAATTCAACATTGTGGGTGATTTTGCTGACAGTCACATCCTGTCAGACAGATGATAAACAAAGAAACAAGTAAAACATGCAAATCCACTTTCAATCAACTTTTATATTAACAGCAGCGACAAGAAAACCGAAAATGATGATAAGAGCCTTACTTCAGTGGTTTCGTTCTTAATGTTTTCATCGACCTTCAAGCTCCTATCTTGCGATCCAATGCTCGCATTTTCAATTTCTTCCACCTCTCTACAATAATTATCAAACAAAAAGTCAACATTAAAAACAAACGATCCAGGCTCTGAAATAACATCCAATAACTACAAGAATTCAATAAGAATTGACAAGTCTTTGACCTTTGATCAGCATTTTCCTGCAGCCTCTGAATTGAAACCTGGTCCAACAGTTTGAATTCAATTTCAAAACATCAATCAACATAAATAATGGGGAAAGATTAAAGAAAAATCCCAACCAGAAGTAATCCTTGATGCATATAAATATGAGAGAGAAACAGAGGGAGTGAGAGTGAGAATACTAACATGTAAAATTGCTTTAGAATTTGAATTCTTTAATGGAAGAGAAACGGTGGAAATTTTAATTGCTTCAGCATAAGCAGCAAAATCAAATGAAGCTTCCCCAACTAAACCTCCTCCTTTTCCCAATCCCTACAACAAACATATAAAATATTCACTACACCATTATTTTAAGGGAAAAAAAAAAAAGAGGCAACACATCCAAGACATGAATTCATCAAAAGTATACACGTATGTCTTACTGATGATATAATAAAATGGTAGATTCTTTCATTGATCTTCCCAGTCTTTGGATCCCGAGCAAATTTAACGGTCTCGTAAACTGGATTTTCCCATCGACAGTTACCGTCTAGAACCGTCGCCTTTTCTAGCTTTGTTCTCGGTTTTCCTCCATCGCCAGGGACCACTGATATCATCAATGCTTGCACATTCAACTGCGTAACCTAAATCACACAGAAAAAAACTATTAATATTTCAATATTCTTCAAACTTATTCAATCACATTACTGGAAAAAAAATATTTAAAATATTTATCATTTTAACTGAGAAAAATAGCTCAAACAGCTTCAAGAAAATCAAATCGATTTCTTTTTTTTTTTTTCTTTTCTTTTTCAGTTTTAGCTGCAATTTCTGACTAATAAGCTACTAAAAAAAGTAAATAGATGAATTTACAAGAAAATGTTCGATGAATACGAAATTCTGAAAAATAAAGAATTTGAAATAATGAGAGTACTTGAGTTGCATGGAACTGAAGCTTGAAGACGGCTTTGCTCCTGTTCTTGTCGCTCCTCCATCTCGCCGACTTAAACATCTTCTCCGCAAAACTCGCCGGGATTCCCGGACTCTCACCTGAGGTCCGGAAAATCCAGCTGGCAAGCCGTCATTCAATCGATCTCTCGATCCAATGCTGGAAATCCAATCCAAAATGCAAGCACGCACCGGGGAAAACAGAGCCAGTTACAGCAGTCCACACATAGAGTTCAACTAAACAGAACCGAGTTCGTTCAATTCGAGTGGAACTGAGTCAAAGACCGAGCCTGGAACTCAGAATCAAAAAACGCCTTGAAAGAGAACAGATCTAAAGAAGAGCTCTTTCCCTCTCTCTGTCCCTCACAGAGCTATTTGCAAGTTGTAACAGTCTCTCTGGTGGACAGAGATTGCACGTATTTTATTTTTAATATAAGGGAAAATTTTGAAAGAGAAAAAAATTGAAGGAGAAGCTTCTCTGTGATTAAATTATTTTTTAATAAAGGATTAATTAAAATTAATTACGTATTAGGTGAAAACATGTGTTTGTTTGTTTTGAGCAAAGGGAACAGTAAGTAAAGGTTATTAATTTGACATTAATGCCCCCATGTGTCAGTTTAGTTGTAGCAAATATTCCATGTTTCGGACGAGGGTCAAACGGGTAGTTTGTACTTTGTAAGAAAAAGTAAAAAATATTAATTGATTTTGACTGTATTAGCCTAATAAGTTGGGATACGGTTAAGATAAAACTAGAAAATATAATATACGGACCTGATGGACGAAAATGAAATTACATAGTCGAAATCCAAGAAATTTTATTATGGGTTAATTTAAAGAAGTCCTAAAACTATGAGTTAAAATATAAATCAGCCACTAAAAGTTGAGATATTCCAATTGAGTCCTCCAATTAATTTTTTCCGTTAATCTAGTCATCAACTTTGGCACTAAATATAAGTTTTATTTTGTCATGTTTAAAAAATTTATTAATTTATACATGATTAAATAAGGAACTATGTTAATAGGAGCGAAGCTGAAATATTATTTAAAGGGCCAAAATTGAATACTAAATATTTTGAGGGTCAAGATATAATTCTATCATTATATTTATTTGTAATTTTATGAATTGTAAAGTTTTTAAAGAAATAAATTTACCATGTTAGAGGGGACCAAGGTCACTGTTTGCTCATTGCCTTTGCCCCTGCACGTCAGATCCAAATCGATTTTTAATGCCAAATATACAACTAAAGTGACAAAAAATCTTAATTAAAATAATACTTTAGTTTGAATATTCAATTAGACTCTTCTTGAGTTTAGATACCAATTTAAAACATGATTTATAATTTAGGGATGTTTGGTGAAATTAAACATTTATTTTTATACTTACTATGCTAGTGTTAAACTTCGATTAAGATTTAAGTTGGTAACATAAGTTAATCGGGCATCAATTTAGTTAAAAATTATTAAAATATCATAACTTTTACAAATAAATAAATATTAATGTAAGAGTATTTTTGTCTTTTCTCACTTTTTAGTAAAATAAATACAAGGATAGGATGTAAACTTAGGAAACATGCATTTTAAACTTTTAACTTAATCATATATATTTTTTTATATATAATGTTAGCCCCTCATCGATTCTTAAATAGGAGGATAATGCGTTTCATCTCACTTGAACCCACGTCCTCCTACATTGACAACAATGGTAATAGCAGTTGAACTAAGACTCAATCGACTTAACTCATTTTTTATTAGATTGGTTTGAAATGGAAATATTTGATTATCTACATTTTGAATTATTGGACATTAAAATGTGTCATTTTCAATTCAATTCTTAGCTTGTTTTTTTCCCTAAGGTCCCATTGTACATTATTTTCTTATTTTTGTTTATTTATTAAATAATTCACTTTTCCTTGAACCACTCTATTTTAATTATTTTCCAAGGATAACAAATATATATAGTTAGCCCACAAAATATAAATACCTAGGACCCTTAAGTCTCTTAACATTACATGAAAAGAAAAGAAAAATGTAATTAAAATATATTTCATTAGACCTGTTCATTGGTTGGGTCACCCAGTTCGAACCGAAGGCCCACTTGAAATATAAGAGGGTTTGGACAAAATTATAGGCGAAAAATGGGCTTGGACAAAAAAATAAGGCACATTTAGAAAACAGGTCGGGCCTCGAGTAAGGCATTTTTGGTCTTGACCTGGCCCGAATCCACTAAAGGACAAAAAATTTGATTTTGTTTTTTTTTTTGTTTTTTAATATTATTTTCTTATTGTTTTCTCCCTATTTTGCTACCATTTTACTATTATGTTGCTACTATTTTGTTGTTATTGTTCAGATATTGTATAAAACTTATTTTATTATTAATTTTGTTATTATTTTAGAGACATTTGCTTGTTAAATTGCATCTATCTTAGTGTTATTTAAGTATACATATTTTTTAAAATTTATTTTCAATTTGTTGAGAAATATTTATTTTGGTGTTTTTAGTATTTTTGATGTATTATATATATTTTAAAGTTATATAAAAATAATATAAAAATTAATATGAGCGAGCCGAGTCAAGCTTGAGCAAAATTTTAAGCCCATTTTTGGGGTCTGGCCGAACCCTGACCTAACAAACGAGCCTAAATTATTAGTTGAGTCTGGCCCGGCCCATGCACACCTTTATACTTCACTTTTCAACATCATTCTCCTTCTAAGGCTTTTTGAATAAATGCTTACATCAATGTGATACATGTGCATTCAATCCTTTTCTTCTTCCTCTTTGAATTTTACATAAATGTATAGTATAAAAATTAAATATGGGTATTATAATTTCATCATTGTTTGTTTATTAGTATTTATGTCATCTACTTTTTTCATTAAGTTAAATTATGTTATTTTTATTATGTTCGAGTTATGGATTTAATCTATAAACTTTAATTTAGTTATTAATAGTCTCTATATCGATATGTAAGGGATAAACCCGATTCAATAATGAACAAAGTGAAAAAAATTTCGAAAAGATTAAACATGTAAATTTTACGTGGAAAAACTCCTCAAGAGAGGATAAAAAGCAACATGCAAAGGGAGATTTCATTGTAATAAATGAGAGTACAAAAGATGGAAAAAATTAAAAGAAAAATTTGAAGCCCCAAAAGAAAAACCCTTCGAAACAAAAAACAAAATTCTCTCCATCTAAATAATTTTTATTGTGTAAAACCTAGAGTAACTAAGGCCTATTTATAGGCTGAAATTCAGAGCATATATGACTACAATAAGGGTCTATTCTTCTGTGTTTAAAAAAAGCACTTCTGGCTCCAAAAACATTTTTGAAAAAGAAGCCGTGCAGAACAAGCTGTTTTTGACTGGAATTTTTGGCTTTTCAGAAGTGTTTTTGAAAAGTACTTCTAAAAGGAGAAGTTAAAATTTTTAGCTTTTCCTTCCCAAAAGTACTTTTAGTGCTTAATTACTTTTTTATCCCTCTAATAACATAGTTCTTTCCCTTTTTTTTTCTTAGTACTTAATTACAAATGTGTTAAAATCATTAATTAAAATAAAAATATTTTTAAAATACTAATTACAAAGACTTAATGGTTATATTTAAATATTTAAAATGTAGTTTATATATTCTAATTAAATTTATAAGTAATTAATATTTATTACTCAAACATATTTAAAATTTATATTTCATATATTAAAATATTAACAAGTTATAGTAAATTTTTTATATTATTACTAAAATATAATAATATTAACTAATTTAAATTTTATTTAAATACATATTTGTTACTTGATAATAACATGTTTAAAATAGGCATTTTATTTCTCAAAAGCACTTTTTGACAGCAATGCTAAACACTCAAATTTTAAACTAAACTTTTCAAAAGCACTTCTCAAAAGCACTTTTACACAACACTTTTTAAAAGCGCTTTTCAAAAGTATTGTCAAACTAGCCTTAAATACCTCTTGGGTCATTGTCAATTTCAGAATTTAAGTAAATTAAACTTTGCCTCTTTATTTTTTGTCGTTTAAACACTCTTTAGGTCCCTGACTTGCCCTCTTCATATTTTTTTTTTTTTTGCTTAAACACTTTTTAATACCCTTTGTCCCCAAAGATAATAAAAATTTTAGTTTAATCCCTTTAAAAATTTATAATTTAAGTTTACCCCTAAATGAGTTTCTAGCTACATCCTTACCCAAATTCCTATTACCAAAAATATTATTTGAATGAAAGGGCCCCTTTATGAATAGCTTTAATAAAAGAGCAATATTTTCAATTTTGGTAGGTTGAATGTGTATGTATCTCAAAATTATTTTAGTATTAAATGTTATTGTATTTTATTGGATTCTATTTTTTTCGTCTTTGAATATTATATAAATGGTAATAAATATTTAGAAAATAATGATAATATCTGATCCCGTTAATGTCATTGATTTATTTTTTGTTAAATTTTGCCAATTAATATTGGCTGTAGCAATAAATTACAAAGTTTGGGTGCCGACGGACTACTCAAATAAGAATCCAAAGACTTAGTAAATGCCAATTGCCACATTAATTAATGAATTAATTAACTAAACTTGTATTCAAATCACTTGAAAATGACATTTTAACCCCAAAAAATACGTTTTAGCATCATATAAATTTCCCATTTTTTAAACAAAAATATTTTTTTTAATTTATTTTTGTTAATTTGATCCTTATTTTTTAGTTAAATTTGACCATTAATTTTTTTAAAAACTCAGATTGCTTTTTTAGTAGAATTTTGATTAAAATATTAAATTTTCTAATGATGTTGGTGTAACAACTTGCGTGACAGTCTATATATACTTCAGCAGAGACAAATCCAGGGGGGTTAATAGGGGCCTCGGCCCCCCTAAAATGAAAAATTGTTGTTTTAGTCCTTTAGAAAATTTTAAAATTTTAAATCAGTAAAGATAAAATTACACTTTGTCCCCTTAAAATTATGAAAATTTAATTTAGTCTTTTAAAAATTATAAATATATAGACTATTAAAATTTAAAATTTCATTTCGCCCCCTAAAAAAGTTTTCTGGCTTCATCCTTGTACTTCATACTTATATAACATTATTTGTCTTATATGTTACACGCCGATAAATGATTTAAAAATAAAAATTGTAATTCAAAAAATTATAAAAAGGAGGATAATGCGTTTTAACGCACTCAACCCCACGTCCTTCTGCATTGACAATAATGCACATGCCAGTAGAGTTAAGACTCAATCAGCTTGTCCATTGAAATTTTAGATTACTTTTGCTTCTAAATTTTTTATTATTTAAAAATATTAAAAATAGTACAAATTGAATTACTTGATGTCCAACATTTATTTATTTTTTATATTAATAATCATACAATGATATAAAATGTCAAATGCATTAATTTTTATCCATGCATTAGTTGTAGCTATCATGCATAATTATGGAATTTATTTAATGATAATTATGACGTTATTCTTTCATATGTTCGTTAGGTTTGGAATCAAAGTCAATTAGTTAAACCTCTCTTCTAATAAATTTGACAAAGAATTAGGTCTTTAATATTGTATGATGAAATGGGACAATAATATTGGACCAACCAAAATTAAATCCTGTTATTCTTTTAGGACCTTATATTATATGATAATATAAAACAATATAATTCACGTGCCTTTTGGTTTACATCCTAATAAGTTAGGTGGGAGATTTGAATAAGATGAAGATGGCACTCTTTAATGACTTTTGGGCTATTATTTTATATTGATAGCAAATAGTACTTCATGAACCTTTTTATTAGGTTAATATATGTCTTGTTGTTCTTGGGTTATTAGATGTTTGTATGATTATAATGATTATATTGATGTAGAGTTTGAAGTTGGATAGTTCAGGTAGTTCATACGATAATATCGAGAGTCATAGCAAGTAAATTAAAGAATCAAGTAGATTTCGAAGGTGAGAGTAAGATGTGGTAGGGTAATTAGGTTACGTCCTGTCGCATCTTGACAATCATTTGTTTGGCAGCAAAATCTTTTATGATGTGATTTTTATGCATTATATATAACAAAAGGATTTCGATGGGTTCTGGTTATAATTCTTTCGAAAGATGAGTTCTCATTTGGATACCTTCTTTCGATGTTGAGATGATCATGATAGTGGGGTTAGACTCAAATGATGATTATGTATTGTTATACCCACCTGGTTTGAACACGTGGCACGTGACAGGTTACTTAAGAAGCAGCTACGAATGGTGCTTCACCTCACATTATCCAACTAATTATTAGAGGACCAACCCTCCAGGTATCAAGTCGCCTGCTTTTAGCGAATAAACTCCTATAAAAACCTTATACTATCTCAGTAAGGAGAATGTTAGAGCAGTATATCACACTTGAAGACAAACCATGTATGACAACCTTACTACCTAGTCGACCACATGATCACCATGTCACGGAATTGTGGACGATGTGGCACTACCAGACAAGAGACCTTTTCCCCTATCAATAACACTAAGAAATATCCTCAGCACTCTGCCTTTCTTGTCTTCACAATCTCCTCTACCTCATTTCCTTACTTTTTCGTCTCTTCGCTTATTTAGGTGAGTTAGTCTTTTTAGCACCACTAAGTTCTCCTCTTTATATTCTTCTTTATTTATTAACATTTTGGATTATTAAATTGAAGGAGATACAACCAACAAGACAACTGAACGTGCAAGTAAATTAATGTTATTTAATACATCGATAAAATTCGAAGAGAAATTGGTTTCCTCGATTTGTTCACTGAAGTAAACTTGTATTAATGCTGGCTCTACACTCGATAAGAAAAGTCAATCGATAAAAGATAAAAATGAAGAAGGATTAGGTAGAGAATTAACTTCTTATATGTGAACCTCACTGATTCTGGTATTTATTCCAAAATTAACTTTTTATAATTGTTTGGTTCAATAAAAATAATAAAGAAAATTAGTTGAAATGGTTATTTTAATTTGATCGGGTTAGTCTGATGAGTCAATTTAACCAGTTCGCGAGTCAATTAGTCCAACCTCTTACTTAGGATTGATACCCAATCAACTCTCGATCTTCTATTCGTTTCAATTTTGAAAACAGTGGTTTGAATCACAAAGTAATCTTGTTTGTGGTGTATTGTGTATAAATCAATCGCAAATGTATTAAAAAGTGTTATAAAATTGTAAATTGGGTGGTGGGTTGAGGTATGTCAGTTTTGAATCAATTTGGGTTGAGTTTATTTTGGACCAAACTTTTTTTGTATTTGGGTCATTTTAAGTTTTAGCATTCAATTTGAAATTCGAGATTTTCATGTAACATATTTAGATCATTTCAAGTTTTGGTCACTTCAAGTTTAAATTATTTTAGATTATTTGTTTAGGTAATTTTAAGTTCGAACCAAATTAAACTTGAATCGGATAAATTAAAGTGTTGAGTTTTTATGATGAAATCAAATTTTTTTAAAATAAAAATTGACAAATCTAGGTTGTATTGAGTTGCTTTTTTTTTTTTCCTTTTAATTTAGCTTTAAAGCTGGCCATATCATGTGTTGGTGGTGAATAATACATGTCGTAACCATTTTTTTTGGAAGACGACAAAAAGGGCTCGACTTTGAGTTTTAAAATGGAAAAAAAGAACGGGAGTCGCCACCGACCTTTATTTGGTGTGATCGGATCACCTTTATTTTAATAAAACATTTTGTTTTACTAAAATCGTGTTTTTGGTCTGCGAGGTTTTAAAAATAGGGTTCGGGAGTCGGTTACGCACGAGGAAGGGTTAGCACCCTCGATACGCCCAAAATTGGTACCAAAATGATTAATTAATGTCTTAATGTCGGAAGTTTGAAAGAGTTTTAAAATACGGGTCTTTAAAAAATGTATTAGGATATTTGAGATTTCTTCGTTTCGAGAGGATACAAACATCACATCCAGCACGTTAGGATACGATATTCGAAGCCTTCGTAATCAAAGTTATCTCGGAATCCTTGAAATTTATTAAAAGGATGTTTAGTGTTTTAGTCAAACGGAGAATCGTATCCCAGCACGTTAGGGCACTATTCTCCAAATTTCTAAACACACAAACATTGCACGATTCAAAACTTTTGGACGGAATAAGGTGGTTTTGTAAATGCACTTTGATTTTATAGTGTTTGAGCTAAAAATAAATATAGGTACTCGGGCCAAGAAAAATCGAAATTTCTTTACTCCGAAAAGACCTAAACATCACATCCAGTACGTTAGGACACGATGTTTTAAACTCTCGAAGTCAAAGTCATTCCGTATTTCATGAAATAGGATAGAAGGATGTTGGATTATTTAGCGAGATTGTTGAAAAATTGCAATAGCAATAATAATGCAAATAAAGGATGATCGATAACAATAATGAGGACAGTGATGAAGGATAACAATACTAAACAAATGATAATAAAGATGTTATATGATGGTAATAATAAAGAATAAAAATGAACACGATAACAAATAAAATATGTCCATGGATTTGGTATGTGAAAACAATGACTAACAATAGAAATAACAAATAATAATAATAATAATAATAATAATAATAATAATAATAGTATTTTTATGATAATATAATGCCAATAATGATAATGGAGATAATATATATATGTATATAAAAAAAGCAGATGAGTGAGTAAGGTAAAATAAAGTAAATTAATAATTGAATACGTTGATAAATATAATAATAGTAATCGTACTATTAATATTAACAATAAATGTAGTAATGGTAAATGTAGTATAGTATCAATAACACTAAATACAATCAAATAAAAATAATAATAATAGTATCAATAATAAAATAATGATAATGGTAAATAATAATAATAATAATTGTATTAATGTGTTAATGAGGATAATAATAGTAAAAATTAAATAATAACATGTTAATAATATAATAATAATAACAATAGTAATAATAAAAATAATAATGATGATAATAATATTGTAACAAAACAATAATAGGAATAATAATAATAATATAATGAAAAAAATACTAAATAATAATAATAGTAGTAATTATGGTAGTGATAAAATGCGTAATAGTAAAAGGTAAATAAATATGTGTTAATAGAAATAAAATAAATACTAGTAATAAAATAATAAAATAATAATAGTAGGAAATGACTAAAAAATGAACAAAACGGAATACTTGGGGTAAATTTGAAATAAAATAAAGAATAGGGACTAAATCGCGTGCGGAAATAAACAAGAGGGACTAAAATGGTCAATATCCCCAAGATCCCCCACGCGCATACCCAGTTGGCTGCTTTAAGGACCAAATCGAAAACAAAATAAAATCTAAGGGTCAATTTTAAAAGAATCAACAAGTCGAAATCGGGCTCGATCAAGCGGAGAAATGAAAGGAGGATCATTCGCAAATATCCCTTTAGGGATATCGAAGATCCCCGCACCAAACGGCGCTGCGTTTTGTGCATTATAAACCCTCCTTATCCTTTTTTTCAGAAATCAATTTCAGAACCCTAAGGTTCTCTCAAAAATGCAGCAACCAAAGGGTTTTTTTTCTCTTCCTCCCCGACGTTCGAGCTCCCTTCACCACCGTCGCGCGTCGCGCCACCACCAGTCCGGTGGACGACGAGGCGTAGAGATGGCCCTTGTACCCCTCCTTTTCGAAAACAAAAAAACAAAAAAAAGGTCCCTTCTCTTCCTTGTTTTCCCGATTCTGAGGGGTTCCTCCGACCAAAAGCACTGGTGGTCGACGGTGCGTGGAGAAACCTTTGGGCCTGGTTTCCGGCGGGGACTTGGAGGCCGAATCTTGGCTCCTCGACACCCGAAAAAGAAAGCTTCCTCCTCCGCTTTCAGCCTCGGCGATGGGGACGAGAGCGGCTCCGAGACACGCCTCCGGTGGTTCAGGTAACGTCCTCTTCGTTTTCCTCTTTGATTTTTTTGTTTGTGACAGTTTTATATTTTATTTTTTATTATAAAATATATAAAAAAAACATAAAAACAGTAAATAAAATAGAATACAAGAACTGAATCAACCTTAAGCCTCTGCTTTTCTTATTGATTGCTGACGATTGGTATTTTTTTATTTTTTGAAAATGAAAAAAAAAAACTCATTTGAATCTCCTTTTCCCTTTTTTTTGATTCCAAAATTCCCCCCCTATTACAATGATTTCCATGCGGCTTTTATAGCCAAGATTTTAAAAAAAGAATTGCTTGCCACTCTTTAATCTGGCTGTTGCGTGTTCCCTCTGTTTTGCAGGCTATGGGCGGTGGAAGTAGAGGGTTGGTGGCGTCAGAGGCAGGTGGGGGTCGGTGGCCGACCCTTGTCAGTGGCGGTGGCAGACTGATGGTTGGTGCTAGGGTTTCTTTTTTCTGATTTTTTCTTTTGTTTTGTTTTTTGTGTTTTTTTTGTTTTGGGTTTGTTTGGGCTGGTTAATTGGGCCTCAGGTTTGAGTGAGTTTGGGCCTCGGGTTTGTGGTTTAATTGGGTTTGTAAGCCCGGGTGAAATGGGTCTGTACAGCTGCCCCTCTTTGCTCATTGTCGTGTAACGGCAATAGAGCAAAGACGTAAGAAAGACCCATTTTGCCCGGTCTTAGTGGGCCTTAACTTCTTTTGGTGTCTTTTCTTGAGTAGCGTCGCTTACCCCACCGCATCTTGTTGCTTGATCCACTCCACCGATATATGGCTTCAATCTACTCTTTCTTTGCGACTTCAATGGGATGTGACTTGTTTATTTTGATCTGCTCTTGCAAATTTAGGAATGTCTAAATCGCTTTCTTCAATCGATCCTTGCAAACTCAAGGATCACCAGTGAATCTTCGACCGCTTCTTGCGACTTTAGGAAGGTCAAATTTGCTTTCTTCAATCGATCCCAAAAACTCGGGGATCACCAGACTGAATCTTCGACCTGCTTCCTATAACTTTAGGAAGGTCAAATATGCTTTCTTCAATCTGATCCTTGCAAACTCAAGGATCACCAGACTGAATCTTCGACCTTCTTCCTGCAACTTCAGGAAGGTCAAATTTGCTTTCATCAATCTGATCCCAGCAAACTCGGGGATCACCAGACTGAATCTTCGATCTGCTTCCTACAACTTTAGGAAGGTCAAATATGCTTTCTTCAATCGATCCTTGCAAACTCAAGGATCACCAGATGAATCTTGACCTTCTTCCGCAACTTCGGAAGGTCAAATTTGCTTTCATCAATCGATCCCAAAGAAACTCGGGGATCACCGACCGAATCTTGATCTACTTCTTACTCTAAGGGAACTTGAGGAAATAAGAATTTAGGAGAAGAGATTCGTAGTCTCCATCTTCTACCAAAACTTCAAAGAAATAAGGACTTAACCTCATTGTTAACTCGGGAGGACGGATTTGTAATCTCAACCTACTCCACGGAACTTCGAGGAAATAAGAATTCGGGAGAAGAGATTTGTAATCTCCATCTTCTCTTCTTGAAACTTCAAAGGAAATAATGATTGATCCTCATTGTTAACTCAGGGAGGCGAGATTTATAATCTCAACCTACTCCTTTGGAACGTCGAGGAAATGAGAATTCAGAGAGAAGAGATTCGTAGTCTCTATCTTCTCTACCGAAACTTCAAAGAATTAAGAATTTATCCTCATTGTTAACTCAGGGAGATGGGATTTGCAATCTCAACCTACTCCACTGGAACGTCGAGGAAATGAGAATTCAGAACTTTTCAATTTGCTTCCTTACTATTTTCAGGAAGACTTCAATCTTCAATCTGCCCCACCAACATCTTGAGGAAACGAACTCTGAACTTTTCAATGTGCTTCCTTACTATCTTCAGGAAGACTTTATTCTTCAGTCTGCCCCACTAACATCTTGAGGAACAAATCTGAACCTTCCAATTTGCTTCCTTACTATCTTCAGGAAGACTTCAATCTTCAGTCTGCCCCATTACCATCTTGAGGGAACAAAATCTGAACTTCAATATCGCTACACCGTTCTTTGAGGAACCTGTCTTGTAGAATTAATTTTGTGTGCTTATGCTTATGCAAATGGTGAGGATGTTATGATCGAAACGACTCAAAGTCTCCTAACTGCATGTGTTATGGACGACACTTGCATGAACGCAGAATGTCATGAGAATGATCTTTTGACAATGATTTGGATGCAATGATCAGAATGAATCGAATGCTCCTAGCTAAACGTGTTTTGAAATGATGTATGAATGCAAAATAAAATGATCCCTTTTAAATGCTTGGGGTCGTCATTGCTCGTAATTCATCAAGATTCTATCACTGATGCGTTATCATGCTTTCTCGTTCAGCTAGTATCTTTGATAGAAAGCCCAAAACAATGATCATATTCGCTTCAACAAGCTTGCCCATTGTAATTTCGTGGTCCTTCCATGCACCTTTCGAGACATAAAGTTTGCATCTCTCACTGCAACTCTAGGAGAATAACATTTGGTTTCTTCCATCCTTCCTGCTGTAACTTCAAGGTATAGAATCAATTTGATCTGTCACACTATTCACTGGTGTAATGACCAGATGTGTAGGCCTGATATGTGCATGGATACAGAGTATCATTTTCTTTTCTCAGAATGATCCCTTTGCACTGCTGGGTTGACATTGCTCGTTATCTGTCAAGGTCGTGTCACCGACAAAATGTATTGTCTTTTTGTTCAACCAATAAAAGGTCCAAAGAGATAATCATCTTTCTCCAATCTTTCCAAACCTTGAGCTGAGTGAGTTCTAAACAACAGTCCTATTTCAGGTCCTTGTATTATTCGGAAACTTCTAGAGTAATATGCAAAACTCCTTTTATGAAAGTATTATTAGTCCACTAATCGTTATTTCAATGCAAAATGCCTGAAAAAGATTGTAACAATGGACAAAAAGGAAATTGATTGGGAGCATAGCTCGAAACAAACAAGTTAATCAATGCTAGCAAAGGTAATTAAGAAGGAAATTTATCGGTGTTTTTTTTTTAAAAGAATAATCACAAGTGACAAAAATGGGTAAAATGGAAACTAAGTGCCCCAGATATCGCAGCTTGAGCTTCTCTATTCCAACTTCTTGAGGACCATTTTGAGCTTAATACGTGTTTAGGGGATCCAAAGTACTTTGTCGATGCCCCAAGACGTAACATACTTCTTTGAGCGTAGCAAGACTACTGTATGCCCTAATTTCGATCAAAATTTTGAGCCGCCCTTCTCGGGTTTTCAACTCAAATACCCTTGGTCTCAAAGCGCCCTTTGTGGGTTTTCGCCTTAGCCTCTCCTTTTTCCTTTTTCTTTTTCTTGTTTTCTCGTTTTTTTTGCTTTTTTTTTTTTTTTTGAAAACCCTTTTTATTGAATCTGAACTCACCAGATTGGGCCGGTCCTTGCCATCCATCTTGGTTAACACCCATTTTCCCTAGAGTAGGCCTTCTTTGCTGTATAAGGCATTTACTTTTCTTTGGAGTTCTTTCAGAAGAATCTCTTTTAATGCTAGGTCATCTTCCTGAAATTCTCTCTGAGCAAACCTTTTCGTCAAGCCCGTATCATCCATTTTTGGTACATGAGTGCTTTCAATCAAGCTTACTGTAGCCATTCTGCTTCATCCACTCAAATCAAAGCTTGGTAAAAGGAATCTTATCTTCCAACAATTTTCTTTTAAATAAACCAATGGAAAGGAATGCCCCGGTGAAAGTCTTGGCCAATGTTCAAGAAACCTAGAAGGTAAATGGTAACTTCTCTATGCCAACCTTTACAAGTCTCAGTCGTTTTCTTTCAAAAATTTTGAAGGGTTTAGGCTACCATTCTTTGTAATGATATGGTGTCCGATCTTTGAACAATTTGTAAATTTGGGCCATCACGTTTCTTTCGACATTGCTACACACTTCTCTTTCTTTTTTGTTTTTTTTGTTTTTTTTTTGAATTTGAAGTTAAAGTTGACAACTGTTGACTTTGTAATTTTGACATGTGAAGCGACCTTTACCCTCTTGGCAAGGTAATCAAAGGCTATGGATATGAACCGATGTTGGCTCGAAGCTCTTGAGGAGACTGGCTTGATAGCGTCTATGCTTCCCATATAGGAATCCGTGTTTTCAGTGGCCTCAGCGTGTCTGGCTGTGATCATGCGATAATGTCCTGCCTTATTCTTGCGGTGAGCTAAGCTTCCGTCTTCATCTTCCTCGTTGGTTCATAGCGTCTGCTGACACTTCATAAGTAAGTTGCGATCTTTGTCATCTTCAAAGTCCTTAGATCCCTCTAGATACATATCTCACTAAAAGGAGTCGAGAATAACGTCGCTCATGTCATTGATATCGAAGACCCATTGTGGGTGAAAAGCGGAAAATCCAAAGAATAAATGATCCTAAGGATGATTATTCGTAGGATATGGTCATGAGTGAAAGAATATTTAGTATGAAATGTAAAGAATGAAAATATTTACTTGAAAAGATGCATTTTATTGAAATAAAAATTCTGGACACAAGCCTACTTCTCAAAAGAAATCTTATCGCTTTCAGGCTTGAAGCAACAAGTGTTTTACACATTACTCTAGATTAGCTTTAAAATACATGTTTCTTCCACGTATCATTGTTCAAAACACTCTCAAGTACATAAAGCGGATGTTGGAAAACCCTTATTCCTCGGTTCTCTTTGGGTATACCATTGCTCCGTCATCGAACTTCACAATACCCATGTTGATGAGATTTTCCACTAATTTCTTGAAAGTGAGGCAATTTTCTATCGAATGGCCTGTGATCCCCGCGTGGTACTCACACTTTGAGCGTTTGGGTCATACCATTTTGGGTATGGAGGTTGCATCGGTTCGGATATTGGGGAGACACAACGTGTGCATCAAATAAACGTTGATACAACTCCTTATATGTCATAGGGATTGGCGTAAATTGGAGTTTTCAACGTTTTTCCTTGTCGAGATTCTTTCCTTGATGAACCTTGATACTCGTGAGGGTGATTTGGGTCTCTCATGTTTGTATTATTCACCTCGTCATCCTTTCTTCTAGGAGTAGGCCTTCTCTTGGTTTCCCTACTTCAATCTTGCCGCATCTAATTGCATGTTCGATCATTTCCCGCCATTACCATGTCGGCAAAGCTCTTAGTGGTACTTCCTATCATATGGGTTATGAAAGGAGCCTTGTGGTGTTGATGAAGAGCATGGTAGTTTCTTTTTCTAAAAGGGTGCATTTGAACTTGTGTGGCTACTTCCTCCACCGTTGGGCATATTGCTCGAAACTTTCGTTTGGCTTTTCTCCATATTTTGGAGCGTGATTCGATCAGAGCTATATCGACTACGTGCCGTATTGTTTCGGGAATGCCTGCTAGGTCCTCCACGACTTGATCCGAGTACTGGTGAGTGATTGTACCATTTGACCGCAGCCCCGGCCAAACTATCCTGAAAACAATGAATAAGCAGTTGATCGTTGTTGACATATCCCGCCATCCGTCGACAGAACATTGTGATGTGCGCTTCGGGGCAACTGGTCCCATTGTATTTTTCAAAATCTGGGTCTTGAACTTTGGTGGAAGTACGAGGTGCGGGACTAGGCTCAAGTCTTTAGCGTCTACCCGTAGCGATGGTCGTAGCTTTATTTCCTTAAACTTTTCTTCTAACCATCTGCAACGATCCTCGAGTTGTCTGGGAAGGTTTGCTTTTGCCTTATCCATTTCAGCCATTTCATCAAGATCGGGGACTATAAGATTAGCCGGAACTTCTCCGAGATTAGTGCCCGAACCGGTCGGAAAGTCTACGGCATTCATGGTCTCAACTCGCACTTTGTGGCTCGATAACAAAAGGCGTCCTTTGGGGACATATTTCGGTGGTGCTTGGGTATTTGGCGGGGTAAATCCGGAGGTAAGTAGGTCGTCATTATTCCTCGAGCTAACGCATGGCGCCTTTCCTCGTTCATTGGCCAATAGTTGCCTAACCGGCTTATCATGTTATTTTGGGACTCTTGCATCCGTTCTATCATATCTTGTTGCATCTTGATTAATCGTTCTTGCATCATTCTTGTAGTTCCTTTTGCATTTGTTCTAGCCTTTCTATTCTTTGATCCATGTCTTCTAGGTTCTTGAAATAACTTTACCTAATTAGGGTCTTTCTACAAATCTTAATGCATGTGATATGATGCAATGCAAATGCATGAAATGCAATGCAAATGCATGCATAAAGAAAGAGAGGCGTTGATTATGAATTCAATTTCATTAGAAGAACTTCTCTAGAAAATACATTTCTTTACATAAAACGGATTGCATATGCGGCTTTGTCCTCATAGTCCAGGTGAAATTCTCTTCTTCGTATCCGAATGTTATGGTTGTGTCTCGTGAACTTCCCCAATAGATGCCTCCTCTAGCTCCTTGTTCCTCGGTCCAAGCCGTGCCTCTTCACTCGCTGATGTTTATAAGCTTCTTTTAGAAAATAGAGATACGATGGCTCTTCAATAATCCTTGTCGGCTTGAATCCTCAGGCAAAGTATTGTATTCTTCTGTGGGTTATCAGTCCTCTCTCGTCATTTACCTGGACTATGTTCGAACGACCGTATTATAATCCATTTTATCAAGTAACACATTTCCTTATGATAAACTCTTCTATTTAGCAATCGAATATGAATCAACACCTTCTTTCTAAGAGGATGCGGTGTGATGCCATGCAATGCAATCACAAACAAAACAAAACACGTTAGCACAAGAGAAATAAACAAAATAGAGTATCTATCCAGGTAACCACTAGGGGTTTAACATAGTTCTACCTAAGGTGGGCTCCTAGGGTTTACTACATGTGGTTTGGTTCTAAGGAGGGGTACCTGAACCAGCAGATTCCTCGATCTTCACCCATTATAGGCTCATATAGATCGAGTTCAGTTCAGGGGAATACATTTCCCTATGGCTGCACGGAGATGAAAATCTCACGAAGACATAGGTACGGATGTATCCCGAAAGCGATCCACTATCCTGCACGGAGGTGAAAACCTCACGAAGGAGTAGTTTCTCACTCTCACCTAAAGGTGTGACCACAACGGTCATGCAAAGTAAAGCTGCAATTAAAACAACATGCAATACAAATACGGTAATTCTCAAATCAAACTTTCAAACTTCCGACAAAAGACAGAAAATAATCAATTTATGGCCTGACTCTCTAAATCGGTCCCCAGTGGAGTCGCCAAGCTGTCGTAACCATTTTTTTTGGAAGACGACAAAAAGGGCTCGACTTTGAGTTTTAAAAATGAAAAAAAGAACGGGAGTCGCCACCGACCTTTATTTGGTGTGATCGGATCACCTTTATTTTAATAAAACATTTTGTTTTACTAAAATCGTGTTTTTGGTCTGCGAGGTTTTAAAAATAGGGTTCGGAATTGATTCACATACGAGGAAGGGTTAGCACCCTCGTCGCCCAAAATTGGTACCAAAATGATTAATTAATGTCTTAATGTCGGAAGTTTGAAAGAGTTTTAAAATACTGGTCTTTAAAAATGTATTAGGATATTTGAGATTTCTTCGTTTGAGAGGATACAAACATCACATCCAAAGACGTTAGGATACGATATTGAAGCCTTCGTAATCAAAGTTATCTCGGAATCCTTGAAATTTATTAAAAGGATGTTTAGTGTTTTAGTCAAAGCGGAGAATCGTATCCCAAAGACGTTAGGGCACTATTCTCCAAATTTCTAAACACACAAACATTGCACGATTCAAAACTTTTGGACGGAATAAGGTGGTTTTGTAAATGCACTTTGATTTTATAGTGTTTGAGCTAAAAATAAATATAGGTACTCGGGCCAAGAAAAATCGAAATTTCTTTACTCGAAAAGACCTAAACATCACATCCGAAGACGTTAGGACACGATGTTTTAAACTCGAAGTCAAAGTCATTAGTATTTCATGAAATAGGATAGAAGGATGTTGGATTATTTAGCGAGATTGTTGAAAAATTGCAATAGCAATAATAATGCAAATAAAGGATGATCGATAACAATAATGAGGACGGTGATGAAGGATAACAATACTAAACAAATGATAATAAAGATGTTATATGATGGTAATAATAAAGAATAAAAATGAACACGATAACAAATAAAATATGTCCATGGATTTGGTATGTGAAAACAATGACTAACAATAGAAATAACAAATAATAATAATAATAATAATAATAATAATAATAATAATAATAGTATTTATATGATAATATAATGCCAATAATGATAATGGAGATAATATATATATGTATATAAAAAAGCAGATGAGTGAGTAAGGTAAAATAAAGTAAATTAATAATTGAATACGTTGATAAATATAATAATAGTAATCGTACTATTAATATTAACAATAAATGTAGTAATGGTAAATGTAGTATAGTATCAATAACACTAAATACAATCAAATAAAAATAATAATAATAGTATCAATAATAAAATAATGATAATGGTAAATAATAATAATAATAATTGTATTAATGTGTTAATGAGGATAATAATAGTAAAAATTAAATAATAACATGTTAATAATATAATAATAATAACAATAGTAATAATAAAAATAATAATGATGATAATAATATTGTAACAAAACAATAATAGGAATAATAATAATAATATAATGAAAAAAATACTAAATAATAATAATAGTAGTAATTATGGTAGTGATAAAATGCGTAATAGTAAAAGGTAAATAAATATGTGTTAATAGAAATAAAAATAAATACTAGTAATAAAATAATAAAATAATAATAGTAGGAAATGACTAAAAATGAACAAAACGGAATACTTGGGGTAAATTTGAAATAAAATAAAGAATAGGGACTAAATCGCGTGCGAGAAATAAACAAGAGGGACTAAAATGGTCAATATCCCAAGATCCCCCCCGCATACCCAGTTGGCTGCTTTAAGGACCAAATCGAAAACAAAATAAAATCTAAGGGTCAATTTTAAAAGAATCAACAAGTCAGAAATCAGGGCCTGATCAAACGGAGCAGCGAAAGGGAGGGATCATTCGCGCAAATATCCCCTTTTAGGGATATGCGCAGCATCCCTGCACCAAACGGCGCCGTTTTGTCTGTTATAAAACCCTCCTTATCCTTTTTTTTCAGAAATCAATTTCAGAACCCTAAGGTTCTCTCAAAAATGCAGCAGCCAAAGGGTTTTTTTTTTTCTCTCTTCCTCCCCGACGTTCGAGCTCCCTTCACCACCGTCGCGCGTCGCGCCACCACCAGTCCGGTGGACGACGAGGCGTAGAGATGGCCCTTGTACCCCTCCTTTTCGAAAACAAAAAAAACAAAAAAAAAGGTCCTTCTTCCTTGTTTTCCCGATTCTGAGGGTTCCTCCGTGAGCCAAGCACCACCTGGTGGTCGACGGTGCGTGGAGAAACCTTTGGGCTGGTTTCGGCGGGGACTTGAGGCGAATCTTGGCTCCTCGACACCAAAAAAAGCTTCCTCCTCCGCTTTCGGCCTCGGCGATGGGGACGAGGCGGCTCGAGACACGCCTCCGGTGGTTCGAGTAACGCCTCTTCGTTTTCCTCTTTGATTTTTTGTTTGTGATTTTATATTTTATTTTTATTATAAAATATATAAAAAACATAAAACAGTAAATAAAATAGAATACAAGAACTGAATCAACCTTAAGCCTCTGCTTTTCTTATTGATTGCTGACGATTGGTATTTTTTTTATTTTTTTTCGAAATGAAAAAAAAAAAAAACTCATTTGAATCTCCTTTTCCCTTTTTTTTGATTCCAAAATTCCCCCCCTATTACAATGATTTCCATGCGGCTTTTATAGCCAAGATTTTAAAAAAAGAATTGCTTGCCACTCTTTAATCTGGCTGTTGCGTGTTCCCTCTGTTTTGCAGGCTATGGGCGGTGGGAGTAGAGGGTTGGTGGCGTCAGAGGCAGGTGGGGGTCGGTGGCCGACCCTTGTCAGTGGCGGTGGCAGACTGATGGTTGGTGCTAGGGTTTCTTTTTTCTGATTTTTTCTTTTGTTTTGTTTTTTGTGTTTTTTTTTTGTTTTTGGGTTTGTTTGGGCTGGTTAATTGGGCCTCAGGTTTGAGTGAGTTTGGGCCTCGGGTTTGTGGTTTAATTGGGTTTGTAAGCCCGGGTGAAATGGGTCTGTACAATACATATCTACATAGAAGTGTACCCACAGAGACGGAAACCAAAGGCAAAGCATCCTTCAACAAAAACGCCACTTTGGTTCAAAAAAGCATGCCTTTTCACCATTGTTTGTTAGTCCCAACAGACTCCACCCCAACAACCAGATTCCACTGTCTGCAAATACATAGAAATATTTTGGGTAAACTGTCGTAACCGTTTTTTTGAAGACGACAAAAGGGGTTCGACGTTGGGTTTTAAAAAATAAAAAAAGGGAGTCGCCACCGATCTTTATTTGGTGTGATCGGATCACCTTTATTTTAATAAAACGTTTTGTTTTACTAAAACAGTGTTTTGGTCTGCGTAGTTTTGAAAATCGGGTCCGGAGTTGATTCACGCATACGAGGAAGGGTTAGCACCTCGATCGCCCAAAATTGGTACCAAAATGATTAATTAGTGTCTTAATGTCGGAAGTTTGAAAAGGTTTTAAACTCGGATCTTTAAAAAATGTATTAGGATATTCGAGATTTTCGAGAGGATACAAACATCACATCCCGCACGTTAGGACACGATATTCGAAGCCTTCGTAATCAAAGTTATCTCGGAGTTCTTGAGATTTACTAAAAGGATATTTAGTGTTTTAGTCAAACGAAAAATCGCAACCCAGCACGTTAGGGCACTATTTCCCGAATTCCTAAATACAAAACATTGCCTTCATTTTAAAAATCTTTGAATAGAGTGTAGCGACTTTTCAAAATGCATCGTATCGGATTAATTCTAAGAATAAGCTTGAGTCTAAACTTGAGATTTCTTTATCCCGAAAAGATATAAACATCACATCCAGCTCGTTAGGACACGATGTTTTAATCTCTCGTAATCAAAGTCGTCTCGTGATTTGCAAAACTTGGTAGAAAGGATGTTAAGTAACTTAGTTAAACGGAAAATCGCAACCCAGCACGTTAGGGCACTATTTTCCGAATTTCTAAATACAAAACATTGCTTTGCTTTAAGAATAGGACGATTTCACAAAATGCATTTTTATTTAGCGGGATTATTGAAAAATTGCAATAGCAATAATAATGCAAATAAAGGATGATTGATAACAATAATGATGATAGTGATGATGGATAATAATACTAAACGAATGATAATAAAGATGTTATATAATGGTAATAGCAAAGAATGAAAATGAACGCGATAACAAATAAAAATATGTCTATGGATTTGATATGTGAAAACAATGACAACAATAAAAATAACAAATAATAAAAAATAATAATAATAATAATAATAATAATAATAATAATAATAATAATAATGATAACGATAATAATAATAAAGCAATTTGAAATACATGAAAACAAATAATGATAATAATAGTACTTATGTATAATAGTATAATGCCAATAATGATAATGGAAATAATATATTTATATATGAAAAATAAATGAGTAAGTAAGGTAAAATAAAGTAATTTAATAATAGAATACAAGTAATAAATATAATAATAGTAATCATAATATTAATATGAACAATAGATGTAATAATGGTAAATATAGTATAGTATCAATAATACTAAAGATAATCAAATAATAATAATAAAACCAATGATGATAAGCGGTAATAATAAAGATTATAATGTTTAAGAACAAAAAGAAAAAATAGTAATAATAAAATGATATTAATGATAATAAAAAATAATAATAAAATGAAGGTAATTAACAAAAATACATACATATAAAAATAATATAATAATAGTAATAATAATGAATATAGGAATAATAATATATATAATATATAATAGTAATATGATAATAATAGTAGTAATAATAATAAAACGATTAATAAAAAAAAATAGGTGGAAATAGCAAAAAGGGACTAAAATTGAATCAAAAATGAATATTGGGGCCAATTTGAAAATAAAAAATGAAGGAAGGACCTTTCTGTGAAGCGCTAAAAGCCAGAGGGACTAAATGGGTGAATAACCCAGCCTATAACACGCAGAGTTTTGCTTGGCTGAGGCGCGGATCAAATTAAAAAAGAAATAAAATAGCAGAGCCAATTTTAAAAAAGGGAAAAATGCTAGATGGGAGCTGATTGAGTGGCGCTGCAAAAGAGAAGGATCTATCGCGCAAATATCCCTTTTAGGGGATATGCGCAGCCTCCCCTATATCCAAACGGCGCCGTTTCGTCTGGCACCCATAAAACCTTCTTTATTATTTTTTTTTTAAAAAATCAGATTTTTTTAAAAAAAAACCTAAAACTCCCTTAACTCAGCAGCCACCATCCCTCTCTTTTTTTCTCTCTTCCTCCCCTTTCTGCTTCGACGATTGGGCTCCCCTCCGTCGATCTCTCGCACCACCATCGCTCTTGGTGGCCGACGGTGCGTGGGAAGGGGCCTTTGTGCCCTGTTTCGAGACCTGTTAAGAGGCCAAGCTTCGGCCTCTCGAAACTTGAGAGAGGAAAGCCTCCTCTCCTCTGCTCTCGGCCTCGGCAATGAAGGGAGGCTCGACGCGACCGGGTTCAGGTATTCTCTTCTCCTTTCCTTTTTTATTTTAAAACGTTTGAAGATGATAAAAAGGAAAAAAAAATAGAAATCGATGGTGACAAATCGAAAAAAAATCGACCTTTTAAATTGTTCTTGTTTTTTTTTTTATTTCTGCTCGTTCTTTTTTTCAGATTTTTCGTTTTTTTGTTTTTTTATCTTTCCTTTTTTAAAAATATATATATGAAGAAAATAAAAAAAAACGATGAATCAATATATAGAAAAAAACTGAATCGACCTTTTTATTGATTCTTGATAGTTCTTGCTTTTTAGCCGAATCTCTTTTCTCTTCAAACAAGAAATTTCTTCCTCTTCCTCTCTGTTTTTTTCAAAACCGAAAAAAAGAAAAAAAACCCCCCTGATACCGAACACCAATCGGCCTTTATAGCCCTTTTTACAACTTGTTTATTGCTTTTCTTCTCGCTTCTCATTGCGTGTTGCCTCTGTCTTGTTTTTGAGGTCAAGTGGTGGCAGAAGCAGGAAATGTGTCGTCGAGGCGGTGGGCGGTGGGTAGAGCAGGTGGTTTGGTCAAGGCGAGGCTAGGGCGGCACCAAGTTTAGGAAAAATTAGGGTTTTTTATTTTGTTTTGGGCTAGGTTTGGGTTAATTTTGGGTTGTAAAATAAATGGGCGGGCAAATGGGCCTACATTGCCCTCTTTGCTCATTGTCGTGAAACGAGAATAGAGCAAAGACAAAAAAAGCCAATGTTGCCGGCCTCGCCGAAGTCTTGGCCCTTGGTGCTTTTCTTCAGGTAGCGTCACTTCTGCCCACTGCATCCTGTTGCTTCAATCCACTCCACCGATATGTGGCTTGTTTATTTTCGATCTGCTCTTGCAAATTTAGGAATGTCTAAACTGCTATCTTCAATCTGATCCTTGCAAACTCAAGGATCACCAGACTGATATCTTCGACCTGCTTCCTGCAACTTCAGGAAGGTCAAATCTACTATCTTCAATCTGATCCCAGCAAACTCAAGGGTCGCCGACTGAATTTTTGATCTGCTTCCTGCAACTTCAGGAACGTCAAATCTGCTTCTTTCAATCTGATCCTTGCAAACTCAAGGATCACCAAACTGAATCTTTGATCTGCTTCCTGCAACTTCAGGAATGTCAAATCTGTCATCTTGGATCTGCTTCTCGCAACTTCAAGAAGGTCAAATCTGCTATCTTCGATCTGATCCCTGCAGACTCGGGGGTCACCAGACCGAATCTTTGATCTGCTTCCTGCAACTTCAGGAACGTCAAATCTGCTTTCTTCAATCTGATCCTTGCAAACCCAAGAATCACCAGACTGATATCTTCGATCTACTTCTTACTCTAAGGGAACTTCGAGGAAATAAGAATTCAGGGAGAAGAGATTCGTAGTCTCCATCTTCTCTACCAAAACTTCAAAGAAATAAGGACTTATCCTCATTGTTAACTCAGGGAGATGGGATTTGTAATCTCAACCTACTCCACGGGAACTTCGAGGAAATAGGAATTCAGGGAGAAGAGATTCGTAGTCTCCATCTTCTCTACCGAAACTGCAAAGAAATAAGGATGTGACCTCATTGTTAACTCAGGGAGACGGGATTTGTAATCTCAACCTACTCCACTGGAACGTCTAGGAAATGAGAATTCAGAGAGAAGAGATTCGTAGTCTCCATCTTCTCTTACTGAAACTCCAAAGAAATAATGATTGATCCTCATTGTTAACTCAGGGAGACGGGATTTGTAATCTCAACCTACTCCACTGGAACGTCGAGGAAATGAAAATTCAGGACTTTTCAATTTGCTTCCTTACTATTTTCAGGAAGACTACAATCTTCAGTCTGCCCCACTAACATCTTGAGGGAACGAAATCTGAACTTTTCAATGTGCTTCCTTGCTATCTTCAGGAAGACTTCATTCTTCAGTCTGCCCCACTAACATCTTGAGGGAACGAAATCTGAACTTTCCAATTTGCTTCCTTACTATCTTCAGGAAGACTTCAATCTTGACCGCTTCACTACCATCTTGAGGGAACAAAATCTGAACTTCAATATCGCTACACCGTTCTTTGATGAACCTGTCTTGTAGAATTAATTTTGTGTGCTTATGCTTATGCAAATGATGAGGATGTTATGATCGAAGCGACTCAAAGTCTCCTAACTGCATGTGTTATGGACGACACTTGCATGAACGCAGAATGTCATGAGAATGATCTTTTGACAATGATTTGGATGCAATGATCAGAATGAATCGAATGCTCCTAGCTAAACGTGTTTTGAAATGATGTATGAATGCAAAATGAAATGATCCCTTTTAAATGCTTGGGGTCGTCATTGCTCGTAATTCATCAAGGTTCTATCACTGATGCGTTATCACGCTTTCTCGTTCAGCTAGTATCTTTGATAGAAAGCCCAAAAATAATGATCATATTCTGCTCAACAAGCTTGCCCCGCTGTAATTTCGGGGCCCCCTCCACTGTACCTTCTGAGACATAAAGTTTGCATCTCTCACTGCAACTCTAGGAGAATAACATTTGTTTTTTCCATCCGTCCTGCTGTAACTTCGCGGTATAGGATCAATTTGATCTGTTACACTATTCCCTGGTGTAATGACCAGATGTATAGGCCTGATATGTGCATGAATACAGAGTATTATTTTTCTTTTCTCGAGAATGATCCCTTTGCACTGCTGGGTTGACATTGCTCGTTATCTGTCAAGGTCGTATCACCGGTGAAATGTATTGTCATTTTGTTCAACCAATAAAAGGTCCAAAGAAATAATCATCTTTCTCCAATATTTCCAAACCTTGAGCTGAGAGAGTTCTAAACAATAGTCCTGTTTCAGGTCCTTGTATTATTCAGAAGCTTCCAGAGTAATATGCAAAACTCCTTTTATGAAAGTATTATTAGTCCACTAATCGTTATTTCAATGCAAAATGCTTGAAAAAGATTGTAACGATGGACAAAAAAGAAATTGATTGGGAGCATAGCTCGAAATAAACAAATTAATCAATGCTAGCAAAGGTAATTAAAAAGGAATTTTATTGGTGGTTTTTTTTTAAAAGGAATAAAATAACCACAAGTAACAAAAATGGGTAAAATGGAAACTAAGTGCCCCAGATATCGTAGCTTGAGCTTCTCTGTTCCAACTTCTTGAGGACCATTTTGAGTTTAATACGTGTTTAGGGGATCTAGAGTACTTTGTCGATGCCCCAAGACGTAACATACTTCTTCGAGCGTAGCAAGACTACTGTATGCCCTACTTTCAAAATTTTGAGCTGCTCTTCTTGGGTTTTCAACTCAAATACCCTTTGGTCTCAAAGCGCCCTTTGCGGGTTTTCGCCTTGGCCTCTCCTTTTCTTTTTTCTTTTTCGTGTTTTTTTGGTTTTTTTTTGGAAAACTTTTTTTATTGAATCTGAACTCACCGGATTGGGCAGGTCCTTGCCATCCATCTTGGTTAACACCCATTTTTCCTAGAACAGGCCTTCTTTGCTGTATAAGGCATTTACTTTCCTTTTGGAGTCCTTTTGAACAAGAAGAATCCTTCTTAATGCCGGGTCCCTCTTCTGAAACTCTCTTTGAGCGAACATTTTTGTCATAAGCCCATATCATCCATTTTTGGTACATTGGACCATGAGTACTTTCAATCAAGCTTACTGGAGGCATTCTGCTTCATCTAATTCAATCCAAGCTTGGGAAAAGGAATCTTATCTTCCAACAATTTTTCAATGGAAAGGATGCCCCGGTGAAAGCCTGGGCCAATGCTCAAGAAACCTAGAAGGTAAATGGTAACTTCTCTATGCCAACCTTTACAAGTCTCAGTCGTTTTTTCAAAAATTTTGAATGGTTTAGGCTGCCATTGCTGCAATGATATGGTGTCTGTAAATTTGTGCCATCGCGTTTCTTTCTGGCATTGCCACACACTTCTTCTTCTTTTTTGTTTTTTTTAATTATTTTTTGAACTTGAAGTTGAAGTTGACAACTGTTGACTTTGTAATTTTGACATGTGAAGCGACCTTTACCCTCTTGGCAAGGTCACCAAAGGCTATGAATATGAATCGATGTTGGCTCAAAGCTCTTGAGGAGACTGGCTTGATAGTGTCTATGCCTCGTATATAGGAATCTGTGTTTCAGTGGCCTCAGCGTGTCTAGCTGTGATCATGCGATAATGTCTTGCCTTATTCTTACGAGGAGCTACGCTTCCATCTTCATCTCCTTCGTTAGTTCATAGCGTCTGCCGACACTTCACAAGGTAGGATCTACCATTGGGGAAGTAAGTTACAATCTTTGTCATCTTCAAAGCCCTTAGATCCCTCTAGATACATATCTCACTAAAAAGGGAGTCAGCAACAGCATCGCTCATGTCATTGATATCTGGGGGCCCATTGTGGGCAGAAAATCCAAAAAAATAAATGATCCTAAGGATGATTATTCGTATGATATGGTCATGAGTGAAAAAATATTCAGTATGAAATGTAAAGAATGGAAATATTTACTTAGAAAGATGCATTTTATTGAAATAAAAATTCTGGACACAAGCCTACTTCTCAAAAGAAAACTTATTGCTTCCAGGCTTGAAGCAACAAGTGTGTTTTACACATCACTCTAGATTAGCTTTAAAAATACATGTTTCTTCCACAGTCTCATTGTTCAAAACACTCCCAAGTACATAAAGGCAGATGTTCAGAAAACTTTTATTCCTCGGTTCGGGTACACCATTGGCGTTCTGATCTAGGTTTCTAATAACTTCTTTAAGGAAACGCAACTCCCCTGCCCCCAGTTTCAATTACCACTGCTCCGTCATCGAACTTCACAATACCCATGTTTATGAGATTTTCCACCAATTTCTTGAAAGTAAGGCAATTTTCTATCGAATGGCCTGTGATCCCCGCGTGGTACTCACACTGAGTGTTTGGGTCATACCATTTTGGGTATGGAGGTTGCATCGATTTTGGATATTGAGGGGACACTACGTGTGCATCAAATAAACTTTGATACAACTCCTTATACGTCATAGGGATTGACGTAAATTGGAGTTTTTCAATGTTTTTCCTTGTGCGAGATTCTTTCCTCGATGAACCTTGATACTCAGTAGGCTGATTTGGGTCCCTCATGTTTGTATTACTCACCTCGTCATCCTTTCTTCTAGGAGCAGGCCTTCTACTGGCTTCCCCTACTTCAATCTTGCCGCATTTCATTGCATGTTCGATCATTTCCCCTGCCATTACCATGTCGGCAAAGCTCTTAGTGGTACTCCCTATCATATGGGTTATGAAAGGAGCCTTCAGGGTGTTGATGAAGAGCATGGTAGTTTCTTTTTCTAAAAGGGGTGGCTGAACTTGTGTGGCTACTTCCCTCCACCACTGGGCATATTGCCTGAAACTTTCGTTTGGCTTTTTCTCCATATTTTGGAGCGTGATTCGATCAGGAGCTATATCGGCTACGTGCCCGTATTGTTTCAAGAAGGCCTGTGCTAGGTCCCTCCACGACTTGATCTGGGTACGACTAAGCTGATTGTACCATTTGGCCGCAGTCCCGGCCAAACTATCCTGAAAACAATGAATAAGCAGTTGATCGTTGTTAACATATCCCGCCATCCGTCGACAGAACATTGTGATGTGCGTTTCGGGGCAACTGGTCCCATTGTATTTTTCAAAATCTGGGGTCTTGAACTTTGGCGGAAGTACGAGGTCTGGGACTAGGCTCAAGTCTTTAGCGTCTACCCGTGGCGATGGTCGTGAGCTTTATTTCCTTAAACTTTTCTTCTAACCATCTGCAACGATCCTCGAGTTGTGCAGGAAGGTTTGCTTTTGCCTCACCATTTCATCAAGATCGGGACTATAGGATTAGCGGACCTTCTCCGGATTAGTGCTCGAACCAATCGGAAAGTCTTGTTGGCGTTGCGGTCTCAACTCGCACGTGGCTCGATAACAAAAGGCGTCCTTTGGGGACATATTTCTGGTGGTGCTTGGGTATTTGGCGGGGTAAATCCCGGAGGGTAAGCAGCGTCGTCATTATTCCCTGAGCTAGCAGCGACGCCCTTTCCTCGTTCATTGGCCAATAGTTGCGCCAACTGGCTTATCATGTTGTTTTGGGACTCTTGCATCCGTTCTATCATATCTTGTTGTATCTTGATTAATCGTTCTTGCATCTGCTCCTGTATTTCCTTTTGCATTTGTTCTAGCCTTTCCATTCTTTGATCCATGTCTTCTAGGCTACTGAAATAACTTTACCTAATTAGGATCTTTCTACAAATCTTAATGCATGTGATACGATGCAAGGCAAATGCATGAAATGCAATGCAAATGCATGCATAAAGAAAGAGAGGCGTTGATTATGAATTCAATTTCATTAGAAGAACTTCTCTAGAAAATACATTTCTTTACATAAAACGGATTGCATATGCGGCTTTGTCCTCATAGTCCAGGTGATATCCTCTTCTTCGTATCCGGATGTTATGGTCGTGTCCCGTGAACTTCCCCAATAGATGCCTCCTCTAGCTCCTTGTTCCTCGGTCCAGGCCGTGCCTCTTCACTCGCTTATCCTCCACGATGTTTATAAGCTTCTTTTAGAAAATAGAGATACGATGGCTCTTCAATAATCCTTGTCGGCGTGAATCCTCAGGCAAAGTCTTGTATTCTTCTGTGGGTTATCAGTCCTCTCCCGTCATTTACCTGGACTATGTTCGAACGACCGTATTATAATCCACTTTATCAAGTAACACATTTCCTTATGATAAACTCTTCTATTTAGCAATCGAATATGAATCAACACCTTCTTTCTAAGATGATGCGGTGTGATGCCATGCAATGCAATCACAAACAAAATAAAACACGTTAGCACAAGAGAAATAAACAAAATAGAGTATCTATCCAGGTGACCACTAGGGGTTTAACAGAGTTCTACCTAAGGTGGGCTCCTGGGTTTACTACATGTGGTTTGGTTCAGGAGGGTACTGAACCAACAGATTCCTCGATCTTCACCCATTATAGGCTCATATAGATCGAGTTCGATTCGGGAATACATTTCCTATGGTCGCACGAGATGAAAATCTCACGAAGACATAGGTACGGATGTATCCCAAAGCGATCCACTATCCTGCGGAGGTGAAAACCTCACGAAGGAGTAGTTTCTCACTCTCACCTAAAGGTGTGACCACAACGGTCATGCAATGTAATCTCGCAATTAAAACAACATGCAATACAAATACGGTAATTTTCAAATCAAACTTTCAAACTTCCGACAAAAGATGAAAATAATCAATTTATGGCCCGACTCTCTAAATCGATCCCAGTGGAGTCAAGAAAGTATCATGTAAATTTTTTGAAGGCGACAAAAGGGTTCGACGTTGGGTTTTATTAAAATAAAGGTGATCCGATCACACCAAATAAAGATCGGTGGCGACTCCCTTTTTTTATTTTTTAAAACCCAACGTCGAACCCCTTTTGTCGTCTTCAAAAAAACGGTTACGACATAAACCACACCCAAAGTCATTGAATTATTAGTAAGTTTATCATTTGGCCATTTAACTTCAAAAAGTTACAAAATAATTACTGAACTATTTAAATATTTTCATTTAAGTTACTGGACTATTAAGCTTTTTTTTTTTAAGTCTAACTAACGAGCCTCGAGCTACGATATGATGATTGGTATAGCAAAATAGTACCCACTAATGAGCAGAAGAACATATCTCAAATCTAAGTTGATTTGATGGTTGGTGTCAGAGATCGGAGAAGAAAGATGTTTGGATTTTGATTTGTAGATTAGTGAAATTCAAAACTATTTTATGAAAAAAACTAAATTTTAAAAGAGGATAGAAAGTTTACCCTTTCAATTGGTGGCAGGGGTGAAAACGAAAAGGATATACAACAGTGATTTTAACAATCCGGTGATTTCAATGCAGACTTCTGAATAATTCAACTATTTTGTAACCTTTTGAAGTTGAATGATCTAAACGTAAACTTACTAATAAATAGTGATCTAGGATATAATTTACCCAAATATTTTTAATGATACAATTGGCATAATGATCTTTGCATTATGATAAATTACAGACAAAACTAATGTTTTGATGAAATCGATGTTAGAAAGAGTTTTCTTTAATTTAACGTAAGGAACAGTAACTGCAACCTTGGAACTTGTCATGTTTCTTTTTGGCCACGCTGTGCAACCCCACTAAGCATATAAACACATGCATTAAGACCAATGGCGAGTACTGTTGTTAGTGAAACAAAAAATCAAGTGTTTCTTTTTAATGATTCGATTAGTGGCGAAGTGGATAAGTTGCAATGGATGGCTCTTAAGCTAAGCCACCAGCAGTGATCTATTGGGTCCATCCCCTTTAATGCACCGCACTACTACTTTCATCAATGTCCAATTCCCTTGTATACAATTTTTTTAGGAGAGGTGGGAATTGAATTGTAAACTTTTTTAGGTTGAAGTGTAATTTTTGTGAGGATTAAAAAGAATTTTTTTTTTAATTTTTCGACCAATCATAAAAAAACTTTCTAATTTTATCACTGGTTAAAAGGTTATCTTTAAAACTTGGGGGTTAATCCCCAACTTGCACTCCTTAAATTTGTTTCTAGTATCTTGGTTAAATGGTTTAATTGTAATATTTTTAGAACCAGATTAAATCGATCGATCTGACCAATTGGATTAAGAACTGGCTAGTACACTGGTCCGAAATAAGGAAAAAAATCAATTGTCTCTCGAATCGGTATAGATTGAATTGCAATAGTGGATCTTGGGATTAAGTTCTGGGGAGGTTAGTAAAATTTCTAAAAATTTTAAGAGTTTAATAAAAATTTCTTTAGAAAAAATTGGGGTCTAATTAAAATTTTTAATTTTTTTGTGAGATTAATGAGAATTTTCAAAAAAAAATTGAGGGGCTAGTTGAATTTTTCTAAAAAATTTAAGAGAAAAATAAAAATTTCTCAAAATTTTGAGGGGGCTCATAGGCCGTTATAACAATTCGCCTTTATTGAACTGGGCTAAAAAAACCAGTTGAACCGAATTTTATAATTTTTTATTTTTAAAATATTTTTATTAATTATTTAATAATTTATTTAACTTGTACTGGATGGACTAATCGGACCAAGAAGTGATAATGTGATTGGTTCAACAAACACCAAAAAATGTTTAATTGCCCTTTCAGCTCCTCTTAATTAAACCTAAATAATTCAATTTAACCCCTTTTAGCTCCTTCCTTAAATGAAATCTTGTCCCTCTATCAAAAATTTTATCTTTGCCTTTAACACCAATTTTGAATTTGATCCCTCAACTCATGCTTATACACAATTACAACTTATATTAAATTTAAATAAAATAAATTAGAATAAAAATGAATAATTCCAAAAATTAAACAGATAATGTGCATGACTTTCCAAACCTGATTTTGAGAGGGACCCTTAATCTAAATTTGATTTCATTATTTACTTTAACTTTACCATGAATTGCGTATAATAAAGTAGCAATGTCATGCTTTTTAGGGGCTAATAATTAAGCTATCAACAAATGTTCATCTCACAAGAAAGTTAGGGGACATTACAACCTTTTTGGTTTCTATTAGGGGAAGTTGAGAAAACTTGTCAATCAAATCAAGGACTAAATTGAATAAAAACCAAACATTCCCAAAACCCTACATTGATTTTTGGATAAAAAAGTGAATAATTATATGAAACTTCTAAATTAAGCTAAAAAAAAAAAGGCACATGATTTACCTAAGATATCAAACTATCATACCCATTTTGTCATTTTTTTGGGTCTTTTTATTTATAATTTCTCAATTTCTGTGCATGATTAAATCTTTGTTTTTTAGTTTAATATATTATTTGATTTTTCAGTTTAGTTTTAATGTTTAATTTAATATTTAAATTTTATTATTGTCACAATTTGGTACTTGAGGAGTGTTTTGTCTCAAATAAATATTTGAGTTTGATTTTAATATTCAATTTCGTACCTAAACTTTTCTTGTCTTAATCCAGTACCTATATATTTTTACTATAGTGCATGTGTCAAACATTCATTGGGCTACAAGATGTCGTTCGATCTGGGTACCAAATTAAACATTGAAGCCAACCTCATGTATCCAATGTATGGTAATTATTTTCTTTATATCTGTCTTTAAACCCTTAATTGAACTGGTGGCATGAGTCAATTGAGCACCGATTCAATTGATTAACGACTAAAACACCATTTCTTTTCAAAACAAATAATATTATTTTAATGATGTTTTTGTTAGATCAATCCAGCGAGATCTTAAAGCGTCACAACCACCAAATCCTTCATACACATTGAGTTTTTGTGGCCTTCGTAACTCATTTCGCAACCGTATTTATGAGTGAGTAGTTGGTTTAATCGGTTGGTTTGGTCATTTTTTTTCAAATCGATTTAATTGACTTTAACATGAGAAAATTGATTAAATTGAACCGATTTTGATTCAGTTGGTTTTTTTGTTAATCAACCTTAGTTTATTGGGTTGACTTTAGGGGTATTAGGTTGGGTTTATATGGTTATTATAGAATATAAATTAAGTCGTTTTTTTCGATCAACCAACTGAATTAACTGATTAAATCAAGGTAAAAAAAAAAACAAATCGACCCGCCCCAACTAGCTAAATAAAAAATTGCTCTCCCCTAACCATTAATATAAGAGAATTACCTATAACTCCTCCCCAACCCTTAAATAAAAGAATAATGCACTTCAATGCATTCGAACCCACGACCTCCTATACTGACAAAAATATCGATGCCAATCAAACTAAAACTCAATCAACAACTAAATCTACAAATTAAAATATCATGAACAACTAAAATAAAATTAGATGGAAATATGATAAATTTCTACGTCAATGTATTAAATAGAAACCCAATTATATACTTCACTTTACCATATAATAGCTTTGCACGAATATAAAGCTGAAAATGACATAAAATTCTAGAAGAGAAATAGAGTAAAAAAGGCTGGAAAATGGGACCTTGAAGCCATAATGAAGCATAATAAGTGCAAACATGAGAGACAACCCAAAGTGCTCACGTGAAGGTTATGCTATTTTGTAGGTCACATGCAACCAAAGGGGCAGAGGGGCAGTTGGGTCCCTAAACATCATTTTATTTCTTCTTTTTTCTCACAACACATTTCAATTTATTTGTTTTTTTTGGTCTTATTTGCATCATCACCTTACTATTCCACTCATTTTTTACATCTTTTTTTGTTTAGAGGTGTTGGATAGAATCTATACCTTATGCAATACAATGTCTATAAAAAAATTTATCATTTACCGATTGAATCTTAACTCGATTGATATGGACATGGTTGTCAATGCAGGAGGATGTGGGTCTAAGTGTGCTGAAGCACATTATCCTCCTATTTATGGGTTGGGGAGGGACTATGAGTAGTTCTAGGTATTGTGTCAAAAAGAGCATATATGATCGGAATCTATAATGAGAATATTCAAAAAAAATTATATGGCTAATTTAATATTTGTATCTATTATTTTTTCATTTTATTTTTTATTAATAATTATTTGTATTTACGAATAAGTTTTGAGTGTAATAGTAAGACACGTTGCACTTCTAGAGGAAAAACTTAGATTTTAACCTTGAAGGCAACCTTATTAGGAGGAGGAGCCACGGACCCTTAAAGATTTAGTTTGCATGGACCATAAAATAGATATGAACGATACTTTGATTACAAAAAAATAAGGGGAGTGATCATAATGTAAAAACTAAAATAGTTTTACACACTTCTGTAACTATTTATATGATTAATATTTTAATGATCTAGCTGTTGAATTTATCAATATAATTGTATTTGTCATGCATGTAAATTTTCAAACAGATCGACATCTCTATCATATCGATATTAAATACTTTATATATTAATATATATTCAACAGTTAGATTTTTTTTACATAAAATAAATAGTTAGAAATTTTAAATTTACATTAAATTTAACATGCATGATCTACATGAAGCAGATCATGAAATATAGCGTTGGATCGTCACTATTGATCTTATAAATAGTTATGGAAATGTGTAAAACTACTTTAATATTTACCTTGTGTAAGTGAGTCCTCCCAAAAATAATTATCTATATTATTTATTTATCAATAACCATTTTAAGAAAAAATCATTAGTTAAATTAGTTTTTATATTATTTTATTTTTCACTTGCATAAGAAATGTGGATAGACTATTATTTATATAAATCCAAACTTAAAATTTAATTTTTATTTAAAATAAAGACTTATTTAGTTAAAAATTTTAAAAAATTGATAAAGGGAAAAAGGTTATTTAAAGTAAGTTTGATAATCATTTTAATTTTTTAATTAATATAAAATTTTCAACAAAAAAATGTTACTAAGGTAAATAGGTAAATAGCTACTTATCACTTAGTAGAAAATATTAAGTTGATTTCATTTTATTAAAAATTGAAATAAATTATCATTTAATAAAATAAGATATTCAAATTAAAGTATTTATCTTTCATCCAAAATTATTTAAATAATATAAAATATTATATTAATAAAATAAAATAAATAATTTAAAAATAAATATTTAATTTTATCAAGCAACATAATTATATTCAATGCTTATATTTACTAATTTATCAAAGAATTTTCTAATATAAATTCAATACTTATAAAATTTAGCAATAAAAATTCAATAGTTAATTTTTCAACACTTAAAATTTCAGTTTATCAAACACGCCTTTAGAATATATATATATATATATATATATATATCATTTTAAAAATAAAATAATTGAAGATTTTCAAAAATATTTTTCCTTAAAAACTTTGGGACACTCATTTTATGTCTTAAAAGGAAAAAGAAAAACAAAAACATATAGTATATGAAGTTAGGCCAGCTCTTTAAAATGTTTGGGCTATTGGACGTTTTAGCCTACCCACTTTCCTTTATAGCAATTAGGTCCTTTCAATTTGGGCCTCTTACGATGAGAAGAAAATCAGAAATATATATAAAAAATTCATTACAATATGTATATGTATATGTTATTTTTTTCTTTTATATATTATTTAATTTAATCATATTAAAATTAGATGTATTATATATCATATAAATATTAAAAAATGTTAAATTGCTTTTTGTTTAAAAATTTAATAAAAGAAAAAATATGTAATGGTAGTGAAATCTATATAATTATTAAATATTAAACAAAAATAATTATATTTTAAAAATAAAAGATAACAAAACCGACATGTCTAAATGGCTTGTGTTAGCTAATTATAAATATACGCGGGTTTGGATAAAATTTGATACTCATATTTTGGACTGAGATGGGCTTAGACAATTAAGTACGATGTTGATACCATGCATGAGCTCTATCAAACCCGACTCATGAGCACCTCTACATGCCACCAACCAAAGGTGTTTATGGGTCTTTAAGCTTGATTCGAGCCAGTACGATATTAACATAATTTATAATTGTCTAAGCAAAACAATATATATAATTAATTTATACGATTTTTCATTTAATATTTAATAATTGTGTAAACTACTTACATAACCACTCAAGTTTTAGGGCATTCTTGTTTTGGTTATTGATAAAGTGTTTTTTTTTTTTTGTTAATTTTGTATTTCAATTTGATCAATTTTAAATTCTAGTGAGTCCAATATTAAAATGTATTTTGTCATCAAACGGAATGCTAACATGATCTTTTTTATTAGAATAATAAGAAATTTAGCTTTCGGCATTCATACATTTTGTTAATTTGGTTACGATTTAACAATATATAAATTATTAAATTTATGAAAAAAGTCAAAAATTATAAATTAGATAAAAGTATCGTGGAGGCCCTTGTGCTAGCAACCGGATTGCAATTTACTCCCTCTATTAAAAAATAAACAAATTAGTTCTTTTACATTAGACCAAAGAGTAAAACGGTCCTTCTATTAAGAAATTCATCCATTTTTACAGTTAAAGTCTGGTCCCTACATCCGCATGAGGTGCATATGGTATGCCACGTGTCACGATTTGATTATTTTGTCAGTCATACTAATTTTTAACAACAAAAATAGATGTAATTTTTAATATAAAAGAATGTTTTACTTTTTAATGTAATATATAGAAACTAATTTATTTTTTAAATAAATAAAATAAAATATAACCTAACACCTAATATCTAGGTCTATGGAATTTCATTTCGTATGATGCCTTTGTCGATCATCACTAGGTTTCTGCCTCTGGTGTTGGTGGTGCTGGTGCCTAAGTAACATATCTTTCTATGTTTCTGGCTCTACCACCAATTGCCATCAACTGCAACTCTGCTGAAAGAAAGCTGAGAAATCCTCCACTGCTAAACTTTTGCCAGTTTGCACCAATACGTTACGTTGAAGAAAGAAACAGAATTATATATAGTAACGAAGACAGAAGCACATTGTTTGTGATTTCCAGCTTCCAAAGGCTATTTTATTTTTGTTAAAGAAACACGATGTCAGAAATTAATGGAAATCATTGAAGGAAAGAAATTGGAGAAAATCGGTGATGGAGTTCCTTCAATCTTACATTGCATTTTGTCTTCTTTATTAAGGAAAAACAAGTAAATTAGTCAATACGTTAGATCAAAGAACAAACCGGTATTTCTATTAAAATTTTTATCCATTTTCACTATTAAAAGTCTGTTCTTGTACGTCAACATGAGGTATACGTGACACATCTGATTATTCCGTCAACTATCCCAATTTTTAATAATACAACCGGATGAAATTTTTAATAGGAATGACGACCAATTTAATTTGTCCATTTATTATTACAGGAAGTAAAATGTAATCTAACTTCTAGTATAAAAACACCTATAATACTTTTTTAACAGGTGAAAATCTAGTAAAGAGAGGATGTTTGTTTGAACAAATAGAAACTCCAAAAGTTGCTCATAGATATAGCAACAAGCTTTATGTTATCTTTTTTAACAGGTATATAGACATGCACATGAGTCAAGTTACCCGCCTAAATTTAAAGGCTCACCCAAAATTTGGGAGAGTTTAAATAAAAATATTAGGCTCGAAAAACGAACTTGAAAAAGATATTAGCCCGTTTAAAATGTGGGTCAATCTCGAGTTTGAACATTCAAAACTTGAGTCTAGCCTGGTCGATTTTTAAGTTTATAATATTTTATATTATAAAATTTATAACACATAAAAATGAACTCCATGGTAATATATAATACTTAAAAACTGTTAAAAATGATTATATATTTTTTAATAAATAAAGATATATAAAATTTAAATATTAAATTTAAAACAATATAAACATATATTTTATATATTTTTAAAAGGTGACTCTTAAATAGGCTTAAGTTAGCCATTTATAAATATGAGAAAATTTAGATCAAATTTTAAACCTATATCTCGAGTAGAACTGGATTAGACAAATATAAAATTTATTAATACTTTGTTATCTTTAAAGTTTGATGACGTGGCACTATTTTATTGGTGTCCAAAAACATTTAGGATGTCTTAATCTAAATTATTCCCTTATAGTTAACATATACCATTGACCATGGCACGGAAATGAAAACTAGTCAACACTATAAAACTAACATAAATTATTCATTAGTGCTATGTAACATACATTGATTCCAATTAGATGATTACAAAATAGCTTTGTTTTGGCCATTGAATTAGGCTGATAAGCAGCCAAAAACTATATTTTCATTAATCCCACCAGAAGCTACAGACCCATTGGTACCTGCTCTTCCATATAGCAGCAATGGAAGTGACTTTGTCTCCACTTCTTTTCTCTGGCTTGCCTTCATCATCACATTTGATCTCTCCTCAGCAATGGCAGCTTCTTTTTTCTCAAATCTTCTTCTTATAACGTACTCTTCGGGAATAAACACATCCATTTTGAATTCATATTCCCTAAAGAATATGAATAAAAATGGTGAAAGCTAGTGACTATGAATGGTTGAATGAAAGTGAAGTAAGATCCTGCTCCTATATATATTTATAGGAGAAAGAGATGGGGGATACCATGGGCGTTGGTCCCATGTTTTTGCTTGTTTTTTTAACACTATATGGGGCTTCCAATGCTATGGTTCCGGACCAAGTTTTTCGAGAAAAAAGATGGCATTGTGAGCATCTGTGGAGGCAATCCGACAAGTTTGATTAGAATAGAGATGTTGAAATTTAATTTAATTTAAGCTAGGGTCTACTTGTGGGAACCCATCAGTCAAAGTTTCAAGCTTGAATACCATACATGCATGTTCTTTTCTTCCACGTATGATGTAAGAATTGAATATTTAAAAACATTTCTAGTACCAAATAGAAAATGTTAAAATTCTTAATGTCGGTAATTTTTCCAATATAATGATAGAGCATGTTATAATATATTGTAACAACACGAATAATATTGTTATATCACTCCGCCATATGGATATGTGTCAGGGAAGTAGAAGGTGTTGATCTCTTCCTTGACTCTACTTGAGATAATTGTCATGAAATTAGAATTTTAATCTCGCAAATGTGAGGTTTTAGCTTAAAATTTGTTTTTAAGTTAATCTAACTCTCAAAAGTGAGAATTCACAAAAGAAATTTTCTAAGGCATTGAAATAAAGCGGAAGCAAATTCAAAGCGAAAAAGCAACGAAAGAACTAAAAAAGTCACAATAAAGCAATGCACAAAGGTTTTTGAATAAATGTTCTCAAATATATTCAGTAACTCTAGGAAAACCTCTATTTATAGTTGAGATCCTCTAGATTCAATGGTACAGTTTAAATTACATCCATGGTTGAGATCAAAACCTATCTACAAGATGAGAGTCCTAAGAGATTTAAACACTATACAATCTTATCCCTTAGGGTTACAAAATATTTACCATCATAACTCTACTTTTACTGGACTGTTTCACTAGGCCACCAAGGCTTCAAGTAGATAGGTTTCTTCATATGTTCCATGAATTGAGCCAGTTTAAGTGGGTCAAATGAACCCCATTTAGTCAGTTGACCTCCATAGAACGTTTTGTGTGCATTCGTCACGGGCTTTGATCTGCGCTCATGACGCATTGCTTAGGTCGATCACCCGTCTCAACTAGAGGAGTAGCATCCTTCATTTTTCAAAGCCACCTGCTAGATTAGTACTCCGGACGACCCACCTGCTTCAATGCAATAAGGGGCCTATTTAAGCTTAACAACCTTATACTAATTGAAGGCATAACAAAACCTTATACTAATTGAACGCATAACGAAATGGATCCCACAGTGCACATCCTTCACACCTTGCATAATGACAACCTTCCTAATAAGAACCTGTCACATTAAGCTAGTGGAAAAGAGGACCTCTCCTGCAAATAAAATTCCAACGATGAAGAAAGGATCAATCTCTCAACCCTAAAAATACTCTAAAACAAATCTCTTATCTCATTGTCCTTTTGTTCCTTTCCAGTTCTCCGCCTTTTAGAAGAACCAACCTCTATAGAACCACCACTATCTCTCCGTACCTTCTCCCTCTTCTCCTCCCTTGTTGTACTTTGTATCAACAAATATTGTAACATATTATAACAACACAAATAATGTTATAACAACATATTGTAACAATATAAATAACATAATAGATAATATTAACGGTACCATTAATAAGTTGACATTTTTACTTATTATTATTATTATTATTTTTGAGTTTTATTTATCTAATATAAGGTTTGATTTGTAATAAAAACTAGACTATAAAAAGTATTTAATTAATCAAAATTGATTCATGATGAAATTAAGAAATTATTTAATTAATGTAGGTGTATTCATTAAATTACATAAACATTTATTTGAACATGAGTTGATTTTAAAGAAGAGTTGTTGTCGAATAAAGGTTATTCTGACATGTTCCATACATGAGTTGTTTTTAATATAGTTGTTGTAACAGGCCATTTTTGTCCGGGCCCAAACCAAAAACAAAAATAAATAATAACAGTCCAAATTTGCAAGCTCAAAACAACCCCCCCAAAAAAACCCTAGTCGTTCCTCCTTGTTCTCGTCGCCCGAGGTCTGCCACCACCAACTCCTCTACCACCCATGTAAAAAAGAAAACATGCAACAGCAGAGAACAGTAGAAGTAGAAAAAAAACAAGAAAACTAATATCTTGTAATATATTTGGCTATAAGAGCCAGACACCAGTTGTATTTTTGGATACACACGAAGAGTAATCAAAAAATAGAAAACAAAAAAAGGTGTTGCATCTTCAATTTCATTTTTTTTCTTTTCGAAATAATAATAAAAACATAAAAGGGAACTTTTTACCTATTGTTTTGTAACATCTTAAATTTTTGGGCCTATGCGTTTAATGGATGAATATGTGGAATGAGTTAATTTAAGTGTTAGGGGCCCAAATTTTAAGTTTTAAGGAGCCCAAATCTTCTAATTTAAGTTAGTTAAATTTGGCATTAGGGATTAGGAAGTGGACTGCACAATGCTATTTTTTTTGGAATTTTATTATATTTATTCTATGTGGATAATAAGAAGATAAAGGCTATTATTTATGGATTTAGTCTTTAAGAATAATAAGCAGATAAAGATTATTTTGAGGAGATAATAGATTAAGATAAAGGAAATGGGATAGGAGCTATCATGTGTGGCGGTGTTATTGAAAATCAATCATTAAAGGGAGGAATCGGTTTTCTATATAAAGAGGGGTGTGCGAAATTTTGGAAGCCTTTCTTTTATTTTCTTTTCTCATCTTCTTCCTCTCAAAAGCCAAAACCACCATTTTCTTCACCCTTTCTTCCTCTCTAAAATTTCTGGTTGGTAGAATCTTTTAACCTCTATTGTTATTTTTCTTCTAATCCCTAAAAGTCAAATCACATCTCTATTATTCTATTCTTCTCCTTAATATTCATTGGCCAAATCTCTCTTAGCCATCTCTTCAATTCTTAAATCTTCTAAAATTGAAATTCTTAGATCTCACCTCCGAAGTTGCCAAATTTTTTCAAGAAAGTCTGCCTTGCCGAATCAAGAAAACAATAGAGGAGTCCAACGCTTAGATCTCTAAGTCAAAGATCAAGTAACACTCAAGTTGTGTTATTTTCGGGATTTCAAGGAGAGGCCCTATTTTCACATCTTTTTGGCTTTTTGAGCAAAGTTGTAGATCGGGATAACAAGGATATCGACTAAGAATATTGGATTCCGTGATATCAGGTGTATAACACTTTACCACCATCTAGATCTGTTTGATTAATATATGATTATAAGTCTTATATGTTTTGATAAATGCCGAAATCCGGGCATAATAGAGGAAACCCAAAGAGGGTAAAAACAAATCATCAAGTTAGTGAATGTTTTGATTAAACGATATAAGTATATTGATTTTATGTGATTGCATGGGTTGGGTTTGATGAAAGGAGGAAGTTATATGTTGTAGCGGTTTTCACCGTGATCTGTTGTAGCGGTTTTTACCGTGATCTGTTGTAGTAGTTTTTACCGTAGCGGATTTTACCGTGATCTGTTGTAGCGGCTTTTGCCGTGATCTGTTGTAGTGGCTACGGCCATGATCTGATGATGAGCAGTGTCGTAACCATTTTTTTGATGAAACGGTAAACGACGCGGTCGACTCGGTTTTTTGAAAAAGAAAAGAAAAGGAAGGGAGTCGCCACCGATCTTTATTTGGTGTGATCGGATCACCTTTGTTTTAATAAAACATTTAATTTACTAAAACCAGTGCTTTTTGGTCTACGAACTTTGAGAAAAGCGGGTTCGGAGGTCGATTACGCATCGAGGAAGGATTAGCACCTCGACACGCCCAAAACCGGTACCAAATCGATTGATTGATGTCCTATTTGTTGAAAACTTAAAAGGGTTTGAAAATACAATGCTTTTCACTTTTAAAATTGGGAGGGCGTTAAGGCTTCCTTTTTTCAAGAGGTAAAGCATTACGTCCGAGAAGTTAGGGCACAATACTTTAAACTCCCAAACTAAGCTCGCTTTTGAAACTTGGTTTTTATTTGAAGAGGATCTCCGTCTTCGTCAAGTGAGAAATGGAACCCGATAAGTTAGGGCTCGATTTCCCAAGATTTCAAATTCGGAGATTACCTCCATTTCAAGAAAAGAAACTTATCCCGAAGTATCTAAGTGTCGAGTCCAGAAGTTAGGACACGACATTTCAATTTCGAGATTAAGTATTTTGTTTTAAAATTACGACTTCAAAAGAGATATCCGTTGTTTGACATAAACGAATAAAACCGAACCCGAGAAGTTAGGGCTCGATCTTCCGAATTTTCAAACACCAACATTATCTTTATTTTGAAAATTTGATTGATTAATATTAGACAAAGTAATGATACTAACAAATTAAGCGAATATATGAATAAATCTAATTCCTACAAACCAATGAATGAGTAGGTAAATAATGACATGAGACCGACAATAATAGGACTATAGAAACAAGTAGAATGATAATGATAACAATGATAAGAAAATAAAGAATATGATAAGTAAATAAATAAATTGCTTTAAAGTACTAAAAAGTAAAGAACAATGAACGAATAAGCAATAAGTAAATAATAACGAATAAAACAAGAAATGAATAACATAAATAAAAATTTATAAATGGTGAAAACTAAAAGAATGGGAATCAATTCAAATCAAATAATTGTAATAATATAAAATAATGATGTATTAAAGAGAATGATGCATTGATGAACGAATAATAATAAAAATAAGTAAGTAAATAAAAATAATAAATAAATAAATAAGAGTAAAATGAAAATAATAATAATAATAATAATAATAATAATAATAATAGTAATATTAATGATAACAGAGAGAAAAATAGAAATATTGAATAATAATGACACCAATAATATTAATAATTAAATAATAATAAAGTGATAATGATAGGTAATGTTACATTAATAAACGGATAATAATAAATAAATAAATAAGTAAGAATAAGCATAAAATAATAATGATAATAGCAATGGTATTGATAATAAAAAACGAAATAACAATGGTAATAATAATAAAATAATAATAATAGTAATTGATAATAGAGGAATAAAATAATAATAATAATAGTAGTAGTAGTAACATAGTAATAATAATAAAATAATATAATGATATAAAATATGTACAATATAATAATATGAGTATAGTAATAATAATAATAGTAAACTAATAGTATTAATAAATAATCAACAAAAAACATTAAACAATAATAATAATAATGATAATTAAAGGGAGGCCAAATCGAATTAAAATAAAATTTTGGGGAATTTATAATAAAAAAGGGAAGAGGACCTATTGTAATGCTGTGAAGATATGGGGACGAGGAGCTTAAATTTACCCAAACACCTAAACGCAGCTGCTTTTAAAAGGGCTAAATTGTAATCGTCAAGCTTCGGGCCAAATAGCAAAATTGAAAGACTTAATTGCAAAATAAAAAAATGCGGAAGGATCATGCATAAATTTTCCATTTTTTCGCAAACACGCGGATCCTTTGGAGCGGGTTGGTCGCCTCATGGTCACGATAAACGACGTCGTTTGGGGCCATCATCAGCCCTAAACGACGTCGTTTTGAAATGTTTATAAATTCCATTTTTGGTTTTTTTTTCATTTCAATGATTTTCCAAAAAAAATTTAAATTCCTTTTTGTTTTCTCTAGGGAGGGCTCGGGAGGATTCCGGTGAGGGTCCGCTGCAAGTCGTCGCCGGCCGCGGGCTCGGCCACCGCCCACTGTGGCTTGGAAGGTAAAAATTTTGTTTTTATTTATTTATTTTTTATACATATTTGTTTTGTTTTTTTTGCGTTCATTGACTTATTTTTTTTGTTTTTGAAAAACCTGAGAGAAAAAACCTCCCTGTTTGCTCTCGAGTTCGGCCGACGACGGAGAGGGGGCTCCGACGCCACGCCCCGGGGTTCAGGTAAGTCTTGCTTTCTTTTTTGTTATTCGTAAAATGAAAATAAAAAAATAGAAATAATAAAAAACGATGGCAGATGACAAGAAAGGAAATAAAAGCAGTTTGCTTATCTAATCTAAAGCGGAGTAAAAAAACAACCTTTTATTGCTTTTTGCCTCGATTTACGATGATTTTATATCCTAAGTCTCTGTTTTTTCTTTTTTTCAAACAAAAGGCTCCTTTTCTTTTCTTTCTCTCTTTTTTCAAAAGCCTTTTTCTTTAATACTCTCTGCTTTTTTCTCTTGAAAACCCTCCCTTTACAATCGTTTGTGTGGCTTTATAGCTGGTTTGAATACAAATGGCCTCCTCTTTCTTTTATTTGTTGCTTATTTTGTTTTTCTTTTGCAGCTACAATGAGGAGCTGGTCTGACGGAGCGGAGGCGTGAGCAGGCAGGTGGGGTCGAAGTCGGAGGTCGAAAGGAGTGCGGCTAGGTTTTTTGTTTCTTCTGCTTTTTGTTTTGTTTTGTTTTCTGAGTTGGGTCGGGTTTGGGGTAATTTTTTTTAGGTTTATTTGGGCCTATTTTTGTTTTGTTAATGGGCCCCGTTTTTTGTTCAATTGGGCTTGTAATTTTATTGTTGGTAATTGGGCCCAGGCAATTTGGGCTCTACAGCTGCCCCTCTTTGCTAATTGTCGTGTAGCGATAATAGAGCAAAGACTCAAAGAAGCCAAATATTGCCCGGCCTCGCCGAGTCTTGGCCTCTCAGGTGCTTTTCTTCACATAGCCTCATCCTGATCCTCCACACCTCGTTGCTTTGATCCACTTCACCGATATGTGGCTTCAATTTGCTCTCGCTGCGATTTCAATAGGATGTGACTTGTTTATTTTCGATCTGATGCATCTTCAGAGAGATGAGGTCTTTGGTCTTCAGCCTATACCACTTCTAGTTAAGGCAATAGGACTAAAGCTTAACCATGCTCTCTACTGGTTAGGGACAAGAATTGCAAAATTTTTTTTTTGACCTATTCCACTGCTGGTCAGGGTCATAGGACAGTGGCCTAAATCATGTTCTCTACTGGTTAGAGAGCCAAGATTCGCCTTGATCTTGCTCCACTCTGGTTATGGTGACAAGATCTACAATTTTTGGCCTATTCCTTCCGCTGGTTAGTGGCAATAGGAGGGTGGCCTAAATCGTGTTCCCTCTTTGGTTAGGAGCCATGATTTGCCTTTGATCTTGCTCCACCTTGGTTGGGCGACAAGATCTACAATTTTAGGCCTATTCCACCGCTGGTCGGTGGCAATAGGAGGGTGGCCTAAATCGTGTTCCCTACTGGTTGAGGAGCCATGATTTGCCTTCGATCTTGCCCCACTCATCGGTTATGGTGACAAGATCTACAATTTTGGCCTATTCCATCTTTGGTCAGTGATAATAGGACAATCTTCAACCTATTCTATCACTGGTTTATGGCAATAGGACAATTTTCAACCTATTCCATCACTGGTTGATGGTAATAGGACAGTGGCTTAAATCATGTTCCCTACTGGTTAAGGAGCCATGATTAGCCTTCGATCTCGCCCCACTACTGGTTAGGGCGACAAGATCTACAATTTTGGTCCATTCCTTCTTTGGTCGGTGGCAATAGGTAATCTTCAACCTATTCCATCACTGGTTGATGGCAATAGGACAATCTTCAACCTATTCCATCACTGGTTGATGGTAATAGGACAATCTTCAACCTATTCCATCACTGGTTGATGGTAATAGGACAATCTTCAACAGTGTTGCTACACCGTCCTTTAGGGACATATCCTGTAGACTTGATTTTGTGTTTATGCCAAATGGTGAGGATGCTATGGTCAGAATGACTCGAATGCTCCTAACTAATGGATGACACTTGCATGAAGGCAGAATGTTATGAGAATGATGATCTTTCATTAAGATGCAATGATTGTAATAAATCGGATGCTCCTAACTAAATGATATTACAGAGGACATTTGCATGAATGCAGGATGTCATGAGAACGATTTATTTTCCCTTAAAAAAATCTTAGGGCTATAATTGCTCGTTCGCTCGTCGAGGTCACGACACGTACTTAATTTTTCGTCTCGATACCTATGTCGAGAGTCCGGGAGACAGGTCATGATTTTAGGCTCCTCTTCCTTGAACGCTTCCAACCCCTAAGTGCGGTGGTTCCTAAACAACGATCTTGTTTTAGGTTCCCTGTTGTTAGAAGCTTCCGTAGTAATAGGCGGGACTCATTTCATGGAAGCATTATGGGTCAATGGGTCGTTATTTCAATTGCAAACAACTCAAAGATTTAAAATAACAATGGAATTTATAAAGAATGGAATTGGATTAATTCAACAAAAGTAAACATTATTGGAGTACAAAAAATGGGTAAAAAGAAAAAAGTAGGTGCCCCAGATATCGCAGCCTGGGCTTCACCACCGGATCCTTCCGAAGATCATTTGAGCTGAATAGACGTTGGGAGATCTGCAGTGTTTTGTAGATGTTCCGAGGTGTAACATTCCTCCTTTTGCCAATTCTGGGGGAAAAGATTGTCACATACCTCCTTTTTACTTTGAGCCGCCCTTATCGAGTTTTCGACTCAAAGCCCCTTTGGTCTCAAAGCGCCCTTTACGGGTTTTCACTTCGACCTCTCCGTTTTTTTTTTTTTGGGTAAAGCGCCCTTTGCGGGCTTTCACTTCAGCCTTTCCCTTCTTCAAGTGTAATACTTTAACTGAATCAATTTATGGGATTGGGTAGATTTTTCCGTCCATCTCGGCCAAGATTAGTGCCCTCCAGAGAAAGCCTTTTTCACCACATATGGTCCTTCCCAATTCGGCATCCATTTCCTCTCAAATCTTTTGTATGGAAGGATCTTTTTCAAGACGAGATCCCTTGGGAATTCTCTTGGGCGAACTTTTTGTTGTAAGCTCGCATCATTCGCTTTTGGTACATCCGCCATGACGGATAGCCCTCAATCTTTTTCTTCGATTAAGTTCACCGATCATATCGAGCTCGGATCCATTCAACTTCATCCAACTTCACTTCCGACAATACTCAAGAGAAGGTATTTCCACTTCGATAGGTAGAACCGCCTCCATCCCATAGACCAATGAGAAAGGTGTTGCCCCAATAGAGGTTGGACGGACGCTCGATAAGCATAGAGTGCGACGGTAATTTTTCATGCCAATCCTTGTAAGTCTCGGTCATCTTCCCACTATCCTTTTGATGTTTTTGTTGGTCGCCTTCCTTGCCCATTCATTTTTAGGCGTCTGAGGATGAATTGTGGTGTTTGATGTTGAATTGGCTACAAACCCCCGCTATCGTGCTATTGTTTAAATTCGGTCGTTGTCCGATATGATTTTCTCGGGTATTCCATATCGACAAATGATTTCTTCTTCAAAATCGGCTAACCGCCGATTTAGTGACGTTGGCATATGAGGCGCCTCTACCCATTTCGTGAAGTAGTCGATGACCACAAAGATGAATCGATGCCCGCTCGATGCCTTCGGAGATATTGGCCCAATGACGCCCATGCCCCACATGGAAAATGGCCATGGAGAAGTCATAACATGCAAAGGTGACGGGTACATGAATCTTATCTCCATAACCGCATTTATGACATTTTTGGCATAGTTGATACAGCTCTCCTCCATGGTGGACCAATAATATCCGAACCTCATTATTTGTCCGCCATTGTGAAACCATTAGCGTGAGTCCCATGACACCTTCGTGGACTTCTTCTAGGATTAACTTAGCTTGGTGGCGTCCACACATCTTAGCAGCACTTGATCTTTCCTTTTCTTGTATAAGACTTCTCCATCCAAGACGTAATCACATGCTAATCTCCTCAGCGCCTTTTTTTCATTCTCTGTGGCTTGATCAGGGTACTCACGATTCTTCACATACCGTAATATATCGTGGTACCATGGTGGGCCAATTTTCCCTTCTTCTTCAATATTGTAGCAATGGGCTGGGGCTTCATAAATGCTCATTTGTATAGGTCTCATATCCTCCTTGTTGTTTGCTCATACCATAGAAGCCAATGTGGCTAGAGCATCAGCCATCTGATTTTCGTCCCTTGGTAAATAACTGAAAGTGATGTCATCGAACTCTTTGATTAGTTCTTGGACCAATCTTTTGTATTCGACCAATTTGAGATCTCTTGTCTCCCATTCTCCTTTAAGTTGATAAATTACCAACGCGGAGTCTCTGTATACTTCCAGCACCTTAATTTTGCGTTCAATAGCAGCACGGATGCCCATAATACAAGCTTCATACTCTGCCATATTGTTTGTACAATCAAAATCCAGCTTACAAGTAAATGGGTAATGATCTCCGTTTGGGGACACCAGAACTGCCCCAATTCCATTGCCCATAGCGTTCGATGCTCCGTCGAAGTTCAGTTTCCAAGGATGGCTTTCCGTGGTGTCTTCTTCAGTGGTTGCTACGTACATTAGGTCTTCATTAGGGAAATCAAAGTCCAGAGGCTCATAATCTGCCAGAGCTCTACTAGCCGTAAAATCGCTATTACACTCCTTTTATCGCTTCGGTTTACATAAACTATGTCAAACTCGAGAAAGTAAAATTTGCCATCAGCCATCCGTCCATTAAGAGTAGTTGACTCCATTAGATATTTCAATTGGGTCGAGCTTGAGATGAGCCAGTCGATGATACAACATGTACTACCTCGGCCTCGAAGTTGTCCGGACCAAGGCGCAACATATTTTCTCAATCGATGAGTACCTTGTTTCACACTCGGTGAACTTTTGCTAAGGTAGTATATTACTTTTCTTTCTTTCCGACTCATCATCTTTGGCCGAGCACACATCCCATTGAATTATCAAGCACCGCCAAATAGAGGATTAATGGCTTCTCCGGATTAAGCGGTGTCAACATTGGAGGATTAGGCAGTCTTGTTTTACTTTGTCGAAGGTCTTCTGACATTCCTCGTCCCACACACCTGGGTTGTGTTTTTTGAGAAGACGAAATATGGGATCACATATCTCGTTAGTTGTGAAATGAACCGAGCAATGTAATTTAATCTTCCTAAGAAACCTCGAACTTCTTTTTGCATTGCGAGGTGGAGGCAATTCTTGTATAGCCTTGACTTTGTCCGGGTCAACCTCAATCCCCTTTTCACTGACTATAAATCTTAGCAGTTTCCCTGACCTGGCTCCAAAGGTACACTTCGTCGGGTTAAGCTTCAGTTGGACTTTCCTCAACCTCAAAAATAATTTCCTTAAAACTTGGATATGCTCATTTTCTGTCCGAGATTTGGCAATCATATCGTCAACGTAAACCTCAATTTCCTTGTGCATCATGTCATGGAATAGGGTCACCATGGCTCTCTGATATGTTGCTCCCGCATTCTTCAACCCAAATGGCATTACCTTATAGCAAAAGGTCCCCCACATGGTTATGAATGTGGTTTTACTCATGTCTTCAGGAAGCATCTTTATCTGGTTGTATCCTGAGAAGCCATCCATGAACGAGAATAATGAATAACCCGCCGTATTGTCCACCAAGGTGTCGATATGGGGTAACGAAAAGTTGTCCTTCGGGCTAGCCTTGTTTAGATCTCGTAGTCCACACACATTCGTATTTTCCCATCTTTCTTAGGGACGGGACGATATTGGCTACCCATTCGAGTACTTAAACACTTGCAAGAACCTGCGTCAAACCGCTTCTTTACCTCCTCTTTATTTTCAAGAAACATCTGGCCTCATCCTCCAAGTTTCGTTGGGTGGCTTGTATTCTTCTTTTATGGGCAAACGGTGTACCACGATATCGTGCTTAACCGGGCATGTCTTGATATGACCATGCGAAGACATCCTTAAATTCTTGGAGTAACTCAATGAGGTCTTGCTTTGTCTCTGCGGTGATCTGGCTCCAATCTTTACTTCTTTCTTTTCTTGTTCATCTCCTAGATTCACTATTTCCACCGATTCTTTGTGAGGTATGATTTGTTTCTCCTCTTGTTCTACCATCCTTAATAGTTCAGAGCTAAATCACACCTTGGTCATCTCCAAAATCCACGAAAATCTTCCGCACCCATATCTTGCTCAAAAGGACATTACGAAGTCATTGGTAGCGTTACTCAGATCATTGATATCTGGAGACCTATTATGGAAATGAATAAAGGCTCATAGAATCATGGAATCTTGGCATGTTTATTGGTATGATAAATGAAGAATAGAAATGTTTAGAAGAATATTTAAAGAAAGAATAATGAATGAATGAAATGACCATAAAAGAAAATTTATTCAAAAGATAGCGAAGATGTATTTCATTGAAAATAACGATGGCTTATACAAATTCATGTTTCACAAAAGGGGTTCTTATTGCTTCTAGACTTAAAGCAATAAGTGTGTTCAGTATTACTCGAATAAGTTCTAAAGGCTATAGGAATCTCCTCATGAGTCAATTGTTTAGAACGCTACCCATTTCATAGGCGAATGCCATTTCGACTTTCTTCCTCAATTTCCCCTCGATATAGCGTTGACATGCTCGATTTCTTCATTTTGTGTTTCTCGTCCCGGATGGATAACCCCTCCTGATATAAAGATCTCACGAATATGAGGAATTATCATCGGTTGCCATTTCATCTCATTTCCCCTCAAACGTGCCTTCCTTCTTTCTTGCTTCTTTTCTAACTCTTCTCTTTTTTGCTTGGCGTTTGGCTTGAATCCTAGATCGAAGAAGTCTCGCTTTTCTTTTAGTCTAGGGACCTCGATTTCTCCTTGGAGGTACCTTCCAAGTCCTTTCTCTGGCACAGCTCCATTCCCGACCATCAGTTGTAGACCCATTCTCGTGGTCTTGGATAATTGAGGCACTGGGACCTTATTCTCCTCAGCGACGAATGTTGCGTTGACAAATTCCAAAGAACGGAAGGAACACTCGGCTGCTTCATCGTTGGCTTCTAAATAGGGTGCATTGTTTATTCTGATTCGATGATGTTCTCTTGACATTTATGGTCACTAGCGGCCCTCTGAGATTAATTTTAACTTTTGGTGCAACGATGAGGGCACTGCCCCTGTCGAGTGTATCCAAGGTCTCCCCAGCAAGTAGTTATAAGATGGCTGGATGTCCATCACAATAAAATCCACCTCATATGTGCTGGTCCGATTAAGAGGTACTTGATCCTTCCCATGACTTTCCTCTCGGTTCCATCGAATGCCCTTACTATGTTGTGGCGGTCTTCATATGAGAACAATCAACGGTAATCGATTCGAAAGGTCGATAGTGGTAGAACATTGAGCGCCGATCCATTGTCGACTAGTACCCCGGTAATGTGTATCCCTTGCATCGAGTGGTAATGTGGAGAGCTTTGATGGAACCGTACCTCCGGAGGAATCTCATCATCGTTAAAGAAAATAAAGTTATCGGCACTTATGTTGCTAACCAGCGATCCGATTTTGTTAGCTGTTATATCATTCGCAACATAAGTTTCGTTCAATACCTTCATCGGTAGCGTTACGGTATGCTTGAACTCAATAGTAAATCTAGCACCGATATCTGAGCCGATTGTTTATGTAGCCGTTTGCTCTACGACAACGTATTCACTATGCTTCAAGAACTTTAAGAATTCCCTAGCTTCTTCCTCCTTCACCGGCTCATTTATATGTGTCTCTTGCTTGGTCCCTTTTTCTTTCTTTTGTTCGCCCGTCAAGTTTTTCCCTCTGGAGTGCTCCGTCTTTGTATTTGACAAGTCATAGCGCTTTCCACTGCGCGTGTAGGAGCCTTCCTCTTGGTTTTCTTCTGTAGTGTTGGGCGAACCTCCGTTCTTAGGAATCATCACATTGCAGTTATAGTTCCAGGGGACCTTCTTGTCATCTTTATATGAAAAGGTTGCAGGTTTTCGGATCACGATCCTAGGATACTCCTGGCTCCCTTTTGTTGACAGACCTCCCTTTTCAGGAATCGTCACGTTACAGTTATAATCCCCGGGAGTCTTCTGGTTGTCTTCGGATGAAAAAGTAGTATGCTTTCGAATCACGATTTTCGGATTTATTTTTACTCCGTCGCCCTTTGATCGTGAGATGGTGACTAAAGGATTGCCCGCCTCCGAGGCTTTTGACTCATCCTCCAACGTCGCAGATGTTTCTCCTTCCTGGCCTTCATTGCTTTCAAAGAATTCTAGCTCTTTATTGTCCATCGTCTTTGTACAAAGATTCTAAACTCAAGACAACTTTGGATTTCGTGTCTTCCGAGTTATGAAATTCACGACCCTTTCGTGTTTCTTCATGTTCTCCTCTTGGGCGTGCCACAACCAATCCCTTTTATCATTTCCTTCGGACACCTTCATTGGGGTTTCACATCTGAAATATCCCTTTTACTCTTCTCCTCACATCTTCGCCTATCATGTTGACCCGTGATTAGGTAGCGGGTGCCCTTGCCGAGGTGTCATCGACTTCTATAACTCCCATCCGGATCAATCTTTCCACTAGTTTCTTAAAAGCGAGGCGTTGTTTTATAGAATACCCACAATTCACGTGCATGGTATTCGTGACTGTATGCGTTCGCATCATACCACTTAGGGTACGGGGGTTGCAAGGGTTTTAAGTAATGGAGGAGACAACGTGTGCGTCAAATAATTTCTAGTACATTTCCTTGTATGGGACCGGGATAGGCGTAAATTAGATTTTCTCCGTATTTTACCTTGTGTTGGACTCCTGTCTAAAGGGGCTCTGATGATCGGGGGTCATGGTCATTGGTTGGCTCACGGTAATAGGTTTTGAATAACCTTTACCTATGTTGTTTATATCACTCTCCCTCTTCTTTGGGACCGTCTTTCTAGTACTTTCTCCAGCCTCTATTTTACCGCTTCGATTGCATTCTCTATCATTTCCCCAAAGACAATATCGAAAAACTTTTGTGGCACTTTCAAGCATGTGATTAATGAAGGAGCTTCAACAGTATTGACAAACAAGATGGTCGTCTCTTTTTCTAGGAGCGATGGTCGAACTTGTGTGGCTACTTCCTCCATCACCGGGCATCTTGCCTAAAACTTTTGTTTGGCTTTTTCTCCATATTTTGGAGAGTGATTCGATCAGAGCTATATCGCCACGCGTGCAGTATTGTTTCGAGAAGGCTGTGCTAGATCCTTCCATGACTTGATCTCGGTACGACCGGTGATTGTACCACTTGGTCATGGCCCGGCCAAACTATCCGGAAACAATGAATGAGCGGTTGATCGTTGTTAACATATCCCGCCATCCGCCGACGCGAACATCGTGATGTGCGCTTGAACAACTGGTCCCATTGTATTTTTCAAAATCCGGTCTTGAACTTTAAGCGGAAGTATGAGGTGCAGGACTAGGCTCAAGTCTTTAGCGTCCACTCCGTAGCGATGGTCGTGAGCCTCTATTTCCTTAAATTTTTCTTCTAACCATTTGCAACGATCCTCGAGTTGTTTGGGAAGGTTCGTTTTGCCTTATCCATTTCACCATTTCATCAAAGTCGGGGACTATAGGGTTAGCCGGACCTTCTCTGGATTCTTGCTGAACCATCGGAAAGTGCGGCCGGCATTACTGGTCTCAAACTCGCATTGTGGCTCGATAACAAAAGGTGTCCTTTGGGGACCTATTTCAGTGGTGCTTGAGTGTTTGGCGGGGTAAATCACGGAGGTAGCGAGGTCGTCATTATTTCTGAACTAGTAGCGACGCCTTTTCCTCGCTCATTGGCTAATAGTTGCGCCACTGCTCATCATGTTGTTTTGGGACTCTTGCATCCGTTCTATCATATCCTCATTGAGTTTCATCATTTGCTCCTGTGATCTGTTCTTGCATCTCCTTTCAAATTGTTCAAACCTCGATCCATTTTCTTTGTCTTAGCACGAGTCCCGTAGTGATGGCTAGTTCCCGATTTCTTTTTTCTCTCTTGTTTCTCTTTTGTTTTTACATTAATCTTAACCAATTAGGCTTATTATAAACTTTAATGCATGTAATATGATGTAATGCAAATGCATGAATGCAGGAAGAAGACATCGATTTCGATCAACTTTATTTTGGAAAACTTTATTGGAAGGCAAAACCCTTTACATAAAGTAGATTACAAGTACGTTCTGGCCCTAAGACCTAAGGTTTTGATTTTTTCGAGCAGAGAGATTAGCTCTTCATCACGACCAGTGGTAGCCCATATCTCATGCCCACAATGTCAGCCTCCTCAGCCAAAGTCTGTAGGTGATCCGCTACTTCTCGAATCTGGATTATTGCTTCTCCCATGAGGTAGTCCCGGCTTCAAACTTGCTCGCAAGAATGATGAAGCTCTTCCTCCCAACGTCTTTCTCTTGTTTCCAGAAGCTCAATCCGGAGCTCGCTACTATGCAATACCGATTCTAACTCTTCAACCCTACCTTTCAGTTCCTCTATTCTGTTTAGGCTTGACTTTAGTTGGCTTTTCGAGTCTCGACTTGATGAGTGGTGCGAGAGATCGCCCAAGCTCATTTATTCTAGCTTCTAATCCTTTCTCTCTTTTTGGTCTTCATCTTCCGCCCTCTTCTAAGTCTTCCTTCAGCTCGTATTTCATGAAACTTTTTCTCCCAACTGCTAACTTTGGCTCTTTCCTCTCTGACCTCTTGTTGCCACTGCTCCGAAGTTTTCCCTAATCCTACGTTTTTCATCGTTAAGCGCATCCTCTTGTACTCCGTCTTCAAGTCATCTCGGTCTTCCTCTACTTTTCGCTTTTTCTTTCTGAGTTTTTCGGCCTCTGATTTTTGACCGTCCACTTCTAACTGGAGGAGCATCTTTTCTTCTTCCAACCTTTCTATCCTTTTCCCGAGTTCTGAGCTCATCCATTCAAAATCTTGCTTCACAATTTCTAATTCTGATGGGACCACTCGCATGCATTCTTCTTTTGATCGGGCGCCTTCTGGGTTTGGCTCAGGAATGTTATCATTGACCCTCCTAGCCCTCCATTCGATATATTCTGTGGTCGTCCACGGGCCTGTAGACAATCTTCTCATTCTGTGAATCTGATTCCAGGCACTAGAAATCTCTTTGACCCTTTTCTTATAGCTTCCCCTTCATATGAAAACTCGCATTGAGCTAACCCGTATGTCGTTGGTACGAACTACCTTGAACCATACTGCCTTAGGACCAGCAAAGGGACGTAGGCAGTGGCACCCCAAATTCTCAATAGGGGAACCCAGTCAAAGCTTCCGCAACGATAAAGGATCCTGTCGGGAATCATCCAGGGAGCCTTCCACTCAATGTCGTCCTCTTGAAGGTTTTGAAAGATCGCGATCCAGTTTTCTTCAAACACATCCTCTCTTCTAAGCGTAGTTGCTATCTCTTCTAGTGGGGAGTACTTCTCGACATGAACCGCAAGACACTTTCTATTTTCCAAAAGTGACTATGGAACCAAGCCAATAACAATTGCAAGACACCCAATAAACCCGCTTCACCTCTTCTTGGCATGCGGTCAAGGATCTGAATGTTTGACTAAGATGGCGGGAATGGGTGTGACCCTTTGTCCAACCCAGTGAATAGATCAATAATCGCTTCATCAATGTGCCTCAAAGCTTTGGGGAAGATTACCAGGCCGTAAATACATAAGGCCAAGATGTCTATCTTTTATTCGTATCGGGATGCGCTGAATCAGGTCTCTCAAATACGTCCAGGGTATGCATTTACCCTCGCCCTTCTTCGCATCCTATTGAGACCCACTGTTCACTCATCTTTGGTGATATTCATCAACTTCTTCGCGAAGGTTGGGCCATTAACCGCATTGGAATAAGCTTTGTCAACTTGAATTCTCGGGCGGCGTAGCAAGGTCGTATACTCTTCTCTTGTGGGGAACGGATCCACTTTTAGAAGGAGAAAGCAATATAAGCGGCATTCGTAAGCGGGTCATTGCTCGGAACAGTGCTTGTCTATTTTGACCTCAGCGGGTAAGGCGGGTCACCGTAAGTACCATAGAACAACTGCTTCGCTTCATCATCCCATTGAGTCCAAACTTCTCTCAACTCCTGGATCTCGTTCTACGTGACACTGATATTGGTGAAGTTTCGTAGCTCTGACACATACCCTCCGACTAAGCTATCTCCTTTTTCTACTTGGCATTGCTCTGAGCATATGCGGACGACTGTATTGTCTTCTACTTTATCAAGAAATTCGCTTTCCATAACCAGCTTCCCAATTCAGAAACGGACCGTGAATCGATGTCTTTTTGAAATATGAAATGGTATGCACAAAATGAAAGAAACACAAAAAGTTAGTACCATGGAATGTAAAGCAAGTAAAATAAGCAAATGCCTATCTAGGTGACCACTAAGGTTTGCGATGGCTCTACCTAAGGTGGGCTCTTAGGGTTTGCTATATGCGACTTAGTTCTAAAGCACGAGGTACCGAACGAGAGATTCCTCGATCCTCACCCATTATAGGCTCATACGGACCGAGTTCGGTTCGGGGAATACATTTCCTATGGCCATGCGGAAGTGAAAACTTCACGGAGACATAAATGCGGATGTATTTAAAGCGATCCACTAGCCCATGAGGTGAAAACCTCACGAAGGCATAACCGCTCCCACTTAAGGGTGTGACCACAACGGTCATGCAATGCAATGTCGAGTATTTACAAGGCTAATATTGAAGATGCGTCAAAAGAAGCATGATTTTCAAAACCATTTTAATTAAAAGAACAAAAATCAATCAATTTTGGCTTGACCTCGTGTCCCAGTGGAGTCGCCAAGTCGTCGTAACCATTTTTTTGATGAAGCGTAAACGACGCGGTCGACTCGATTTTTTGGAAAAGAAAAGAAAAGGAAGGGAGTCACCACCGATCTTTATTTGGTGTGATCAGATCACCTTTGTTTTAATAAAACATTTAATTTACTAAAAGCAGTGCTTTTTGGTCTACGAACTTTGAGAAAAGCGGGTTCGGAGGTTGATTACGTCTTGAGGAAGGATTAGCACCTCGACACGCCCAAAAGCTGGTACCAAACTGATTGATTGATGTCCTATTTGTTGAAAACTTAAAAGGGGTTTGAAAATACAATGCTTTTCACTTTTAAAATTGGGAGGGACGTTAAGGCTTCCTTTTTTCGAAGAGGTAAAGCATCACGTCCAGTAAGTTAGGGCACAATACTTTAAACTCCCGAAACTAAGCTCGCCTTTTGAAACTTGGTTTTTATTTGAAGAGGATCTCCGTCCCGTCAAGTGAGAAATCGAACCCGATGAAGTTAGGGCTCGATTTCCCAAGATTTCAAATTCGGAGATTACCTCCATTTCAAGAAAAGAAACTTATCCGAAGTATCTAAGTGTCGAGTCCAGAAGTTAGGGCACGACATTTCAATTCGAGATTAAGTATTTTGTTTTAAAATTGCGACTTCAAAAGAGATATCCCGTTGTTTGACATAAACGAATAAAACCGGAACCCAGTAAGTTAGGGCTCGATCTTCCCGAATTTTCAAACACCGAACATTATCTTTATTTTGAAATTTTGATTGATTAATATTAGACAAAGTAATGATACTAACAAATTAAGCGAATATATGAATAAATCTAATTCCTACAAACCAATGAATGAGTAGGTAAATAATGACATGAGGCCGACAATAATAGGACTATAGAAACAAGTAGAATGATAATGATAACAATGATAAGAAAATAAAGAATATGATAAGTAAATAAATAAATTGCTTTAAAGTACTAAAAAGTAAAGAACAATGAACGAATAAGCAATAAGTAAATAATAACGAATAAAACAAGAAATGAATAACATAAATAAAAAATTTATAAATGGTGAAAACTAAAAGAATGGGAATCAATTCAAATCAAATAATTGTAATAATATAAAATAATGATGTATTAAAGAGAATGATGCATTGATGAACGAATAATAATAAAAAATAAGTAAGTAAATAAAAATAATAAATAAATAAATAAGAGTAAAATGAAAATAATAATAATAATTATAATAATAATAATAATAGTAATATTAATGATAATGAGAGAATAATAGAAATATTGAATAATAATGACGCCGTAATAATATTAATAATTAAATAATAATAAAGTGATAATGATAGGTAATGTTACATTAATAAGCGGATAATAATAAATAAATAAATAAGTAAGAATAAGAATAAAAATAATAATGATAATAGCAATGGTATTAATAATAAAAAACGAAATAACAATGGTAATAATAATAAAATAATAATAATAGTAATTGATAATAGAGGAATAAAATAATAATAATAATAGTAGTAGTAGTAACATAGTAATAATAATAAAATAATATAATGATATAAAATATGTACAATATAATAATATGAGTATAGTAATAATAATAATAATAGTAAACTAATAGTATTAATAAATAATCAACAAAAAAACATTAAACAATAATAATAATAATGATAATTAAAGGGGAGGGCCAAAATCGAATTAAAAATAAAATTTTGGGGGAATTTATAATAAAAAAAGGGGGAAGAGGACCCTATTGTAATGCGGGCGAAGATATGGGGGACGAGGAGCGCAAATTTACCCAAACGCCTAAACGCAACATTTTAAAAGGGGCTAAATTGTAATCGCTCGAAGCTTCTGGGCCAAATAGCAAAATTGAAAGACTTAATTGCAAAAATAAAAAAATGCGGAAGGACTGCGCGCATAAATTTTCCATTTTTTCGGCAAAACACGCGGATCCTTTGGAGCGGGTCGGGTCATCTTGAGTCACGATTAAACGACGTCGTTTGGGGCCTTTATGTCGGGCCCTAAACGACGTCGTTTTGAAATGTTTATAAATTCCATTTTTGGGTTTTTTTTTTTCATTTCAGTGACTTTCAAAAAAAAATTTAAATTCCTTTTTGTTTTCTCTAGGGAGGGGCTCGGGAGGATTCCGTGAGGTCCGCCTGCAAGTCGTCGCCGGCCGAGCTCGGCCACCGCCACTGATGGTGAAAAGGTAAAAATTTTGTTTTTATTTATTTTTTATACATATTTGTTTTGTTTTTTTTTTGCATTTACTGACTTATTTTTTTTGTTTTTGAAAAACCTAGAAGAAGAAAAACCCTCCCCTGTTTGCTCCCGAGTTCGGCTTCGACGACGGAGAGGGGGCTCCGACGCCACGCCCCGGGGTTCAGGTAAGTCTTGCTTTCTTTTTTATTATTCGTAAAATGAAAATAAAAAAAATAGAAATAATAAAAAACAGTAAGCAGATGACAAGAAAGGGAAATAAAAACAGTTTGCTTATCGGAATCTAAAACGGAAGTAAAAAAAACAACCTTTTATTGCTTTTTGCCCTCGATTTCTGATGATTTTTATATCCTAAGTCTCTGTTTTTTTCTTTTTTTCGAAACAAAAAGGCTCCTTTTCTTTTCTTTCTCTCTGTTTTTTCGAAAAGCCTTTTTCTTTAATACTCTCTCTGTTTTTTTTCTCTTGAAAACCCTCCCTTTTACAATCGTTTTGTGGCTTTATAGCCAAATTTGAATAAAATGGCCTCCCTCTTTCTTCGCTATTTGTTGCTTATTTTATTTTTCTTTGCAGCTCTGGTGGAGGTGGTCTGGACGGGCGTGTCGGGCAGGCAGGCGGGGGTCAAGTCGAGAGGTCGTAAAGGAGTGCGGCTAGGGTTTTTGTTTCTTCTTTTTTGTTTTGTTTTGTTTTTGAGTTGGGTCGGGTTTGGGGTAATTTTTTTAGGTTTATTTGGGCCTATTTTTGTTTTATTAATGGGCCCCGTTTTTTGTTCAATTGGGCTTGTAATTTTATTGTTGGTAATTGGGCCCGGGCAATTTGGGCTCTACAAGCAGCACGACTGCCATCAAGGCGTGTAGCAGTGTGGGTTGATTGTAGAAATCCGCAATGGTGTGAATGGCTGGTACAGGGGCGTGTAGCGGATGGAAACCTAGGATTTGGGTTGGGCTTGCATATTATTTTTATTATGTATATTAATTCTGCTTATTTTAGTTTTATGGGGCTAAGGCCCAAATCTAATGGTGCATGAGGTTACACACGAGTCTCGCGACTCAACCAATTAATTAATATTTGGTAGCATTTAGTGCATCGGACCGGTGGAGAGGAGCCAAGGTGGCCATGCAAAAGAACATTTGAATTCAGAAAAAGACTCTAGTATATTATTATATATATATTTTTAATGGGTTTTAAATCTTGTTGTAATAAGGCCATGGGCCACTAGTTTATATTTTGTTTTATTAAGGGCTTTTAGTATCTTTAGTTATTTAAATTTTTATTTTAATTGAACTAAGTCATGTATTTAAATTTGGGTTTTTAATTCATAAAGGCATATTTTATTTAAACTATTAACTATTAATTTTTCCGAATAAAGGGTTAAACATAAGAAAAATATTTTACGAAAATACGGTATATTTTACAAAATTTTCTTAGTGACATACCAGATCCGGTAGTAGCATTTGGGCCGGGTTTGGGTTGTTACAAATTGGCATCAGAGCCCGGTTCAAAACTCGACTTTGGGGTTTTTTGGGCTCAAAACGTTTTCTAAAGGTGGGCTTTTGAAACTTTCATGTTGTTTTTTTTTGAAATGATAACAGGTTTGTTAGCTCGGCATGGCACTGCGTCTCGGCCCAAGTCCGCTGTAAGTACTCTAAACCATTGTGTGATATATATATGTGGGCTTGATGGGTTTTATGGGACGTAGGCTAGTTTAATTAGACTTTGATGGACTATAGGCTTAACTTAAACAACTTCTTAAATTCCATAAGACTTAATTTACCGAAACAAATACTGTGAACTAGATGCCGAGTTAGGGTGTGGCAACAGGCATACGCATGTCTAGGAGTGGATACAGGGAGAGCTTGGTATTTAAGTAGTCCTAGTTACTCACCTCCTCTTCATGGAATCCTACAGTGCGTAGTGATTTGTTCACCCTAACCATGAGGATGTGTTGACAGGCCAAAACTTATAATTAAAACCAGAAAGGCACCTGTTTTCTCACAAAATTGCTAAAATATCCTTATTTTGAAAAAAAAAAACCCATGATTTACAAATATACCCCGATTTACAAAGTCAACAGAATTTTTCCATAGAAAACAAAAACAACAACAACATCAAAATATCCCTGATTTGTAAAATTACCAAATTACCCTTGATTTGTAAATGACCAAAATACCCCTGATTGGCAAAATTACTGAAATATCCCCAGATTTTAAAATTACTGAAATACTCCCAGATTTTAAAATTACCGAAATACCCCCGAATTTTAAAATTATCGAAATACCCCCGAATTTCAAAATTACCAAAATACCATAGATTTATAAATTACCAAAATACCCTGGATTTGTAAAATTATCGAAATACCCCCGAGTTGGAAAATTACCAAAATACCCTTATTTCACCAAATCACCCAGAACCTTATTTTGGAAAAAATTACGAAAATACCTCTGTAGGATAAAATTACGAAAATATCCACGGGTCGTGAAACAGCGAAAATACCCCAGGTGGTGAATGTAAGTTTATAAAATTTGTTTTTATGATTGATGTGTCTTTGAATGTTGATGAAGGTGAACTCTAGGAGTAGGAAGTATTGACTTGAGAACTAAACCCGTAGATAGAATTCAATTGAAAGAACTACTATTGAAATGATTTTACATAAGATTGTTCGCGGTTAATAAGTGGGAAGAATTAATTATTCATAAAATTCTTAATCGGATAAGCGTCGATCGAAAGAATGAGTACAAGGGGACGAAGGCGCTTGAGATCACGAATAATGGTGCGTACCTTCCGTAGTATACTAAGTGTTTATTTTGGCTTTAGAATTAGAGTGCAAATAAAGCATAGTGGTGAGACTTAGGTAGTATGATTTCTAGTTAGTTGGAAATTTGAGGACGAAATTTCTTTAAGGAAGGTAGAAGCTGTAACATCCTAAATTTTTGGGCCTATGCGTTTAATGGGTGAATATGTGGAGTGAGTTAATTTAAGTGTTAAGGGCTCAAATTTTAAGTTTTAAGGAGCCCAAATCTTCTAATTTAAGTTAGTTAAATTTGGCTTTAGGGATTAGGGAAGTGGACTGCACAAGGCTATTTTTTTTTGGGAATTTTATTATATTTATTCTATGTGGATAATAAGCGAGATAAAGGCTATTATTTAGGATTTAGTCTTTAAGGATAATAAGCAGATAGAGACTATTTTTGAGGAGATAATAGATTAAGATAAGGAAATGGGATAGGAGCTATCATGTGTGGCGGTGTTGGTGAAAATCAATCTCGCTAAAGGGAGGAATCAGATTTTCTATATAAAGAGGGGTGTGCCAAAATTTTGGAAGCCTTTCTTTTATTTTCTTTTCTCATCTTCTTCCTCTCAAAAGCGAAAACCACCATTTTTTCACCCTTTCTTCCTCTCTAAAATTTCTGGTTGGTAGAATCTTTTAACCTCTATTGTTATTTTTCTTCTAATCCCTAAAAGCCAAAATCACATCTCTATTATTCTATTCTTCTCCTTAATATTCATTGGCCAAATCTCTCTTAGCCATCTCTTCAATTCTTAAATCTTCTAAAAATCGAAATTCTTAGATCTCACCTCCTGAAGTTGCGAATTTTTTTAGTAAAGTGCCTTGTCTTAGAATCAAGAAAACAATAGAGGAGTCCAACGCTTAGATCTCTAAGTCAAAGATCAGTAACACTCAAGTCGTGTTATTTTCGGGATTTCAAGGAGAGGCCCTATTTTCACATCTTTCCGGCTTTTTGAGCAAAGTTGTAGATCGGGATAACAAGGATATCGACTAAGAATATTGGATTTCGCGATATCAGGTGTGTAACATTTTTCCACCATCTAGATCTGTTTGATTAATATATGATTATAAGTCTTATATGTTTTGATAAATGCCGAAATCCAGGCATAATAGAGGAAACCCAAAGAGGGTAAAAACAAATCATCAGGTTAATGAATGTTCTAATTAAACGATATAAGTATATTGATTTTATGTGATTGCATGGGTTGGGTTTGATGAAAGGAGAAAGTTATATGTTGTAGCGATTTCACCGTGATCTGTTGTAGCGGTTTTTACCGTGATCTGTTGTAGCAGTTTTTACCGTGATTTGTTGTAGCGGTTTTTACTATGATCTGTTGTAGCGGCTTTTGCAGTGATCTGTTGTAGTGGCTACTGCCATGATCGATGATGAGCAAGACGACCGCCATCAAGGCGATGTAGCGGTGTGGGTTGATTGTAGAAATCCCCAATGGTGTGAATGGTGGTATAGGCGTGTAGCGGATGGAAACCTAGGATTTGGGTTGGGCTTGCATATTATTTTATTATGTATATTAATTACGATTATTTTAGTTTTATGGGGCTAAGGCCCAATCTAATGGTGCATGAGGGTTGCACACTTGAGTCTCGTGACTCAACCAATTAATTAACATTTCAGGTAGCATTTAGTGCATCGGACTAGGCTGGAGAGGAGCGCAAGGTGGCCATGCAAAAGAACATTTGGATTCAGCAAAAAGACTCTAGTTTATATATATATATATATATATATATATATTTAATGAGTTTTAAATCTCATTGTAATAAGGCCATGGGCTACTAGTTTATATTTTGTTTTATTATGGGCTTTTAGTATCTTTAGTTATTTAAATTTTTATTTTAATTGAACTAAGGCATGTATTTAAATTTGGGTTTTAATTCATAAATGCATATTTTATTTAAACTATTAACTATTAATTTTTCCCGAATAAAGGGTTAAACATAAGAAAAATATTTTCTGAAAATACGACATGTTTTACAAAATTTTTTTAGTGACATACCAGATCCGATGGTAGTGTTTGGGCCGGGTTTGGGGTGTTACATGTTTCATCATTGAAGCCCCCCATCGGTCAGCGAGGGATTCGGCCAAAGGCCGCGGCTGAGGATGGCGCAAGTCGAGGGGTTTTTGTTATTTTATTATTATTATTTTGGCTTTTTTTTTGGTGATTTCAAGTTCGAAAAGGAGTTCTACCGCGAAAAAAATACAAAAGGGTGTTTTTGGTGTTTTCCTGCCACTGGGGACGACGGAGCCCGTCGCCACTACCGGTGGCCGTCGTGGTGGCGGTTTGCCGAAGCCAAGCTGGAGTTGGGTTTGTTTGAAAGAAAGAAAAAGAGAGGCTTTCAGTTTTTTTGAAAACAAAGGGCTGAACTGAATTTTTTTTTGTTAAACTTTAACTTATATACCCATGGTGAAACGATATCGTTTTGGGATTCAAGTTCAGACGCCAAAATGGCGCAGTTTTGACGCGACCCGTGTCCGACCCGACCCGTGAGGTAGGATTCGTGTGTTTTCTGAAGAAAAGGGCTAATTGCAGCTTCAATCCTTCCGCCTTTTTGACATCTTTCAATTTCGTCCTATAGTTTGTTATTTTTACTTCTTCTTTTACCCCTCTATCTTGTTTTTCTTTGCGATTTGATCCCTCGTTCACTATGGACCTAAATTGGGAAGGACACACGTGATGTGGATGGGATAATACCCTTTTTGGTCCCTCTTCATTTTTCTACATTTTAATCTAAGTCCTTTATTATTATTTTTTCACATCAAATTTCATCGGATTTTTAATCTGGTCCTTTATGCCCCTTTCTTTATTTATTTCGCGATTTATATTTTAAATTTCGCTTGAGTTTCAATTTAATCATTAATCCATTTAATTTCATCCTTCTATAAGTTGTTTTATTTATTTGCTTATCTATTTATTAAGTCATCTATTCGTTAATTTTTATATATATATTTAAAATTTTATGTCATTCATTTGCATTTCATTTGTAGATATCCCTTTTCCTCATTTATTTTGGGATATGAGCTTTAAAATTTGCTAAAATTTCAATTTAATCTGTACTCAATTAATTTTACTTATTTATTTGCTATATCATTTATTTAATATTTAAAATTTATATATCTTATCTTTATATTTTATTTTATCTACTATATTGTTCCTTTGCACATATCATTCTATTTTATTCTTTCTTCTTTTCATTATTATTTATTCAATTTAATATTAAGATAATAACCACAATATGATTGTCATTTAATCGTTGTTTTATTCATTAGTATAGCATTTCTTTGGGTTTTTATCTTCTTATTTTCCTTTATTTACTTACTTATTTATTCATTCATTTATTTTCCGTTTTAATGTCATTATATCATTTTTCCACCATTGTTTTGTTTAATTCTCGCTAAATTACTTAATCACATTTTGTGTTCAAATATATCCATTCGTTTTCGAACTTCAAATAAATATATATATATATATTAAAAATAAGAATATAAATATAAAAGTCGTTTTAAAAAGGGGGTTGCATATTCGTTCCATCTAACGCATAAGAAATATTTAAAATTGAGGTAATATTCATTATTTTGGAATTAAAAAAGTCATGTTCTTAACTTACAGAATATGACTTCTTTTTAAAACCGAAATAATTGAATGTACTTTAAAATAAATAAAATTTTAGCGTTTATTCTCTTTTTCGAGGACCCAAGGCATTGTATCCTAACTTACAGGGCATTATCCTTTCTTCTCGATTAACTTGAAATAAACTTTCTCGTGAAAATTAATTTAGTAATGTCTTAATTAAAGATCGTATTTTAAAATCTCTTCAAATTCTCAATTTTTAACGCTAAAGACATCAAGTAATCAATTAGGTACCAATTTTGGGCGTAACGAGGGTGCTAATCCTTCCTCGTGCGTAATCGACTCCCGAACCTATTTTCTAGATTTTTTGTAAACTAAAAAACATTATTTTAATAAATCAAACCTCTTATTAAAACGATTAAATTACGAGGTGATCTGATCACACCTCATATAAAAAAAGATTGGTGGCGACTCCCATTTTCATTTTCATAATAAAAGTCGATTTAAAAAAAAAAGGTTGCAATAGTTGTTTTCGAAATGTAATTATTCTAAACAAGAATCGTTTTGAACATTAGTTGTTTTTAAAATGACAATTTGTATATAATTAGGGTAAACTATACAGTTAGTAATCTAACAATAATTTTTTTAAATATTAGCATTTTAGAAATTTAATTTTTAATCACTTTGTCGTTAAATTAATAATTATGGTTTTTATTGGCATAATGACATATTTGGACCTTTAATGTTTACACATTTTATCAATTTGGTCCTATTTCTAAATAATTCAACAAATTTAATCTTCAATGTTTGTATGTTATGTCAATTTAGTACTAATTCTAACAAATTTAACAATCAACATTTATATATTCATCAATTTAGTCCGGATACTAAAAAATTATTATTATATCAATAGGAAAAGAGTTCTATCATCTTTCCGTTAATGATTTTCTGGAAGAGTAGTAAAAAAATTGAATTTGAAAAACTTAATAATTAAATAAAAATTCATTTAGATAATCAAAATAAAATACACTATCAATATGTAATTTCCTCAAAAATTAATGATTTAAATAGTAAATAAAAGTTTTAATAATTTAATTATTTAACATGATTTAGAAGAAAAAGATGATGTGGAGTGAAATAATAATTTCATTTTGGATTTAAACTAATGGAATTTTATATTAATATTGAGCATTACGAAGTATGATTCTGATACATTTGTGTATAAATAAATTTTGTGGTCAGTTTATTTTTAATTACTATATGGTTTCTTTTGGATAATATTATTTATTTATTACAACAGTTAAGTTTAATGAAGAAAATAACAGTTGTAAATAGATAAAATAACATAATAATTTATTTCTCCTCCATCTTTCTATTTAATTTTTGTTTTTAATGTACAAGCCCAATTTCGCCCGGCCCATTTGTACAACTCAACAAACCCATTTTATAAAACCCAATCTACCAAGCCCAATTTCTACCCGTTGGCCCAACACCCATTGGCCCAATAGCCTAAACACAAACTTAGGGTTCCAGGAACCCTAAGGAACCTAGGTGCCGCCGCCCCACTTGATCTCTGCCTCTGCGCCGAACCACCCCCCTCTGACCTAACTGCTCCACCGCCACTGACAGAGTCGACTCTGAACCCTCCACCTACTCCCATGCCTGCAAAAGCGAAAGAACACAATAGAAGCGGAGAAGCAAATTGTAAAGGCTATAAAAGCCGATTCAAGCGTTGTAAAAGGGCTTTTGTTTTTAGAAAAATAGAGCGAGATTCAAAAGCATAAAAAAAAAGGGTTTTTTTCTCGATCAAAAAGGGACGACGATTGAAAACAAAAAAAGAAATTTGAAACACGAAAAACAACAGATCAAACACCTAAGTAGAAAAAACACAAAAGATCCGTTAAAATCAAAAGCAGAGGCTAAAGGTGATTTTTCTTTTATTTTGAAAGTTATTTTTTATTGCATTTTTAGTAGACATATATATTGTTATATTATTAAAAATATATATATAAAAAAAAAAAAAATATACATTTTCAAATTTTTACCACTGTAATACGGTGGCCGTGACGGACGTCGATCGGAAAACCACCGGATCTCCCCTTTCGCAAAAAAAAAAAAAAGAAAGAAGGATTTTTTTTTAAATGGATGACAAAATGAAATTTTTGGGGTTTAGGGCCTTATATAGCCCTTCAAAACGAGCGTCGTTTTGGGGTGGCCTTTAACCCCAAAGCAGCGTCGTTCGGCCTTGACCCACGTCGCGACCGACCCGCTCCGGGGATCGCGTGTTTTTGAAGGAAGGGCTAATTGCGGTTTTAGCCCTTTCGCTTTTCGATGCTTTATAATCGACTTTTAGTATTTTAAAATCTCGCCCAATGTTTTATTTTTGTTTTCAATTTGGTCCCTCATCGTCTTGCAGCGTTTTGGCGGAGGGCTTATTTCATCTTTAGTCCCTCTGCTTCTTAGGCGCATTTCAAATAGGCCCTCCCTCTTTATTTTATTTGATTTACCTCGATAATCCGTTTTAGTTCGATTTTAGTCCTTTTATTATTATTTTGATTATTTTACATTATTAATTACTTTTAATATTATTATTGTTATTATATGTCCTATCATTAATGTTATTACTATTATATTTATTATTATTGATATTATTTTAATTTGTATCATTATTATTTTTATGTTATTGTTTTATATTTAATAATTGTTTTTAATATCATTTTTAACATTATTTTCACTATCCTATTATCTATCATATTTATTATCATCTTTGTTATTATCACTACTCACTCTATCATTTTATTTCTATTTTATTATGATTATTATTATTATTTATTTTATTATTTTTATTATCGTTTTTATAACCATATTATTATTATATTATTATTAGCACTATTACTATGTTATTATTATTTTTTTTACATATCTATATATCTCTTATTATTTTGTTTACTAATTGTTATTATTATTACTATCGTCATTATTTATTTTCTTTACATTTTCATTATTATTTATTTTTATCATTGTTTTTTATTTTATTTATTTGTCATTTTCATTCCAATATATTATTATTATTATTATTATTATCATCATCATCATCCTAAAACTAGTTTTTTAAATTGTTTTGTATCTTATCAACTCTATCTCCTATAAATCTTGCTATGCATATCGTATATATGTTATAATACTATTATTGCTATTGTATCACATAATTCTCCATTACATTTTATTATTGTTATTATAATATGTTTACCATCATTATATCTTATTATTATATTATTATAGTTGTTATATTATCCTTTTTATATAATGTGTATATTGTTATTATTACTGTATCCCTTGCATGTACACGTCTCATTATTCATTCGTTAAATACTATTATTCGTATTCTCTTTGCTTATTATCTTTTGTTTTCGCATCTTGTGTTGTTAATATTATTACCACCGTACTTTCTACCATCGTTTGCTTCTCACTAATTTTTCTCGATGCATCAATTTTATAACAATCGATATTTCATACTAAAGGTTCGAGAAGATCAAGCCCTAACTTACTGGGCTTCGGTTTTTCTTGTTTAAAGCTAAACAATGGGGTATCTCTTTTGAAATTGTAATTTAAATTTTAAAACAAAATACTTAATCTCGAAAATTCGAAATGTCGCGCCCTAACTTATTGGACTCGACATCTAGTTACCTCGAGATAAGCTTTTTTTTCCTGAAAATAGAGGCAATCTTCCGTATTTGAAATCTCGAGAAATCGAGCCCTAACTTACTGGGTTCCGGTTTCTCATTTGACGAATAACGGAAGATCCTCTTCAAAAATAAAAATCAAGTTTTAAAAGACGAGCTTAGTTTCGAGAGTCTAAAGTATTGCGCCTTAACTTACTGGACTTGATGTTTTATCTCCTCGAAAATAAGCGAGTCTTAACGTCCCTTCCAACACCTTTAAATTTTGAAAATGAAAAGCATTGTATTTTCGAATCCTTTCAAAGTTTTCAACAAATAGGACATCAATCAATTAATTTGGTACCGATTTCGGGCGTGTCAAGGGTGCTAATCCTTCCTCGCACGTAATCGACTTTCGAACCCGTTTTCTCAAAATTCGTGGACCAAAAAGCATTGTTTTAGTAAATTAAATGTTATATTAAAACAAAGGTGATCCGATCACACCAAACAAAGATCAGTGGCGACTCCCTTCCTTTTCTTTTTTTTTTTAAAATCGAGTCGACCTCGTCGTTTACTTTTTCATCAAAAAATGGTTACGACAGCTTGGCGACTCCACTGGGGACACGAGGGTTAGGCCATAGATTGATTGATTTTTGTCTTTTTGATGAAAATGGTTTCGGAATTCATGCACTTTCAATGTTATATTGGATCTCTTAATTACTTTGGCATTGCATTGCATGACCGTTGTGGTCACACCTTTAAGTGGGAGCGAGAAGCTATGCCTTCGTGAGGTTTTCACCTCCGCATGGGCTAGTGGACTGCTTTCGGGATACATCCGTACCTATGTCTTCGTAAAGTTTTCACTTCCGCATGGCCATAGGGAAATGTATTCCCCTGAACTGAACTCGGTCCATATGAACCTATAATGGGTGAGGATCGAGGAATCTGATGGTTCGGGTACCTCAAACTTTAGAACTAAACCGCATATAGTGAGCCCTAGGAGCCCACCTTAGGTAGAGCTATGTCAAACCTTAGTGGTCACCCAGGTAGGTGTTTGCTTATTTTACTTGCTTTATATTCCATGATACTAACTTGTTGTGTTTCATTCTTTTGTGCATATCATTTCATATTTTAAGAGGCATCGATTCACGATCAGTTTCTGAGTTAGAAAGATGGTTATGGAAAGCGAATTCCTTGATAAAGGAGAAGACAAAGCGGCCGCTCGCACATGGTTAGAGCTAAGCCAATTAGAAAATAAGGGACTAAAAGATAGAATAGCTGAGCTTGGGCGGTCTCTACACCACTATCGAAGTCAAGACTCGGAAAGCCAATGAAGTCAAGCCTGAACAGAATCGAGGAAATGAAAGGTAAGGTTGAAGAGCTAGAATTGGCATTACACAGTAGTGAGCTCCGGATTGAGCTTCTGGAAACGAGAGAAAGGCGCTGGGAGGAGAAACCTCGCCATTCTTGCGAGCAAGTTAGAAGTCGAAACTATCTCATGGGTGAAGCGATAATCCAGATTCGAGGGGTAGCTGATCAACTACAGACTTTGGCTACGAAAGCTGACATATTGAGCATGAGATATGAGCTACCGCCGGGTCATGATCAAGAGCTAACCTCCCTGCTTGGAAAAATCAAAACCTTAGGTCTTAGGGCGAAAGCACATTTGTAATCTGCTTTATGTAAAGGGTTTTGCCTTCTAATAAAGTTTTCTAAAATGAAGTTGATCAGAATCGATGTTTTCTTCCTGCATTCATGCATTTGCATTGCATCATATTACATGCATTCAAATTTATAAAAAAGAGCCTAATTGGTTAAGATTATTAGAAATAAGAGAGAGAAAAGAGGAAATATGGGAACTGAACATTACTACGGGACTCGTGCTAAGACAAAGAAAATGGATCAAAGATTTGAACAATTCCAGAAAGACCTACAAGACCAGATGCAAGAGCAAATGGCAAAACTCTAGCAAGAGATGAGGGATCAGATGTTGGAGGCTCAAAAGAGCACGATGGCTCAAATGGCCCAAATGTTGAGTGGGGCAATGGACAAAGTTAAAGGCCCCATGGCAATTACAGGGAAGAAAGCGAAGGCATTCCTTTGGGTTTTACCCACCACATGTAAACCACGACTGAAGAGTATCCCCAAAGGCCATCTGTCACAATTAGGCCTCAACTGGGCAAACCGATACTAAGCGCCTCTGAACTTTCAAGCTGGCTCAGGTACTAACCCAGGAGATAGTCCATTAACCACAGTGGTCCCTGACGAAATGGCAAAAATAGACCAAGCAAGAATCAACCCGCCAAGACAACTTGAGGACCATTGTAAGTGGTTAGAAGAGAAGTTTAAAGAAATGGAAACTGCTGACTACCGTCACGGGGTAGACGCTTAGGACTTAAGTTTGGTCCCAGACTTGGTACTTCCACTAAAGTTCAAAATGCCTGAATTTGAAAAATACAGTGGGACTAGCTGTCCGGAGGCCCACATCACCATGTTCTGCAGGCGAATGGCTGGCTACATGAACAACGATCAACTCTTAATCCACTGTTTCTAAGAAAGTTTAGTGGTATGAGTTGCTCGATGGTATAACCAGCTTAGTCGGGCCAACATTAATTCCTGGAGAAGTCTGGGTCAAGCATTTCTAAAGTATTTCAGCCACGTTACGGACATGGCACCGGATAGAATTACTTTGCAAAGCATGGAAAAAGACAAAATGAGAGTTTGGACAATACACGCATAAAGGTGGAGGGAGGTCGCCATGCAGGTCCAACCCCCTTTTAGAAAAGGAAACTACCATGCTCTTCATCAACACCACAAGGCTCCTTTCATAACCCATATGATAGGGAGTACCACTAAGAGCTTTTCAGACATGGTAATGGCGGAAATGATCGAACATGCAATCGAGATCTGCAAGATTGAAGCGGGGAAACCAGATGAAGGCACGCTCTTAGAAAAAGGATGACGAGGTGAATAATACAAACATGGGGACCCAAATCAGCCAAAATGGTGACTCTTGAGTATCAAGGTTCATCAAGGAAAGAATCTCATTACAAGGAAAAGTTGAAAAACTCCAATTTCGTCAATCCCTATGGCGTATAAAGAGTTGTATCAAAGTTTATTTGATGCACACGTTGTGTCCCCAATATCCAAAACCGATCGACCTCCATACCCAAAATGGTATGACCCAAACACTCAGTGTGAGTACCACGCGGGGATCACAGGCCATTCGATAGAAAATTGCCTCACTTTCAAGAAATTGGTGGAAAATCTCATCAACATGGGTATTGTGAAGTTCGATGGCCAGAGCAATGGTATACCAAGAGAACCAGGAATAAAAGTTTTCCGAGCATCGCCTTTATGTACTTGGGAGTGTTTTGAACAATGAGACTGTGGAAGAAACATGTATTTTTAAAGACAATCTAGAGTAATGTGTAAAACACACTTGTTGCTTCAAGCCTGGAAGCAATAAGATTTCTTTTGATAAGTAGGCTTGTGTCCAGAATTTTTATTTCAATAAAATGCATCTTTCCAAGTAAATATTTTCATTCTTTACATTTCATGTAGAGCCCAAATTTTGCCCTGGGCCCAATAATAAAAACCCAATTACAACCCAACTTTTAACAGCCCAAATTCAAAATCTTTTTCAGAAAATTTTAGGATTTTTAAAACCCTAACGCCGCTGCCTCCTCGGCGTTGTGCCCATGCCTCTTCTCAAACGTCTCGTCCAGGGCTCTGCGACGCTCTCGTCAGCCTTGCATGAAGTAACGCTACCTCCTCCCTTCTCCAAAGTACTGCAGAAGAAGAGCAAAGAAGCATCACAAATATAGAATGAGAGGCAGTAGAGAGGAAAACAATATTATTTTCCTTCTTTTCTTTAGGCTATAATAGCCTTGTATTCTAACAATGTTTAAAGGGGGGATTTTCAGAAATAAAAAAAACAGAGATTTGGAATACAAAAAAATTATTAGAAATCGAAAGCAAAAGCAGTAGAAGGTTGTTTTTTAACACTTTCGTTTTTATTTTATAATAAACTGTTACTTTTATTTCTTTTTTTATCTGTTATTGTTTCTTTTTTTGAAATTTTTTACAAATAATAAAAGTAAAAGAGAAGACAAAACTTACCTGAACCCCGGGGCGCGTCGTCGGAGTCTCCTCTCCGTCGTCGGCCGAAATCGAGAGACAAAAGGGGTTTCTTCTCTTAGGTTTTGAAACAAAATGGCTAGCCTTGAACGGGGCTTGAATGGGGATAAAATCAATCCCAGCGTCGTGCATGCCGGACGTTGTGATGGCGTGACGGATCGTCGGAGCAAGGCCAATCGGTGGGGAAAAATGAGAGAAAAAGAGGGTTTGGTGGCTGCTGAATTCTGCAAGAAAATGCTAGGGTTAGAATCTGACTTGTGGGAAAATTTGGGCCTTATATAGCTTCAACGAAACGGCGCCGTTTTGCTTCAAAGGTGCTGCGCACATTCCTAAAAAGGGATATTTGCGCTACGGGTCCTTCTCTTTTACAGTGCTATTTGATCAGCTCCCTTCTAGCATTTTTCTTTTTTTGTTTAAAATTGGCCCTGTTATATTATTTCATTTTTGATTTGGTCCGCGCCTTGACCAGTTGAACGCTGCGAATCAGAGGCTGGGTTATTCACCCATTTGGGCCCCGTAAGCTTAGGCGCATGACGTTGTGGTCCTCGTTCGCCCCTTTTTGATTTGTTGCAACTTCACCCCCTGATCTTTATTCCAATTTCAGTATAATCCTCAACCTGTTTAATGGACTTATTTATTTACTTATTTTCTTTAAAAATTATATTATTATCATTAATATTTTTATTTTATTTTTATCATATTATTACTATTATTTGATATTTACATTATTATCACTATTACTATTATTATTACTATTACTATATTCATATTATTATATTGTACATTTTGTATCATTATATTATTTTATTATTATTACTACTACTACTATTATTATTATTATTATTATTATTATTATTATTATTTTCATTTTACTCTTATTTATTTATTTATTATTTTTATTTATTTATTTATTTTTATTATTATTAGTTCATTAATGTATCATTCTTTTATTAATGTATCATTATTTTTATTATCATAATTATTTAATTTAAATTTGATCTTCATTCTTTAAATTTTACCATTTATGATTTTTATTATTTTATTCATTATTTATTTATTATTTTATTTATTTATTTATCATTTCATTTACTTATTATTTATTAGTTTATTGTTCTTTACTCTTTTAATACTTTAAGGCAATTTATTTATTTATCATATTCTTTATTTTATTATTATCGTTATTATTATTATTATATTTGTTTCTATAGCTTTATTATCGTCATTCTTATTTCATTATTTATTTGCTCATTCATTTATTTATGAGAATTAGATTTATTCACACATTTGCTTGTTTGTTATTATCATTACTTTGTCTAATATTAATCAAATAAATTTTCAAAATAAAGATAATGTTACGTGTTTGAAAATTCGAAAGATCATGCCCTAAGGTATTGGATCTCGATTTTTTTTCTCGTTTAAACTAAACAACGGGATACCCCTTTTAAAATCGCAATACGAGTTTTGAATAAGATACTTGTTCTCGGAAACTAAAAATGTCACGCCCTAACTTACTGGACTCGACACCTAGATACTTCGGTATAAGTTTCTTTTTCTTCCAAAATAGAGGCAATATTCCTAATTTGGATTTTCGGGAAAACGAGCACTAACTTACTGGGTTCCGACTTCTCAATTCAACAAATGACGGAAGATCCTCTTCAAAAACGAAAATCAAGTTTTAAAAGACGAGCTTAATTTCGGGAGTTTAAAGTATTGAGCCCTAACTTACTGGACATGATGCTTTATCTCTTCGATAATACGAGAGTCTTAACGTCCCTTTCAATTCCATCAAATTTTGGAAAATAAAAATCATTGTATTTTCGAACCCTTTCAAAGTTTTCAACAAATAGGACATCAATCAATCAGTTTGGTACCAATTTTGGGCGTGTCGAGGGTGCTAATCCTTCCTCGCACGTAATCAACTTCCGAACCCATTTTCTCAAAGTTCGTGGACCAAAAAAGCACTGTTTTAGTAAATTAAATGTTTTATTAAAACAAAGGTGATCCGATCACACCAAATAAAGATCGGTGGCGACTCCTTTCCTTTTCTTTTTCAAAAAAATCGAGTCGATCGTGTCGTTTACTGTTTCATCCAAAAAATGGTAACGACATTTCATATTGAGTATTTTTCACTCATGACCATATCATACGGATAATCATCCTTATGATCATTTATTATTTGGATTTTCGGCCCACAATGGGCCCCCAGATATCAATGACATGAGCGACACTGTTGCTGACTCCCTTTTTAGTGAGATATGTATCTAGAGGGATCTAAAGGCTTTGAAGATATCTAAGATTGCGACTTACTTCCCCAATGGTAGATCCTACCTGATGAAGTGTCAGCAGACGCTATGAACTAACGAAGGAGGTGAAGATGCAAGCGTAGCTCCTCGTAGGAATAAGGCAAGGCATTGTTGAGCTATTTTCGAGAATTGGGATGTTTTCAGACGATCATATCAAGGCATGCCAAACTACTAAAACATGGAGTGCATTTGTTAAGGTTGGGGTTTAAAGAACCCATGTTTTACAACAACCTAGCTAATCAAGAGGCTCGGGCTATTGGTTCACCAAGAAAGGAAAATTGCATCTGTTATGCCATAAAATGCTAAGTCTAGGAAGACTGTGCCTTCTCCATTTTCCCTATATGAAGCATGGACGTTAACAAACCAGTCTCTTCAAAAGCTTTTAGCCAACATCGATTCATATTCATGGTCGTTGGTTACCTCACTGAGAGGGTGAAGGTCGCTTCATATGCCAAAATTACAAAGTCGACAGTCATCAAATTCAAAAAAAAAAACATTCAAGATTTTTTTGAAAAAATGGCTGAGACTTGTAAAGGTTGGCATAAAGAAGTTACCATTTACCCTTTAGGTTCCTTGAACATTGGCCAGGACTTTTTACCGGGGCATCTTTCCCATTGGTTCGTGAAAGGGAAATAATTGTTGGAAGATAAGATTCCTTTTCCCAAGCTTGGATTGAATTAAATGAAGCAGAATGCCTCCAGTAGGCTTGATTGAAAGTATTCAGCAGGGTCAAATGTACCAAAAATGGATACGGGCTTGACAAAAAGGTTCGCTCAAAAGAATTTCAGGAAGAAGACCTAGCATTAAGAGATTCTTCTTATCCAAAAGAACTCAGGAAAAATGCCTTTTTACAAGAAAGAGGGTCTCGCTCTAGGAAAAATGGGTGTTAACCAAGGCGGATGGCAAGGACACGCCCAATCCGGTGAGTTCGATTCGATAAAAAGTTTTCAAAAAAAACAAAACAAAAATAAAAAAAACAAAAAACACAAAAATGAAAACACGAAAAGGAAAAAAAAAGGAGAGGCCAAGGCGAAAACCCGCAAAGGGCGCTTTGAGACCAAAGGGTATTTGAATTGAAAACCCGAGAAGGGCAGCTCAAAATTTTGATTGAAAGTAGGGCATACAGTAGTCTTGCTACGCTCGAAGAAGTATGTTACGTCTTGGGGCATCGACAAAGTACTGGATCCCTAAACACATATTAAGCTCAAAATGGTCCTCGAAGTTGGAGCAGAGAAGCTCAAGTGCGATATCTGGGGCACTTAGTTTCCATTTTACCCATTTTTGTTACTTGTGGTTATTTTATTCCTTTCAAAAAAACCACCGATAAATTTCCTTCTTAATTGAATTTGCTAGCTTTGATTAACTTGTTTGTTTGAGCTATACTCCCAATCAGTTTCCTTTTTGTCCATTGTTATAATCTTTTTCGGGCATTTGGCATTGAAATAACGATTAATGGACTACTAATACTTTCATAAAAGGAGTTTTGCATATTACTCTGGAAGCTTCTGAGCAATACAAGGACCTGAAACAGGACTATTGTTTAAAACTCACTCAGTTCAAGGTTTAGAAATATTGGAGAAAGATGATTATCTCTTTGGACCTTTTATTGGTTGAACAAAAATACAATACATTTCGCCGGTGATACGACCTTGACAGATAATGAGCAATGTCAACCCAGCAGTACAAAGGGATCATTCTCGAGAAAATAAAAATGATACTCTGCATTCATGCACATATCAGACCTACACATCTAGTCATTACACCAGTGAATGGTGTAACAGATAAAATTGATCCTATACCTTGGAGTTATAGCAGGATGGATAGAAGAAACCAAATGTTATTCTCCTAAAGTTGTAGTGAGAGATGCAAACTTTATGTCTCAGAAGGTACAGTGGAAGAGACTCTGAAATCACGGCGGGGCAAGCTTATTGAGCAGAATATGATCGTTTTTCTGGGTTTTCTATCAAAGATACTGGCTAAACGAGAAAGCATGATGACGCATCAGTGATAGAACCTTAATGAACTACGAACAATGACGACCCCAAGCATTTAAAAAGGGATCATTTCATTTTGCATTCATACATCATTTCAAAGCACGTTTAGTTAGGAGCATTCGACTCATTCTGATCATTTCACCCTAATCATTGTAAAAAGACCATTCTCACGACGTTCTGCATCATGAAAGTGTCGTCCATAACACATGTAGTTAGGAGGCTTTGAGTCATTTTGATCATAGCATCCTCATCATTTGTATAAGCATGAGCACATAAAATTAATTCTACAGGACAGGTTCCTCAAGGAACGATGTAGCGATATTAAAGTTCAGATTTTTGTTCCCTCAAGATGGTAGTGGGGGGATGAAGATTGAAGTCTTCACGAATATAATAAGGAAGCACATTGGAAAGTTCGATTTGTTCCCTCAAGATGGTAGTGGGCGAGTGAAGATTGAAGTCTTCTGAAGGCAGTAAGAAAGCAAATTGGAAAGTTCTGAATTCTCATTTCCTCGACGTTCCAGTGGAGTAGGTTGAGATTACAAATACCGTCTCCCTGAGTTAACAATGAGGATCTATCATTAGTTCTCTGAAGTTTCAGTAGAGAAGATGGAGATTACAAATCTCTTCTCCTTGAATTCTTATTTCCTCGAAGTTCCCGTGGAGTAGGTTGAGATTACAAATCCGTCTCCCTGAGTTAACAATGAGGTTACATCCTTAATTCTTTGAAGTTTGAGAAGAGAAGATGGAATTACAAATCTCTTCTCCTTGAATTCTTATTTCCTCGAAGTTCCGTGGAGTAGGTTGAGATTACAAATCTGCGTCTCCTGAGTTAACAATGAGGTTACATCCTTAATTCTTTGAAGTTTGATGAGAGAAGATAGAGATTACAAATCTCTTCTCCACAATTCTTATTTCCTCGAAGTTCCGTGGAGTAGGTTGAGATTACAAATCCCGTCTCCCTGAGTTAACAATGAGGTTACATCCTTAATTCTTTGAAGTTTCAGTAAGAGAAGATGGAGATTACAAATCTCTTCTCCCTGAATTCTTATTTCCTCGAAGTTCCCGTGGAGTAGGTTGAGATTACAAATCCGTCTCCCTGAGTTAACAATGAGGTTACATCCTTAATTCTCTGAAGTTTCAGTAGAGAAGATGGAGATTACAAATCTCTTCTCCCTGAATTCTCATTCCCTCGAAGTTCTAGCGGAGTAGGTTGAGATTACAAATCCCGTCTCCCTGAGTTAACAATGAGGATAAGTCCTTACTTCTTTGAAGTTTCAGTAGAGAAGATGGAGACTACGAATCTCTTCTCCCTGAATTCTTATTTCCTCGAAGTTCCCGTGGAGTAAGAAGTAAATCAAAGAAATCAATCTGGGGATCCCTGAGTTTACAGGGATCAGATTGAAGAAAGTAGATTTGACATTCCTGAAGTTGCGGGAAGCAGGTCAAAGACATCAGTCTGGTGGTCCCTGAGTTTGTAGGGATCAGATTGAGGATAGCAGACTTGGCGATTCCTGATGTTGCAGGAGCAAATCGCAGTGAGCAGATTAAAAACGAAAATCCTATACCTCTGGAGTTGCAGCAATAGAGTGGATCAAAACAATAAGATGCGATGGACGAAATGAGGCTACAAAAGAAGTCAAGACTCGGCGAGACCGGACAAAATTGGCCTTTTGAAAGTCTTTGCTCCATTCCCGTTACACGACAATGAGCAAAGAGGGGCAGCTGTACAAGCCCAATTTCGCCCGGCCCATTTGTACAACCCAACAAACCCATTTTATAAAACCCAATCTACCAAGCCCAATTTCTACCCGTTGGTCCAACACCCATTGGCCCAATAGCCTAAACACAAACTTAGGGTTCCAGGAACCCTAAGGAACCTAGGTGCCGCCGCCCCACTTGATCTCTGCCTCTGCGCTGAACCACCCCCTCTGACCTAACTGCTCCACCGCCACTGACAGAGTCGGCCACCGACCCTCCACTGCTCCCCATGCCTGCAAAATGAAAGAACACATAGCGAGCATAGAAGCAAATTGTAAAGGCTATAAAAAGCCGATTCAAACGTTGTAAAAAGGGCTTTTTGTTTTTTAGAAAAAATAGACAGAGATTCAAAACGCAAAAAAAAAGGGTTTTTTTTTCTCGATCAAAAAAGGGACGACGATTCGAAAACAAAAAAAAAAGAAATTTTGAAACACGAAAAACAACAGATCCAAACACCGAAAGTAGAAAAAAACACAAAAGATCTGTTAAAATCAAAAGAAACAGAGGCTAAAGGTGATTTTTCTTTTATTTTCGAAAGTTATTTTTTATTGCATTTTTTTAGTAGACATATATATTGTTATATTATTAAAAAATATATATATAAAAAAAGAAAAAAATATACCTTTTTCAAATTTTTTACACTGTATGCGGTGGCCGGGCAACAACGTGCCGGCGACAGACGTCGTTGAAAACCACCGGATCTCCCCCCCTTTCTGCAGAAAAAAAAGAAAGAAGGATTTTTTTTTTAAATGGACAGCAAAATGAAATTTTTTGGGGGTTTAGGGCCTTATATAGCCCTTCAAAACGACGTCGTTTTGGGGGCTGGCCTTTAACCCCAAAACGACGTCGTTTTGGCCTTGACCCGCGTGCGACCCGACCCGCTCCAGGGGATCCGCGTGTTTTTTGAAGGAAGGGCTAATTGCAGTTTTAGCCCTTCCGCTTTTTCAGTGCTTTATAATCAGACTTTTAGTATTTTAAAATCTCGCCCAATGTTTTATTTTTGTTTTCAATTTGGTCCCCTCATCTGCTGTAGCGTTTTGGCGGAGGGCTTATTTCATCTTTAGTCCCTCTGCTTCTTAGGCGCATTTCAAATAGGCCCTCCCCTCTTTATTTTATTTCAGATTTACCTCGATAATCCGTTTTTAGTTCGATTTTAGTCCTTTTTATTATTATTTTGATTATTTTACATTATTAATTACTTTTAATATTATTATTGTTATTATATGTCCTATCATTAATGTTATTACTATTATATTTATTATTATTGATATTATTTTTAATTTGTATCATTATTATTTTTATGTTATTGTTTTATATTTAATAATTGTTTTAATATCATTTTAACATTATTTTCACTATCCTATTATCTATCATATTTATTATCATCTTTGTTATTATCACTCTGACTCTATCATTTTATTTCTATTTTATTATGATTATTATTATTATTTATTTTATTATTTTTATTATCGTTTTATAACTATATTATTATTATATTATTATTAGCACTATTACTATGTTATTATTATTATTTTTTTACATATCTATTTATCTCTTATTATTTTGTTTACTAATTGTTATTATTATTACTATCGTCATTATTTATTTTTCTTTACATTTTCATTATTATTTATTTTTATCATTGTTTTTTATTTTATTTATTTGTCATTTCATTCCAATATATTATTATTATTATTATTATTATTATTATTATTATTATTATTATTATTATTATTATTATCATCATCATCATCATCATCCTAAAACTAGTTTTTTAAATTGTTTTGTATCTTATCAACTCTATCTCCTATAAATCTTGCTATGCATATCGTATATATGTTATAATACTATTATTGCTATTGTATCACATAATGTATATACTTATTCTCCATTACATTTTATTATTGTTATTATAATATGTTTACCATCATTATATCTTATATATTATATTATTATAGTTGTTATATTATCCTTTTTATATAATGTGTATATTGTTATTATTACCGTATCCCTTGCATGTACACGTCTCATTATTCATTCGTTAAATACTATTATTCGTATTCTCTTTGCTTATTATCTTTTGTTTTGGCATCTTGTGTTGTTAATATTATTACCACCGTACTTTCTACCATCGCTTGCTTCTCACTAATTTTTCTCGATGCATCAATTTTATAACAATCGATATTTCGTATTAAAGGTTCGAGAAGATGAAGCCCTAACTTACTGGGCTTCGGTTTTTCTCGTTTAAAGCTAAACAATGGGATATCTCTTTTGAAATTGCAATTTAAATTTTAAAACAAAATACTTAATCTCGGAAATTCGAAATGTCGCGCCCTAACTTACTAGACTCGACATCTAGTTACCTCGAGATAAGCTTTTTTTTCCTGAAAATAGAGGCAATCTTCCGTATTTGAAATCTCGAGAAATCGAGCCCTAACTTATTGGGTTCCGGTTTCTCATTTGACGAATAACGGAAGATCCTCTTCAAAAATAAAAATCAAGTTTTAAAAGACGAGCTTAGTTTCGAGAGTCTAAAGTATTGCGCCTTAACTTACTGGACTTGATGCTTTATCTCCTCGAAAATAAGCGAGTCTTAACGTCCCTTCCAATACCTTTAAATTTTGAAAATAAAAAGCATTGTATTTTCGAATCCTTTCAAAGTTTTCAACAAATAGGACATCAATCAATTAATTTGGTACCGATTTCGGGCGTGTCGAGGGTGCTAATCCTTCCTCGCACGTAATCGACTTCCGAACCCGTTTTCTCAAAATTCGTGGACCAAAAAGCATTGTTTTAGTAAATTAAATGTTTTATTAAAACAAAGGTGATCCGATCACACCAAACAAATATCGGTGGCGACTCCCTTCCTTTTCTTTTTTTTCAAAAATCGAGTCGAATGGCGCGTGGATTTCTTTTCATCAAAAAATGGTTACGACATTTAATATTTTACTAATTTTATTAACGTGACATCCACATAGTAGTCTACTCATATTGATTGGGAAATTTTCTTTTAATCCTTCTTAAAATATAAATCATTCAAATTAAGTTTTTCACTTTTTGAATAACTGGAAAATTTTCGTTTTTAGCACTTTTAAAAATATAAACAATGTAATTTAAGCATTTTAGTAAAAAAAAATTAACCTTGGCCCTCTAAAATCTATAATTTTCTCTTGCCCCAAACAAAATTTCTACCTTTGTCTCGAGTCCATGTGTATGTTATGATAACAATTAATTAATTTTTAAAAATTAAAATATTTTATACTTTTTAAATAATTTTACTAATTTTAATTCTTTAAAAATATTTTTTTATTTTTTGAATTTTAAAATTTAAAAATAATTAATTATTGACATGACATGACAATCCACGTGTATGCCACGTCAACAAAGTTATCGAGATATTAATTTTCCATCTATTTTAAACTGATTTGATAAAAATAAAATTTAAAGACTATTTTAATTGTAAAAACCTCTCAAAGCTAAAATATTATACATACATACATACGAATCTAAATTTTAATATAATCCTAGTTAATATCGTATAAGTGGATATATTATTTTTCTATTAATATTTATATATAACGATATATCAATATGTTATTATTTTGAATTTATTCATATTTTAAAAATATTTTAATAAATATGAAAATATTCATAAATTAAATAAAATTTAATATATAAATTTTAAAAATATAATACATTATTCAACAAATCCAAAAATATAATACTTGCCATAAATCCTTCCGGTAGTTCATTTTAGTAGCTCAAAATAATAAGATATTAGTTTTTTATATTAAATGTTATATATTATAATTAAATTTGATTAAGATAATATATTTTTATTAAAATAGTTATTTTAATTAAAATAATTCATTTTTTAGCATTATTCAAGTTGATTAGTTATGTACCGGTTGGAATACATTATTCCGATAAATAAGAATAAAATGAGGCAAAACGTAATGGTACGACCAATACAAGCCGGAGTTTTCATTGTAATGAAAAATATAGTTTAGGGTCCCATTTATTATCAGAACAAGATGTACCAGTTGATAAAATATGAGTATATATATCTTTTAAATGTATGAAAAATTAGGGATAAATATAAAATTATACATGAATTTTAGTTCAATGTACAATCTCATACATGAACTTTGATTTTGTGGAATTTTATACATAAAAATTTAATTAGATTCGATTGAATTAGCACCATTTTACGCTAATATATTGCATACACAAATAGTTATATTAATCAAATATTAAAATAAATGTATGCATTCGTTTCATTAAATGTGTACAATTGAATCAAAATTAAAATTTAATGTATGTATATACATGAACGACATTTTAAGTTTCATGTCTATAATTGCATGAAATCAGGTTAATGTATGAAATTGCACATTTAGCGAAAGTTAACCCCGGAAACTATAATTTAAATCGTCCATGAAAGACTTGGTGATGGATCCTTGATGACCCTATTCTTAAGGCACAAAATATTATACATACCAAGAAATTAGTGATGGAGCTTTGATTGTGTATCCTTAATAAATATCCTCCAATAGTTTTGCTATTTTTACTCTTAAAATCTGCCCTATTTAAGATTCATTAAACAACAAACTGAAACAGGCAATAGACAAATCATATCTGAGTTTTGTTTTCTATCTCAAGAACCTTTTGAGTTAGAGAACAAAACTCAGTGTTGTCTTTCATTGAAACCATTTATTATTTGTAATAATTGTAAGAAAAATGGCATCCAATGGGACAACAGAGAAAAAGGCTGGCAAATACGCATCCTTCTTCTCCGGCACACAAGACAAATGTGGAGTTTGCAAGAAAACTGCATACCCATTAGAGAAGGTCAGCTACTATTTCCAATTTTGCATATAAGACACTCTTGTTTAGTTTTTTTTATTCAACTTGATACGATTTTGAATAATGTTTAATTAACAGGTGACAATGGAAGGAGAAATCTACCATAAAAACTGCTTTAGGTGTTCACATGGTGGTTGTGTGCTTACAACATCCTCATTTGCTGCATTAGATGGTATCCTCTATTGTAAGATTCACTTTGCTCAGTTGTTCAAAGAGAAAGGTAGCTATGCACATGTTACCAAGGCAACTACCATGAAGAAAACCTCATCAGAAGCCAAGACAGAAGATGATCCAAGACCAGAGGCTGAAGCTGAAGCTGAATAAGATGATTCTTACAATAGGGATTTGAATTAGGTGTTTTCTTTTGAAGGGTTAAGCTACATTCCATTACTTTTTCTTTCTTTCTTTTTCCATCACCATTCATAAGTATGACTTATTGAGAAGTAATGAAAGGGATCTTAACTTCTGTTTATTTTCACTCTGGTTCTTCCAATTCTTCAATTTTGCAAGCATTTTTGAAACCAAGCTAATGTCTACTTTAATGTGGTGATTGGGAGATGGAGGGTTTTGATGAATGGAAATATATTTTGATTTTTTTTTTTTTTACTTCATATGAATTTTGAAAGAAATATTATTATTTTTTGGTATTTATATATATATATATATATATAAATTTGTATTTTATATAAAGTTTAGTAATATTATATTAGAGTCTTAACTTGCATGAAGTGATAATTAAAAGATTAAAACTTTTTACTTCCATCCCTTACGTTCAATACTGGTTCAAACCGTATTATTCAATTTCTTACCCTAATTTTGTATCAATAAATAATACATTATATTAACCTTAAAAATAATTTTATTTTATTACTTAGACCAGCAAATCTAAAATATTTAAAATTAAGAGCTCTTTTATTTAAAAAAAAAAGTGCTCCTTTAAACATGAAGAAAAGAAGGATAAAATAAAATAAAATATGAAATTGATAAGTCTTAACTCAATTGGAATGAGCATTATATAGAAGAATGTGAGTTTGAGTGTGATGAAGCGCATTATCTTCCTATTTATGAATTAAGGAGGGACTATGAATAATTCTATATATTATGTTAAAAAGAACATATGATCAGAACTTATAAAAATGGTGATACTTAGGTGATCGAAATAAAAAGTATCATGTGTCAAGTCATCATTGGTGGATCAAGAACAAGTGGCTAATTAGTTTGGGCTATAAGGGTACTATGATGTGTCTTGGGACTTTGTTTTGAGCATTATTATAATTAACCTCTTATTTTGTTCGAGTTCTTTGAATTATCCACTGCTAATAATTTTAATTAATTAAAATAAAAATATTTTTTTAAAATTTTATTTGATAATAAAAAATTTAATAATATATTAATTGTTTGTTTCATTCAAATATAAAATAAATATATAATTTACATTAATTTTTATTTTTAAAATTTTATTGTTTAATGTATTTTTTACTAGGGTAAAATTAATAAAATACTATTATTGGTATTTTATTTTTCGTTGGATTGATTTTAAATTTACCCAAAAGCAAATGCATGAACAAATTGTAATTATTTATCATTATACTTTATTTTGATATTTATCATTATATTTTGAAAAATTAAATAATTTTTCCATTCAACTTGGTTACATTTTATCATTAATCTTTGAATTTTATTAAATTTTACCAACAATTTTAATTTTAATTTAAATTTAACACTCAATATTAATTTTGGTGATTTGAAAAATAATTTAATAAGAAAAATTATTTCAAATACTATATTTTAATAGTTAAAGAAAATTTAACTTATAAATATTAAAAATAATAAATTAAATTAAAATTTTTGTTTAATGCAATAAAAACTTAAAAATAACTATTTGTATTTAACTTTAATATTATATTGATTAACGTAATATTTCGTTGAGACAAATTTTGAAGTGACCTACTAAGTATCAATCAAAAGTGGCCACTTCTGTCATCCTTGCAACAACTTATTACTAGCTATATTTGGAGTTGACAATTTATTAAAACAAAATCTTTGACTTTGAATTGTGTCGATATTCTGGATATATGCAAGCTCGACATTGAAGACCAATCCATTTAAAGCAACTTTCTTTAAAGATTAAATCGGTTCGGATCAAGCAATCAGATCCCTTGAATTGTGGAGAATAGATCGATCACATTGAAAAATGAATGTCAACAGTCCATTTTATATTGGTCTTTATTATTACATTGTTTGCTACTATTTTATAGTTGCTATATTAAGGGATTGGATTGTAATTGATCTCTAGTGTGTTAACAAGTCCCGAATACTTCTATATATTGAGAGACTTGTATAGGTTTTATATAGAGCATAAAGAGTGCTTTATTGTTAATAGGGTAACATATTTTTGTGATCGGGTATGTGACTGTAAACAGCTTGTGGTTTTAGCCTAAGTTTTTAGGAGGAGAATTTAGAGGTGAGTGATATTATACAACATGGAGTGTTAGGACATGATTTACTTGCTGCATTGGTGAAAAAGACAATAGATTTACTCGTTGAGCTAAGCTCTACAAATGTAGAAAAACTAAACTGTGTAAACAACTTGTGTGCCTTTTATTTATTTGTTTTAAATTGTTCGTTGCAGTGGCAATTGAAATGGCCACTACAACCGAACACTTCCATTAACACTTCGTGTTTCGAAGTAATTAACAAATATGATTTAACAATTTTTTAAATATACAATTTTTTATTAAAATTTATATCCGAATTATTTTAAATTATAATTAAATAGTAAAATTCAATAAAATATAACTTTAATGAAAAATTCAATCAAATAAAAGTAAATTAACAAAATTTTAACATACAATTAAAAGTATAGTGATAAATTCATCTTTAATTTATAAGGACACTGATAAATATAAATATAATTATAGATAAAGTATAGTGACAAACTCAATTTTACAATAAAATAATTTAAAAATAAATTTATATATATTCTTACTCTTTTCCAAATGAATCATTTTAAATACATCATTTAAAAATATTATCTATGCCCTGTATTTAAAAATCTGTAATAAAATAAAATAAAAATTTTTTTGAAAATTTTCAAACATATTAAAAATCAAATTGAAAAATGAACAATTTATAAATATATAATTTTAACACTTAGAAATAAAATTTGAGCATGTCGCCCAAAATCCTCATTAAGGGATTGTTTATATAAAAAATTAAAAATTAAAAATCTAGATAAAATCTGATAGGTGTCGAGAAAAGAGCCTTAACAAGTGTCCAGCGCAACAACCCATAAGGAGATTGTATAAATATTATGGGCTCTTTCACAAATTTTTATTAACCTCTAAATTCCATTAGTCCTTTCTTTCTTTATTTAGATTACTGTTAAATAGCAATGAACTATTCTCGACTTCTAGATTCCCTTTATAGTTTTTTCCTTCAAAAATATTCATAGTACTGTCAAATAATTAAAAAATATGAAATTTCTAACTAATATCAACTTCACATGTAACAGATTTTAATCATCTAACAAATTAACCTTTTTAATAATGATATTAAAGAAACAACGTTTTCAACCAAAAACCATGAATAATTTTTAATTAAATTTAAATTATTCATTCTCCTCTTTATTGTCCCCATAATCACTTGATTCATGATACTTTTTAAATTAAATTTAACTTATTCTTCCCTCTCTCCCTTTCCCCATTAATCTTTTTTTTTTTTTTCCTCTAGCAACTCAAATTTTATTGACATGCCTCATGCCCCTAATGTTTAGAAAATAATCTCTTTCAATATTTTTTAACTCCATATTACGAGGTAGATTTGTGGTATAAAAAATTAAAAGCGAAAATGATATTTTATTTTATTTTATCTTTAAAAATCTATGAGAATGATTAAAGAATTTGGAGGAAAAGATAGTTAGTTTCATTTTCCGTTATCATATATAAAGTACATTTTATCTCATTTAGAGAAATAACGTATTACAATAGGGTTCTTAAAATGTTTTTTTTTCTTTTTGCATTGTTATATTAAACTGCCGATTGCAAAGAAATTTAATTAAGCGGTTGTCGACTAGTAATGTTGATTGTTGTTAAATGAACATGAATATGGATTTGCAAATTTGGTTATGTATTTAAATACTAGTTGTATGGATGAAAAAGAAAATGTAAATTCAGCTAGTTGTATGGGGGAGTGGGTATCAAGGGTTTATTGATTTGGAATGTCACGTATTTTTTTTTATTTTCTTTTAACAAAAAAATCAATTTATATAATGGAATAAAAACCAATTTATGTGGTAAAAAGAAATTACTTCTGAATAAAAAACATTTTAAAGAATAATATAAGAATGGAAATATAGATCAAGGGTCATTTCCTATTTATAAAAAGAATTGTTTGATTGTTGCAAATAACTTTTAAATTAATGCCTCCTTAAAATATTTTAAATAAAAAATAAGAGTTATTTAAATATTTTAAATAAAAATATTATTGCAAAGCTCTTTACCTTTTATGCCTAGTAATTGTTTTAGTATTGTGAAATATTTATAGGATCTTCTACATCCTAATGCTAGAAGAAAAATCTTCTCTAATTATCTATATTGAAAACTTGTGGAGATTATTATTGAAGCACTTGGGAAGTCATTAGATTGTATGGAGAACGAGTCTACCCCTTCAAAAGATAGTCCTCCTTGTTTTCTGTTAACAATTTTGAAAGAGTTTATCTAATACAGATTTTCTATTAATTAAATACAATTAAGCGGTAAAAAGATCATAAAATTTTTTGTATATATTAGAAGCTAAATTACATTTTGTCCCTTTTACTAATAAAATAGGCAAACTAGTTCGTTCTGTTAAAATTTTTATCTATTTCTACAGTTAAAAAATTGGCATAGTGATGAAATAACTAGACAAGTTATACGTGGCATACCACATATACTTTATGCTGACATACATGTACCAATTTTTAGCAGTAAAAGTGGATGGAATCATTAACAGAAGGACTAATTTATTATTTGATTTAACATACAAAGATTAATTTATCCATTTTTTAATAAAATGAACAAAATATAATCCAACTCTAATATAAAAACCTCATAATACTTTTACCCAAAAAATCAATTTTTTTTTTTTTTACTCTTTCAATAGTTATATACGTAAAGGTCTATAATAACATCATATATTGCACTTCACCTCAGATTTTGTCATTAATACGTCAACTCTTGATGAATTTTTTTAATTCAATCTAAATAGCTAATCCATCCAATTTAGAAACATAAAATGTCAAGACCTTGGATTCACATGGACAAAGAAATAATTCATAATCGACAAGTTAATGATGTCATTTCAAGAAAAATATCAAGTTGGGGCAGCTGTCTAGCCCTTCCACAAAGCTTAAAAAGGACTTTCAAGTTTTTGGAGTTTTGACAACAGTGTGAACCCTACGCCCTTTTTCATCTTTTATCAGAGACTAAAAAGTTAGGCAAAGCTTTTACTTTAGTCCATTTTTTCAGACCCATGCTGATGTCTCAGGCACACAACATGTTAAAAGATCATAATCTACTCCCTCAGCTGTTGCTTCTTTTTTTCAAATGATTTTTTGTTTTTGGCTATAAATAAGTCCCCATAGTCCAGCCAAAATAAACTACCTAACTTGGTGAGCAGAGAGGATTTGCACAAAAGAATTTACAGGTATGGATCCCATCATAATAAAATATTCCTTGGTCCACTTTATCTAATGCCTTAATTATTTTTTTTTAAGGTCCCATTAGTACCTTAATGGGAAACATCAAATTTATTATTCATTTAATTGCTTGTTATGAGACTAACACTATAAAGGGTAGTAGGTAAATGGAAATTTTATCCCTTTTAGAGATGAAATCAACACCATGGTTGAGTAAAAAAAGCTAAAACTTGATTTTTGGTGAGGTTTTTCATAATATTATATAGTTTTTTAGATAAAAAGTAAATTAACTACAAATTATTTACGACACAAGTAATCGCATATTAAAGTATCTTTATGTAACTACTCAGCTAATAGATCTGGAGTCTCCTGGAACACTTCAGGACCATGAGGAAGATTCCTCATCGAACCAGACAATTCATCAACGACAACATTAGCCTCACTTGGAATTTGCTGTATGATCACCTGTCAATCTCGTTTATATAGATTTTAAATTCGTAAGACCAAATCTCTATATGAAACTACACAGGACATATTCAAAATGACCCCATGAACTAGAGTATAATCCGTTTCAACTATAATCTTCTTCCTCTTTGCATTCCAAGCTAATATAAGACAATCATATTTTGCCCAAAATTCAGCTTGCTTAACGGTACATTTTCCAATGTTCCTCCCAACTCCACCAAGCCAAGTTTTGAATGGTTTTTTTAATTTTAAGAAATCATAAATTAGTAAAATAGTAAAGCTGCATTTAGATCTCTCAAAAGTTGTTATTTATTATTGACTCCCTAAAACAATTTATTAATTTTGCCCTTGCACATGATTTTATTTGTTCAGGGACTCCAAAGAGCTCTCACTGTAAAAATGTACTTAAACTCTCGACAAAGTAAAGAAACAAAATCATAATCAAAGACAGTTCCATAAATATCAATACTAATAAACTGTACCAAGTGCAGGACCAAACTTAAGTCTTTAGCGTCTACACCCATGACGGTCGGCAATCTCTATTTCTTTAAACTTCTCTTCTAACCACTTGCAGCGGTCCTCAAGTTGCCTTGGCGGTGATTCTTGCTTGGTCTATTTTGCCATTTAAATCGGGACCACGGTTAGTTGGACTATCTCTCGGGTTAGTACACGAGCCGGTTTGAAAGTTCGTAGGCGATCTAGTATCGCTTGCCCCGATTGAGGCCTAATCGTGATGAGATGGTTCTTGGGATACTCTTCATGCAGTCTTGGTGCATGTGGTGAAGTAAAACCAGGAGGAATGCCTTCGCTCTCTTCTCCGTAATTTGTATAGGACCTTTTCCTTTGTCCATTGCCCCACTCAACATTTGGGCCATTTGAGCCATCGTACTTTTTGAGCCTCCAACATCGATCCTCATCTTGTAATGCAATCACAAACAAAACCAAACACGTTAGCACATGAGAAATAAACAAAATAGAGTACCTATCCGGTGACCACTAGGGGTTTAACATAGTTCTATCTAAGGTGGGCTCTTAGGGTTTACTATATGTGGTTTGGTTCTAAGGAGGGTACCGAAGATGAGATTCCTCGATCTTCACCCATTATAGGCTCATATAGACCGAGAGTTGATTCAGGGAATACATTTCCCTATGGCTGCGGAGATGAAAATCTCACGAAGACATAGGTACGGATGTATCCCAAAGCGATCCACTATCCCGCGGAGGTGAAAACCTCACGAAGGAGTAGTTTCTCACTCTCACCTAAAGGTGTGACCACAGTCATACAATGCGATGCCAATTAAAACAACATGCAATACAAATATGGTAATTTTCAAATCAAACTTTCAAACTTCCAACAAAAGACAGAAAATAATCAATTTATGGCTTGACTCTCTAAATCGGTCCCCAGTGGAGTCGCCAAGCTGTCGTAACCGTTTTTTTGAAAACGACAAAAAGGGGTTCGACGTTGGGTTTTGAAAATAGGAATAAAATGGGAGTCGCCACCGACCTTTAGTTGGTGTGATCGGATCACCTTTATTTTAATAAAACATTTTGTTTTACTAAAACCGTGTTTTTGGTCTGCGAAGTTTTAAAAAATCGGGTTCGGAGTTGATTCTGACGAGGAAGGGTTAGCACCCTCGATACGCCCAAAATTGGTACCAAAATGATTAATTAATGTCTTAATGTTGGAAGTTTTGAAAAGATTTTAAAATACTGGTCTTTTAAAATGTATTAGATAAGATTTCTTTGTTTGAGAGGATACAAACATCACATCCAAAGACGTTAGGATATGATATTCAAACCTTCGTAATCAAAGTTGTCTCGAGTTCTTGAAATTTATTAAAAGGATGTTTAGTGTTTTAGTCAAACGGAAAATCACGTTAGCCTTTATCTTAAAAATCACTTTTCAAAATGCATCGTGTCGGATTAATTCTAAGAAAAGGCTTGAGTCTAAACTTGAGATTTCTTTATCCCGAAAAGATCTAAACATCACATCCATCTATGGATTTGATATTGAAAACAATGACAACTTGATAATAATAAAACAATTTAAATACATAAAAACAAATAATGATAATAATAGTACGATTATAATAATAGCATAATCAGTAATAAATATAATAAAAGTAATTATAGTATTAATATGAACAATAAATGTAATAATGGTAAATATAATATAGTATCAATAATACTAAATACAATCAAAAAAAAATAATAATAATAATAATAATAGTAATATAACAAAACAATAAAAATAAATAATAGTAGATAGCAATAATAAATAAAAGATAATAATAAAATGAATAATAATATAATAATAGTGTTAAGAATAAAATAATGATAATGGTAAATAATAATAATAATAATAATAATAATAATAATAATAACAAAGAAACAAAAGAAAAGGACTACATTGTTGATTAATTATACTAAATAATAATAATAATAGGTAATTGTAAAATAAACAATAATATAATAATAGTATTAATCCATAAATATCAATACTAATAAACTTTTATCCCCATCTCATACCAACTAAATAAAAACCCTTTTGGTTTCAATCTCAAGTTTCATCACTTAAAATCTTTGCTGCTGCAACTACCCCATCATTTGGGACAAACTTGAGGTACTTAAAAATGGAGCCCCCAAAAGGAATCTGCCTTCATAAAACTCTTAGTATATGCTTTGAAGCAATTACATGTGATGAAGAAAAACTATTGGGGGGACTACTATTTGTCCATGAATTCAAACCCTTAAGGAAAGAGAACCCATCATCAATTATTGATCATTGGAGTTCCCAATAAAAATAATCCAAACCCCAAATTGGCAATTAAGATTTGATCCCAATTTAATGTAAAGTCAACGGTTAAAACAGGCCTTTTAGAAAGGAAAAAAACACAGGTTTTCGAGTTTGCACTACACCAAGTGCAGGATGACCAATTTAGCCTCTCTCACCTCTACTGTATATAACTTTATCCTTTTACACAATTTTAAACATTTAAATTTTAATCCATCGATTTTCTTGATTTGAGTTGAGAAAATGACCAAACTAAATCTATTTTGATCGATTTTTTAATTAATCAATATTGAATTTTTTCAATTAATTTACTTATAAAATTTAAAAATCGATAACAAATCGAATTAACTGATTAAACTAAGATTAAAACCGACCAGCTCGCTTCACCGGACTAATAAAAAATTAAGCAATTAAGAAAAACTTGCATCATAGATTAGAAACCAAAAGCAAAGTAAAAGAAAATCACAACTACTACCACTAATTTCCTACTGTAGTCTTGTCTCCAAGTTATTAAAGAGGAGGATGGGGCAGATATTAGCCATGAATGAAGGGCATTTCCGTCATTCCAACCAAATTAATTCCTAATTTTCTTCTTCTTTTGGCTATATTGTCACCACTAGTTTCCTTTATGTCTTGGATCTTCATATTGATAAAAACATCACACCTGCCTCTTTAAAGTTGAACAAAATTCAACTCCCCCAAAAAACAAGCCTCCTCTCATCATCCATTCAAAAAAGACCATGAAAATTTATAACCCCAAATCCTCATTCATGTTCTTGATGATCGTATTGGCTTCCATCACCCACCTCTCAAGTTGCCACTTCATCCATAGAAGAAGCTTAAGCAGTGAAGCTGAAGAAAGAAGCAACACAGAGTTCCACACATGGCATTTACCTGCAAAATCTCCAGAGCCATCATCAAGAGCTGAAAAGGATCAACCAGTTTATCAAGTTTCTTATAGAACAGTTCCTGGGGGACCTAACCCTCTTCATAATTGATTCAATCCATTGCAGATCTTTTAATTGTATGTATTTGAGGTATACAAATTTTTGGCAACCTATACTTCTTATTTGTGTTTTTTGAAAACAAAAATATGTGTAATTAATAGATAGTTTGAGAAATAGAATGCAATTTTCTTTTTGCTTTTGCAGAAATTCTTGGTTCATTCTCAGAGGTGGAGTTTTGTAATTTTGTAAATAGTTGATTTTTTTTTTTGTAAATAATGCCATTATTTTGATAAATTTAGCCTTTAATTTTATATATTTTAATTTTAATTTTTAAAAATAAATATATATAATAATAAATTTAAATTTTATATTAATATTAATATTAAATAAAATAAAAATACCCCAAACCCATCTCTCTTCCCCTTCCCCAACCCCAACCCAAACGCGATGAATATTGAAAACCCTCTGTTTTTATTTGCTTCAATGGCGGCACCCGCGCTTCATCTCTCCCTCTCTCTCTCACTTCCACCGCCTTCCAAGCAACATCTTCGTATGCTTTCCAGAGCTAAATATCTGTATAACCCACACACCCTCATTCTCTTCAATAACCAAAAATCAAGAGAGAAGGTGGGGGATTTTAATTTTATTTAATTTTAATTTTAATTTATTATTATAGTATTTTGAAAATATTTATTTTATATATTCTTTTGATTTTTAGAATTAAAATAAAATGAGATTATTTGTAAATTTTAACGGTAAATTTTTTAAATTATAACTAAATCTATATAATATAAAAAGTTAATGATTAAATTTATTACTATATTAATTTTTAACTGTCACATCATCTTATCATTTATAATTTTAACGAGAATAATTAAAATGATTGAATTATGTATATTTTTTATTTTAAATGCTTAAAATAAAAAAATTAATAATTCGATGAATATTTTAGATATATTATTTTATTATAAATTTAAAATAATAAAAAGAAGAGAATGACAACATCTTAATCGTTTATTGCTTAAAAGGGTCAAAACTCAAAACCCGACATTTTCTTTGATGTTACTTCCATAATTATTTAAGTGTAATAATACAACATTCCTATTACATACAAGAATTAAGTTAGCAAGCAAAGCAGTAACACCAAAAACTTTTAACATTGCCTAAAGGTATCGTGGAGTTGTTTGTACTATAACTAGGGTTATATTTGTTTTTTTTTTTTTTTCGTAAGATTAAAAAGTAAATTAATTCATCAGCTACAAGTTTTATCTATTTCTATTATTAAAAGTTGGTTCATATATATCAGCATGAGATATACGTGACATGTCACATGTCACCATTTGATTATTTTGTTAACTACGTTAGTTTTTAATAGTACGTAAAATTTTAAACAGAAAAAACTAATTTGTTTTTTGATATAACGTACATGGACTAACTTATTAATTTTTTTTAGTAAATGGAGTAAAATGCAATTTGACTCTTAGTACTAAACTTACTCATGGGTGAGGCCATCTAAAAAAATGGGAAAGTTTGGACAAAATACGATGCCCGAAAAATGAGTTTGGGTAAAATTTAAGGCTCGTTTTCTATATGGGTTGGGCATTAGGCAAGATTTTTTTGACCTGAGCCTAGCCCAAATATATTATGGTATAAAAAATGGCCATTTTACCCAAAAATACCCTTTTTAAACGTTATTTATAAAAATGGATCAACTTTTTAATTATTTATCGGAAAGGGCCAAATTCCCCGAAAATGCGTCCACGAGGGCACGATTTGTGCTGATGTGGCAAAAACGCTTCCCCAGGGATGCGTTTTGCTGACACAACATCTGACATCGCGCTGACGTAGACGCGTTTTAGCCTGTGTTTTTTTTCCAAAGAAAAAAAATCCTATTCTCAAATTAAATTTTCAAAAAAGGTCATTTTTAAAATATTATAAAAATAGACCAATTTTTTTAAAAAATTGCGAGAATAAACCTTTATAAAGGCTCAAAGTGGCAACACTATTTTTTTAAGATATCGCCATTTAATATGAAAATAAAACTTACAAAGCAAATTTTTATATAGACCCAAAGTCTCATTTTCCTTATTTTCTTAAGTAATGTGAGATGTGAGATATGAGTATATATAGACTAATGAATAGTTTTGCAGCTTATTCCTAAACAATGTGGGATTCCTTCCTCTTTTAACTAACAACATGAGATTAAAGGCTATACTATATTTTATATTTTTTACTTAGAGTTTAATTTTTTTACAAAAGTTAACATTTGCTACATTATAAATAAAACTTTTAAACTCTATAAGTAAAAAAAAATTATAAAATATAAAATGAGTATGGTAAAATATTAAAAATAAATATTTAAAATTACTAATAGTTGAGTGATCATTTTGTAAGTTTTTATAATTCAATAGCTAAAAATATAGTTAAGTGACTACTAATGTAATTTAATCTAGATATAAAATATGAAAATAATTATTATATTTTATATATTATATATTTCTATAAAAAAACTTATTTAACATAATTATATACTATGTTTAAATAGATTATCTATCTAGTTAAAATATATCGAAATAAATTTATCGACATTCATTAGCCATTAGGTGATGAAAATTAAATTAAAATTAGAATTAAAAATTAATGATATAGTAAAATATTAATAAATAAATAAATATTTAAAAGATATATCAATTTTTAAAATTACAAAAAAAACTATTTGAGTACCAAATACTCACCATTTATTTATTAATCAAACATTCATAATATAAAATAAAATAAATAATAAAAAATTAAAAGTATAACTTCTAAATTTAAATAATGAAAAATTATTTTAAAATTAGAATTGCATTAATATTAACTTCAAACATTTAAAATTGAATAGAAGATTATTGCATATACAAGTTTCATATGTGTAATTTGTTCTCTTTTTTTAATAGTTCTTTTGTATATGTTAATAATTCTAAAATGCAACAAGATTAAAGATCTCAAAAGATAATTTTATAATATGATAAAATGTTAACAAAATATAAAAAATAGAAATTGTTTTGTAAAAATATATAAAATATAGTGTAGCATTTAATCTTATGTTGTTAGTTAAAAGAGGAAGGAATCCCACATTATTTAGGAACAAGCTACAAACCTATTTATGAGTCTATATACACATATCTCATATCTCACATTACTTAAAAAAATAAGGAAAATGAGACTTTGGGTCTATATAAAGATTTTCTTTGTAAGTTTTATTTCTATATTAATTGGTGATACCTTAAAAAAAATGGTGTTGCCACTTTGAGCCTTTATAAAGGTTTATTATCATAAAATTTTAAAAAAACTGGTCTATTTTTATAATATTTTAAAAAATGACCTATTTTATGAAAAAAAAACAAGAGCTAAAATGCGTCCACGAGGGCACAATTTGTGCTGATGTGGCAAAAACGCTACCACAGGGATGCGTTTTGCTGACACAATACCTGATATTGCGCTGACGTGGACACATTTTCGGGGAATTCGACCCTCTCCGGTAAATAATTAAAAAGTCGGTTCATTTCTGTAAATAACGTTAAAAAGGGTATTTTTGGGTAATGTCGTCACCATTTTTTTGGAGAATGGGAAAACGACAAGGGGTTCGACTTTGGGTTTTAAAAAAAAAAAGGGAGTCGCCACCAATCCCTTTTTGTTGAGGTGTGATCGGGTCACCTCGTAAAGCGGTTATTTTAATAAACAGTTTGATTTATCAAAACAACGGTTTTGGTCTACGAAATCCAAAAATGAGTTCGAAGTCGGTTCACATACGAGGAAGGGTTAGCACCTCGTCGCCCAAAATTGGTACCAAAATGATTAATTAGTGTCTTAATGTCGGAAGTTTGAAAAGATTTTTAAATTCGGATCTTTAAAAATGTTTGGATAGTTGAGGCGGAGTTTGAGATTTCTTTATTCGAGAGGATACAAGCATCACATCCAGCACGTTAGGACGTGACATTCGAAGCCTTCGTAATCAAAGTTATCTCGAAGTTCGTGAAATTTATTAAAAGGATGTTTAGTGTTTTAGTCAAACGGAAAATCGCAACCCAGCACGTTAGGGTACTATTCCCCTAATTCCTAAATAAAAAACATTGCCTTTATTTAAAAACCTTTAAATGGAATGTAGCAATTTTACAAAATGCCCCGCATCGGATCCAATCAAAGAGAAGGCTCGAGTCAAAACTTGAGATTTCTTTGTCCCGAAAAGATATAAACATCACGTCCAGCTCGTTAGGACACGATGTTTTAATCTCTCGTGATCAAAATCATCTCGTGATTTGCAAAACTTCATAAAAGGGATGTTAAGTTACTTAGTTAAACGGAAAATCGCAACCCAGCACGTTAGGGCACTATTTTCCGAATTCCTAAATATGAAACATCACCTTCATTTTGAAAACCTTTAAATGGAATATGATGATTTTCAAAATACATTTTGTGTAGTAATAACATGAAATTAAGAAAGATAAAAGATATAAATATAATAGGTATAAGAATACGAATAATAATAATATGACAATGATTTGAAACAATGATAATGCCATACCAATATGAATAATACGTATACATAATATTAGTGGTAAAATAGGATAATAAAATTACGTGATGAAAATTAAATAATAAGATAATAAAATACAAGATAGTGGTAATAATATAAAAATGATGGTAAAGCGAATAATAGTGAAATATACATATATATAATAGTAGTAATAAGAAAGAATGGTGATGATAATATATTTAATAATGATAATAAGAATAATAATATAATAATAATAATAATCGATAAACAAAACGATAAGGAAAGATACATATCATTATCGAGCAATAAATAATAATAATAATAATAGAATAATAATAGAAATAATAATAAATAAAAATAATAATAATAACGAACATATAAATAATAATAACAAATAGTCAATGTTAAATAGTAGTAGAAATAGTAAAATTGCAAAATAATTTGAAAATGGGTCAAATTGGAATTAAAAGTAAGTAAAGAGGCCAAGTTAGACATTATAAGCAATAAAAGGACCAAAAGCAGCAGCATAAAAAGTCTGGGACGAGGAGCACAATTTTCCCCAAACAAGAAACGCAGCAGCGTTTTAAAAGGACCAATTATAATCGCGTAAAGTTTCTGGGGCAAAATTGCAATAGCGAAAAACTTAATTGTAAAAATCTAAAAATGCAGAAGGATCGATTGTGCAATTAAACCATCGATTAAAAAACACGCGGATCCTAGGGCGGGTCGGATCGGATCGGGTTGGTCATGGGTGAAACGACGTCGTTTTAGGGTTAAAGGGCAGCCCCCAAAACGACGTCGTTTTGTGGGGCTATATAAAGCCCTAAATGCTGAAAAAAATATCATTTTTGGCCTGTTTTTAAAAAAAAATCTCTCCTTTCTCTTTTTTTCTCTGCAGAAGGGGATGGCGGTGGGATTTCGACGGGTCGCCATAGACCGGCTGTTGCCGTCGTAAACCACCGTATACATGGCGGAAGTTCGTAAAAGGTAAATTTTTTCTTCCTTTTTTATGTATATATTCTAATAATATAGTTTTATGTATGTTTTACTTGAAAAAAGAAAAAAAAAAGAGATAACTTTCGAAAATAAAAGAAAAAAATCACCTTTGGCCTCTGTTTCTTTCGATTTTAATGAATCTTTTGTGTTTTTTTCTTCCTGTGTTTGGATCTGTTGTTTTTATGCTTTAAAATTTCTTTTTTTTTTTGTATATTGATCGAAAAAAAGTCCTCTACAAATGAAGTTAGATCAGTTTTTATATCCGATTTTTTTCTATCTACTTGATCTAACGTCCTTTCGTTTTAATGGCATGCAGGTGCTCGGTGTGCAAGTGGGGCGGTAGAGATGGGTGGTGCTGCAGACGCCGTTAGACTGGTGGCTAGTCAGAAGGCCAGGGGTCAGAAGACTAGGGGTGGCACCTAGGTTCCTTAGGGTTCCTGGAACCCTAAGTTTGTGTTTAGGCTATTGGGCTAACAGGTGTTGGGCCAACGGGTAAAAGGATTAGAAATTAGGCTTGGTAAATTAGGTTTTATAAAATGCATTTGTTGGGTTGTACAAATGGGCCCCGGGTCATTGTTTGGGTCTGGGTTGATAGGTTTTGGGTTTTGGGTTTGTTATAAAACGGGCCGGGCAAAATTGGGCTTGTACAGCTGCCCCTCTTTGCTCATTGTCGTGCAACGGGAATGGAGCAAAGACTTTCAAAAGGCCAATTTTGTTCGGTCTCGCCGAGTCTTGACTTCTTTGGTGCCATTCTTCTTCAGGTAGCCTTGTTTTAGTCCACCATACCTTGTTGCTTTGATCCACTCCACCGCTACTTCGACGAGATGGGATCTGCGGCTTCAATTTGCTCTTGCTACGACTTGTGACTTGTTTACTTTAGATTGCTCCACCGTATCTCTAGAGAGATGAGGTCTTTGGTCTTCAGCCTATTCCACTGCTAGTTAAGGCAATAGGACTAAAGCTTTAACCATGCTCTCTACTGGTTAGGGAGCCAAGATTCGCCTTCGATCTTGCCCCACTACTGGTTAGGGCGACAAGATCTACAATTTTTGACCCATTCCACTGCTGGTCAGTGGCAATAGGACGGTGGCCTAAATCATGTTCCCTACTGGTTAGGGAGCCAAGATTTGCCTTCGATCTTGCCCCACTACTGGTTAGGGCGACAAGATCTACAATTTTTTTGACCTATTCCACTGCTGGTCAGTGGCAATAGGACGGTGGCCTAAATCATGTTCCCTACTGGTTAGGGAGCCAAGATTTGCCTTCGATCTTGCCCCACTACTGGTTAGGGCGACAAGATCTACAATTTTTGACCCATTCCACTATTGGTCGGTGGCAATAGGACGGTGGCCTAAATCATGTTCCCTACTGGTTAGGGAGCCAAGATTTGCCTTCGATCTTGCCTCACTACTGGTTAGGGCGATAAGATCTACAATTTTTTGACCCATTCCACTGCTGGTCGGTGGCAATAGGACGGTGGCCTAAATCATGTTCCCTACTGGTTGGGGAGCCAAAATTTGCCTTTGATCTTGCCCCACTACTGGTTAGGGCGACAAGATCTACAATTTTTGACCCATTCCACTGCTGGTCGGTGGCAATAGGGCCATCCATTCCACCGCTGGTCGATGGTAATAGGATAATCTTCAACTTATCCCACTGCTGGTCAGTGGTAATAAGACGATTTTACATCTATTCCACTGCTGGTCAGTGGCAATAGGGTAATCTTCAATAGTGTTGCTACATCGTCCTCTAGGGACATATCCTGTAGACTCGATTTTATATGTTTGTGTTTATGCCAAAGGATGCGGATGCTATGGTCGGAATGACTCAAATGCTCCTGACTACGTGTGATATGGATGACACTTACGTGAATGCAGAATGTCATGAGAATGATGATTTTTCATTAAGATGCAATGATTGTAATAAATCGAATGCTCCTAACTAAATGATACTATGGAGGACATTTGCATGAATGCAGGATGTCATGAGAATGATCTCTTTTTAAAAGTTTAGGGTTGGAATTGCTCGTTCGCTTGTCACGGTCACAACATGGACGCAATATCTTATCTGATATCTATGACAGTAAATCTGAAGAAATAATCATGATTTTAGACTCCTCTTCCTCGAACGTTTCAAACCATAAGTGTGGTGGTTCCTAAACAACAGTCTTGTTTTAGGTTCCTACGCTGTTTAGAGGCTTCCAGAGTAATAGGTGGAACTCCTTTTATGGAAGCATTATGGGCCCATGGGTCGTTATTTCAATTGCAAACAATCTAAAGATTTAAAATAACAATGGGATTTATGAAGAATGGAATTGGATTAAATCAACAAAAGTAAACATTATTGGAGTACAAAAATGGGTAAAAAGAAAAGTAGGTGCCCAGATATTGCGACTGAGCTTTACCACAGAATCCTTCCGAAGATCATTTTGAGCTGAATAGATGTTAGAAGATCCGTAGCGCTTTGTAGATGTTCCGGGGTGTAACATTCCTCCTTTTGCTAATTCTGGGGGAACAAAAATTGTCACATACCTCCTCTTTCGTGCAAATTTGAGCCGCCCTTATTGGGTTTTCGACTCAAAACCCCTTTGGTCTCAAAGTGCCCTTTACGGGTTTTCGCTTTGGCCCTTCGATTTTTTTTTTTTAGGTCTTAAAGCGCCCTTTATGGGTTTTCACTTTAGCCTTTCCCTTCTTCAAGCATAATACTTCTTAACTGAATTTGAATTTATGGGATTGGATAGATTTTTTCCATCCATCTCGGCCAAAATTAGAGCCCTTCCAGAGAAAACCTTTTTCACCACATAAGGTCCTTCCCAATTTGGCATCCATTTCCCTCTGAAATCCTTTTGTATGGGGAGGATCTTTTTCAAAACTAAGTCTCCTCGTGGAATTCTCTTGGGCGACTTTTTGTTGTATGCTCGCATCATTCGCTTTTGGTACATCCGAACATGACGGATAGCTTTGGTCTCTTTTCTTCGATCGATTCAATCGATCATATCGAACTTGGATCCATTCCACTTCATCCAATTTCAATTCGGATAATACTCGAAAGGGCGTAATTTCAACTTCGATGGGTAAGATCGCCTCCATTCCAGTAAACCAATGAGAAAGGAGTTGCCCCGGTGGAGGTTCTGACCGACGTTCGATAGGCGAAAAGGGTAAATGGTAGCTTCTCGTGCCAGTCTTTGTAAGTCTCAGTAATCTTTCCTACTATCTTCTTGATATTCTTGTTAGCTGCCTCTACTGCACCGTTCATCTTTGGGCGATATGGTGACGAATTGTGATGTCTGATTTTGAATTGCCTAAAGACTTCTGCGATCATCTTTGTTGTTCGGGTTTAACGATTATCGATATGATCCTCTCGGGCATTCCATATCGACATATTATTTCCTTTTTTAGGAACTTGCTGACTGCTGATTTTGTCACATTAGCATAAGAAGTGGCCTCCACCCATTTAGTGAAGTAATCAATTACTACGAAGATGAACCGATGTCCATTGGAAGCTTTTGGAGAGATTGGTCCAATAACGTCCATGCCCCACATAGAAAAGGGCCATGGGGAGGTCATAACATGTAAAGGTGAGGGTGGTACATGAATCTTGTCCCCATAAATTTGGCCCTTATAACATTTCTTAGCATAATCAATGTAATCTCTTTCCATGGTAGACCAATAACACCCGAATCTCATGATTTGTCTGGCCATTGCGAACCCATTGGCATGTGTTCCACAGACACCCTCGTGGACTTCTTCTAGGATCTGCTTAGCCTCGGCGCCATCCACACATCTCAATAGCACTTGATCCTTTCTTCTTTTGTATAAGACCTCTCCGTCTAAGACATAGTCACAAGCTAGTCTTCTCAACGTCCTTTTGTCATTTTCGGTTGCTTGATCGGGGTATTTATGATTTTTCATGTATTGTAGTATATCGTGATACCACGGGTGATCATTTTGTTCATCTTCTTCCACGCTGTAGCAATGGGCTAGAGCCTCATAAATGCTCATTCGTATAGGCCTCATATCCTCCTCGTTGTTTACTCGTACCATAGAAGCCAATATGGCGATAGCATCAGCCATCTAATTTTCGTCTCTTGGTAGATAACTGAAAGTGATGTCATCGAACTCTTTGATCAATTCTTGGACCAATCTTTTGTATTCGACCAATTTGGGATCTTTCGTTTCCCATTCTCCTTTAAGTTGATAAATCACCAGTGCAGAGTCCCCATATACTTCTAGCACCTTAATTTTACATTCTATAGCGGCATGGATACCCATGATGCAAGCTTCATACTCTGCCATATTGTTTGTACAATCAAAATCCAGCCTACAAATAAATGGGTAATGATCTCCGTTTGGGGACACCAGAACTGCCCCAATTCCATTGCCCATAGCATTCGATACCCCGTCAAAGTTCAGTTTCCAAGGACGACTTTTCGGGGTACCTTTTCAGCGGTTGCTACATACATTAGGTCTTCATTAGGGAAATCAAAGTCCAAAGGCTCATAATCTGCCAGAGCTCTACTGGCCAGAAAATCCGCTATTGCACTTCCTTTTATCACCTTCTGGTTTACATAAACTATGTCAAACTCAGAAAGTAAAATTTGCCATTGGGCCATCCGTCTATTCAAAGTAGTCGACTCCATTAAGTATTTCAGTGGGTCTAGCTTTGAGAAGAGCCAGGTCGTATGATACAACATATACTGCCTCAATCTCGAGTTGTCCAGACCAAGGCACAACATAGTTTCTCAATTGGTGAGTACCTTGTTTCACATTTAGTGAACTTTTTACTAAGGTAGTATATTGCCTTTTTATTTTCCTGACTCATCGTGCTGGCCGAGCACACATCCCATTGAATTATCAAGTACCGTCAAATAGAGGATTAAAGGCTTCTCTGGATTAGGCGGTGTCAATACGGAGGATTGGACAAGTACTGCTTTATTTTGTCAAAGGTCTTCTGACATTCCTCGTCCCACACACCTGGATTGTGTTTTTTAAGAAGACGAAATATGGGATCACATTTCTCAGTCAGTTGTGAAATAAACCGAGTAATGTAATTTAATCTTCCTAAGAAACCTCGAATTTCTTTTTGCGTGCGAGGCGGAGGCAATTCTTGTATAGCCTTGACCTTGTCTGGGTCAACCTCAATCCCCTTTTCACTGACTATAAATCCTAGTAGTTTCCCTGACCTGGCTCCAAAGGTACACTTAGCTGAGTTAAGCTTCAATTGGACTTTCCTCAACCTCAAAAATAATTTTTTTAAGACTTGGATATGCTCCTTTTCGGTTCGGGACTTGGCGATCATATCATCGACATAAACCTCAATTTCCTTGTGCATCATATCATGAAATAGGGTTACCATGGCTCTCTGATATGTTGCTCCCGCATTCTTCAACCCAAATGGCATTACCTTATAGCAAAATGTTCCTCACATGGTTATGAATGTGGTTTTATCCATGTCTTCAGGAAGCATCTTTATCTGGTTGTATCCGGAGAAGCCATCCATGAATGAGAATAATGAATAACCCGCCGTATTATCCACGAAGGTGTCGATATTAGGTAGCGAAAAATTGTCCTTCGGGCTAGCCTTGTTTAGATCCCTGTAGTCTACACACATTCGTACTTTCCCATCTTTCTTAGGGACGGGGATGATGTTGGCTACCCAGTCTGAGTACTTAACCACTTGCAAGAAACCTGCGTCAAATTGCTTCTTGACCTCTTCTTTTATTTTCAGCAAAACGTCTGGCCTCATCCTCCAAGTTTCGTTGGGTGGCTTGTATTCTTCTTTTATGGGCAGACGGTGTACCACGATATCAGTGCTTAACCCGGGCATGTCTTGATATGACCATGCGAAGACATCCTTGAATTTTTGGAGTAACTCGATGAGGTCTCGCCTTGTCTCTACGGTGATACCAGCTCCAATCTTCACTTCTTTCTTTTCTTGCCCCTCTCTTAGGTTCACTATTTCCACCGACTCCTTGTGAGGTACGATTTGTTTCTCCTCCTGTTCTACCATCCTTAACAATTCAGGAGATAAGTCACAGCTCTGGTCATCTCCAAAATCTTGAAAATCTTTGGCACCCGTATCTTGCTCAAAAGGACATTCCGAGTTATCGGTAGCGTTACTCAAATCATTGATATTTGGGGACCTGTTATGGAGATGAATAAAGGCTCATAGAATCACAGAATCTAGGCATGCTTATTGGTATCATAAATGAAGAATAGAAATGTTTGGAAGAATATCTAAAGAAAGAATAATGATAATGAATGAAATGAACATAAAAGAAAATTTGCTCAAACGATGGCGGAGATGTATTTCATTGAAAATAACGATGCCTTATACAAAATCATGCTTTACAAAAGGGACTCTTATTGTTTCTAGACTTAAAGCAACAAGTGTGTTCCGAGTATTACTCAGATTGAGTTCTAAAAGCTACAGGAATCTCCTACGTAGTCCAGTTGTTTAGAATGCTGCCTGGCTCATAGGGGCAGATGCCATTCCGATTTTCTTCCTCAATTTTTCCTTCAGATATAGCGTTGACGTGCACAATTTCTTGCATTCCTTGTCCCGGATAGATAACCCCTCCTGATATAAAGGTCTCACGAATATGAGAAATTATCATCGGTTCCCATTTAATCTCATCTCCACCCAAACGCGCTTTCCTTCTTTCTTGCTTCTTTTCTAGCTCTATCTTCTTTTCCTTTGCATTCGGCTTGAATCCTAAGCCAAAGAGGTCTCTTTTTTCCTTCAACCTCGGGACTTTGATTCCTCCTTGGAGATACCTTCCCAGTTCTTTTCCGGGTACGGCTTCATTTCTGACCATTAATTGCAAACCCATTTTTGTGGTTTTGGATAACTGGGGTACTGGGATCTTGTTTCCCTCGATGATAAATGTTGCATTGACAAATTTCAAAGAGCGGAAAGAACATTCAGGTGCTTCGTCATTTACTTCTAAATATGGTGCACTGTTGGTCACGGTTGTGATGATGTCTTCTTCGACATTTATTGTTACCAAACAGCCTTCTGTGACTAATTTCAATTTCTGGTGCAACGATGAGGGATCGCTCATTGAGTGTATCCAAGGTCCCCAACAAATAGTTATCTGACTACCGATATCCATTACTATGAAATCCACTTCACATGTACCTGGGCCGATTAAAAGAGGTACCTCGATCCTCCCATGACTTTCCTTTCAGTTCCATTGAATGCCCTTACTACATTGTAGCAGGCCTTCATGTGAGAGCTATCAACGGGTAACCGATTCAACGTCGATAATGGCAAAACATTGAGTGCCGATCTGTTGTCGACTAATACCCCTGGTAGTGTGTATCCTTTGCACCGTGTAGTAATATGGAGGGCCTTGATAGAACTCATGCCCCCCGGTGGAATCTCATCATCATTAAAGAAAATGAAGTTATCAGCACTTATATTACTAATTAGACGATCCAACTTGTTAACGGTGATATCATTAGCAACATAAGTTTCATTCAATACTTTCATCAATGCGTTACGGTGCGCTTCTAAGCTTAATAGCAAGTCAAGTACAGATATACGAGCCGACTGTTTATGCAGCTGCTCCACGATGCTATATTCACTATGTTTTAAAAACTTCAAGAATTCCCTAGCCTCGTCTTCCTTCACTGGCTCATTTATAGGAGCTTCCTGTTTGGTCGTACTTTCTTTCTTTTGTTCGCCCACCAAGGTTTTCCCCTTTGCAAGCTCGGTCTGTGGGTTTGTCGTGTCGTAACGCTTCCCACTACGTGTATAGGAGCCTACTTCTTGGTTTTTCTTTGCAGTGCTAGACAAGTCTCCTTTCCCGGGAATCGTCACATTACAGTTGTAGTTCCAGGGAACCTTTTTGTTATCTTCATATGAAAAGGCCGCAGGTCTTCAGATAAGAATCTTCGGAGGCTCCTGGTTTTCTTTCATAGTGCGGGAAGAGTCCTCTATTTTAGGAATCGTCAGGTTGCAATTAGAGTTCTGGGGAACCTCTTTGTTGTCTTCATACGAAAGGACCACCGATTTACGAATCACGATCTTCGGAGTTATCTTTATCCCGATTCCATAGTTCTTTGGCCGTGAGATGATGACTAAAGGATAGCTAGCTTTCGAGACTTTTATTGCTGATTCATCTTCTAACACGCAAATGCTTCTTTTTTTTCGGCCTTCATTAATCTCAAAAAACTCCAACTCTTTATTGTCCATCAATCTTTGTACCAAAATTCTGAACTCAGTACAGTCCTGGATTTCATGCCCTTCCATGTTATGAAACTCGCAACCTCTTCTTGTTCTTTCATGCTTTCCTATCGGCCTTGATACAGCTAATCCTCTCTTTATCATTTCTTTCCAAACTTGTTTCATCGGAGTCTTTACTTCGTCAACATCCCTTTTAACTCTCCTTCCCATATTTTTGCCTATCATATTGACCTCATGATTAGGCAGCGGGTGCCCCATGCTGGGGGTATCGTCTACTTTTATAACACCCATCTGGATGAGTCTTTCTACCAGTTTTTTGAAAGTAAGACAGTTCTCTATTGAATGCCCCACAATCCCTGCGTGGTACTCGCACTGTGCGTTCGCGTCATACCACTTAGGGTATGGGGGTTGCAGGGGTTACAGGTAATGTGAGGCAATAACATATGCATCGAATAAATTTTGGTACAATTTCTTGTATGTGATTGGGATTGGCGTGAATTGGATTTTCTCTGTGTTCTGCTTTGTACTGGATTCCGCTAGAGGAGCCACGATGATCGCCGATTCTGACCTGGGTGATTCTGATAATAGGCTTCGGATAACCTTTACCTAAGTTATTTACATCATTCTCTCTTTTCTTTGGGATTGTCTTTCTGGTACTTTCTCCCACTTCTATCTTGCCACATCTGATTGTATTTTCTATCCTCTCCCGACATCACGATGTCTGAGAAGCTTTAGTGGCGCTTCAAAGATATGATTGATGAAAGGAGCTTTCAACATATTTATAAAGAGCATGGTTGTCTCCTTTTCCAAAAGCGGTGGCTGAACTTGTACTACTACCTCTCTCCATCGCTGGGCATACTGTCTAAAACTTTCGCCTGGTTTTTTCTCCATATTTTGGAGCGTGATTCAATCAGGAGCAATATCAGTCACATGGCCATAATGTTTCATGAAGGCCTGTGCTAGGTCCTTCCATGTCCTGATTTGGGCACGACTAAGCTGATTATACCATTTAGCGGCAGACCTGGCCAAACTGTCTTGAAAATAGTGAATCAGTAACTGGTCATTATTAAGGTGCCCCACCATCCACCGGCAGCTAGTCCCATTATATTTCTCAAACTCTGGTGTTTTGAACTTTGGCTGAAGGACTAAGTCCGGGACCAGACTTAAGTCTTTAGCATCTATCCCGTAACGATGGTCAGCCGTTTCTATTTCTTTAAACTTTTCTTCTAGCCACTTGCAACAGTCCTCAAGTTGCTTTGACAAATCTATTTTTGCCTTGTCTATTTCTGCTAGTTCATCAAAATTCGGGACCACAGTGGTTGGCGAACTTTCCCAGGTTAGTACGAACCGATCGGAAGGTGGGTGGTATCGCGGTACCAACCTGATATTGTGGTCTAATAGTAACAGGCGTCCTTTCGTGATGCACGTCCGGTGGCGCTTGGGTATTAGGTGGGGTAAAACCCGAAGGGTAAATAGGGTCGTCATTATCATTTCCCAAACTAGTAGCAACGCCATTTCCTTTTCACGTTCATTGGCCAACAACTGCGCCAATTGATTCATCATGCTACTTTGAGATTCTTGCATTCGTTCAATCATGTCTTGTTGCATCTTAATCAATCGTTCTTGCATCTGCTCTTGTATTTCCTTTTGCATTTGTTCTAGTCTCTCCATTCTTTGATCCATGATTTTTATTTTGCCTCGTGTATTGTACCGATGTTCCAGGGTCACTGTCATAATTTAAGGTTCCTTTGTGAGATTTAATGCATATGATGCAATGTGATGCTGATGCATGAAATGTATGCAAAAAAGGCATTAATTCTAATTCAATTTCTTTTTAGAATAACTTTTCTAGAAAACAAGTTTTTTTACATAAAACGGATTACATATAAGGCCTCGCCCTAATACTTAAGGCCTTGACTTCTTCTAGAAGCCCAGCTAACTCTTGACCCTGCTCTGACTTTGATTCGTAAAATAAACTTAATACATCAACTCGGACTGCTAAGGTTTGTAAGTGATCCGCCACTTCTCGCACTTGAGCCACGGCTTCCCCCATAATGTAATCCCGATCTCTGACTTGATTCTGAGAGTGATGAAGTTGCTGCTTCCAGCACTCCTCATTGACTTTAAGAAGCTCCACCCGTAGCTCACAACTATGTAAAGTAGATTCTAGCTCTTCGATTCTTGCTTTCATTTCTTCAATTTTACTCAAACTAGCCTTTAATTCGACTACAGAGTTACGGCTACGATATTGATACAATGACCTTTTCAGTTCTGTCACCCGGGTCTTTAATTCCTCTTTCTCGTTCTGAGTTTCTACCAAACTTCTTTTCAGAGTAGTTTCTCGAACTTGAGTATCTCAGAGTTCCCTTTCCCATTATTTGCTCTATGTCTTTCCTCTTTCAGTTCTTGACGCCATTGCTCGACGTTTTTCCTAATCCCAAGAATTTTCATTGACCTTCGCAGCTTCTTGTAGTCTGTTTTCAAACTGTCCAAATCTTCCTCGGCCTTATTTTTCCCTTTTCTCAGCTTTTCGGCTTCCAGCTTCTAAATATCAACATCCAACCCTAACGGCATCTTTTCTTCTTCTAATTGCTCTATCCTTTTCCCTAATTCCACATTCTTTTTCTCAAAATCTTGCTTGATGATTTCGAGCTCCGACGGGATTACCTGCAGGTGTTCTTCCACCGATCGAGCCTTTTTTTAGTCTAAAGTGGGGATATTGTTGTTGATTCTCTGACTCCTCTATAGGTCATATTCAGGGGTTGTCATCGGGTTAGTGGCAAACCTTTTCATCCTGTGAGTCTGACTCCATACACTCGCTATTTCGCGAACCCTCTTCTTACAATTGTCTCCTTTATATTCGAACTCGCACTGAATTAGACCTTGTGTTGCAGGTATAAACTGTCTCGATCTGTACTGTCTCAGTACGAGGAGAGGGGCATATCCGACAGCTTCCCATATTCCCAGTAGAGGAACCCAGTCAAAATCTCCACACCGATATAGGATCTCATCAGGGATCATTAAAGAAGCTTTCCATTCTACGTCTTCTTCTTACAGGTTTTGCAGAATCGTCATCCATTTTTCTTCCGTAAGATCGTCTCGCCTTGGTGTCACTGCTAATTCTTTTAGCGGGGAATAGTCTTTAGAGAAGATTCGTCCCGGTGCCTTTTTCGCTTTCCAAAAATGACTGTTGAACCATACTAGCAAGAGTCGTACAATCTGGTGAATCTTCTTCGCTTGTTCTTTGCACGCGCTTAAGGACACGAAAGTTTTAGCGAATTTGAGGACAGTGTGACTCTTCTATCAATCATCGAATAAATATGAGACCGCCTCGTCTACATGCCCTAGAGCTTTAGGAAAATAATCATCCATAAATGCTCAAGGCAAAAATGTCAACCCTTTTCTTCACGTCAGGGTGTGCTATGATCAAATCCCTTAAATTTCTCCAAGGAATGCACTTACAGTCTCCTTTTTATTTTATCCGTGCTGCAACCCACTGCTCGCTTATCCCCGTAATATTCATCAGCTTTTTTAAGAAGGTGGGGACATTAGCAGGTCTTGTATAAACTTTGTTAGTTTGAAGTTTTGGGCAACGGAGTAAAGTTGTGTATTCTTCTATAGTAGGCACCAGATCCGCTTTCCCGAAAGTAAAACAACTATAAGCAGGATTCCAAAATTGGGTTATAGCTCGGAATAAGTCTTGGTCTACCTTGATGTCGGCGGATAAGGCGAGATCACCTTAATGATGATGAGAATAGTTGCTTAATCTCGTGTTCCATTGACTCCATATCTCTTTCATCTCTTGAAGATTATTTTGAGTTACACTGATACTTGTGAAGTCCCATAATTCTGACACGTGCCCTTCTGTAAGACTATCACCCTTTTCTTGTTGCAGTGTCTCGGCCCATATTCGGACAGCCGCATTGTCCTCCACTCTATCAAGAAACCCCCTTTCCATGAGAAGCTATCTATTTAGCAATTGAATGTGAATCAACACCTTTTTTGATGAAGATGCCATGCAAAAATAAAAATGAAGTAAATCAATATTCCATACACAGTAAGCAAAGAACAAAAATACCTAATCTGGTAATCACTAGGGTTTGGCGCGGCTCTACCTAGGATGGGTTCTTAGGGCTTACTATATGAGGTTCAGTTCTAAAGTAAGGGTACCTGAAGTAGCATATTCCTCGATCCTCACCCATTATAGGCTCATATAGACCGAGTTCAGTTCAGGGGAATACATTTTCCTATGGCTGCACGGAGATGAAAATCTCACGAATACATAGGTACGGATGTATCCCGAAAGTGATCCACTATCTTGCACGGAGGTGAAAACCTCACGAAAGAGTAGTTTCTCACTCCCACTTAAAAGTGTGACCACGACGGTCGTGCAATGCAATGCTGAAATTAAAACAACATGCAGTAAAAAGATCGTAATTTTCAACTTGAACTTTCAAATTTTCGACAAAAGACAGAAAATAATCAATTATGGCTTGACTTTCCAAAAAGCTTTCCCAGTGGAGTCGCCAAGCTGTCGTCACCATTTTTTTGGAGAACGGGAAAACGACAAGGGGTTCGACTTTGGGTTTTAAAAAAAAAACGGGAGTCGCCACCAATTCCTTTTTGTTGAGGTGTGATCGGGTCACCTCGTAAAACGGTTGTTTTTAATAAACAGTTTGATTTATCAAAACAACGGTTTTGGTCTACGAAATCCAGAAAACGAGTTCGAAAGTCGGTTACGCACGAAGAAGGGTTAGCACCCTCGATACGCCCAAAATTGGTACCAAAATGATTAATTAGTGACTTAATGTTGGAAGTTTGAAAAGATTTTTAAATTCAGATCTTTAAAAAATGTTTGGATAGTTGAGGCCGGAGTTTGAGATTTCTTTATTCCGAGAGGATACAAGCATCACATCCAAAGACGTTAGGGACGCGACATTGAAGCCTTCGTAATCAAAGTTATCTCAAGTTCGTGAAATTTATTAAAAGGATGTTTAGTGTTTTAGTCAAACGGAAAATCGCAACCCAGCACGTTAGGGTACTATTCCCCGAATTCCTAAATACAAAACATTGCCTTTATTTAAAAACCTTTAAATGGAATGTAGCAATTTTACAAAATGCCCCGCATCGGATCCAATCAAAGAGAAGGCTCGAGTCAAAACTTGAGATTTCTTTGTCCCGAAAAGATATAAACATCACGTCCAGCTCGTTAGGACACGATGTTTTAATCTCTCGTGATCAAAATCGTCTCGTGATTTGCAAAACTTCATAAAAGGGATGTTAAGTTACTTAGTTAAACGAAAAATCGCAACCCAACACGTTAGGGCACTATTTTCCGAATTCCTAAATACGAAACATCACCCTCATTTTGAAAACCTTTAAATGGAATATGATGATTTTCAAAATACATTTTGTGTAGTAATAACATGAAATTAAGAAAGATAAACGTAGATATAAATATAATAGGTATAAGAATACGAATAATAATAATATGACAATGATTTGAAACAATGATAATGCCATACCAATATGAATAATACATTATACATAATATTAGTGGTAAAATAGGATAATAAAATTACAATGATGAAAATTAAATAATAAGATAATAAAATACAAGATAGTGGTAATAATATAAAATGATGGTAAATGAATAATAGTGAAATATACATATATATAATAGTAGTAATAAGAAAGAATGGTGATGATAATATATTTAATAATGATAATAAGAATAATAATATAATAATAATAATAATGATAAACAAAACGATAAGGAAAGATACATATACGATATCTGAACAATAAATAATAATAATAATAATAGAATAATAATAGAAATAATAATAATAATAATAACAAACATATAAATAATAATAACAAATAGTCAATGTTAAATAGTAGTAGAAATAGTAAAAATTGCAAAATAATTTGAAAAATGGGTCAAATTGGAATTAAAACAGAAGTAAGAGGGCCAAATTAGACATTATAAGCAATAAAAGGACCAAACAACAACGGGCGCAAAAAGCTGGGGACGAGGAGCGCAATTTTCCCCAAACAGTGAAACGCAGCGTTTTAAAAGGACCGAATTATAATCGCGTAAAGTTTCTGGGGCAAAATTGCAATAGCGAAAAACTTAATTGTAAAAATCTAAAAATGCGGAAGGACCAATTGTGCAATTAACCCATCGATTAAAAAACACGCGGATCCTAGGGCGGGTCGGATCGGATCGGGTCGGTCATGGGTGAAACGACGTCGTTTTGGGGTTAAAGAGCAGCCCCCAAAATGACATCGTTTTGTGGGGCTATATAAAGCCCTAAATGCTGAAAAAATATCATTTTTGGCTTGTTTTTAAAAAAAATCTCTCCTTTTTTTTTCTCTGCAGAAGGGGATGGTGGGTGGGATTCGCCGGTCAGCCATGCCGCCGTCCGTATACCCGCAGACACTGAGGGCGAAGTTCGAAAAGGTAAATTTTTCTTCCTTTTTTATGTATATATTCTAATAATATAGTTTTATGTATGTTTTACTGAAAAAGAAAAAAAAAAAAGAAAAAATTCACCTTTGGCCTCTGTTTCTTTCAATTTTAATGAATCTTTTGTGTTTTTTTTCTTCCTGTGTTTGGATCTGCTGTTTTTGTGCTTTAAAATTTCTTTTTTTTTGTATATTGATCGAAAAAAAGTCCTCTACAAATGAAGTTAGATCGGTTTTTATATCCGATCTTTTTCTATCTACTTGATCTAACGTCCTTTCGTTTTAATGGCATGCAGGTGCTCGGTGTGCAAGTGGGGCGGTGGAGATGGGCGGTGCTGCAGACACCGTCAGACTGGTGGCTAGTCAGAAGGCCAGGGGTCAGAAGACTAGGGGCGGCACCTAGGTTCCTTAGGGTTCCTGGAACCCTAAGTTTGTGTTTAGGCTATTGGGCTAATGGGTGTTGAGCCAACGGGTAAAAGGATTAGAAATTGGGCTTGGTAAATTGGGTTTTATAAAATGGGTTTGTTGGGTTGTACAAATGGGCCTCGGGTCATTGTTTGGGTCTGGGTTGATAGGTTTTGGGTTTTGGGTTTGTTATAAAACGGGCCGGGCCAGGCGAAATTGGGCTTGTACAGGTAAAATGACCATAAAAATATTATATTAATTATATATGTTAAATAATAATTATATATGTTTATATTTATATTTATAATTAAATCAACAACCCAACAACAATTAAATCCATTATTGAAAACCTAAAAAAATTTTACCCAACTAAATAACCCAACCCAAAATATAAAATTTTAAAATTATATTTAATACAATAAAATATTTATTACATTTATTTTTTAATATAATAAAATATTTATTATATTTATTGTAGTGTTTTTAATATATATACTTTTTAATGTATTAGAAAACTTTTATTTTAGCCCTTTTTAGTACAATTATTGTATTGTATTTTAAAAAAATATTTTTAAATAAAGACTAATTTAAAAAATTAAATATGGGTGGGTCAGATCGAGATCGGGTTTATCTTTCTTAATTTGGGTTGGGCTTGGACAAAAAGATAAACCTATTTTTTTGAGTGGATCAAACCCGAACTTAAAAAATTAATCTAAATGTGCCTGAACACTTCTACTTAATAAAAAAACCTTCATACTCTTACCTGGGTCGATGAACTACAAAATCTATGAATTTCAAATAAGGGAAATATACCCAACAATAAAATCAAACATAATACATACACATATACATATACATATATAATATGTTTGTATGCATGTGAGTGTAGAAATAGGACTTGACAGATTGAAGTGTCCAAAACAAGTAGTTTTCATACAAAAATTTCATATAAGAGACATATCACAGTACTTGGTACTTGACATCATGCCAAAGCTGCAGTTTCACTTTGAAACATTACTAGCATGCATGCATGTATGGTAGATGTCTAGTTGACATCATGCATGTATGGTTACATTCCAAAGATATCAATATAAATTTTTTCTTTTATATATTAATTAATTAAAAAAGCCAAATATTAGGTTGCATGATGGATATGATATTAAGTAGGAACTGGTGAACAACTTCACAACTGTGTTTAGGTTTTGAAAAGAAAAAATATTTATTTTCAGGTAAAAATTATCAGACCTAAATAGAAATGGGCTAAATTTAAGGGCTTAATTGCAAAACTGTCCAATTATATATTGGATAATGTATATTTTATCATCATAAAAGAAAGCCCAAATATACCTAGGACTTAATTGTTACAAAAGATTGTTTGGTTGAATAGTCAATTTTTTAAATAAACATGACATCTTATATTTATAATTTTATAATATTTATACTTTTTAATTTTTAAATAATTTTTAAATTTTTAAAATTAATTAATTGTTGATGTGACAACTATGTGTATGTCACGTCAGTAAAGTTAACAGACGTTAATTTTTCTATCTATTTTGAGGTGATTTGACAAACAACGTAAGTTTAAAGACTAAAAAAAGGTGAACTTTTAAATTGAGGTTAAAATAATTTTTTTATAAAGTTAGAAGGACAAAGAAGTCATTATGCAATATATTTATCCTCCATGTCTATTTTACGGTCCATGTTTTAGGTTTGTAATTCTCTCTTCCAACAATATCATCTTTTAAGGTTTCAACTTGCATTCTCTCCTTAGAAATATAATGTGATTTACTACTGCACCCAACACTTACTGGCCTCATCCTTATATATCTTCTTGGTATACTTCATGTTTATTGTACGATTCATGTTTGGAATTTATATGGTTGATCTTCCAAACAGTACTATTTCCAAAATTATCTTATCTCTTATATATTGATAAAGTAAAAAGAAAAAGAAAAAGATTATGATACAAAAAATAGTACATATGGATAAGACATTCGGTTTTAATTAAATAAATTGTTAAGAATAAAAATAGAGAAAAACGGTTTAGCCATTGATTCAATTAATTTTTAAATTTGGTTCAATTGGTTCCAAATAGTTCATTTAAAAACTGGTTTAATTTTTTGTCCGAGTTGATATATTAATCGATTCCTAATTTGATCGACCGATCCTGTTCGATTCCAACAACAAAGTTGTATGGTTTTATAATTGTATGATTACAGAAGCATGGTGATAATGAACACAAAACGAAACCCATAGAGACTCCAAACTTTCATTCATGACAAACACTATTATTACAAATCAGAACATATGCACATCAAGAAATGTGCTCAAATAGCATTCGAGTTTATTCCATTTATTGATATAAACCTACTAATTTGTGTATGGAAAGGACTTAAACCATCCCAAACACTCTTCATGGGCAGAAAATAACCTTGTAATTAGTCCCTGTGGGGCATGTAAACAAGCTTGTTGGGTCATCCTTTGGGTAACTATAAGCATCGGGGCACCTTTCCTTGAAAAACCTCGAGAAGTTGGTAGGTTGACAGTTCCCTGAATTACAGCAATGTTCTTCAGTGTGGAACACTGGGCAAGGCCCGTTACAACCTCCGGGAACCTTCAACTCGTTCGGGCATTGTTCGACAATTTTGGCCGTACACTTGATAACCCTAGTGCACCCTGGGGAGTTGGAGCTAAACTCCATAGGAACATTAAAGCCATCGATGTTGGAGATGTCAATGAAGTCTTGGTGCTCAAATTGGTCGATTGCGTATTCGGCTAGTGTGTTGGGAGCTTTACCGTATCCCTTGCATTCAAGGACTCCACCGCAGTCGCCTGTCTCGCATGAGCCTTTCCCGGAGGCATCGAAATTGCATTTGGTTCGAGCCCAAATTCGGGCTTGTGTGGTTCCAGAGGCTGCAGTGATTTGCCATGTTTGACCTTGGTCAAGTCTCTTGCCACCACCCGGAGATGCGGCAGCCCAAACGGTGAAAGGACAGTTGTTTCTTATATCAAATGTGGCTGCATGAGCTAAGCCTAAAAGGGTCAAGAAGAGGAAAGAAAGGGTTGGCAAGGTTTTGAAGGGATTCATCGTGGATGAAATACACAAGAGTTGGCTAAATTGTATATGTCGTAGTAATATGGGTTTGATGGTGCTTTGGAGTTGCAATGGGCGAGGGTTTATATAGAGGGATGGAGCCATGGGGGGCGGCCATGGCAGTGCTTTGTATGATTTACGGGTGCAATTGCGTGGTAGAATTTTGCTGGAAACTATAGGTTTTTATCAAGATGATGATGTTAAGAGATTTGGCTTCACCTCAAGTCAAGTCAAGTCAAGAGTTGCATTTATGCATATTGTTAGGCCATTCAGAGAAATTCTATAGCTTAGCATTGGTATAGTGTTACTTTATTAACATTGAATTTTTTTCAAGAAAAAAAAACCTAATATAGTTGTGTTGAAAATATATACATACATGTGTTGACACTTTCATGTTACTCACAAAATCTAGAAACTGATGTAATACAAATAATTTTTCTGCACGTAAGTTTTCAAAGTTTTATTACAAAAATTTTATTATTTTCCACTTTAAATCTTTAAATTACAGGTGAGTCACAACCTTCGCCTCATGGCCACGGTATTTATTACTTCATGTGTGACTTGGGTTCTAGTTGCGTTAATCGTATTACTGTTAGGGCTTTATCCGGTACTATTCAAATAATAAATTCTTTAAAACTCCACCAATAATAGTTATTGAATAAATTTTAAATTTTTTTTACCGATATTATAAATAGACCTAATCTAGTCTTTTTCTTTTCCGAGATACAACAATATTTTTTTTTAAAAATAGAATAATCAAAGACTCTTCCACATTAAAAAAATAAAAGTGTAATGATTTTTTTGTCCTCCAATTTTTGTCTCTTTTAACTCTTGAACTTGTATTCTTTTTCAAATAATCCTAAAATGGATGAAAAAGTTAACGTTTGTTAACTTTGGGACGTGGCATACACATAGGTTACCACGTGAATGACATGTCAACATTTAATTAATTTTTTAAAATTTAAAAAATGTTTAAAAAAGTTAATATATTTTTTAATAATTTTAATAATTTTAATTTTTAAAATAAATTTTGTAGTTTTTTAATTTTTAAAATTAATTAAAAGCTAATGTGTTATCCATGAAGCAATCAAATTGCATGCCACGTCAATAAAATTAAAAATATTAATTTTTCCATTTATTTTTGGGTTATTTAAAATTACATAAAATATTCATATAATAATTACTTAAAAATTAATATATTTGTTTTCTAAATTTTAATTTATATAAAACAATTCATTATTTTATATTCAAATTGTGTGAGATTTTTAAATGAAAAAGACTGGGGAGTGGAATCTATCTTAGACTATTCTTTGTCGGTTATCATGTGATGTGAAAATTAGAAGATGGCCATATGGGTTTTCAGATGTTGGAATTAACGAATTTGATGGAAATTAATATTAAAAGTTTGATTATATTTTATTTTTACGATTTAATAAGTTTTTGTAAGTTAAATTAAAGAGCAAATAAGTTATTATGTTCGAAAATTCTATCTGTAAACGTGACATGTCATGTATTATTATATGATTATACTTTCAGTCACGTCAAATTTTGACAATATAAATAGATTGAATTTTTATCAAAAGAGACTAATAGTATCTTTGAACTAATTTATTTATTTTTTGAGTAAAATGAACAAAATATAATTTGATCCATAATACAGAAAGTCTTCAAAATATTTTTATCAGAAAAGTCTTTATTATCCTTTTAAAAATTGTTATTTTATTTAAAGAAAAAAGGAATTGACGTGTAGAAGTGGAAGACGACATTTTTGTTAGGCATTTTGGGGGTGAAATTGTAAAGTTTGTGGAATTTGAAATGTGTGGCAGGCATTGAGTCCCCGTTAATTGCGGTCTCAAGTGTTTTAGTCAGCACTGCAATGTAGAAATTTCGAAATTTTTGACAATGATGTGCTCTGTTCATATTTTGTTTTAGTGATAAATAAAATGAAATATATTATGTGATTCGTTTAAAATAACATTTGGTAATTACATTTGATTTTATTTTTAGTATTTAAAATTTTTAGTCTAATTCGGTACTGAAATTTGATATTTTTCTTAATTTTGTGCCTAATTTTTTTGTTTTAATTTGGTATCCGAATTTGTTAAATATTATACAAATTACCCAAAGCACTTACGGTGTTAAACTTTTCATGTTATGCTATAAAAAAATATTGTCAATATTAGAGGAAATTTGTGTTAAAATGTGTGCATTGAACTATGATTAATGAATTAATATTGAATAAGAAAACAAAAATTTTAAAACTCAAAACAAAAGAAATTTATTATTTTAAATTAATAAAATAAAAAATAAGTTAAACTAAAAGTAATTGAACATTTCATTTGCCACGTGTTGATCATCCTTTGATTATTTTATTATCTTATAAAAATTAATATTGTGAGTATATTGGAGTAATTTGAATAACATTTGACAAATTTAGATACCAAGGTACCAAATTCAAAAAAGAAGAAGAAGTAAAGTTTAAGTATCAAATTGGACCTAACATTTGATTATTTTTTTTATTTAACAATTAAATTTTTGAATGCTGAAAAGTAGAGAGACTAAATTTTTAGAAATAAAAGTATAGGGATTAAATTTTAAATTTGTGAAGAGTACAATGACCTGTGACATATTTTAACCATTTTTAAAAAGAAAGTTGTTGATGCTTATTGAGGGATTTCAAATTCTTCCACAAAAGTATTTGAAGTGTCATTCATTTGGTGCCGGAGAATCCCTCAGCACGTTTTGTATACCCTTATTTGGGATTTTGTTTTCCGACGTTGTAGAGAGCCCAAATGCCTAAAATTACTTAAAAAGGCGACGAGTTTAACAGAGTATAAGAAATGTTGCTCGACAAATGGGTTATGCTCTAGACGTGTGGGCTGTGGAATGAACACCTATAACCAATGTAGTCGGTTCCACACTATTTACAGCTATTCTCCTCGATGTGCACCATTCTAATAATAAACCAATAATGTATTTTTCGGTGGTGTGAAAATGGTGATATGAGGACAGGTAAGATTGAATAAGATAGTAATTTAATATTTATGAGTCAAGTGAGAATTCAGAAGAATTTGTGGATTGGTGAATTTGATGAATTAAAAGAATTTATTAGGTCAAATAGGTCGAGGTATCGAGACCTCGAATTTGAATCGAGCCATAAATATTTTTATAAATATTTATGGAGTGTTATTAAGTTAGTATTAAAGTTTGGTTGAGAAATTTAAATGTTTGGGTAGTCAATTAAATAAAAAAGGACTAAATTATAACAAGTGCAAAATTACTAAAAGAATTAAATAGCTCAAGTGTTAAAAGAAAGAGGATTTATAGGGAAATTAACCTAAAGGTGAAAAGGCTGGACGTCAAGGGGAAGAAAATCATCACAAAGATAAGGGAAATAAGGGCAAAATTGGAAATTTAATAATTTTAACATGTATAATAAAGATAATATAGAAAACCTAGAGATATCTTCACATTATCTCAGCCAAAACACCATAGGAGTTCTGGAGAAAGCTGGTTATTCATATCTTTACATCATGTGAGTTTGATTCTTGCTTTTCTTGATAATTTTATGTTTTATGACTTTTACAACTAGATCCACTTATAAAATTCATTAGTTTTTGATTTGGTGGGTAAAATTAAAAGTTACCCTTGCTGAGAAATGGAAGTTTATGATGAATTATTATGAAATTTAAATTCTAATTTCATATTAAGGTGGTTTTATTAAGTGATTTTGATAGGAAATGATATTTAGGACCTAATTGTGAAAAGTTGTGAATTAGAGGTTGGTGATGAAATTAAGAATATAAAAGGTTGTGAAATACTTTGTATCGATAGAATAAAGTGTTTATTGAGAAAAATTAGTTCAATTGATGGCTGAATTGAGTAGGGACTAAATTGTAAAAACTATAAATTTTGGGGTAAAAGTGCAATTTCGAAATTTGAAGAGCATAATTTATGAAGTGAAATAGAAATGAAATATATGCTAATGAGTGAAAATATTTTACATTATAGATCAAGAAACCAAAGAAGAAAGAGGAAAAGAAAAAGTTGCAGAGTAGTCCCTAAATTTCAAAATCTTCTACAAATCAGCCGGGTAAGTTCATATGGTTGAATTTATATGTTTATTTGTGAAAGAAATGTGAATTTGCTGTGGGATTGTGAAAAATATGATAAAATGAAAGAATAAATGGCGGTAATTCAAATTAGGAAAAACGCAGAATTGAGTAACGTTAGTCGTGACATGTGATGAATTGATTGGATAAGACCATGGTTAATCCATGGCAAATGTGAAATGTAGGTATGGTATCATCCATACTGAGTTATGAAATGTAGGTATGGTATCATCCATACTGAGTTGTGAAATGTAGGTATGGTATTAACCATCTTGAGTTGTGAAACGTGGAATCGAAAGTAACGACGTACTCAAATTCGTAAGACGCTTCCTAATTTGATAATAAGTAATAAAAAGGTGTGAATCAAATGAAAGAGATTGAATGATCGTTAATGTTGAGCTCAACTATGTGAAGTACTTTAACAATGGTTGTGAATGACAGGAACTTTAGTAAATACTTTGTTATTGTGTGGAAATATTATGTGGTAAGCTACTTTTAAACCTATGGACTTATTAAGCTTCATCAAGCTTACTTGTGTGTGTTTGATATTTTATGTAGATTGAATTAAAGAGAAGTGGTAGATCGGATCATCACAAAGAAAGCTCACTATCCAGATCAATTAGGTAGCTTTTGTTTTATGCTTAAAGATTTATATGGCATGTATAGAGTTTAAATGAGATGGAGTAAAGATGTTATAAACTAGTTAACAATATTTTGCAATCAAACAGTTTTGAATTACAGCAGTGACGTGATTTTGAAAAATCACCAAAAATAGAAGAAATGGAATTAGAAAGTGAATAAGATATATAATTGAAGCTTATTGAGTCTATTTTCGCATAAAAGAAACATAACAAACAAATTATTCTTATGTTTTGAGATATTTGAATTTTCTGAGACTAGCTCAAAATGATTATGTTATCCCTGTTCTATCTTTGAAAATCATTAGAAATTGCAAAAAATAATTGTGGGATATAGTTTATATGTATATACTCCTAAATGAGTCTATTTTCAAAGGAACTAAATAAGAAGGTCATATGAATTCTGTACAAAGAGTAATTTGATTCGTAGTGAAGAGAGGTCAGAACAGTCAAACAGTGAAACAGGGGAAACTTTAATGAATAAACTGTACTAATTGGCCACATGAAAAATTCTGGAAAAATTATAGTGAAAAGATATATGAGTCTAGTTTTAGGGAAAATTAACGGATCTTAATTTGGAGTTCCGTAGCTCCATATATAAATAATTTAGTGACTATGATGCAGATGGACAGTTTTAAATTTTATGCGAATAAGTAGTTGAGTCTAGTAATTCGGTTTCGGGTAAGGGTGTTACATTTATTGGTATCAGAGCTTTGGTTTAGACGATTCTCGGAATGAATGTGATGTATAAAATGTCTAGAAATACATGTCATATAAATTTGTGATAGTGGGATGTGAATGATCCGATCTAACTATTAATTTTTGTTATAGATTGTAAAGATGTCTGATAGACCCGAGGGTGCTGATCATGAAGAGGAAGTTAATAGTAGAGTACAGACTTCTGAGCGGGGAACAAGTAATAATGTTCGATTTCTTTGATGAGAGAGGAAGAACTTAAAAATTTGATTTACGGGTAATGAAATGATTTGTTCTCCAGAGGACTATCTAAGTGTGCGCATTTCATTATTGAAAGAAGAAGCATATAATTGGTGGGAAACCATTGAGGCAGTGGTACCTACAGATAAACTTACTTGGGAATTCTTCCAAAATGAGTTTAAAAAGAAGTATGTGGGAAGGAGATATTTAGATAAAAAGAAGAGGGAGTTCCTTGATCTTCGACAAGGGAATAAAATCGTGGCTGAATATGAAAGAGAATTTGTGTATCTCAGTAGATATGCTCGGGATGTTGTACCGACAGAGGAAGAAATGTACATTAGATTTGAAGAAGGGCTTAATGATGAAATCAGAATGATGATAGGAGGCACTGGGATTCGAGAATTTGTGGTTCTGTCTGATCGAGCTCAAAAGATGGAAGAAGTGTATAATAGAAAGATGCAAAGAGAAAGAAAAGGCAAAGAAGTATATAAAAGAAGTTTCTCTAGACCAACTTCGACTTTTCCGGCTAAAAAGTTCAGAGATGATTCTAGTCGATCTGTTACAACTCCGAACGATCGAATAAAAGTAAAACAACTCAAAGAGATGTCGGAGTGATTAATAAACCATTAATCTAGTGGTAGTGTACAAAATATTCCGAGACCTAGATGCAAAAATTGTGGTAGATTTCATATTGGTGAATGTTGGGGAAGAACCGAGCTTGTTATAGATGTGGTGGAACTGATCATTTTATTCGTGGACTCCCTCATTAAAAGAAAGTAAAGAACAAGGCGAGAAGCAAACAAATACTCCTCAGAAAAGTAGACGTTCGGGTCAAAGTAGTGCTGCTGAGACTGCTCGTTAGGAAATGAGAGATACTATAGCCCGATCAGAAACGAGGGCACCTGCACGTACATATGCTATTTGGGCAAGAGAAGAAGCTTCTGCTCCAGATGTGATAGCTGGTATTTTCCATCTTTTTAATGATTCTGTGTATACTTTAATTGATCCGGATCTACGATTCATATATCTCGCATTAGTGTCGAAAAGAAAATGACCGTTGAGACCATTGACTTTGATATGCAAGTCACTAATCCGTTAGGGCAAAGTGTGTTAGTTAATTTAATAAAGTGTCCACTTTGAAAATACGAGAATTCTCTTTGATTTAATGTTGTTACCTTTTCGAGAATTTGATGTTATTCTTGGAATGGATTGGTTGATTAAACACGATGCCATAGTGAATTGTAGAGAAAATGGGTTGATTTAAAATGTCGAGGGAAATAGTTTTGGTGAGTTTGGAGACAAAAAGAATGATATCAGAACTATTTCAGCCATTGCATTTCGTAAATTGATTCGGAAGGGTAATGAAGCATTTTAGCTTATATTCTTGATACGGGGTTCGAATTGAAGATGGAACAATTGCCGCTTGTTAATGAGTTCGATGTGTTTCGAGGAATTACCGTTTACCCCGGATCGTAAGGTTGAATTCGTAATTGATGTAATTAGGGTATAGCTCGATATCAATAGCAAGTATAGAATGGCACCGGTGAGTTAAAAGAGTTGAAGACACAATTGCAAGAGTTATTGGATAAGGGTTCATCGATCGAGTACATCACCTTGGGGCGCTTTGTTTTATTTGTGAAAAGAAAGATGGCTCGCCGGTGAACAAGGTAACAATTAAAAATAAATATATTACTCTCGATCGATGATTTATTTGATCAATTGAAAGGTGCTAAAGATGTTTTCAAAGATAGACCTTAGGTCCAGGTATTATCAATCGAAGGTTAAAGAGTGTGATGTGCCAAAGATCGCTTCGAACTCGGTATGGTCATTACGAATTTACGGTAATGCCTTTTGGTTTAACAAAACTGCATTTATGGATTTAATGAAATTTTTCAACCTTATTTGGATAGATTTGTGGTGGTATTTATTGATGACATATTGGTCTATTCAAAGACGAATCCGAGCATGCACAACACTTGAGAATTGTATTGACTTTGGTTATATGCAAAATTTAGTAAATGTGAGTTTTGGCTTCATGAAGTTGGATTTCGGGTCACATTGTATCACCAAGGAATTCGTGTGGATTCAAGTAAAGTTTCAAAGAAGTGGTGAATTGGAAAACAAGAAGAATGTAAGCGAAAAGTTTTCGGGACTAGCAGGTATTATTTTGTAAAGAATTTTTCCATGATTGCTTCACCAATGACTCGTTTATTACAAAAGAATGTTGAGTTTGTGTGGTCGATGAATGTCATGAGCTTTGACCAAGCGCGCTTTTGACTCAACGAATCGGTATACCATATATTGTTACAATGATGCATCTTTAAATGGTTTGGGTTGTGTGTTAATACATCGGGAAAGGTAGTGGCTTATGGTTCACGGCAATTAAAACCACATGAAAAGAATTACCCTACACATGATCTTGAATTAATGCAATTGTTTTTGCTTTAAAATTTGGAGACACTATTTATATGGTGAGAAGTGTTATATCTATCTGATCACAAAAGTCCGAAATACTTAATGACTCGGAAGAACCGAACTTAAGACAAAGGCGTTGGTTAGAGTTGCTGAAAGATTATGATTTGGTTATTGACTACCATCCAGGAAAAGCTAATGTAGTTGCTGATGCACTTAGTCGAAAGTCATCATTGTTTGCACTTCGGTTAATGAATGCTCATTTGGCTCTTAGTGAAGAAGGTGTTGTATTAGCAGAATTGAAAGTGAAACCCATGTTTCTTTAACAAATTCAGAAACTGCAGAATGAAGACCCGAAATTGGTATTTAAACGACAAATGGTTCAAGATAATTTAGATTCGAGTTCAAGATTGATGATGAAGGTATGTTGCGTTATCATAATGTAATTTGTGTTCCAAACAAATCGATTTGAAGAATAATATTCTTTCGAAGCACATAATAGTATATATTCTATTCACCCGGCGATTTAAAATGTATGGTGATTTGAAAAAGATATATTGGTGGCTTCGGTATGAAAAGAGAAATTTTAATTTGTTGCAAAATGTTTGATTTGTCGCAAGCTAAAGCGAGCATCAAGTGCCAACGGGTTTATTACAACCCATTATGATTCTGAATGGAAGTGGGAGCTTGTTACAATGGATTTTGTATCGATTGCCTATGACTCCAAGAAAGAAAGATTCGATATGGGTGATTGTTGATAGATTGACAAAGTCAAGACACTTTATTCGGTCGAGCATTTTTCACTTGAGAAGTTAGCGAATTGTATGTGTCGAGATTGTGAGACTACATGGAGTTCAGATATCTATCATTTCGCATCGGATCCGAGGTTTACTTGAGATTTTGGAACAAAGTGCAAGAAGCTTTAGGTACCAGATTAAATTTTAGTACAGCATTTCATCATCAAACAGATGGACAGTCAGAGCGAGTGATTCAAATTTTAGAAGATATGTTAAGATGTTGTATACTCGAGTTTGGTGACAGTTGGGAAAGGTATTTACCTTTGGCTGAGTTTGCTTACAATAATAGTTATCAGTCTAGCATAAAAATAGCACCGTTTGAGGCTCCTTATGGTAGGAAATGCAAGACTCCATTGTGTTGGTCTGAATTAAGTGAATCAAAAATAGTTGGGGTTGATTTGATTCGAGAAACTGAAGAGAAAGTCCGGGTTATTCGAGATAGTTTAAAAGTCGCCTGCATCGCCGAAGTCATATCTGATTTGAAACGAAGAGACATAGAATATGCAGATGGGTGATCGAGTATTTTAAAAGTTTCACCATGGAAGAAGGTGTTACGGTTTGGCGAAAAGGAAAATTGAGTCCAAGATTTATAGGTAGTATGAAATTGTGGAAAGGTTGGTCCCGTAGCTTATCGGTTGGCTCTACCTCCGAACTTGAGAAGATCCACAATGTGTTTCATGTGTCTATGTTAAGACGGTATAGTTCAGATCCTTCACACGTAATTCCTCATATCGAAATTGAGCTTCAACCAGATATGACTTATTCGGAAGAACCAATGAAGATTTTGTCTCGTGAAGTTAAAGAATCGAAATAAAAAGATACCATTGGTTAAAGTATTATGGCATCGACATGGTATGGAGGAAGCAACTTGGGAAACAGAGGAGTCAATGAGATCACGATATCAAATCTATTTTCAGTAACAAATTTCGAGGACGAAATTTTTAAGGGAGGAGAGTTATAACTACTAATTTTCGGTGGTGTCGAAAATGGTGATATGAGATCACTAAATCGTGGTAAGATTGAATAAGATAGTAATTTAATATTTATGAGTCAAGTGAGAATTCAGAAGAATTTGTGGATTGGTGAATTTGATGAATTAAAAGAATTTATTAGGTCAATAGTCAAAAACGAGGTATCGAGACCTCGAATTTGAAAATCGAGCCATAAATATTTTTAAAAATATTTTAAAAATATTTATGGAGTGTTATTAAGTTAGTATTAAAGTTTGGTTGAGAAATTTAAATGTTTGGGTAGTCAATTAAATAAAAGGACTAAATTGTAACAAGTGCAAAATTGCTAGAAGAATTAAATAGCTCAAGTGTTAAAAGAAAGAGGAAGAAAGAGGATTTATAGGGCAATTAACCTAAAGGTGAAAAGGCTGGACGTCAAGGGAAGAAAATCATCACAAAGATAAGGGAAATAAGGGCAAAATTGGAAATTTAATAATTTTAACATGTATAATAAAGATAATATAGAAAACCTAGAGATATCTTCACATTATCTCAGCCAAAACACCATAGGAGTTCTGGAGAAAGCTGGTTATTCATATCTTTACATCATGTGAGTTTGATTCTTGCTTTTTCTTGATAATTTTATGTTTTTATGACTTTTACAACTAGATCCACTTATAAAATTCATTAGTTTTTGATTTGGTGGGTAAAATTAAAAGTTACCCTTGCTGATAAATGGAAGTTTATGATGAATTATTATGAAATTTAAATTCTAATTTCATATTAAGGTGGTTTTATTAAGTGATTTTGATAGGAAATGATATTTAGGACCTAATTGTGAAAAAGTTGTGAATTAGAGGTTGGTGATGAAATTCAGAATATCAAAGATTGTGAAATACTTTGTAATGATAGAATAAAGTGTTTATTGAGAAAAATTAGTTCAATTGATGGCTGAATTGAGCAGGGACTAAATTGTAAAAACTATAAATTTTGGGGTAAAAGTGCAATTTCGAAATTTGAAGAGCATAATTTATGAAGTGAAATAGAAATGAAATATATGCTAATGAGTGAAAATATTTTACATTATAGATCAAGAAACCAAAGAAGAAAGAGGAAAAGAAAAAGTTGCAGAGTAGTCCCTAAATTTCAAAATCTTCTACAAATCAGCCGGGTAAGTTCATATGGTTGAATTTATATGTTTATTTGTGAAATATTGAATGATATAATGTGCTGTTAAATGTGAATTTGCTGTGGGATTGTGAAAAATATGATAAAATAAAAGAATAAATGGCGGTAATTCAAATTAGGAAAAACGCAGAATTGAGTACGTTCGTGTCGTGACATGTGATGAATTGACGGATAAGACCATGGTTAATCCATGACAAATGTGAAATGTAGGTATGGTATCATCCATACTGAGTTATGAAACTGAGATATAAAATGTAGGTATGGTATCATCCATACTGAGATATGAAATGTAGGTATGGTATCATCCATACTGAGTTGTGAAATGTAGGTATGGTATTAACCATACTGAGTTGTGAAATGTGGCACTAAGTAACGACGTACTCAAATTCGTAAGACGTTTCCTAATTTGATAATAAGTAATACAAAAGGTGTGAATCAAATGAAAGAGATTGAATGATCGTTAATGTTGAGCTCAACTATGTGAAGTACTTTAACAATGGTTGTGAATGACAGGGAACTTTAGTAAATACTTTGTTATTGTGTGGAAATATTATGTGTGGTAAGCTACTTTTAAACCTATGGACTTATTAAGCTTCATCAAGCTTACTTGTGTGTGTTTGATATTTTTATGTAGATTGAATTAAAGAGAAGTGGTAGATCGGATCATCACAGAAAGCTCACTATCCGAGATCAATTCGGTAGCTTTTGTTTTATGCTTAAAGATTTATATGGCATGTATAGAGTTTAAATGAGATGGAGTAAAGATGTTATAAACTAGTTAACAATATTTTGCAATCAAACAGTTTTTGAATTACAGCAGTGACGTGATTTTGAAAAATCACCAAAAATAGAAGAAATGGAATTAGAAAGTGAATAAGATATATAATTGAAGCTTATTGAGTTTATTTTCGCATAAAAGAAACATAACAAACAAATTATTCTTATGTTTTGAGATATTTGAATTTTTGTGAGACTAGCTCAGAATGATTATGTTATCCCCTGTTCTATCTTTGAAAAATCATTAGAAATTGCAAAAAAAATAATTGTGGGATATAGTTTATATGTATATACTCCTGAATGAGTCTATTTTCAAAGGAACTAAATAAGAAGGTCATATGAATTCTTTACAAAGAGTAATTTGATTCGTAGTGAAGAGAGGTCAGAACAGTCGAACAGTGAAACAGGGGAAACTTTAATGAATAAACTGTACTAATTGGCCACATGAAAAATTCTGGAAAAATTATAGTGAAAAGATATATGAGTCTAGTTTTAGGGAAAATTAACGGATCTTAATTTGGAGTTCCGTAGCTCCAGATATAAATAATTTAGTGACTATGACGCAGATGGACTGTTTTAAATTTTATGCCGAATTAGTAGTTGAGTCTAGTAATGCCTCGTGCTCGACTCCGGCAACGGTTTCGGGTAAGGGGTGTTACAAATAAAACCGAGTCCCAGTATAAAAAACTATACATCCATTAATGCAGTATTAAAACACCAATAAGTAGGGGTGAGTATTCGATCGAGTCGAGTCGAATCGAGTCAAAAATTTTCGAGTTAGTCGAGTTAACAAATCCTATTTTAGCAACCGAACTCAATTTGAATTTTTTTGAATCGAATCGAATCGAATCAAAAAATTTCAGGTCAAATCGAGTCGAGTTAATAAATCCTATTATTTATACTTAATGTTGCGATTAGATGGACCGGTTATTTAACTAGTAGACGAAGTACAAGATTATTTGACTACATGAACAATATAATGATTTTGCCTCTTAACTTAAAGGGTAAACATTTATCAAAACGGCATAGTTTTGCCTTTTAACTTAATTATTTTGAACTTTAACTTTTAAAAAAGTAAACATTTATCAAAACGACGTAGTTTTGTCTTTTCTTATTCGGATTTTCGGATAACTCGAATTGTGTAATTCATATTCGAGTTAAACTGAAAAACTTAATTTTTTTATTCGAGTTGAACCGAATAACTTGATTAACTCAAATAACTCGAACTATTTAATTCAAAATTTGAAATTTTTATCGAGTTTTTCGAATCGAATCGAATTTTGCTCACCCCTACCAATAAGCATGGTGAGTTCTTGGTTCTTTAGGGTGTCGACGGCATTGTGGTGGTCATTAAAACCCCATCACTTTGGAAGCATATTAAAGATTAAGACTACATTTGTTTGATTGAAAATAAATTTGAAAAATAATTTTAAAAAATACATTGTTTTTAAAAAATTATATTTTAGTGTTTGGACGATTTGTGTATAAAATATTTTCTATTATTTGATATCGTTTAAATCATTTTTTAAAGTTATTCATAATAAAACAAACACAAAATTAATATATTTGTTACAAAATATTACAGTAATATTTTATTTTGACAATGGAAATTTATTTTCTAATAAAATAATATTTTATAATAATTAATATCATATAAACTTAATAATAAACAATACTTAATTAAAACTTAATTTAAATTACATATATTACATAGAGAGTGAATATTATTTGTTTTTTAAAATTATTATTGTTAAAAATTTGTTAAAATTTTTATATTAAAATAATAATTATTTATTATATTATTAAATATTTAATTAAGTATATATCTTTAATAATATTGGAAATTATAATATTTGATATTAATATTTTAATACTTATAAATATTTTAAAACATTAAAATAAAAATTTATTATTATGATAATATTACGCTTGATTAAATTAATTTTAAATAAAAATAAAATTACTTATAAATGAACTCTTTTTGAAAAATGACTTATGCTTCTTAAAATGGCAAGTCAATTTCTATGAAAATAGACTTATTTTTGTTAACCAAATTATTTTCCACAAAACAAACACAAGAAAATACAAAAAATATTTTTATAAATAATTTTGTGAAACAAACGCACGGTAATTTGTACTTTTATAAATTCGGTGATTTTTATCCTAAATTTTCAATTTGTATTTTAAAATTATATATTTTTATTTTATTTTGTATTTTCTGCAAATTAAACAAAATACCAAATAATATTAAAGTGTATGTATACTGCCGCAAGGGCCCAAAACAACTTCAAAAGCTGCGAAGATTGAAAGCCTTAAAATAAAAAAGGGGCTTGAAGAAAGACTTGGGCCAAATCATAAATTAATTTAAGGTAAAAAAAGTCCACAATTCTTTAAAAAATGTATACCATTAAATAGGTTTTTACTGATAATGTTAGATACAGTGATAAAATATATTGTATTCTCAAGATGAGACATATGTTCAAATTTTAAAGACGACATTGTTTGAAAGGGCAGCCACGAACTCCGAACATGAATCTTAAAACAAACATGATAATACAAAAAAAAAAATGGACTTTTGATATTTAAGGAGTTTATTGAGTTGGTGTTATTATTTAACCGAATTCTAACTTGATAAAGTAATTATCAAAAGCTCGTCTTTTTATAAAATAATAAACATTTCGATAGGGACGTTTTTATCATTTCAAATAATGTGAAATCTAGAAAAATGAGTTTTATGAGATTTAAACTTAAAACACAATAATTATTAATACTTTCATCATTTCAACTAAAGTTTTATTTAGTGTTTAAATTTTTTTTATAAATAAATTTGTTACATACATTTTTCCATTTCAACTAAACTCAAGGCCCTTAGAAATGTGGGAGGGTTTGGGCAAAATATAGGCCGAAAAATGGGCTTGGGCAAAAAAAGAGGCCACTTTAGAAAAGCGAAGTTGGGCCTCAGTATGAATTTTTGGCTGGCGGGCTCGGCCTATTCGCCCAAAATATTTTTATTTGTTATATTTAATTGTATTTGATTTATTTTTAAATGTATTTTATTTGTATTTGATTTATTATATTTTTGAATGTATTTGATTTATTATATTTTTATTTATTTTTGTTTTAATTTTTATTTTTATTTTTTAAAATGTATTGAATTTATTATATTTTATTTTTAATAAAAATTTATACTAGTCGGAACTGGACAAAATTTTAGGCTCATAATTTCAGCCCATATTTGGCAGCCGGGCTCGCCTACCAATGGGGCCAAAAAATTTTTGTCCCGACGAACTCGGCCCTACCCATGCACACCTCTAGTATGTCGTAATCTAATAAAAGTTAGCATAAACTATACTCAGGTCACTAAACTATTTATGAATTTACGTTTTGGTCATTAAATTTTAAATGTTACAAAATGGTCATTGAACTATTTAAAAGTTTTCATTTAAGTCATCAGGTTGTTAAAATGCCTACTATATGGACTTCACTATTCGCATCGTCTATACCAATTAAAAGCTCTCTTTCCTGTTCTCTTTTACAATTCAAAATTTTCCCATTAACCACCTTTGAATGTCACAAATCTACAAACCAAAATCCAAGCAATTTTCTTTTTCGATCTCCAACACTGATTATTAGATCGACTTAGATCTAATGTATGTTAATTTGCTCGCCAATAGGTACTAATCCACTGTATCGGTCGTCGAATCACTACTTAGACCTCGCTAGCTAAACTTAAAAAAAATTAACAATCCAGTAAGTTAAATAAAAACTTTTGAATAGTTCAATGACCATTTTATAACTTTTCGAAGTTAAATGACTAAAACGTAAAATTACTAATAATTTAGTGATATTGGACATAATTTACTCTTAAAAGTTATTGGGCTTCTCCTCAAGGTCGGCAAACGGTTTACGTTTAAAAACGTTGAAAGAAACAGAAAACGTCGTTACATTAGCCGTTAGAAAACCTTCCAACGTAAGCTTCTCCCCCTACCTTTTGCTTCTCCGACAAGACAACACACAATAAAACATTACTCTATTCTAGTTTTCCCGCTACTTCACTTCCATTTCATCAATCTCCTCGAAAAAGGAAAACACAAAATCAAAACCCCAAAATTTCAGAGCCTCTACTTTAAGGTAATTCTGGGTTCCTTTTGATTGATTTTGTTGTGTATAATTTATGTTCTTATTGCTCTGTTTGGCTTGCAGAAACCGTAGGAAAATGTGGGAAATATTTTTGATCTTAGTGTTACCTTTCTTTTACTTTGTTTTCTTTGAAACAAACAGAAACGAAGTTCACAGTGTTGAGAGAAATGATGGTGAAACCTTTTGATTAAATGGAGCTTTGATTTTTTTTTTTTACAGGTTTAGCTCATATTTGTAACTATGGTGGAAGTAAAAAAGGAGAAAGAAGAGTATTATTATGAAGATTTAATTGAAGAAGATAGATCATCTGCTTCACCTTCTTCATGTTCAAGCAGCAGTTTTGATACTATTACAACATCACCTTCTCTTCAAGGGTATGTTTTTATCATTACAATGTCCCATGAACTTGTCTGTGTTGAACATTGTTAATTAATTTGATAAAACTAAGCTTTTATTGCTATATACCAGACGGGTAACCGGTCCGACTCGCTGGTCCATGAAAGGAGGGTGGACTAAAGAAGAGGTTAGTCCCTTGTTGTGACTGATATGTATGTATGTATGTATGTATGTATGTATGTATGCTTATGTTATTGTGGGTTGAACAGGATAATCTTTTGATTGAAGCTGTGAAAAAATGCAATGCAAGGAATTGGAAGGGAATAGGTGGGACTGAAAATTTTCACCTCTTTTCGCTTTTAGTTTCCAATGAATGAAGGCTTTTCCTTTTAGTTTAATTGCATCTACTAGTATCGGAAATTTCTTTCCACTATGCGGTTGCGCTTAGTCTTCATCGTCCTTACGGATTATTCGGATTTGCAGTTGTGAAATGTGGTTAATGTTTGCTATTTGCAGCTGAATTTCTCCCTGGAAGAACAGATATTCAGTGCTTGCATCGATGGCAAAAGGTCTTGAATCCCGGAATCTCGAAAGGACCTTGGACAAAAGAGGTTTGAATATAAAAAAGGACGTTTTTGTGGTATTTGAGATTCTAGTACCATTGATACGTGACTTCGGGCTGTTGTTGTTTTTGAAATTCCAGGAGGATGATTGTATTACTCGGTTGGTTAAAAAGTTCGGTTGTCGGAGATGGTCTGTCATTGCGAAGTTTGTGGGAGGTCGCATAGGCAAGCAATGCCGAGAAAGGTCAGTGCATTATAGATTCTGATATGGCAATGGCCTATTTTTGGCTAACCAGGAGCCTAGTTAGTGTGTCTTGATGTGATTCGGGTTTGTGCGATAAAACTAGTGTATATTTCAGGTGGTACAATCATTTGGATCCAACCATAAGAAAAGATTCATGGGGAGAAGAAGAGGAGGCCATTCTTACATATTATCACCAAATTTATGGGAATAAGTGGACTAAATTAGCTGAGCTTCTACCTGGAAGGTATGCGTTCAATAAATTAGTCCTAAAACGATTGCTACATATGTTGACAGTTAATGCCATACGCTGTGTTAATTGGACTCAGGATACAGGTGTCGGACACGTTAATTGTTGAAATTTTGGACATGGGTAATACAGGAGGTTTGGATATTTTTTCCTCTGCTCATATCATTTTGGCAATTTGCAGGACCAATAATGCAATAAAGAATCACTGGAACTGTACCTTAAAGAAGAAGCTTGGTTTGCACTCGCCTCGTCGATATGCCAAGGGCATCGATAAAGGGTCTTCTGATTTTCATGATCGGGAAGCTATGCCGAAAGGCATGAAGGTCAAAGACGTGAGACAGGGTCTTGATGAAACAAAATTTGTCAATCAGAATGTTTGTGTGGATTATAGTGCTGAAACATGTAATTTGGATTTGGTTCTTGGAATTGCTGGTCCACCAGAAATCAAACTAGGAGCAGACCCCGGTAATGTAGGAAAGTACAGCTCTCCAGGAGTGTCGTATGATCAGATACCCGTGCATTTCAATGAGAAGGGTACAATCGATGGATCTGTAACAAGGTATGATAAGCACACTAGGGTACATGAACCTCAACCAGCCTTATTCAGGGTAGTTTCTCAGGGTGGTTGTGCTCTTCTTGCTTCAACATCAGTCGGTTCTCCATCAAGTTCCTTAGCTTTCAACCCGGAAAGCAAAATCTGGAGAACAAATACAGCATACTCAAGTGACTGCTCGTTGCATAACGAGCCACCTCAGCGAGAGGGTTCTATAAGTACTGTATTTCCCGTTGTGGAAAACGGAGATATCCGTTTTAAAAGTTCATTTTGCCATGCTTCGCCACCTAACAAACTCATTGGAAGTCCCTCTCCTAACAGTAGGAGTCTAGAATCTATATTGAGGATATCTGCAATGACCTTCAAGAACACTCCTTCTATCATTAGGAAGAGAAGTTACAAAAAGGGTTGGAACGATAACATCTCGGAATCCACCGCCTCCTATCCTGTAAGGAATTTTTCGTGTTTTCATATGGAAGAAATGTGAGTTCTGGATAGGGGTATGTGCTTGATATCACCATATCTATGCATTGAAAACCAGTACCTTGGTGTGTCAAAGTATATTACCACATATGTCTAGGGATATTTGGAATGATATCCTGTTCAGAAAATCAACTCTGTCATTATATATATATAAGTTATATATGAACACCCGCATTATATATGCATAAACTATATATAAACACCCACACTCACACAAACTATCAGATTCAAGCAATGAAGTTTGATGTTTATTTTTACTTTTTGCAATCATAGATGCAAACAGGGTTCTCTTTTCCAAAACAACAAAAAGATTGCAAGATTGAGATTTAGAAACCAGGATCAAAATTTAAAGAAAAAACATATCAAAAGAGGATAGTAAGCACAAAAAATAACATCTGATCTTAAGAAATAACGTCTGTAAGAATATGAATATCACGAATACAAAATCACATCATCTGGCGTTCATTGTTGGAAATGTAAGATTATTAATTGAAGGTGAAAATATTATGGCAGAATCTAAAATAATCTCAAGACAATGAAATGGGTTTTTCAAGTAAAAAATTATCTAGGTGTTGCTTGACACGCCGGTATCTTCCCCTCATCATTAGTCAATCATACACCTTTTAAAGAACTATAAATTTTTTTGGGTGCCGTCATTATGTCAAGTGGCACCAATATACACTTTCAAAATGCCTGTTAAAAATACATATTTTTTTAATGGATGCTACCATTCTGTTAGGTGCTACCTGTTAAAATATTATTAAAAAATATATATTTTTAGGTGTCATCATTGTGTCAAGTGCCATCGATAATAATTAAAAAAAAAAAACTTTGTAGAAAGAGTAATTTGAAGCTTTGGTTATTGTTTTAGAAGATTCGAAGTCAGCTATTGGGAGGTTTGAACTATAGAAGTCAATGAGGAGGAGGAAATATCTTCTTTAGTGTTGTAATCGGCACAAAAGGGCTCTATAAACGGTGACATTGATGGCTATTAAGTAAGGCAGTTATGATTTTCAATTGAGAAGAATAAGAAAAATTTAAATGAGAAATAAAGAATTATATATAGAAAAATTTAAATAATGGATATGGAAAATAGATATATGAAATATTCAATTTTATTTCATGTATTTATTTTATATATTTTATATTTTCTTTCTTGTCCCATATATGACTTTCCTCTTCCTCTATCTTTCTCTCAGTATCTCTTTCTCTGTTGTCCCTCTATCTTTCCTTCATATCTATTTCTTTTTTGTCCCTCTTTCTTTCATATATATATATATATATACTCTCATCTGGTCCAAGATTATTTTTTTGAAATAATATTTCATTCACTAATGGTGGTTTTGATAAACAAATAAGATAAGAATCACCTTTGAAGCAAACATGGGCTATCCCCTTTATTTTCTTTTTCATTTTTTTAATTTTTTTCTGGTTCAAATGTGTTTTTTATTAAATTTTCATCGATGTCGTCTGACACATCGATGACACCAAAATTTTTTTTTTAAATTTATTGATCGATGTCACTTGACACACTAGTGAAATCAATTTTTTTTTTAAAATTTCCTGGTGCCACCTAATAAACTGGAAGCATCCATTAAAATATATTTTTTCCTCTCTGAATACTCATATTTTTAATGGGTATATTGAACAATACATATTGATTCTACTTGATAGAGTGACAACACCCAACAAAATTACTTTTTATAAAAAGCCTATGATTATCTAATGATGAGGTTGTAGTACCTGTTTCAGGCCACATCAACGATCACGGGGAAAAACAAAATAATTAATTATTTTGGATCAATTTCGTAAAAGAACCCAATAAAATGACTTAAAACAAAACTCTCTTTTTACAACAAATCCCATTGCTATCCTGATGTAATAACAAATATGGTTGGAGAGCTATGGGCGCTTCGTGAAGGTGTAAACTTCGGCTAAAGAATCGAACTTCTGCTGTTTGATTATTGCTTGATTCTATCGTGTGCGATTTCAAGATTATCTTGCGGACATTTTAGAATAACTGTGTTGTTCATGTTTCCTCAAAAACAACAGACGGGCTGATGCTTTGTCTAGAAAATTTTGAAAAAAAAATTACGGCAGTTTTTGTACTATAAATCAGATTAATTTTTTAACTTAAAAATAAGTTTAAAGAGTAAATAAGTTATTTTATTAAAATTTTCATCTATTTTACTGTAAAATTTTAATTTTATACGTTAATATGAGATACACGTAATATATTATGTATATTTATTTGATTATTCCACCAGCTATACTAACTTTTGACATTAGAAATTGATGAAATATTTCATAAAAAGTTGCTGTTTAACGATTAAAAGTAAAAAGATTAAATTTTAAATATGACAAACATACAGGGACCGATAACAAAATTAGACCATTTAAAATACTTTTACCCGAAGAATCATCGAACGGAAAGGACGTAGTTTCTAGAAGACACACCCGTAACACATTAACACACTTTCTGGCGCCTTCCTTTTATTTCCTCAGTGTCCACCTGGGTCCCACGTACTTTGACCTTTTCTGTAATTTTCTATATTTTCCCTTTTAATTTAATATTTTATTAATTATTATCCTTTCTTTCTCGATTTCCTTTTCCACTTTCTTCCCCTTATACCATTCACTCCAAATCCCAGAATCTTCTAGAAATAATAAAAATCTAACCTTACGTTCTGCAACGGTGCTGTCGCCGTCTTTCACTCTCTTACGGTGTTGAAACCCTTTTGGATTCAACGATCTTATCGCATGACGAACCTGGTTTCTTGTTTGGTTACTGAGAAAATTTTCGTTGCCTTTTAAGGTACGGAATTTATTTGAACAATTTTGAGTTTTTTTTTAATGTAGTTTATTCTCTTTGCTCAGGTATGGATGTTTATAATATTTGTTCATAACGAAAGCAAGAAATCATTTAATATTATTCTGAAACTGTCTCCGTTTCTGTGCTTTTGAATGATCTACATAAGATTTGATGTTGAATTTGGTGAACTTAAAAAGATATTTTCAGCTCTATGCATCGAAGATATTTTTTTGTTTCATTTGTTTATTTTCTTTTTCTAACACTCTCTCGGCTGCCAATCAGAGCGTTATTATTCTTTCGCTTACGTTTGACTTAAAGGAACGCCAAAGTGATCTGTCTCCCTCTCTCTATAGAGTTCGGTTTTGTGTAAGGTTCGGATCTAGAACCGAACCGTATGGCACCATTGCCGGCCGATCAACCCTGCGAATCTCATGCCAACGGTGCTGTGGCTGACTCGCAACGGTCTTTACCTACTCCGTTCCTTTCTAAAACCTATCAGCTCGTCGATAATCCATCCGTCGATGATTTGATTTCATGGAACGACGACGGATCAACTTTCATAGTTTGGCGCCCAGCTGAGTTTGCTCGTGATTTGCTCCCTAAGTACTTCAAACATAACAATTTCTCTAGCTTCGTTCGTCAACTCAATACATATGTAAGTGTTTAAAAATCTGAACGTGATAGTACTAATAATTATTTTTAATTCAACTTAAATTTTAATTTTTCTTAGGGATTTAGGAAGTTAGTGCCTGATAGATGGGAGTTCGCTAACGATTGTTTCAAAAGAGGCGAAAAAGAACTTCTCCGAGACATACAACGCCGGAAAATAACTCATAATGCTTCTGGTTCGGCGACGGTGACAATCGCAGCGGTTGCTTGTAAGACATCGCCGTCGAATTCGAGCGATGAGCAGGTTATTTCATCGAACTCGCCTCCTGTTGCTACCGTGTTGAATCGGACCACGAGCTGCACGACAACGGCGGAGCTTTTGGAGGAAAACGAGAGGCTTAGAAAAGAAAAGATGCAGCTTAACCATGAGTTAACTCAGTTGAAGAGGCTGTGTAACAATATTTTAAATTTGATGACTAATTATGCTTCCGGTCAAGTGGAGAACCATTCAAAATTGGCTGAAGGGAAGGCATTGGATCTTTTGCCAGCGCGGACGAGGGACGGTGGTGGTTCGAAGCATGTCCCGGCGGAGATGGAGGAGGAAGCAGCGGAGGATTTGAGGCCGAAGTTGTTTGGAGTTTCAATAGGGATGAAGCGCGTGAGGAGAGATGGTGGGGAAGAGGAGGGGGTGATGGATGAGGAGCAGCAGCACGTGATTAAGCCTGGATCTGACATTAAATCAGAGCTGTATGATTATCAGGACTCCACGTGGCTGGAGCTTGGCAAATGACCGAATGAAATTTATTATTATCTATTTGATTTTCTTTTAATCAGTGGATGGCGATGTTGATGATGAGAATCGGAAACGAACGCGCCAACCTGGTCCTATGGAGTATGTTTTGAAGGAGAAAGAATGGTACGAAACACTGACCTTAAATTATTTGTATTTTTTATTATTTATGTCACATTAATATTTTTTTTTAAATTTTAGTATTTTTATTTTTAAAAAATTAAATCTAGATTAAAATCTTAAAATTTAGATTAAAAATATTAATGTAATATAAAATTATTAAAAAAATAATATAATTATTTCATACAATCTTTTTTAGTTTCGAAGAATCACTTGTTGGGGAAACAGACACGTCGTGCCATATGAAATATTTGTTCTGGATGCTTCTAGAATGTAAAGCCCACAGACGACAGAACAATGTAAAATAGACTAAACAGGGGCAAAATTGCCCAAACGAAATGGGGCATTCAAAGACGGGCCTCAATTTCAAATCGCAGTAGTTGGCTATTTATTCATCTTGGATTTCACAGGGTTAAAGCTGATTGAAGAAAATTAACAGTAATCGGCTATTTATTCGTCTTGGCTATTTATTCAAAGCTGATTTCACAGGGTTTAGGAGCCTTACCAATGAAGGGATTTTTGGATTATATTACTTATAATAAGATTGTTTTATTTTGATTATGTAGATTTTTTCTAGGCACCCAAGTGGCAAAGGATTGACCCATATAAAGTCGGTATTCACAGTGCTGGGTCGTCGACTTAATATTTTGAAAATAAAAATGAAAAATAAAAGTCGTCACTAATTTTTTTATGAGGTGTGATCGGGTCATCTCGTAATTTAATCATTTTAATAAAAATTTAAATTTACTAAAACGATGATTTTAGGTTTACGAAATTAAAAAACGGGTTTAAGAGTCGGTTACGTACGAGAAATGATTAGCACTATCGATACGCTTAAAATTGATATCTAGTTGATTAATTAGTGTCTTAGTGTCGAAAATCGAAAACTCGGAAAAAATTTAAAATATGAATCTTTTTTGCATTAATATATATTTTGTTTTGGAATGCGTAAATAAGTCGAAAATATATAGAAGGCTTTCTTATCTCAAGGCTATAAAACGTCATGTCCGTAAGTTAGGGCATGACATTTCGAATCCTTAAGAATAATTTGGCCTTTGATTTTTATTTGAAATCTTACGTGTTTTAATTTTTGAAAGGATATTTAATTATTTAAATTCAACGAGAAAAATCGAAACCCCGTAAGTTAGGGCGTGATTTTATTGAATCTTTCGAATATGGAACATTTCCTTTTTTGAAAATTTTATTGATATGTTCGGATAAAAATTAATGATATAAAATATTACGCTGATGAAGGACGGTACAAAATGATGATATTAGAATGAAATGTCGTGTTTACTAAAATGAAACTAATGAATATACTAATGAATACAATATACGATGATCACATAATATATATTATTTTAATGTTACTAAGAAAGATCAAAGAAAAATAAAATAAATAATAACAATGATATTAATAATAATGTTAGTGACAAAACAATGCACAGAAGAAAATACCAAATTTTGAATATTATGAAGACAAAAAAATATATACGTATACAAATAAATATTGAGAAAAATAATTTAAAATATTGAAAATAAAATATCAAATTAAAAACAAATAAAAGGGTTGCAATTTGTAATAAAGTACAATAGATAAATAATGATGACAATGAATAATAATAATAGTAATAATAGTAAAGTAAAGAATATGATGAAAGAAATAAATTACTATAAAGTACTAAAAAGTAAAGAGTAATAAATAAATATATATAATAAATAAAATAATATATTATATATATATAAAGGAATTTATAAATGGTGGAAATTAAGTGAATGAAGATCAAATTGAGATTAAATAATAATAATAAATAATACATTAATAAAAAAACCATTTGAGCCTATTTTCGGAAAAAAATTTCCTTCCCCCTTTTATTTCCTTTGCAAGGTCCCATAGGTCCAAGGGATTCCGATCGCCATTGTGCATGGCGTCATTGTCGCCAGATATCTGGTGGTGGAAGATCTTAAAGGTAATTTTTTTTATTTTTGCTATATATATGTATACTGTTTTTAAAGGAAAATAAAGAAAATATAAGAATATGTATGTATATTCGAAGGAGGAAAATAAAGAAAAACAAATAAAATAATAGAACAAAGATCTTACAAATTCGATTTTTGAATCCATTTTTGTAGTCAAAGTCTCTTCTTTTTTATTTTTAAAATAGGTCCCGATTACATTGTATTTCGTGGCTTTATATAGCCGGATTAAACAACTATTTGTTTCTATTTTTTGTTTGTTTCTACTTGGCTTGTTGCGTGTTGGTTTTCTTGCAGGTAACAGTGTCAGACGCACATGGGGGCAACGATGCTAGCATTGTACGGAGGTAGGAGGCATGCGGTTGCTAGGGTTTCTTAGTGGTTGAAAATGTTTTAGGTTTTGGGCCATTCTAGGGTTTGGGCTTTTTTATTAAATGGACTGTAATGGACTGTTGGGCCCGAGCTCTACACACGGAACATTCTAAGGATGGATCCTCTTTCTAAAGTAATTTTTCGGATCGATCTCTTTTGTGCTATAAGGTTGTTTGAACTTGTGCTTTAAATAACTTTTTTTCATCTACTATAAATAGAAATTGGAAACACATCAATACATAACTAAGAGATATCTAAACAGTTATATTGTAGTTAAAATCAATAAATAACTTTTTTCACCTTTGACTTGAATTATATTGAGATAGTAAAAGCAGATAAAGATATCTATGATTTATACCAAAATATAATAAAGATATATCCAAATATTCAGCAAGCAAATTAAAAAGAAAATCTCTTATTTCTTTATTTCTTTCATCTCTTCTAGTACATAGTGTATTGGATTTGTCGAAAATCATTTTACAATAGTTTATTGTACTTTTTAGAGTTTAGATTTGCAAATGCTCATGTAATACCCCGAAAATTACTACAGTAAGAAAGTAAATATTATCCTTGATATAGTTAAGGAAGGAAATAAAGTGACAAAAAGGAAAATTTTGGATTATGTCAACAGTAGGAAGTACATTATTAATCCAAGAAAGGACTAAAGTGTAAAAGTGAGAAAAGTTTTGTTGCCCAAGAGTAAATACTCAAAATTTAAGGGTTAAAGTGCAAATATGAAAAAGTTGAAGGACCAATAGTGTAAATATTTTAGGGGTGGAATAATCTAGAAACTAAGGAAAATGGATAAATTAGGACCAAATTGAATAGGTGAAAAATTATGAGAGGCTAAATACAATTTTTCCAAATTAAGTGATGATTGAATGATGGAATTTTTAAAGATCATGAAGGGTAAAATGGTCAATTAATTAAGAGAGAGAATTCTAGGATGTAATGATTACGTTGATGATATTTTAAATTAATTAATTAAATAAATATTACTTTATTAATATTTTAATAATATATTTTTTATTATTTTATTATTTTATTTAGTATATATATGTGTGTGGGAAAAAAAAAAAGGAGAGAACACACCATCCATCTTTCCCATGCACCAACGTGAGAAGAATAGAGAAAAGAAAGAAGTTTTATTTTCTTTACAATTTGGTCTTTTTACCAAAAATTCACCATTTTCACTTAAAATTTAAAAGAATTTCTATAGCCATCAAGACAGAAAGATGACAAGGAGACTATGGGGAGCAAGAATATAAAGTTAGATTCAAGAAATAGAAGCTGGAGGAGAGAGAAAATCAAGTTAAAGATTGAAATCAATAAAACAAGGTAAGAATATCAAGTTTTCAATATATTTTTAAGTTTGATATTGTGGAAAAAGCATGGAAATGATGTTAATGTAGAGTTTTATTATGTAAGGTTTTATGTTCTTTGTAGCGACCTAAAATTTGCTTGGGCGCTAATTGAGGAAAAAATTTGAAAACAGAGTTTCAATTTTATTTTAAAAAAAAGGGAGTCGCCACCGATCTTTTTCTAGGTGTGATCGGACACCTAATAAATCCTCTTTTTAAAGAAAAATCATTTTTTTTTTTTGAATTTTCTTAAAAAGGGCTGGGTTTAAGTCTGCGTCAAAATTCCAGAAAAAATAGGGTTCGGGAGTGATTCTGCTGAGGAAGGTATTAGCACCCGCGACGCCCAAAATTGGTATCTCATTAAACGCGTTGTCTTAATTTTCAAAATACAAGTTCAATTTAATATTTAATCGTGATCCGATTGAGACACAAAAATTTTTTTTTAAAAATAAGAGAATTTTAAGACTCGAGAAATTTTTTTTAAAACCGAGAATTTTGAAAACCCGAGAATTTTGAAAATACGAATTTTTTTAAAAACCGAAAATTTTGAAAACACGAAATTTTGAAAATCGAAAACTCGAAAACACGAGAATTTTCTTGAAACAGAATTTTTTTTTGAAAACACGAATTTTTTTTTTAAAACACGGAAATTTTAAAACACAAGAAATTTTTTTTGGTTTTAAAACATGAATTTTTGAGAATCTGAAAACTTTGAAAACACGAAAATTTTTTTTTAACACGAAATTTTGAAAACACGAAAATTTTTAAAAACACGGAAATTTTAAAACACAAGAATTTTTTTATTTTAAAAAAGGAAATTTTGAAAACCCGCAAATTTTGAAACGCGAAAATTATTTTTTTTAAAACACAATTTTTTGAAAATACGAGAATTTTAAAAATACGAGAATTTCTTTTTTGAAACACGAAATTTTGAAAATATGAAAATTTTAAAATCTGAAAATTTTTGAAAAGACGAAAACTTTTAAAACACGAGAATTTTTGAAATACGAGAATTTTTGAAAACACGAAATTTTTTTTATAACACGAAAATTTTGAAAATACGACAATTTTCTAAAAACACAAAAAGTACTGAAACTCGAAATTTTATTTTGTTTTTTTGTTTTTTTTTTTAAAAGGGCGTATCGTATTTAACACGAACCGATGATATTCACCCAACATAGCGATGAAATCAACGACAAGTGTTAAACCGATCCGTTGCCTTATTTATTAAAAATTATCAAAATTAAAAATAAAATAAAATACAATAAAAAATAAAAATGCTAAAAATATTAATAACACTAAAACGAGATGTCATTAAAATACACAAATTAAATTAAAAGTGGGTAAAAAGAAAATTACCGAAAGGCTCAAAATTACGAGCTTGAAGAATAGAATACACGACCCGGGCTCTTTTCCTTTTTTTTCTTTTTTCTCTTTTTTCTTTTTTTTTTTTTTTTTTTTTTTTTTTTTTTCTTTTTTTCTTCTTTTTTCTTCTTCTTTTTTTCTCTTTGGCCTACAGCTTTTGGGCTTGGGCCTGCTGCTGGTTTGGGCTTGCTGCTGCTGGTTGGGCTAATGGGCCGGGTCATGGTCGGGCTGGACGGGTCGGTCACGGTGGGTCGGCCCGACGGTTTAAAATTTTCTTTTTTTTTTTTTTTTTTTCCTTCTTTCTTTCTTTCTTTTTTTCTTTCCTTTTCTTTTCTTCTTCTTCTTCTTCTTCCTTCTTCTTCTCCTCTTTTCTTCTTCTCCAAAGTGTTGTGGTGTGGTCGCCTCCTTCCGGTGTCGACGCCTTCTTCTTCCTCTTCTCTTCTTCTTCTTCTTCTTCTCTTTCTTTTTTCTCTTCTTTTCTTTCTTTTTTTGGTGGTTTTTTTTGAACGTGGGGTTCGATTTTGGGAAAAATCCCTTTTATAGCGTTTTTGTGCAGGTAGCAGGTGGCTAGGGGTATGGGAGGCCATCCTTAGGCTGGTGGCCGGAAAATCGGGTGGGTCTTGAAAATCCCGGATTTTGGAGATTTTTGATGAAGGACCAAATTGTAAACGCATAGAAATTGTTGGGGCCAAAGTGTAATTTTAAGAAAGTTAAGGGTAAAAATGTAATTTTGAAAAGTTTTGGGGCCAAAATGTAATTTCAAGAAAGTTTAGGGGTTAAAATGTAATTTTTTTAATTATTTTTTTAAAAATTTTTTTTTAAAATTTTTTAAATAAACCCGTAATAAATCCGGACAAAATTTAGTGCTTATAATGCCCTCTCTTGCTCATCATTTGTGAAACAGGATAGAGCAAAGACTTAAAAGCGCTAAATTTTGTTCGATGTCCAATATTTATTCTTTATTGAAAAATAGAAATCGAAAATAGCTTGACATGTGACACGAAGCTCAACTCACTTCTCGGATATGAGTTGATCTTTGAAAAACAAAAATTGAAAATACCTCAGCGTGTGACTTAAGGCTCAACTCACCTCTCGCAATGTGAATTGATTTTTGAAAAACAAAAATTGAAAAATACCTTGACGTGTGACCCGAGGCTCAACCCACCTCTCGCATTATGAGTTGATTTTTGAAAAACAGAAATTGAAAATACCTCAGCGTGTGACCTGAGGCTCAACTCACTTCTCGCAATATGAGTTGATTTTTTTGAAAAACGAAAATTGAAAAATACCTCGGCGTGTGACCCGAGGCTCAACCCACCTCTCGCATTATGAGTTGATTTTTTTGAAAAAGAATTGAAAAATACCTCGGCGTGTGACTGAGGCTCAACTCACCTCTCGCAATATGAGTTGATTTTTTGAAAATGAAAATTGAAAAATACCTCTGCGTGTGACCCGAGGCTCAACCCACCTCTCGATTATGAGTTGATTTTTGAAAATGAATTGAAAAGTACCTCGGCGTGTGACCCGAGGCTCAACTCACCTCTCGCAATATGAGTTGATTTTGAAAAATAGAAAAAAATACCTCGGCGTGTGACTGAGGCTCAACCCACCTCTCGATTATGAGTTGATTTTTGAAAAACAGAATTGAAAAACACCTCGTGTGACTTGAGGCTCAACTCACCTCTATAATATGAGTTGATTTTTGAAAATCGAATTGAAAATACCTCAAGATGTGACTCGAGGCTCAACTCACCTCTCGAATGTGAGTTGATTTTGAAAAACAAAATTGAAATAATTTTAAAAGTATCCAAATTTCAAAACATATCATCCGGTGGAACTCGAATGTCTTCCTTGTCCTTGGTTCTAACAGTTATCATCAAAACCTTTTGCTTTATTGGAATACTGATATGTCATGCATGATGTTATCATGATATGCACATGTTTGGTCTTAAATACTTTTATGCCTACATGATTATGCCATACATACAGGCTTGTTTGTCAGATATCTCTTTTCGTTCGACTCTCATGATGACGCATTCATTGCTTCGATTCTTGATTTCCCTTTCAGGTTTTGTACCCATCCTCGAGTAATCCGCATTTCTCGTGTATCACCCTTTTGCCCCTTGTTGAACTTTGTCCTTGCTTTGAGGCTCTTGTACTTACCAAATTCTCATCCAGGTAATACTCAACATTCCTTTTGTTTAGAGTATGTCATTTCACTATTTATCATTTAGACAAACCACACATGAGATGCATGAAAATAGCAAAGTAGGTACGAAAGAAATACCTCACATTCATATTTATTTCAAAAGCAATAAGCAAAGAGAATTGACAAGGAAAAGCTCAATAAAGAAGACATTATAAAGAAAGGAAAGCAGATTCAATTGTCACAAATGCTCTAGATATTCAACGCATGAACTTCTCCACATTTCTTCATCCTGGATCTCTTCGAGCACGGCTTCTTGTGTAGAAGATTTCGAGCTTCCGGAACTGCTTCAAATATTGTAATCTCGCCACATGACTCTCCGTTCAAATCGTCTCGCTCATTTTGTCTGAACCTCCTTCATTAGGACGCCCTTTCAGGTTTTCATCCTAATCTTTTTTGTTTATCAAGACGCCCTTTCGAGTTTTCATCTTGATTTGATTTTGATTTTTTTTTTTTTATCAAGACGCCCTTTTCGGGTTTTCATCTTGATCTTTTTCTTCTCTTTTTTATCTTTTTTATTATTATTATCAAGACGCCTTTTCGGTTTTCATCTTGATCTTTTTTTTTAGGCATAGTACTTTTCACGGAGATCGAGTTCACCGGATTAGGTAACTCCTTCCCATCCATCTCGGTGAGAATCAAAGCTCGCCAGAGAAAGCCTTCTTTACGACGTACGGCCCTTCCCAATTTGGTGCCCATTTTCCTCGAAAGTCTTTTTGTATTGAGAGAATCTTTCTCAGTACGAGTTCCCCCTCGCGGAATTCTCTTGGCCGCACCTTCTTGTCATGAGCCGTGATCATTCTCTTCGTACATCTGTCCATGACAGATTGCCTTCAAGCGTTTTCTTCGATAAGATTTAGCTGGTCATATCGAGCTTGAACCCATTTCGACTCTTCTAGTTTCGACTCCATTAAGACTCGTAGAGAGGGATCTCAACTTCAATGGGCAACGACTTCCATTCCATAGACCGTGGAGAAAGGAGTTGCTCCGTAGATGTCCGCAGATGTGCGATATGCATACAAAGCGAATGGTAGCTTCTCGTGCCAATCTTTATATGTCTCGATCATTTTCCCAATAATCCTCTTAATGTTTTTGTTAGCCGCTTTCTCGCTCCGTTCATCTTTGGGCGATAGGGTGAGGAATTATGATGCTTTATTTGAAATCGCCGCACACTTCTTTCATCATCTTATTGTTCGATTTAAAGCGTTATCTCAAATAATTTTCTCGAGCAAACCGTACGACATATGATTTTTTTTAAGAACTCGCAAAGCGCAATCTTCGTCACATTAGCAAATGAAGCGGCTTTACCCATTTTGTGAAGTAATCTATAACCACAAAATGAACCGGTGGCCATTAGAAGCTTTTGGAGAAATCGGCCTATAACATCCATGCCCCACATAGAAAAAGGCCACGGAGAAGTCATGACATGAAGGGCGAAGGGTCGTGATGAATTTTATCGCCAGAATTTGACATTTGTGGCACCTTCGTGCGAAACTAATGATCACTTTCCATCGTCACCAAGAATAACCGAGTCTCATAATCTGCTCGCCATAGTGAAACCATTGGCATCGTCCCACAAATTCCTTCATGGACATCTTCAAGTATTTTTCTCGCTTCAATGAATCCACGATCTCAGGAGCACTTGATCTTTTCCTCTTTGTACAGTGATATCCCCATCAAGGACAAATCCAACGCCATTCTTCCGATTGTTCTTTTGTCGTTCTCATTTGCTTGCTCTGGATACCTTTGATTCTTAACATATTCTAAGATATCATGGAACCACGGCCGCCCATCTGTCTCTTTTTCAATGCTAAAACAATATGCAGGGACCTCATATATACTCATTTGGAGAGGCATTATTTCCGTTTCTCTGTTTGCTTTAAACATTGAAGCCAGGGTGGCTAAGGCATCAGCCAATTGGTTTTCTTCTCGTGGGAAGTAGTTAAAAGTCACTTCTTTGAATTCTTTGACAAGCTCAGCCACGAGATCGTGATATTTAACCAATTTAGAATCTCTCACTTCCCAATCTCCACGAATTTGGTAAATCACCAACGCTGAGTCCCCATATACTTCTAAGATTTTGATGTTTCGTTCAATAGCTGCACGAAGGCCCATGATGCAAGCCTCATATTCTGCTACGTTATTGGTACAGAAGAAATTTAATCTGGCAGTTAACGGATAGTGGTTCCCTTCTGGTGACACTAAGACTGCTCCAATCCCATGCCCCAATGCATTCGATGCACCATCAAAGCTCATCTTCCATGATTTCTCTTTGATGACTCACACTTTTTTTCGCAATGCATATCAAATCCTCGTCTGGAAATCAAATCTCAAAGGCTCATATTCCTCCGTGGCTCGAGTTGCTAAGAAGTCGGCTATATTGCGCCCCTTTATCGACTTTTGACTTACATATACAATGTCGTACTCTGATAGTAGGATCTGCCATCGTGCCATTCTTCCTGAAAGTGCAGGTGATTCCATCATGTATTTTATTGGGTCCAGCTTTGAAATTAACCACGTCGTATGATACAACATATATTGTCTGAGCCTTCGAACCACCCAGACTAAAGCACAACAGAATTTTTCAATTGACGAGTACTTTGCTTCATATTCTGTGAATTTCTTGCTGAGGTAGTAGATCGCCCTTTCTCTTTTCCCCGACTCATCATGTTGCCCCAGTACGCAACCCATTGAATTTTCGAACACAGTTAGATACAATATTAACGGTCTTCCGGGAGTTGGCGGTACTAGCACTGGAGGGTTAGACAAATACTGTTTTATCTTATCGAAAGCCACTTGGCACTCATCGTTCCACTCTCCCGGATTATGTTTTCGAAGGAGTCGAAAAATTGGGTCACACTGGTTGGTAAGTTGAGCAATGAATCGAGCGATGTAGTTCAACCTCCCTAAAAATCCTCTGACTTCTTTTTGTGTACGCGGAGGTGGTAATTCTTGTATGGCTTTTATCTTATCTGGATCAACCTCAATACCTCTCTCACTAACAATGAAGCCGAGTAATTTTCCTGAGGTAGCTCCGAAGGTACACTTATCGGATTAAGCTTCAGTTGGAACTTTCTTAGTCTTTCGAACAATTTCTTGAGGTTCCCAATATGCTCTCTTTCTCCCGAGATTTGGCAATCATATCATCAACATAAACTTCTATCTCTTTGTGCATCATGTCATGGAATAGCATCACCATTGCCCTCTGATATGTTGCCCCGGCATTCTTTAATCCGAACGGCATCACCTTGTAGCAAAATGTTCCCCACATCGTTACGAAGGTAGTTTTCTCCATATCTTCGGGAGCCATCTTTATCTGATTATAACCCGAAAATCCATCCATGAAAGAAAACAATGAATGTTTTGCTGTGTTATCCACCAACGTATCGATGTGTGGCAAGGGAAAATTATCTTTAGGACTTGCTCGATTGGATCGCGATAATCCACGCACATTCGTACCTTACCGCCTTTCTTCTAGATCGGGACTATGTTAGCTACCCATTCGGGTATTTGGAGACTTGTAAGAAGCCAAAGATCAAATTGTTTCTTGACTTCTTCTTTTATCTTTAATGAGATTTCGTGTCTCATTCGTCTTAGCTTCATTGAACAGGTTTGTATTCGGTTTCGGTGGGAGTCTATGGACCACTACATCCTCGTTCAACCCTGGCATGTCTTGATACGACCATGCAAATACATCTTTATACTCACAAAGCAAGGCGATCAAATCATGTTTAGTGTTATCTCAAATGGAGGTCCCAATCTTCACTTCTTGCCTCTTTTCTTCATTTCCCAAGTTCACTGTCTCAACAGATTCTTGATGGGGTAGGATCTGTTTATCTTCTCGTTCTATCATTCTTTGTAAGTCAGGAGACGAGACATAATCTTCAAGATTTTCCTCGACGAATTCTCCTAAACAAATAGCTTTCTCAAAATCGATTTCGGGACTTGTAACGGATTGTTCATGTCGTTGGTATCTCGAAAGTACCGAAAGGTGAATGGAAAAGAAAACTATAGAGGAGTATCAAAGGATTGGAACCAACAAGTATATGTTATGGCATGATATGAGATATATGTAAGGATAGGCTGTGAGAAGGAGAATAATTATGAGAATGAAAAGATTATGACAAAATGCATCTCCATTAATGTTCATTTAAATAATAAAGAGCAAACATAAGCTCTTACAAAAGAATCCCACTATTACTTAGGGCACACAAAAAGGAGAGTTAACATTGAGCATTACTCGGAGAGGACTTAGAAACTACAAGAAGATCCACAGAATTCAATTGTTCAAAATGAATCCGGGAGGACAAGGGCGATCATTGAAACATCTTCAATTGCATCATCTCCTTTGTCAATAACATTTATATCGACGCTCAAGACCCTTTCAATCAATAACATCGTGCTTTGTGGATTATCTCGCCCTAGGTACATCATTCCTGCAGATGTAAATGTTTTTGACAAAGGAGGATACGCTATGGGCTCCCATCCCAATTCGCCCGAGGCTCTTGCAATCCTCCTTTCTTGATCTTTTCGCAATCGTTTTCTTCTTTGTCGACATCCGCTTGAACCCTAAACCGATCGAGCCTTGTGGTGTATTGGCTTTAGTGCTCTAACTATCCCTTGTTGATATTTTCCCAAACCTTTCTTCGCCGAGCTCCCTTTCCCACAATCCATTTTAATTCCCATTTTGGTATTCCTTGACAGTTTGGGCGTGGGAATCTTATTTCCTTCAGCAACAAATGTAGCATTGATAAATTCAAAGGAACGGAAGGAACATTCTACTGCATCTTTGTTTACTTCAATGTAGGGTGCGTCAGTAGAGATAGATGCAACAATGTCTTCTTCACCAGTGATCGTGATCAAGCGGCTATCCAGGATAAACTTTACTTTTTGATGGAGAGATGAAGGAACTGCCCCAGCAGAATGGATCCAAGGCCTCCCTAAAAGGCAATTATACGAAGGCGTGATGTCCATGACCTGGAACTCGATATCATATGTACATGGGCCCACTTCTAGAGGAATCTCGATCTTTCCCATGACCTCTCGTCGTGTCCCATCAAATGCCCCTCATCAGAGAGTGACAAGGCCTAAGATAAGACATATCAATTGGCGACCTAGAAAACGTGGCCAAAGGCATGACATTGAGTGCGAATTCGTTGTCAATGAGCACATTCTAGATTATATAACCCTTGCAACCTGGTTGTAATGTGCAATGCTTTTATGGAGCCCCTACCGCTTGGTGGTATTTCGTCATCACTAAAAGAGATGAAATTATCCGCATTTAAGTTGTTCACCCACCTATCAAGCTTTTCAACAGACATCGTTGCTCGCCACATACGCTTGATTCAACACTTTCAAAGAAAGCATTTCGATGTGGTTTCGAGTTCAACAAGAGAGATAACACCGAGATTTTGCTTACCGCTTGCTCAACCGCTCCACAACATTATATTCACTGTGTTTGATGAACTTCAAGAATTCATGTGCTTCATCCTCATTCATGTGTCTTTTAATCTCTTGCCCAGATCAGATTTCAAAGATCAACCTCAGATCATGCATTGGTGCCTTTCCTTTCTCGATTCGAGTCAACAACTTTCTTCTTTGGTTCACCTATTTCGGAGAATAACACCTCCCATCATGGGTGAAGTGTCCCACTGCTAATATCTCCAATCACGACCTTTGACTTTTCACCTTCTGCACGACAATATTAACATCATATTTCCATGGTAATCGCTTATTGTCCTTGTAAGGAAAAGGAGATGGCACTTCAATCACCACATTTGGTTTGACTTCTTCTTCTTGGCCTCGTAATAAATCACCAGAGGCCGATCAAGACTATAAGGGATAGTTGATAGTTGATTATCGAGGCGATATTTCCTTTCCTCGGCCTCATCCATTTTATCAAAGATCTTGACCTCATTATTATCCATCATGTCCTCGTAGTAATTTTTCGAATCCTCACAAGACCGGATATCATGCCCTTCAATACCATGAAAATCACAAAACATTGACTCTTTGTGTTTTCTCCTTTGAAAATTCATTGGGATAACAAAACGGCCCTTTTAACCATTACCTCCCAAACCTTCCGCAGAGGTGTCTTTATTTGAAACATAAATTTTAGCTTGTCAGATGTCTTCTTTTGTCACCGCTCACGTTCCCTTCAAGATGGTTAGGAGCGGATTTTCACCACATTACTAGTACCATCAAATCGTAAAATCCTCGCATCAATAAGACCTTGAACCCTTCTTTAAAGGCTAGACAATTTTCTATAGAATGCCCCGGTTTCCAAAGATGGTACATGCAACTAGCATTAGGATCATACCATTTTGGGTATGGAGGTTTCAAGGGTGCCATATAATGTGGGGATATTAATTGTTTTTCCAATAACTTCGGGCACAGCTCTCCGTATGATACGGGAATAGGGGTGAATTGAGGTTTTTCAGGATTGGGTCTTGTCGATTTTTGTTCATTTTTGGGTTGGCTTTGAGCAGGCATGGTATTTGGTGGGAACATGGTGAATGGTCTTTGGTTATTTATGGCATAGACGGGGTAAGGAGGAGGTGCTTGATAGTAAGGACTTTGGGGAGGAAAATAGAAGTTTGAAGGTGGGCGATGTCGGGTCGTGATTGGGTTGGGTATGGGTTGGAAGTATAGTGTCTCTCGGCCCCACCATATGGGCTTCGCCTTTTTTCTTTATGGCATCGCCTTTTCGAACCCTGAGCCTTCCATCCTTCCACTCTTGATAGCATTTTCTATAAGTTCCCGGATATTACAATATCTCAAATCCTTCGTGGCGCTTCCTACCAATTTGTCGTAAAATGGCGCTTTCAAAGTGTTGATGAAGAGGATCATATCTCTGCTTTTGTTAATGGGGTTCTACTTGGTGAGATATCCCTCCACCTTTGAGCATATTGTCTAAAAGTCTCTGTCGACTTCTTTTCCATCATCCGCAGAGTTAATCGATCAGCACCATGTCGATACATGCTTGTATTGTTCACAAAATGTCGATGCTAAGTCTTTCCATGATCGAATCTTTTTCATCGAGTTGATTATACCATCGAAGCGGCCGATCCGATCAAGTCGTCTTGAAAACAGTGTATTAGTAATTTATCCTCATTTACGTAACAAATCATCTTTCGACAAAACATGATAAGATGCGCTTTGGACATCTCGCTCCATCATATTTTCAAAATCGGTACTTTAAATTTCGGAGGCGAACTAGATCGGCACCAAATCGAGCTCTTTAGCTTTCAAGGCAGAAGGCTTCAAAGACCTTCTATCGCCTTAAGCCTTTCTTCCGGACTCCTATACTTATCTTGAACATCATGATCATCCATTTTCAACCTGGCTATTTCTACCGGATCATCTAAATCCGGAACAATCGGGTCAGCAGGATTAGCTCCGGGGTTTGATACAAATATACCTTGCCCTAGATGAGTAGGTGGCGGTGTCGTTGCTCTAGGCCCGCAGCTCCCTCGAGGATGTCCTCTTTGCATTGCATGGACGTGAGGTGGAGTGAATCACGGAGGATAAAGCGGATCCCGATTAACTCTTGACCGGGCTCTGTGATGTCGTGGCTCGCATGGGTCCTTTTCCTTTGACCAAAGTCGTCATCATCTCCATCATTTTGGCCATTTGATCTCTTTGCTCGAAGCGATTCCTCTCGAGATCTCACCATCGATCTCTTGCTTCTGTTGTGACTTAGCCAACCGCTTCTTGCAACTCTCTTTGGGTCCTTTCCATCCTTTCAATTCTTTCGTTGAGTTCAAAGATCCATAGTTCTAGCTCTTAGACGTGTCCTATAAGAATGTCGTGATTCCGATTCGTAGTGTCGCAATCGTGGATTATACGGTTTCAACCTCGATGAATGATTAGAGTGATATGTATATGTAATGAATGGATGAATGAATAAATGACAAATGGATGTTAATTATGAATAAATATGCAAAAATTTGGTGTTGATTTCAAGATAGCCCCATATTTAGGCATTTCATTAATCAAAAGAGTCTATTACAAAAGTTTTGCCGTCTCTCGATTTAATAGTTACACAAATTTCCTAGCCACATCGCCTTGTTTTTCACTCGCCTAGGAATTCGACATGTTTGATCCTTGCCTCGGAGGAATTGGTAATCGAGATCTTTCGCTTCATCCGATAGTTGCACAATTTGCATATAGCCTTATGCAATTTCATTAATCAAACCACCAAGATACATATCTTTTTCTTGGAGAGCTCTTTCAGAGTCACGAATATCTCGGTCATCTTGGCCATTCTTTTCTTCTAGGGCTTTTAGGAGAGTATCTAAGTGTTGTTGATGAGCTTGCAGTATTTTCTAAATCTTGTATTTTCCTTCTTAGCTCTTGACGCTTCGGACCGACTAGTCATTAATTCTGCAGACGCAGCTTCAGATTCAACATTCTTCTTCCTTAACTCTATCATAGCACGAGCAGCTTTTTTTCCTCTTCCTTCTTCGCTTTCCTCTCCGTAATTCCATTCCACCTTTGATGTTGCTTAGTTCTTCTTTCCATTCCTTCGGTGATTTGCCCAGCCCGCTATTCTTTATGGTGCCTCTTAACTTCTTATTTTCCAAATGAAGATCCTTTAAGTCATTTCTCATGATCTCGACTTCTTTCGGACTTTCTCGCTTCGGATCTTTCAATTTGAACATCTATCTTCACTGGTAATTTTCCTCTTGAGAGAACTAATATCCCGTAATGATTGGCCTTTTCACGCTCAAATTCATGTCTTGCTATTTCCATTCGGATGGCATTTCTTCCGAGAAAGGATTCGAAAGTATAATCCGTTGGTGAGGTTTGTTGACTATTCACTGCGTCTTTGTCTCCATATTTTATAATCTTGAGTGATAGTATCAGCATACGAGCTAACTCCATTAGGTAGATTTCCTTCCAAGACTTTGCAGATCTCGGACTTTTTTCATGTAACCTTCACTGTAAAAGCAAACTCGATCGTGCTAATCCTCCCAGAGTTGGTATGAATCGTCGTGAAACAAACCGCCTTTGAACCATTAACGGTGCATATCCAACTCCTCCCATAACCCGAGTAAAGGTACCCAATCTTGGCTTCCGCATTTGTATAGCGTAATCAAGGACGGATCCATGGTGCTCTCCAAGTTATATCTTGGTAGCGGAGGTTCGAAAAATTGAAACCCAGTCTTTTTCAAAGGACATCCTTTGACCAATCTTTCTCAAGGTAAGCTTCCAACGAACTAATGTTTTTGAAAACATGTGGAAAGGTGTGCGCCCACTTTCCGTAAGTGGCTTAGAATCCAAACATTGAGAGTCAGTGCACATCCGATAAAACGCCCTTCCCCTTTCTCCTACAACAATTTAGAGATCTAAAAGTCTCGGCTAAGATAGTTGGGACGGGTTGATTCCTTGTCTCAACTTTTCAAAGAAATCCACTACCGCAACTTCTATATGCCCAAGAACTTTTGGGAAGACAATTAATCCAGTAAATGGCTAAAGCAAACAGATCCACTCTCTTCACAATGTCCGGATGGTTTTGAACTAAGTCTCGCAGAGAAAACCATGGAATACAACTGACTTCGTTCTTTTTCTTTATCTGTTTTTCAGCCCATGTATCAGCCATTCCTGTCAACTTCATTAGCTTTTCTTGAAGGTCATTGGTTTGGGCTCTTTCACATATATCTTGCTGAATTGTGCATTGTTAACGTGAAGCAAGGCGGCATACTCTTCTATGGTGAGTCATATCTTCCGGTTGAAAATAAAACATTGATAAGTCGGGTCCCGAATTGAACCATGGCTTGAATCAACTGTTCGTCTATGTTGATGGCGATTAAGTGAGCTATATCCCCGTACTTCTCAGTGAAGATGCCCTTAGTGTCTGAGTCCCACTGTTTCCAAATCCTAGTCAAGTCTTCGAGGTTATTCCGATGAACATTCATGGTCACATGCTCCGGAAGATTGGAGATACATCCTTCTTTTAAACTGTCCCCTTTTACTTTCTGAGTTTTCAAAGACCAGTCTCGAACCACGGCATTTTTCTCGGTCACTTGTGTAATTGACTCCTCCATCAGAAACCCGTTTTTGGCAACCAATCTCTAATCAACACCTTCCTAACAAGATGCCTATGATGCATGATGAAAAATAAAAATGAAGACAAATAACATTGGTTAGTAATTACAACAAATATAAACGGAGAAAAACTATGGAAAATCTAACAAATTAATATATTTAATTTTGCATTTTGGTGAAACTGACCTACTCCTTTTTTTTCACCCTATCATATTTACAAAATAAACTTACCCCACATGCTTATCGATAATCTACCTCTAAATTATTAAACGGACCCGATTTGCTTACATAAAAAGTGTAAATGTAAAAGAAATAAAAGGTAAGAAGCGTTTCTCCCATGTGCTTATTTTGGTAATTATTAACGGACGGAGGTTCGGCATAGCTCTAATCGGGTGGCTCATACGGTTCACTATATGCGGTTTTGGTTCTAAAAGGTATCGAATTGTCCGTGACTGTCGCCTACTAAGGCTAGTACTGAGCCTGGTTATCGCCCATCATAGGCTCATGAGCTCAATTCGAGGATTACATTTACTTATGCCTATGCGAGGGACAAGTTAACTCACGAAAGCATAAGTCATATGTAACCCTAAGTATTCACTAGCTTGTCAAGGAGGGACGAGTTAACTCACGAAGGCATAGCGTTTACTTCCACTTAAGCTGACGGAGCCGGGTAGAGAGCTCATGTTATGCAAAATGCAAGTGCACTGTGTGTGGGAGAAACTCACAAACCTTTTCGCTTTTATTTCAAAACTAAAAACTAAAACTGTAAAACTTAGAAATGAAAAACCAAAAGATAAAATAAGTTAGAAAAATATTTACAACATGATGCAAATGCATGACTTTTTAAAAAAAAGAAATTTAAGGATCACGACTAAGTATTAATTTAAACAAGAGTTTTGAAAATTTTGACAACACGCTTAATTTAGACTCGACTCTAAAAAGTCCCCAAATGGAGTCGCCAAATCAGAGCGACCTAAAATTTGCTTGGGCGCTAATTGAGGAAAAAATTTGAAAACAGAGTTTCAATTTTATTTTAAAAAAAAGGGAGTCGCCACCGATCTTTTTCTAGGTGTGATCGGACACCTAATAAATCCTCTTTTTAAAGAAAAATCATTTTTTTTTTGAATTTTCTTAAAAAGGGCTGGGTTTAAGTCTGCGTCAAAATTCCAGAAAAAATAGGGTTCGGGAGTCGGTTACGCGCGAGGAAGGTATTAGCACCCTCGCGACGCCCAAAATTGGTATCTCATTAAACGCGCGTTGTCTTAATTTTCAAAAATACAAGTTCAATTTAATATTTAATCGTGATCCGATTGAGACACAAAATTTTTTTTTTTTTTAAAAAATAAGAGAATTTTAAGACTCGAGAAAATTTTTTTTTAAAAACCCGAGAATTTTTGAAAACCCGAGAATTTTTGAAAATACGAATTTTTTTTAAAACCCGAAAATTTTGAAAACACGAAATTTTGAAAATACGAAAACTCTGAAAACACGAGAATTTTCTTGAAACAGAATTTTTTTTTTGAAAACACGAATTTTTTTTTTTAAAAACACGGAAATTTTAAAACACAAGAAATTTTTTTTGGTTTTAAAAACATGAATTTTTGAGAATCTGAAAACTTTGAAAACACGAAAATTTTTTTTTAACACGAAATTTTGAAAACACGAAAATTTTTAAAAACACGGAAATTTTAAAACACAAGAATTTTTTATTTTAAAAAAGGAAATTTTGAAAACCCGCAAATTTTGAAACGCGAAAATTATTTTTTTTAAAACACGAATTTTTTGAAAATACGAGAATTTTAAAATACGAGAATTTCTTTTTTGAAACACGAAATTTTGAAAATATGAAAATTTTAAAATACGAAATTTTTTGAAAAGACGAAAACTTTTAAAACACGAGAATTTTTGAAAATACGAGAATTTTGAAAACACGAAATTTTTTTTATAACACGAAAATTTTGAAAATCGACAATTTTCTAAAACACAAAAGTACTGAAACTCGAAATTTTATTTTGTTTTTTGTTTTTTTAAAAGATGATCGATTTAACACTTAACCGATGATATTCACCCAACATAGCGATGAAATCAACGACAAGTGTTAAACCGATCCGTTGCCTTATTTATTAAAAATTATCAAAATTAAAAATAAAATAAAATACAATAAAAAATAAAATGCTAAAAATATTAATAACACTAAAACGAGATGTCATTAAAATACACAAATTAAATTAAAAGTGGGTAAAAAGAAAATTACCGAAAGGCTCAAAATTACGAGCTTGAAGAATAGAATACACGACCCGGGCTCTTTTCCTTTTTTCTTTTTTTCTTTTTCTTTTTTTTTTTTTTTTTTCTTTTTTTTTTTTTTTTCTTCTTTTCTTCTTCTTTTTTTCTTTGGCCTACAGCTTTTGGGCTTGGGCCTGCTGCTGGTTTGGGCTTGCTGTTGCTGGTTGGGCTGCTGGGCCGGGTCATGGTCGGGCTGGACGGGTCGGGTCACGGGTGGGTCGGCCCGACGGTTTAAATTTTCTTTTTTTTTTTTTTTTTTTCCTTCTTTCTTTCTTTCTTTTTTTTTTCTTTTCTTTTTTCTTCTTCTTCTTCTTCTTCTTCCTTCTTCTTCTCCTCTTTCTTCTTCTCCAAAGTGTTGTCCCGTGGTCGCCGCCTCCTTCCGGTGCGACGCCTTCTTCTTCCCTCTTCTCTTCTTCTTCTTCTTCTTCTCTTTTCTCCTTTTTTTTCTTTTCTTTTTTTTGGTGGTTTTTTTTGAACGTGGGGTTTGATTTTTGGGAAAAATCCCCTTTTTATAGCGTTTTTGTGCAGGTAGCAGGTGGCTAGGGGTATGGGAGGCCATCCCTTAGGCTGGTGGCCGGAAAATCGGGGGGTGGGTGCGCGAAATCCGCCGGATTTTTGGAGATTTTCTGACAGAAGGACCAGATTGCAAACGCAGTAAAATTGTTGGGGCCAAAGTGTAATTTTAAGAAAGATAAGGGTAAAAATGTAATTTTGAAAAGTTTTGGGGCCAAAATGTAATTTCAAGAAAGTTTAGGGGTTAAAATGTAATTTTTTTAATTATTTTTTAAAAATTTTTTTTTTTAAAATTTTTTTTTAAATAAACCCGTAATAAATCCGGACAAAATTTAGTGCTTACATTCTTGATATGTTAGTGAAGGAAAATAAGAGAAAGGGATGGGAAATATTGCAGAGAAAGGAAATAAAGGTGTTATAAACATGGTAATTAACATTTTGCACTAAAACAGTTTTGGACAGCAGCAGTAGTCTAACTTTAGAAAATCACCAAAAATTGTAGAAATTGAATTAGAGGATTAATAAAATATGGAATTAAATCTTATTGAGTCTAGTTTATTATAGAAGAAACGGTGTAAATAATGAAATTTTAAATCATGAGATATAATAAGTTTTGTTAGGCAAGGTCAGAATGGTTTCGAGTTCCCTTGTTCTGACTTTGTAAAATCATCAAAAAATGGAGAAAAATAATTAGGGGCTTAAATTTATATTTTTAAAATAATTAATGAGTCTATTTTTAATCTAAATAAACGGGAACATCATCCAAATCCATTATGAGGAGATAATTAATTTTTAGTGAAGAAGGGTTGGAACTGTCAGACAGCAGAACAGGGGTGAATTTAAAGAATAAACTGTACTTATTGACTAAACCAAAAATTCTGAAAATTTTATGGTAACAATATATGTGAGTCTAGTTTCAGGAAAAATTAGCGGATCTTAAATTTGAATTCTGTAGCTCAATATATAAATAATTTAGTGACTATGATGCAAATGGACAGCTTTGAATAAATTTATGAGTAAATAGTGAAATCATAGATAACGTTACTTGTAAGCATGTTATATAAATTAAGGATGTGGAATGGAGAGGAGGAGGAGGAAAATATATATGAATATTCAACTAGCATGGCTAATTTACATGTTCTAAGCTTAGGGACTAAATTGAATAAAAGTAAAACTTTATGGGTAATTTTGTAAAAATGTCAAGAAATGACCAAATTGCATGAAATGGATTATTTTATTATTTAAATTATAAAATTGAATGAAATTATTAATTTAGATCAAGATCGGGTGAAAATATGTTTTAGGGATTAAATTGAAAAGTGTTGAAATCATGAAAAATTCGATGTTTCATAGAATTCATAGGCTGTTATCAATATATATGAGAATAATTAGGCTTGAAACAATGATTAAATTACAAGAATTTTATTTTTCGAACCTAAGGATGAAATCATCATTAATTAAAAGCTTAGGGGCAAAAGGGTAATTTTGCCTAAAGTATTAATTAAATGTATCAGAATCTTAAATGAATGAAAATGATGATCAAATTTATTTATAAAGATTCGGATAACTCAAATACGAGACTTGAACGTGGAAAAGAAAAGTCATCGGATTAGTGAAACTATAAACATGAACAAGCAACGAGATAAGTTCGTGTAACTTGAATTATATTCTTAAATGCTTGAAATGTATGTTATTGATGTGAATATGATTTGAATGTTCATTGTATAAAAATTGATGAAAAATTGATATATTTGATAAAAAGGAGGAAGAAATCCCGGTTGAATGAAAGGAAAATTCGATGGATATCTGAAAAGGAATTGACTAAAAAGGATCTAGCAGGACGGGTGATCCTATCCCGATATAGCCCTCGAAGAATATGTGAAAATGGATTTAGCCGGACGGGTTATCCGAATTAGGGTCTAAATTTAGCCTGGACTAGTAATTCAGATCCAAGCTCATTAGAGTAATTGTCGTTGCAGGGGATTTAGCTTGGACTGGTAATCCCGCTGTAAAGATGAGGTTCGCGGGAGTGTGCTCTCTAAAATGGAAATGTACGCACATGAATATGAATTGACGGACCCAGAATTGTAAACTATAAGTGTACTCATCGGAAAATCCATCGAAATTCGAGAAATTCAACGGGATAAATATAGAAAATGGCAAGTAATTGAAATCATAAAATTAAACTTGAAATACATAGAAATGATAATTATTTGATATATTGAAATATGACATGAAAAATACATGTATGTGAAATTTTACAGATAATTATGCATATTCATGATTATGAACTACAACTACAAATATATATAAAACTCATGAAAATGATGGTACATGAAATATTGTTATAATAAATTGAATAATTTATATTTATGAAGAAATAGCAAGAGAATAATATGTATCATGACATGTAAATATAAGACTATCTTTGATACGCTTTTATAAGTAAAATTATGTATATTAAGATAAGTAATAAATTCAAGTGAGACATGCCGGAAAATAAAAATTAAAAAAAAAAGTTTGTTAATATTAAAGTACACTAACCAATGTAGGAAAATTTTAAGATTTTGCGAAGAATTTCCTATAATCCCGATTTAATCCCGGTTGGTTCCTAATGTATGTTTTGGGCTTTGAGGACCCAATAGAGGGACGTTATGATTATTTTCAGAATATGAATAATAAATGACTCGAAATTATTTGAAAATGCAGTAAATTTCGGTAATGCCTCGTACCCTATTCCGACAACGGATACGGGTAGGGGTGTTACAGCTCACTTCCAAGTGTTTCATTATTTGTTTGCTCAAATTTCTTATTATATTAAATAGTGATCTTATGATTTTTAAATAAATGTTCTATTATAGCCTTGAAAATTAGGGGAAGTGGTTTTTATATTAGCGGTAAAAGATAGATATTGTAATGGTTATCCTGTTCTTTAAAGGTAGCAATTCGAAGTGATGAGTGAGAAAATTTTGGGCAAGTTGCGCTAATATAATGAAGGTAGACAATTGAAGTCAAATCATATCAATTGTGTCATTTTAAAAAAAGAAGTCTTAAATCGCTAATTTGCCCCTCTTTTTCAATTTAAAAGCTAGGGATTGAAGTAAGGTTGAGACTTTGAAGTTACGTATGGATTCTAATAACTCTATCTAAGATCGAATAAAGTTGTTTGAATAATGTTATAATTGAGAGCAAAACTTGAGAATGAAAGTGAGAGAACAATTGGAAAATAAAATTAAATCAAATATTGAATAATTGGAATAAAGATAAGAAAAGAGATTGAAACAAGGCTAGATTCAACTTGGATAAGAATTTGGAAGAAAGAGATTTGTTTTGCCACCGGATAGAAAGATTGTCTCCGATAAAAACACCCAAGGGTGAAGAAAGACAATTAACTTTTCAAATATGTACTTCACAACTCGAAATCAAGAAACAAGTTCTTGATCTAAAGAGTGTTCGAAAATAACCTATTGACAGGCTCGTACACGTCTTGAGAGTACTCAAGAGACTAAACTTTGATGGGTAAGATCAACACATATCTAAACAAGCTTAAACTGTCTCAAAATTCCCAACCCCTAAAACTTTGAAAACAAATGAAAGACTATTTAACTAAAGGCATAAAAAATTCTTCCATGGCCAAAAGAAACACCATAAAAGTCTAAGCACTAGATGAATCCAAGTGAGTTGAATACTCTAAATGGGCTTGAAACTCCTTCAACACTTAAAACTCTTCTAAGCTTATTAACACTTTCCATTTATGTTTACCTATTAGATCCATAAAAAAAAAAAAACCTTCGTAAGCAGTATATTTGATGAATTTAAGTTAATAAATTTTACTTTATTCATGCATCTATCATCTTTGATTAAAGGCATCAATTTTCTTGATTAGAGTTGTTTGATGCTCGACCTATTGTTGGGTCTTTTCAAACTTCGAGAACCGTTTGTTTTTATGGTTTTTTTTTTTTTTTAATGTTTTATGTTTCACCAAGTTTTTTTAATTTTCTTGTTATTATGGGTAAGTAAAATTCGATTCAATTCGAAAAATTTGATAAAAAATTTAAATTTGAATTAAATAGTTTGAATTATATGAGTTAATCAAGTTATTCGGATCAATTCGAATAAAAAATTAAGTTTTTTTGATTTAATTGAATATGAATTACATAATTCGAGTTATCTGAAAATTCAAATAAGAAAAGATAAAATTACGTCGTTTTGATAAATGTTTACTTTTTAAAAGTTAAAATTCAAAATAATTAAGTTAAAAGGTAAAATTACGTCGTTTTGATAAATGTTTACCTATTAAGTTAAAAGACAAAATCATTATATTGTTCATTTAGTTATATAATCTTATACTTTATCTACTAGTTAAATAATCGGTCCATTTAAACGCAACATTAAGTATAAATAATAGGATTCGTTAACTCGACTCGATTCGGAAAAAATTCAAATTGCGTTCGGTTGCTATAATAGAATTTGTCAACTCGACTAACTCAAAAATTTTTGACTCGATTCGATCGAATACTCAAGCTAACTGTTTTGCTCTTGTGGAAACTTCAAATCCCCCTAGTGAGTGAAACTTGTTTCACTCCTGATGTTGCCCTTTTCCTAGCTTTAAAGCTTTTGTCCAGGTTTAATGGTGTACATACCACCAACCCTTTCTTTAGCCATTGAGAATCATAATGTTTCTTGGAATTTGGTTGGGTTGCACCTATTAAATGAACATTAATAAACTGAAAGATTAAAATATGTAATTTGATACATAAAATTTAATTTGTTGTAATTATTTATAAGTAAAAAATAAATACATTAATTTATTTTTATATTGAATAAATATAATTTCATGTGTATGTAATATATAAACATAAAATAACACTATATCAATAATTACGTTAATAATTTATGAAAATTAAATTAAATTAAAATATTATATATAAAATTATACAAAATTATATATCAAACTAAATTTCATGCATAATTATGAGATTTATCTGACTAAATTTTGAAATAATATAAGAAAAAGTCATGAATTAATTAATACTAGTGAAAATAAACAAAAACGTGTTTTCCACATAACATTAGGGTCTTGGTCTTTGTATGAATCAAATACCATATCTCTTTGCTCACAAAAGAAAATTCCATATCCATAGAAAAGGAAAATTGTCGTAGATCAAAGGACCACAATATATCCTTTATGGAAATGAGAGGGTAAAAGAAATCTAGCTGATTGCAAAATGCTTTCCTCTTTTAGCCTTTCCCAATATCATCAAAAAGTCAAATTACTTATTACTGCTGATTAAATTGATATGTGCATTATTATTAATATATTTATATCTGTTAAAACGCATTAATTTTTTATTTATGAGTTTAAAGAGAGATTATGAGATTAAATTTTACTACTTACTCTTTCACGATAAGATATTGAACCGTCAGACCAGAAAAATTGATAAGAACAAGGCAAGAAATCCCCCTGCACTTTCCTCGGCAACCAAAAAGAAAATCTAATTGTTTGGTCCCTGCTACTTCAGTATTGTATAATTTTATGTACCGCAGATATATAAAATTTCAGCCGACTTTATTGACTAAAACCAGCACTATAAGCAAGATTTCATGGTTGATAGGTACCATTTGAGTTGGTTTCCATGAAATTCTGGTTTTTGCTATTCCTCTTTAATATGTACCTATCGTTGCTTTAAATGTAAACTCTTTTTTTAATTGACTTTTAAAAGCCAAGTGTAACTTTTAAGTTAAAAATGATGTTGTATATATATATATATATATTTACCATTATTAACAGGAAATTATAATATAAGTCGATTAAATTTTAATTTAATTGGTATAAATATTATTATTAATATAAGAGGATATGAGTTCGAGTGCGTTGAAACATTATATTTCTATTTATAGGTTGAGGAGAGGTTATGAATAATTTTAAATATTGTATCAAAAATATGATCAGAAACTATAATGAAACCCTACCGCATCAATGATGTATAAAAAAATTTAGTCTCAGATAGTCTATTCTCCTCCTCATCTTGGATGCTAATTTTATAAACATTATTATTATGTTTTATTATGATTCGCAATAGATCTAGCAGTACTTTTACTTAAACAAATATCATATATACGACAAAACATGACTAAAAATTAATAATTAATAATAAAACCACGATTAGTAGACAAAAAAAAACCATGAAAACGTTGACAAAAATTATATATGTTTATGTAAATATATATTTATTTCTAAATTTAAACTTGATTTAAATATAATTTCTGAAAACTTATAAATTAACACAAATTTATTTGTGAAAAATTAGTTTACCCACAGATTCTCCAAAAAGAAGTACAAAAAACTTGAAATCATTTTTAGTCTACTAAAAAGAAAGAAGAGTGGAGGCATGAATTTATTGGTTTATTTGAAGCCTTTTAAGCTTATTTTCAGGTTTATTTTTCCACTTTTTTGTTTTTTTAGGAGAATTTTAATTTGGTTTTTGCTGAATCTTTTTCTAGAACAAGACATTTTTAATATTATTTTATTATTAATTCAGCGTGCGCCGCACTGCCTGATAATGATTTCTGCTAACTCTTTTTATCCTTAATTTTGAGATTTAAAAAATTTAGTCTACTAATTAAAAAGTAAATTATTTTTAAATTTTATTTATTTATATTATTAAAAATCAGGACGGTTGACATAATAATTTGATAATTACGCATATATCTTTATTAAGATAACGTTTAAAATTATCGATAGTTTTTCTCTAACCCATAAATAGGAGGATAATACGTTTCAGTGCAGTCAAATCCACATCCTCCTGAATTAGCAACAATATCTATACCAATTAAGCTAAGACTAATCAATTTGCTCTTTTATCTAATGTATAATGATTAATTGACTCATTTTTAGTAAAAATAATAAAATAAAATCAAAATCCTAAAATAGAAACCTAACTTTATTATCGATTCACAGAATATAAAATTATTTTTATATTAGTATTATCATAATATTTAGTGGATTATTAATTAAGTCAGATTATTTTAGTTGGTTCGTTTGGTTAAAACGTAAAAAAAAAAAAAAGATTTTCTCAACTAATAATAATTAAGGTTATTATTATTATTAATTATTAAGATTGAAGTGTAAAAAAGTTAATATATTAAATATAGATAAATTTTGAAGGCCAAAACATAAATTTATCATTATACAAGTTTATAATCTTATAATCTTTCGCTCGACTTTAGAAAAAAAATTACTATTTGAAAGGGGGTCAAGGCCCTTGCTTGCACAATGCATTTGCCCCGCATCATTTTACATTTATGGTCATGTATACAAGCAAATATTTATAACAAGATTGAAATATGTCATAAGCTCTTGTATTAATTGAAAATTTGAAATTTATTCACTATACTTTTATTTTTAAAAATGTAGTCTCTTTATATTTTAAATTTTTAAAATTTAAGTCTAATTGTTAAAACTGTTAAAATTAGGTTCATTACAACATCTTTTGTTTAGTTACATTACTATAAAGTGGGTATTTTTTATTTAAAATGTCACACCAACAAATTTAACTAAAAAATGAACAAGGTTAATAATTAGACCTGAATTTTGAAATATGAATAGTAGAGTGACTAAATTTCAAATTTATAAATAGTACAAGAACTTACAGCAAATTTCAATATTATAACAAACATGAAAATAAAAAAAAATTCCTTTTTAATCCAGATATCTTTAGGATAAAAGTTGATACAATCGAAGTTAATGATAATTAGTTGTATTGTGAGACACAAATTGGTTATGTAGTTTGGAATATTTTCCTACATCTTCGGGGCTTTGCCCAAATGATAACTCATTATAATTCAATAATATAAATTGTGATTTAAACTCAACTCACTCACTGTATTGTAGTCTTACTCTATAAATCAAGATCACAAAAATTTTCAATAAAAAATACTTAAAAATATGCATAAAAATAGTTAAAGTAAAGATTAAATATGGCAACAAAATAAACAATCAACATTTCCTCCAACTGCAAAGTTGCAACTAGTTGCACTGGCAAATAATTTCTATTACTTTTAATGATTTTTTTTGTTAAAATAAAAAATGAAATAATTAATCTTAAAAATAGTTTGTGTAGAACAGGGCATAATTAGGGAGCTTGTAGGGCCTCAACATCTTTAAAATCAATTTTTATTTAGGTTTTTAAAATTTTAAAATTTAAATTAGTAAAAATAAAATTACACTTTGACCCTCTAAAATGATAAAAAACTAATTTAATTCTTTAAAATTATAAATATATAGGCTATTAAAATAGTGAAATTACATTTTACTATCGGTAAAATTACAATTTAATTTTGATCCCTAAAATAATTTTCTAACTTCGTCTCGATTACAGTTAAATCAAAATTATGAAATAACTTTAATATTCGTATTTTAATATAAACTCTAACAGTTAGTTTAGTGGTATTGGATATTTACTCCAAAAACTAACATCATGATCAGAGATGAATTTAGGTGGGGCTTGTAAGGCCTCCAATCCCCCTAAAATAAAATTTTTTCATTTTAGTCTTTTAAAATTTTAAATTAATAAAATAAAATTACACTTTAACTTCATTAAAATAAAAAAATTTAATTTAATTTTTAAAATTACAATTTAATTTACACCTCAAAAGAATTTTCTGACTTTGACCCTGATCATGACTCAAGAGTTCGAATCATAGAAAAAAAACTTTATTCTTTTTTGGGTCAATCAGTAATTAAATATATGAAAAAAGTTTAAACCGAGACAAATCTATTTTAAAAAGTTGGAAAATTTTTGTCTAACAAAAGGAAAATTTGAAGAATATAGTAAAAGTTGAGATGGTCCATAAATAAAATCCAATTTCGTGTGGAAAACGTGTGTCTTCCCCTGGAATTACTTGGTTCCTTGGGTGATCCAACTAAAGAATTTCACAACTCATTAGCCATTTATATAATCTACAATACCAATCTTATCTCTTCTAAAATTATTTCTTATTATACGGTAGACTGTAAGGAAACTTACTTTAAATTTATCACATTATAAAATAATCTTTGAGTTGCCCAATTGAGTTTTAATCGACTGGTATTGACATTGTTGTCAAATATAGGTAGTGGTGAAACTTGAAATTTTTGAGGCGGAATTAAATTGTTTATTTTTATGATAGTAAAAATAAAATTTCATCATTTTAATAGCTTATATCTTTATAACTTTTAAAATTTTAAATTAAATTGTTATCATTTTAGAAGGTCAAAGTGTAATTTTATTTTTACTAATTTAAAATTTTATAAATTATAAACGGTCTAAATTTTTACCATTTTAGGGGGTCATGGCCCCTTGGATTTTCACTATGCCCCACCACTGAAATCCAAAGTTGAAATTAAAGATGAAATCCAAGATTAGTTAAGTGAAATAAGAAAATGAAAAATAAAGAACAAGATAGAATTAAAAAGAAATTTTTGAGGGTCGGAATTAAATTATTTATTTTTATAATAGTAAAAATATAATTTCGTCATTTTAATAGTCTATATATTAATAATTTTAAAGGATTAAATTAAATTTTATTATTTTTAGAGGTCAAAGTTCAATTTTACTATTACTAATTTAAAATTTTATAAATTATAAAAATTTAAATAAAAAATTTTCCATTTTAAAGAACATGGGCTTTGCCACTAGATGAAAAGATTATCCTCAATAAAAGCACCCAAAAGTGAAGAAAGACAATTGACTTTTTAAATATCTACTTCACAACTTGAAATCAAGAGAAATTGAATTTTTTCTGAAAACCACAAGAAACAAGTGTTTGAAAATAACCTATTTACAGGCTCATAGACATTTTGAAAATAACTTTTAAAATGTTAAATTAAATTTTTATTATTTTTAAGAGGTTAAAGTATAATTTTATTATTATTAATTTAAAATTTTATAAATTATAAAAGTCTAAATTTTTACCATTTTAGGGGGTCATGGCCCTTTTTTAGGTTTCTACTACACTTCATCACTGAATGCTGAAGAACATGAATTTGAATGTACTGAAAAATATTATCTTACTATTTAAGAGTTAAAAAATATAAATAATTTTAAATATTATATAAAAATAGTGTATATATATATATATAAATCTCTTAACTTTCTTAGATGCATGCATGGTATAATTAATTAGGACAAAAAAAGAGGAAAAGAAAGGAAATGTGAATACGTAGTTTACTTTAATTTTAAAAATTTACAAATAGCTGTCATTCTCGCATTTTAAGAAGAAAAGGAAGAAAATTACATGCCATTTGATCCTTTTTATGATTCCCATTGGAAATTAAGCAGATATTCCTGACCTATTTATACAAAGTTACATCATCAACCTCACAATTCATTTAATATAGTCTACCTGCAAAATCAGAAGAGAAAGTTCGTGCAATAAATAAAATTTAGATTTTTTAAATTTTATATTGGTGTATATTTCACATATTGTTAATAAATTTTAGTTAATAAATTTAATTCTACACTATACATTTCTAAATTATAATCTTTATTTTAAATTATATCATATAAGATTTAACGTGTTATTTAATGGTTAAATTAACAGTTTTAGTAATAGAAAGATCTTATTGATATAACATCGATAATATAGAGATATAATTAAAATATTTTGAAATTTAAGAACTAATTTAAAATGAGGGTCATAATTTAAAGGTGTTTAAAGCAATTAAACTTTTGGTTTATAATGGATGTATAAATTTATATACCAAAAATAAGTTAAATATAACCATCAATAATTATCTATTTATATTATATATTAAAGTGTTAATTATGTTGGTGTCACTCATAGATCAGATCTCAACTTAGTTAAAAATTATCAGAAGCCCTTTACTTTTATAAAATGAGAAATATTATTTTAGAGTATTCATTCTTTTGTATTTCGATAAATCTAAAAATATATAAATAAAATTTTAATAAATATATTTCTTACGTAATTTTATGGAAAATAAAGTAAGAAACGTAACTGCCATGACGGACGCAAAGGAGGAAAATATACAAAGACTTAAATGCTAAAACTAGTGATCCGCCGAATATTGACTTCCTTTCTTTTAGATTCGGTGGATAATATTTCTGGTTAATCTTAGAAATTAAATTATTTAAATAGAGTAAACTGTTTTAATATTATTTTATTTTATAAAAATAAATTTATTGTTTTTCTAAATAATATCGTCTAAAATTTAAATTCGTAGTTTTACTTTCACATTTAGATCTGACATATAGACACGTAGACGTGATGAAGCACTTTGGTGGAAGACAGTATATTAGCCACGTTTACTCCTTATCACATGGAAAGATCCATGCATTCTTATCTGCATGAATATGCTAAAATATCTAAAATGTTTCAATAATTAATAAATTCATACATTAAATTATTTTTTTGGAAATTAAGATAGTAATTAAGAAATAAATGATTAATTATAAAATGTATTTTATTTTTATGAGCGGAAATTAAACTCTCAACCGTATAATTAAAAGATAAGATAAGTAACTATCACATCATACCTCATAATTAATTAAATTAATTTTTTATGAGTGGAATGGCAAAATGATGAATTTAAGACTTAATAGACAGCTCATTACAATTGATATAGAAATTTTATGATTAATTATTGAAAATAAATGCTACTACTAGTGAGATTGTTAATTCATATATATTTTTAAATAATTTTAATTAACTTTAAAATAATTACTTGATAAATCAATTATCGAAACTTTTTACATGGCTATTTTTTTTAGTGAATTATAAGAGGATGGTAAAATTCTAACAGAATGCAATTAAGCTTAACTTGAATTAGACTATGTTTGGGACGGTGAACATCTTGACTATCAAGCTAACATATGAGATTTATATATATGACATCTTGTTAAAGTTATGTGACTCAAATTTTAATTAAAATAAAATATAAATGATAAAATAAAATTTTATAAAAGAAAATATTAAAAACAATATAATAAATTTTCTTTCCTCTACACGTTATTTTAATATATAATTGATTATCAATTTTTAATACAATAAATTTGATTCATCGATGAATCCGATTCAGACAAGGAAAGTGACGTGACAGAAAGTTGGAATCACACGCTACTAACTATTTATGGGATGTAATGGAAATGTATATTAATTTCCGATTCAGACAAGGAAAGTGACGTGACAGAAAGTTGGAATCACACTGAGAAAAAATTTAAAGATTGAGGGACCTACTATCTATTTATGGGATGTAATGTAATTAAATAAGAAATGTATATTAATTTCCTTTAATTTATGCTCACCACGGAGTTCGGACCCAGAAATTTTTTGGATTGTGCAAATTCTACACAAATTTACAAGAACTATAAATTAAAATAAACATTTATATAAATTATTATAATATGGCTACAAACTTAGAAGAGTCTTTACATTCAATATCAAGAGTATTTTCATAGTTATAAATTTTACTTATATGACAAAACTAATTTCAATATCAATATTAAATTAAATAAATATTTTTTATTTAATAAATTATTTTCATAACTCGATTGATATATGATAGCTATAAGGGCTTATTTAATTTATTCAATATAGTGAGTTGAAAGAGAATAAAAGAAAATAATAAATAGGAGGGCTTAGGAGTATGTAGGATTATGATGAAATGTATTTATTATCTCATTTAAGGGTTGTTCAGACCAAAAATTTTTTGGAAAATTATGAGTAATTCTTAGAAGAGTCTTTACATTCAATATCATTTATACTAACTTTTTTATAATTTTATATATATGAAAAATCACAAACAAATATATATTTTAGATAAATACTTTTAAAATTAACAACAAATAAATTCTAATTTAAATAATGGAAAGCAAACTCTTGTTTGTGAGTGTAAAGGGTGTTTATAGGCATAAAAAAAAAATGAAGATGTCAGCATTTATGGATATCAATATTCATTTAATGTATTTATTAGTGTTAGATTTATGATAAATAATAAAATTTAAAAGGTAGTTAGCGCGTTTATAAGCGTCGAGCTCTATTTATTATTTATTTTTAAAAGTGTCAAATTTTATTAAATTAGGTTTTATAAACGAATAAAATTTAATTAAAGATGAACCATGGCACTTATTTTGTTAAATAATAAAAGAATTTTACTATATTCAAAAGCTAAAACCTAGAAATAACACAATGGGTGAAAATTTTTATATGTATTAAATAATATATGAAAAATAAGAAAAAAAAATTGTTGATGAATCATTCCTTTAATGGTAAGTTTTGAAACCAATCAAACTCATATATATTGTCCCTTATTCTAGCCCTCCGGGCCCAAAATACGCGTTAGAAACAAGTTAGGACTAATTCGAAAACTCAGAGAATTTTTCGGAATACATTAAAAATTTTCAAAGCTGCAGGGGTCACACGGCCAAGTCACAGGCCCGTGTGTCTGGCCGTGTGGGCATTTGAAGTAGGGACACACGGCCATGTCCCAACCCATGTTTGTGCCCGTGTAACTCTCTGACTTGGGTCACACGGCCAAGCCACACACCCGTGTGCCAAGCCGTGTACTCTTCAAAATGGCCTCGCATGCCCGTGTTGTAACACCCCTAACCCATATCCGTCGCCGGAACAGGGTTACAGAGCATTATCGATATTTACAAATTAAATACAGACATTTCATATCATTTTACATTCATATCAGAAAACAATCATAATCAATTATATTGTCCATTATATTAGCCCTTAAGGCCCAAAATACACATTAAAAACAAGTCGGGACTAAATCAAGTACTCAAAAAATTTTGCGAAAAATATTCAAAAGTTTCAAACAGGGGACACACGCCCGTGTGGTCAGGCAATGTGTCTCGCATGGTCAATAGACATGCCCGTGTCTCAGGCCGTGTGGGCATTCAAAATAGGGACACACGGCCGTATCCCAGCTCGTGTCCAAAATTATGAGCTCACTGGCTTGGATCACACGGCCAAGCCACACGCCCGTGTGCTAGGCCGTGTGAGCATACTGACTTGCATTAATAAGGTGCAGGGGTCACACGGCCAAGCCATACGCCCGTGTACTAGGCTGTGTGAATATTTTGAGCATTCTAATTTTCAATTTTTAAAGATGCAGAGGAGAAACAGCCAAACCCCACGCCCATGTGCTAGGCTATGTGTCAACACGGTTGATACACACGCCCGTGTCTCTACACTTGTGGACGAAAATAGGCCATTTCCAAGCCACATTTCTCACCCAAATTTGTCTTCCACCTATATTAACAGTTTAACGCATTCACAAGCCAATACAAAATAATCAAATCAATCCAAAACCAAGTCTTAAACATGTCATATTATCACATATATCTTAGCATTCAAATTTACCATGTTGATCAAAACACATATTTGCTTACTTATACCAAATATATTATCTCAACTCATTCATCAACATGCCTATAAACTATCTATCGTTCAACCACACCAAACATATATCATGCATGATAAGATCACACACATATATATACATCAAAATATGTCAAGCACAAGTCATTCTATTGGCTAATTACAACCAAACATTTACATGCCAACACTGGCCAATTTAACATATACATGCCATTATAACCATAATTAATTTACTATATATACCGAATGGGCCGATGGATAGTGTGATGTTGTTCCGACCAACTTCCAACCTTAACGAGCTTACGAGTTGCTATAAAACATGGAAAATAAAATAGAGTAAGCTTTAAAGCTTAGTAAGTTCATATAACATGGAAATTAACTTACCATTTAATTCACATTTAAGGTAAGTAAACTAAGCATGCTCAAACCAATTTGGCCAATTTCCTAAACACATATCCTCATCAAGCATGTTAGTAGTGTAATTCATATAATAACTCATAATCACAAATGTACATAGTCATCAAGCAAGTTTCATATACATGTATCTTTCATCTCATTTTTCAACATGTCAAGTAACATCATTTTCATGTATTTCAGGCATATACGGGTAATAATTCATTTCGTACTCATATTGTTTCATATCAAAATTTTGCCCGTTGAATCGTTTAAAATATCGATGGATACACGGGTAGTACACACTAAGTGTACAAAACTATAATCCGTCAATTCATATAATATCCGTCAATTTATATTCAGGAATGCTCATGTGAGCGTATAAACGGGTAGCTCTTTCAAGCCATATAACAGGAAGCTCATGAGAGCCATAATCAGGAAGTTCATGCGAGCCAATATCGGAAGCTCCGGAGAGCCATATATCGGTACGCTCATAAGAGCTGCGTTGTGTCTACAACACATGTAGGATCACAACCAAATTGAGATGCTTGTAAGAGCTATTAACGGGAAGCTCATGAGAGTCATGTATCGAGTAGCTCAAGAGAGCCAATATCGGGATGCTCATAAGAGCTAATAATGGGACACTCTTGTGAGCTATGGTGTGTTCGCAACATATGCAGGACCATAACCAATTCAGGGACCATGTATCCATCGAATTTCATTTGTTCAAACATGACTTAATACTTGTCGGACATTGTCGGACATGTGATTGATTTTCATACATGACCATTACACAATTCACATACACAAAATTCAATTCAAACATATAATTATACAATTTAGTTATACGAACTTACCTCGACAATTGCACGTTGATTTGTTGTCTACTAATTCGATACTTTTTCTTTTCCACGATCTAACTTCATATTTGATCTATCCGGATCTATAAGAATGAATTTAATATCAATTCATATCCAATTCAATCCAATTCACATGTTTGGAAAAATTACCATTTTGCCCCTATACTTTTAATTAATTACGATTTCATCCCTAAGCTCGAAAAATGAAATTCATGCAATTTAATCCTTATTCTAGGCCTAGCCAATTTTTACATGTAATAATAGCAGCCCATGTTTTTCACAAAATTCAAATTTTTTTCATAAATTTTGCATCTTTTCAATTTAGTCCCTAAATCATAATTTCATCAAAATTCCCTTTACAAAAGTTGTTTATCTATCAATAACTTTTCATTTTCTACCATAAAATTTTATAATTCAACTATACTCATCCATGGAAAAACCCTAACACTTTAATAGTTTTACAAATTAATCCCCGAGATAGCTAGATTAAGCTATTACGATCTCGAAAACATAAAAATTATTTAAACCGGACAAGGATACTCACCTAATTAAGCAAAATAAGCTTGCTTGAACTCCATAACCATGGCTAGGGTTTCCATGTCTTATTTTTAGGAAAGATGATATAAAATGATGATATTTTCTTATTTAATTAATTATCATCTTTTATTTATTTACTTTTCAATTTAGTCCTTTTCTTTAATGCATTTTCTCATGCTTATCTACTAACTCCACTAATTGGTCTATTTGCCATATAAGGACCTCCAATTTTGAATTCCATAGCTAATTGGTAATTTTAGCTACTAGAATTTAACTTTTGCATTTTATGGAATTGTCCTTTTTATCAGATTAGACATGAAATCAGTAAAATTTTTTACGAAATTTTCATACGACATTTCTATCATAATGCAGACCATGAAATAATATTAAAATAATTTTTCTTCTGGACTCGGATTTGTAATCCCGAAACTACTGTTCCAATTTCACTGAAAATGACCTGTTACACGTGTGATAGCAGTGTGTCTCACATGGCCAAGTCACACGTCCGTGTGTCTGGCCGTGTGGACCTAAAATGTGCCTTAAACAACAAATTGAATTATAATATCATGTGCACAATTGAATTATAAGCACATATTAATGTCTAGTATCATGATTATCATATGCTAGTTTTTTTAATTCATACATATTAGCATATCACTTTATACTATATTCAATTTACACATGCTATCATATTTCATTTGTTAAACAATGTCCCAATTCACACAATTGCTATATAAATAGTCATTCACATATCAATCCACATTTATTCATACAATGGGATTAGCCATTCAATACCAATTCTCATCACTTGCTATATAATAGCTTTTCACAATTTGATCCACATATCATTTAAACAATAACATTATTCATTCCATATCCAATTCATGAGTACATAACTCATGTATCTCATTTTCAATTAACATACAATATCATCCAATATCAATCATAGTATCGTTTTATTTAATTACCCCTATTAACACGACTCGGACTCAGACGAATACACGAATCCAAACAACACACCAGTTTGACACCCAGTGCCTCATCGGATAAATCCGAAGTAGTAACTGTGCCCAACGCTATATAGATTTGACACCCAGTGTTTCATCGATTAAATTGAAGTAAATTGGCACCCAGTGACTCATCGACTCGAGGTCGAAGAAATCTTTGAATTCTTCCTATCTTATAGCATGCCATCTATATCCGACTCAGCCTGATACAGTTAATAGGGTTTAATTTCACATTTCAGATATAACCAATATCCAATACTAATTTTTCATATAATTACATATATACACATGAATTAAATTCAATAAATAATAATCAATACATTCAACATGTATCTACTAATTTAATCCATTTCAATCAATTATCGAAATATCAATTACTCACCTCAACACTTACAATATGCATTAAATTGAATTATAACAATTAACAACTAAGTTCGGATTATAGAAATAACAATCTAGGAATTCCGAGCTATTCGACGTCGATTTTATCTTTCCCCTTTTTAGTCGAGGATTCCGGTACGACGTTAGACGTTAAAACAGTTAAAATCCATCAATATAACACAATTCAATTTCATATTGAATATTTTAATTTTTACTCAATATTTGCCTAAATTTCAATTTAGTCCCTAAATCGAGACTAATTTTTATTCTTCACATTTAATTCTATATTTTCATACAATTTCCATTTTAAACTAAATTTGACTGCCTATTTTCACTTAAACCCTTAAATTTAAAGTTTTTCACAATTTAGTCCCTATTACTCAAAATTTACAATTTATTCTACAATTTAATCTTTTTACATTTCTAGTTTAAAAATCTATCAATTTAATCCCTAATACTAAAATTTTTCAACATGAACAACATTTAAAAACTCAATCAATGTAAAATTTCAACATGGGTCGGGTAATACTTAACACCGGGATTCTAGAAACATAAAAATTACAAGAAAATAGACTAAATTAACTAACTAATTGAATTTTGAACAATTTGGAACCCTAAGCCGTGCATCTCCTTCTTTTTCTTCTTTCTTTTCTTTCTTTCTTTTTCTTTCTAATTTTGTATGTCTTTATTTCTTTTTCTTTTACTTATTTGTTTTATTATTATATAATATATATCTACTTAATAATTAATATAACATATTAATAATATATTTTAACTTTAATTATTATAATATATAAAATAAATTTACACATAAATTATCTAAATAATTCACTAGTGCAGTCCACTTAATGAAATAAGGCATAATTGCTTCTTTAGTTCCTTTAATTATTCTTTAACCTCTAATTCAACTTTCACCCTATATGCAATTTAGTCCTTATACCTAATCACTTTTAATTCATGCAAATTCACTTAACCGAAACCTAATTAACTACACAACTAGCTTCGTAAATATTTACGAGAACGGAGTTCTGGAAATGCACTTTCCAACACCCTTGACTATTGGGTCATTACAATTCTCCCCCTAATTAAATTTTGTCCCCGAAATTTACGAAAAAAAGGTGGGGTCTTGAGATCTCATTATTTCTTCCGGTTCCCAAGTTGCTTCCTCAACACTATGACTATGCCATAGTACTTTTACTAACGAAACTCGCTTATTATGCAACTCTTTCACCTCATGTGCCAAAATCTCAACTGGTTCCTCTTCTTATGACAAATCAAGTTGAATCTCAATATCTTTCGTTGAAATAACGTGAGATGGATCCGATCGATATCTTTTAAGCATTGAAACGTGAAAAACGTCATGCACTTTCTGTAGTTCCATAAGCAAAGCTAAACGATACGCAACTGATCCCACTCTTTCCTTATCTCATACGGTCCGATAAAACGAGGACTCAGTTTTCCTTTTTGGCCAAATCTTAAAATTTTCTTCCAAGGTGAAACTTTAAAAAATATTTTATTGCCAACAGAATATTCAATATCTCGGCATTTCAAATCTACATATGATTTTTGTCTATCGAAAGTTGTCTTCATTCTATCTTGATTTTTCTTAACAATGTCTTCTGTTTGTTGAATCAATTACGATCCGATCATTCTTTTTTCACTCAATTCCATCCAACAAACAAATGTTCGACACCTATAACCGTATAAGGCTTCATACGGAGCTATTTGAATACTCGATTGAAAACTATTATTGTATACAAATTCGACCAAAGGTAAGTAACGTTCCCATCCCGATTCAAAATCAATAACACAAGTACGAAGCATTTCTTCCAAAATCTGAATAACATGCTTAGACTGTCCATCAGTCTGTGGGTAAAAAGATGTGCTAAAATTAAGTCGATAAGTGTAAAAGATTAACCCAAGCCCATTTTAAGCCCGCCCATATTATTTTAAAAACTTTTTATATTATTTCAATTTAATATTTTTTTATTTATTGAAAATTTTATATAGTTTTTGTAATATTATTTTAATGTTTACATTAGTGTAGTATTATATATTTAGTATATATTTTTATGTGTTATAAATTACATAATATATAAAAATAACGAAATATAAAATATTATAAACTTAAAAATGGGCCCGATTGGGCTGAGCTCGACCCTTGAATGTTCAAGTTCGAACTCGACCCATATTTTAAACGAGCCTAATTTATTTGCCTAAGTCCATTTTTTGGGCCTAATATTTTTGCCTCAACCCATGAACAGGTCTAGTTAGACCGTTATATAATCATTTTGAAAAGTTTAATCCTTATGTGAGCAACTCCTAAAAGATTGGACCCCAATTTGAGCAGTTAGCCTACTTTTTAAATATTTTTTGATATAAATGCTTAGGACTACCCATAATCCCTTCCCAACACTTCAATAAGAGAATAAATGCACTTCAACCCGTTCGAATCCACATCCTCTTGTGTAGACAATAATAACAATACCAACCGAAGTAGGACACAATCGACTACTTTACCACTATATTAGCATTTATATATAAATTGTAAAAATGGTACTTGTAAATAATTATTAAATTTATATTAGAATATAATAAAGGACCACCAAATAAAAGAGGAACCATAAGCCCATAACATAACAGCAAAGCAAATTATTATGTCATGTGGAAAGTGGAACCTACTACTGAACTTCCCATGAATAAAACGACAGAGAATGAGAGGTAATTGCCATTTGCCATGATTCTCCATCACTAAAAAATGTTGTATATAAAATATTCTTGACTCGGTCTTTTTCCTCCCTTCCTTTAATTATTATCAATTTAATGTAATTTCAGTCCAGACTTCTAGTTGACTTACATAACCAAATCCAAGAAATTTAAAATCTTAATTCACTTAGGAGGTCCTTGTATTATACGTATCAGATGAAATTGATTTTCTATTATTAAAATAAGTCAAGCTAATTATTGTACTGCTAAAACTAATTACATTAAATTAAATTAAAATAAAATTAATATTCATCGTTTAAAAATATCATTTAATATTTAATAGACTTGATATTTTTATTTTATTTTTGTTTTGATAATGAATTTTTTTGTTTGGAATTAAACTGTAATTAAAAAGAATAATTTTCTAGATTCTTTTATATAGTAAATGTTAGGCATATTGACTTATTTGGAACCTTACAAATAAAAGTTATTTTAGCCTTCTATTTAATTTTCACCTCTTCTAGCCCCTAAACATGCAACTTTGCTAGCGTGGAATCCTATGGCAGTTCATGTGTATGTAGCGTTGGCAATTAATTATTTTTTAAAAAAATTAAAAATTAGACTTTTTAAATATTTTTTTATTTTTTAAGAACACTTTTTATAATTTTTTTGACTTTTTTTTGAATTTTTAAATTTAATTAATTATTAACTTTGACATACACATGACAATTCATATGTACGAAAAGTCAAGAAAGTTAATAAAACTTTTTATTTATTTTGAGGTGATTTGAAAAAAAAAAACACAAATTTAAGGACTGAAAAAGCCAAATAGAAAACTAAAATAATTTTTTATAAAATTAAAAGACCAAATAAATTATTATACCTAAATGTTACAATTTAGAATTATTTGATTTCATTATCTACTAATTTAATCCAATCAAGTACCGACCAGTTGCTTTAACCTTAAACAAACATGCCCATCGTTTAAATTTCTCAGCATCCATTATTCTACCACGAAGTTGCACTCTGAACTTAATACTACCTTCTATTCTTCAACCCCTAAATTTCCTGCATATTTTTTCTCTTTATATTCCATATGATATCTGCTATAAATTCAAACCCCATATCTGCATCTTTGCCTTGTTCTTTCCTTTGTATTGGATTCGAATATGTTGGATAACAGTCAACAACAATTCACATTAGAGATGACAGTGGTATCAGCTCAAGGGCTGAAGAACACTTCTTCTTTTCTCTTCACACACCGTCTCAGGCCTTTCATTACCATCACCACCTTCCCTCCGCCGTTAGAAGCTGCCGATTTAAAGAGCTGCCGTGGGTTTCAAACGAGGGTCGATGACCAAGGTGGTGTTAACCCTACTTGGGGTGATAAGTTCCATGTTCCCATTCATCATACCTTCTTTGCTAATCGATACTCGTGTGTATATCTCCAGTTATTCACCAAACGGCTCATTTCCGGCAAGGCTCAACTGGGTTGGTGCCAGATTCCGGCCGCCGATATAGGGTTGCCGCCCGTGGGATCCGTTAGGCAACTGAGTTACAGGCTGAGGGCGGCAGATGGGACGAGGACTCATGGAGTTGTCAACGTTGCGGTGAAGTTGGAAGTCCATTCTAATGACAGGTGTCGGACTGTGATTGGTATACCGGTTAGGGTTATGCCGCTTGGCAGGGAAGTGGGGTCTAGCTGGAAAGAGTCTGAGGATTTGACAAGTGGAGGAACTATGAGGGCCGGAGTTGACTGTGCCGATGCGATGGTGAAATGGCAGGGTTTACGGTGAGAACGATTGTACTGTATGGATAATGTTGTGGAAATTAATTGTTTTTGAAGGATGTAAACCTTTTAAAGACTTCAATCATTTTTGTTTATTAATATTATATATAAATTATTTAATTAAGGGTTATTAACCGAAGTTTAAAGTAAAACGTATACCTCAAATAAAAAATTATGTGGCATATAATCCCTTTTAAGGTTTAATACATGTAACTTAAGCTATGCTAATATTGATCCGCCCAAAAGAATATTAATATTCACCAAAATTGCATGTTCAATTATGGTAGTAAACACGTAACGGTTGTTCGCTTTTTACATCGAAATCATTCTTGAGATATTATTGGATTATCACATGAGCTTACATAAAAATGTATTAAAGCGATTTAACATGCATGGTCGTAAATCAGGTGATTCTAAGTGAAGCAAATTTAGTCTTAATCAATGTCCCAAAAATGGTGTTCAAAAAAATTCTTATACTTCAACAATAGGGTGTCTAATATACGCTTAAGTTTGTATGCATTTGAATATTATATACATTGTTGAGATTATGGATTATTGGACGGAATTCAAATGATTCATAAGTATAAGCCAAAATAATACACGTTCCCATATAGGAGATTTGATAAGTTAGAGATCTTTGAGTATACAAACTACAATTTTGTTGGAATATGAATGTAAAATTTTGCCACTACATTGTGAATTGTGAATGAAACAAAAGACCACTTAAGTTATGTTTTAACCATAAATCTGCGGTCCTTATTCGATAACAATATGAACACATCAAAGTCGAAGCTCATAGATATTAAATTTCTAGTTGTTAAAGAAATAGTTCAAAATGGTCGGATGCCTATAGAGCGTATTGATATAGGCTCCATGATTGCAAACGTACTTACTAAGGACAACCATCCAAGGTTTTCATGAGCACACTATTCATATGAGTCTCATGTCATTTGAAGATATTAAGTTTTAGTAGAAGTTTGTAATTTTAAATGATCTTATGTTATAAACACATTTTTCGTTATTTCAATTTACGAACATTTTAAGATTATTTTCAGCAGAAATAAAGTTTAGTTTGGTTTATTCTCGCTGGTTTTGACATGATTTGATCTCACTATGGTTTAAGGAAGACTAATTGGAAAAGATATATTTAGATCATATTGCATATAATTTTCATTCTACACATTCATGCTTCATCTATGTCATTTGGTGGGGTTAATATACATAATCAGGGCGGATTTAGCGACGTTCTATGTAGAAAGTCGCATTGGGTTCTATGTTAACATAATTGATGGAGAAGATTGTTTAAAATGCATTTTGATTAAGATAGTAAAGTTTTGAGTTCATAAGGTTATCTTATGACATGTAGTTATAAGGTAATAAGAATATATATGTGATCTAAGTGGGAGATTATTGGATAATATGAACATCACATATATAATAAAAATAATTACATATTGTTATTCACTATTTAGTCCAAATTAAAAGTGATTTAGTATGGTTAGGGTAATATACCTTCAGTTATCAAATAATGTATAAACTAAATATGCGTAAATACTCATGTAACTAATTTCTAATTGATGATAGACTGAATAGAAACTAATGTTAAAGTGTAAATGTTATATATATTAGGATTATAGTTATCAAATTACACATAATGTAAATTTTTAACATTGTATCTTCGAAAAGAGGTCATCTTTCTAAGATATTTATGAATCACAGGGCTTAAAAATAATTAATAAATTTAGATAAACTTTTACATCGATTTATGTTCTTAATGATCCGATATGACATATTTAGGGAATTTTTGTCGACTTTTTGAGATGGATTTAATAAAATTCCAAACATATAAAATTTAATCTTGTGATTGAGTTAAGTTTATGTTTGTTGGAAAAGGAGATTCATTTGCATCATTCATGCATTTATTCTGAAAATTATTACAATAATAATATGAACCCATAATTTGAGGAACACTAGGAGGAATTTTCTCGCTATTCCACTTCTAAGTAAAAAAATAAATAAACAAAACAAAAGAAATTGTACAATTCCTTTTTCGACTCTTCACCATCACTTTCCGACAACACATTTTTTTCCGCAAACAAAACCAAGTGCGTGGTGTCATCTTACAGCTGCAAATTTGTTTATAGAAGTTAGTTAGTATGTATTTATCAAAATCAACATGTTAGGTATAATGATAAGATATATTATACTTTTAAGAAAAAATAGAGGTGCAGAATTTGAAAGTGGTATCATTGAGAGAGACAACTACAAGCCCCAAATATAAACCATAAAACGGATATGAAAAGTATCAAAAATAAAATGCGTGATTATAAAATTAGTTAGAATTTCAGTATGTATACATAGTTTTTTTCTTTGGGATAAATCCCAAAACTATCTATGGTTTAATGTGAAACTATATTTTATGCAATTTTATACATAAAATTTTTTTATTTGATTTGATCTAATTCTTGTAAATTATTAACACAATTATTGATATAACATCATTTTACATTTATATATTGCATACATAAATAATTATATTTATCTAATATAAAAATAAATTGATGTATCTATTTCTTTTAATGTATATGATTAAATAAAATTAAAGTTTCACGTGTATAATTACACCAAATTAAAATTCATGTACACAATTATATATTAAATCAAAGTTCATGTATAATTTTGAAATTTATCTATTTTTACTTTATTTTAAGTTGCAGCAATTATAAAATTAACTAAATTGGATAATTAAGATTGGTGATAAACCAACCAAATCAAACTTAAAAGGAAAAAGAAAAGAAAGAGAGAGAGAGAGAGAAGACTTGAATCAAAAGTATGCAAGTCAATTCATAATTAATTGAACCATAATGTTAATAAGTGATTGAGGGTAATTTGCTTGCTATATGTTTAATGTTGTGTTGAATGGTGGAGTGACATCGATTAATCACCACCAGTTTATTATAATTTTTAGGGTTATTGTATGAGCCCATTTGCCCGGCCCAATTACAAAAATTATTAAAAATACAAACAATGTAACCCAAAAATTAAAACCCAAATAATGCACTCCAACAAAACCCAAACCCAAACCGGACGGGCCCAACAGCCCACTCTCTTCTTTTCAAAGAAGCTAGGGTTTCAGAGAACCCTAGCCAAGAACCTCTAGCATGACCACCAACCCTCACCTACCCCGACTTTTCGACTTCGACACCACCAAGCCACCGCTCCACCATACCGGCCACCGCAACACGCAAAATGAAGTGATGTAACAAGAAGCAAACAAGAGCAAGAGAAATATTAGTATTTTGTAATATTTCAATGGCTATAAAAGCCGATTCTAAATACTGTAATCAGGAGTTTTTTTTTGTTTGGTCTTTTGAAAAATCAAAAAAAGAAACAGAAAAAAAATCCAAGCAAACAAGAGTTATTTTTTTTCCTTCGAAAAATAGAAAAAAGAGAATCAGAGATTCAAGAAAGTTTTTTTCTTTTCTCTTCTTTCAATCGAAAAGGGCAGAGGGTCAAACACTCAAAATCAGGCAGGAATAGCAAGCAAAATCAACACAAAAAAATCCAGTGTAAAGGATAAACAAGAACAAGAATCAAAAAGAAAAAGAGAGGTAAAATCAGCATTTTCGATCTTTTGGTTTCTTTTATAATACACATGCATATTTATATATGAATAAGTAATAACATATAAAAAAAGACATAAAAAATAATAATAAAAATAGAAATTTTTTACCTTTCCGCCACCGATCCACGGTGGCCGGAGGCCAAGGCCGGGCCGTCCGACAACCACGGCCGGAGCTCACCCTAGAGAGAAAAAAAAATGAAAGGAAATTTTTTTTTTAAAACAACAACAAAATGAAATTTTTAGGGTTTAGGCCTTTTATAGCCCACAAAACGACGTCGTTTTGGGGTGGCCTTTAACCCCAAAACGACGCTGCTTTGCCATATCCGACCGAATCAGACCCGCTTGACCTAGGGTCCGTGTTTTTAAAAGGAAGGGCTAATTGCACTTTTAGCCCTTCCGCTTTTTTATTATTTTCAATTAAACTTTCATTGTTTTAAAATTTAGCCCGTACATTTAATTTGACTTTCAATTTGGTCCCCCCTGTTGCTGCGCTTTGGGCCTGAGGGGTTTATTGCACATTCGGTCCCCCTGGTTTTTAGCGCATCACAGAAAGGTCCTTCCTCCCATTTTTATTTTCAAATTGGCCCCAAATTTCATTTTTGATTCAATTTTAGTCCCTTTTTGCTATTTTCACTTATTTTTTTTATTATTAATCATTTTATTATTATTATTATCATTATTATTATATCACTATTATATATTGTATTAGTCTTATTATTGGTATTATGTTATTATATATCATTAATCGTTTTATTGTTATTATTATTATTATTATTATTATCCTATTACTATTATATATCCTATTAGTATTATTATTATTATTATTATTACTATTATTACATATTATTAATCGTTTTATTACCTTTTTATTTAATCGTTTTACTATTATTACTATATTACTATATTAGTATTATTACTATTATCATATTACTATTATATATTATATATTATTACCCTATATTTATTATTATTACTATCATTATATTATTTTATATATATATATTTTGTTAATTACTTTCATTTTATTATTTATTTTATTAATTTCATTAATATTATTTTATTATTACAATTTTTCTTAAACATTACGATTCTTATCATTACCATTTATCATCATTATTTTTATTATTATTAACTTTTAGCATTATTTCTTTTGCTTTTATCATAAATGTGTTACTATCGTCACTCTTTATTTTACCATTATCATTATTATCATCATGTTATCATCAAATTAATTAATTTAGCATTATTACGTATATCATTATTATTTCTTTTATGCAACTCAGCTTCATAATTTATTTCTTTTATCGAATCATGTTGCATTAACCTTTAGTCATCAAGTTTTTCTAAATAATCGATATTTCGTGTTAAAATTCGAGGGAATCGAACCCTAACTTACTGGGTTCCGTTTCCTTCGTTTAAACTAAACAACGGAATATCCCTTTCAAAAGTCACAAATTCCGGTTTTAAATTGACATTTCGTGTTAGCCATTCGAGTGAATCGAGCCCTAACTTACTGGGTTCCGGTTTCTTCTCGTTTAAAGCTAAACGACGGGATGTCTCTTTTGAAATTATAATTTAAATTTTAAAACTAAATACTTGATCTCGAAAACTCGAAATGTCGCGCCCTAACTTACTGGACTCGACATCTAGATACTCCGAGATGAGTTTTTTTTCTAAAAATAGAGGCAATCTTCCGTATTTGAAATCTCGGAAATCGAGCTCTAACTTCATCGGGTTCGATTTCTCATTTGACTGAATGACGAATATTCTCTTCAAAAGTAAAATCAAGTTTTAAAAGACGAGCTTAGTTTGAGTCTAAAGTATTGTGCCTAACTTCTCGGATGTGATGCTTTATCTCTTGAAAATAAGAGAGCCTTAACATCCTTCCAATTTTGAAAATAAAAGCATTGTATTTTCGAACCCTCTAAAGTTTTCAACAAATAGGATGTTAATCAATCGGTTTGGTACCAATTTTGGGCGTGTCGAGGTGCTAATCCTTCCTCTTGCGTAATCGACCTCGAACCCGTTTTCTCAAAGTTCGTGGACCAAAAGCACTTTTTAGTAAATTAAATGTTTTATTAAAACAAAGGTGATCCGATCACACCAAATAAAGATCGGTGGCGACTCCTTCCTTTTCTTTTCTTTTTTCAAAAATTGAGTCGTAGCGTCATTTTTATTTTCCAAAAAAATGGTTACGACGACTTGGCGACTCCACGGGGACTTGAGGTCAAGCCATAGATCGATTGATTTTGTCCTTTTAATTAAAATGGTTTGAAAAATCATGCTTCTTAATGCACTTTCAATATTAGTCTCAGTAAATACTTTGGCATTGCATTGCATGACCGTTGGGTCACACCTTTAAGTGGGCGGCTATGCCTTCGTGAGGTTTTCACCTTCGCATGGGCTAGTGGATCATTTTGAATACATCCGTACCTATGTCTTCGTGAAATTTTCACTTCCGCATGGCCATAGGAAATGTATTCCCTCGAACCGAACTCGGTCCGTATGAGCCTATAATGGGTGAGGATCGAGGAATCATGTTCGGTACCTCGAACTTTAGAACTAAACCACATATAGCAAACCTTAGGAGCCCACCTTAGGTAGAGCTATGGCAAACCTTAGTGGTCACCTAGATAGGCGTTTATTTATTTTACTCGCTTTATATTCCATGGTACTAACTTGTTGTGTTTCTTTCTTTTGTGCATATCATTCCATATTTTAAAGAGACATCGATTCACGGTCCGCTTTCGAGTTAGGAAGTTGGTTATGGAAAGCGAATTCTTGATAAAGTAGAAGACAATGCGCCGTCGCATATGGTCGAGCAATGCCAATTAGAAAAGGAGATAGCTTAGCAGAAGGGTATGTGTCGAGTTACGAATTTCACGATGTCGATTGTCACGCAGAAGCGAGCTCCAAGAGTTGAAAGAAATTTGGGACTTGATGGGATGATGAAGCAAAGCGGTTGTTCTATAGTACTTATGGCGACCGCCTTACCGCTTGATGTTAAAGTAGATAAGCACTGTTAGAGCAATGACCCGATTGAATGCCGCTTATAGTTGTTTCTCCTTCGGAAGGTGGATTTGGTTCCACAGTTGAAGAATATACGACCTTTCGTTGCGAGGATTCAAGTTGACAAAGCTTATTCTAAGGCGGTTAATGGCCCAACCTTCGCGAAGAAGTTGATGAATATCAGGAATGAGCGAACAGTGGTCTCAACTAGAATGCAAAAAAGGCGAGGTAAATGCATACCTGGACATGTTTGAGAGACTGATCTCGCACATCCCGACTGAAGAAAAAGATGACATCTTCGCCTTGTGTATTTACTACCGGTAATTTTCCGAAAGCTTTAAGGCACATTGATGAAGCGATTATTGATCTATTCACCGATTAGACAAAGGGGTCACACCGTGCTCGCCATCTTAGTTGAAACATTCGGATCCTTGACCGCATGTCGAAGAATGGGTGAAGCGAGTTTATTGGATGTGCGCAATGTTGTTGGCTTGGTTCCATAGTCACTTTTGGAAAATAGAAAGTGTCCCGTCGGTTCATGTCGAAAATTACTCCCGTCAAGAGTTAGCAACTACACCTAGAAGAGAGGATGTGTCCAAGAAAATTGGATCACACTCTTTCAAAACCTTCAAGAGGACGACGTCGAGTGGAAGGCTCCTCGATGATTCTGATAGGATCCTTTATCGTTCTTGGAAGCTTTGACCGGGTTCCCTATTGGGAATTTGGGGTGCCACCGCCACGCCCCTTTGCTAGTCCCGAGACAATATAGTTCAAGACAGTTTATACCAAATGACATACGGGCTAGCTCAATGCGAGTTCTCATATGAAGGATGAAGCTATAAGAAAAGGGTTAAAGAGGTTTCTAATAATGAGGAGATTATCTACAGGCGAGGATGACCCTGAATACATTGAATGGAGGCAAGGAGAGTCAATGATAACATTCCCGAGCCAAATCCGGAGGGTGCTCGATCGAGAAGAATGCATGCGAGTGGTCCCGTCGAATTGGAGATTGTGAAGCAAGATTTCAAGCGGATAAATTCGAACTGGAAAAGGATAGAAAATTTGGAAGAAGAAAAATGCTCCTCAGGTTAGAAGTGGACGGTCAAATCGAGGCCGAGAAACTCGTAAAAGAAAAATGGAAGGTAGAAGAAAGCCGAGATAGCTTGAAGATTGAGTACAAAAGATGCGCTTGACAATAAAGAACGAGATTAGGGAAGACTTGAGCAAATGGCACCAAGAAGTCGAGAGGAAAGAGCCAAAGTCTGCAGTTGGGAGAAAAGTTTCATGAAATCTGAAGCTAAAAGGAAGACTTAGAAGGGCGGATAGAAGACCGAAAGAGAAAAGGGATTGAAAGCTAGAATAGCCGAGCTTGGCGATCTCTACACCACTATCAAGTCGAGACTCGGAAAGCCAATTAAAGTCGAGCTGAACAAAATAGAGGAAATGAAAGCGCGTGGTTGAAGAGTTAGAGTCGGCATTACATAGTAGCGAGCTCGGATCGAGCTTGGAAACGAGAGAAAGACGGCTGGGAGGAGGAGCTTAGCCATTCTTGCGAGCAAGTTCAAGTCGGGACTACCTCATGGAGAAGCGATAACCAGTTCGAGAAGTAGCAGATCACCCATGGACTTTGGGCGAGGAGGTCGACATATTGGGCATGAGATATGGGCTCCTCTGGGTCATGATGAAGAGCTAATCTCGCTTCGAAAAAATTAAAACCTTAGGTCTTAGAGGCGAGAGCATATATGTAATCTACCTTATGTAAAGGGTTTTGCCTTCTAATAAAGTTTTCTAAAATGAAGTTGATCGAATCGATGTTTTCTTCTGCATTCATGCATTTGCATTGCATCATATTACATGCATTAAAGTTTATAAAAGAAGCCTAAGCTGGTTAAAATTATCGGAAAAAAGAAAAGAAAAGGAAACAAGGCGAACACTACTACGGGACTCGTACTAAGACAAAGAAAATGGATCAAAGATTTGAGCAATTTAGAAAGAAATACAAACAGATGCGAGGAGCGGATGATGAAGCTCAAAGAAGATATGATGGAGCGGATGCAAGAGTCCCAAAATAACATGATAAGTCATTTGGCGCAACTATTGGCCAATGAACGAGGAAAAAGGCGCCACCGCTAGCTCGTGGAATAATGATGACCACTTACCCTCCGGATTTACCCCGCCAAATACCCAAGCACCACCGAAATATGTCCCCAAAGGACGCTTTGTTGTTATCGAGCCACAAGTGCGAGTTGAGACCGCGATGCAAGACACCTCCCATTGGTTCGAGCACTAATCCAGGAGAAGGTCCGACTAACCTATAATCTCCGATTTTGATGAAATGGTGAAATGGATAAGGCAAAGTGAACCTTCCCGCACAACTCGAGGATCGTTACCAAATGGTTAGAGGAAAAATTTAAGGAAATAGAGGCTACGACCATCGCTCACGGGTGGACGCTAAAGACTTGAGCCTAGTCCTGCACCTCGTACTTCCGCCAAAATTCAAGACCCAGATTTTGAAAAATACAATGGGACCGATTGCCCAAGTACATATCACAATGTTACGTCGACGGATGGCGGGACATGTTAACAACGATCAACTGTTGATTCATTATTTTCAAGATAGTCCATTTGGTCCGCGCCAAATGGTACAATCACCGGTAGTACCCGGATCAAGTCATGGAAGGACTAGTACAGCCTTCCGAAACAATCTGAGCACATAGTCGATATAGCCCCGATCGAATCACACTCCAAAATATGGAGAAAAGCCAAACGAAAGTTTAGAGCAATATGCCCAATGGTGGAGGAAGTAGCTACACAAGTTCACCACCGCTCTTGGAAAAAAGAGCGCCATGCTTTTTATTAACACTCAAGGCCCCTTTCATAACTCATATGATAGGGAGTACAATTAAGAACTTTCTTGATATAGTAATGGCCGGGAGATGATCGAGCATGCTATAAGGGTGGCAAAATTGAGAGGAGAAAGCACTAGGAGAGTCGCTCCCAAGAAGAAAGGCGATGAGGTAAACAATGTGGGTACATATAATAGAGGATACCCGGCGATCGAAGATTAATCACCAAAAGGCGATATAAACGGGCAACGGGGCTAGCAAGACAGAATCGGGAACTAGACCAAATCTTGAAAGGATCCAATTTCGCCGATTAGATAAGCATACAAAGAGTTATACCAGATTTTATTCAATGAGCACATCGTGTCCCGTTTTATTTACAACCCTTGCCCACCCCATACCCTAAGTGGTACGACCCAAACGCTCAATGCGATTATCACGCAGGATAGAGGGCATTCGATAGAGAATTGCCTCGCCTTCAAAAAGGTAGTTGAGAGGCTAATCAAAATGGGTGTTATAGCGCTTGATGACTTGGTAAGAAAGGGAACCCATTGCCTAATCATGAGGAAAAAGGGTGAACATAATCGGTGAAGAGATTGTGAGAAAAATCAAGAAAGATGTCACCGAAGTGAAGACCCCATTGCGAATAGTCTGGAAGGAAATGGTAAAAAGAGGATTGATAGAGTCAGATTCTATAGGAAGCAAAAATTGTTGCGAATTCCATAAGACTAGGGGGCACGAGATCCAAGAATGCGTCGAGTTTAAAATTTTGGTACAAGGCCTCATGGACAACAAAGAGCTGGAGTTTATGAAGAAGGAGGAGGAAGAGGAAATATCATGACCGAGGAGAATTGACAAAGCCCGGAGGTAATTACCCGAGAATCATCATTTCGCGGAACACGAGGGCGAATCTGAGGAAGATCGAAAATCACAATTCAGAAACACGCTTCCTTTCCTACCAAGATAGTAAAAGGTACCTTGGAATTATAATTGCAATGTGACAACACCAGAGCGCAAGGTTCCACTAGTATCTCGGAGGAAGTCAAGAACGAAGGTTCCTATCTGCGAAGTGGAAAGCGTTATGATCACGAAAGCAGGAGAACAGGGAGCGCGGGCGAAGGCGTGTCGATTGAGCGGAAAAAGAACACAAACCGTTATCAATGAGCCCGTAAAAGAGGAAGAGGCTAAAGAGTTCTTAAAATTTTTGAAACACAATGAATACGATTGTGGTGGAACAACCGCACAAACAACCGGCCAGTATCTACGTATTAAGACTACTTCGAGCTCGAAGTGCATCGCAAGCGTTAATGAAAAATCTTGAATGAGACCTATGTTACTAAAGATATATCCATCAACAAGTTGGATCGTCTGGTTAGTAACATGTTACCGATAATTTCATCTACTTCAATGATGATGAAATCCTGCAGGAGGTATGGGGTCAAACAAAGGCATTACACATAACTACCGTTGCAAGGGATATACCTTGCCAAGTTTGCTAATAGATAATGGGTCAGCATTAAATGTCTTACCACTAGCCACACTCAAGAGGTTGCCAATAGATAGTTCTCATATGAAATCCTGCCAAAACATAGTGAGAGCATTCGATGGCACCGAAAGAAGAGTGATGGGAAGAATAGACATACCATTATTGATCGGGCCTAATACCTATGAAGTAGACTTTCTGGTCATGGATATCAAGCCTTCTTACAACTGCTTACTAGGGAGGCCCTGGATTCATTCAGCGGGGGCTGTACCTTCATCACTGCACCAGAAATTGAAATTGGTAACAGAAAATCGGCTGGTAACTATAAACGCTGAAGATGATATCATAAGAATCGTTACCAACGAGCGCCATACCTAGAGCGAATGAGAAGCCATTGAATGTTCATTTCGATCCTTAGAGTTCGTGAATCGACTTTCATTTCGAAGGAAATAAAGTCCGAATCACCTAAACTATCCAAGACTACCGGATGGGATTGCAAATGTGATGGGAAAAGGAGCCTACCGAAAAAGGATTGGGTAAATATCTCGAGGAAAGTCTAGCCCGATCTTTGAAGGAAAAAAGGGATCGCTTTGGCTTAGGTTTCAAACCAGATGCTAAACAAATGAAGAAGGAGATAGAGAAGAGACAAGAAAGGAGAAATGCCAGGCTGAATGGAGAAGATGTTAGGTGGGAACCGATGACATTTCCCCACATATCTCGCACCTTCGTATCAGGAGGAATGATTTACCCGGGAAAAGAGTCTCCTAGAGGGGAATGTCCTCACATCAATGCCATACACGAGGAGGAGATTGATCAAAGAAGCTTGTCGGGCATCCGCCTATATGAACCTGGAAGTACATTAGACAATTGGACTGCAGAGGAATTTCCTGTAGTGTTTAGAGATTTTGCGAGTAATATTGGAACACTCTTGTTGTTTTAAGCCTAAAACAATGAGATTTCTTTTTGTGAAATAGGCTTATGTTCGGACATTTTGTTTTAATAAAATGCATCTTCAATTCTACTAAATATTCTCTTATTTTACATTTTTACCATTTATTCTTTGTTCTCATTCATACCATGTGAATAATTGTCCTCAAATTCATTTGTTCTTTATACACCCTTCGATACCCATTACTGTGTCTCTAGACATCAATGATATGAGTAATGATACTCTGATTGAGGTCTGCTTTGAGCAAGACATGTGTTCAGAGGAATCTCGGGACTTTGGAAATGACACGAATACAACTTGCCTCGGATTTGTTGAAGATGGTAGAGCGAGAGAAAAAGCAGATCCTACCCCATAAAGAGTCGATAGAAGCGGTGAGCCTAGGAGAGGGCAAGAGGTGAATATTGGAACTTGTATTCTGCTAGAAACCAAGGCGGGACCTCATCGAACTACTCCATGAATTCAAGGATGTGTTCGCATGGTCGATACAAGATATGCGGACTAAAATCGATATTACAAGATTACATCGCCCTATAAGGGAAGAATGCAAGCCATCCAATGAAGCTCGGAAGAATGCGACCAGACGTCTTGTTAAAGATAAAAGAAGAAGTCGAGAAACAATTTAATGCCGGGTTCTTACAAGTGGTCAAGTACTTCGGATTGGGTGGCTAACGTTGTCCCCGTCCCCAAGAAAGCGGGAAGAATACGAATGTGCGTGGATTACGAGAGACTGAACAAGGCGGCCAGAAGGAAAATTTTCCGTTGCCTCACATCGACACTCTAGTAGACAATACAGCAGGGTTTTCGTTATTCTCCTTCATGGATGGTTTCTCGGGGTACAACCAAATAAAAATGCATCCTAAGGACATGGACAAGACAACGGTATATGGGGAACATTTTGCTACAAGGTAATGCCATTTGGGCTAAAAAATACTGGTAGCGACATATCAGAGAGCCATGGTAACCTTATTCTATGACATGATGCACAGGGAAATTGAGGTTTACGTCGACGATATGATCGCCAAATCCCGAACTGAAGAAGAGCACGTGCAGGTCTTAAGAAAATTGCTCTTGAGGCTGAGAAAATTCCAGTTGAAGCTTAACCCGGCAAAGTGTACATTCGGGGCTCGGTCCGGGAAGTTACTCGGGTTCATAGTCAGTGAAAAGGGGATTGAGGTTGACCCAGATAAAGTCAGAGCCATACAAGAGTTACCTCCACCACGTACCCAACAAAAGTTAGAGGTTTCTTAGGAAGGTGAATTACATCGCTTCGGTTCATTTCTGGCCCCGAGAGATGTGACCCCATATTCCCTCCTCAAGAAGCACAACCTGCACGTGGGATGAAGAGTGCCAAAAGACCTTCGAAAAGATGAAACAATACTTGTCTCAGGCCCCGGTATTAATGCCGCCTTAACCAGACAAGCCCCTCATCCTTTATCTAACGGTACTTGATAATTCGATGGGATGCGTGCTGGGTCAACATGATGAATCGGGGAAGAAAGAAAAAGTGATATACTACCTTAGTAAGAAATTCACCGCATGTGAAATGAGGTACCCGCCAATCGAGAAATTATGTTGTGCCTTGATTTGGACAACTCGAAGGTTGAGGCAATACATGCTGTATCACACGACATGGCTCATCTCAAAGCTAGATCCCTTAAGTATATAATGGAATCTACCTTGAATGGAAGGATGGCGGTGGCGAGATCCCGCTTTCCGAATTTGACATCGTTTATGTAAACCAAAAGCGGTAAAAGGGAGCGCGATAGCGAACTTTCTAGCCAAGAGAGCCCTTGAAGACTATGAGCCCTTGGATTTTGATTTCCTAATGAGGACTTGATGTACGTGGCGGACATTGAAGAAGGTACCTCAAGACCATCCTCGAAATTAAATTTTGACGGGACATCAAATGCCGTGGGCAATGGAATTAGGCGATCGATATCCCCAAAGGAGACCATTATCCATTCACTTGTAAACCGGATTTCGATTGCACTAATAATATGGCGAATATGAAGCTTGTATCATGGGGCTCCATGTTGCTATTGAATACAAAATCGAGGTATTAGAAGTTTATGGAGATTCCATACAGTAATCTATCAACTCAAAGGAGAATGGGAAACGAGGATCCAAAATTGGTTATCTATAAAAGATTGGCCCAAGAACTTGTCAAAGAGTTCGATGACATCACTTTCAATTACCCGCTTGAGGGACGAGAATCGGATGGTCGATGCTCGCCACCCAGCTTCCATGGTCCGAATAAATGAAAGCGAAGATATGAAGCCAATACAAATGAGCATTCATCAAGACCCAGCCCATTGCTACAATATCAAGGAGGAAGGGAAAACTGACCCACCATGGTACCATGATATATTGCGGTATGTAAAGAATCGTGAGTACCCGATCAAGCCACGAGAATGAAAAAAGATGCCGAGGAGATTAGCACGTGATTACGTCTTGGATGGAGAAGTCTTATACAAGAAAAGGAAGGATCAAGTCTTTCACGAGATGTGTGGATGCCACTGAAGCTAAGTTAATCCTAGAAGAAGTCCATGAAGGTGTCGTGGAACTCACGCTAATGGTTTTACAATGGCGGACAAATAATGAGGTTTGGATATTCTTGGTCCACCATGGAGGAGATCAGTATCAACTATGCCAAAAATGTCATAAGTGTCGGTTATGGAGACAAAATTCCCGTCACCTTTACATGTTATGACTTCTCCATGGCCATTTTCCATGTGGGGCATGGGCGTTATTGGCCAATATCTCCGAAGGCATTGAATGGGCATCGATTCATCTTTGTGGTTATCGACTACTTCACGAAATGGGTAGAGGCGCCTCATATGCTAACGTCACTAAGTCGTGATTAGTCGGTTTTAAAGAAGGAAATCATTTGTCGATATGGAATGCCCGAAAGGATCATATCGGACAACGCTACGAACTTAAACAATAGCACGATAGCGGGGTTTGTAGCCAATTCAACATCAAACACCACAATTCATCACCGTACGCCTAAAATGAATGGGGCGATGGAAGCGACCAACAAAAACATCAAAAGATAGTGGGAAAGATGGTCGAGACTTACAGAGATGGCATGAGAATTTGCCGTTCGCACTCTATGCTTATCGAACGTCCGTCCGAACCTCTCTTTGAGGCAACGCCTTTCTCATTGGTCTACGGGATGGAGCGGTTCTACCTATTGAAGTGGAAATACCTTCTCTTGAGTATTGTCGAAGTAAAGCTAGATGAAATTTGAATGGATCCGGGCTCGATATGACCGGTTGAACTTAATTAAAGAAAAGAGATTGAGGGCTATTCGTCACGGTCGGATGTACCAAAAGCGAATGATGCGAGCCTACAACAAAAAGTTCGCTTGAGGAATTCCACGAAGGGACCTCGTCTTTGAAAAAGATCCTTCCCATACAAAAGACCACAGAGGAAATGGATGCCGAAGCGGGAAGGACCGTGACGTGGTAAAGAAAGCTTTCTGGGAGGTGCCGATTACGACCGAGATGGACGGAAAAGCTTGCCCAATCCGTGAACTCAGATTCGATTAAAAATACTTTGCTTAAAATAGAAAAAGCCAAGGTGAAGACCATGAAAGAGCACTTTGAGACTTCAAAAAAAAAAAAATGGAGAGGCCAAGGTGAAAACCCGCAAAGGGCACCTTGAGACCAAAGGGCTTTGAGTTGAAAACCCAAAGAGGGCAGCTCAAACTTTGAATGGACACGTCACGATCTCGCAGCGCCATAATCAACAGAAGAGGAGGTACGTGGCATATCGGGGCATCGACAAAATACTTCGAGTCTTTTAAACACATGACAGGCTCAGAGCAGTCTTCTTGAAGTTTGTATATAGAAGCCCAATTGGCGATGTCTAGGGCGTCTGATATATTGCCATTTTTGAGTCCTTTTCTCCGTAAAAAAAGAGGAGGGGATATGTCCCCAATCAATTTTCTTTGTTTCATAGATAAACTCATTTTGATTCTTTTTGAAATTGACCTACTGTTATCCATCATTAACATGATGCATTAAAAAACAAATTGATGAACTAACGATTTCACAAAAGAAGTTTCACGTATCACTTTGGAAATCTCTAGATAAAACAAGAAGCCAAAACAGAACAGTTGTTTAGAACTTCCACGAGCACAAGATAAAGACATTGAAAAAAGGGGGTCTCAGTGAAGACCATTTCTTCAAAGGCCCTCGCCCGATTCAGCAATTGTGGCAGGGTGAATAATGTTACTTGAACATTTAGAAAAGTATAACGGGCCAATTTTCGATGAGGAAAGATTCAAAAACCCTAAATTGTTGAGGAACGAATTTAAAAACCAAGTCGAGTATTCTTCGAGAAGTAGTTGTGACTCCGGGAAGGCAATTAGAAGTCAAGGCGGACCTTTGTTCTAAGGCCTAAAATAGGCTTCAAATTCCACGAGGGCAAGCCATTCATGCGAAACGATCTTGAGAGGAAAGCGAAGATAAAACCTTGATGCAGACAAATGAGTGATAACACCTTAAATAGGAATCATACTCATAACATTCGACTCATCATACTCATGGCATCCTAATCATTAGGCATAAGTATGTATTCATTCTCTGAGTTACAAGAAGGACAAGATGATTGAAGCGATCTCGTCTCCCGAGTATGCGATGGAGCGGATCAAAAGCGGTCGACATTCACGAAGTTGCGGGAAGCGATCGAAGACATCGATCTGGTGATCCTTGAGTTTGCAAGGATCAGATTGAAGAAAGCAGATTTGGCGTTCACGAAGTTGCGAAGCGGATCAAAGATTCGTCTGGTGACCCCGAGTTTGCGGGGATCGATCGAAGATAGCAGATTTGACCTTCTTGAAGTTGCAAAGCGGATCTAAGATAATGATTTGACATTCACGAAGTTGCGGGAAGCGGATCAAAGATTGGTCGTGATCCTTGAGTTTGCAAGGATCGATTGAAAAAGCGATTTGACCTTCTTGAAGTTGCAAGAAGCAGATCTAAGAAAGTAGATTTAAAGTTCACGAAGTTGCGAGAAGCATATCGAAGACATCGGTCTGGCGATCTTTGAGGTTGCAAGGATCGATTGAAGAAAGTAGATTTGACCTTCCGAAGTTGCAAGAAGCGGATCAAAGACTCAATCTGGTGATCCACGAGTTTGCAAGGATCGATTGAAGATAGCGATTTAGACATTCCTAAATTTGCAAAACGGACCAAAATGAACAAGTCACATCCCATTGAAGTCGCAACAAAGAGTAGATTGAAGCCACATATCGGTGGAGTGGATCGAAACAACAAGATGCGATGGACGAAATAAGGCTACAAGAGAAGTCGGGGCTTAGCAGGCCCGGGCAAAATGGGCTTTTGAAAATCTTTGCTCCATTCTCGTTACGATAATTAGCAAAGAGGGCATTATATGAGCCCATTTGCTGACCAATTACAAAAATTATTAAAAATACAAACAATGAACCCAAAATTAAAACCCAAATAATGAGACCCAACAAAACCCAAACCCAAACCGGACGGGCCCAACAGCCCACTCTCTTCTTTTCAAACAAGCTAGGGTTTCAGAGAACCTAGCCAAGCAACTCCCTGTGCAGACCACCAACCCTCACCTACCTCGACTTTTGGCTTCGACACCACCGACCACCGCTCCACCATACCCGGTCACTGCAACCGCATAAAATGAAGTGTGAACAAGAAGCAAACAAGAGCAATAGAAATATTAGTATTTTGTAATATTTCAATGGCTATAAAAGCCGATTCTAAATCATGTCGGGAGTTTTTTTGTTTGGTCTTTTGAAAATCAAAAAAGCAGAAAAAAATCCAAGCAAACAAGAGTTATTTTTTCCTTGAAAAATAGAAAAAAGAGAATCGAGATTCAAGAAAGTTTTTTTCCTTTCTCTTCTTTCAATCGAAAAGGGCAGAGGGTCAAACACTCAAAATCGGCAGGAATAGCAAGCAAAATCAACACAAAAAAATCCAGTGTAAAGGATAAACAAGAACAAGAATCAAAAACAGAAAAAGAGAGGGTAAAAATCTGCATTTTTCGATCTTTTGGTTTTCTTTTTATAATACACATGCATATTTATATATGAATAAGTAATAACATATAAAAAAAAGACATAAAATAATAATAATAAAAATAGAAATTTTTTACCTTTAAATACCAGTCCCACGGTGGCCGGAGCCACGGCTGGCCGGCTGGCCGTCGTCCGACCCCCACATAGGAGCTCACCCCCGCGAGAGAAAAAAAATGAAAGGAAAATTTTTTTTAAAACAACAGCAAAATGAAAATTTTTTAGGGGTTTAGGGCCTTTTATAGCCCCACAAAACGACGTCGTTTTGGGGGCTGGCCTTTAACCCCAAAACGACGTCGTTTTGCCATATCCGACCCGAATCCAGGCCTTGCAGACCTAGGGTCGCGTGTTTTAAAAGGAAGGGCTAATTGCACTTTTAGCCCTTTCGCTTTTTTATTATTTTCAATTAAACTTTCATTGTTTTAAAATTTAGCCGTACATTTAATTTGACTTTCAATTTGGTCCCCCTTCTTTGCGCTTTGGGCCCGAGGGTTTATTGCACATTCGGTCCCCGGTTTTTAGCGCATCACGTAAAGGTCCTTCCTCCCATTTTATTTTCAAATTGGCCCCAAATTTCATTTTTGATTCAATTTTAGTCCCTTTTGCTATTTTCACTTATTTTTTTATTATTAATCATTTTATTATTATTATTATCATTATTATTATATCACTATTATATATTGTATTAGTCTTATTATTGGTATTCTTGTTATTATATATCATTAATCGCTTTTCTTGTTATTATTATTATTATTATTATCCTATTACTATTATATATCCTATTAGTATTATTATTATTATTACTATTATTACATATTATTAATCGTTTTATTACCTTTTTATTTAATCGTTTTACTATTATTACTATATTACTATATTAGTATTATTACTATTATCATATTACTATTATATATTATATATTATTACCCTATATTTATTATTATTACTATCATTATATTATTTATATATATATATATATATATATTTTGTTAATTACTTTCATTTTATTATTTATTTTATTAATTTCATTAATATTATTTTATTATTACTATTTTTCTTAAACATTACGATTCTTATCATTACCATTTATCATCATTATTTTTATTATTATTAACTTTTAGCATTATTTCTTTTGCTTTTATCATAAATGTGTTACTATCGTCACTCTTTATTTTACCATTATCATTATTATCATCATGTTATCATCAAATTAATTAATTTAGCATTATTACGTATATCATTATTATTTCTTTTATGCAACTCACTTCATAATTTATTTCTTTTATCGAATCATGTTGCATTAACCTTTAGTCATCAAGTTTTTCTAAATAATCGATATTTCGTGTTAAAATTCGAGGGAATCGAACCCTAACTTCTCGGGTTCCGCTTCCTTCGTTTAAACTAAACAACGAATATCCTTTCAAAAGTCACAAATTCGGTTTTAAATTGACATTTCGTGTTAGCCATTCGAGTGAATCGAGCCCTAACTTACTGGGTTCCGATTTCTTCTCGTTTAAAGCTAAACGACGGGATGTCTCTTTTGAAATTATAATTTAAATTTTAAAACTAAATACTTGATCTCGAAAACTCGAAATGTCGCGCCCTAACTTACTGGACTCGACATCTAGATACTCCGAGATGAGTTTTTTTTCTAAAAATAGAGGCAATCTTCCGTATTTGAAATCTCGGGAAATCGAGCTCTAACTTACTGGGTTCCGATTTCTCATTTGACGAATGACGGAATATTCTCTTCAAAAGTAAAAATCAAGTTTTAAAAGACGAGCTTAGTTTCGGGAGTCTAAAGTATTGTGCCCTAACTTACTGGATGTGATGCTTTATCTCTTCGAAAATAAGAGAGCCTTAACATCCCTTCCAATTTTGAAAATAAAAGCATTGTATTTTCGAACCCCTCTAAAGTTTTCAACAAATAGGATGTCAATCAATCGGTTTGGTACCAATTTTGGGCGTGTCGAGGGTGCTAATCCTTCCTCGTGACGTAATCGACCTCCGAACCCGTTTTCTCAAAGTTCGTGGACCAAAAAGCACTGTTTTAGTAAATTAAATGTTTTATTAAAACAAAAGTGATCCGATCACACCAAATAAAGATCGGTGGCGACTCCCTTCCTTTTCTTTTCTTTTTTTCAAAAATTGAGTCGACCGCGTCATTTACTGTTTTCCAAAAAAAAATGGTTACGACAGTTATGATAGGATAGAAGACAATCAGTTAGACCAACGTGTTTAAGAAGCAAGAATTGCTTGGTTAAAGATGTTGACAATAAAATGAAACCATATCTTATATTATAATGTAAATACAAACACCATTGCTTGGACCCTATATATGTATATTTTATATATATATATATACACATATGTCATGGTAAAGTTTTTTATATATCATGATTATTCGACGAAAGTGTTTGGGTAGAAAATTTGGGTACGATGGGATTACAAGTTTGATAGGAATTGAAGCTGCATAGTGAGTTCACGAAAACATTATTTTATATATTACTTGTAAATTTATATATTCATTAGTTTATAGTCAATTTTCAATGCTCAAACTTAGTTTAACGAGAATAATAGTTATTTTTTATATATAATAAATTGCATTTGCATTTGCATTTTTTTTGCTACATATATGCATTTTTTAATTGATTAGACTAAAATCTAGCAATGTTTTTATATGCCGGGAAGTTTATGCAGTTGTTTCGTGCAAGTTTGCTGTGAAGATGAGCGTGTGGTATGCTGATGTAAATACAAGTAGAGTTAAAAAGCATTCAACATGGGCAATTGATAGTATCAAATTCTATCTCAGTAAGTTTTAGAGCGCATTAAACAATTGAGGTTAAAGCATATTCTTAGGGAAAAGAATAAAGAGAAAGATTTCTTAACTAAAATGGCATCAGACATGAATGAAGATGTTCATGTTTTCGACGAAGCTTCCAGGAAGTTCATAGCTAATTTTGAAAGTTTGATTTAACAAATTGATTTCATTTTCATAGTATTTTGATGTAATTGTTTCTTTATATTTTCACCAAAAAAAAAGAGCCTAAGTTTCATTTTATTTGAATTTAATTATTTTTAATGAAAAAATAAACGAAAGACCTAGGCTAACAATGCATTGATTTGTTAGTAAAGTTAAGGCTTCAACATCTAAATGGTTAAGGTTTGAGTCTCATCAATACATAAATATTATTGAAGGTTTTTCATAGATTATTTTAAATATAAGTATCATTATATTTATATGTAAGTTCTATCTAAATTTATTATAGTTCAATTTTCAATCATGATATATGAATGGAAATTAAGAAAATAAACATTACCCATATTTAAAAGATTGAATTTGGATTGATATAAAATTATTGAATTTTATTTTAATTTAACTAATAATCTAATTTGATCCATGAATAAATCTATGAATACTGGATTTAATAATTTTAAAATGAATGAGAAAAATCAAACACTTGGATGGGAAAAGAGATTAGTCAAAAAAGTTATGTTATCATATGATTTAGTAAAACCATGTGCTCAGAAATATTATTTTATCTTATGATTTGGTGACATTATGCACCAACAAGCAACCATGTATTATATGGCTTGTATGATATTTACAGAAGATTTGTTGGTGTTTTTCTATTAGACACCATGTGCTCTAACCGTCGCAATCTACTAAGCAAAATTTAAAGTTATCCGAAAAAGCAGACTGAGAAAATACTGATTGACATTGAAATAATGTTGATGTTGTTAGTGGAAATTGCGTCGAATGCCAGTATTAATTGAAACAAAATTAATTCCAAACCATTCCCATCAATGTTTACCTTGTGGGTTATTTTGTTTATATTATATAGTTGGAAGACTTTGCTTGCTGATTTTTGGTCATGTATGTTTAGTTGCATGGCACATTGCATATGTAGCTTTAAGTTGGATTTTGTGTGCTACTTTGAGTGGGGTTCTTATTTGAAACCACTTGAAGTAGTACTCATTTGCTTTTAGGAATATAATTTAAATAGCAATACACTTGTAACGAAAGGTAAAGAGAAATGATAAAAGAAAAAAGTTTGAACCTACTTTGGTTTCTTTAGCATGAAAATGGTGACATTGTTGTGCGGTATATTTATTTTGATGTCTCAAGTTTTTGATATATTAATATTTAAGATAAATTTTATTTGTTTATTTCTTAAGTCATTTAGTAATCAAATATTTTAAAAGACTTGCAAGTACCCAAAAACATGTCCTAAATGTGCTTCTTACTTGATCAAATGTTTTAGTGTTGTACTTGAAGTATTTTCAAGTGTATTTAATGTTTACAAAGCAATTTAGGAACCAAGACTTCAGAGTAGGGATCTATGTCTCGAGACCTTGCAAGTTAGTAGCCAAAGAACACCATTGGAAAGGTAAGTATCGATACTTGACCTCCAAGTTCGAGACTCGACTTCTAAGTCTTGAAACTTACACTACACCAAAACAGACTTTTAGCGGCGTTTTTTTTTTTTGGCTTTTAGCGGCTTTCTAAGCGCCACTAATAGTGTTTGCGGCGCTTTTTAAACGCATAAAAACGCCGCTAAAAAACGCGCCACAAAAGTTAACGGCGTTTATTGTGAAAAAACGCCGCTAGAAGTCTTGACTTTTTGCGGCGCTTTTATAAAAAACGCCGCTAAAGGTCCTCACCTTTTACTTTTAAAAACGCCGCTAAATGTCATGACTTTTCACGCTTTTTCCCACAAACGCCGCTAAAGGTCAGGACTTTTAGCGGCGCTTTTCCCACAAACGCCTAAAGGTCATGACTTTTAGCGGCGCTTTTCCCAGAAACGCCGCTAAAAGTCATGAAAATAAAAAAAATTAAAATATTATACTTTTAGCGACGCTTTTCCCAAAAACGCCGCTAAAGATCATAAAAATAAAAAAATTAAAATATTATAGAAACGCCCCAAATCCAATTTAGAAATGTATAATTTATTTTGAAGACATATGAAAATGAAAATTCATGAACAATATGTATTAAAATGGAAATTCATGAATAAGACATATAAGGAATAGCGATCGAGGTACGTTGATACCAATAGCATGATCAAAGAACTTAATCACAAAAGGAAAACACATGGTTAGACAGATCTTTTTACATTTTAATACATCATAACCATAATTGGTACAATTTTATACCCTAATTGTTGCACCAATTGTAGTTTCAGTTGAAGAACCTTGATTCCATTGACCTCCTGCACCAATTTTATAGTTTAGAAATCAAAATCCACCGAAGCGACATAGTAAGAAAGAGATACAAACCTTCGGGTTTAGAATGATCTCCATCTTAGTGCATCAGCTTCCACAAGCCTCTTGATAGCATTTAGGTTAACCCACCTGTACATTGACTTTTAGTACTAAGCCAAATAGACAGTTCTAACATGTTAGTGCAATAGGAAATAACAATATTCCCTTTATTAATAAATTCACAAACTTCCCATCATAAATAAATTTATTGAAGTTAGGCTTAAATTGTAGAACATGTTATACATCCTTTTCTCCCTCTTCAATCAAACGATTATTAAAGTCTCTAAGATCTCATCACATAAGTTTTGTATTTAATAGTATCATACAATACATATGCAGTGACCATGACCATTGCCCTTGAATAAGGTTTTTAAGTTATAATATCTCATCCGAATTTTTTCTAACCAATCCCATAAAATACATGCATAAAAGCCATACAATTTCAACAAGTTTTCACACCCACTGTCCTTTTAATAAAAAGCCAGACATAAAAAAATCTTATTAACCTAAACTTGTGTATCTTTTTTCCATTCCCCTGTTAAGTAAAGATGAATAGAAGAAAGAACCATCTTCATGAAATATCGTTAAAAAATATCAAACATAGCACATAAACAAAGATTCTATCAGTATAAAGATATACCAAGAACAATGACAGATGTTGCTCCATCTCCAAATTCTTCATCTTGGGTAAGGCTCAATTCAATCATTGACTGCCAAGACCAACCACAAAAAGATAAGAAAGAATGAAAATAACACAAATATAGGCGAAAAGGGCATTCACATGCTAAAGCAAATAGATAAGCATGGTGGAATAACATACATGGTGGAATAACATACCTTTGGTGGATGTGCAAGATCTAACTCGCGTAGGATAGCATTTCCATCATTAGTAACAACAATACCTGGTAGAAACCAAAACCATATAAAAAACTTCACTGCTTGTTGAACAAGAGTACATTTAAAGAGTAATAAAATGTTTTTGGGAAATCCAAAAACAGCTGCACAGAAAATGGCTAAAAAGCATTACCTCCAGAAGCATCAAGGAGCATTTTCAACATAGATCAAGGACCCAATGTTGTTTGAATAATGTCAGCAACAGCCTGTAAAGGTTTTTGGGTGAGTGAACATTCGAATAATGTTGTTCAAATCTCCTTTGCCTGCAATATAAAAAAGTTAATAAAATGTACAATCTACTTACGGTTTAATGCTAAAAGCGATAGAATTAGATAAATTCAGTAAAACAAATAAAACATGATTTAATTACTCGGTTAAGAGAAACCCAACAATGTAAATAAGGAAACGATCAAAACCCAGAAATCAAAGAGACGCTTAAAAGAAAAGAACATTGGCAATAGTAGTTTCAATGCGCTTGTGCTTTACCAACTGGGAAACCATTGTTCTGCAATTGAAGAATAAAAGAAACAATATAAAAGAGAAAAACCAAATTAAAACCACAAAACCGAATTAGAAGGAAGCAAAATTAAAGTCGAAGGATGTATGATGGCCTGCATTACTGTACAATGTGTAATGTTTTACTCTACTATGTGCTTGTGACCTAGGAATACGATGCAAGATAGCTTTTTTTTGGAAGGGGTTGAAAAAATTTATGCACAAATTTCATATATAGCAGAATCTTAGACGTCCATGTTACTTTCATTGATGCCAAAGCTCTGCATTATCTCCATGTATAAATTTCACAATCATGGACGAAAGATGAAATGATACAAAGTTAATGACCGAACATGCACGATGCTCGATTGAATAACAACTTAGGTCATGCAACCATCACTAGCAAAATGAATGTTTCTTCAGCCAAACACAAGTGGTTTCTCTTTTGCCAAATGCATCATCATCTGCTTAAAAGGCGGAATGGAAGCCTATAATTAAAAAGAAAGGATTTATTCTATCAAAATAAATCATAGTCATCCAAATCATGTGCAAAAGGAAGACATATATGCCTTTTCTAGAAAGCTATATCGACTTTTGTTTTACCAATTGGGTTTTGGTGATTCAAAGGATGATGCTCAATTAAAGAAATGTCTCAATCTAAGAAAGTTTACAGTTGAAGAAAATTGTACAGATAATCGATACACCCAGCAAATGTATTTATAAAGTAAGCTTCTATTTACAAAGTTCAAAAGTAGATAAACTATTAAATTGGATTAGGCAGGGAATTGCTACAACCAACTGTTTATAGAATAGTAACAACTACCATAAATGCTGGGTGGAACACATTATTAGCGCCATTTCTCCCCCTCCCAAACAAAGAGCAATGAAACATAGCAGAATCCGAAATGTAAATGAAATAACTCATCCTTCATGAATTATATCATAGGAAGAAGCAGAGTCCTCCAACACACAAAGAGAACATAGAAGCCTAAAGCGCATTATGCCATCAAAGAAAAATTGCATACAATAACAACAAAAGCATCTAAAACATTATATTATCCAATTTGTGGTCTATCGCTTAAAAATGGAAACAAGTGGCCAATGACACCGATTCTTCAAGTTCACTATTAATCCAAGCCTAACATCACTTGATAGCAAGCTAAAAGGATAAACAGAGACCAAGTACGTAATGAGCTAATGGTCCAAGTCATCACTAGGAAACTATAGTGTTATCCATAACTACAAATGAATTTCCACACGCCAACATTCTAGAAACTCACACGCATGACCTGTTTCCTTCTAAAAGATACAAAATTAATTCAATAATTAAGTGGAAAAGGGCTCTTTAGCTTGAGGAATGTCAAGCTTCTGAAACATGAGATGAGGAACGCCCTTAAACACTGAAGTACTAAGAACATGATTTATTCTATCAATTTAAATATATGCCCAGGCCACCAAGGATGAGATTTCACCTTTCCCCAAACCATATCACCCACTTCAAACCCATAAACCAAATCTATTAGTCTTTAAAACCAGAAAATCTTCAAATCGTGCTCCATTGGAAAAACAAGACACACACACACACACAGAGAGAGAGAGAGAGAGAGCTGACCAGGCAGATTCAAGAGCGAGGCGGCGATCCTCCAAGAAATCAAGAACAACTTCACCTTCCCACATCCTCAAAACACCACCGAAGTTGGCGTTTCCTTGTTCTAAAGGATCCTTGGTGCTTTCGAGTTTCGTGGGGGAAGATCGGTGGGGGGAAACCGATTTGGGGATTTTGGTTTGGGGATTTTGGGAGGGAAATTTTGGGACTTAGAAATTTTGGTTTTGGGGAAATGATATCTTTAAGCGTTGAAATTTTGTGGTGTTTTATTAAAAAACGCCGGTATAGTTAATTTTTTGCGGCGTTTTTATTAGAAACGCCACTATAGTTCTATTTTTTGCGGCGTTTTTATTAGAAACGCCACTATAGCTCATTTTTTGTGGCGTTTTTACTAAAAACGCCACTATTACATAATTTTAATTTTTTTCTTTTTTAACCTATATTTTTCTATGTTTTTTCTTCCAAAATTTGTGTGTTGAGATTATTATTTTTTTTAAATTTTTATTTTTATTATATTTTGAGTATTGAACTTTTTAACTAAATATTAAATATAAAAATGTTAAGTTTTTAAGTTTTTAATTTTAGCTATCAACAAATAAAAACAAAGTATATCGTAGTAGTGAATAAACTATGATATTTAAAAAATTTTACTATTAATATTATTATGTACTCCAATATTTTTATTTGTAATATACATATTTTAGTCATGAGTTAAGGGTAATGTATTTAAATTTGTATAATATTTTCATTTTAATACTTATTTTTATTTTAGTTAATGTTCACCTCAATTTTTAAATAGTTTAATTTAAATTATTAATTTAAGAAAAAACAATATTGAACTGTTATTTTGTAAACGGAAATAATGACGACTTAAACTTTTTAAATTTTTAAACATAACAACTTGTATGACAATTTCCATGTATTTCATTTTTTATTTTTATAAACTTTTATTTTTGAGTTTTATTTTTCTTTATTTTTATATATCAAATAATTTAATCATTTTACAAATCTCAATTAAACCTTAAAACCTAAACCATTTAATATATATAAAGTTTATCTATTTATCTATTAAATAATTTAAACTATATATAATCATAATATTAATATATTAAAATTAATTTTATCTCTTTTACGATTAGATAATAAATTATTTAATATATAAATTAAAAGACATTAGTTACCCTAAACCCTAAACCCTACTTTTGTAAAGTTCCCTACTTTTAACCCTTAAACCTATAGTTCTTGAACCCTAAGATATTAAACTTTAACCCTTAAACCCTATAACCATTAACCCTTAGATATTAAACTTTAAGCCTTAAAACCTATAACCATTAACCCTTAAACATTAAACCACAACCCTTAAACCATATAATCCCTAAACCATATAACCCCTAAATTATACACCTTAACTCATATATATATTACATTGCAGAAGTAATTAAAGAAATAATCTAATCTAAAACCTAAACCCTAAAACAATATAATTTTTATCTATTTTATCAAAATCCCTAATACTTAAATCCCTAAACACTAAGACTTTAACTTTATTATTCGATATGGTTTAAGCACTAAACCCAAAACCCCATAACTCTAAAATAATAAACCCTAAACTATAAACCCAACCAAAACCCCTAACCTAACCCTTAATATTAAATCCCTAAACCATAAACCCTAAAACGTATATAATAAACTCCCGAACCTAAACTATAAAGATTAATCCATAAACTATATACCCTAAATTAAACCGTAAACCCCAAATTATCATGAGAATTAATTCAATATTTTATATATGTGCAAAAAAATTTAAAATTATTTGTGGCGTTTTTCCAGAAGCGCCGCTAATGCCTAGACTTTTAGCGGCGTTTTTCCAGAAGCGCCGCTAATGCTCAGACTTATAGCGGCGTTTTTCCAGAAGCGCCGCTAATGCCCAGACTTTTAGCGGCGTTTTTCAGAAGCACCGCTAATGGCCAGACTTTTAGCTGCGTTTTTCCAGAAGCGCCGCTAATGCCCAGACTTTTAGCGGCATTTTACGAATAAACATCGCTATTTATCCTTTTTAGCGGCATTTTTTAAATAAACACTGCTATTGCTCCTTTTTCTGCGGTGTTTTATTTGAAACGCCGCTAGTGTATAATATTTGCGGCGTTTTTTTTTAAAATGCCACTAAAAACGCCGCTAAAAGTCTATTTTGGTGTAGTGTTAACTTCCTACACCATACACAACTACTTTTTAGTCAGGATAAAGTGGTGTACTCAATCATGCAATAGGCAATATATCTCATGAAGCATACTTTGCATGATCTTGATTTGCATATAAATGTGTAAACGAAATAAGCACAGGGCAAATCAATACAAATAATATAAGCATGTGTGAAACTCGCGTGATGTAATAATCCTTTTAAATCTTAGGTTTGTCCACTTTTCATTAATGAGAAGGATGCATGTTGACATCTCATTACGGTGAAATGACATATTAATGATGGGTTATGCATAGCATCTTGCGCCGATTGGCTCTTAGTTTTCATGTGTTTTGAAGCTTCTCCATGATGTTTCATTCTAGTGAAAACCATGGGGAAGTGTTGCTAAATTCGCTACCAATTGCCTTACACATGAAAGATTCATGCTAGAAGGAAGAAGTTCAGATTTGGGAAAGTTTTCTTCATCCTTTTATTTTATTATTCTAGTTTTTTTTTTTCTAGATTGCTTGAATTTGCTATTTGACATTTCTCTAATGTTATTGTATCATTCAGAATTGACAAGGTTCTTTGTGATTGGGATTTTTTTTTTTTTTTTAGTTTTAAAGTTCTTTGTAAACTTTGGTTGAGATGATGGTCGGTAGAGGTAGAGGAAAGGGACAAAGGCAAGAGAAAGTTAAAAAGAAAGAGGCAAGTAGCACTTTTAGGGAGTTTGATAGTAGGATAGAGGGTAACTCTTAAGAGTGCACAATGAAAATGGAGATAAGGAAAATGTTTATGCTAAGGGAAATCCAATTGACCTATTATTGTTATGAATTTTTTATGCTAGAAGGTACTTACTAAATGAGTGAAATGGTGGAGAATAGAAAGGCGTTTTATCTAACGTGTACGTGTTTGAGGTGGGGTTCCATTTACTCCTGCGTTTGTGGCATCTATCTTAGCATCAAACTTTTTTGGCATTAGTTTCGGTCGTCAAGGGGACATAGCCTCTATCCTTGGCATTAGACTTTTGTTCAACATTTGTTTAGGGAATCAAGGGCAGTGTGGCCTCTAGCCTCAACATGAAACTAAGTCTAGGATCCTTTTTGAAATGACAAGTTGGGCATCAAGGTCTTATAGAATCGAGGGCCTTAAGAGGCTACTTTAGTTTTTTAGGATGCTTAAAGAGGCAAAGTTGCAAGAATAGGGGTTAACATCAAGTAGAAGTCAATATCTTTTTTTATTGCTGATCAAGTACCTTATGCTACCATATTGACTAGGACTTGTTAGAATTAGTATGATTAACTACTGTAAGGAATTAGTATGATTAACTATTAATCATGTGGAAAACTAAAACCCATGCCCAAGATCTATTATTTGACATGTAATGAACATAACAAGAAATAGTTAGAAATTATACCTTTGTCACGTGAATCCAATTCCCAAAGGTACACTTTAAGACGGAGGACTGCAAGCGAAGTCCCTCTATTGAAAGTCCACCCGAAACGATTCACGAACGTCCCGAGTAATAGCTCGTAGTTGAAAAACGATTCCTAAAACTATCTTGTGTGCACAAATCTTTGTGTTTTGATCTAAGTGTATGTGTAACACTTGCGTGAATGAAATATATGAGCATTAGTCAAAACACTTGCTCCCATATTCTCTTTTAAACATCTCGCCAAAAAAAAGTAATGAAGAAAAATGTTTTTTCTAACTTTTCGATTATACTATGCAATCAATGCTAGAGCATTAGTGGGTATAATGACCCATTATTGAGGGAGTTACAAATCTCCCATAATAGCCCTAATAATAACGAAAATTCGCCCATATCTTATATATATTTGACTGAAATTTCAGATATGATTAAGCCTCATAAACACCACTAATGAGCATTACTAAGGGTGTGACATAACATTTATATACATCCTTTTAATACACCATACACTTAGTCTAATTAAACTCTTTTAATTAGATACATACATATTATCTAGTCCAGCCAGACTAATGTACACAATAATTAGTCTTAACTAATTTCACACACAAAATGATATTCACATTGCATTAGGTGTGACCCAATAGGATTAATCGATATTGAGCTCGGACCGTTATCAAATAACGCTCCGGTGACATTTAGAGGTTTCTAGTAAAACATAAACATTACCCAAATCGATTAATTTAATGCCTCATAGTACACCTATAAGTAACATATTATGACTTAGTAAAATATCCACTTGATTATTGAACATTTTAACAGGACTTTAGTAGGTTGACTAGAGAAGTGACTATCAACAAGGCTCTTTTTAGTTTTTAGCTTTTTTGTATCTTTGTCCTTCAATAATCCTACAAAACTTTCTTGAGAAATAAAAAGGCTTTGTTCCTTGGATAGAAACAAAGTTGCATATTTGAGCATCATATTATATTTATCGTGGTAAAACTAAACCATAAGCTTTTGCTCTGTAGTCTTCGAGGGTAAATATTGAATGGACTATAAGTTCTCTAGATATGCTAGTGATATTTCTTACTCTCTCATGAGCCCTCTTTCCTACTATTTTGGCTCTACAACCTTTTTGTGAGGTCTCAGTTTCATTTTCTTTTGTTTCTAGGTCTATTGTTTAGCATACTACCTAAGATTTCCTTTTCTTATAGTCGTTTTAAGTGTATTTTTCAAATAGAGGTAGTCTTGTATTATGTGTCTAAAATCTCCATGAATTTGGCATTTCAACGAAGATTGTCTCTTCTAAATGTTTGACTATTTTTAAGGTGGTGGGGCCTAAGTATTTCTTTATTTTCCATATTGCTTAAAATGTAAGCCCATGAGACGTTGAGAGGAGTATAATTATCAAATTTAGTACAAATGATCCATTCTTGTCTTCTTGATTGTAGGGTGTTTTAGTGAGCCTTGTCAATTTTGATGTTGCATATCTGAAGGGGTTGTAGAAGCTTTTGCCTCCTCAATTTGAGGTTCCCTTGATGTGTGAACTAAAGTTCCTCCTTTAGGGTTTTTATTTGTCCTTTTAAAGTAAAGCTTTGTCATTGTTGGGGGCGAATTGTCTAAGGCTAATATTCTTCATGTTAGGGATAGACCTATTTTTATTCTTGGAGTTTAATTTGAAAAAAAAGATCCATTTTGGGTTTATAATTCTAAGTATTGCTTAAAGGTTGGTATAGAGTCTGGTGGCATCACTCAATTTTTCTGTATGAAATTTTGATAACAAGCCTTTGAAAGTGGGTGATGACAATAGTTAATTTTCGTAAGCAGTTTGAGTTTGTAGGTGTAGATGTATGTGATCTTGATGCATAGGATATTGAGGGTAAGTATAATACAAATTATTATAGTCAAATTCATATTTTTAACCATAAAAATTGTAAGGAGGCCTAACCTAATAAATTTGGCTCAATAGTTCATGTTGATTGGTCACTTTGGATGGCATTGGAAGAGCAACTGGATGGTGCTCTTGCTAAATATCTCTGGGATTACTAGGTTTTGAATCTTGGGTTTACTTCTGTTACCTTCTTGTGCAATTTCCCATAGACAATGCCAATTATGGAGACAAGGTTTATAGATGATGACTGGAGCCAATTCACACGAAATGTCAAGAGATTTTAGTGGTGATTTTGGTGAGTTTTACGAACTCGAAAAGAGTTCAAGCTGGGTATGGTTGTGTAAGGGAGGCCTAGACTTCTTTTTTGTTAACAAAGGTCTTATATAGTCGGTGAACTTGGTGTGGGCCCTATTAAACAATTACCTTATTGCATAAGGTTGGTGGTAGAGCCATGGGGTGCCTTACTAGGATGTGATGGGATGTGATTGGACAATGCTACAAGTAACTGGTGGTAAGGTTGCGAGGCTTTGTTGTTTGTCTTGAGATGTGATTGGTGTGATAAGTGGGCCCTAAAGTGACCTGATAGTAATCTTTATGTCTGTTAGCCCTTCCATAATCAAGGGGTTGACTTGTCTAGGTGCTTAAGGTGAGGTGATTATGTATTACAAAGCACATACTTGTCTAGTTCTATATGAACTTTTTCTCTTTACAAGGCAAGTATGTGAATATGACCATGATAATGGTGATGGACATGTTTGATCATACTTAATAGAGAAGATTTCTCATAAGCAATTTCTTTATTAGTTTTTAAGCTCCCAAGCTTCATTTTCAAATCAAAATTTTCTTTTCAAGAATTTCATTTTCTTATAGGAAGCCTTAAAATTTGTTTTCAATTTCTTATTAAGGCTTTCCAACCAACCTTTGTTTTTAACAAGAAATTATTTTCAATTTTCAACTTTGAAACTATTTTCTTGTATTTGCAATTAAATTTCAATACTAATTCATCATAAACTTCTTATAGGTCATCAAATGAATATGAATTGAAGTAACATGACCCGTAAGATACCTCAAGCCCTTCAAGAGCCATGAAGTATGATGCATTTTAGATTTGGGGAAAGACTCCTAGTTGGTTGCTTATGTTTAATTAAATATCCATTTGTTGAAATTTGATTCTCACAATACATTTCAAGTCATTTCTCTTCCTTTTTGTCTTCATGAAGTTCCTTTAATTGTTTTTCTTTTTATATATTTCTTTGGCATTCCTGCAAAAGAAAACTTTATTATATTGTGCCTGACTTACGGCACAAAGAAAAATGTGTATAGCCTTGGCATTTAATAGATCCTTCCTTGTATCAATTGCATCCCATCTTTTCTTCCTCGTTGGACACTCCCAACGAACCATTTATAATATTTCTCCAAGCACTTAATCAAATGCTTGAACATGGAATTTCTTCTTAACTTTCCAATAGGAGCAATTTTCGCTATTTAGAAATGAAGGATACATAATAACATGGCCTTCTTCCAACTAGTTGTCCTAAACACAAATGTCATTGTTGTACAATCCAAAAATCTTAAGTTTTGATATTCTTTTCTTCTAGCAGTAAAACCTTAAATGGAGACATTACTCAAACATCAATTGTTAGCTCAAATAATTGAAAGGGCACTAAGAAAGGATGAGTTGGTGCTTAAAAACTCTTGCAAAAATAAAAGGAGTAGAAAAATCAACACCAAACTTCTAGAGGTTCAATTCCAATGCCTAAGTTCTCTCTCGTGGCTTTCCTAACCAAGTTGCTTCCCAAAGTCACCATGAGAAAATGTACCTTTATACTAATATATTACCTTACAACTCTCTATCTTTTGCAAGGATAAGATAGAACCTCTAATCCTTTTATGTTTTTATATCTAAAAACCTTAAGTAATCTCTCTAATTCAAAGAGAACTTGTGCAAACAAATTAAAAACTTTTAATAAGTTGGTGTTTTGAAAGTTCAAATTCTCAAAAATATAAATAAAATGTAAAAGATATTCAACACAATCCACTAAATGAGTACAAAAGAATGAAAGAAAGTTCATAGTCATTTGGAGTTGTTGGAGCCACAAAATAGGCTCGTTTTTTGTAAAGTTAGAATTTTTGTAGTTGTTAGAATGAGAGATCAATTCTTGGATTAATTTTTTGTCCTTGTTTTTCAATTTAGTTGTTGTAAGGGATTAAATTTGGGATTGACCTTAAGGATCTATCCTTAAGAGATCATTTCTTAACCTAAAAAATCCTTTAAAGTAAGTTTAAAATAAATCAAATAGAACTCCATGTGATGACCTAATGGTCAAGGGTGTTCACCACCCTAGGTGTAGCCTGGGTTCAAGTCACGCTAGTCGCGTTGGTTGTTTGGGTTTTGCCCTGTTTGGTTGTATAGCCTTCTCTGTTTGCACCACTTACACTAATCAAAAGCTCTCATCTCTTTCTCTTCTAGTCAAACATAAAAAAACTTAATTTAATGACTTAAATAAAAACTTTCGAAAAGTTTGGTGACCTTGGGTATAATTTACCCTAGAGCTTACTATTTATCCCCAAATGAATTTAAGGTGAAAAGAAAAGAAAAACCAAAAATCTATTGAAGTATTTTTTAGTTTGACAAAAGTATAAAATTTTGAAGTGTTGAACTTGTTTGAAAAGAAAAGAAAATTAACGTCTTTAACTAATTATGAGTCTTAAGTTTGTCTTTAACTAATTATGAGTCTTAAGTTTATTTTTTTATACAATACCTAAAACTAGACATAGTCTTTTCTTAATCTTTAAATAGGAAATAGTGTCAATGTCAACCAAACTAAAACTCAATTGGTTGCTGATTTTAACACTTAAATAATATATATTTCATAGATTATCTTGAAGCTCCAAACCTCTTTTAAGTAGTATACTCATATGAGGATAACATTTTATGGGTAAATCTACTCAAGCACCTAACTTTTAGGAATCTTTAATATCATTGGTGCTATACAACGTATTTTTCATTTTAAATCCTTTTGCTTTTGGACGGCAAGGTTCGGCTATTAGTACCCATCAATCTACCACTAAATCACCTCTTATCCAACTCCACCTAGAGCTAAAAAGGGTCGTCTCTGAAACATCCATGGCCGACAATTGCTCATTGCCACAGTTCGTAATGGAGTTAAGAGTCTTGCCATTTAAGAACCTTAAAAAACAAGCTTCTTGTGGTCTCTTTACTCGACATTTAAAGCCCCATATATCTCTCACTAAGTTCAATGGTGTGAACAATCTTTGTGAAGGTAATGTTGAGAAATCTACATTTGGTGAAAGCTTTGTGGTACCAATAGAATCCAACTTCTTCGCTAATAACTCTTACATATATCTTCAACTACACAACAAAAGACTACTTGGCCGTAAGGATTTATTGGGTTGGTGTCAGATTCCGGCTGCTGATATTGGGGAACCGCCAGTAGGGTCAGTCCGGTACTTGAGTTACAAGCTTAAGGGGAAAGATGGTTCAAGGGGTAATAAGATTGTTGATCTTCAGCTAAAGTTGGAAAGTTATGGTTGCCCGGTGTACACCGGTCAGGAGGTTATTGGCACGCCGGTGGTGGCTAGGTAGCCGCCGAGTAATTATGCCTGCCAAATCAACTGACTGAAAGAGGGTTGGTCTCATTTATTTCGTATAAAGGTCCCTGTGTTATGCTCTTTTGACATATTTAACCTCTTTATTATTAACTTTAACCCTTCAAACTTTCTAATGTGCTAATTGTACAAAGAATGCATGAACAGAAATAACTTTAACCCTTCAATTTGACAACAATGAATGCATGAATGTCTCTATTGTTATATGATTGATTTTTTAGATTTTGAATATAATTTTTATTATTCAATTTAGCTTTTCTTTTTTTTTTTTTAATTTTGTGTATTGATTAGAACAGAAATAAATAAAAATATTAAATAATTTAATCACATTTGTACAAGCCCATTTTGCCCGGCCCAAACCCAACCAAAACCCAAACTCGAAGCCCAATTTACAAACCCAATTAACCCTAAACCCAAAACCAACCCTAGCCCAGAAATAAAATCAGAAAAAAAACCTAATTTTCCCTAAACCTAGCCACCGCCCTAGCCTCTGACTCTCTGCCACCACTTGCTCCACTTGCCTGCCACCAGCCCACTGACCACTGCAGCACCGCCCTTCCACCGCCTCTGGCCCTGCAAACAATAAAAGAGAAAGGACAGAACGGCAGCAAGTTGTAAAATAAAAGGGCTATAAAAGCCGATTCTAAAGTTTGTAACGGGGGGTTTTTTTTTGGTTGTTTTTGACCGAATACAAACAGATTCAAACAAAAAATAAAGAGCAGCAGATTCTCAACCACGAAAAGAATGAACATTAAGCAAAGAAAGGGAGACGAACCAAAAGGAATCAAACCCAGTAGCTTTAGGAGGTGATTTTTACCTTTTTCAATTTTTTATTTCATTTCGGATCTTTATTTACACAAACATGCATATATATTAAGTAAAAAAGGAAAAATAAAAAGAGGGAGAAAAGATAAAAATTTCACCTTTTTCTACCATCTTGTGATGGCAACAACAACGGCTGACGGCAACCATGGCATGGCGTGGCTCCGAATCTTGGAAGGACCCTCCTCTGCAAAAAAAAAGGGGAAGAAGAGGTTTTTTTAAAACAGGCCACAAATGATTTTTTTTAGCATTTAGGGCCTTAAATAGCCCCTCAAAACGACGTTGTTTTGGGGGCTGGCCCTAACGCCCAAAACGACGTCGTTTTACCTCCAGGATCTTCGTGTTGACCCAACCCGCCTCAGGATCCGAGTGTTTTTTAAGCCAAGGGTTTATTGCGCAATTGGTCCTTCCGCGTTTTTAGTTTTTTAAATCAAACTTCTAATTATTGCAACATTGACCCAATAATTTTTCGCGGATTCAGTCCCCCTTCAAACGCTGCATTTTAATTTATGGGAAAATTGCCCCTTTGGTCCCCCACTTTCACGCACGCGTGTTTTCAACCCCTGAATCTCTATTTTATTTACAATTTGGCCCAAACTTCCATTTTTGATGCAATTCAACCCCTTTTCCAACTATTTTGCAATTTTTATTATTATTACTATCGTTTAATATTTTATTTCATCATTCTTATTATTAATATTATTATTATTATTTATTTTTTATTTAGTATTTTTGATACTATATTGTATTTACAATTATCATATTTATTATTAATATTAATATTATGATTACTATTATTATATTTATCATTTTATTCAACTATTAATTTACTTTATTTTATCTTACTTACTTATTTATTTTCCATATATATACATATATATATATATATATATTATTATTATTTCCATTATCATTATTATCATTATATTATTATACATAAATACTATTATTGTCATTATTTGTTTTTATATGTACTTATGTATTTTATTTTTTTTATTATTATTATTATTATTATTATTATTATTATTATTATTATTATTATTATTATTATTATTATTATTATTTTCATTATTGTTATTTCATCGCTATTTCTACTATTTCTACTACACATTACTATCGTAATACTTAGATATAGTATATATCATTCTTACTTATATGTATATGTGTCCTTTTATTTTTCTTTTCACGCACAACATCGTGTTTTCGCATTTTCACGCTAATTTATCTCGATGCCTCAGTTTTATAACGACCAACATCCCATATTAGTGATTCGAGAAAATCAAGCCCTAATTTACTGGGTTCCGGATCTTCTCGTTTAAACTAAACAACGGGATACCCCTTTTGAAATCGCAATACGAGTTTTAAATAAGATACTTGTTCTCGGAAACTCGAAATGTCGCGCCCTAACTTACTGGACTCGACATCTAGATACTTCGGGATAAGCTTTTTTCCTAAAAATAGAGGCAATCTTCCATATTTGAAATCTCGAGAAATCAAGCCCTAACTTACTGGGTTCTGGTTTCTCATTTGACGAATAACGGAAGATCCTCTTCAAAAACAAAAATCAAGTTTTAAAAGACGAGCTTAGCTTCGAGAGTCTAAAGTATTGCGCCCTAACTTACTGGACATGATGTTTTATCTCTTCGAAAGTAAGAGAGTCCTAACGTCCCTTTCAATTCCTTCGAATTTTGAAAATAAAAGGCATCGTATTTTCAAACCCTTTCAAAGCTTTCAACAAATAGGACATCAGTCAATCAGTTTGGTACCGATTTTGGGCGTGTCGAGGGTGCTAATCCTTCCTCGCACGTAATCGACCTCCGAACCCATTTTCTCAAAGTTCGTGGACCAAAAAGCACTGTTTTAGTAAATTAAATGATTTATTAAAACAAAGGTGATCCGATCACACCAAATAAAGATCGATGGCGACTCCCTTCCTTTTCTTTTTCAGAAAATAATCGAGTCGACCGCGTTGTTTACTGTTTCATCAAAAAATGGTTACGACAGCTTGGCGACTCCACTGGGGACTCGAGGGTCAAGCCATAGATTGATTATTTTGTCCTTTTAATTAAAATGGTTTCAAAAATCATGCTTCTTTTAATGCACTTTCAATATTGGTCTCAGTAAATACTTTGGCATTGCATTGCATGACCGTTGTGGTCACACCTTTAAGTGGGAGCGAAGCTATGCCTTCGTGAGGTTTTCACCTCTGCATGGGCTAGTGGATCGCTTTGGGATACATCCGTACCTATGTCTTCGTGAAGTTTTCACTTTCGCATGGCCATAGGGAAATGTATTCATTGAACCGAACTCGGTCCGTATGAGCCTATAATGGGTGAGGATCGAGAATCACTGGTTCGGTACCTCGAACTTTAGAATTAAACCGCATATAGTAAATCCTAGGAGCCCACCTTAGGTAGAGCTATGTCAAACCTCAGTGGTCACCCAGATAGGTGTTTGTTTATTTTACTTGCTTTATATTCCATGGTACTAACTTGTTGTGTTTCATTATTTTTGTTCATATCATTTCACATTTTAAGAGGCATCGATTCACGGTCGGTTTCGAAAGTTAGAAAATTTGGTTATGGAAAGCGAATTCCTTGATAAAGTAGAAGACAATGCGTAGCACCAGACATGGTTAGAGCCAAGCCAATTAGAAAACAAGGGACTAAAAGCTAGAATAGTGAGCTTGGCGGTCTCTACACCACTATCAAAGTCAAGACTCGAAAGCCAATCAAGTCAAGCTCGAGCGGAATTGAGAAAATGAAAGGTAAGGTTGAAGAGCTAGAATCGGCATTACACAGTAGTGAGCTCCGGATCGAGCTTCTGGAAACGAGAGAAAGACGCTGGGAGGAGGAGCTTTGCCATTCTTGTGAGCAAGTTAGAAGTCGAAACTACCTCATAGGTGAAGCGAAAATCTAGATTCAAGAGGTAGTGATCACCCATGGACTTTGGCTACGAAAGTGATATATTGAGCGTGAGATATGAGCTACCACGGGTCATGATCAAGAGCTAATCTCCTTGCTTGGGAAAATCAAAACCTTAGGCCTTAGGGTAAAGCATATTTGTAATTTGCTTTATGTAAAGGGTTTTGCCTTCTAATAAAGTTTTCTAAAATAAAGTTGATCAGAATCGATGTCTTCTTCCTGCATTCATGCATTTGTATTGCATCACATCATATGCATTTAAATCCATAGAGAGAGCCTAATTAGTTAAAATTAATACAGAGAGAGAAAAGGGAAAATTTGGAAACTGAGAACTATTACAGTACACGTGCCAAGACAAAGAAAATGGATCAAACATTTGAACAATTCCAGAAAGACCTGCAAGACTAGATGCAAGAGCAAATGGCAAAACTCCAAGAAGAGATGAGGGATCAAATGTTGGATGCTCAAAAGAGCATGATGGCTCAAATGGCCCAAATGCTGAGTGGGGCAATGGACAAAGGAAAAGGTCCCATGAAAATTACAGGAGAAGAGAGCGAAGGCATTCCTCTGGGTTTTACCCCACCACATGCGCCAGCACAGCATGAAGAGTATCCCCAAAGGCCATCTGTCACGATTAGGCCTCAACAAGGGCAAAATGATATTAGACCACCCACGAACTCCCACGTTGGCTCAGGATCTAATCTAGGATATAGCCCAGCCAATCCCGATTTGAATATAGTAGAGAGGGATGGGGAAATAGTTGAATCCTCGAGGCAATTAGAGGATCGTTGTAGATGGTTGGAGGAAAAGTTCAAGGCTTTGGAAAATACTGATCACCACCATGGTATTGACGCAAAAGACTTGAGTCTGGTTCCAGATTTGGTACTTCCTCATAAGTTTAAGATGCCAGAATTTGAGAAGTACAATGGGACCAGCTGTCCTGAGGCCCACATCACTATGTTTCGTAGGCGAATGGTGGCTACGTGAACAATGATCAACTCTTAATCCTTGTTTCCAAGAAAGTTTAGTGGTAGCATTGCTAGATGGTATAACCAGACTTAGTCAGCCAACATTAGTTCTGGAGAAGTCTGCTCAAGCATTTCTAAAGTATTTCACCACGTTACGGACATGGCACGGATAGATTACTTTGTAAAGTATGGAAAAAGACAAAATGAGAGTTTAGGACAATACAGCGCAAAGGTGGAGGGAGGTCGCCATGCGGGTCCAACCACCCTCTTAGAAAAGGAAACTACCATGCTCTTCATCAACACCCTGAAGGCTCCTTTCATAACCCATATGATAGGGAGTACCACTAAGAGCTTTGTCGACATGGTAATGGCAGGGGAAATGATCGAACATGCAATCAGATGCAGCAAGATTAAAGTAGGGGAAACCAGTAGAAGGCATGTTCCTAGGAAAAAGGATGACGAGGTGAGTAATATAAACATGGGGGACGCAAAGTTAATTACCGTTAATCAGCTAAAAATGGTAACTACTGAGTATCAAGATTCATTAAAGAAAAAATCTCGCACAAGGAAAAACATTGAAAAACTCCAATTTACGTCAATCCCTATGACGTATAAGGAGTTATATCAAAGTTTATTTGATGCACACGTTGTGTCCCCCCAATATCCAAAATCGATGCAACCTCCATACCCAAAATGGTATGACCCAAACACTCAGTGTGAGTACCACGCGGGGATCACAGGCCATTCGATAGAAAATTGCCTTACTTTTAAGAAATTGGTGGAAAATCTCATCAACATAGGTATTGTGAAGTTCGATGACGGAGCTATGGCATACCCAAAGAGAACCGAGGAATAAAAGTTTTCCGAGCATCTGCCTTTATATACTTGGGAGTGTTTTGAACAATGAGACTGTGGAAGAAACATTGTATTTTTAAAAGCTAATCTAGAGTAATGTACAAAACACACTTGTTGCTTCAAGTCTAGAAGCAATAAAATTTCTTTTGAGAAGTAGGCTTGTGTCCAGAATTTTTATTTCAATAAAATGTATCTTTCTAAGTAAATATTTTCATTCTTTACATTGCATCTTGAATATTTTCACTCATGACCATATCATACGAATAATCATCCTTAGGATCATTTATTCTTTAGATTCTCTACCCACAATGGGCCCCAGATATCAATGACATGAGCGACATTCTTTGACTCCTTTTAGTGAGATATGTATCTAGAGGGATCTAAGGGCTTTGAAGATGACAAAGATTGCGACTTACTTCCCAATGGTAGATCCTACCTTATGAAGTGTCGCAGACGCTATGAACTAACGAAGGAGATGAAGATGGAAGCGTAGCTCCTCGTAAGAATAAGGCAAGGCATCGTTGAGTTATTTTCAGGAATTCAAGATGTTTTCGCACGATTATATCAAGGCATGCCAAACTACTAAAACATGGATATGCTGTTAAGGTTGAGGTTTAAAGAACCTATGTTTTACAACAACCTAGCTAATCAAGAGGCTCGGGCTATTAGTTCACCAAGAAAGGGAAATTGCATCTGTTATGCCATAAAATGTCAAGTCGAGGAAGACTGTGCCTTCTCCATTTTCCCTATGTGAAGCATGGATGTTAACAAGCCAGTCTCCTCAAAAGCTTTTGGCCAATATCGATTCATATTCATGGTCGTTGGTTACCTCACTGAAAGGGTGAAGGTCGCTTCATATACCAAAATTACAAAGTCGGCAGTCATCAAAAATAAAAAAATAAAAAAAAACAACATTCAAGATTTTTTTGAAAAAATGACTGAGACTTGTAAAGATTGGCATAGAGAAGTTACCATTTACCCTTTAGGTTCCTTGAACGTTGGCCAGGACTTTTGTCGGGGCATCTTTCCCATTGGTTTATGAAAGGGAAACAATTGTTGGAAGGTAAGATTCATTTTCCCAAGCTTAGATTGAATTAGATGAAGTAGAATGCCTCCAGTAAGCTTGATTGAAAGTACTCAGCATGGTCAAATGTACCAAAAACAGACATGGGCTTATGACAAAAAGGTTCGCTCAAGAGAATTTTAGGAAGAGGACCTAGCATCAAGAAAGATTCTTCTTATCCAAAAGAACTCCAAAGAAAAAAGTAAATGCCTTATACAGCAAAGAAGGCCTGTTTTAGGGAAAAATGGGTGTTAACCAAGATGGATGGCAAGCACCTGCCCAATCCGGTGAGTTCAGATTCGATAAAAAGTTTTCCAAAAAAAAAACAAAACAAAAAACAAAAAAAACAAAAACGAAAAACAAGAAAAAGAAAAGAAAAAAAAAGAAAAAGGAGAGGCCAAGGCGAAAACCCACAAAGGGCGCTTTGAGACCAAAGGGTATTTGAGTTGAAAACCCGAGAAGGGCAGCTCAAAATTTTGATCGAAAGTAGGGTATACAGTAATCTTGCTATGCTCGAAGAAGTATGTTACGTCTTGGGGCATCGACAAAGTACTCTGGATCCCCTAAACACATATTAAGCTCAAAATGGTCCTCAAGAAGTTGGAACAGAGAAGCTCAAGCTGTGATATCTGGGGCACTTAGTTTCCATTTTACCCATTTTTGTTACTTGTGGTTATTTTATTCCTTTCAAAACACCACCGATAAACTTCCTTCTTAATTGCATTTGCTAGCTTTGATTAACTTATTTGTTTCGAGCTATGCTCCCAACCAATTTATTTTTTTGTCCATTGTTAGAATCTTTTTCAGGCATTTTGCATTGAAATAACGATTAGTGGACTAATAATACTTTCATAAAAGGAGTTTTGCATATTACTCTGGAAGCTTCTGAATAATACAAGGACCTGAAGCAGGACTATTGTTTAGAACTCACTCAGCTCAAGGTTTGGAAATATTGGAGAAAGATGATTATCTCTTTGGACCTTTTATTGGTTGAACCAAAAGACAATACATTTCGCCGATGATACGATCTTGACAGATAACGAGTAATGTCAACCCAGCAGTACAAAGGGATCACTCTCGAGAAAAGAAAAATGATACTCTGCAGGCCTACACATCTGGTCATTACACCAGTGAATGGTGTAACAGATCAAATTGATCCTATACCTCGGAGTTACAGCAGGATGGATAGAAGAAACCAAATGTTATTCTCCTAAAGTTGCGATGAAAGATGCAAACTTTATGTCCCGAAAATGCAGTGGAAGGACTCGAAATCACGGCAGGCAAGCTTGTTGAGCGAATATGATCTTTTTGGGTTTTCTATCAAAGATCTTGGTGAATGAGAAAGCATGATAATGCATCAGTGATAGAACCTTAATGAACTACGAGCAATGACAACCCCAAGCATTTAAAAAATGATAATTTCATTTTGCATTTATCATTCAAAGCACGTTTAGTTAAGAGCATTCGACTCATTGCATCTTAATAATCATAAAAAGACCATTCTCATGACATTCTGCATTCATGCAAATATCATCCAGTGCATCCTAATCATTATACATTTAACAAAGGATCATTCTCATGACATTCTGCATTCATGCAAATGTCATCCATTGTCATTTGGTTAGGAGCATTCGATTCATTCTGATCATTGCATCCTAATCATTGTAAAAAGACTATTCTCCGACATTACGCATTCATGAAAGTGTTGTCCATAACACATGTAGTTAGGAGGCTTTGAGTCATTTTGATCATAGCATCCTCATCATTTGCATAAGCATAAGCACATAAAATTAATTCTACAGGACAGGTTCCTCAAAAAATGGTGTAGCGATATTGAAGTTCAGATTTTGTTCCCTCGAGATGGTAGTGGAGCAGACTGAAGATTGAAGTCTTCCTGAAGATAATAAGGAAGCAAATTGAAAAGTTCAATTTTTGTTCCCTAGAGATGATAGTGGAGCAGACTGAAGATTGAAGTCTTCCTGAATATAGTAAGGAAGCACATTGGAAAGTTCAGATTTCATTCCCTCAAGATGGTAGTGGGGCAGACTGAAGATTGAAGTCTTCCTGAAGATAGTAAGGAAGCAAATTGAAAAGTTCAGATTTTGCTCATTCGAGATAGTAGGGGAGCAGGCTGAAGATTGAAGTCTTCCTGAAGATAGTAAGGAAGCAAATTGAAAAGTTCTGAATTCTTATTTCCTCGATGTTCCAGTGGAGTAGGTTGAGATTACAAATCCCGTCTCCCTGAGTTAACAATGAGAATCAATCATTATTCCTTTGAAGTTTCAGTAAGAGAAGATGGAGATTACAAATCTCTTCTCCCTAAATTCTTATTTCCTCGAAGTTCCCGTGGAGTAGGTTGAGATTACAAATCCGTCTCCCCGAGTTAACAATGAGGTTACATCCTTAATTCTTTGAAGTTTCAAGAAGAGAAGATGGAGATTACAAATCTCTTCTCCCAATTTTTATTTCCTCGAAGTTCCGTGGAGTAGGTTGAGATTACAAATCCGTCTCCACGAGTTAACAATAAGGTTACATCCTTAATTCTCTAAAGTTTCAGAGAGAAGATGGAGATTACAAATCTCTTCTCCCCGAATTCTTATTTCCTCGACGTTCAGGTGGAGTAGGTTGAGATTACAAATCCGTCTCCACGAGTTAACAATGAGGATAAGTCCTTATTTCTTTAAAGTTTGGTAGAGAAGATGGAGACTACGAATCTCTTCTCCCCGAATTCTTATTTCCTCGAAGTTCCGTGGAGTAAGAAGTAAATCAAAGAAATCGGTCTGGTGGTCCCCGAGTTTGCGAGGGATTGAAGTCCCCGAGTTTGCGGGGATCAGATTGAAGATAGCTAGATCGACATTGCGGGGATCAGACGAAGTTGCAGGAAGCGGATCGAAGGCATCGATCTGGTGATCCACGAGTTTGCGAGGATCGATTGAAGAAAGCAGATTTGATATTCCTGAAGCTATAGAAAGCAGATCGAATACATCAGTCTAGTGATCCCTGAGTTTGCAGGGATCAGATTGAAAATAGCAGATTTGACCTTCCTAAAGTTGCAGGAAGCAGATCGAAGACATCAGTCTGGTGATCCCTGAGTTTGCAGGGATCAGATTGAAGATAGCGGATTTGACATTCCTGAAGTTGCGGGAAGCAGGTCAAAGACATCAATCTGGTGGTCCCTGAGTTTGTAGGGATCAGATTGAGGATAGCAGACTTGGCGATTCCTGATGTTGCAGGAGCAAATCACTGTGATTGGATTAAAAGCGAAAAATCATATACCCCTGAAGTTGTAGTAGGCAGGACTAAATCAATTACAACTACAAACTTCATCTTTCAAAGTTGTAGTAAAATGGATCAAAGCAACAAGATGCGGCGGACTGAATGAGGCCACCTGAAGAAAAGAGCACCAAAGAAGTTAAAACCCAGCAAGACCGGGCAAAACTGGTCTTTCTTATGTCTTTGCTCTATTGTCGTTACACGACAATGAGCAAAGAGGGGCAGCTGTACAAGCCCATTTTGCCCGGCCCAAACCCAACCAAAACCCAAACCCGAAGCCCAATTTACAAACCCAATTAACCCTAAACCCAAAACCAACCCTAGCCCAGAAACAAAATCAAAAAAAAAACCTAATTTTCCCTAAACCTAGCCGCCGCCCTAGCCTCTGACTCTCTGCCACCACTTGCTCCACTTGCCTGCCACCAACCCACTGACCACTGCAGCACCGCCCTTCCACCACCTCTGGCCCTGCAAACAATAAAAGAGAAAGGACAGAACGGCAGCAAGTTGTAAAATAAAAGGGCTATAAAAGCCGATTCTAAAGTTTGTAATGGGGTTTTTTTTTTGGTTGTTTTTGACCGAATACAAACAGATTCAAACAAAAAATAAAAAGCAGCAGATTCTCAAACACGAAAAGAACGAACATTAAGCAAAGAAAGGGAGACGAACCAAAAGGAATCAAACCCAGTAGCTTTAGGAGGTGATTTTTACCTTTTTCAATTTTTTATTTCGTTTCGAATCTTTTTTTACACAAACATGCATATATATTAAGTAAAAGGAAAAATAAAAGAGGAGAAAAGATAAAATTTCACCTTTTCCAACACCGTCTTGTGATGTGGCCGGCAACGACAACATGCCGTGACGTGGCGTGGCTCTAGAATCTTTGGACGGACCCCTCCTCTCGCAAAAAAAAGGGAAGAAGAGGCTTTTTTTAAAGCAGGCCACAAATGATTTTTTTCACATTTAGGGCCTTAAATAGCCCTCAAAACGACGTCGTTTTGGGGGCTGGCCCTAACGCCAAAAACGACGTCGTTTTGGGGGCTGGCCCTAACGCCCAAAATGACGTCGTTTTACCTCTAAGATCCGCGTGTTGACCCAACCCGCCTCAGGATCCGCGTGTTTTTTAAGCCAAGGGTTTATTGCGCGATTGGTCCTTCCGCGTTTTTTGTTTTTTAAATCAAACTTTTAATTATTGCAACATTGGCCCAATAATTTTTCGCGGTTATGATTGATCCCCCTTCAAACACTTTGTTTTAATTTATGGGAAAATTGCCCCTTTGGTCCCCCACTTTCACGTGCACGTGTTTTCAACCCCTGAATCTCTATTTTATTTACAATTTGGCCCAAACTTCTATTTTTGATGCAATTCAACCCCTTTTCCAACTATTTTCCAATTTTTATTATTATTACTATCGTTTAATATTTTATTTCATCATTATTATTTATTATTATTATTATTATTATTATTATTATTATTTATTTTGTATTTAGTATTGTTGATACTATATTGTATTTACCATTATCATATTTATTATTAATATTAATATTATGATTCTTGTTATTATATTTATCATTTTATTCAACTATTAATTTACTTTATTTTATCTTACTTACTTATTTATTTTCCATATATACATATATATATATTATTATTTCCACTATCATTATTAGCATTATATTATTATACATAAATACTATTATTGTCATTATTTGTTTTTATATGTACTTATGTATTTTAATTTATTATTATTATTATTATTATTATTATTATTATTATTATTATTATTATTATTATTATTATTATTATTATTTCATTATTGTTATTTCATCGTTACTACTATTGTTACTATCGTAATACTTTCGATATAGTATATATCATTCTTACTTATACGTATATGTGTCCTTTTATTTTTCTTTTCACGCACAACATCTTGTTTTCGCATTTTCACGCTAATTTGTCTCGATGCCTCAGTTTTATAACGACCAACATCCCGTATTAGTGATTCAAGAAAATCAAGCCCTAACTTATAGGGTTCCAAATTTTCTCGTTTAAACTAAACAACGGGATACCCCTTTTAAAATCGCAATACAAGTTTTGAATAAGATACTTGTTCTCGGAAACTCGAAATGTCGCGCCCTAACTTACTGGACTCGACATCTAGATACTTCGGGATAGGCTTCTTTTTCCTAAAAATAGAGGCAATCTTCCGTATTTGAAATCTCGAGAAATCGAGCCCTAACTTCTTGGGTTCCGGTTTCTCATTTGATTTAATAACGAAGATCCTCTTCAAAAACAAAATCAAGTTTTAAAAGACGAGCTTAGCTTGAGAGTCTAAAGTATTGCGCCTAACTTCCTGGACATGATGCTTTATCTCTTCGAAAGTAAGAAAATCCTAACGTCCCTTTCAATTCCTTCGAATTTTGAAAATAAAAGGCATCGTATTTTCAAACCCTTTCAAAGCTTTCAACAAATAGGACATCAATCAATCAGTTTGGTACCGATTTCGGGCATGTCGAGGGTGCTAATCCTTCCTCGCACGTAATCGACCTCCGAACCCGTTTTCTCAAAGTTCGTGGACCAAAAAGCACTGTTTTAGTAAATTAAACGATTTATTAAAACAAAGGTGATCCGATCACACCAAATAAAGATCGGTGGCGACTCCCTTCCTTTTCTTTTTCAAAAAAAAATCGAGTCGACTGCGTCGTTCTTTATTTCATCAAAAAATGGTTACGACAACATTCAAAACTCAAAACCCAAAACCAAGCGTATAACATGTAACATTCATTTATGCGGTTTTACAAAATTAGCAAATAAACTAAACGATATTAAAATTTTGGAGTACACAAGATATATGACCAAAGTGGTACCCTATTCCACATTGAATGAGAGTTCAACAACTATATGTCAAATTAACCTTCCCATCATATCATTCTCAAACTTATATTTCAATCTGTTAATTCCATCAATTAAATTTGGCACTTTGTTTTGAAAATTATAAACATTATAGCTGGGTTTGTGAATGTGGTCTTGGTTTTTTTGACTTTTTACGACAAACCGAGAAAAAGGGATTTATTTGTTATGGATAAAAAAAATATATAGTAAAACGGATAAGTTTCATTACGTGGACTTCATATCATTGAAATATATACTACACACAAATGCTAATGATAATGATAGATGATAACGATAACGTGAGATAATTATAATTATAATTATCCACTTCTAATGTTCTGTGACTCTTTATACTGCAAATAATTCTTAAGTTATGAACTTCTAAATAATCATAATTATGCAAAGAAACGTAAAATTCTTGCAAATTTCTTTTTACTCTCAACCTTTCGTTTTTTCCGTAAATTATTATACAAGAATTTACTACAGAATTTCTTTATAAAATTACATCAATAATCATTAAATCATTAAACTTCGTTGTATCCTCGATATTTATTTATTGATAACTCTCTTGCATTTGCAAATCAACATACACAATAAAGAGAAATAAAACCTTTAAAAAGTGAGATAATTATACACTTTGAAACCTTTAATTTTTATTATTTTATTCTTAACCCATATAACAACGGATAATACTAAACGACATAATTATCCATTTTAATGAGTAGGGTAACAATAAATGAATTCAAGTCAACCTATAACATCATCAAATAGAGCAAAGGGAAGAAAATGGATTGACACTCATTTTCGGTAATTAAAAAAAAAAGACAATTTTTCCACATAATTAATGGAAGATAATAAAAATTGATTAAAGTCGGCCTATTACATCATATAATAGAGAAAAGGGAAGAAAATGAATGAAAACCGATGTCCTTTTACTACTTCAAACCCAAAATGTTAGGATCTCCCATTCCCTTCAACAATTGCAACTAGCTAAAACATATGAAATAACAAAAACAAGAGCCAAAAAATGAAAGTTTACAGTTTGATCACTACTAAAACAAAACTTGGATAGGTATTTAGTTATTGGGGTAGGCCTCGTTTCTCTCGGTATTCTTGGTTTGGAGGGTAGATTTACACGAATTTGTACCGACAGAACATTACATTCATAAATAAGTTGTATGCATGATGCCTAAGTCCCTAATTAGTGTTACCACCATTGGCCTTTTTTACTTGCATGCAACTATAAATAAATTGGATTTAGAGACCCAGCTCATTTTCTAAGCACAAGGAGACAGCTGAAATGCTCTCTTGAGATTTGATGAAGATATATATAAAGCCCTATATGCAAACATGATTTTGCAACTACATTACCTTCCAACATTTCTGATTTCGTTTGTTGCTCCTTGAATTTTCTTCTTCATTGATTTAAAACTACTTTGTCGTTTCTTGTTCCAGCGAATTGAGGTGCTTCGCTTAAGAACATCTGACACACGAGGCAATCTTGAGGTCGAATCCCCTAAGGGTGTATCGTCATAATCTAGTCAAGAATTGATCAGCCAAAATTTCAGTAGATGAAAACTATTGATAACCAAGAATTAATCATCAATTCAGTATGCAAACAGTTTATTGTGGCTTCCAACTCTCATGATGTAAAGCATTTGAACATACCCTAAAGCATAACAATTAAGCTGCTAAATTTCTGAATATCAATTAAGCATATCTTAGAGCTCATGTGTAGAGCAAAGGAAATACTATTACTAAACATTAATTAACGAAAACAGCCTGTAACATTAATTAAATGATAACTTTGTTTCTTGAATAGCCTGTTCTTCCGATTCATTCATATTTCTGGTAAATTGCTTATATTTCCAATAACACTTTTGTAGCTACACTGCATAGAAAGTATCACCTGAAGACATGGGTAGCTGATATTGCACTTTTAAGAACTTTGATGCCTCCCTATCTTTCTTGTGGCATAATACTCGCATTAAAGTGTGAGCATCCCCCAAGTTTGTATGGCCTTGTTTGTTTGAATCTAATCCCATTGAAATGAGCTCACTTGCAGTCATTAGCATTTGAATAACAGTTTCGGTCTGCCAAAAAGCAATGATTAAACCAATGTACTACAAATTTTGCTATACACAAGAAACACTTAAAAGTATAAGCTGGCCAACCTGAAGAGAAAACATGTGAAGAATGCGTTCAGCAAATTTTGCTTCCTGCTCAACTAAAGACTCTGGAAGGCCTTCTCCATCAGCAATGAAAAATTCCTAGAATAAGAAATACACTTCTATTAGCTAGTAAATAATTCATAGAGATAATATCCTGAATACATGCGTCAAGGTTGTTGGCACTTTTTATAAAAAGTGTCTTGCTTATTGAACGTGAATATACTATCGGTCAAAGTGCATATGTATTTTTTCATGCAATACAAACCTTTAGTGTCAAAAGGTCTTCTTCCATAAGGATGATATCCGAATCAGAGAAGGCACGGCAAGGACCTCCATCAAGTAATACCCAAACAAAGCCTTCCTGAGACATGATGGAAACAAAAAGTGTTAAACAAGTGCATTAACGGATCACAGGAGGACAAGCCATGAGCATACCAATGAAGCCTTATAAATACTTAAAACGACATCATCTCTAACAGCATCATCTATCACGCCACATACATTGTCCAGAACCTGCATTCAAGCTAGCCAATATTAGCACAATATATCTTTAAAGGGGTAGCAAAAAATTAAAACTAATGTGACATAGAAAAGAAATGTTTAAAAATTCCTACAAATATTCATAGGTGCAACCATGCACACAACAACAGAGAGAAATAGAAAGATTGGAGAAGGCAGAAGCCATCTACTTTAGTGTCTGTTAGAATCCCTAGAATTAGGGATAGAATTAGCTAAAGACAAATCTGAAACTCCCAAAGTTTTTCAAAAATTCCACTCAATGGTTCGAACCCAATTCAACTCTACCATCCAAACTCTCCACACTGATAATGGGAGAGAATACTTTAATTCTGTCCTAAAGTCATACCTTTCAGACCAAGGAATTATACACCTAAGTTCATGCCCAAACACTCCTCAACAGAATGGGATATCCGAGAGAAAAAACCGACACCTTCTTGATGTTGCTCGAGCCTTAATGTTCACAATGAACGTCCCTAAATATTTATGGGGCGAAGCTGTTCTTACTGCTTGCTACCTAATAAATAGGATGCCATCAAAAGTCCTTAATTTCCAAACTCCTCTAAACACTCTTCACAAATCATTTCCTCTATTTCATATTCCCACTATTCCAACTAAAATATTCGGGTGCAAAGCCTTTGTCCATAATCATCAACCCAACCAATCCAAACTTGATCCTCGAGCTCACCCCTGTATATTTGTTGGGTATTCTCCTACTCAGAAAGGCTACAAATGCTACTCACCAACCTTACACCGGCTATTTGTCTCTCGGGATGTCACCTTCTTTGAAACCGAACCTTTCTTTAAACCTTCTCATCTTCAGGGGGAGAGTTTTAATGAAGATGAAAACCTTAATACCCTTCTTATTATACCTCCCGACCCTACCACCCTTGATACTGTTGTTTCTTCTCCTATACCGCAAGAAATTAACACTGAACAGTCCCCTGAACAAGGAAAACAGCAACAGCAGGTGCAGCAACAGCAGGTGCCCGAACTGCAGGTTTATTCCAGACGGAATCGACGTCCTGAAACTGATACAGCAGTGCCACTCACATCTTCAACCGAGGACTGTTCTGAAAATGAAGTCTCACCACCATCACCATCCATCTATCTTCCAATTGCAATGAGAAAAGGGACAAGGAGCTGCACTCAACATCCTATCTCTCGGTTTGTATCCTATGGTAACTTATCTAAGTCTTATCAAACCTTTGTGACTAATGTTGATTCTATAAAAACTCCAAAAACTATAGAAGAAGCATTTGAGTCAACAGAATGGAGACAAGCCGTGATGGAGGAAATGGAGGCTCTCAAAAATAATGGAACCTGGGAAGTTTCGGATCTGCCTAAAGGAAAGAAGACAGTAGGCTGCAAATGGGTTTTTACTACCAAATTCAAGCCTGATGGCCAGATTGATCGATACAAGGCTCGTCTAGTGGCTAAGGGCTTCACTCAAACTTATGGGCTGGATTATGAGGAGACATTTGCACCGGTTGCCAAACTAAACACAATTAGAGTTCTTTTGTCCATTGCTGTTAATCTTAATTGGCAATTGACCCAGCTGGATGTTAAAAACGCTTTTCTCAATGGGGAGTTAAATGAAGAAGTTTACATGGACTTCCCACCTGGGTTTGAAGAAAGAAAGGGCCAAGTGTGTAAGTTGAAAAAATCTTTGTATGGGCTGAAACAATCTCCAAGAGCGTGGTTTAATCGGTTTTCAAAAGCTATGACGAGCAGGAAGTATACTCAAGGACAGGCAGACCACACCATGTTCTACAAGCATTCGGCACAAGGAAAATGTTGTATTCTAATTGTCTATGTGGATGACATAATAGTAACAGGCGATGATACAAGTGAAATTGGACGGTTAAAAGAATTTCTTGGAACAGTTTTTGAACTTAAAGATTTGGGAAATCTTAAGTATTTTCTTGGCATGGAGATAGCAAGGTCTCAAAAAGGTATTTCTATCTCCCAAATGAAATATGTCCTCGATCGCTATCGAAGTTGGAATGATGGGTTGTAAACCATTTGAAACTCCTATGGAGTTTAATCTCAAGTCGGGTACTAATGAAGATGGAGAAGAAGTCGACGGGGAGATATCAACGCCTAGTAGGGAGACTTATCTACTTGGCTCACACTCGTCCGACATTGCTTTTAGTGCCGGCGTCATAAGTCAATATATGCATGCCCCAAGGAAAAACACCTAGAAGTGCATATCGGATACTAAGGTACCTAAAGGAAATCTGGTAAGGCCTATACATCAAGAAAAATGACAATGAGAAATGTAGAAGTGTATACCGATCTTGTTGGGCAAGGTGCTCTATTAATGATGACGATCAACCGATGGTTATTGCAGCTATGTTTGGGGTAATCTAGTGACATGGAGGAGTAAGAAACAACTGTGGTAGCCTTGTGATCTGCGAAGTTGAGTATCGAGCACTTGCACAAGGTATTTGTGAAGGAATTTGGATACAAAGGCTGATGAGGGAACTAAAGGTTTCTTATAATAAGCCTATACAGTTGTATTGTGACAACCAAGCTGCTGTCAGTATAGCTCACAACCCTGTGCATCATGATCGTACCAAACATGTCGAGATAGACCGACACTTCATAAAAGAGAAAATACACTCAGGGGAAGTGAGTGTTACCTATCTACCTACCAGACAACAGATTGCAGATATGTTGACAAAAAGTTTAAACAAAAACATGTTTGAACAACATGTTGGCAAGCTGGGTTTGATAAATATCTATACTCCAGCTTGAGGGGGAGTGTTAGAATCCCTGGAATTAGGGATAGATTATTGAGAAAATCTTATGTAAATAGAAGTTAATCATAGTTACTGATTCTTAGGATAATTACAGTTTTTAGGATTATTTCCTTCCTTAGAATAGTTTATCTCTTTATATACCTGTAACCTAATTAGCTAAAGTATTAATCTGAATCTACAGATTTTACAGTGTCTTACCGTGTCGAAATCGGGAAGAAAATTCTCCAAACGAGTGCTTTCAACATTGCCGCGATATAAATGAAACAGGAATGCATCTCTAAGATCCCAAAACACAACTCTTGTTCCTAGAAGTTATTTTAATAGAAAGAAGTTGAAATTTAATAATAATAGTAATAATATAATCAATCCTCAGTAGCAAAGATTAGAAAATAAAAATATTTTGCAGTCTTTAAAAGAAAATGCAAGCGGCTCACCAATCAGGTCACAAGTTTTTTGGCCAATATCTTTAGCAGTATCCCTGATGATGTTAAAGGTCGTACCAAAGAGTTCATCTACTGTTTCTTTATGTGTTAGTGAGTCACTCTCCAAAATCTCCACAGGCTCTTCTTCAGCTGGATGAAAGGAAGGAAACTATCAAGATCATAATAACCACAAAACTGTAGAAAGGAGGGAGGGATCTAATAAAATAAAATACGGAAGATCCTGAGAAATTAATATAACCATTATGAAAAAAATGAATAAAAATGTCCTTCCAAAATCCAAATCTCAATTGTTAAGTTTCTTTTCACTTAAAAAGAAAGTTCATGTTGTATATGGCAACGCTCTTATGCTGTTTCATGTTGGTCTGTTCATCTCCTATAAATGACCATTCATATAAAACAACCAGAACTAGTGTGCAGTAATACTTCATCCAACTTTATGTGGTAGAGACATCTTGCCTTTTCCAGTTGTACAATTAGCTTTTACTTCCAGAAATACATACATTCACGCCATCATTGCATCACAGCCTATGATTCCTGTTATTAGTTACATGCATATATAACTTACCCTGTGTTTGGTTAAGGGATGGCCTTACAGCTGCCCAAGAGTTTCGAATGTCATCTTCAAGAACGCCAACTTGTTTCTGAATATACTGCATGGAAACAAGAATATGCCTCAAGCATAAGTTGACAGTATTCTGAGAATTTCGCATTGTAATACCCAAGATATAGATACATGACCCGTAACTAGAAATTATTATCACAAATAAAAACCTAGTAATAGATATAAAGTCAAGAGAGTAAAAATAATTATCTCAAGTAAAACCACAGTGAAAATGCCATTTTGGAAATCTCGTAACTGCCAATATAGTTCTAAGCCAGCGTTTAAATCTTGCATACTGCAAATTTGAACCAATTCTACACCACATTTATTAAACCATGTACTCGATCCGGATAAAAAACAACTGGCTTACTTTTGGAGATTTACAAACAACTCTAAATGTTTTTGACAAGAAAATAAAGTAGAAATATCAAGTAATCCAAAAAAAAATTGGAAAAGGACCACATCAATACCTGCTAGGTATAAGAACGAATACAACCAAATCAAAAGCAAAAACAAGTGTAGAATTCTTCAAAGACAGGAAAGCAACTTTGTTACATTACGTAAAAAGTCTTAACGGATTTTGAGCAATGTTGAAATGACTGATCTTAGGCTGCATTCAGATTAGACTTTCCTGTTCTAAACTCAATGCAGATTTAGCTCAGACTAAATAATTTTTGATTGAAGATAAAATTATGTGTTAAATCTTATATGTTCTTAAAAAGCTGAAAATTGATTTGCATAATCCCAAAGGACAGTTCCTGCAACAAGAGTGAACATACCCTAAATTTGTTTATTTGTAACAAAATAAATTATAAGGTAATCAATACTTTTAAAAATGATCAGACTACCTGAAGGGTGTTCAGCCGGATGCAGAGTTTGGGTATTGTCATTTCATTCAATCTATCAAGCATGATGTCATCTAAGACTTTGTACTCATTCAACCTCTTCTTAATTAGTGGAATAGCTGTCTCAGTGTAACGAGTCAAAGGAGGGGCCGATGGGTAGAGATGATTCTTCTCAACTGCAATATTTAATGTACCATCATCACGTTGTAAATTATATTCGGTAATATGAGCAATTGGCAAGAAGAAACTTCCATAATCTAATAATATTAACAATAATGAAGAAAAGCACTAAGACTATCAATTGCAAAAAGAAAAAAACTAGGAAAGGCATACAGAAGATCCGTGACATTAAAAACACAAGCAAATAAACAAAGAGTAATTTGGATCCAGGCTACATAGCTACCACTAGATGTTTAACTAGAACAAAGGAACTAGCAACACCCTAGCAGTACCAAGGATTTCAAAGAAAAGGTGTAGGCATAGAAAGGTTGCTTTCAGCTAATAACAATGAGGTAATAACCATCATGAAAATAATTACAAGATAACGCCCTAACTTTCCCAAGCACAATTCAACGATAGGTACTACCTAACTGATTGAGAACTCTCTGCAGATATGCATCCAAACTGTGGAAAACTATAGATAGAAGGGCTTGCAGATGAGTAATGTCCAGAGGGAGATTCATTCCAAAGAGTTGATCCACCGTCTGCAAGTTAACACAGTTAAGAGAAACAAGAAACCATAAACCACAAATACAACTAAGCAAATAAGATTCAATTATTATAATTTAAATATAAAATAATACAATTCAAATACAGAAAAAGTTATTACTATCTTTCCTGGTTGAAGGTGCATTTACAGCTTTTATTTAGCACTCATGAAACTTAGTAAGGGTGAGATTCCTAAGGCAAGGATATCTATAGCATCAAAGAGCAATCTATGGAGATGGAAATTCCCACATATAAAAAACACATAAGAGAATTACAGGCCTTAAATCCAGAGATGGCATACCTCCTCCAATATCCTAAAAACTTCAACTATTGATGCTGCCTGCCTTTGATGAAATGACAACGGCTCCCAATCCTGCACATTACAAAAAGTAAGATGTGGTTTAACCATTGTTCCAGAGTTCCGGCGATTTTAATTTGAAACAACTTGGTAACTGTCTGTTAATAAGACAAACACAGGATACTTATATTTCATACATTCAAACATGTTATCATTTATCAGCACCAAATCCAATTAAGGATAAAAACAACCTACCTTGGCTCGAAAGATAGGTCAAAATCATCATCTTCTGTCACTCATTGACAAAAGTAGCTCAAGAAAATAGAACCAAAGGGATTTGTGACCACAAAAATATTTTTAGAGGGAGAAAGAAAAGAACAGAGGCAAGAAGAAAGAAAATATGTGTGAGTCTGTGCAATGAACACAAAAAAAGAGGAAAATTAAAAAACATCAAAGACGCAACAAATAAGAGCTAGAGACAAAGAAAAAAATAAGTCTAACAAGTTCAGTTGTCAATATGAGTCTATCAAATGTTTCATTTTCACACTTTTGTCTCAAAAATTCATAACCATGTACTGGTACAAATCTATACAGTCTCAGTATGAATTGATACCATCCTACTATACAGAAAAAGAATAAATTAACAATATCCTACTATGGAACTAACCTCAAGTTCCAATGCTCTTCTTGTCCATTCCAATATGCGAGTATGCTGACCAATCACCCAATCAATAATTAATGGCCCTGAGACTTTTTCAATCTGCACACAAGTAAATCAAAATTAATACTCCACTTAGTCATCACGTTATTATCTAAACCCATACATCAAAAGCACTTTCTTTTGGAAATGTTTAGCTCCTAAATATTTCTATGTGGAACATTTTCCAACCTGCACTATACCATTACCCACTCCACTACTTGCATCAACCTAAATAATATCAGATGCACAAAGAAAATTATGTTTAAGATCATCATTAATCCTAAATCAAAGTTTTTCTTTTATAACCAGAAGTCCACAAAACAGCAAGTGAACCAATAAGCAAAATCATGTCCAGCTGTTGTCTGTAAAGTGCACCTCTCTGTATTTCAGTTAAGATATTATTCCTAAAATAGGACCAAATAAGGATTGAATGACATGATATTGGTCAAATTTAAATTAAGAACCAGGGGCCTTTAAAAAAATGATAGAATGTTCAAATATCAGACTAATGAATTCAGAAAGTATTTAACCCTTATAGAAAAACAATTGCTTCTCCATTGAAAAGAAAACTCTAGCTAGTAATATGTGAACTAACAAAGAATAACACCAGAAAAAAAAGAAAAAAGTAATATTGCAGGAAGCAAACAACGAGGAGAAATACAATAACAGATACAAGATAGAATGATAATGCAGAGACATAAGTTTACAAACATGATTCAAAACACTTTGATAAGTAATACAGTATCATAAAATGCAAACAAATAACCTGATAATGGTCCAAATATGGTCTAGGAGAGTGCTGCACTTTCTGTTCCTCAAGAGCAGAAGTATAAAGTTGGCCAAGTTCGTTGTCCAGGGCATAGGCAGCAGGAAGCACTGATCTAGCATCTTCAGATAAAGATGAGACACCCTTTAGGAATGGAACCTACACATTGACAAGAATAGTCTCCCAGTAAAGATACAGCATACTACCAAATATAAGCTCAACTAAAAGAGACTGTTTCATTTAAAAGAAACAAACCAGTCTTTCCCCATAAAATTGGTGTAGTTTCTGCACTGAAATCATCATAGATTCGGGAGACCACTGACGCAATACTGGGAAAAATATTTTTAACTCCCTGTCAGCAATCAGTCTTAGTTGGTTTGCAAGTAGAGCCAACGGATGTGTCCTTTCTTTAGATTCAAGAACAGTAATTGCCACCTAAAAATATAAACAGCTTTAATTGACTATCTGTGAAGAAATCTATACATGTATATATATCTATAGTTATAAAAAGACTCACCCTCCCAATCGCAGCTTCAACAGACCTCTCTACATAACTTTTAATTTTCTCACGAGAAGCATTGACAATTACCTGCATGGAGGAAAAATTGTCATTAGATATACATAAACTTCATCCTCAAATGGTAAGAAAGAGGCAATTGTTAAACCACTTCTTACTTTTTGGTGTGTCCTTATGGCTGAGCTCTTTTCAGTTGGACAATTTGGTGTTTGATCTGGGCTTTTTTATGTCAAACTAAAAAGAACTCAGCCAAGGGAAAACACCGGTTCATGCTATGAGTAAATTGCTTACTCACGACAGAATTGGGTAGCCATCCGATATGACCTTAGTAATAAGAGAAAACTTTGTATATGTTCAACTTATTGCATAATAAACTAAGTGAAGCTGTAGTCAAAAACAATAATATTGTCTGACAAAGCTCAAGCCAAAGTAACATGCTATATTGAACTTGAGATTTGCTCAATTTTTGAATATTTACATCAATACGAGCTTCATCTTTTTACAAGTTCCAGATTTTAAAAACTTATCAGGTCATATAAATAACATGTTTCATTGAACAACCAAACATGTATGTAACTGAGCACCATCATGGTCAACCTTACCTTATCAGCACAATCAGCAGAACTGAGCATTCCTATAGTCGAAACCAAAGCCACCACTTTTTTGAAGTGAACAGGTTTCTGTGGAAAAAAAGAAGTTCGTAATTAACAGGTATAGAGTTCCATGTTCACCCATAATCAGACAACAAAAACTAAAATAGAATAAAATTATTGAACAAAAGGGTGTGCTTGGAAATAGAACCAAGAAAAAAATTTAGCCAAACTAGCAACAAACCTCGCTAAAATGTAGATGATAATCTTGTAGTTTACTGTCACACCAAGTGCCTATGGACAGGAAAATGGACTGCACCAGATTTAGCTTTTTTTGACTGCCATTTCTTTCCTTTAAACATGTTATACTATTCATATATTGCCCTTCATTATGGTCATCTTCTTTAGCAGATACAACTCTCTGCAACTGAAGAACAGCATGCTCCAACAGAGTGCCTTCAGCAGTGTCAACAAACTTCAATAGAGAAAATATCAATGGTTAAAAAGTTCATAATAAACAATAATTTTAATGACTTGAACACATAAATGAGTCGTAAATCAAAGATGATATATCATTGCTAAAGGATAAAGTTATGCAACAACAAACATTACAATAACATAAGACATACCTGTTGAACAAGAGCCCACCCATATAGAGCATCATGCAATTTATCAGTGATGCCTAAAGTGGACCAAGTCAGTTTTATAAGTGACAGTATTGCATCTGCTTCCTAGCAAAATTTTGAAATAACAAACTCATCAACATAAAAAGTAAATATTCTAGAAGTAATCACAAAAACTGTGCAAACAAAAAATCAAGCCAACAACAATATGACCAAGGATCTGCGTTGGCACCTCTATGAGTTGGCCTTCATCAAGAATGTCAAAAACGCCATTCAATAATTTCTCATAAAGTCTAATGTTCAAATGATAAGCAGCTTGCCAGTAATAGGTTTCGTTTTGCAGACCAAACTTCCCCTGCTGGAAGAACGCTTTTGATGCCACCTGTCTAATAGATGATATAATCTCAACTCGTTGAGCAGGAGACATTGCAACATCCCATTCCTAGAGCATCCAATGAACCAAGAATGTCAATTTAAATAATGATAATTAAGTGACAATTACAATTGAATTTGAAGCCATCTCGATGCCACAAGTAATTCTCCATGAATATTTAAAATCCACACAGAGCATACCTTTGTGTCTCTAATCTTTGCAAGACAAGTTTTAATGATTACACGTTCTGTTTCTGGAAGTTCAGCTGAGAAATATAGAAGTTCTTCTAGTATATTCACCTACAGAAATAATAATAATAATAATAAAACAGCACAGTGAGTTCTATGCTTGGAGAAGTTAACCATTTTACATTTTTTTTTTTAAATTTAATAACCACAATATTTAGGTTCAATATAAACAAACACGTGCATACCTGTGCAGATTTTACAACAAAGTTCTGGTAGATAATTCAAAAATATATTGTAATACCTAATGCTTCACTAGGGAAATCTTCAAGCTTAATCACCGTCTATAGAAATATATTTTGATATAATCATAGTCGGTCGATGAACCATGATTTTGATGAAGTGATCCAAACAACATTCCTATATGCCAGCACAGCTACTGTGGCCTTAATAAGTTTAGCTTTACAAAGACATTATATAAGTTGCATTTATTGAAGTTCTGAACTCCAACTAAAAGATATTTAGTTCACTATAAAAAAAAATAAGGCTAATAAAACAATACAAAAAAGTTGATAATACCTGTCTACTCTTCCATTGTATATAAGATTTTTCATTAGGAAAATCAGATCTGAAAAGGCCAATGAGGAGCTCAATGAGATTTGAGGCAGATCAATTTGCCCATATGTTCTTCTTGCAGTAAGTTGTACCATATTTCGCCGAATACATGCATCCATTGCTTCTGAAATCTAGTAAAGGGGAGTATTTACTACTAAAATTTAACCAAACAACACAAAAAAAAAAAAAAAAAAAAAAAAACCAAAAACAAAAACAAAAGGATAAAATGATAGCAAACATAGTGCACATGAGGTTGACTAACTGCAAGTTGGGACGAATAGTATGGTTGATTAACAAATTGTCGAATAACCGATCTGAATATCTTCATCAGATTTTTTTTCTTATTCAGTACTTATGAAACTTATATTTTTATTTATTGGATCACAACTAGTTAAATGGACGAGAATTAAATTTTAATACTTAGAAATTTCAAATAACTTTACCATCATAAAACACTAACTACTAGTAGCATGATTAACTAATGACTATAAAAAGACAAGTATCAAGTCTTTTCACACCCATAGTCAACACAATATACACTTGATACATGGATTCAAGAAGTTTCTACAAGACCTGGTTTCATGTAACATGGATAGTAACAGCAACTTCAAAAGTATAATTGTATTTTCTCAAACAGCTAAACCTATGTCTACAAGATACAACTGAAGTTATACCAGAAAAGAAGAAGATTTATAGCTTGCCTGCATTTGTGCACGAATAGTATCAACAAGTTCTGAATGTCTTTCTGACAGCTGAGTTCGGGAATGTGGTTTTTCCCTTTTACTCTTTAATCTAGACAAAAATTTTGAATTCTTTTCTTTCTTCCTATCCTCAACTGGAAACATTTCGACCCTGATAACAAAAATAAATGAGCTAGAGATGACAACCAGACATCAAGTTGAGACAAAGATATTAGGACACAATCATCGGATTTACTTGAAATCACATCAGATCAAATGTACTAGAACCCACTGATACTCATATACACAGGCGGAGAAAGAGAGAGAGTACCCAGAAAAATACATAGATGCAAGCAATAACTCGTAGGCTGATTCCCGCAAGTCATCATCAGACAATCCTTCAAAAATCCTGAAGTTATGTATCAGTTTATTCAAACAAGAAATGCTAAGACAAGTTATAAATATTAGCATCCTTAAGGCATTGTTTTTACCAGTAAATACATGGCAGTAAATAAAAATTAGACAAACATTTCATAAATGTTTTATAAACTTCTGAATTAAATTTTATTATAGGTTTATCCAACCAATACCTGTTTTGAGGGTAGGCAACCCAAGAGAAGGTATTCCAGAATCCCTGAAAGAAGCCCTAGCTACAGCTGCTTCTGCTTTCTGTTTCAAACCATAGTCATCCCCATGAGTTTCAACACTCTTCATGTCGAAAGAATCCAGCTTACTGGATGAAGATGAAGCATGGTTATTACTGCTAACACTAGTTGAAGGAGGCACCCGCCGAGGAGGAGATCCAGCTATATCTGGATCAGAAGTAAGAAAATACGAATCTCCTAATTTAGAATGAATCTGAAATTTAAGAAACAAAAAAATTAAAGACATATATTAGTAATAGTAAAAACATAGTTTAAGACTTCAAGTCAATAGTGCATCTTTTGTTCACTGCAAGTAATTCCAGCATTAAAGACCAAACTAATTCTCCAAACTCTAATGGCACAAGTTGCACATTTCTAGTTTAGTTTAAAACTACTCATTCCTAAAAACAGTTCTAAATTCTAATTGTTGAAAACCTAATCTCAAATTATTCCACAAGCACGTGAAAGTATTGCAATAACAATGGAGAAAAAAATAAATAAGTACTATTTACAAATTCGCTAGAGCACAAAGCAAACAGTAAAAGACTTAATATGTACTACAACTAAAATGAGATAAGGTGATTTATTACCATTATGGGATGAGCAGATTCTGCATAGTACTTCTTAGAAGCTTCAGAAACATCAACGATTCCACCTGAAAATAAGTACATGAAAAGAAACAACTAAACACGGATGATTCCAGAAACTACTAATCAATATGTCCAGCTGATTTCCTTCTTTTTCTTTTCCTTCTCGTCCGATTTCTCGGAAATGAAAGTAAAACGAAAGGAAACATATACCAGATTTAATACAGTGGAGGATGTAATCGGCACTGAGTTTGTCGAAGTCGGGGTCGGAGAGAGGAGTGAAGCCGGGCGGCGTCCGTACTTCCTTTATCAAACCGGAAGATAACAAAAACTCCAAGAGCTTCCGGCGATCGCGACGGTAACGTTGTAGCAGAGAATCCTGCTCCATTTTTATCCGTCGTCCGGTTATACACATAAAAATTAGGCCAATTTACAAATACAAGTCCATGTTTAATTGCTTATTGACCTAAAAATTTTGAATTTTCAGACGCTTAAAAAGAAATCCTTTTCCTTTTACTGTATTGATTGGGAAGAAAATGGATTTCATAATTTCATTACAATACGCACATTAAAAAGAAAAAAGTGTCTATATCGGGGAGCGCGAAAAGCCGAGCCTAAAAGGACAATTTCGATGGCGGAGATTGTTTCTTTACCAGCCTTTTGTGCCCTGTATCCTGCTTATTTGCATTTTCCACCCTTTATGTTCTCCTTATTTATATTTTTTCAACCCGACTTATTTTTTATTATCGCGCCGGAGATTTTCGGATGTTGTATTTATTTTATGAGTAATTAAATTACACATTTCTAAACTATTAATAAGTTTAAATTTTAATTATTCAAAGTTAAAAAAAATATAAAATGGTCTAAAATTGTTCAAAACTTTCATTATTGTATGCTTTCATTTGCATCAAGGAAAGTTGTCCTTTTTTCTTTTTTTTATTTTTTATGAAACAACTTCTTGAATTTTAAATTAAAATTAAAACAACTTTCTTTTATGATTTTTGATATTGACCATTAGATCAACTTAAATTTAAAATAAGTTTTTCTACTTGTCGATGGGTATTGATCCACTATACCAAATGTCGGTTCATTAATTGGAGCTTACTAACATAAATTTTTGCATAATTCAATGACCATTTTAAAATTTTGATGTTAAATAATTAAAAGCATAAACCTACAAATAAATTAGTAACTTTAAGAGTAATTTACTATTATTTTATTTAAATGGCTATTTGTGTTTGACCATCTCAAACTATAATTTAAATTTTAAATTGTTTCCAATAACATTTTATCAATTTAGATGTTAAAATCATGTTAAATCTGACCTACAGTATTTTGAAATCATCTAGATAAATTTTGAAGAATGGTGTCTTTTCAAATAGTTCATGTGGTATTTACATTACATGTTTTAAATCCTATTTTCAACATTACATTTTAGCTTAGCTTATATTTAATGACAATACCTTAAAATTTAATTAAAATAAATGTTTTAAAGACTGATTTAAAATCTAGACAACAATTTTTTTAAAATAAATTTATTATAAATTCTGATCATACCTAGAACTACCCAGAGTCCCTTTTGCATTGACAACAATACTTATGATAATCGAGCTAAAACAAAAAAAAATCCACCAAAAGATCAAAAGGAAAGGAATTTCTTTGAAAAATATGATCTAAATATATATCTAAAATATAATTAAGGTAGATTTGGATGGACGATTGGATGCGATGTGTTTAGTTTACTTTTTATCTCACGCTAAAATATCTAATCTCATTGACATCCGCTATTTTGACACTAACCGCAGCTAAAAGCACAGCTCATCCAAACCCTCTCTCAATATACTAAAATTTTCCGTGTATGAAAACAAAAAGTAAAAATAAAAAATCTCATGGATTTTGGAAGCTGAATATTCTCATGCAAAATAGTATGTTATACATCATACTAAAACATTTCGTAACAGAAAGTTCCATCTAAAGACAGTATACAGAACTAAAACAACAGAAAGAAAAGCTGGAACCGTGACCCATTCTCAACTTGGTTAGTGCTTGGATGCCCTGGGAAACATCGATATACATGACAACTCCATGAAGGACCTAGCTAAAACAAGTGTATCATTGACTGTCGCCGGCACAAAGAGAAACTACAACAACATCTACATCTACCACAACAACAACAAGAACATCAATAATAGAATAGCCTGGATCGGTCTATATGAAATATTCTGCATTATAATACTCTCAAGCTAAAATCCCTATGCAAAGGTCTTAGACGTGACTGTAAATGATTGTTTTATTTTTGGTTCTTCTACACTTCCTCTTGGGAACTACTCTTTAAAATGTTGTACTTGCAGAGAGGACAGGTAGCATTTATGTATAGCCACTTATCTACACAGGCACAGTGGAAATGGTGGCGACAAGGAAGTTCCCTTAGCTCAACTCCATCCTCGTAAGCAGAAAGGCAGATGCAACATTCCTATAAATCAAACCAAGAATTGATATAAGTAGGGTATTTGAATAACCAAGTCGGGCAAATCATACGAGGAAGGAGAAATGAATAAACAGGGAAAAGAGAGAGAGTGAAATCAACTCACTGCATCATCCTGGGAAAGCACTTGTTCCATGGGGGAATCAGTACCGCATTCAATCATAATTCCCCCAACAGGTCCTTGGACATCACCAGCAGGTTTCTCATTATCACCAATTTTTTGAAACTTGAATTTCGACAACTGATCAATTTCTTCCTTGGAAGCTCCTTCCTGATTCGACAGTCATATTAAGCAAGTAAAGAGAAAGGTAAACCGACACAGAGAATATAACATCCTACAAAAGATCTAAGCAAATGCCATCTTAATTGTCTTTGTAATTTTCAACTTAAACTTTCCAGTCAAATGTGGAAAGTTAAGTATCTTTTCACATGTATATATATAAGAACTGGAAGCATGGACATCAAGTAAAATTCAACATACAAAATGTGTATCTCACACAAAAGGCCGTCATTCTATTGTATCAACTTTCCGAAAACTAACCTCTATCAACTTCCTTTAAATCCAGTGTGATAAGACAATCATCTCAACCGAATTGGATTCATGCACGAAAATGAAGAGGCATTCCCCATACAAACTTGATGATTCTAAGTTAACTTTAAAGTTTAACAAGCTTTTTACCTCCACTAACCATACCATTTGAAAGACGACCACAAAGCTAAAGCATCTAATGCACAAACAAATTACCAAGGCATATAAAAAAATAACGAAAATCTTACATGCAAATAGAATTTGAAAGTTACCTGATCTGCCACAGCATATAGGATGGCAATAATACATGGAAGACAGCAGCAAACAGCAATGCCAATGATGCATGCCAAAGCAACGCAGAAAACAACAAAGAACACATCAAAAGCAAGAAAAATTATACAAAGCCTGCAGAAAATATAGCATTAAAGGAGTTAAGATCGCGTTACCAAGTAAACCTTTAAACAACAAAAAAGCAGCACAAAAAAATGACACAAGAACTAACCAATAAAGCTGGGGGGAGCCACGTGCCAATGCTTGGCCCCCTAAAGATACCCAATAGAATCCAGTGATCCACCAGACGAATGAAAACATAGTATTTGCAGATTCAAGATGCTTTGCAACATTGCTGAAAACATCAATTTGAAATGATTAGCCACTAACCAAAGGTTTCCAGTATCACATACAACATAAGCTACAAATGGGGTAAAAGTACCATAGAGGCCCTTATATTAGGAGTCAGATTGCATTTTACTCCTCTACTAAAAAAAAAATGGGCAAATTAGTCCCTGTACATTAGATCAAAGAGCAAAATGATCCTTCTGTTAAGATATCTATTTCTACAGTTACAAGTGGTCCCTATACATCATCATGAGATACACATTATTCTAGCACTACGCCAGTTTTTGAGAGTAGAATTGGATGAATTTTTTTACAAAAAGGAACAGTTTGCTCTTTAATATGACATACAAACACTAATTCGCCCAATTCTTGCGTAAAGGGTGCAAAATGCAATCTAACTCTTAGTACAAGGGCCTCCATGATACTTTTACCACTGTAATGGGTGAGGTTAGATATATATTCTCATAACTCACTACAACTTCAATATCGAATTTGAATGTTCAAATCAACTCCACAAAGCACAAATAAAATTCCCAAAATGACTAATGAAACGTAATCTCGGTTATCACTGCATAAGTAATATCTTCCATCTTAACCTAACAATTAACCAATAAGAAACACTATCTGAAAAGTAACCCAAAATTATCATTAACTTCTAAATCATCGAAGACCAATATAGCTTTTATGATCAATATAAATGTCTACCTTCCATTATCTTCTTCCAGTTGGGCAAACGTTACGTACTGCTCTGATTCAACTCCCGATCCCGAGCTCAAAACACCATCCTCCCCTGCATTAAATGGACTATACTCCATGCTCTGCCGCCTCCTACGCCGCTTGTACTCCACACAAACACAAACCATATGCAACAAACACTGAAAAGCATACCCAATTATCCAAAGCCTCAACGGCATCTCGGGGTTCTCATCACGGCTCAAGAACAAGACCCCAGCTGCCACCGCAACGAAAGCGAAATTCCAGATGACATCGAGAATCACCACGGGTTTCGAATAAGCCCAATCGCTCTGGCGTTCCTCCAGCTGCTCGGCGGCGGTTTCTCGAACAAGCATGGATGGCTCGCGCATCGTTCTTCGGCTTGTGGCTCGGCGCATGAACCGAGCCGCTTCACGAAGGCTCTGACGACGCACTGATGGACGCGTGGCGGAGTCGGAACGTGACACGGTGGTTGTTGTTGATGAGAGGAAAGGAGTGGTGTTGGTGATGTCATCGGCAGAGGATCTGTTCGTTGGAGTCGTCGAAGTCATTTTGGTGAAAACTCTAGAACAAAATTTCCTCGAACTTTTTTGGATTAAAGCCTTAAACCTTTTTTTTTTTTTGGGCAATTCTGAGTTAACTTTCGGCACAAAGAATGTTTTGGATAATTAATAAAATACAAATATAACTGGATTTGAAAGGAATACAGCTTTCTAACATTTTTTTATGCAGTCATGGAAAAAATAAATATTTATGGAATTCTAGCAATAAGATATTAATATGCGGATTAACTCTTCACTCCATTGGTATTGGTATGAATGTAATTATTAATAGAGTAAAACATAATTTTGAATGTGGTAAAACACAATCATTCTTTTTATCGGTTGAAAATATTATAGATAATTTTAGATATTAGGTCAAAAAAATAAATATAATTTAAATTTATAATAAATTTATTAAAAAATATAACATTTAAATCTAAAGTATAATTAATAATACATTGACGTTCATGGAAGTCCAGAGTTCAAAGTTTAATTATTTGACATAAGAATATATTTGGTTATTGATTCAACTAACCTACTAAATGGAAGTTGACAACCATAAATATGGTAAAAAAATTAGTCATTTTTAAGTTTATTGGAAATGCTTTTAAGAATTTTTTGAATTTTAATATTATTCTTTTGTGATTTTTTGAACAATGACATGATCGAGTTGTTTATATCAGATACAATTTAAAATTCTTGAAATTAGATAGATGTATCATAGAACTCTTGAAGAATATCGGTTTATATCTAGCATCTACGATAGCAAAGTCCGATGTCATCCTCAAGTTGTTTGTTGCATTGTTGGAAAGATGAAGGTCGAAAGCAGGTGAAGATGTTGCTTTAATAAGTGGCCTTCCAATTGACAAGGGAATTGTACCTAGTGACGTTGATGTTGAGTACAAGTGCCATCGATTATTGAGTGTTGTCCCATCTATGGATAAACTCGAGAAGGACTTAGACGGGTGTTGTGTGAAGTGCACATGGTTGGAAGGCTTGTCACATCGCTCCCTCTACCACATACAACAGTGAAGGAAATAAATTGATACATTGGAGCTTGGATAATTTAAATGGTTGGAGGAATTTTGTTGCCAAGCAAGTCTAACAATAATGCCTTTGTTTGGCAACAATGTCTATTGCATGTATCTTCATCAACTAATGACTTTAAGGTTGCGGGTAGATTTGATTAGGGTGTTACAACTTTAGTGTACTTGTATAGAGCATTTTGCAAGGCAACTTGTGTAACACCCTTAACCCGTAACCATCGCTCGGTCTAAGGTTAAGAAGCATTACCGAACATTTCGAAACTTTTAACACTCATTTCAAAACACAAAGTACATCAACGTCATAACATAACAAAATATATTCATATAGTCCCTTAATAAGGTCTATGAGACCTTAAACATGCATTAGGAATGAGTCAGGACGAAACTGAGCTCATACAAAATTTTTCCAAAAATTTAACATTTTTTTCAAAGTTACAGAGGTCACACGCCCGCGTTGGCAGCCCGTCCGCGAGCCTAGCTTGAATCAAATTATAAATTTAAGGGACACGGTTGAGCCAGACACCCATGTGGGCAAAAATAGGCCATTTGCAAATGCCAAATTGCCACCTACACTTTGGGTCATTCTTACATGCATAAACCAATACAATTTCATACCCCAAATGGCAACCAAATATACCAAAACATACTCAATTTAACCTCTTAACATCATCATTTATCTCCTATACAAATTCAACTCAACATACTATAACAAAGTATCAATTACACATTCAAAAACATGTAATTTATGCATCATTTAATCCATACCATTTCATAGCATGAACATACTACCTCCATATCACCAACACATATCATAAAGATCATTCACATAAAACACACATACACTTATTAACCATCCTTTTTACACATCCATGGCATATACCAATTTCATTAACCTATCAAGCCATATCACGTGGCAAAGTCTAAACATTTCAAAGCATATCATAATCACTAGCCTATACATGCCATATACCAAATTTACAACTTTCTAAAGTACCAAAATAGATAGGCGATAGTGTGATTGAGTTGCTGATGATCCCCGGATCTGAGCTAGCTTTAAATACACTGTAAAATAGAGAAACCTTTACACAGTAAGCTTTAAAGCTTAGTAAGTTCGTCGATAATACATTTAACTCAATGATTCAAATACAACATACAAAATAAACCATTACATAGATCATTTCACAATAATACACAATCTCATCCATAGCCAAATGCTTACACAACCATCCATTTATCCATTTACAAAATCATCAACCACATAGGTTCTGTACATACCTGTACCATCATGTATTTAATCATCACATTTACCATTCAATGCTCGAACCTTTTCTCGTTAGCTCCTCTTTAAACATTTGATGAATTCGCACACTCAGTGCTATGTAATTTGCCACTGTCACAATATTATCGCACACTTAGTGCCACTTAAATAGCCGAAGCCACAATATTATAGCACACTTAGTGCACCACATTAAATCAAAGATGTATCAAATTCACACACACAGTGCCAAATAACATAACCGATACATTTCTCTATTTCGCACACTTAGTGCATTTCATCACTAAACCGATTTTATTTATGTACACATAGTACCAAATCTCTTCATGTTCATAATTCACATTGCTCACTCAATTAACACATTTCCATTCATTATATAACATATGAACATAATTTAAACAGCTCGTATTATGCACGAACTTACCTCGGATGTGAAAACACGATACAAGTCGATTAATCGAGCACATTGTTCTTACCTCGATCTCGATCCGAATCTCTCTTTTCTTGATCTATATAATATTAAAATTAACTCATTCAATCAAATTTTCATCCAAAATAATTCACAACACATAGTTAAGGAATTTTACATTTTAGCCCTCAAATTTTCACATTTTGACATTTTAGTCCCTATTTCATAAAATCATCAAATACACATAATTTCATTTCACCCATGCCTAGCCGAATTTTCCCTAGCTCAAATAAGCCCACATATTTTATTTATTTCACATTTTAGTCCTTCAATTTTTTATTTTCACAATTTAACCCAAATTACTCAAATTCATCAAAAATTCAAAGACAAAATAGGTTAATCTATTACATATCTTTCATATTTCATCATCAACTTTCACCATGCTCAAGCATTCTTCAATGGCATATCTCAAAACCATCATCAAATTCTAAAATTAAAGTATGAGCTTGATAGTACGCTAAGCAACGATCACAAAAACGTAGAAATCATCAAAATCGAAACAAAACATACCTTAATTTAGCCAAAGTCTTAGCCGAAACCTAGCAAGCTTATTTTCTTTCTTTTTCTTTCAAATTTTGGCATAGATGATGATAATGGCTTCCTTTTTCTTATTTGTTTTATTAATATTAACATTAATATGCCATTTACTATTTTACCCTTTATTAAAACATTATATTTTCATCCATTTAAGGGCCATTTATGTCCATCTCCACTATCAAAGGTCTAATTACAACATAAGGACTTCTCATTTAATAAGCCATGACAAATAAGCACTTTAACAATTAGCACCCAGCTTTTGAATTTTATGCGATTAAGTCATTTTTGCAAATTAAGCACTCAATCGATAAAATTTTCACACAGAATTTTCACACATGCTTAATCACATACTGTAAACACTAAAAGTAATATTAAAATATTTTTAACCTCAAATTTGTGGTCCCGAAACCACAGTTCCGACTAGGGTCTAAACAGGGCTGTTATAACCTATGAATAGATTGGTGAAATAAACAAATGTTGCTTGCTCTTGCAAACATGGTTGTGGATACAAATGTTGTGATTAGCGTCTATTCCTTCCCGTTTGTAGGAGTTACCTTTTATTAAAAGGTAAAAATATTATATTATATATTATTTTAAAATGTGTTTTGGTATAAATACTTGAAATTTCATATTGCATTTAATATTGGAATGGATTTACAGGCCACTTGGACCATATGTGCTATAGGAGGGACTCGATATGAATGTGGCGAGACATTGATCGACGAGCCGATGAAGAGGTATATTGATGTTGTATTTGCATCTAATGAAATTTAGTATTCCTATCAATGAATATAAATATATTTGTAGTTTTAGTGGATGTCATACCTAAACAACGAAATGTTCGCCATTATATTAGAGACTACTTTCAAACAGTACGAGTTACTCAAAGTGCGAGTGCACATCTTCTATTTCCACTTCGTGCAGTGGCAACACCCTGTTCGAGTGAAACACTAGTTTAGATTCATCCAAGAAATTCTAGTAGAGTCCTAACGCATTAAGCAACTCCATAGGATAGATCCAATGAGGTAGAGAAGCATTAGTCAACAGAACATACACCATGTGTTGAGCTTTGGAACCAACAAGATGAGTAGAGCACATAAAAGGAAATAATTTGAGACAATAATTCCAGAGACGTTAAGGTATATATCAAATGGTTCAACCAAGTGGGCCACAAGCATTTCTATCCAATTGATGTGTTTAATAATACGGGAATGACACATACCTCAAGTTGTTGACGAGCACATTGGCAAGGTAGTTCATAAGCATCCCAACCTATTTGTTGAATCTAGTGCAACAATTAGCCACGCTTGTTTTTCGACATACTATTCTCATGGGCTTTCATACCTGTATTGGTAAGGGATTTGATCCTGGAAACATTCCTTCATTACCATTTGTGACTTCGACAATGAAAATGACAATCAAGAATCCAGAGTTTACATGGAACTTTGATCAAATGAGCTCAAGCATAATTCAACCCTTGTATTAAAGAATGAGTCGTATCTTCATTAAGGTGGTCCATGAAAACTTCTAATAGTGCTAAACTGTTTCAGATAATTGTGCTCTCGGGTGTAGTACATATACCACACACCATGATCAACGTCATATTTCTGACCGCCACCCAACATGTGAATGTCAAGGCTAGAAACTACTGCAACTACATATATGAATTAGACGGTGTCCACAAGTATATGGATCAAGTTTTAATATAGTTTGTGATAATACTCTAAAACGTCATATTTTTATGTGCTAATTGCATATTTATTTTGAGTATGATTCTACTAATTTGGGCTATTTATGGTCTTTTATCTTATAGGGACTAAATTGGAGGCAAAAGTGAAATTAAGGGCCAAAAGCGTGAAATTAAATATAAAATGGGTCAATGTGTGACACAGGAAAGTTGGTGCCAAAAGTGCAAGCATGGAGGACACAAGGGTTGAAATTCAAAAAGAAGAGTTTTTATTCTATTAGACTCTATTTAGATTATATTAGGATAATTAATATTAAGATAATTATTAAGGATTATTTAATTTTAGGAGTTATTTTATTTATCTTTGATTATTTGTATTTATCTTTTGGAAGTTTAAGTAGGATTAGACTATCTCCCCTAACACTATAAATAGGAGGAGAGGTGACTCAAATTGATGTTTTTCTTTTTCTGAAAAATACTAGTCTTTTGTTCTTTCCATATTTTCCTTTAATAAAATTTCCTTTTCTATATTTATAATTATTTTCTTTTATGTCCCATCCATGAGCCACTAAATTCCATCTAGTCAAAGGTTGCCGAAAATCCCCAAAAAGGGTTCTTAAGGTTTAGAATCCGTACTTAGCCTTCTCAATTCGTTTCTCCTCATTACGTGGCTAACGCTTCTGTCCATGTCCCTTAAAAAGTGATCTTTTCAACTGTGCAAGGAACAGCCACTTTGTATATTTTTGAGAATGTTGCTGATGCATAATGACTGATTTTGGGCTTAGTAAACGATGGTTTCGGGACCACAAATTTGACGTGGATAAATTTATTTTATTTATATTTTTATGGTTTAAAATTTCACAGAATGATATCGTGAAAATCTCATTCGAAAATTTTGACGTTTGGGCACTCAATTTAGTCAAAAGGACTAAATTGTAAAAAGTACAAAAGTTGAGTTCTACATGTTAGACGTGTCCAATTGTTATGAAATTTTAAATTGGAGGTCCTTAAAGGATAATTAGTCCATTGGTTAAGTTGTTGGACAAAATTGGACATAGATGGGTATGTTTCAAAAGATTTTTTTAGGGGCATTTTAGTAATTTAGTGAATTAAATGAATTAAAAAACAAAATTTAAATGCCAAATTTGTCCATCTTCAAGCTTGGGCCGAATTTAACATGTGGGAAGCCATGGATAGGGTTTTCAAGCTTTCCAAGCTTCATGGTAAGTCCATTCTAGCCCCGTTTTTCATGTTCTTTACGTTTTTAGAGTCCCGGTAACTTGATTTGGCTTATTCTAGCAATAATTTAACCTAGGGTTCATATTTGGAAAAATACCCATAGGTGAAATGTGTTTATTTTGATGTTTTATGGCAGAATATGAACCTTAGAATTATGTTAAACAACTTTTACTAAGCGATTTTAAGTGAAAACGAGTAAAATGATATAATCGGTAAAAATACCTAATGTACATAAGTGCATGTTAGAGCAAGAATTTGATGTTGCCATAGAAGGGAAAAATGACCAGCATGTTATAAAACATAATAATAAGGGCTGGAGTTTGATTTTCGAGTATTGGGTGAAAAGTGTAAATATGTAAAAGTTTAGGGGCAAAATTGTAATTTTGTAAAAGTTAAGTTAAGGACTGTTTTGAATAGTAAATTAATTGAATAAGTGAAATGTGATGTTTTAGACTCCGAAAAATGAGATTTGGACCTAGAACGAGAGGGAAATTAAAAATCGAGGAAGTTGGTAAAATGGCCGTTTTGGTATCGAGGTAAGTTCATATGTTTAATAAGCATTTAATTATGCATATTCGACTGATAAATTGATATTTTGGCCATAAATACTATAGTATTGAGTTTCAGATATAATGATTAGTGTTCGATAATAATTCGATATTAGAAAGAGAACTTGTATAATTTATATGTTAGACCATATTTTGTATTATGGCTTTGTATGATAACAAGAAAGTATTGACTAGCATAGTTGATGAGAATAAGTTAAGTTGATGATATGATGAGATTTAGAATGTAAGTCCGTAAGTTGGTTTGTTAATAATAATGCAATAATGTTGTAATTTATATTTGAAAGCTAATTTAGTGAATTAATTGAATTATGTTGAATTAAATGTTTAATGTGCCAAGTTTATAAATTGATTTAAAATATGTCTATGGTACATGGAAGCGCATTGAAATATTGTACTTAAACGTGACTTCTATGATTGTGAATGTTATGAGTAATTGTGAATTAGTGTTTTCACGAGACAATTGGTTAAGTGAATATTGACTAAGTGTTAACAAGTGTGAAAAAGTCCCGATTGAACCTTAGGAAACGATTAGGATACAAGTGACATGTCACTAGGAATTTTAGTGTTATCAGTGTGAAAGTGTTCCCCGGGTGCTGGTTCATTGTGTTATATCAGTGGCTGGGTGATCGTGCATGTGTTGCAGACACCTGATAGCTTGTGTGAGCAGCACTGTATATTAACCTTGAACTGACAGCTTGTGTGAGCAGGCCCGAGGGTAACCCCATGTCTGATGGTAGCTTCGGCTACATTACGATGGTAGCCGGCTACATTACGATGGTAGCTTTGGCTACATTACAGTGATAGCTTCGGCTATATTACAATGTGGCACTCAGTGCCTTATTCCGCGTATCATTTAGTATTCCTTATGGTTCAACGGGTATTGAATTGATATAATGAAAAGTGATTGAGCGTGAAAAGGATTTAATCATGTGATAATAACATGAAAGTGAACATTGTGTTTGATGCATTTATATGAGTAAGTGTGAATATGAAATTGTTGGTATAAGTGAAGTGCGGTATGAAACTAAGTAGAGAATCGTATGAATAAGTAAGTAATGTATGTGTACAAAATTGTTATTGTATGATTTATATGTTGAATAAAATGCTTAGATTATGATGCATTAATAGTAAGGATGCAAATGAGTGAGATGTGCATATGATCAAGTGATAGTTATGTGCCAAGTTATATGTTGTTTTAGTGCATGTGTGTAAAAAAGAAAAAAAGAAAGTGAATACATGGAAATTATGAAAAAGTGAAATTTGCATTAAAACAGTACCGAACAACTGCAATTATGTACTTTTGAAAAATCACCGAAAATAGTAGAAATTGAATTAGAAAGTGAAAGAGATATGGATTGAAAGCTCATTGAGTCTATTTTTATATAAAAGAAACAGAGCAAGAAAAGGATTCGTATATTTTGAGATATTTAAATTTTTATAAGACTGGTTCAGAATGATTATGTGATCCCCTATTCTGCCTTGGGAAAATCATTAAAAATTGTATAAAAATGGTCATGATGTGTAATTTATATTCTCAGAATCCTTGATGAGTCTAATTTCAAAAGAGACAAACGGGAAGGTTATCCAAACTCTATATAATGATTAATTTTAATTTTTGTGAAGAGGTGTTAGAGCTGTCGAACAGCAAAATAAGGGAAATTTTAATGAATAAACTGTACTAATTGGGTAAGCCAAAAATTCTGGAATTTTTATGGAATGAAGATATGTGAGTCTAGTTTTAGGAAAAATTAGCAGTTTGGAATTCGGAGCTCTGTAGCTCAAGAAATAAATAATTTAGTGACAGTGATTCAAGTAGACAAATTAATGTGAACATGAGTAATAAGGTATAAGCATGTGATTTAATGTTTATATCAAATTGAGAACTTGTTGTGAGGATTTGTCATGTTGAGGCTTTGATAAGGCTACAAATGAGTATGTTGGGAAAGTAAGAACTTAGCATTATTTATGCAAGTTATGACAGCTTAGTAGTAAGCTAAATTCATTGCTAATACTTAAAATTTTTACATGTGAACTTACTAAGCTTTATAAGCTTACCCCCTATTCTTTCCCATGTTACAGAGTCCTACTAAACAAACTCGAGTTGGAGGTCGTCGGAGATCGCTTCACACTATCAAGCTATCTATGGGTATCTTTATTTATAAATGATTTAAACTATGGCATGTATAGGGGCTTGACTAAGTCATTTTGTATATGTGTTAATTAATTTGACAAAATGTATTGTTAAATCAGTAATGCCTCGTACTCGATCCAAGCATAGGATACGGGTAAGGGGTGTTACACAGTCGGTTCGTTAGCTTACTGCGTCAGAGGTTGGTGAGCCCAAGAGACAAAATGGCGTGGGATTCGTTATTGAGAAATGTTGATCTAGCATAAGATGACCCCACAAGAGCGATTGTTAGCTAGAGTCAGGTTCCACTAAATCGAAGTCTAAATCCTTGGAGCTAGTGGTCGTAGGCGTCCTCTTCCACTATAACTGGCTTATTCGATTTGAGAAGGATCATCTAAAAGCTAAGGATTGAATCCAAGGCGGATCGAGGCAACCGGAGGCTGGAATCTCCCTATAAGAATTTCTTTATCTCAACTCTATTTCCTATTTTTTAATTTTCGCAATTTCAATTCGACTTCTCAATTCTGTTTTTATTTTATTTTATTTTCGTTTCCAGATCAAAATTATTAATTGTGTTTTTTTTTTATTTTTTCAGGAACGCAAGTGTTCTTGGTCAAGAAATTGTCCAGGATTTCAAGAACGAGCATTCGTACAATCCGGTCCCTGAGGATTCGACCTTACTTCCCCTTTACTGTTATTTTTTTATTTTACAATGAATAGGATATTTTTGGTGCTTTCAACGACGCATCAAATTTTGGCGCCGTTGCCGAGGACCGGTAACGTACTAATCTTATTTTTTTATTTTCTATGACCAGATCTGCTCCAGGCACTCTTGCGTTTGACTCGATGATTGAAAAGACTGCAAAAGCTAATCGCAAGGAAACAAAACTAAGGAAAAAGCAGTCAGTGGTGGTTGGGACTCAAAGTAATCCACCGCTAGAAATCAGAATCGACAACGAAGTAGAGTCTAGGGTTAACGAAAACCGTACTCAAACTTTTGAAGGCGAAAAAGTAGAAGTCGATTATTCAGAAGAAGCACTTGAAACTAGGGTTAACGAAAACTGAATTTGGCACGTCAACCAATGGCTCAAACAATTCGGAAACTAGCCGAAGCTCCGACAGAACAACCGCCATTGTGGATCGCATATCCTACTATGGATACCGATTTTGAACTAAAGTCAGGGTTAATTCAATTGCTGCCAACTTTTCGAGAGTTACAAAATGAAAACCCCCATAAACATTTGAAGGAGTTTCATATGGTTTGTCTGAGTATGAAACCTCAAGGCTTAACTAAGGATCAAATTAAATTACGCGCTTCCCATTTTTCCCTAGCAGATTCAGCTAGGGAATGGTTATTCTATTTACCTCCTAGATCTATTACTACTTGGGCTGATTTATCTCGTTTATTTCTCAACAGGTTTTTTTCAGCATCTAGAGTAGCTGAGCTAAGAAGAGAGATCGTAGGAATAAGGCAAAAAGAAGTAGAGTCCCTTTACGACTATTGGGAGCGGTTTAAGAAATTGTGTGCAAGTTGCCCGTAACATGGTATGACAGAGCAAACTCTCCTCTAGTACTTTTATAAAGGTTTGAAACCAATGGAGATGAATATGGTAGATGCCACTAGTGGAGGAGCGTTGGTCAACATGACCCCCCAACAAGCAAGGGACTTAATCTCCATAATGACTGCAAATTCTCAGCAATTTTGAGCCAAAGCTGAACCCCCTAGAAGGGTTCACCAGCTAAGTAATTCAACCTTAGATGATAAAGTTGATAGACTTACTAATATGATGAATTCTCTTATTACATAAAAAGCTAAACCAGCTCGGTTATGTAAAATATGTGCTATACCTGAGCACACAACTGATGCATGTCCAGTTTGTATGATGACTCTATGGCTCATTTAGATGCAGTGGGAAATTTTTCTGGCCGACCATAAAGGCGATTTGATCCCTACGCTAATACCTACAACCTAGGATGGAGGGACCATCCCAACTTGAGTTATGGGACCAACCCACGGTATAACCAGCCATACCAAAATCAGATTCCACAACAGCCTCGAGATCTAGGTAATTTCTTAGAAATCATGGTCAATAAATTAGCAGCTAATGTCCTTGATTTTCAACAGCAAACTCTTAATTTCCAAAGATAAATGAAGGATTTTCAACAGAAAACTGAGGCATCTATAAGAGAGTTGACCATATCAGTTGAAAAATTGAACTCTCAAGGGAAGCTGTCGTCACAAATGATTCGAATCTAAGACAACACGTAAATGCAGTAACGTTGCGAAGCGGGAAGGTACTGGAATCAATTCCTGACAAGAATCTTGGCCAAGAAATGGCCCAAGAAAAAGCCGAGAAAGACGAACAGGTCTGACCGAAACCTCTATTGCCTAAAATTCAACCTCCATTTCCAGAACGATTCAACCGGTGTCAAAGAGGAAAAGAGGACAAGGAAATCCTTGAAACATTAAGGAATGTCGAGATCAACATTCCGTTGTTGGATGCCATCAAGAAAATACCGATGTATGCTAAATTTCTTAAAGAGCTTTGCACCAACAAGCAGAAATTAACAGGTAATGAAAGGGTAAATGTTAGTGAAAATGTGTCCGCAATGTTACAGCAAAAAATGCTGGGAAAATGTAAGGATAGGGGCATGTTTGCAATATCATGCAAAATAGGTCATTTGGGAATTAAAAAAGGCTATGTGTGATCTAGGAGCCTCCATAAATGTAATGCCATATTCTGTTTATGACTCACTTAACGCAGGTTTTTTGACAAAAACAGGTGTTATCATTCAATTGGCAGACAGGTCCGTTGTGCATCCCGAAGGAGTCCTCGGGGACGTATTAGTCAAAGTCAATGGTCTTATCATTCCTGCAGACTTTTATGTGATAAAAATAGAGGAGGATAACGCTCCTGGGTCTTCAGACATCTTGTTGGGGCGACCTTTCCTTAGTACTGCAAATACTAAGATTGACGTTCGAAGCGGAACCCTCACGATGGAGTTTGATGGGGAGATCGTGAAGTTTAACATTTATGGCACAATTAGCCACCCAAGTGAAGTCTTGGACGTAAACCGTGTCGACATAATTAACTCATCAGCAGAAAAAACTTTTGAGTTATCTTATACAGATAAATCTAAAATGATGTTTGATGATTTTGAATCTTTTAATAAACTATTGGTTCCTACGGATACTAAACTTCTACGTTCTGTTGTGCGGGCATTAGATCCGAAATTAAAACCACTTCCCAAGCATTTCAAATTCACATTTTTGGAGAATGATGAGACCATTGCCGACTTAAAAGGGATTAACCCCTTTGAGGAAAATATGAAACCAATGAAAGAGGCGTAAGGACGATTAAACCCAAATATGGTGGATGTGATAAAAAATGAGAATTTCCAAGCTCACACGATTGAAAAGATTTATTTTGAGCCATCGTAGAAACATTTAAGTCGTCGAGCTAATGACGTTAAACAAGCGCTTGTTGGGAGGCAACCCAATCTTTGTTTTTCTTTTATGATTTATTTTCATTATTATTTATTATTTATTGTTTTCTTTTCTTTTCTTTTTAATTTCTTTTATTTAAATATTAATAAATTTCTCTTCTTTGCTTAGGTAAAAAGGAGCGCATTGAGGCTCGACTTGACACTTTTGGCCAGCAACTCACCGAACTCATTGCTATCCTCCGCAATCGACAGTAGCTACACGAGGAGTTTTTCTAAACTTTTCTACCTATTTATTTCTTTTGCGTCCACATTGAGGACAATGTGTTTTAAGTAGGGGAAGGTATTCTTCGTATTACTATCGTCTTCTGATGTGATTTGTGTTTGCTGCTTGAGGTTCCATTTTGTCCATTTTTTAAGAATATTCTGTCGCTTTTCATGCCCAAGAATTTGATCACGACTTGCCATTGTTTGACCTACATGCATGATTCTTGGCTACTGAGTTAGTTATGATTCTGTTTGTTTGATTTTATCTCCACTATTTTATTTTTATTAGGCTAAAAATAATTATGATTAATAAGTTAACTCTATCTTGCTTTTTGTAATGGCCTAAATTCAAGATTATCGGAACAATGGTTTCGTAACCATAAATCCGATTTAAAGAGAAATTTATTTCAATATATTTGCATCAATATTTATATGATAGGAAATATTTTTATAAATATTTATAAAATGTAAGTAATGTGGTATTAAAATTTCGCTAGAAAATTTTAACGTCTGGTAGGTAATTAAATGAAAAAGACTAAATTGAAAAAAGTGTAAAAGTTTAATTATAGATTAAAAGAAAGTATAAAGGACCAAAATGGCAATTAAGCCATTTTTTCTAGTTGAGGCGGTTTATTGTGAAGAAAATCTGAGATTTTTATGTTTAATATATATTATTATATTATTAAATAATAAAGATATTTTAATATATTATATTATATTGTTATTATATATATTATAAAGAGAAAGTAAAAGAAAGAACAGAAAAAACAGAGAGTAAAGACGAAACAGAGAAGAAATAGGGGAGAAAGAAAGAAAAAGGGAGAATAGAGTTTTTAAAGCTTGGAGTTTAATTTGGTAAGTTAATTTAGTCTTTTCTTTTAATTTTGATGCTTTATAAGTTTTAGAATAGAGTTTTGATGAATTTAAGTTGAAGTTTTTGAAGTTTTAGAGTTTTTGAAAATAGCATATGATGAATAAAATGATGAATTAGTGGTTTAATTGAAAGAATTTGAAGTTAGAATTGGATAAAGGACTTAATTGTAAAACAAGCTATAAGAAAACAGTTTTGGGACAGCAGCAGTAGAGTAAGTTTGAAAATTCACCAAAAATCGCGGAAGTGGAATTAGAAGTTGAGTGAGATATGAAATTAAAGCTTATTGAGTCTATTTTCATATGAAAGAAACAAGGAAAGAAAAGAAGTTCTCTATTTTGAGATATTTAGATTTTTGTAAGACTGGTTTAGAATGAACTCGGGTTCCCTGTTTTAATTTTATAAAATCATAAAAAATTGGATAAAAATAATTAGGGGCTTAAATTTATATGTTTAGAATTATTAATGAGTCTATTTTCAATAGAAATAAACTAGAACATCATCCGAATCCTGTATGAAGAGATAATTAATTTTTAGTGAAGAAGGGTCAGAACTGTCAAACAGCAGAACAGGGTAACTTTAAAGAATAAACTGTACTGATTGGCTAAACCAAAATTCTGAAAATTTTATGGGAATAAGATATATGAGTCTAGTTTCAGGAAAATTAACGGATCTAAATTTTAAGTTCTGTATCTCAAGATAAAAATAATTTAGTGACTATGACTCAAGTAGACAGTTTTGAATGAACTAAAAATAATAATAGAATTATAGAAAATGCTACATATGAACATGAAATGTATTGAATTGATGATTGAATTTATTTATTTAGATTCGAAAACTCAAATCTGAAGCTAGATCGAGGGAAGGAAAAGTCCCGGATTAGTAGTTTTGTATACTGAACTAGTATCGAGGTAAGTTCGTAACTTGAATTATTTTCTTAAATGCTTGAAATGTATGTTATTGATGTGAATATAATTTGAATGTTCATTGTATGAAAATTGATGAAACATTGATATATTTGATAAAAAGGGGAAGAAATCTCGGTTGAATGAAAGGAAAATTCGATGGATCTCTGAAAAGGAATTGACGGTAAAAAGGATCTAGCCCGGACGGGTGATCCTATCCTGATATAGCCCTCCCGAAGAATATGTGGAAAATGGATTTAGCCCGGACGGGTAATCCGAATTAGGGTCTGAATTTAGCCTGGACTGGTAATTCAGATCCAAGCTCATTAGAGTAATTGTCGTTGCAGGGGATTTAGCCTGGACTGGTAATCCCGACAATACTCTATGAGTTTATATTACAGGGGATTTAGCCTGGACTGGTAATCCCTCTGTAAGGATGAGGTTCACGGGAGTGTGCTCTCTGAAATGGAAATGTGCGCACATGAACATGAATTGACGGACCTGGATTGTACACTAAAAGTGTACTTCTGAAAATCCATCGAAATTCCGAGTAATTCAACGGGATAAATATGGAAAAATAACAAGGAAATGGAAATCATGATATTGATGAGCTCATCAATCATAGTATTTGTATTATTGATATATGGAAATTATTGAACTGACTTGAATGTTGAGTTTGTGAATGTTAGGGTAATAATGCATTGAATGGGTATATGAGTGTTTATTGCTTGTATTGAAAATATTGGGTAAGTATAATTCTTGTTTCATGGCTTACTAAGCACAAAGTGCTTACCCTATTTCCTTTTTCCCTGCTTTGTAGTGTTAAGAGCTCAAGATCGGATCGGTGGGAGACTCATCACACTATCAACCCCAATATTTCGGTATTTAAAGAAACTTTAGTTTGGAAATGAATGGCATGTATAAGCTAATAAAATAAATGTTAATATGAAATGAATGTAAGGTCCACCATTGGTATGGCTAGCAAACCTTGGTTTGGTATGTGTTGATGTTATCTTATAAATATACATGAATTTATTTTGAAAATATGTTGAATTGGAATGGTCTCGGTTTAGAACTTGCGGAAATGCTAGATATTTATAAATGGGTTATATTGAGTAAAAAATAAATCGTAAACTCGGTAATGCCTCGTACCCTATTCCGACAAACGAATACGGGTAGGGGTGTTACATTGTTGGTATCGAGCTACGGTTTAGCCGGTTCTAGGACGGACATAGCGAATCTGGATTAGCTATACATGCCATTTAAATTATTTTGATAGTGTGATATCCCCGACCATTTAAATTATGTTTTCCTTATAGTAATGTCATCCGACCGAGCTCAATCGAGGAAGTCGGGAGTCATGCTCCGCTTCAAGACAAAAGAGAAGAAACTAGCGATAGAAGGCCCAGATATAGAGGGTCAAGGGAGGAGGCAAAATAGCCTTCTTTCAAATGATGAATGAATGGTTTACCCAAGACATAAGAACTAACCCTACGGGCAAACAAACTCAAGCTCCCCTCCTGTTCCTCCACGGTTCCGAGATTCCACAGTGCAGTAATTGAATCTGTCGGAAAAGGAAAGCTCCAGTTGATAAAATCGAAAATATAAAGAAGAATTTGAAAGAAGATTGATGATGATCCTGAGCGGGCTGAATTTTGGTTAGAGAATACTACTCGTGTTTTGGAAGAATTATCTTGCACACTAGAAGAATGTTTAAAATGTGCCGTCTCACTACTAAAAGACACGACTTATCATTGATGGAATACTAAAGCTTCATTGTTCGAAGAAGAAATTACATGGGAATTCTTCCGCATCGAGTTCAAAAGAAATATATCATCAGAGATTCCTTGATCGAAAAGAAAAGAATTTCTTGAAATGAAGCAGGCAATAGATCAAGATTCGAGTATGAAAGAGAATTTGTTCGGTTGAGTAAATATGCTCGAGAATGGGTACAGTCGTAAGTGAAATGTGCAAACGATTCAAGAAGGGTTAAATGAAGAAATTAAGCTACTTATCGAATTCTTGAAATTGAGAGTTTGCTACATTAGCGAGCGAGCTTATAAAGCGAAGAATTGAGCAAAGAAAAGAAACAGTGAAAGGAAGCTCGAATTTTAGTAAAAGACCAATAGGAAAATCCCAATTTTCGCTTCAAAGAAATTGAAGAAGTACCAGGATCGTTCTACCTCAGCCACTGGGTATTCAGGCAGAGAGCGAGGTTCTCAACGCAATAATCCAAGACCTTCCACTCCATCAGTGACCAGTGTTGGCAGTGTTGGTACCCCTAAGCTGAGATGCCAGTATTGTAATAAAGCTCATTTTGGTGAATGTCGATTTAAGAGCGAGGCTTGTTACCGATGTGGTTCTTTTGACCATTTCCTCAGAGATTGTCCAAAAAGGGGTGAAAAAGAAGCTGAATATATATCGAAGCCAAGTAATCCATCTTTGAGGGGTAGACCATCTCAACCATCCGGTAATGTCAGTGGTAGTCGAGGAGCTACAAAAGATGCTGCAAGTAGGCCTGAGACACGAGCGCCTTCTAGGACATATGTCATGCATACCAGAGAAGATGCCTCAGCACCTGATGTTATTACTGGTACATTTTCTTTACTTGATACTAATATTACTGCATTAATTGATCCCGGTTCTACGCATTCATATATATGTGTAAAACTTGCATGCGTTAAAGATTTATCTGTTGAACCTACTGAATTTACGGTTAAAGTCTCGAACCCCTTTGGCCAATCTATTTTGGTGGATAAAATTTGTAAAAATTGTCCACTGATGGTAAGAGGTTATTGTTTCCTGGCTGATTTGATGTTACTGCCATTTGATGAGTTTGATGTGATATTGGGCATGGATTGGTTAACTCAAAGATGATGCGAAGAGTAAACGTAAATAGAAATATATTGTGTTGAAGTGTCGAATGGCGAATTACTCAGGTTAAATCGATCGATGGAGGATTATCGATGTGATTTCGATTATTCTCGCTCGAGGTATGTTAAAAGGGTATGATGCTTTTCTTTCTTATGTACTCGACACCAAGGTATCTCGAGTCAAAGATACGAGCAAGGCTAGTGGTATGCGAATTTTCTGATGTGTTTCGGAGGAATTACCGTGGTTGCCACCGAAAGGGAAGTGGAATTCTCTATAGATTTGATTCCGGAACTACTCCGATTTCCATAGCTCGCGTCTCGGATGGCTCCTCTAATTAAAGGAATTAAAGACACAGTTGCAAGAACTTGTTGATAGAGGTTTTGTCCGACCGAGTCATTCACCTTGGGGTGCTCCGGTTACATTTGTGAAAAAGAAAGACAGTCTTTGAGATTGTGTATTGATTATCGGTGACAATAAAGTAACCATAAAGAATAAGTACCGTTGCCCATTGATGATTTATTTGATCACTAAAAGGTGCTACTATATTTTTAAAGATTGATCTCCAATCGGCTACTATCGATTCACGGGTAAAAGAGTCGATGTGCCAAAGACGACTTTCGAACCGAATACAAGCATTATGAGTTTCGGTTATGCCATTTGGTGACTAATGCACTGCGATTTATGGATTTGATGAATCGGATATTCGGACCATATTTAGATGTGTTCGTGGTAGTTTTCATTGATGATATTTTGGTCTATTCTCGAGATGAAGAAGAACATGCGAACATTTGAGAATTGTGTTGCAAATTTTGCGAGAGAAGCGACTATATGCTAAATTCAAGAAATGTGAATTTTGGCTTGAGAAGTGGGTTTTCTTGGACATATTGTATCCATTGAAGGCATCGAGGTAGATCCAAGTAAAATCTCACTATTGTCAACTGGAATCCACCAAGACCATGATCTGAAGTTAGAAGTTTCTTGGGTTTATTTGGTTATTATCGGAGATTTGTACAGGGTTTTCTATGATAGCTTCTCCGATGACTCGATTATTGCGTAAAGATGTAAAGTTCGATTTGGGTGATGAATGTCGATGAGTTTCAACCGATTAAAAGATCTACTAACGAAAGCACCAGTATTAGTGCAGCCTGAACCGGGTAAGGAATTTGTTATTTACAGTGATGCCTCATTAAATGGTTTAGGTTGTGTCTTGATGCAAGAAGGTAAAGTAATAGCCTATGCTTCAAGACAACTTAAACTACATGAACGAAATTACCGGTACATGATCTTGAATTAGTCGCTATTGTATTTATATCAAGATATGGCGGCATTACCTATATGGTGAGAAATGTCATATTTATACCGATCATAAAAGCTTGAAATATTTGATGACACGAAAGATTTGAATTTGAGACAGTGCAGTGGCTTGAATCGATAAAGGACTATGATTTGATTATTGATTATCATCCGGTAAGGCTAATGTTGTGGTGATGCTTTGAGTCGAAAATCTCTGCTTGCTTTACGAGTTATGAATACCCGATTGTCACCGATCGATGATGATTCAATCATAGTGAATTAAGAGCTAAACCGACATTTCTACAAAGAAATATGTGAAGCTCGGAAGAATGATGAGAAGTTACTGAGTTAAACGGAACAATGTGAGTTAGGTAATCGATTCAATTTCAAGTTGGGATTGATGGTTGTTTATTATTCGGAGATAGGGTATGTGTACCCAAGAATTGAGCTCATCTGTAAGATTTTACACGAGGCTCACAATGGTATTATGTCCGTACATCCGGAAGTAATAAAATGTATAATGATTTTAAGAAGATGTCTTGGTGGCGGTATGAAACGTGATATTTCGAGTTTGTATCAAGATGTTTGATATGTCAACAGTCAAAGCGAACATCGGTACCTTCGAGGTTACTTGACCAATTACTATACTGGAATGAAAATAGGAAAGAATCACTATGGATTTTGTATCGGGATTACCATTGTCTCGGAGGAAAAAGATGCTATTTGGGTGATTATTGATCGATTGACAAAGTCAAGACACTTTATTCTTAAGACGTATGGATTATTCTTTAGATAAACCGGTCGAACTATACATATCTCGAGATTGTCGGGCTACATGGGGTGCCTGCTCCATTATATCGAGATAGAGATCCCGATTTACGCCTCGTTTCGGGATAAATTGCAAGAAGCTTTGGGTACTCGGATTGTATTTCAAGATCGCATTTCATCCTCGCATGGATGGCCAATCTGGCGTGTAATTCAAGTATTGGAAGATATGATCCGATGTTGTATACTAGAGTTTGAAGGTAATTGGGAGAGGTATCTACCTTTGATTGAATTTGCTTACAATAATAGTTATCATCCAAGATTAAAATGGCTCCATATGAAGCTTTGTATGGTAGAAAATGTAGAACACCATTGTATTGGATGAGCTCATGAAAAGAAGATACATGGGGTTGATTTAATCCGGAAATGGAAGAAAAAGTGAAGGTTATTCGGGATAGTTTAAAGCGACTCCGATCGCCAAAAATCATATGCCGATCTTAAACGAAAAAGATTGAATTTCGTGTCGGTGACAAGGTATTCTGAAAGTGTCTCCTTGGAAGAAAGTTCTCCGATTCGGTCAAAAGGGTAAATTGAGTCCAAGATTTATCGGGCCATATGAAATTATAGAAAGAATTGGACCGTCGCTATCGACATGCTACCATCGAACTCGATAGAATTCATAATGTTTTTCATGTGTCTATGCTACGACGATATCCACGATCCTTCACATGTTATTTCTCCAACGAAGTGGAGATTCAATAGGATATGACTTACAAAGTGAAGAACCGGTCAAGATATTAGCACGGAAACAAAGGAGCTTAGAAATAAAAAATAAATTTGGTGAAAGTATTGTGGCAAAAGCACGGATTGAGGAAGCGACATGGGAACCGGAGGAGGCAATGAGGAAACAATATCCAAACCTCTTTTTTGGTAAGATTTTCGAGGACGAAAATCCTTAAAAGGGGGAAGAGTTGTAATGGCCTAAATTCAAGATTATCGAACAATGGTTTCGTAACCATAAATCCGATTTAAAGAGAAATTTATTTCAATATATTTGCATCAATATTTATATGATAGGAAATATTTTATAAATATTTATAAAATGTTAGTAATGTGGTTTTAAAATTTCGCTAGAAAATTTTAACGTCTGGTAGGTAATTAAATGAAAAGACTAAATTGAAAAAGGTGTAAAAGTTTAATTATAGATTAAAAGAAAGTATAAAGGACCAAAATGGCAATTAAGCCATTTTTTCTAGTTGAGGTGGTTTATTGTGAAGAAAATCTGAGATTTTTATGTTTAATATATATTATTATATTATTATATAATAAAGATATTTTAATATATTATATTATATTGTTATTATATATATTACAAAGAGAAAGTAAAAGAAAGAACAGAAAAAACAGAGAGTAAAGACGAAACAGAGAAGAAATAGGGAGAAAGAAAGAAAAGGGAGAATAGAGTTTTTAAAGCTTGGAGTTTAATTTGGTAAGTTAATTTAGTCCTTTTCTTTTAATTTTGATGCTTTATAAGTTTTAGAACAAAGTTTTGATGAATTTAAGTTGAAGTTTTGAAGTTTTAGAGTTTTTGAATATAGCATATGATGAATAAAATGATGAATTAGTGGTTTAATTGAAAGAATTTGAAGTTAGAATTGGATAAAGGACTTAATTGTAAAACAAGCTATAAGAAAACAGTTTTGGGACAGCAGCAGTAGAGTAAGTTTGAAAATTCACCAAAAATCGCGGAAGTGGAATTAGAAGTTGAGTGAGATATGAAATTAAAGCTTATTGAGTCTATTTTCATATGAAAGAAACAAGGAAAGAAAAGAAGTTCTGTATTTTGAGATATTTAGATTTTTGTAAGACTGGTTCAGAATGAATTCAGGTTCCCTGTTTTAATTTTATAAAATCATCAAAATTGGATAAAAATAATTATGGGCTTAAATTTATATGTTTAGAATTCTTAATGAGTCTATTTTCAATATAAATAAACTAGAACATCATCCAAATCCTGTATGAAGAGATAATTAATTTTTAGTGAAGAAGGGTCAGAACTGTCAAACAGCAGAACAGGGGTAACTTTAAAGAATAAACTGTACTGATTGGCTAAACCAAAAATTCTGAAAATTTTATGGGAATAATATATATGAGTCTAGTTTCAGGGAAAATTAACAGATCTAAATTTTAAGTTCTGTAGCTCAAGATAAAAATAATTTAGTGACTATGACTCAAGTAGACAGTTTTGAATGAACTAAAATAATAATAGAATTATAGAAAATGCTACATGTGAACATGAAATGTATTGAATTGATGATTGAATTTATTTATTTAGATTCGGAAAACTCAAATACGAAGCTAGATCGAGGGAAGGAAAAAGTCCCGGATTAGTAGATTTTGTATACAAACTAGTATCGAGGTAAGTTCGTGTAACTTGAATTATTTTCTTAAATGCTTGAAATGTATGTTATTGATGTGAATATAATTTGAATGTTCATTGTATGAAAATTGATGAAACATTGATATATTTGATAAAAAGGAAGAAATCTCGGTTGAATGAAAGGAAAATTGATGGATCTCTGAAAAGGAATTGACGGTAAAAGGATCTAGCCGGACGGTGATCCTATCTGATATAGCCCTCCAAGAATATGTGGAAAATGGATTTAGCCCGGACGGGTAATCCGAATTAGGGTCTCGATTTAGCTCGGATCGGTAATTCGATCCAAGCTCATTAGAGTAATTGTTGTTGCAGGGATTTAGCCTCGGACTGGTAATCCCGACAATACTCTATGAGTTTATATTCTGTGATTTAGCTCGGATCGGTAATCCTACTGTAAGGATGAGGTTCATGGAGTGTGCTCTCTGAAATGGAAATGTCGCACATGAACATGAATTGACGGACTGGATTGTACACTAAAAGTGTATTCGAAAATCCATCGAAATTCGAGTAATTCAACGGGATAAATATGGAAAAATAACAAGGAAATGGAAATAATGATATTGATGAGCTCATCAATCATAGTATTTGTATTATTGATATATGGAAATTATTGAACTGACTTGAATGTTGAGTTTGTGAATGTTAGGGTAATAATGCATTGAATGGGTATATGAGTGTTTATTGCTTGTATTGAAAATATTGGGTAAGTATAATTCTTGTTTCATGGGCTTACTAAGCACAAAGTGCTTACCCTATTTCCTTTTTCCCTGTTTTGTAGTGTTAAGAGCTCGAAAATCGGATCGGTGGGAGACTCATCACACTATCAACCCCAATATTTCGGTATTTAAAGAAACTTTAGTTTGGAAATGAATGGCATGTATAAGCTAATAAAATAAATGTTAATATGAAATGAATGTAAGGTCCACCATTGGTATGGCTAACAAACCTTGGTTTGGTATGTGTTGATGTTATCTTATAAATATACATGAATTTATTTTGAAAATATGTTGAATTGGAATGGTCTCGGTTTAGAACTTGCAGGAAATGCTAGATATTTATAAATGGGTTATATTGAGTAAAAAAAAATCGTAAACTCCGGTAATGCCTCGTACCCTATTCCGACAACGAATACGGGTAGGGGGTGTTACACTTTTCATAAAATTGATCAAGTTTAATATCAAGTGGACACTTAATACAATTGCATGCCTAAATTGTGTTCGTGTCTATTAGGTGGTTACTAAAACTTACTTTCGACACTTGATTATTTCTCTTAGGTCCTCCAAATTTAAAATTTTGATAAATTTTGTTTAATAAATGTTTCCAAGTTATGAGTGCAGCTTAGAATGTGACTGACTGAGTAACCGGGGTAGGGTGCTTGGGTTGTCATTCTACTTCGCATCAAAAGGTTGTGTGACGTGATAGGTAAAACTTCGCTAATCAAGGTTATGAGTGCAGCTCAGAATGTGACTGATTGAGTAACCGGGGTAGGGTGCTTGGATTGTCATTTTACTTCGCGTCAAAAGGTTGTGTGACGTGATGGGTAAAACTCCGCTAACTGGAAATAAATAATTTTTAGGAGTATGTTGGGCTGAGTAACCGGGGTGGGGTGCTTGGGTTGTCATCTCTCTTCGCGTCAAAAGGTTTAATATATTCTTAAGCAAATAAATAATAACAAACAAAAAATTTAAAAAGAAAAAAGAAAAGAAAAAATAGTACTAATAAAATTGCAGTTAGGGACTAAAGGAGGAAATAAATAGAGTATCTTGGTAGGTTTGGTAATTTACCTAAATAGCATGAAATAATTCAAGACGATAATAATTTTTGTGTGTATTAATTAGAATATTTTTTCTGTTTTACTTAAAGCAAGCTTAGAAGTTCTCTTTATTTTTCATATGCATTTTTCACTAATTTTTATAAACCTTTGAAGTAGAATTTCTTTCATGGCAGGATCTAACTTTCACAGTGGATAAGAACCATACTTGAGGGCAAGCATGGGCTAAGTAGGGGGATTTGATAATACTCTAGAACGTCATATTTTTATGTGCTAATTGCATATTTATTTTGAGTATGATTCTACTAATTTGGGCTATTTATGGTCTTTTATCTTATAGGGACTAAATTGGAGGCAAAAGCAAAATTAAGGGCCAAAAGTGTGAAATTAAAGATAAAATGGGTCAATGTGCGACACGGGCAAAAGTTGATGCCAAAAGTGCAAGCATGGATGACACAATGGTTGAAATGCAAAAAGAAGAGTTTTTATTCTATTAGACTCTATTTAGATTATATCAGGATAATTAATATTAAGATAATTATTAAGGATTATTTAATTTTAGGATTTATTTTATTTATCTTTGATTATTTGTATTTATCTTTTGGAAGTTTAAGTAGGATTAGACTATCTCCCCTAGTACTATAAATAGGAGGAGAGGTGACTCAAATTGATGTTTTTCTTTTTCTGAAAAATACTAGTCTTTTGTTCTTTCCATATTTTCCTTTAATAAAACTTCATTTTCTATTTTTATAATTATTCTCTTTTACATCCCATCCATGAGCCACTAAAATCCATCTAGCCAAAGGTTGTCGAAAATCCCTAAAAAGGGTTCTTGAGGTTTAGAATTCGTACTTAGCCTTCTCAACAGGGTATTCATCATTTCTCCGCATTACGGGGCTGACGCTTCCGTCCATGTCCCTTAAAAAGTGATCTTTTCAATGTGTGCAAGGAACGGCCGCTTTGTATATTTTTAAGAAGGTTGCATAGCCGGTTCGTTAGCTTACTGCGTCAGAGATTGGCGAGCCCAATAGACAAAATGGCGTGGGATTCGCCATTGAGAAACGTTGATCTAGCATAAGATGATCCCACAAGAGCGATTGTTGGCTAGAGCCAGGTTCCACTAAATCGAAGTCTAAATCCTTAAAGCTGGTGGTCGTAGGCGTCCTCTTCCACTATAACTGGCTTATTCGGTTTGAGAAGGATCATCTAAAAGCCAATGATTGAACCCAAGGCGGATCGAGGCAACCGGAGGCTGGAATCTCCCCATAAGAATTTCTTTATCTCAACTCTATTTCCTATTTTTTAATTTTCGCAATTTCAATTCGACTTCTCAATTCTGTTTTTATTTTATTTTATTTTCGTTTCCAGATCAAAATTATTAATTCTGTTTTTTTATTTTTCCAGGAACTCAAGTTTTCTTGGTCAAGATATTGTCCAGGATTTCAAGAACGAGCATTTGTACAATCCAATATTTGAGGATTCGACCTTACTTCCCCTTTACTATTATTTTTATTATTTTATAGGGAATAGGATATTTTTGGTGCTTTCAACGATGCATCAGTTTGTATAACAGAACACTGAAGTAGTCTGAGGATCGTACCCAAGGGAGATGAAATTAAATAACAATTAACGTCTACACTAACAAGTCTAAATAGTACCTACTTAAAATCATATTACGACAAATAAAGAATAAAGAGATGCTAAACGAGAACATGCAAATTAAGAAAATAAAATAAACAATCGAAAATCACTCAATTAAACAAACAAAGGATTTACTCATTTTAGTGTTCATAATTAATTATTGCTTTAAGGTTTCACTTAATTAACTAGTAATTAACCTAGTTATTACATTTCGGGTTCTAACTAAATTAACTAGTCAAGGGTGCTAAGTAGATTATTCTTTCAATCTCATCTACCTAGGTAACTTCATATAGTCATCAAGCTTGAGGTTTAATCTCACTCAACCCAATCCAACTAATTTTAGAACAAACTCTAAAATGTTTGTTAACTAATCTCATATCCACTCGTTAATCTTCTTAAGATTTTAGTCACACATGAATCTAAATGTAAACATCTCTAATTTATTTTCAAATATTAACAATAAATATTCAAAAGAGTAAAAGAGATAATAAGGATTTGGATCTAGAGATATCAATTGTGCGCAAAAATGTAAAATCCGTAATAGATGTTGAGCGATTGGCGATCAAATGCAAGTAACACAGATGATTAAAGAAATAACTAAAATTGAAATTGAAAAGAACAAGGTTTGAACAGCTGATAATCCCAAATAACAAACCCTAATTGAACTAAAATCAAGGGAAGAAGCCCTTTCTAATGTTTTGAGCATTACTATTTATAGGAATCATGTTAGATGACTCATTTAAACCTAATACAATTGACTAAACATAAATGATTAAAGTTCTACGAACGAAAACACCTTTAGCAACTTAGTGGCCTCGTCATAGTGGTGTCGCATCATTAAAGGTAGAATATTCCTTTCCACATCTAGGTTGGGTGTCGCAACATTGCATGGTTAATATCGCTACATCAAAGGCAAAATGCTTCTTAGAGGTTCTGGAGTATGTGTTGCAACATCAGAGGCAGTCCACTGACTCATTGGCCCGATTTGATGTCTTTCACGCTTAGTCAACATGTTAGTCTTCTCTTAGACCTGAGTTGGCCTAAAAGGTCATAAAACACTCAAAATTGTTAATTTTATTAATTAAGTACTAAAATAATACTAAATTGCTAGAAAATAAGCTTGCTAGGTGCTAAAAAGAACCTAATTTGCCATAATGAATCGTGGCAGATCAATTTCTTGTGCAAATACAATGAATAATGTTAGCAACATCATTAAGTTTATTTTCCATGGGAGATGCATTTATTTGTTGTGTTCTTATTTGGTAATCCGACATAAACCCAAACATATAATAATTCATAGCCATAGTAGAATTCATTCGACCGTTCATCATCTTTTTGGTTTTTTTTTGCCATAAGTATTCATTTCTAATTATAGATTGTGCTCGAGCAGTCGAAACGTCCGTACTTGGTTAAAAAGAAAACACAAAATTAGTTAGCACTAGTCTCCAACGATGATGCTAAAATTTGATGGTTGTCGAGTGCACCAAAAAAAATATCTACGCTTAAACCAAAATTAAATTAAATTCGCAGTATAGTGAGTAGGGTTGATCCCACAAAGACTGAATTGGTTAATTTTACGATTTCTTATGAACAAGATTAGACAAATTTTTGAAATTAAATAAAAGAGGGATTAAATCTAAATCTAAATTAAATAAAAATAAGTAAAACAAAATTAAATCTAAATAAAACAAATAAATGCAAACTCAAACCTCAAGCGTGATTTTGACTCCAACTACGAATTGATATCAAACAATGGATTTTCTCCTTCACCTAAATCAAAATTAAATTAAATTTACATAATAGTAAGTAGGATCGATCCCACTGAGATTGAATAGATTAATTTTACAATTTCTTTTTGACCAAAAGTAGACAAATATGCTAAATTAAAGAAAAGAAATATTAGATCTAAATCTAAAATAAACAATAGAAATTAAATAAAAATGAAATAAAAACAAGTAAAATAAAATAAAATCTAAATAAAACAAATAAATGAAAAATCTAACTTTTAAGCACCATTTTGACTCCAGCTATGAATTGATCCTGAACAATAGATTTTCTCTTTCAATCGATAAATTGATTATAGAGATCAAGGAATAGCCTCAAACCTCTTAATTTCTTCTCCAGTGAGAAATTAACTGCGGGAATAGCCCGATAGCTAGCCCTTACCAAGCGGATAACCTTAAAAGCAACTTCCACGATATAATTCATTGGCAACCTTACGAGCTAGAATAACTTAACTCAAATCAATGACCTCAACTGTGTTGGTTGTTTAAACTTAATCATTAACTCTCTTGACAGATCCAACTACTCACTCGATTAGTCACGTCAATTTGTTCTTCAATGAACCGAATATGATAACTATGGATCATACCAATTCACTAACAATATGTCGTCCAATACTGAACCGATGGATACATTTTCTCGATTTGATGCTAAAATGATGTTGTGAGACGACTGAATCTATCTCCTAAAGCAAATAAATTTATTATTATACCAATTAAAATTATATACAATTAAATGAAAATATTAATGTCGTAATTAATTGTATTTAAGTGCTTGCTTTCGAAATTGGTAGGGATTAAATTATTATAATTTTTTTTAGAGAGATCAATTTGCTCAATTTTAAAATTGAGAAAGACTTGAGAGAGTTTTTACCTTTGATTAGTTCAGTAAAAATCAAATTATTCTCACCTACTCATATCACAAAAATCCTTCACCATTACCAGGGCGTTTACAATAATAATAAAAGTAAAGGGACAATATTGCAATTTTTAAATTTATAGACCCTCGAAACAAATTAAATAAGAGCGGGGAAATGTTGCAGGTCTCGTTCTATTTCCCTCCAAATAGTGAAATACCATCGCTTTGCATTTGCAAAGCCTTTCACTGACTCAAAAATAACAATGACGTCCTCTTCATCGTCCACCGTCGGCGGTTACGACGTGCCATGGGTAGAAAAATACAGGCCGAGCAAAGTCTCTGACATCGTCGGCAACGAAGATGCCGTGTCTCGACTCCAAGTCATTGCTCGCGATGGCAACATGCCCAATCTCATCTTATCCGTAAGTTCTTCATAACTGTTTAAGTTCAGACCTCTGATTACGATTCAATTGCTTATTGGGTTTCTGAAATGCTTTGTCATTACTGGAATTGGCCGATTCGATTAGTTTAGTTAAAACCCTAACTCATAGTAGCAATGACTCTACTAAAATAACTGGTGGGATCTTCAGTTTTTGATTGAAGAATAATAACCGGTGGATTTTAATTAAGCGTTGGAAATGTGGTAAGGTTCCGTAATTAAGTTAAAATTTTAGGGAAAAAAAGGGGTAAAGTTGCTTGAAGGAGCTTAAAGTAGGCTGATGACTTGCTTTGAATGTAGTGTAGCGAGATCTTGTATCGCTGAAACATACTTTTGAGTTATTTTTTAAGGATTAATGTCTTTGAGAATTAATGAATGAAAGCAAAATTAAAAAAAAAAATCCAAGCAATGAATAAGAATTCTTAGATGAAACATTCTGCACGATATTTTTTAGGGTCCTCCTGGAACTGGTAAAACAACTAGTATTTTGGCTCTTGCACATGAGCTTTTGGGGCCAGTCTATAAGGAGGCTGTTTTGGAGCTTAATGCATCAGATGACAGGTAAACTTTTGGTGTTCGTGGCATTTTAGTTCCTTTAACTTTTGAATTTCAAGTTGGCAAATTCCATTGTTATTTTTCTTTTTATCTTATAGGGGTATAGATGTTGTTCGGAACAAGATTAAGATGTTTGCTCAAAAGAAAGTAACTTTACCTCCTGGACGGCACAAGATAATTATTTTAGATGAAGCTGACAGGTAAAATCTAGTGGTTGTATAAATGAATCTTTATGTTGACCATGCTGCCTATTTCTTGTGATAATCTACTTGTATCTGCTAGAATTTGAATAATCAAACTACCTTGTGTATTTATGTTTTGTTAATTTGTGCTGGGAGCTTCTTTTGATTTTGAGTTTATAATGTTATAACTTATGATTTCACTGTGTTTCTTCTTTTCTTTCGATTAAATATCTGATATGCTTATATTTTTTTGCTGTTAGCATGACATCTGGTGCACAACAAGCCTTGAGGAGGACGATGGAAATATACTCAAACTCTACTCGTTTTGCTCTTGCTTGCAATACGTCATCAAAAATCATTGAACCTATTCAGAGTAGATGTGCCCTTGTTCGATTTTCAAGGTTATCTGATCAGGAGATTCTTGGCCGTCTCATGGTGGTAGTAGATGCAGAGCAGGTATACTAGTTTTTTTGCAATAAGTTTTATTCCTGCATGTTACTTGATGTCTGTTGGGTACCTTTGGCCCCCCTACTTTTCTCGTTCTTGTTATCATTAAGGATGAGTCTCTATGAAATGCTAACACTTTTGCTCGTTGCCAATTTCATCACTTCTCTTTTCAAGGGAGTGCCTTTGACTATTTGCTTTTTAAACACTAAGGGTGTGTTTGGTTGAGTGAAAATGTGGAAGGATGGAAGGAGGGAGTGGAAAAGTTATAAGAAAATAAATTATGGGTGTTCTTGGTAGGAAAGAAAATCGAGATGAAAGAAGACAAGAGAGACAATGAGTTTCTATCTTAATGCATAAAAACAAATCATTCCAAATGAGAGGTGGATGTATTTTAGTTCAAAATTATGCGTATTACGAAGGTTTCATTTTCTTTCCTCTTATTTTTCAACTCTACCTAGCAATGACTAGAAAGAAAATTACTTTTCCTTTTGATTTTTCCATCTTTCCTACCAAGCACACCAATGTAAAGAAAAATTTATTTTCCATCTTTCTATTGATCTATTCTTCCAATTTTCTATCCTTCCTATTTTCTTTTCACTTTATCAAGCGAAGTCTATAAGTTGCAATGATGATTCCACACTTCCATATGTTAGCTGAAAAATACTAAAGAGGCAGAATTTTAGTTACTTTGAGATAACTGTTTACTGTTGAGTGGCTCAAGGACTTATTGTTCAGGACAATCAATGATGATTTCCGTTGATGCAAATGTATAGTTGACCTCACTTTGCAATCAATGCAGGTACCGTATGTTCCGGAAGGTCTTGAAGCCATCATTTTCACAGCTGATGGTGATATGAGACAGGCATTGAACAACTTACAGGCTACATACAGTGGATTCCGTTTTGTCAATCAAGAAAATGTTTTCAAGGTTATATCTCAAAAAGTACTTCTAACAAAGTGGTACTATATGTCTTTGGGAATGCTATAATATGTTTGTTTCTTTTCAGGTTTGTGACCAGCCTCATCCATTGCATGTGAAAAATATGGTCCGCAGTGTACTTGAAGGGAAATTTGATGATGCTTGTTTCGCTCTGAAGCAACTCTACGATTTGGGCTATTCTCCTACTGACATAATCACTACCCTTTTCAGAATAATAAAAAATTATGATATGGCCGAGTACTTAAAACTGGAATTCATGAAGGTACACCAATCTTGCTAGGCCGGTATTTAATTTACATTTAAGTACAAAATCCAGTCTTTTGCCACAATATTTATTATTTCTTATGAGTTGCAGGAAACTGGGTTTGCTCATATGAGGATCTGTGATGGAGTTGGTTCATATCTTCAGTTGTGTGGTCTTCTGGCAAAGTTTTCTCAAGTTCGTGAAACTGCTAAAGCAACATAACTTAAGATGGTTAGTAAAATTAGAGCCTGCTGGTGTCTTCTTATGAGAACCTTTTTTTGTGATGATAAGCAGATTTTAGCACTAGATGTCTTAGGTTACATGCATTGAAACCTATTTTGTTCATTTGATTGCTGAAGTTGCTTTTATATGGGCACTTGCTTGTTGCTACCCATTTCTGAGCTTATTGCCTTTTAATTGGTTTCTCCTTCATGGCCTCTTGTGTGTCATGGTAGTGAATGGTGATGGCGAGAATCTTTTGATCGTTTTCGGTTTAGATGCCATTTCCTCATGAATACCATAACGAGTTGTATAACAAAATCAAGGTTTTATTTATTTTAGCTTCAACTTTTAGTTAATCAGAAACCTGATTGTTGTTGTCGTTCATAGTTTATTCATATTGTGAAACTTAGGCAAACCAAGAAATAGAAGCAGGGTAGTTATGGCTACGGCCTAAGCCCCTGAAGTGGCTCTAGAGAAGTGGGTTGTGATTATGGTTTGTGAATTAGGCCTAGGTCTAAGGCTTTTATGTAAGTGATTATAGACATGGAATGGGCAACTCAGCTACCTAAAACCTGGCCCCTGGGTTGAGACTTGAGACATAGGAAAGTGGATCCAATGGCTGTTTTAGACCACACTTGGGTTGGTCAAGCTTGATTCTTTTATGACTCTAATTTATTATTTATTAAAAATAAAATGTTTTTATAATTAAATTTAAATAATACTTTGGGTCAAGCTGGTTTGAAGTCCGAATTTCCTTATTTAAATTCATCTCGGTTGATCTGAATTGCTCAACTCTGCCCTTGATTAGGTCGTTTTTGTGATTTTTTGAAGATAAATTATGAATCGATAAAGATTTGCATCATATGAACGTCCAACATATTTAAGTGAAAAACTGTTTGCATTTATAATGTTCGTCTTGAATGTAACTTTTATTAAAGATTTCATTTTTATCTAATCTTTAAATAAGCTTTTTTAAAATTTATTTTATTTAATTCAGTAATTTCTGAAAGTATTTTAATATAAAACACTGAAAAAATTGAAAAATACATGAAAGGTAGGGACAAATTTTTGTCAAAATGCTTCTAAAATATTCTGTTATCGCCTGCTAAAGGGATGCATAGTGTTTAATTATGAGTTTTAAGGCTAGAAATGAATGCCACTTGTTATCAATCCCTCTCAGCTTTATTAAGAAATAAAACTTAAATTGGAGAAGGAGGCATCCCTAGCGCGTTTATTTTATTGAGGTGGACCTGTTGATTAACACCAGACATAACTAATCAAAGTTCAAAAGGAATTATTATTATCATATACTTGTCTTGGTTCAACCATAAAAGCTGAGGTGAGCAATAGTTTTCAACCTTACTATTTCCTTTTATTTTTAAACTTAACCCAAATACAAATACTAAGTAATCCGAAGAGTGGTAAAAGATTTGTATTCAAATTTTCAATGAAATACCAACTTTATATATAAAAAGGACAAGAAAAAACATTTAGTTCAAGACTATTGGGGAGAAAAAAATTTAAGGATCAAATTAAAAGAAAGTTGTCAAATTTAGGGGTTAAATATGCTTTATCCCTATAAAGAAACATAGAAATACTAAATTTAAAGTGGGTACAAAACATGGATGAAAAATGAGAAAGGAAAGTTCCCACGCAACACATAAATATAGAATGAGAGGCAGAGGTTAAAAGTGGTTTTGGTGGATGAGAGGGACTGAAGGGAAACAAGTCATAAAAAAAAAGGAAAAGGGGGCAGATGAGAGACAAATGGCAAAGTGATGTAGATGAGAGAGTAGCTTGGAAGCAAGCAAGGCCGCCAACCATACCCGTTTCACCAACTCATACTTCACAACACAATTTGTGCATGTTCTCCTGCAGATAAGATTCATGTTTCACATACATATTGATACACGCAAGCAACACGCTTCTTACAACCAACTTCATCATCTATTCCCTCCGCCTCCGACTCCGCCTAATCTCAGCTTGCGTCACCCTTACTTTTTTCCATTTTGCCTCTGCGTTTTCACCATATTCACGTTAAGAGCCCGTTTAAGTAGTCTTATTTGGTTGATATAAAAATAACGATAATGATGAAATTAAATATTGTAACGAAAGATAAAAAAATAAATTAAAACATTACATTAAAGATAAATGCTCATTTAAAAGGGCTCTAAGTCCATTTAGGGATTTCATGTGGGGTTTAGGGTTTTTTTTTTCACACTAATTTTGCTTGTAATTTCATTTATATTATATGTTATAGAGAAATTATTAAAAAATGATTTGCATTGAATAAAAATATAAAAAAATCTAACTATTACCCAAATAAACATAACATAATATTTGCAAACTAAATGAAATTATACCCAAATAAACGTCTACATCCTTACAAATGACAAACAATTATCATCTACAACTTCAACATTTAAGTTGTGATTCTCTTTATTAAATATTTTCAGTTGTAGAATTAGTCATAACTTTGGACTTATACATAATCATTATTATTTCCCAATACGTTTGAAATTTAAATTTTCTTTTGCAAATTTATTAGAAAGACCAATTACAAACTTAATTTTTTTTAAATTGCACAAGTTTTTAAACTTAAATTAAATACAATAAACAAATAAAATGTGTGATAATGATAGATTTTTGTAATTTCAAAAGTGAATTAAAAAAATCAAAGTCGAATTTGATGGTCAATGTATTATGTAGGTCTCTGTATTAAGAGTTTTATTACATATTAGCCTCTATACAAAAAAAAGGCAAATTAATTCGTGTAGGTTAGGTTAAAGAGTAAATTAGTCTTCATCCATTTCTAAATTAGTCATTGTATATCAACATGAGATATACGTGGCACACCAAGCGTCATTGTTTGGTTCTTCTGTTAGTTATACCAGTTTTTATCAGTACAAAAGGATGAAATTTTTACAGAAATGACTAATTTGTCCCTTTTTAATAGATGAAACAAAATACAATTTGATTCACAATACAAAAAATGGCTATGATAACTTTTTCTTGATTAAGTTGTAATTTTTGGAAATTAATGAAAGCAATTTGAAAGAAAAAAAGAGTGTTTCCCCCTTTGGAAAAAGACTTGTGTTTTGAAATTTAGTTGTTGATCTAAAGGTGACATAATTCCACCAAATATGTGATCTCATCCTGTTTGAAAAATGCATTCAAAATCATTATAATTCCAACTTGGGAAAAAAAAAAACTCAATAAGTGAAGTATTTAAGTGTAAATATAAATAAAAAAATCTAATAATTTTTAATAATTTTTTACCTTTTCTGCTTTTACTTGGAATCAATATTGACTTGAGCTAGTTAATAATATATAAACTTTTTTGAAATTTATATAAATTAATTTTAAAATGAGAGAAGTGGGTTAATTTAATTTAATGGTAAAAATATATTTTGATTTTGATCCTTTAAAAATTAATTTTTTTAAATTTAAAAGAACAAAGGATAATGGGTTGGCATTAGGAAAATGGTTAAACCAAACTTAAATTTTAATTAAAATGAATAATAAAATAAATGGCTGAAATAAAAGAAAAATAAAGATGGAGTTAAATATGATTAAGGTGTCTAGGGCTGAATTAAAATTAATTAAAAACTATATTTATTATATTTGAAATATATTAATAAATAATAATAGTAAAAAAGAAAACATGATTAAACTTTTCCTTTGCCCTTTCTAACATATTAAAATGATTAAAGAAGAGCTAAAAAAGATTAAAACCTTTTTATTGCTTTTCAAATCATCATTTTGTCTCCTAATCTCTTTTCCCCAAGTAATAATCTCTCCATCTATTATTAGATAATTTTGCTTTCATTAAAAAAATTAAATCCAATTTAAGTATAATTTAATTTTTATTTATATTTATTTAAAAATCAAGTTATTATTTGGATTATCATACCAATTTAAATCCAATTTAGTGAAAAATAATTCAAAATATTTTTAAAATATGTATAAATTGATAAATATTTTAAAATACCTAAATTGGTAGAGTAACTTGATTAGAAGAATACTTTTGAAAGATTTAATTAAAGGTATAATAAAAAATTTAGTTCTTAATATTTACATATTTTATTAATTTGGTCTTTATTCTTTTTTGAGCTAAATTTGGTTATCAACCTTTTAAAAGTGTAGTATTTGACCATCAATCTTTTAAAAGGGTTGAACTGTTGTATTTTTAAAATGAAAATCTCGACTAAAATATTAATTTTAAAATATAATAATCTGGATAACAATCTACGTGCACTTTATGTTTTTTTTTTGAACTTTTTATAATTTTTTGAATCTTGACTTTTTAATGAGATATACGTGCACTGTCATGCGAGTTGGCAAATCAACGTCATTAAAAGAATAATGTTTTAGTTAGCATTGACTAAACTTAACTTTAAAAAAAAATAAGGGTCAAATTAACAAAAGATGTAAAAATTAATGGCTAAATTTATCATTACTCCAAAAACGGATCTAAATTTTGTTGAAGATAGGGGTATATTGATAATTTCATATAGAGTACTTTCATATATTATTTAGGGTAAATTACACCAACAGTCACTCAACTTTGGGGTAACTGACAAAACAGTCACATAGGTTTCATTTCAGTCACTCAACTTTCAAAAAGTTACAAAATAGTCCTTTTTGCCGTTTTCCGTCACAGACGTCACGGTAAAGTGACATGGTAGGTGACAGCGTGGGTAAATTACACCAACAGTCACCCAACTTTGGGGTAACTGACAAAATAGTCACCTAGGTTTCATTTCAGTTACTCAACTTTCAAAAAGTTACAAAACAGTCACTAATTAACAGTTATCGTTAGGGTGTTAACAGAATTGCTGACGTGGCAAGTTAACGTTGGTGAAACAGCTCCTCCTCCTCCTCCTCTTTCTTCTTCTTCTTCACCTTCATTTTGGCTAAGGATTCAGAGGGAAACTAGCACTTTCAGTCGAAGAAATCAAAGCCCAATGCATTGTCAGATGATCTCCAAACACAAATAAACAACTTTCTGCCATGTTTTTTAAACTGGGGTTCTCTTACTTTTAACATTTTGTAATGTGTTTGTTTATTTATACATGCAGGAGATGATGTTCGCAACACTGGATAATCCATCGAATGCAGCGGCATGGGCAATGGCAGAGATGATAAACCAACCTGAAATCCTCCAGAAAGCAACGGAGGAAAATAAAAAGAGTTGTTGGAAACCAGAGGTGGGTTCAAGAGTCTGATATTCCAAGACTCAACTACGTAAAATCTTGTGCAAAGGAAGCATTTCGGATTCACCCCATTTCACCCTTCAACTTGTCCCATGTCTCAAATGTCGATGCCATCGTTGCTGGATACTTCAACCCCAAAGGCAGCCATGTTTTGCTTAGTCGGCTAGGCCTAGGCCGGAATCCCAAGGTTTGGGACGAGCATTGGGGTTCAAACCTGAGCGACACTTGAAGGATGGGTGCATTGAAGAAGTTGATCTGACAGAGAGAGAACTGATGTTTATATCGTTTAGTACAGGGAGACGTGGGTGTATGGGGGTCGCTCTTGGAAGTGCAATGACAATGATGGTGTTGGCAAGGCTGATTCAAGGATTTTCATGGAGGGTGCCATCAAATGAGGATAACATCGATCTCTCTGTGTCGAAAAATGATCTTTTCATGGCAAAACATTTGCATGCAATGGCTAAACCTTTTCATGAAAGAAGAAGAAGAAAAGAAGAAGAAGAAGAAGAAGAAGAAGAAGAAAAAGAAGAAGAAAAAAAAAAAAAGGAGGAGGAGGAGGTCAATAATTCTGTTAACACCCTAACGGTAACTGTTAATTAGTGACTGTTTTGTAACTTTTCGAAAGTTGAGTGACTGAAATGAAACCTAGGTGACTGTTTTGTCAGTTACCCCAAAGTTGGGTGATTGAAATGAAACCCGATCACTCATTAGCTTTGCCAACGTGGCAAGTTAACTTGCCATATCAGCTGGTTAACTTGCCACGCTAGTGTTGGAACATTTTCAAATATTTATAGTTTTCCAATAACTATAAATGAATGAGTATAATTAATTAAAAGATTATATCTTTTGATTTTTAAAAAAGAATTATAACTATTTAAATAATATTATTTGAATAGTTATAATTAAATGAATAATAATGTTTTATTTTAAAAACATTATTATTTGGAAAGGTACCTATTGATTAAAGATGTCTCTATGAAGAGACATGAAAATTCCTATAAATAGGAATCGATTTTATTTGGAGACATACCAACAATTTTAATATTCTTTCTTTCTTTCTTCATTTTCTAATATTGTTAGATTGTTCTATAAAGTATTACTGCAGAAATCCTTTATAGAAATTGAGTTTCTTGTCATACTTTACTCAGTGTGTAGTGGGCAATTATCGTCAGTGCAAAACGCAAATAGCCATTGGCTTCATTATATCCTCGAGGTTAATTTGCTTGGAACTCGTTTGCACACCGAAGATAGGTGGGGGTGAATATAACCTTAAAGATAGTGATTTGATACACGCCTTAGAGCCTTGTCCTATTTCTTCTTTCGCTCGAAGTTTCGCTCGTGTGTTCGAGATTTTCCTCACCGAGTTTTGTACTAACAGCTTTAAGGTTATATTTCATGATGACTTCAACAAGTCGTGAAAGTGGGACACTAAGGAGTTGGCTTCCAATTTTGTCGAACTTGATCGGTTTGATGGTGGCAATTTTTACGATGGCGTAAAAAGATGCACTTCTTATTATCAACTTTGAAGATTGCTTATGTTTTGGATACTCCAAGACCGAGGAAACCGAAACAAATCACATCGCAGCTCGAGAAAGACAAAATGGGACAATGTTGATCACATGTGCATGGGCCACATATTGAATGGTTTATCCGATGGTTTGTTCGACACCTACCAAAATGAGGTCACCCCTAAAGAATTATGGGACAAATTGGAGACAAGATACATGACCGAAGATGTTACAAGTAAGAAATTTCTTGTCAGTCGTTTCAATAATTATCAAATGATTGATGGTCGCTCGTTATGGAACAATTTCGTGATATTGAAAAGATGTCAATCAATTCAAACAATATGATATGAAAATGGATGAAATGATTGTTGTATCCTCTATAATAGACAAACTTCCTCCATCTTGGAAAGACTTTAAAAGAAGTCTAAAACATAAGAAAGAGGAAATTTCTCTTGAAGCTTTGGCAAATCATCTTCGTATTAAAGAAGAATATCAAAAGCAAGATCAGAATCTAAATTCTGAAAATGCCAAAGTGCATGTTACGGAAGAAGTATAGACTACTAAACCATTCAAGAGAAAGTTCAAACAGATCGATAGAGCACCTAAGTTTAAAAAGAAACAAAAGGGCTCATGCTATCATTGTGGTAAGTCGACATTTCAAGAATGAATGTCGATTTTAAAGAAAAATCATCTTCTATATCGATAATAACGAAAAGTTCGTTGCAATGATATCCGAAATTAATATGGCACAAGATGATAATACATGGTGGATTGATCCAAAGTAACCAAACACGTGTGCAAAGAAAAAGCATGTTCACAAAGTTCACACAATGTGAAAATGGCAATGTCTTGTACATGGGAAATTTTTCCACCGCAGAATCAAAGGCAAAGGGTCCGTTGAACGCAATTCACTACGGAAAGGTTTTAACCTTAAATGATGTATATTATGTACCGTGGTTAGAAAGAATTTAGTGTCTGGAAGTCATTAAATAAATTTGGTTTCAAACTTGTTTTTGAGGCGATAAGTTTATTCATCTAAGGAGGAATTTTGTAGGAAAGGGTATATGTATGAGAGTATGTTCAAACTAAATATTATCAATAAGAATAAAAATACTATTTCGCTTATATGGTTGAATCTTTTGTTTATGGCATTATAGATTAGGTCATTTGAATTATAGGAAATTAAATGACATGTATAAGTTAGATTTAATTCTGCTTTTAATAATAATATTGAAAATGCAATACATGTTTGTTGACTAAAATTACAAGAAACCCTTTCCCTAAGGTTAAAAGAAAACAAAATTGCTTGATTTGATACATAGTGATTTATGTGACATGCATAATTCTCCTACATTAGGTGGAAAGAAATATTTTGTTACTTTTATTGATGATTGTTCTAGATATTGCTATGTATATTTATTGCATTCAAAAGATGAATGACTTGATAAATTTAAAGTTTATAAATTGAAGTTGAACTTCAGTGTGAATCATTTATCAAGTGCTTAAGATCGGATAGAGGTAGAGAATACTATAATCTAAGTTATTTTGAATCTCTGGATCATCCATCAAGTTTCAAATTTCTTACACACCACAACAAAACGATGTAGCTAAAAGGAAAATAGAGTCTGGACTGAAATGGCAAATTCAATGTTATCATATTCAGGTATTGGACAAGGTTTTTGGGGAGAAGCTATTCTAATGACTTGTCATATATTGAATAGAGTTCCTTATAAGGAAACTAAAATAACCCCTTATGAACAATGGAAGAAAAGGAAACCAAACCTTAATTATTTGAAGGTTTGGGGATGTAGAGCTATTGTCAAAGTTCCAACACCTAAACATAAAAAATTAGGTGAAAGAGGAATTGAATGCATATTTATTGGATATGCACTTAATAGCAAGGCATATAGGTTCATGGTAATTGAACCAAATGATTCAATTTCAATTAATACTGTTATTGAATCAAGAGATGCTATTTTTGATGCAAATAGATTTAATTCTATATCAAGATAATTACACCACAACAATTGATTCATTCTTCAAATGAGAATGAGATTCCATTGGAACAAATTGATAATAATGATGAATCTTGTCAAGAATTAAGAAGAAGTAAGAGGATTAAAAGGTCAAAGATTTTGGACCAGATTTCATGATGTTTCTTGTAGAAGGAAAAGGTGAAAGTATATGCAATAAGATACCTTATTGTTATAATACAGAATCTGATCCTATTACATTTGAAGAGGCAATGAAATCTCAAGACTCTGCTTTCTGGAAAGAAGCAATAAATGATGAGATGGATTCAATAATAGGAAATCAAACTTGGATCTTAGTTGATCTTCCACCGGGTTCCAAACCAATAGGTTGTAAATGGATCTTCAAAAAGGGTATTCGGATGCTAGTTGGATTACAAGTTTGGAAGTTCATGCATCTACTAGTGGATGGATCTTCATTCTTGGTGGAGGAGCCATTTCTTGGGGTTCCAAGAAACAAACATATATTGCTGATTCCACCATGGCAGCAGAATTTATAGCATTTGCCGCTGCATCTAAAGAAGCAGAATGGTTAAGAAATTTGTTTTATGATGTACCTTTATGGCCTAAGCCAATTTCACTTATTTCTATCCGTTGTGATAGTGAGGCTACTCTAGCAAAGGCATATAGCCAAGTATATAATGGAAAGTCTAGACACATTGGATTAAGACATAGTTATGTCAGAAAATTAATCTCTGATGGAGTGATCACTATTAATTATGTAAGGTCAAGTGAAAATTTGGCAGATCCATTGACAAAAAGTCTTGTTAGAGATGCAGTAAAAATGACCTTAAAAGGGATGAGACTCAAGCCCATATTAGAGTCATCCATGATGAAAACTCGACTCAACGCTTGGTATAACGTCAAGTCTTGAGTTCAATGAGACAAAGTACATCATTAGTATGTGACTGTTAGCACTATAAATAAATCCATCCTAAGATTAAAGTGCTAGGTACCCGTAATAATAAGGGAAGGATGGGTAATGTACTCTTAATGGACCCATAACATAAATATGTTAGAGTGTTATAATTACGGGAACACTTTTGATGGGATCTACCTATGTGAGTGGAAGTGTGGCGGTTCTAGGAGCTCAAGGGCTTGGCTCGACAAAGATTCATGAAAAGAGGACACGCACACATGGCCATAATAGTGTCCCTAGATACTATGCATTGACCGATGTTGAAATCATTGTGTGAGATGTGTTCGGTTAATCAAATGAAATAGTTGGTTCAAAGCTTAGTCTACCATGCAATTTCGATTAACTTTAACATGTTTTCACTAAGTGAAGGTTCAATCGTAAGATACCTTCATTTATGCAAATTGATTTCAAGAATATCAAAATCTAAAATATTTTGAAAATGGGGAGATTGTTGGAACATTTTCAAATATTTATAGTTTTCAATAACTATTAATGAATGGGTATAATTAATTAAAAGATTATATCTTTTGATTTTTGAAAAGAATTATAACTATTTAAATAATATTATTTGAATAGTTATAATTAAATGAATAATAATGTTTTATTTTGAAAACATTATTATTCTGAAAGGTACCTATTGATTAAAGATGTCTCTATGAAGAGACATGAAAATTCCTATAAATAGGAATCGATTTCATTTGGAGACATACCAACAATTTTAATATTCTTTCTTTCTTTCTTCATTTTCTAATATTGTTAGATTGTTATATAAAGTATTATTGCAGAAATCCTTTATAGAAGTTGAGTTTCTTGTCATACTTTGCTCAGTGTGTAGTAGGCTATTATAAATCGCATTAAAACGCAAATAGCCATTGGCTTCATTGTATCCTCAAGGTTAATTTGCTTGGAACTCGTTTGCACACCGAAGATAGGTGGAGGCGAATATAACCTTAAAGATAGTGATTTGATACACGCCTTGGAGCCTTGTCCTATTTCTTCTTCTGTTTGAGTTTCGTTCGTGTGTTCGAGATTTTCCTCACCGGAGTTTTGTACTAACAACCAGTAATCCTGTTAACCCCCTAACGATTATCGTTAATCAGTGACCGTTTTGTAACTTTTTCATAACGTTGATGACTATTTTGTAACTTTTTAAAAGTTAAGTGATTGAAATAAAACCTAGATGACTATTTTGTCAGTTAACTTAAAGTGAAATGACTATTGGTGAAATTTATCCTATTATTTATTGCATTAAAAATAGGGGAGTTAGGTTGCTCTATCAACCCCCACCGCTTTACTGACAAAACCACCGAGAAGCATCATCCCCCAACAATAGAAAGAGACAGACTGTGCTCCGAATCCTAAAAACCAAAGCGAAAATTTCGAAAGGAAGCCACTCCCATGTTTTAACTTCAACGCTTTAACAACATCAATTACATAAACAAAGCAAACCCCAATTATTTTTCTCCTTTTCTTCCCATTTCTAGTCATCCATTTTTCTTTTAAGCCACTCTTCTTTTGAGTTCATATAAACTTCAACTCAACCCCCCCAAGAAAACCCAGAAAAAAAGATCACAACTTCGTTCAGTAAAGAGTCAAAAAGGAAGGGACTTTTTAGTTTTTGAAGGAGAAATGGCAAGTGGGGATCTTGAAAGAGGAGGAGGAAGTAATGTGAAGAACAGGGGGAATAACTATAACCAATCATCTTCTTCTTCATACTATGTGGAAAATAATGAAAAACAATGGACTTCATGGCTTGTTCCGATGTTTGTAGTGGCTAATATTGCTGTTTTTGTTGTGGTGATGTATGTTAATAACTGTCCTAAGAACAATCAGGGATTTGAAGGTGGTTGTGTGGCTAGGTTCCTTGGCAGGCTTTCTTTTGAACCTTTGAAAGAAAATCCTCTCTTTGGTCCTTCTTCTAATACGTATGTCTCATGTTCCCCCTATCTTTAAATTTCACTTCTTTTTGCTGTCTCTGGTTTTCTGAGATTTTGTTTAGTTTTTGTGTTTTTTGTGTGTGATGGGAAATTGGGTTGGAATTGAAGTTGAGGGTCCTTTTGCAGCTTTCAATTCTAAAGAAGGGGGAAAAAAGATTGCTTGCAAGTTTTAGATATGGACTGTTGGTATCTTTTAGAAGTTGTTTATGTAGGAAGTTATTATTTGACGATTCAACTGCAGTCCCCAATTGATCTTCTATAGGATTATCCTTGGATCATGCTAAAGGATATATCAATCTGTGTTTTATTTTGATTCTATTGGAAATTTGTGTCTGATTTGATTGATACTATTTAAGGTTATTATTAGATTTCTTCTTCCATGTTCATTTAGCAGCAATAGGAATTCTCAGTATGAAATGTCAGTAGGGGTGTAAAGGTGCTTGCAAGCTACTCGAAAAAAGACTCGAACTTGGTCGAGCTATCAATTGAGTCAAATTCGAGCTTTGTTAAATAATGGCATGTCTGGAGATCATGGAATGGGTAATGAAGTTAGTTGCTTTGTTAATTTAAGGATTAATGGTTTTATAGGAACTTAAGTTAGTTGCTTTGTTAATTTGGGTAATGAACTTTGTCTGAAAATCATGGACTGGGTAATGAAGTTAGTTGATTTGTAGCTTTTTTTTTGTTTTGTATGGTCTAATGCAAATCCTAATGTTTCTAATAGTAACTAGGTAGAAGTTCGGTTTTGGCTATCCTCATTCAGTATGTACATAAACTCGAACATGTTATATCCTTATGGCTTAGCAACCCTTTTTTTTATTATGCCATGTCGTCGTTGATAATCGCGAGTTGTGTAATTTTATGTTGTTCTTTCTCCTTGTTCTTATTAAGATTGGAAAAATTGGGAGCCTTAAACTGGGACAAGGTAGTGCATGGCAATCAAGCGTGGAGGCTTATCACTTGCATCTGGCTGCACGCTGGAGTTATTCATCTACTTGCAAACATGTTGAGCTTGATCTTCATTGGAATACGCCTTGAACAACAATTTGGATTCAGTACGTTATCTTTTCCCTTTTGCAATTGTATAATATTTCTAGAATATGTAACATTTATAAGCGTTTTGTCAGTCTTTGTTTGGTATTTTAATTGACATATGTTCTTTCTCCTGGCAGTACGTGTTGGGCTTATCTATCTATTGTCCGGTTTTGGTGGTAGCGTACTATCGTCTCTTTTCATTCAACGTAGCATTTCTGTTGGTGCCTCTGGTGCTTTATTTGGCCTTCTTGGAGCAATGTTGTCGGAGCTGCTGACTAATTGGACTATCTATACAAATAAGGTAATATTAGTTGCCTCGGGTTCCTATCTACTTAGAAATGCAATGAAGGGAAACCAGGGTAATAGGTGATTGCTTTCTTCATGTGGCTTGAAAAGTAATTGAGGATATTGATTTTTTACCTTAATTTGTAGGCTGCAGCTCTGATCACACTCATGGTCATCATTATCATTAACTTAGCAGTGGGGATTCTTCCTCACGTCGACAACTTTGCGCATATTGGAGGTTTCTTAACCGGTTTTCTCCTCGGGTTCGTTTTGCTGCTTCGTCCCCAATTCGGGTGGGTGGGACGTAAACATCTTCCTGCTGGTGCTCGCGTAACATCTAAGCATAAGGCATACCAATACCTATTTTTGGTGATCGCTATGGTTTTACTCATTGCTGGGTAAGTTCTCTCAACCCTACATTACTAGTTTAGCAGCTCGTGTTTATAATTCTGGTCCCGTTTGTTTAATCTCCTCTGTTTTCGTTTTCCGAATGATGACAGTTTCACAGTGGGGTTGGTAATGCTGTTTAGAGGAGAGAATGGACATGACCATTGCAGCTGGTGCCATTACCTGAGCTGTGTTCCTACATCAAAATGGCACTGTGGGAACTAATCAGACCTTTATTACATATCGTTCACCGATTCTTTTCTGGTTTCCTTTACATTTTTTACATTTGTTAATTTCTTGGTGTTGTTACGTGCCTATGTGTATATATATACATACATACATACGTACATGGTTAGTTTTTAGACTTTGAGTTATTTTATTCACTGTTGTTATGTGATTTCACATTTTATACACAGCTTGGTCTAAATATATATTATAAGCGATTTTACTTGAAGAAAATACATGAATATCTTTCAGTTTTTCCCTATAGTTTTAGCTAAAGTTTTTGGCTTTGCATTTTTGTCTGTGCTGAGATCAATATTTACTTTCTCTGTGGTAGTATCTATAATCTGTCTTTTTGGACATTAAAGGAGGAAAGTTTAATTATTAGAGATACAATATCTCTAGTTTCCGCATTAAATCGTTCAATCGGCCGGTGGTATGTGATAAAGAAGAGCGGTTCCAATCTTGCAAAGAAGCAGCACAACAAGCCACCTTATCCATTACCTCCCTCAGATCCGATCATCCCCAGCTCTCCTGAATCAACCTCATAAAACCCTCAACCGAGAGCCATTTGTATTCACACGCCATAATGGAGCCATCGTTGAACCAGGCAGTTTTATTGGACTATGATCAGAATAAGAACAAGCTAAATTAAACAAACCATGAAAAGGAAATAAAGCCGCCCACCCTTGATTAGAAAGCTCTGTCAAGGCGTTTGAGAATAAAAGCAGCAGACCCCCGACCTCTTTCCTAAGTAAGTTGAAACCTAGTTAATGGAATTTCAACAAGCTCACAATCCAAATGCAGTCCTTGAACCCCTCAAGCCAAGCAGTCGGGTAATCACCTCCACCCCTTTTGTCATTCAGAGAAAGGAGATTGTCAAAATCACCAATGCGTACCCAAGGTAACTCTGAAGTACTTGCAAGAGAACAAAGAAGCGCAAAACTAGCAGCTTTACGCGTAGACTCGGGAGAACCATAGAATCCCGTGAGATGCTATTTACCCAATAACTCATCAGCCACAATTGCAGCAATGTAATTTCTATAACCGATTGTTGAGATATTAGTTGTAACACTCCTTACTTGGGCTAACCCGAGCAACGAGTGTCACACTTGGACACTAGAGCATTAAACTTGAACATCGTTAAATTCAATTCATTTTTAACCAAATTAAGCTCATTTGGAGTGGTCCGAGTCATTTTCAAGCTATTGTCAAAATTTGGTTGCAATTAGGACATATTCGGAACTTCTTTGGAGCAAAACAGATCAAACTAGGTGATCTGTACCAGTTGTCCCGGTACAACCATGTCTTGTATCGATACAAGTGCCTTGAAATTGTTCATTGGGGCATTTTGTCTACCTGTATTCATACAAGCCTGACTTGTTACGAAATAAGTGTGCGAAGGCTCCCAAAACATGTCCGGAACACCTAAAAATCAAGCCAAAACCATTACCAATCATTCCCTAATATTTCTAAACATTATAAAACATAAAACACCATCAAATCAACATATATTCCAAATAAAGCTTAACCAAGTTTACGCAGCTAACAAAATATTCAAGATCCACTAAGTATTTCCACTAGTAATCTTAAACATATAATTTTGTTAAACTTATGTACATGCCATAAACTAATACCAAAAGATTGAATCCAAAATCTATTCCAAGCCTTAAGATGCGATGAGATGAGTTAAGATAGTAACTTCACTCTAAAGCTTTAAGTCGAGCCTTTACCTACGCGTTTAAAAAATAATGCGTTAAGCTTGTAAAAACTTAGTAAATAGTCAAGAATTAAGCTTTGCCTTTGCAAGTAATCAATATTAAACATATAAATACCTTGTTTATGATATATTAGAATGGAGTTAAGTAGACATTAAGCATTAAGATTCTCAAACTATTTATTATATGTTACTCACCATGTCACTAATAAATTTCACTTACCATTTCATTTTAGCCCAAATATAGATTTAATAGGACATAAAGGATATTTGGATAGAATAGTGAATCACTAGAAAAAAAAGTGCGTACACTGTTATTGCATCGAAGTGCAAAGTTACTGAAATGCACCGAAGTGCCATTGTCATTAGCACTAAAGTGCGGTATTGCTGAATTGCATCGAAATGCCACTATTACTGGCGAACATAAGATTTCTTAATGACATGCCATCTATATCCTACTTCAAATCTTGTCTACATCAACATTTAATATGTTAAAATCATCACATTCACTGAACAATTAATAACAATGCAAGCTTTATACTTTTTACAATTTAGTCCTTAATCTCATGGAATTCAATAATCATCAAAATTTCACTTGGCATATAATTTAATATAATTAAAAAAATTCATTTAAGCTTTCTATTATAATTGTAACGCCCCAAAATCTAGGTATGTATTTTTGTATGTTTGTAAAATAAATACATGTCTGCTTCAGTGGTTAAGAGTTTTGGGTGTGTTTGGGAGTGTCTGAGAAGTCTTGGGTTCAAGCTTGGGTTTGTGCGAAAAGTTTTGTTTTTAAAGAATAAACTCTTGCCTATAGTTAGTAGGCTTTTAAATTATTGTGTGTATAACAAGACATAAAAAGCCTGTTGGTCTAGGGGGTAAGTGGCGTGTTACTTATGTCGGTAGACTGAGGTTCGAATCTTGGTGGAGGCAATGGAGGATTTATTTTGCTGCTATGCCATGGGGGTGTTGTAGTTTGACTGAAACACTGAAGTGGTTGAGAAGAATTCAAATTGAGTGGTTGAGGGGAGGTGTGATCAGGTGGAGAGATTTGAGGAGGGATTTTAGGAGAAAATCAAGGGAAGTGAGATGAGAGGGAGTGTTGTGCTGAATTTGGACTGTGAGCACTCAAGAATTTTGGCCAGGTGTTTTTCTCTTTTTGCTTGAAGGCCGAGTGTGGTAAGGGTTTTTGGCATATTCTTCTGTTCACTTCTTTCGTATTTGACAACTTTTCTTTTGCCTAATATTGCTTCTTTCAATTGCCTCTTCTTGTTTCTTTTCCCAAGTAATTCTACTGTTGGCCGAATAGACCTTCTTTCCCCCTTTTTTTCATTTTTGAATCCATTTTATCTATCGTTCTTGTTCCTGCTTCACTGTTGCCGATTTACTCTTCTGGCTTTTCTCTTCTTCCTCTCCCTCAAGTTTTGTGCTGTCGATTTCCCAATTCTGATCACTGCCGAAACCATTCCTCTTCCTCTGCTTATTGGCATTGCTCCTTTCTTCTCTCAAATGTTCTAGCCTCCATCTTGTTCATCGATTTACCGTATTTTTTGGTAAGTGAGTATGGCACTTGAAGTTGGGGTTTTGTTTAACTATTTTTGACAGCTATATATTGAGGGTGACGGGCTGTGCTAGTTCTGTAACAGACCGAAATTGATCCTAATCGGAATAGTGGTTTCGAGACCACGAATCCGAGTCTGAGAAATATTTTAATATTATATTTAGTGTTTATTATATGTGAATTTATGTGTGTGAAATTTCGTAGAAAAATTTTATCGTTTAAGTATTGAATTTGATAAAAAGGACTAAATCGCGTAAAGCGTAAAAGTTGCATTCTTTAGTGTAAAGTGCTAGAATGATGATGGCTTCTTAATTTGAGGTATTAGGTGGGCAATTATTCCATTTTATAAGTTAATGGATGGCTTTTGACTAATATGCCATTATGATATGTAATAGTTTATTTTATATTAAAGGTTATATTAGTAAATTAATTAAATAACCTATTATATACATAACAAAATAAAATGAAAAAGCCATTATCATCTTATTTTGTTCTTTGGCCGAATGTGGGAGAAAGAAAAGGGTTTTTTTCCTTTGAATTTCGCAATTAGAAGCACAAAATTAAGGTTAGTTTGATTTCGCTTTTAATAATTTTACGTTTTTGAGATCGTTGCTTCGTATATTACCCCACCCATGCTTGAATTTTTGAGAATCATGTGTTTATGAGGTTTGGCCATTGATGAATTTTTGAGGTTTTTGATGTTTGATGATTTTAAATCAAAGATATGCTAAGGATTGATATGTTTTGTATTAGAAATTTTAGTGAATTTTAGTATTTAGGGCTAATTTGTAAAAGTAAATTTTTAGAGGGGCTTATTGGCAAAATAAATGAAAGAAATGGACTTATAATGCCCTTGTGAACTTTCGGCCCTTGCATAGTCTTAGCAAATTTTGTGTATTTTATGTTTTGTACAATTAGGACTAAATAGTAAAAATGTGAAATCTTAGGGGCAAAATGGTAATTTGTATGTTTATGTGTTTTGGGACTAAATTGAATTGAAATGTACTTGAATGAGCTGAATTTAATGTGTTCTAGATCAAGAACAAAGAAAAACGAGCTTGGATTGGGGAAAAACGAAAGTTGTCGACTAGCCGGTTAACGTTGTCCGTCGAAAGTCGAGGTAAGTCCTTAAGCAAAATTATGTCGAAGAATTATTTACGAACTTAGTATATAATAAATTTGGAAATTTGAGGCATGAAAATGTATGTTGGCCGAATGTAGGGGTATGAATTTATAGTAAATTGATTTGTTGAATATACTATGAATAACTATGTTTGGTTTATTATGTGAAAGGGATATGTTGTAAATGAGATAGTTGTGATGTTCAACATCAAGTAGTATATGTTGGAATGTTAAAAAAGTTAGAAATTCGGGCTTTAAGCCTAGCAGGCCTTGTGCTTGATTTAATTCAAGCTTCGTGCCTAGCAGTGCTTAGTCTTAGGTGATATATTCAAAGCTTCGTGCATAGCGAGCTTAGTGCTTAGTGTGATATATTCGGGCTTCGTGCTCAGCGTGCTTAGTGTCGGTGATATATTCGGGCTTCGTGCCTAGCGTGCTTAGTGCTTGGGTGACATATACTGAGCTTCGTGCCTCAGCGAGCTTAATGTCGGTGGTACTTTAAAATGAAGAAACCATAAAGTTTTCGAGTGTAGTATATTGAACTTATTGAGTTAAAAACTCAGGTAAGCTTAAATCTCAGTGAATATCATCAGAAGTAAGGTAAGTCGTAATTAAGGTTACTTGGGTTGAAATACCATATCAATATTGGTGTTTTGTGTGATTGAGCTTATTAAGCAATATGTATGATTAGTATAAGATAGGACTTGAGCTTAAACATGTTATTTTTGGGATGTTCGGTTAGTAGTATAAATGCAAATAGTGGAAAGACTTTGAGTATGATGATATATTTGATATGAATGATGCACTTATGTGTCAAGAAGCATGTGATTCATGTAAAATATGTTTATACTATGCTTTTAAGAATTATAAGATTATGGTAATGAAGTGTAAATGCTATGATTTGCAAGTTGATAATATTCGACCAAGCATAAATATAGATGTTATAAATTTATAGAAAAGAAAATTAAGTTATTCAAAGTTATAATAAAGTTGCTTAAGACTTACTAAGCTATTGAGCTTACTCTGCTTATGTTTGTGTTCTATTTTATAGATCGATAATTCAACTACTGCTCGGGGATCATCAAGAAAGTCGACTACACTATCACTCTCTTTGGTATAGTTATGTTTTGTAAACTTTTGAATCAAAAGCATGTATAGGCTTTATTTTGATAAGTAGTGAATGATGTTCGGATTGTAAATATAAATATGGCCTTGCGAATAAGGCTATTGCTTTTGGTTAAGTTTAGGTTTTACATTTTGATATAGTAGCTTGCATTATAATACCATTAGATATGTGATTTCGGTCATGCTTTAAATCATATAAGGAAAATGATCATATGATATATATATATATATATATATATATATATATATATATGGTGTATTGTTGGGATATGCACTTAGCTAATAAGGATAAATGTTGGATGCTAGATGATTTAAAGCATGTAATATGTTAGCAAGGTAATATGTTTGCTATATATATATAAGTGTGTGAAGTCTTGATTTAAGCTTAGAATTGGTAAGTTTTGCATTGTTGAAGCGGTTCAAATTAAGCAATTATGGTTGAAAGAAAAGATGTGTATATATATATATATATATTGGTTGTTGCATGTTTTAGTTTATTTGAATAAAGACGATATGTATTATGAAATAGTATGAGTTATAAAGATTATTACTAAGTATGTATATACATGTGATATTGATACATGATCTGGAAACATGGTAATGATAAGCATATTGTATGTTAGGTTATGTTGCATTAATATTGGATTCGTATATAGGGTAATAGTGTTAAAGTTGCATATATACTTGATAAATGTATAGTTATGATTTGGTTAACTGCACCAATATGGCATGAGTAAAAATTATGCATATTTGTTCATGGATAGTTATTAGTAGATGAGTAAAGTATGCTTATAAAAAAAGAAATTTGTTTGGTATTTTATTTATGAGTCAAATTTGATATGAAACATATAGTTAAGAGTATACATGTGACAAATTAATAGTTAATTCAAATAATTTAGAAAGCATAAAACTTTGTGATTAATGGTAATATGAATTTGAAATTTCATTGGTTGTTTGTGATTATTAAGTCATACATTGGTATATAGAGAACTTAAAGCAAAAGGTTTAAATTTTGTTAAGCAACACCTAGTGGTTTTCTTAATACTTTAAATAAATTGACTGTTATAATAGGATTACTTTATTAATTAGTTAAATATGGTTTACTTGTTTCTAAATTTCATATGTTAAGATCAATTTGTCGAGTGTGGTATATGGAATCGGAATTGTTGTATGACTTACCCGGTAATGCTAGTAACCCTAATCTGGCGATGGGTAGGGGTTAAGGGTGTTACATTTTTTTGGCATCAGAGCTACGGTTTAGTCGATTCTAGGACTACCGTAGTACGTAAGAGTCTAGCTATACATGCCTTTGAATTGTATATATGATAGTGTGGTGACTTCTGACAATTTCAATTGTGTTTTATATAGTAAATGGATTCGATCCCGATAGAGCAGAGTGATGATGTGGAGAGTGTTGCACCGGTCTCGCACATGGATCGGCGCCATTAGACTCTCAACCGCCACACGGGTAACCACGAGGGGAGGCTAAACAGCCTTCTACCAAATGATGAATGAATGGTTTACCCAGTTTGTTCAGAATAATCCGGCTGTACAACAACCTCCACCCCCAAATAATCCAACTCTGGTACCTTCAGCACCCCCGATGATAAATCCGATGAGATCTAGCAGACCTCCCATTGATAAAATCAGGAAATAGGGAGCAGAGGAATTCAAGGCCAATGATAATGATGATGCAGAATGAGCCGAGATGTGGCTTGATAACACTATTTGGGTACTCGATGAGTTATCTTGTACTCTGGATGAATATATCTCTACTTCGGGACATTGCCTATCACTGGTGGAACATACTGGTATCCGTAGTTCCGAAAGAAAAAGTAACTTGGGACTTCTTCCAAATTGAGTTCCGTAAGAAATATATCAGTCAGAGATTCATCGATAAAAAACGAAAGGAATTTCTTGAATTAAAATAGGGGCAAATGACTATGACAGGATATGAATGGAAATTTGTCAGACTGAGAAGATATGCTAGAGAGTGTGTTTCTACTGAAGCCATTATGTACAAAAGATTTGAAGACGGTCTGAATGAAGATATAAAGTTGCTGGTCGGCATTCTTTAAATCAAAGAGTTTGTGATACTAGTCTAGCGGGCTTGTAAGGCTGAAGAGCTCGAAAAAGAGAAAAGAAAAGCTGAAATAGAAGCTAGAGATACTCGTAAGAGATCAACGAGTAAGACTTACCATTCGGTGCCTAAGAGATTCAGAGATGACTCCAACCGACACAAAGCTACTTCAGATTTACTTAGACGTGATCGACCTCCAGGGAGTTATCGAGCCACTTCGATAGCTAGTGTTGGTAACGTTCCCCAGGACCGGGTCGAGTGTAAATATTACGGGAAATGGCATTCTGGAAGTTGTAGGGTTCGTGATCGGTCCTGCTTTAAATGTGGATTGTCAGACCATTTCATTCGAGAGTGCCCGATGTTAGCCGATCGTAATACTGTTCGTAACATTAGACCGAAAGCAAAGACGCCAAAGACGGGTCGACCACCCAAACCTTCCAGTAAAGTAGGTGGTAGTCAGAAAGGGACGAAAGACACTGTAGTTCGATCAGAGGCCCGAGCACCTATCAGAGCTTATGCTACACGAGCTAGAGAGGATACTTCTTCCCCCGATGTCATTACCGATACTTTCACCCTTTATGATATTACTGTGATTGCACTAATTGATCCTGGTTCGACTCATTCATATGTGTGTGAAACTCTAGTATTCGGTAAGACTCTGCCAGTTGAGTCTACTGAGTTTGTGATTCGTGTGTCCAACCCTTTGGGTAGATGTGTACTTGTTAATAAAGTGTGTAAAGGTTGCCCGTTGATAATTCGGGATTATTGTTTCCCAGCTGATTTAATGTTGTTGCCCTTCGATGAATTCGATATAATTTTGGGAATGGATTGGCTAACTTCACATGATGCAGTGGTGAATTGCAAAAGAAAGCTTATTGATTTGAGATGTCAAAACGGCGAGATCATCAGAATTAAATCTAATGATTTAAGTGAGTTTCCTGTAATAATATCCTCGATGTTGGCCCGAAAGTATGTGAGAAAAGGGTGTGAAGCTTATTTGGCCTATGTATTGGATAATAAAGTATCTGAAAAGCATATTGAATCTGTACCGGTTGTGTGTGAATACCCAGATGTGTTTCCTGAAGAACTACCGGGTTTACCCCCAGTACGAGAGATTGAGTTTGGCATTGAATTAGCACCGGGAACGACTCTGATCTCGATAGCTCCATATCGGATGGCACCTACTGAGCTAAAAGAGTTGAAAGCACAGTTGCAAAAGTTAACAGATAGGGGCTTTGCACTACCAAGTTTCTCTCATTGGGGTGCACCAGTCCTTTTGTGAAGAAAAAAGATGGAACAATGCGGATGTGTATTGATTATCGGTAATTGAATAAGGTAACTATAAAGAATAAATACCCGTTACCTCAGATTGATGATTTGTTTGATCAATTGAAGGGGGCTTCAGTATTTTCGAAGATAGATTTGAGATCGGGCTATTATCAGTTGTGAGTCAGAGATACAGATGTGCCAAAGACTGCATTCCAGATGAGGTACGGACATTTTGAGTTTTTGGTTATGCCTTTTGGGCTTACTAATGCACCTGCGATTTTTATGGATTTGATGAATCGAGTTTTTAGACAGTTTTTAGATCAATTTGTGGTAGTGTTTATTGATGATATATTGATCTACTCCAAAGATGAAATCGAGCATGCTGAGCATTTGAGATTAGTGCTACAAACTCTGTGAAATCAGTAGTTGTATGCGAAGTTTAGTAAGTGTGAGTTCTGGATGAAAGAAGTCAGCTTTTTGGGACATGTTGTTTCGGCATCAGGTATTCGAGTTGATCCGAACAAATTCTCGGCTATACTTGATTGGAAGCCACCGAAAAATGTTTCCGAGATCCGAAGCTTTCTGGGACTTGTGGGTTACTATCGATGATTTGTGAAAGGTTTTTTATGATAGCTACCCCGCTGACAAAGTTATTGCGTAAAGATGTCGTGTTCGAGTGGTCGGAAAAGTGTCGAAAAGTTTTGATCACCGAAAGCCCTTTTACGTAAGCTCCAGTTAGTTCATTTGAATCGAGTAAAGAATTTGTTGTTTATTCGATGCTTCTTTGAATGGTTTGGGCTGCGTTTTGATGCGTGAAGGCAAAGTTGTAGCCTACGCTTCAAGACAATTGAAGCCACATGAAAGAAATTACCCGACGATGATTTAGAACTTGCGCTATTGTGTTCGCATTGAAAATTTGGCGCCATTATTTATTTGGCAGAAATGTCACGCTTATTCGGATCATAAAAGCCTAAAGTATTTGATGACTCAGAAAGAGTTGAACTTGAGACAACGTAGATGGTTAGAACTGTTGAAAGACTATGAGTTAGTGATTGACTACCATCCGGGGAAAGCTAACGTTGTTGCAGATGCATTAAGTCGAAAATCATTGTTTGCTCTTCGTGCATTGAACACACAGATGGTTATGTCAAGTGATAGTTCGATCATAGCCGAGTTAAAAGCAAGACCGATGTTTATTCAGCAAATTTGTGATACACAAAAAGCTGACAAAGATATGATTGTTAAACGGGTTCAGTGTGAAAATAATGCAGAGTCAGAATTTTAAATTGATGAAAATGATTGCTTGAAATACAAAGGTCGAATGTGTGTACCGAGAGACGTGGATTTGATTCAGATGTTATTGAAAGAAGCTCATAATAGTCAGATGTCGATACATCCGGGTAGCACGAAAATGTATAATGACTTGAAGCAGTTCTACTGGTGGCCTGTTATGAAACGAGATATATCTGAATTTGTTTCAAAGTGCTTAATTTGTCAGCAAGTAAAAGCCGAGCATCAAGTGCCTTCTGGGTTGCTTCAGCCAATCATGATACCTGAATGGAAATGGGATAGAATTACAATGGATTTTGTATCCGGTCTCCCTATGACATCGAGTAAGAAAGATGCTGTCTGGGTTATAGTTAATAGACTGACTAAATCAGCTCACTTTGTGCCAATTAAATGTGCTATTCACCGATAAACTAGCTGAATTGTATGTATCATGACATTGTGAAATTGCATGGTGTACCGAAGTTCCATTATTTAGATGGAGACCCGAGATTCACATCGCGGTTTTGGAAGAAGTTGCAAGATGCTTTAGGTACTAAACTTTACTTTAGTCTGACCTTTCATCCACAGACAGATCGCCAACTGAACGAACTATTCGGATACTTGAGGACATGTTGAGATGTCTGCGTTTTGAGTTTGAAGGTGCGTGGGAAAGATACTTACCTCGATTGAATTTGCCTATAATAAAGCTTTTCAATCTAGTATCAAAATGGAGCTCTATGAAACCTTGTACGGGCGAAAGTGTCGAACACCATTATACTGGACTGAGCTCAGCAAGAATAAGATACACGGGGTTGATTTGATTAAGGAAACCGAACAGAAAGTAGCCATTATTAGAGACAATTTGAAAGCTACTTGGATTGTCAAAAGTCCTATGTCGACTTGAAACGTAAAGACATTGAATTTCGTGTCTGAGATCGAGTATTTTAAAGGTTTCTCCGTGGAAAAAGTAATTCGTTTTGGCTGGAAAGGCAAGTTGAGCCCGAGATTCATTGGACCGTATGAAATCATTGAACGTGTTGGGCCTATTGCTTATAGGTTAAAGCTACCCTCTGAATTAGAAAAGATACACGATGTATTTCATGTTTCTATGCTCCGTAGATATAGATCAGATCCGTCACATGTGATAGCTCCATCTGAGATTGAAATCCAACCTGATATGACGTATGAGGAAAAATCGATCCGTATTTTAGCTCGGGAAATGAAAGAGTTAAGAAACAAAAGAATTCCATTAGTGAAGATACTGTGGAATCGGCACGGAGTTGAAGAGGCTATGTGGGAGCTTGAGGACTCAATGAGGCAACAATATCCAACGTTGTTTAACGGTAAGAATTTTCAGGGACGAAAAATCCTTAAGGGGGGAGTTGTAACAGACCGAAATTGACCCTAATTGGAACAGTGGTTTTGGGACCTCGAATTCGAGTCTGAGAAATATTTTAATATTATATTTAGTTTTTATTATATGTGAATTTATGTGTGTGAAAGTTTCGTAGAAAAATTTTATCGTTTAAGTATTGAATTTGATAAAAAGGACTAAATCGCGTAAAGCGTAAAAGTTGCATTCTTTAGTGTAAAGTGCTAGAATGATGATGGTTTCTTAATTTGAGGTATTAGGTGGGCAATTATTCCATTTTATAAGTTAGTGGATGGCTTTTGACTAATATGCCATTATGATATGTAATAGTTTATTTTATATTAAAGGTTATATTAGTAAATTAATTAAATAACCTATTATATACATAACAAAATAAAATGAAAAAGCCATTATCATCTTATTTTTTTCTTTGGCCGAATGTGGGAGAAAGAAAAGGGTTTTTGTTCCTTTGAATTTCGGCAATTAGAAGCACAAAATTAAGGTTAGTTTGATTTCGATTTTTAATAATTTTTACGTTTTTGAGATCGTTGTTTCAGATATTACCCGACCCATGCTTGAATTTTGAGAATCATGTGTTTATGAGGTTCGCCATTGATGAATTTTTGAGGTTTTGATGTTTGATGATTTTAAATCAAAGATATGTTAAGGATTGATATGTTTTGTATTAGAAATTTTAGTGAATTTTAGTATTTAGGGCTAATTTGTAAAAGTAAATTTTAGAGGGCTTATTGGAAAAATAAATGAAAGAAATGGACTTATAATGCCCTTGTGAACATTCGCCCTTGCATAGTCTTGGCAAATTTTGTGTATTTTATGTTTTGTACAATTAGGACTAAATAGTAAAGATGTGAAATCTTAGGGCAAAATTTTAATTTGCATGTTTATGTGTTTTGGGACTAAATTGAATTGAAATGTACTTGAATGAGCTGAATTTAATGTGTTCTAGATCAAGAACAAAGAAAACGAGCTTGGATCGGGAAAATCTAAAGTTGTCGACTAGCTTGTTAACGTTGTCCGTCGAAAGTCGAGGTAAGTCCTTACAAAATTATGTCAAAGAATTATTTACTTAACTTAGTATATAATAAATTTGGAAATTTGAGGCATGAAAATGTATGTTGGCTGAATGTAGGGTATGAATTTATAGTAAATTGATTTGTTGAATATACTATGAATAACTATGTTTGGTTTATTATGTGAAAGGGATATGTTGTAAATGAGATAGTTGTGATGTTCAACATCAAGTAGTATATGTTGGAATGTTAAAAGTTAGAAATTGGCTTTGAGCCTAGCGGTGCCTTGTGCTTGATTTAATTCGGCTTCGTGCCTAGCGTGCTTGGTGCCTAGTGATATATTCTAAGCTTCGTGCTCAGCGTGCTTAGTTTCTGATATATTCGGGTTTCGTGCCTAGCGTGCTTAGTGTTGGGTGACATATACTAAGCTTCGTGCCTAGCGAGCTTAATCTTGGGTGGTACTTTAAAATGAAGAAACCATAAAGTTTTCGAGTGTAGTATATTGAACTTATTGAGTTAAAAACTCAAGTAAGCTTAAATCTCAAATGAATATCATCGTAAGTAAGGTAAGTCGTAATTAAGGTTACTTGGGTTGAAATACCATATCAATATTGGTGTTTTGTGTGATTGAGCTTATTAAGCAATATGTATGATTAGTATAAGATAGGACTTGAGCTTAAACATGTTATTTTGGGATGTTAGGTTAGTAGTATAAATGCAAATAGTGGAAAGACTTTGAGTATGATGATATATTTGATATGAATGATGCACTTATGTGTCAAGAAGCATGTGATTCATGTAAAATATGTTTATACTATGGTTTGACTAATTATAAGATTATGGTAATGAAGTGTAAGTGCTATGATTTGCAAGTTGATAATATTCACCAAGCATAAATATAGATGTTATAAATTTATAGAAAAAGAAAATTAAGTTATTCAAAGTTATAATAAAGTTGCTTAAGACTTACTAAGCTATTGAGCTTACTCGCTTATGTTTGTGTTCTATTTTATAGATCGATAATTCAACTACTGGCTCGGGGATCATCAAGAAAGTCGACCACACTATCACTCTCTTTGGTATAGTTATGTTTTGTAAACTTTTGAATCAATGGCATGTATAGGCTTTATTTTGATAAGTAGTGAATGATGTTCGGATTGTCAATATAAATATGGCCTTGCGAATAAGGCTGTTGCTTTTGGTTAAGTTTAGGTTTTACATTTTGATATAGTAGCTTGCATTATAATACCATTAGATATGTGATTTCGGTCATGCTTTAAATCATATACGGAAAATGATCATATATATATATATATATATGGTGTATTGTTGGGATATGCACTTAGCTAATAAGGATAAATGTTGGATGCTAGATGATTTAAAGCATGTAATATGTTAGCAAGGTAATATGTTTGCTATATATATATAAGTGTGTGAAGTCTTGATTTAAGCTTAGAATTGGTAAGTTTTGCATTGTTGAAGCGGTTCAAATTAAGCAATTATGGTTGAAAGAAAAGATGTGTATATATATATATATATTTTGGTTGTTGCATGTTTTAGTTTATTTGAATAGTGCGATATGTATTATGAAATAGTATGAGTTATAAAGATTATTACAAAGAATGTATATACACTGTGATATTGATACATGATCTGGAAACATAGTAATGATAAGCATATTGTATGTTAGGTTATGTTGCATTAATGTTGGATTCGTATATGGGTAATAGTGTTAAAGTTGCATATATACTTGATAAATGTATAGTTATGATTTGGTTAACTGCACTAATATGGCATGAGTAAAAATTTATGCATATTTGTTCATGGATAGTTATTAGTAGATGAGTAAAGTATGCTTATAAAAAAAAAGAAATTTGTTTGGTATTTTATTTACGAGTCGAATTGGATATGATACATATAGTTAAGAGTATACATGTGACAAATTAATAGTTAATTCAAATAATTTAGAAAGCATAAAACTTTGTGATTAATGGTAATATGAATTTGAAATTTCATTGGTTGTTTGTGATTATTAAGTCATACATTGGTATATAGAGAACTTAAAGCAAAAGGTTTAAATTTTGTTAAGCAACACCTAGTGGTTTTCTTAATACTTTAAATAAATTGACTGTTATAATAGGATTACTTTATTAATTAGTTAAATATGGTTTACTTGTTTCTAAATTTCATATGTTAAGATCAATTTGTCGAGTGTGGTATATGAAATCGGAATTGTTGTATGACTTATCCGGTAATGCCCGTAACCCTAATCTGGCGATGGGTAGGGGTTAAGGGTGTTACAAGTGCCGAATCCTTCTACTATTCGATTCTCTTACTCTCTTTCGGTAAGTGCTTTAGACGAATCATTATTCCCTTTTTTCTTCTGCCTTAAGTGGTAATTGATAGCAATTGTATGGCAGTTAAGGAAGGATTCAGGGAACTCCTAATCAATCGCTAGAGATTAAGATTCGTGGGGATCACAGTGGTTCGATTGAAGGTAACACTACTCTATTCTATAAATGGATTGTTGGTTTCGGGTTCTTTTTTAACCGTAAAGTAGGACTGATGGTAGTGTTTGATTGACCAAATATAGGTTGGTGAGTGCTTGAGTGACTATTCGTGATGAATCGAAACAAGGTGTGTAAACACTGCCTAAATTGTAAACCGGTAAAAGACGGAAAAAAAAATGACAATTGACGCTACACGAACGTGCGCTCGCTCGTGTGGTAAACCGAACGCATAAAATGTGGACGTTAGACTGTTGAGGCCACCATGAGCGATTTCATGGTCTTAGGCCGTTTTGGGCCACGTTAGGCCAGAATGGACCGTGTGGGCCCAACGGGCTTATGGGCCCCACACGGGTAAACCACACGAACGTGTAGAGAATATTGGGCCAAACTGTGTGATGTTCATGAGCAAGACCATTTCTGGACTATGTGGACCACACGGGCGTGGGGGCCCACATGGGCCCATATTATGGGCCTTGGGCCCATTTTTATTATTTGACTGTTATCGTTTGAGACGACTATGGACCTACTGATGGGTTGGTAAGTATACCTAGACCCCAAACTTGTAAAATAACTGTTATGGCCCTATGACATAAAATAACTGTATGCCTTATGTTATGTATGACTGTATATGAGCATGCCACGATATATATGTTGCATACATGTGTGATATGTTACATGGGATGGGATTATTATGATTGGAGGAAGTGATCAGATCGGCAACCCTCAGAATAAATCTTGTTTAGTCGCAATCGGTGCTAATTTTGGAGTGTAGGAATGATGGGTGATTTTATCCCCATATAGAGTGTTGGGCTGGACGGAGTGGAGTGTAGAGGCTGGTTGGGTAGGATTCGATTGCATGCCTGGACTATTATTGTCACTGAAATAGGCTAAGGCCCACACTAAAATCAAGCATCGAAATGGGCTAAGGCCCACACCGACATCGGTATCAGAATGGGCTAAGGACCAACTGATCTGAACTGTTGATGATTTGGGCTTAGGCCCAGACTGTACTTGCCTACGACCTGATTGGCCATTTTGTTTATATAGGGTTACACACTGAGTTTTCGTAAACTCATCCCTCTGTTTATGTGGACCGGTGCTGCGAGGGATTCGGAGGTGGCCACACAACCGCACCTGCTTTTATATTTGAGTTTTATCTCCAATAAATTTAATTTGGGTATTTTTTTTGTAATAAGGCCTCTTTAAGTTTAACTTTTAATTTGGGGATTTTACTTATTTTAATTCACATCTGCGTAGTAGTAGGACGCGATTTTTCAAAAGATAAATGTTTTTCAAAACACCACGTTTTCGTAAAATACTATAAAAGCTTCCGCGTCAAACATTGTTTCAAAGTATAGTAACAAACTGATATGATCAACGTTCTACTAAAAACAACTTGAGTTTTAAAAGAACAAGATACCCTAAAATTTTTTGTTAAGATCATAAACTAGATTTAATAATAGAGGGGTTTTTCCAAAGAAACTATGTTTTCGAAAAACACTTCAATGTGATACTGCCAGGTTCGGCTATAATGTCTAGGCTGGGTTTGGGGTGTTACATTAATATTTTATTTCAGTTCTCTAATTTTATACACATTGCAAATTAGTCCTTACATCAGTTTCACTAAACATAATCTATTCACTTTGTTATTTACATTAAACTTATATCAACTTTAATTTTAGATCAATTTCATAACAATTATTAGCATATTCTTTTATATATTAATCTCATAAATATTTACATGACAAATTTAACAAAATTTTTACTTAGGTTTTATTAGGTAAAGGTAAAACTTTTGAGGTACTTACAACCAAATGCTTGAAGGAGCTTTCTTCTTCTTCTTTCACTCTTTAGCTATTTTTCCCCTTGTCAACACCTTGATGTTCACCTTTCTTCTCTCTCTTAATCAACATAACACATATGCACAAAATTTAATATTAAAATAATGATAAACTGTAACCGTCTAAAAGTCAGTGGTGTCAAAAATGGGGATTTTGAAACCTTATTTTTAATGTTCGGGCCCATAAATATTATTATTTAATATTTACAAGTCTAATTTAGAGGAATATTGAGTTTCGGTCCCTTAATTTTATTGAATTGATGGCTAGTTAAGGTACAAGGACTAAATTGAAAAGTGAAAAAAATTAATCGCTATAAATTTTTAATTGGCCAAAGGTTTAAAGGTGATCACTGCAAAACAGTCTAGTTTTAATGTATATAAAAGAGTGATCGAACTCAGAGGTCGATCATGACAACGATAGAGGCAAGCGCACCTATCGAACAAAGAGTATAGCTCAAAGTAGAATATCTTTATCGAACCCAATGAACCTAAAAGTACTATTACTTCTTTCTATTATTTAGCCTAAAATATAGAGTGTTTGGTCTATTAAATCTAATACAAATGAAATACTTAAACTTAAATGCAAAGACAAAAGAACAAAACTTTGGGAAAAGACTTTGAAGAAAACTCAATTGATAAAGACGATACCCTCGGGAAGAATCCACATATGACTTCACTTATTATCTAACTTTCAATTCATATGATTTCTTTTACTTAGCTTGATCCGTGAGACTCCCTAACCTATATTAAACCTTCTCTCGAAGCGAATAACGTCTAACCTTAGGTTAATTAGTGGAACTCTCGTTCTCTTATAATAACCCCCTAAGGAAGCAGTAGATCGATCAATGGACCCCCATATTAGGTTTCACCCTAATCCGGTAAAATCTCATAACCCTATCTCTAGGCGCCCGATCAACTCCGCTTAATTATGCTAGATCTTCTCTTAGGCAGGGTCTATTCCTCCTCCACCTAAGCACATCAGATTAAATTGAGCAACATAATTAAGAACAAACTAAGTATTTATCATATAAACCAAAAGAATTAAATAACAAAATCCATCATAGGTTTCATCCCCTTCAGGTAGCTGAGGGGTTTAGTTCATAATAAAATAGGAAAACATCTCGAGAGAAAAGATAAAACAAAACATAAGAAATCCCTAAAACCCCCTGAAGGAATTGAAGGAGAGATCCTCCGTATTGAGTAGAATTCCGGCTCTTCGAGATGGATCAACTGGCTATCTTTGAGTAATTCCCTAAACGAGTAAAGCTCTGGCAGAAAATTCTACTAAAACCTGACGCCCCCTAATTGCTGCCTTGGATTTGTTTTTATATACGTTTGGGATGCTTTACTTGGCTCCTAAGTACTCGTAATTTAAGTGAAATTTGTCCTAAGTGTTTGAGTGGACTTAGGATTGCGTTTCTTGGGCTCCAAGCATCCAATTTCGAGTGAAAATTAATCTTTTTCGAGGCAGGGGCACGGCCTTGACACGCCCGTGCAAATCGTGGTCTAGCCCGTGTCTCCATCCTGTCGATTTAGGCACGGCTATGACATGCCCGTGTAATATCTGGGTCTAGCCCATGTCTCGATTCTGCCATTTTGGAAATGGCCGTGTAGATCACTAGGCACGCCCGTGTGTGGACTTTATCGATGGGAAAACGACCGTGTGAATCGGGGTAAAGCCGTGGTCTAGATGACTATCGAGGCACGCACTGTGGCATGAAGTCCGTAGCCGTGGCCGACTTCTTGGGTCGACCACTTTGGTTCGTTTTAAGCCCGTTTTGCATTTTTTTATCCTTGGGTGCTTTCCTAAGTATAAGACACGAAAAGAAAGGATTAAGAGCACCTTTTTACATAAATTAATGATAAATTCATCCAAAAGCATACTAAATGTGGGATTAAAATATGTTACTTTTACGGTTTATCAAATACCCCCACACTTAAGCTTTTGCTTGTCCTCAAGCAAAATTCTCAACTTACAATTAAAACGAACTTTCCATAATTCATAATGCCTATCGATATTGTCTCATCATAATTCATAGATAATTTATACATGGATAATTCAATTCAAAGAGTCCTAAAGATTCAATTACGATAAGTCATACCTTTGTAGTACGAAAACATAGGTGTTTCCCCTTATCTAAGTAATTACCTTTAATTCAAAGCTGATAAGGATTGACGTCCTCACAATAGATTCACTCAAGTCACTCAAAAGTGTTCAAGGTTTAAGAATAAACACTCTAAGTCGAACCTGAAAAGTTAATCCCATAGACTTGCCTGGAAATCAAATCTCCACCACTGTATATGAGTTGATACATAGATCAAAAGGTCTTTAATCAAGGTTGTAATGGGGTTAGGGTTAAAGGTGTAGATATAGACTGAATTAGAGGTTTAGAATCGATATTGACTTGACAAATTGCCTAACTAGAAACACTGAACTAATATGAATATTTACTTCGAATGAAAATAAATAATATCTCTTTTGATAATTACTCCATAATAAGGAGTATTTTGATACTACTTTAATACGAGCTTTTACTTTACCAATTGGAGTTTAAACGCTCTAAGCTCTTTTATATACTACCAATATTGAATATACTTGGATTTTTTTTAAGAACAAACTAAGTAAAATAAAAGGAACTTTGATAATTGAAATATCCTAGTTTGGCAATTGATCAAGTCAATTCTCGATAGAGGGGTAGTCAAAGGAATGTTGACAACAAATACAAAGGGATTTTGGTTTAATATTAGTGGGTGAGTCAATAAAAAGGTTATTAGGATTCAACTGGGTTCACTAGGGGTTAATTTGTGTAGGTAGGCATTTTAGTGGTTTGAATGGGTTGAAACCTAGGTGCCTTTATCATCTCAGTATATCAAATCATTAATGTGGTCTCGACATGTATAAACAATGCAAGTTCTAGAATAACAGTTCAAAGTTGACACACTCATAATCAATAAAGTGAGCAAGAAAAATAATATATGCTCTATAAGGCTCAAAATCTCACAAAAAATTATGGGTGTTTTTGACATCAATCCCTATAGATTTCAAATTTCAAAGTAATACTCAGATTTAGTTCGACAACCTATCAAGTTTTATTTTTGAAAAATAGACTTATCATGCTTGATTCTCTAGTATTCTTCAAATTTAATCATCAATGCACATTTAACTATGACTTGCTCTAAAACATCTCAATAAGAATCATAAGTCATTAGAAATTTCATCCTAATTAATAATATGAGAATAATAATTAAGATCAAGACTAATTTCAGGGTTTTGAGAATTATGCAAAAAGTTAGGCACTATTACCCCAACACTTAAGATGTACATTGCCCTCAATGTACAAAGATAAATAATGAAATTTATGTGCCAAATCAAAAAGATAAGTGGGGAAAGTAATACTCCCTAAAATCTGGATGATCCTTGGCGTCTCTAATTGGCGGTGATGGCGTTTTCTATGGGCTCGGTGAAGTGGCTACCAGAAGCAAATTGCTAGATGAAGAAATTGGGTAGCTGTGAAGATATAGCCAAGAGATCTAGGAAATAATAATACTATACTAATAATATAATTAAAGATTAAGGAAATAAAATGAAGAAGACTAAGAAGAAAACTGAAATTGAAAGAAAAGACTAATGGACTAAGGAGTCCTTATTGTTGGATGGTTTGCGAAGTGGGTGTGTCCTCTAAGGCTGTGGTGTGTGATTCCCTAGCAGCCTTTAGAACCTAAAACCAAGAAACTAATATGAAATAAATTAATTTAAGCAGGAAATAAGTAAAGATAAGGAAAATAAAAGAGATGAGAAAAGAAAAATAGAACCGAAAAGGTTTCCGAGACCCTTGGCGTGTCAATTAAGTGAAGTCACAAGATGAACTCATGTTGAGGTCTCCTCTAAGGAGGTGATGCTTACATTTCTTCGGCATGATCTTTGTGTTGCTCAAGTGTCTTGGATATTTTCTATGAATAGGAAGAAAAATTTGAAAGAAAAGAGAAAGAAGAAATAAGAAAAGAGATGGGACAAAGAAGATGGGTTGTGGGGATTTAAATAGGATTTCAAACTGCACGTTCCCACACTGCATCGGGGTGTGTCCTCACACACTACCGCCTAGCACGGTAGTGGCTAATGGCGTGTTGCTTCTTACACGCCTGTTTCTTAGTCAGCCATGCCTGTTTCGAGAAAGTCAGTAGTTTAACACGGTTCATAGGCACGCCCGTGCTGTTCTTGTCGATGCTCGTACTTTAGGGTTGTTGGGCTCGACGTCGTGGAGTGGTTGGACTGGCTTGCACGGCCCTGCTTCTGTCAGTGTGGTGGTTTTAGTGGTCCACATGGCCACAGACACGGCCATGTGTAAGGCCGTGTGGTCTGGAAATCTACACTTTTGTGTTAGTTTCCAACTAAATACTTAGGAAAGAAAGATGGAAAGAAAAGAAACTGAAATCAAATCTAAAAATAAATAGTGTTAATGTTCGGGTTACCTCCCGAAAAGCGCTCGTTTATAGTCTTAAGCTAAACTATCCTCGTTTTTGAAAGTTTTCAGGGAGGTTTAAAGGTTTGAATATCTTCCCTCATACTTGCGATTTTATTTTCATGACAAGATTGGAATTGAGAAGCATTTACCTCGTATTTGTTGAATTTTGGGTTACTTACCTCGACTGTGTTGTGGGGGAAGATTTCATGTACCTTGGGGAGGATTTCTCCCTTTGCCCTCGAGTTTGTTGAAGTGATGTGAAGACTGGTTTTGTCTAACAGCACCTGGTCTACTATTTTAAAGTGATTGGATGTTCCTATGAGCTCTTCTGGTGGTTTCTTAGGTTTTACTTCGTGTGGATCCGTCTTTGCTTGTGTCTTCTGCTCTTCTAATTTGTCGACCTTAAGTATACGTGATTCTTCTATGTCGACTAAAATGCTATAGTTTGACTCAGAATTGGTGTCGTGTGGTGTTGCCTGCAATGAACGTTGGATAATTTGACTATCGACTAGAGTAATTTCTGTACCTTCATCATTCATGGCTCTGGATGAGTTGAGAGCTTGAAGATTTATTGATTCATCTCCTATACGAAGCATGAGTTCTCCTGTGGCAACATCGATTTTAGTCTTGGCAGTTGTAAGAAAAGGCCTTCTTAAAATCAAGGGGATTGAATTATCCTCATCCATGTCTAAAATAACAAAGTCTATTGGGAAAACAAATTTATCGATTTTGACTAAAACATCTTCGATAATGCCCCTAGGGATTATAATAATTTTATCAGCTAGTTGAATACTCATCCTAATTTGTTTGGGCTTCCCTAGACCTAGCCATTTAAATAGTGTATAAGGCATAACATTTATACTTGCCCCTAAATCAGCTAACACATTATCAATAGACAAACTACCAATTAAGCATGGAATTGTAAAACTCCCTGGATCTTTTAGTTTTTATGGTAGCCTGTTCTGTAGCATTGCTGAGCATGTTGCGTTTAATTCCACATGGTGCTCTTCATCTATTTTTCGTTTGTTCATCAAGAGCTTGCTTAAGAATTTCCTTGTATCGGGCATCTGAAAAAGAGCTTCAAGAAGAGGTAAGTTAATATGTAATTTTTTTAAGAGTTTTAGAAACTTACCGAATTGTTCCACTGAATCTTCTTTTTTCAATGCTTCGGGATAAGGTATGCTAGGTTGGTATTCTTTGATTACCAATTTTACCTCGGTCTTATCCTTCTTTTCTTACGCTGATGTGGGTCTATCTACTTCTGTACCCTCTTGAGTTGTAACGGCTTGGATTTGTTCTTCTGGGTTTATTTCTGTGTTACTTGGTAGGCATCCTTGTTGGCGTTCAGAAATTAGCTTTGTGAGGTGTCCCACTGACCTAGTAAGTTCTCCAACTTGATTCTCAAGTCCTTTCATCGACTTCTGTTGTTCATCAAGGTTTGTATCAGTCTTTTGAAGGTGAAATTCTGTGGCTGCCATGAATTTTGTCAGCATCTCTTCAAGGCTTGATTTTTTTCTTGTGGGTAGGGCTGATTTTGATAATTTGGAGGAGGTTGCTGCCTTTGAATTCCTTGATTTCCTTGTCATCCCCACGAAAAATTTGGGTGGTTCCTCCAACCTAGGTTATAAGTATTACTATAAGGATTATTATTGGATCTGAAATTGTTACCTATATAGTTTGTCTGCTCGTTTTCTGCCCTTGGTTGGTAGGGTGGGTACTCAGCATTCGCCACATTCGCGCTTACTTCACATTGCATTACTAGATGTACCTGCGAAGAACATAAATTATCAAGCTTTTTATTCATTAACTCAACTCGTGTTGTGAGATTGTCATTGATCTATGTTGAAAACTCCGGCTGATTTTGTCGGCTTTGCCCTTGTGATTTGCCATTGATAAGTGTTCAATGACATCTCTTCAATAAAATCATTGGCCGCTTCAAGAGTTTTGTTGTTTAGAGTTCCACCGATTGATGAATCAATCATTTGCCTTGTTGAAGAATTCACACCATTGTAAAAAGTTTAGACTTGAAGCCACAAAGGTAATCTGTGGTATGGGCATCTTCTTAGGAGATCCTTGTATCTTTCCTATGCATCATATAATGTTTCTGCATCATTCTGCACAAAAGAAGATATGTCATTCCTAAATTTGGCCATTTTGGCTGGTGGAAAATACTTTAAAAGAAATTTTTCGGTCATTTGGTCCCATGTGGTGATTGACCCTCGTGGTAACGAGTTCAACCACTGCTTTGCTTTATTTCTTAATGAAAAAAGAAATAATCGAAGACGCACGACATCATCAGAAATGCTATTTATTTTGAAAGTATCACAGAACTCTAAGAAATTAGCTATATGATTATTTGGATCTTCATCCTGCAATCCATCAAATTAAACAAACTGTTGAATCATTTGCATTGTGTTAGGTTTTAATTCAAAATTATTAGCAGCTATAGTAGGCCTAACAATACTAGATTCTGCTCTTGTCAAATTAGGTTTAGCATAATCATACATAGTACGCGGGGCATTCTGATCTTGCGCGTCAGGCAGATTATTTTCGGCCATCCCTTCAGTAGGATTGGATCTGTTTTGTTGTTCTTCTCTTTGGTAGTCTAGAGCTCGTCTAGTGTAATATCCGGGATTTAGGGGCTATGTATTTTTTATTTGAACGTATGTGATTGCATGCTTGAGTGTGATTTAAATGTGATTTGGGGGCTTCAAGAACCTTGGGATGTAGGTAAGAGCCTTAGAAGTTATTGGATTTTTAAGCCCAAAAAGGGGAACTAAGGGAGCTAGGCCTTAAGGATATTATTGTGTGGTTTAGGACACAAATAACCTAGTGGTAAGGTGGCAAGGAGGCGCCACTTAGGGCCTTGTAAGGTGACGCCACAGGGAGTGAGAAGGGCCTAGGTTAGAGCAGCAAGGGAAGCATTTTGGAGTTTTATTTTTCAGCAAGGAAGGGCAGTGGTGGACGACACAAGGACTCTGATGGAGGAGGTATAGATTGGGTCTGACAGCTTAGAGATTCGACTAAGGTAGAGTGAAAAGGGGGATTGAGTGGAGAGAAGGAGAGTTGGCCGGCCAAGGGACTTCTAGGATGATAAATTCGGTCACCTAGTAGCCAAAATCCCCTAAGTCAATTTGTGTCACCATCACTTTCTTTATTCTTTTCTTTCTCTCAATTCTTTCTTCTTCTTTCTCACTTTAGCAGAATCATAAGCGAGCCTCCATATCATTCTTTTCTTCTTCTCACAATCATCAAAAGTCAATACCATTCATCCTTCTCCTATTCCCTCCTTTCACTATTGGTAGAACCTCCATTGTTTTCCTAAAGCCATTGTCAAATCTTTCAACCTCATCCCTTCTCGCTTTTTGGCGAATAGCAACCAAGCGAGAGATCTCCTTGATCTCTTCTCAAATCGATTTGGGGATAGGTAAGTCGAATCTCCACCATTCTTCCTTATTTCCTCTCTGTCGACATGTGTAGAACAAAAGCCGAATTTTGGCATTTGTCTTGACTTTTAATCAACCATGCAATCGATTTTCTTTTAGGATTTACGGGATTTTGAAGCGATAGATCGGAGCATCTTTTCCTTGTCAATAGTTTGATGAAGTCGGTGGTAAGGTTTCGTACTGATTCAATTCATCTCTTAGTTATCTAAAAAGCCGAAAGCTAACCATTTAAATATACTAGTGCTTAGCCGATTTCAAAGAAGGCTTATCATGTAGTTTCGGGATTTGGGTGGTAACCAAGTCGGCAGCAAGGTAAGGATTTTGGTCGCGTTAACCCTTCGGGATTTTCTGTGTAGCCGAATGGCTCTTTGCTAATATGCTTAGTGTTGGCCGAATGTAGGAAAAAAGGGATCTAGAGCATTAGATCGGGATTTTCAGGATTTGGTAATCGCATTAGAAATTAGGTGTGTAAACCTACACTGAGTTCCCGGTTGTTTAATAATAAATATGTTAATCTTGTGTTAGTGAAGTGACAAATAAACATGGCTAAGGGTACCATTTAATGGTACAGTGTATTCAGGTACGTTACCCCTTAACACTCGTAAATAATGTTTAATAACATTGATGTGAAAATATGTGGTATTCCGTTGGATTTTGGGGGTAAGGTAAATTGCATGATAAATAGCACGTTTTGTATGTTGCATGGGTATATGGGTGATTATGTTAAAGGGGAAGTGATCTGGTGGTTTTTACCACATTATCTGGTGACTATGTCACATATTATGAATCTAGTGACTCTGTCACATTATCTCGTGGCTATGCCACAATTATAAGGTGATGTGCGATGATCGCAAAGAATCGCCTTCGATGGTGTGTAGCGGATGGAGGGTCGATTTAGTAATCCCCACGGTGTGATTGGTAGGTACGGGTGACGTGTAGAGGATGGATATCTAGGTGGGTTTGGGTTGCATCATTGCTTATATTTGCTCGTATGTGATATGATATGCCTTATATGTTTTGGGAGTCTGTGATAGTTGTTACACATTGAGTCTGTTGACTCACCCTTCGTGGGCTAACTTTTTGCGGATGGCACTCAGTGAATGGACCGGGTCGACAGGAACTTAGTGGTGGCCATGCACAACTCAAATTTTCTTCAGTTTTCTTATTAAGTTTATTTTGGTTTATTTTGGGATATATTTTGATGTAATAAGGCCATTATCACTTAACAGTTTTATTTATGTGTTTTAAATTTCTACTATGATACGAACAACTTCAATTGTTTTGAAACTCAAACGCCTACGGTTTTCAAGTTAATAATAATAAACTTTAAAAATTTGGCATTTCTTTAACTTGTAACTTTTGAAATATGAAATTATCGTTTTAGTACAAAATTAAATTTCAACTCAATTTTTAACTTGAGAACAATCCCAAATCTATTTTTTCAAAACCACCAAGATTTCAAAATGACATTACGAGGCTTAACTACGTTTTACTCAAGGAGCATGCAGATCCGGTCGAGCTTGTGGGCGGGTTTGGGGTGTTTCAAATTTGTATCGAGCAGGTTCAAAACTTCACCTTGAGGGCTTTTGGGCCCAAAATGTTTTCTTATTTTAAAAGTTGGGTTTTACTAAAGAATGAGCGGGTTTTACGGCATGGCACCTTTGAGTCTCGGCCAAGTCCACCTGTAAGTACCCTTAACCCTTGTGTGATTTGTATGTGGGAATTATAGGACGTAGATTAGTAGATTAGGAGTTATTGAACCTAGGATTAGCTTACTCCAACAATCAATTACATAAAATTTAAAGTCTAACCAAACAAACTCGTGAGTGAGTCACCGAGTTAAGGGTGTGGAAACTGCAGCGCATGTCTAGGATTGGATTGTGGGGAGCTTGGTATTTAAGCGGCCCTAGTGACTCACCTCCTCTCCATTTCGAATCCTACACAGTGCGTAGTGACGGTTCACCCTAACCAAGAGGACTAAATCACAAAGCTAAATTCAATAATTAAAACCGAAAGGACCAATCCCTTGTTTTGTACAATCCTAAAATCAAACCTTGGTTATAAAACTTCCAAAGTACCCTTGATTTAAAAATGACCAAAATACCTCGATTTACAAATTGACCAAATTACCCCTAACTTGTAAAATTGCTAAAATACCCACGGTGTGGAAAGTTGTCGAAGTAACCCCGAATTAAAAATTTCCAAAATACCCTTATTTCGTAAAATCACTTGGAACCATATTTTACAAAATTACCGAAATGCCCCTGGTTTGTAAAATTACAAAAATACCCTCAGTCTATAAAATTACCATATTACCCTAGAATCTTCTTATCAAAATATTCCTATTTTGCAAAAAAAATACCAAAAATCCCTATTTTGTAAAATTTTCAAATACCCTAATTTGGAAAATTACCAAAATACCCCTATAGGACAAATTACGAAAATACCCTTGGGTAGTGGAGAACAACAACAATGACAACCACAACACTTCTCTGTAATGAACGTAAGTTCATGAATGGTGATGATCGAATGAGTGTGTGTATGAATTCGAAAGAACTACTTTTTAGAACTATTAATCATAAGACTGTTCGCGATAAATCAGTGGAAAGAAATAATGATTCATAAAATTCTTAATCAGATAAACGCAATTCAGAAGAATGAGTTCTAGAGGATGTGGTCGTAATGTGCGTGGCCGTGGTAGAGGCCGAATGACCGTGTCGAAACCCGTTAGGTTTGGTCAAGGGTCCGAGAATAAAATGCCACCACCACCAGCTGTTGGTGTTGAATATCAGGATCAGACGGGGGATGATGCAGTATCGCAGGTGATGCTGCAAGTTTTTGAGAGGGTGGTGGAGCAGGTGGTGGTGTGGGAGCTCAAAAATATGTACCCGAGCGACTCCGAGCCAATAGAGCTGAGTTTTTCTATGGTGTATCTGGTGTGGGGCCCAATACGACTGAGTATTGGTTGGAGGCGACGGAGCGAATTATGGATGATTTGGACCGATCACGAGGAGAAACCGAAAGGGTAGTGTCGCTACTCGTGATGAGTCATACCAATGGTGGCTCATGGTTCGGGATGGTGCTACAGTAGATGATCTCACTTGGGAGTATTTTAAGGCGGCGTATCAGAAGAAGTATATTGGGACTAGCTATGTTGATACGCAAAGGAAGGCGTTTCTGAAGCTGGTCTAGGGGAATAAGTCCAGAGCAAAGACGAGGCGTAATTCTTAAGGTTGAGCCGTCGCTCGAGGCATCGTGGCTACGGAACATGAACGATGTGTCCGATTTGAGGACGGACTGAGAGATGACCTGAGATTGTTGATTGCTCCACAGCAGGAGTGGGAGTTTACCGTGTTGGTCAAAAAGGCTAAGGTAGCCGAAGGAGTTAATGAGTCTGTGAGACAGAACACGGACAAGAATAGGCAAAAGAGAGGTTTTGGATCATCAGGGTCATCTGGGAATGTCCAAAAGAGACCTAGAACGGATGGGTCGCGAGGTCAGCAAGTTATTACGGGAGGACAGTACCGTACTTGTGCTCAGTGTGGAAAGATGCACTTGGGAAAGTGTTGAAAGAAGACGGGAGGATGTTTCAAGTGTGGGTCCAAGGATCACATGATTGGAGACTACCCTATGAAAACAGACGGGAGCCGACCAGTAAGCCAGGGTCTTAATCAGGCTGGAAGAGGTGAACAGCAACCACCGCGGGGTCGTGGTCCAGCTGGAAGAGGTAATGGTTCTGAAAGAGGTAGGGGAACACTGGCCAGAGGTGTTGATAACACGGAGGTGAGACAGCCGAGTCTAGTGTATGCAGATCGTCGGAGGGAGGATGGTGATGCACTTGATGTCATAACGGGTATGTTCCTTATCTCTGGATTACCCTTTATTGCGTTGATAGATATTGGGTCAACTCATTCATACATTGCTAGTAAGGTGTCTAGAACTCTGCATGTGAACTCTGAGACTGTACCTAGGAAGATGATTGTACTTAGTCCTTTAGGGCAATCAGTAGAATTAGATAAACTCTTTAGGGCAGTACCTTTGGAAGTTCAGGGGGCGCAATTTCCAGCTGACTTAATGGAGTTACCATTTGAGGAATTTGATCTAATCTTAGGCATGGACTGGTTAGTGAAGTACCATGCGAATGTGGATCGTGCTGCTAAGCGCATGTCATTAAGAACTCCTGACGACAAGGAGATTGTGGTGATGGGCGAGAGACGGAATTGCTTGTCGAATGTGGTATCTGCCCTTAAGGCAGAGAAGATGGTGAGAAAAGGGTGTGTAGCTTTTCTGATGTTGATCAATACCTTGAAGGCTAAGGAAGCAGCTGTAGGAGGAGTTAGAATAGTAAGAGAATTTGTGGATGTCTTTCCAGAGGAGCTGCCTGGGCTACCCTCGGACAGGGAAGTGGAGTTCGAAATTGATTTACTGCCGGGTACAGCTCTTGTGTCAATTGCTCCATACCGAATGGCACCAAAGGAGTTAGTAAAGCTTAAAGCCCAGATCCAAGAGTTACTCGATCGTGGGTTTATTTGACCTAGTGTGTCTCTGTGGGGAGCACCGGTCCTATTTGTGAAGAAGAAGGACGGGACTATGCGCATGTGCATAGACTACCGACAGTTGAATAAGCTGACCATCAAGAACCAGTATCCATTGCCGAGGATAGACGGCTTGTTCAATCAGCTTAAGGGGGCCGCAGTATTTTAAAAGATAGATCTAAGGTCAGGATATCATCAGCTTAAGGTGAAGGAGGCAGATATCCATAAGACCACTTTTCGGACAAGATATGGGCATTATGAGTTCTTGGTAATGCCGTTCGAATTGACAAATGCCCCAGCTGCGTTCATAGACATGATGAACCGGGTTTTCCATCCCTACTTGGACCGATTCATTGTTGTGTTCATAGACGATATCTTGGTGTATTCCAAGTCTAAGGAAGAATATGATGAGCATCTCCGAGTTGTGCCGCAAGTACTAAGGGAAAAGAAGCTATATGCTAAGTTCAGCAAGTGCAAATTTTGGCTGAAGGAAGTTACGTTCTTAGGACATGTGGTGTCTGCTGAAGGAATAAGGGTGGATCCTCGGAAGATTGAGGCGAGATTGGATTGGACCACCTAAGTCGTGGCGGAAGTTCGTAGTTTCTTAGGACTAGCGAGGCTACTGGGAGATTTGTTGAGGATTCTCGTCAATAGCAAACACCTCGCGAAGTTGTTAAGGAAGGAAGTACCTTTCGTATGGGCGGATAAACAGCAGGAAAGTTTTGAGAAGCTTAAGAAAGTTTTGACAGAAGCTCCGATTTTAATTCAGCCTGAGGCAGGGAAGGACTATGTGGTATATTGTAATGCTTCCCATACAGGATTGGGATGTGTTCTCATGCAAGACGAGAAAGTGGTAGCTTATGCGTCTCGACAATTGAGGCCTCATGAGGTTAACTATCCGACGCATGATCTGGAGTTGGCGGCGGTAGTATTCCCTCTAAAAGTATAGAGGCACTACTTGTATGGAGAAAGGTCGATGAACTACACGGACCACAAAAGTCTGAAGTATTTGCTAACTTAGAAGGAGCTGAATTTGAGACAGCGTAGGTGGGTGGAGTTGTTGAAGGATTACGATTGCTTAATAGAGTATCATCCGGGCAAGGCGAATGTAGTGGCTGATGCCCTAAGTCGGAAAGTAGTGTCGGAGTTAAGGGCGATGTTTGCACATTTGAGCCTCTATGATGATGGAAGTTTGCTAGCGAAATTGCAAGTGAAGCTGACGTGGCTAAGTCAGGTTAAGGAGAAATAATTGGTAGACGGTGAACTAAGTACTAAGCTACTACAAGTACAAAATTGGGAATTGGAAAATTTTGGTGTAAATGGTGATGGAGTGCTGTGTTTTCGGGGAAAGGTCTGTATGCCAAAGGATGAAGAGTTAAGGCAGAAAATTCTTCAGGAATCGCATAGTGGCCCTTATGCTATGCATCCTGGAGGAAGTAAGTTATATAGGGATTTATGGGAACAGTTTTGGTGGCCTGGTCTTAAGCGGGAAGTTACAGAGGTTGTAGGGAAGTGCTTAACGAGTCAGCAAGTCAAGGCTGAACACCAATCTTGTTAGGATTGCTTGGTAGATAAAGATTCCGCAATGGAAGTGGGAGAGAATTACCATAGACTTCGTTAGTGGGCTTCCCTTATGCCTACTAAGAAGGACTCGATATGGGTGATAGTAGATCGGTTGTGAAGTCGCACATTTCATACCGGTCTTGGGTTGACTATTCTCTGAAATTGGTAAAGTTGTATGTAGCGAAATCATAAAGGTTGCACGAGTACCAGTGTCGATTATCTCGGATAGGGATCCAAGGTTTACATCTCGATTTTGGAAAGCATTACATCAAGCTTTGGGCACCAGATTAGACTTCAGTACGACCTTCCATCCGCAGTCGGACGGCCAATCTGAGCGGGTAATTCAAGTGCTAGAAGATATGTTGAGAGGTTGTGTGATAGACTTTAGAGGGAGTTGGGAGAAGTTCTTGCCTTTAGCGGAATTTGCGTACAATAATAGCTATCAGGCAAGTATTCAGATGGCACCGTACAAAGACTGTATGGACGGAAGTGTCGCACTCCTACATGTTGGACAGAATTGGGAGAACGTCAGGTTTTGGGTCCAGAAATGGTGGTAGAATCAGAAGAAAAGGTTAAGGTAATTCAGACACGGTTGAAGGAGGCATCCGAAGCAAAAGTCATCTGCAGATCTTAAGCGGAAGGAGATTGAGTTTTCGTGGGAGATTATGTGTTTCTCAAAGTTTATTTGTGGAAGAAGGTGATGAGATTTGGTCGCATGAGGAAAGTTAAGTCCTAGGTTTATAGGACCTTATCGATTCTGAAGCGGGTTAGACGATGGCGTGTCGGTTAGAATTGCCTTGAGTTGAAGCAGATGCACAATGTGTTTCACGTTTCGATGCTACGTCGTTATCGATCGGATCCATCTCATATAATACCGGTTGAGGAGGTAGAGCTGAGACCAGATCTGTCCTATGAGGAGGAGCCGATTTAGATTCTGGGACGGGATGTGAAGGTGCTTCAGAGGAAATTAGTTCCTTTAGTCAAAGTGTTATGGCGTAACCATGGATCGGAGGAAGCTTCGTGGGAGCCAGAGGAAACAATGCGACAGCAATACCCTCTCTTATTTTAGCCATGTAATTTGGAGGTCGAAATTATTTTAAGGGGGTAGAACTATAATATCCGAGATTTAGGGGCTATGCATTTTTTATTTGAACGTATGTGATTGCATGCTTGAGTGTGATTTGAATGTGATTTGGGGGCTTTAAGAACCTTGGGATGTTGGTAGGAGCCTTTTTTAAGCCCAAAAAGGGGAACTAAGGGAGCTAGGCCTTAAGGAGATTATTGTGTGGTTTAGGACACAAATAACCCAGTGGTAAGGTGGCAAGGAGGCGCCACTTAGGGCCTTGTAAGGTGACGCCAGAGGGAGTGAGAAGGGCCTAGGTTTGAGCAACAAGGAAGCGTTTTGGAGTTTTATTTTCAAAAGAAGGCGGTGGTAGGCGGCAAAGGACTACGATGGAGGAGGTATAGATTGGGTCCGCGACTTAGAGATTGGCTAAGGTAGAGTGAAAAGGGGATTGAGTGGAGAGAAGGAGAGTTGGCCGGCCAAGGGACTTCTAAGATGACAAATTTGGTCACCTAGTAGCCAAAATCCCCTAAGTCAATTTGTGTCACCATCACTTTCTTTATTCTTTTCTTTCTCTCAATTCTTTCTTCTTCTTTCTCACTTTAGCCGAATTATAATTGAGCCTTCATATCATTCTTTTTCTTCTTCTCACAATCATCAAAAGTGAATACCATTCATCGTTCTCCTATTCCCTCCTTTCACTATTGGCCGAACCTCCATTGTTTTCCTAAAGCCATTGCCGAAATTTTTCAACCTCATCCCTTCTCAATTTTTGGCTGAATAGCAACCAAGCAGAGATCTCCCTTGATCTCTTTTCAAATCGGTTTGGGGACAGGTAAGTCTGAATCTCCACCATTCTTCCTTATTTCCTCTCTGCCGACATGTGTGGAACAAAAGCCGAATTTCGGCATTTGTCTTGACTTTTAATCAACCATGCAATCGGTTTTCTTTTAGGATTTCTGGGATTTTGAAGCAGTAGATCGGGAGCATCTTTTCCTTGTCAATAGTTTCGGTAAGTCAGTGGTAAGGTTTCGTATTGATTCAGTTCATCTCTTAGTTATCTGAAAAGCCGAAAGCTAGCTATTTGAATATGCTAGTGCTTAGCCGATTTCAAGGAAGGCTTATCACGTAGTTTTGAGATTTGGGTGGTAACCAAGTCGGTAGCAAGGTAAGGATTTTGGTCGCGTTAACCCTTCGAGATTTGCTATGTAGCCGAATGGCTCTTTGCTAATATACTTAGTGTTGGCCGAATGTAGGAAAAAGGGATCTAGAGCATTAGATCGAGATTTTCAGGATTTGGTAATCGCGTTAGAAATCAGGTGTGTAACCCTACACTGAGTTCCCGATAGTTTAATAATAATTATGTTAATCATATGTTAGTGAAGTGACAAATAAACATGGCTAAGGGTACCATTTTATGGTACAGTGTATTCAGGTACGTTACCCCTTAACACTCGTAAATAATGTTTAATAACATTGATGTGAAAATATGTGGTATTCCATTGGATTTTGGGGGTAAGGTAAATTGCATGATAAATAGCATGTTTTGTATGTTGCATGGGCATATGGGTGATTATGTTAAAGGGGAAGTGATCTGGTGGTTTTTACCACATTATCTGGTGACTCTGTCACATTATGTGGTGGCTATGCCACAATTATAAGGGCAATGTGCAGTTGACTGCAGCGACTACCTTTGATGGTGTGTAGTGGATGGAGGGTCGATTTAGTAATCCCCACGGTGTGATTGGTAGGTACGGGTGATGTGTAGAGGATGGATATCTAGGTGGGTTTGGGTTTCATCATTACTTATATTTGCTCGTATGTGATATGATATGCCTTATATGTTTTGGGAGTCTGTGATGGTTGTTACGACTTGAGTCATTGACTCACCCTTCGTGGGCTAACTTTTCTGAGATGACACTCGATGAATGGACCGGTCGGCAGGAACTTAGTGGTGGCCATCTGTGACTCAATTTTCTTGATTTTCTTATTAAGTTTATTTTGGTTTATTTTGGGATATATTTTGATGTAATAAGGCCATTATCACTTAATTGTTTTATTTATGTGTTTTAAATTTCTACTATGGTACGAACTACTTCAATTATTTTGAAACTCAAACGCCTACGGTTTTCAAGTTAATAATAATAAACTTTAAAAATTTGACATTTCTTTAACTTGTAACTTTTGAAATATGAAATTATCGTTTTAGTACAAAATTAAATTTCAACTCAATTTTTAACTTGAGAATAATCCCAAATCTATTTTCTTCAAAAACCACCAAGAATTTCAAAATGACATTACGAGGCTTAACTACGTTTTACTCAAGGAGCATGCCAGATCCGATCAGGGCTTGTGGGCCGGGTTTGGGGTGTTTCATCTAGTTTCTCTGCTATTTCTGCGAGCGGTAGCTTCAATATCACTGTCATATTCTAATGGTCCTCTAGGGTTTCTTCGAGTCATAAACTAAAGGTACCTTGCAAGTTTAATAAAGAAAAAAGATTAATAAAATTAGAAATTTAATAAAAATAAAAATAAAAATTAGAGATAATGGCTAAAGTATTAAAAATAGAGCTTTCGTAATATTTTAGAGGTCCCCGGCAACGGCGCCAAAAACTTGATCGCTGCAAAATAGTCCAGTTTTAATAATTATAAAAGAGTGATCGAACCTGTAGACTGACTGTGACAACGATAGAGGCAAGCACACCTATCGAACAGTAGTATAGCTCAGGGGAGAATATCTTTATCGAACCCAAGGAACCTAAAAGTACTAGTACTCACTTTCTTTCTATTATTTAGCCTAAAATATGGAGTGTTTGGTTTATTAAATCTAAAACAAATGAAGTACTTAAACTTAAATGCGAAGACAAAAGAACAAAACTTTGGGAAAAGACTTTGAAGAAAACTCAATTGATAAAGACGATACCCTCGGGAAGAATCCACCTATGACTTCACTTATTATCTAACTTTCAATTCATATGATTTGTTTTACTTAGCTTGATCCGTGAGACTCCCTAACCTGTATTAAACCTTCTCTCGAAGCGAATAACGTCTAACCTTAGGTTAATAAGTGAAACTCTCGTTCTCTTATAATAACCCCCTAAGGAAGCAGTAAATCGATCAATGGACCCCCATATTAGGTTTCACCCTAATCCGACAAAATCTCGTAACCCTATCTCTAGGCGCCCAATCAACTCCGTTTAATTATGCTAGATCTTCTCTTAGGCAGGGTCTATTCCTTCTCCACCTAAGCACATCAGAGTAAATTGAGCAACATAATTAAGAACAAACTAAGTATTTATCATATAAACCGAAAGAATTAAATAACAAAATCCATCATAGGTTTCATCCCCTTTAGGTATCTGAGGGGTTTAGTTCATAATAAAATAGGAAAACATCTCGAGAGAAAAGATAAAACAAAACATAAGAAATCCCTAAAACCCCTTGAAGGAATGAAGGAGAGATCCTCCGTCTTGAGTAGAATTAGGCTCTTGAGATGGATCAACTGGCTATCTTTGAGTAATTCCTAAATGAGTAAAGCTCAGCGAAAATTTCGCTAAAACACAGCGCCCTAATTCTCGCCTTGGATTTGTTTTTATATCGTTTGGGATGCTTTACTTGGCTCCTAAGTACTCGTAATTCAAGTGAAATTCGTCCTAAGTGTTTGAGTGGACTTAGGATTGCATTTCTGGGCTCCAAGCATCAATTCGAGTGAAATTGCTCTTTTTCATGGCGGGGGCATGGCCTTGACACGCCTGTAAATCATGGTCCAGCCCGTGTCTCCATCCTGTCGATTTAGGCACGGTTATGACATGCCCGTGCAATATCTGGGTCTAGCCTGTGTCTCAATTCTGCCATTTTGGGAATGACCGTGTAGATCACTAGGCACGCCCGTGTGTGGACTTTATCGATGGGAAAACGGTCCTGTGAATCGGGGTAAGGCCGTGGTCTAGATGACTATCGAGGCACGGCCGTGTGGCATGAAGTCCAGGCCTTGCTGACTTCTTGGGTCAGCCCACTTTGGTTCATTTTAAGCCCATTTTGCGTTCTTTTTATCCTTGGGTGCTTTCCTAAGTATAAGACACGAAAAGAAAGGAGTAAGAGCACATTTTTACATAAATTAAGGATAAATTCATCCAAAAGCATACTAAATGTGGGATTAAAATATGTTACTTTTACGGTTTATCAAAAGGATTTATATAGTAAATACATCAAGGTTTTAAACGGAAAATAGGCCATTTTTTAAGTGTAGTGGACGATTGGTGGATGTATTTTTAAGCTCCAAAGGTTTGACCATAATCATGATAAGGGATTCAAGGTTTGTTTTTCATAAATTTTATATTTTTGAGATCGTAGAAGATCGATTTAGGTAACTTGTGTTTTATTATTCAAAACTATTAAAGTTTTCAAATGTTTCCATTGTTGAATCTTGAAGCTTTTAGTACTAAATTGTTAGATTTTAAGCTTAGATATGAAAAAGGACTACTTTGTCAAGTGAAATTTGTTAGTTTTGAACATAGACACTAAAGTGTGAATAATTCGAAACTAGCATGGAATTTCTATAAAGATAGATATTAGAGGATTGTAGAAGGATGAAATTGAGATTAGTTTCATAATCAAAGTTTAAGTTTGAATGATTATGGCAAATTCGATTTTAGGGACTAAATTGAATAAAATATAAAAATTTTGAGAACTTTTGAAAATAAAAATTATAATGTCATATGCATATAAATAAATGATAAACCATAATTTGCACATATTTTAACCCCATGCTTGGCTTAATTTTGATGAATATTCACTAAATTTGATGAATTCGATGCTACTAATCTCTTAATTTCATGTTTTATACTCATGAGAGCTTAGGGAGTCGAAAAGAACGACAAACAAGCCAAAAAGGGACAAAATGGGCCTACCTTAGAGACTCACACGGCCTGGGCTATCACTCACGGCCGTGTGTTTCGAGCAACAACCAAGACACGGCATGGATCAACGTACACGACCATATCACATGGCAGTGTGTGGCGAATAGGATCGAACACGGCCAAGAGAGTCGACCACGGACGTGTCACACAGGCATGTCCCTGCCATGGCAAAGATGAATTTCATTCGAATTAGGATACTTTCGGGCCAAGTAAGGCATCTCAAAGCCTATATAAACACCATAGGGGGCAACTTAAGTGGGGAGGTTGACAGGACGTCGAATATGTAACACCTCTATCCCGTATCCATCGCCGGATTAAGGTTAAGGGCATTACCAAACAGATCAGAAACTTTCATAACATTGCATACAATCATTCACCAAACATAAACAAAGTGTCCATTATATTGGTCAACGAGACCTAAAACATGCTTTGTAACAGGGTCGGGACTAAACCGTAACACATATAGAATTTCTAGGAAATTAAAACTTTTCAAAGATTCAGGGGTTACACGCCCTTGTGGGTAGGCCGTGTGCCTCCCACGGCTGCTAGACACACCCGTGTGTCCTCCCTGTGGATGAAACTGACTTTATTCCATGGTCACCAAGCACACCCGTGTACTCTGGCAGTGGTCGATTCTGACTTGGCTCCACGGTTACCAAGTACCCCCGTGTGCTAAGGCCGTGTAATCTTAGGCGATATACTGAATTTTTCACATGGCTACTAGACACACCGTGTATCTTGGCCGTGTGCTCCTAAGCTAGCTACTGACTTAGCCCCACGGTCACTAGGCACGCCTGTGTGCCACAACCGTGTGACGTTATAGGCCATTTGCGAGGCCAAAATGCCATCCACTTAGGGTCAAACCTACAAGCCATTCATCAATACAATCTATGCCTTCAAAACTAATACCATTCATACCAAAGTACACAACTAAAACTCATATCATCACAAGCATTATTCATCCATACTTACCCAAAAACTTAACCATTTCATATGTCATCTGGTCGTGTCTGTCGAGTATTAAAAATTTATAAAAAGAATGATCGAACCTGGAAACTAACTAAGACAACAATGGAGGCAAGCACACCTATCGAACATTAGTATAACTAGCGACAAGACCGGATTGTCGAACCCAAAAGAACCAAAAGTACTAATATTAACTCTTTTTCTATTATTTAGCCTACAAATTAAAGGAATTTTTTATCTATTCTAAAATTAACTAATTAACTAAGCTAAAGATGCTAAGACAAAGAGGAAATTGGGGAAGGACTTGAAGGAAAACCAATTGATTTAGACAATACCTGAGGAAGAATCCACCTAGACTTCACTTGTTATCTAACTCTGAACCAGATAATTTATTCACTTGACTTGATCCGTAGGATTCCCTAATTTAAATTAATACCTCTTTCGAGGCTACTAACGTTTAACCTTAGGTTGATTAATTGAAATCTCTTTCTAATTAAAACCCCTAGAATTGCATTAACTCGATCTATGAACTCCCATATTAGGTTTGACCTTAATCCGGCAGATTTTTGTCACCCTATCTCTAGGCGCGTGAGCAACTCTGCTTAACTATGCTAGATATACTCTTAGACAGGGTATCTTCCTCCTCTACCTAATCACATCACACTTGAATCAATATCCCGAAAATACCAAAACAAGAATTAAGAACACAAAGTTAAGAAAAAATCAAGTATTTATCATACAACTCAGATAACAATAACAAGATCCGTCTTAGGTTTCATCCCCCTCAAGTATCTGAGGGTTTAGTTCATAATTGTAAAAGAAAGCCTCTCAGAAGAAAATATAAAAAAAAAAACATAAGAAAACCCTAAAACCCCCTAAAGGAATTGAAGGAGAGTTCCTCCGTCTTGAGTATGATTCCGTCTTCTTGAGATGAATCAACTGGCTTTCTTCGAGTGAATCCCTGAATTTAACTGCTCTGGCTCGGCTCTGTGGCCTCGCTGAACTGCCTCCTTTAAGGTTGGCCTCTAGGGTCTTTATATAGGGTTTTGGAATATGATTCTTTGCCTCTAAGTGCCCTAATCTGAATAGAATTATTCTTTCCTGCGGCAGAGACACGCCCATGGCACATGCCCGTGTAAATCGTGGCCAGGCCGTGTTTGGGTCTATTGATGAGGCATGACAGTGTATTTCGGGGTCCAGGCCGTGGTCGGCTTTTCTTACGGGGCACGACCGTGTGGTCTTGGGCCCAGGCCGTGTGGATTTCATACTTTGGCCCATTTCTCTGTTTTCGACCCCGTTTCTCATTCTTTTCATCCTCCGGTGCTTTACTGAGTATAAAACATGAAAGCAAAGGATTAGGAGCACCTATTTCCATAATTAAAGGGATAAATCATCAAAAAACATGCTAAATGTGGGATTAAAATATGTTACTATTATGGTTTATCAAATACCCCCACACTTAAGCTTTTGCTTGTCCTCAAGCAAAATTCTCAAGTGATAATTAAAACAAACTTCCTCAATTCATAATATTCATCAATAATGTTTCATCATAATTCATAGATAATTTATACATGGATAATTCAACTCAAACAGTCCTAAAGATTCAAACAATCAAGGTCATGAGTTTTTAGCATGAAAGCATAGGTGTTTCCCCTTACCTAAATAATCACCTTTAATTCAAAAACGACAAGAGTTGACATCTTCACTAAAGATTCACTCAAATCACTCGAAGTGTTTAAGGTTCAAGAAATAAAGCACTCATCAGTCAAATATGAAAAGTTAATCCCATAGGCTTGCATGAAAATCAAATCTCCACCATTGTAAAATGAGATGATACACAAATCAAAAGGTCTTTAAAAAGGGTTGTAACGGGGCTTAGGTTAAAGGCTGAATTAGAAGGGTTAGAATCGAGATTGAATTGAAAATTACCTAACTAGAGAAATGAACTAATAAATTTAATAATTACATTAATTGAAAACTTGTAATACTAATAATACGAGCTTCTTTTTCAAGATGTTGAAATTAAACGTATAGGCTTGCTTAATCACAAAACTAATAGTGAATATACTTTGATTTTTTTAAGAACAAATCAATGTAAGATAAAACTTTAACAACTGAAATAATATAATTAGGCAACTGATCAAAACAAGTCTCGATAAAGGGTAGTTAAAAGGAATGTTGATAACAAATACGAGATGGGTTTTGGGTTAATATTAGTGGGTTGAGTCAATAAAAAGGGTTGTTAGGATCAAAGGGGTTCACTAGGGGTCAATTATGAGGGTAGGCTTTTAGTGGAGTAAGTGGGTTAAATCCTAAGTGCCTTAATCATCTCTTTATATCAAATCAATAGTGTGGTCTCAACATGTATAATCGAAGCAAGTTCTAGAATAACCAATCAATGTTGACACACTCATAATCAATAAAGTGAGCACGAAAAGAATGTATGCTCTAAAAGGCTCAAAATCTCACAAAATTATGGGTATATTGATGTCAATCTTGTAAATTTCAAACTTCAAGGTAACAATTTAGATTCAGCTAGACAACTTAGCAAAATTTTAATTTTTTTGAAAATAGACTCATCATGCTTGGTTCTCTAGTATCTTAAAGTTTAAATTATCATTGCACAATTATCAATGACTTAATATAAAACATATCAATAAAAATCATGAATCAACAGGAATTTCATTCTAATTAGTGATATGAGAAAATTACTTTAAGACAGAATATCATTCAGGGATTTGAGAATAATGCAAAAAGTTAGGCATTTTTCTAATAAACTTTCACCCCCACTTTTAAGATGTTCATTGCCCTCAATGTACAAAGATAGATAGCAATCAAATAATAAAAAAATTAAAAGATAGCGAGAGAGGTGAAACTTCCTGAATTTTTGGATGGATTCCTCGAGTTTGGGAGTATGGAAACTTGATTTGGAGGTGAAGGATAAGTTGGAGAGGGCGCCTCTAATTCTTATGCTAGATGAAGAAATTGGGAACCTCGTGAAGAGTTAGCCGGGAAATAATAATAATTTAAATTATACTAATTATATAATTAATGTAAATAAAAATAACAAGAAATAAAATATGAATTAAAATAAGACTAAAAGAGAAGATGAATGGACTAGAAAGTCCTTATTGGTAGATGGTTTGCGAATTGGGTGTGGTGTCTAAGGCCGTGGTGTGTGATTCCCTAGCAGCCTTTAGAACCTAAAACCAAGAAACTAAACTAAAATAAACCAAATTTAGTAAAAGAAAAATAAAGATAAGGAAATTAAAAGAGACGAGAAAAGTAAAATAAAAGTTAAATGGTCTCAAAGACCTTTGGCTTGTCAAGTTAATGAAGTGGCCGGCATGAACTTATGTTGATTGGTTTAGCACAGGGAGACAGGACTTGGATCTTTCCATTTCTTCAACATTGTTGAAGTGTAGATTGAGACTTTTATGGAGTGAAGAAGGAAGAGAATGGAGATGGAGGGAAGTAGGGAGTGGATAGGGAATGGGATAGAAGGGGAGAGGGGTGTTTTAAATAGAAATTTTCAGCTCTGGTACATCCGCACGCCCATGTATCGTGGGTGTGTACGGCCATATCGCACGGCGACTGTGTGGTAGTTCAATTGCTTCTCCTGCGCCTGGTTTTTAAGTTGCCATGCCCGTGTTGGTTCAACAGTGTCGGCCACGGCTATGTCGCACGGCTGTGGTGTTAGGTGAGTCCGTGATTCAAAGATATTTTTCTCATCCTGTCTCGTACTATCTCTGCCGTGTCAGTACAGAAATCCATAGCATCCACATGGCCACGGCCACGGCCGTGTGTAAGGCCGTGTAATGTGAAAATCTGCGCTTCATTAACTTGGTTAGTCTGTAGTTAGGTGCTAAAAGAAAAAGAAATGAAAATAAATAGGGTTAGTGCTCGAGGTGCCTCCCGAGAAGTGCTCGTTTAAAGTCTTAAGCTAGACATATGTCTCATTCGTACCGTCACGGTGGTTTAAGGAGTGAAAAATCCTTTTTCATGCTATCATCATATAAATTGAGTCGAGCGGAGTTTACTTTAAAGGTACCGAAAGTAGAATTACTTACCTCGACTGTTTTGTAAGGGAAAACATTAAGTACCATAAAGGGGATCTCTTCGTTTATCTTCAGGTTTGATGTGGTGATTCGCGGGTCTGTTCTATCTAATAGTACCTGATCTCCTATTTTGAAGTGATTTGACGTTCCTTTAAGTTCTTCTAGGGGTTCCTTCGGTTTCACTTTGTGTGGGTTTGATTCCTCCTTGAAATGTATCTCCCACTTATTTAGCTCATCGGTCTAAAGCCGTCGTTCCTCATGAGATATTTCCTTGTTGGTATGAGCTATGGGTTCTGGCTCTGTAGTGTAATTCTGTGGTGCTTCCTGAAAGGAAGTTTAACTGAATTCTTATCAAGGGAATTTACGTCCTCACCTTTCTCACTCGATGTCCTGGCTGAGTCGAGAGCTTGAAGACTGATTGATTCGTCACCGACATGAAGTATGAGTTCACATGTGCTAACATCAATTTTAGATCTGGCAGTTGCTAGAAAAGGTCTTCCTAAAATTAAGGGGATACTATTGTCTTCATCCATATCTAAGACTACGACGTCTACGGGGAATATGAATTTGTCAACTTTAACTAGTACATCTTCAATTATACCCTTAGGGATGTGGATAGACTTATCAGCTAGTTGAATACTCATCCTAGTTTGCTTGGGTTTCCCTAGACCTAGCGTTTAAACATTTTAGATGGCATAACATTGATGCTTGCCCCTAAATCAATTAAAGCATTATCAACAGATAAACTACCAATTAAACATGCAATTGTTAAACACCCTGGATCTTTTAATTTTCATGGTAGTCTATTCTGTAACATTGTCGAGCATACTACGTTTAGTTCCACGTGCGACTCCTCGTCTAACTTTCGCTTATTCGTTAAGAGCTCTTTTAAAAATTTCCTTGAATCTGGCATCTGCGAAAGAGCTTCAAGAAGCGGTAAGTTAATATGTAATTTCTTTAAGAGTTTAAGGAACTTACCGAACTGTTCTTCTGTGTCATCTTCCTTCATCACATTGGGGTAAGGTATACGAGGTTGGTATTCTTTAATTATCGATTTTGGCTTTTCTTGGCTTACCTCAATCACTTACCACAGGTTCTTGCCTTGGCTCAGATTCAGATTCTACTAACCCTTCACTATTATGAGCTGTTATGGCTTGAATTTGCTCTTTTGGGTTAGTCTTAGTGTTGCTTGGCAAGCTACCTAGTTGTCATTCAGAGATCAGCTTTGAGTTGCCCTAACTGGTTCTCGATTCCTTTAATCGATGCTTGTTGATTTTTAAGTGTTGTCTCGGTGTTTTGAATATGAGTTTCAAACACTGCTATGAATTTTGTCAGCATCTCTACAAGGTTCAGCTTCTTTTCCTGTGGTTAGGGCTACTGTTGGAAGTTTGGAGGGGGTGGTTGTTGTCTCTGATTTCCTTGGCCACCCCACGAGAAATTGGGGTGGTTCCTTCAACATAGATTATAAGTATTACTTTAGGGGTTATTTTGAGGTCTAAAATTGTTACCCGTATAGTTTAATTGCTCGTTTTCCATGCCCCGATTGTAGGGTGGGTGCTCAGGATTCGCCACACCTCCTAGATTTGAATCACATTGCATAACTGGATGTACCTAAAAAGAACCACACAAACCATCAATCTTTTTATTCATCATCTCTACCTGATTTGATAGCATGGTGACTGCGTCGAGATTGAAAACTCCAGCATCTTTAGTTGGCTTTGTCCTTGTAACTTGCCACTGATAGTTGTTCAGTGATATCTCCTCTATGAATTCATAAGCCGCTTTAGGAGTTTTGTTGTTTGGGGTTTCACCGGCGGCTGAGTCAATTAACTACCTGGTTGAAGGATTCACACCGTTGTAAAAAGTTTGGACCTGTAGCCACAAGGGTAAACCATGGTGTGGGCACCTTCTCAACAGATCTTTGTATCTCTCCCATGCATCGTATAATGTTTCTAAATCTATCTGCACAAAAGAAGATATATCATTCCTTAATTTGGCCGTTTTGGCTGGTGGAAAATATTTCAGTAAAAATTTTTCGGTCATTTGGTCCCATGTAGTGATTGATCCTCGTGGAAGAGAATGTAACCACTATTTGGCTTTATTTCTCAAAGAAAAGGGAAATAACCGAAGACGAATGACATAATCAGAAACGCCATTTATTTTGAAGGTATCACAAAATTCTAGAAAATTAGCTAAATGAGTATTTGGGTCTTCGTCCTGCAAACCATCAAATTGAACAAACTATTGAATCATTTGTATAGTATTAGGTTTTAATTCAAAATTATTAGCGGCTGTAGCAGGCCTAACAATACTCGATTTAGCTCCTGTTAAATTAGGTTTAGCATAATCATACATAGTTCGAGGAGCATGATGATCGGCCATATCTTGATGTGGCGGATTATTCTCAGCCATCCTTTCGGTGGTATTGGTTTCATCCTTTTGCTCTTCTTGTATGTAATCTAAGCCTCACCTTACTTCTCTATGATTTCTGCGTACATGTAACACCCCAAACCCGGCCCACGAGTCCTGACCGGATCTGGTATGTCACTGGGTAAAAATATTTTGGGCCAATTTAAAAGTTTGGAGAAAGTTTGGCAAAATTTGGCTAAGGTATTAAAACGGGGTTTGAAAACTCAGTTGGGCCTTTTTATAAATATAGTTGGGCTTTATAAACCCTTTTGAAAACATTTGATCATGTACATTTTAAAATCATCAAATTGTAGTTGACTAAGTTTATTTTTGGTTACCCGATGGTAACGTCTTTGAAAACTCGTAAAAGTTATTAAGTTGGAAAAGGTTACTTTTACCGATTCACTTTAATATATGTAAATTTCATTTATAACACCTTATAAGTAAAATAAAAGTAGAATAAACATCTAAATAATAATAGCGGCCTTATTACATCCCAAATTAAAAATACTTAGGAAATAAAATACTTAAACTTAACAAAAATAAATTTAACTCCAACAATGAGCATGGCCGCCTCGAGTCCTCTCCAGCTCCATCTCCGCGATCTACTCATCTGCAAAATGTTAAGGGAAAGGGGTGAGTCACCAAGACTCAGTGTTAAATCCCCCTCCCGAAAAATACAACTCATACACAATTCATTAATAAACATGCTCATGCAACCCAACTAGCCATCCATACTCCTTTTCTACCCGTGTGGTCAAAACCATCGATGACTTAAAGTCACAATTTAAATGATGGGGCCAACCCATCGTGTGGTCAAAACCATCGATGACCATAGGTCACAAATAATCAAGTGTGGTCAAAACCTTTGGTGGTACCAAACCATTGGGACTTAGTCGCAAATAATCAATCGATGTGGTCAAAACCACTGATGACCATCGGTCACAATTAAACTGATGGGGCCAACCCATCTTGTGGTCAAAACCACTGATGACCATATGTCACAAATAATCAGATGGGGCCAACCCATCTTGTGGTCAAAACCACTGGCGACAGTCCAAAAATCTTCCCCCTCCTCTCATCAATCCCACCATCACATGCTTATACATTAATTATCATATATCATGTCATAGCATTAAACATCATGTGATGGCATGCAAACATATATCAAAAATTACAAGATAGGGGACTTACCCGAAATCCATGATTATGCCACAAGCTAACCACATCCAAAAGATTTAAGGCAAACAATAACGTCATGTAAATTAATAAAGTGTGTAGAGAGATATTACACACCTGTTACTATCGTAATTCCTAGATCTCGAAACTCCGATCTACAACGCTAGATCTTGACCCTACATTCGGCCAATCATCTTTGTTAGTATCAAAAGCCTATTCGGCCAATCATCTTTGTTAGTAGCCTTCGGCTTTTCGATCACTAAAATATTGTCTATTAAAATAGATCCTTACCACCACTTACCGTAGGGGAATAAATCCCGAAAGCTTTCCTTAATGGCTATGGCTTCCCTACAATCGCTTTAATTGTATTAGTAAGAATCATAGGCCATAATTTTAATTCCAAAAGAGGTGATTACCTCTTACCATATTTATTGAAAATTGGCAGCACCTTGTTGGAGATATGCTATTCGGCCTAATGCACAATTGGAAGGCTGGAATTTTAGAGAAGAGGAGAAGGGTATTGACTAGGAAGAACAACAATCTGGAAATTTACGAGCAAATTTTTGGCTAAGAGTTAGTAGAGGATTGACAACACAATGAAGAGAGGAAGAAGAAAAGAGTTTGCTGGAATTTTTCTTAAAGAGGAGGTATATTCGGCTAAAATAAGCAAGGAAAAGCTGGAAGTTTTGAATAGTTTTGGCTAGGAAACAATTGTGAATTTAATGACAAAATTTGGGGAGAAGAAAAGAAAATTTGCTTGAACCTTGGCACTACTTTCTTTGTACGAGCAGATATGGGCAGCCCCAAAGAGTCCAATATTCGCAATCACTCCCCCAACATGTGATAATTTGGCTTTTAATTATCACTCATAAAATAACACTTATCTTCCACTTATCTCTTATCCTTTTCTTAACCAATTTAAGAGCAATTACTCCCCCCTTCCAGCTGAAATTAAGCAGAAAAAAAATAAGCCTTATCCTTATCAAAATTTGAGTCCAAATTCATGCCATCACTCTCCTTCACGCCAGCAACAAAGAAGAAATAAAATAAAAATCAAAGTGCTGCTTCTTGGCTCGAACCAGCGACCTGCAACAGCAGCAGCCCTCTCTAACACGCCCCAGGCCACTACTCCCAATTTGACTTTCATGTCAAATATCCTCACGATTTAAATATAAGGCCTTCATACCTGGCCCCCTTTCTTTTAACGCCACCAGCCCAAAAAACAAAATCTCTTCCTTGCGTCCCTTGCGTTTCGAACCCGAGACCTTCGTGCCAACACCCTTAAGTGAAGCCCCAAGCCACTCCTCCCACCTGCCTTTCATGTCATAAAGCCTCCTTATTTAATTATAAGGACTTCCTAGGCCTAACGTCCAAAAAGCCCACAAGGGAAAAAAAACATTTCCCCCTTGTTATTGCCGAGGCTCGAACCTCCCCCCTAGCAACACTCTTAGGCGCACCAAGCCACTTGTACCAAGCCCAATCTTGTGTGATGCCTCTCCCAATTTTTATTTAAACCCTATCTCCACCTAGCTCCCTTCTTTTAAGTACTTTATAAAAGATTTTTTTTTTAATTCCAAATCCAACCTAAATCGGGGTTATTTCTAGACCCTAAATCATGCCAAATAAAATCATATTATTTATTTATTTCTTGAAGCCCACATGGAATTTATTTAAATTACAAATAACCCCTAATTCAGGGTGTTACAGTACAGTTCCTTCAATATCACTGTTGTAACTTAGTAGTCCTGTCAAGTTCCTTCTAGTCATAAACTAGAGGTACCTGTTAGGAAAAGAGAAAAAGAAAAAGAAAATTTAGAAAAGTAAAAATAAAATTTCATTGTGGAAAAATAAAATATAATATGGCTAAAGTAATAAAAATTGAACGTTCTTAATATTTTAGTTCCCCGGAAATGGCGCCAAAAACTTGATCGTGTCTGTCGAGTCTTAAAAATTTATAAAAAGAATGATCGAACCTGGAAACTAACTAAGACAACAATGGAGGCAAGCGCACCTATTGAATAGTAGTATCGCGAGCGGCAAGACCGGATTGTCGAACCCAAAGGAAACAAAAGTACTAATATTAACTCTCTTTCTATTATTTAGCCTACGAATTAAGGGAATTTTTTATCTATTCTAAAATTAACTGATTAACTAAGCTAAAGATGCTAAGACAAAGAGGAAATTGGGGAAGGACTTGAGGGAAAATCGATTGATTTAAACAATACCCGAGGAAGAATCCACCTAGACTTCACTTGTTATCTAACTCTGAACTAGACGATTTATTCACTTGACTTGATCCGTAGGATTCCCTAATTTATATTAATACCTCTCTCGAGGCTACTAACGTCTAACCCTACGTTGATTAATTGAAATCTCTTTCTAATTAAAACCCCTAGAATTGCATTAACTTGATCTATGGACTCCCATATTAGGTTTGACCCTATTCCGGCAGATTTTCGTCACCCTATCTCTAGGCGCGCGAGCAACTCCGCTTAACTATACTAGATCTACTCTTAGATAGGGTCTCTTCCTCCTCTGCCTAAGCACATCACACTTGAATCAATATCCCGAAAATACCAAAACAAGAATTAAGAACACATAGTTAAGAACAAATCAAGTATTTATCATACAACTCAGATAACAATAACAAGATCCGTCTTAGGTTTCATCCCCCTAAAGTAGGGGTGAGCAAAACTCGATTCGACTCGAAAAAATCGAAAAAAAATTTAAATTTCGAGTTAAACGAATCGAATTATTTGAGTTATTCGAGTTAACTCAAATTATTTTTTCAAATTTTGAGTTGGAACCGAGTTCGGTTTTGAATTCGAATAACTCGAATAATTCGAATAATTCGAATATTAAAATATAATATTTTATATTTTTACCCCAAACTCCCGAACCTTTTTACTTTTCCCTCAAAATTTTTACTCCTTCTCACTTTTCCCCCAAAACTTTTATTCCCCCCCATCCCAACCCTCCAATCTACCCATTTACTCTCCCATTTACTTTGCTCAAAATTTTACTCCAAAAAACCCTCAAAACTTTTTATTTCCCCCCCAAAATTTTTACTCCCTCCCACTTTTCCCCTAAAACTTTTACTCCCTTCCCATCCCACCTCCCATCTACCCCAAACCCATCCCCCCCCAAAATTTTTTTATATTTTCCTTCCAAAATTTTACTCCCCTATTTACTTTCCCTCAAACTTTTATTCCCCAAAACTTTTTATTTTCCCCCTAAACTTTTACTTCTCACCTTTTACTCTCAAATAAAAAATTAAAATTATCAAAAAAAATCACTAAACATAAAGAGCAATAATTTTATTTATATCTGCTATTTATATTATTAAATTAAATTTCACATTTTATATTATTTATATTATTGAATTGTTTAGTCATATTGAATATTTATATTAAAATTGAATTATTAATTATGCCATAAAATATTAGTATTAAAATTTTATATTGGTATCAATTTCATATTTTATCTTTAAAATAACTTTTATTAAAAATCACATTTTACATTTAATATATATTTTAATTCCAAAATACATAGTGACAAGAATCTGAAGATAATTGAAATAACTAAGCAAGCAAAGAAGCTAACCCGTATATAAAAGATTAATAAATAAATTATGAGGTGATGAAAGTTAATAAAAATTTGATTAAGGTGGACAAATTTTATTACGATAGGTGATAGTGGGTACAAGAACCCAAAATTATTTTTTAAAATTTAACTCGAACAAATATATTCGATTCGAATTCCATCTCACTCGACTCGAGTTGAGAAAATTTCAAATCAAATTAGGATGATAAAATATGATTCGTCAACTCGATTAACTCGAAATTTTTTCATTCAATTCGATCGAACGCTCACCCCTACCCTAAAGTATCTGAGGGTTTAGTTCATAATTGTAAAAGAAAACATCTTAGAAGAAAAGATAAAACAAAACATAAGAAAACCCTAAAACCCCATGAAGGAATTGAAGGAGAGTTCTTTCGTCTTGAGTATGATTCCGTCTTCTTGAGATGAATCAACCGACTTTCTTCGAGTGAATCCCTGAATTTAACTGCTCTGGCTCGGCTCTGTGGCCTCGCTGAACCGCCTCCTTTAAGGTTGGCCTCTAGGGTCTTTATATAGGCTTTTGGAATATGTTTCTTTGCCTCTAAGTACCCTAATCTAAATAGAATTCTTCTTTCCTGCGGTAGAGACACGCCCATGGCACATGCCCGTGTAAATCGTGGCTAGGCCGTGTTTGGGTTTGTTGATGAGGCACGACCGTGTATTTCGGGGTCCAGGCCATGGTCGGCTCTTCTTACGGGGCACGACCGTGTGGTCTTGGGCCCAGGCCATGTGGATTTCGTACTTTGGCTCATTTTCTCCGTTTTTGACCCCGTTTCTCGTTCTTTTCATCCTCCGGTGCTTTATTGAGTATAAAATAGGAAAACAAAGGATTAAGAGCACCTATTTCCATAATTAAAGGGATAAATCATCCAAAAATATGCTAAATGTGGGATTAAAATATATTACTATTATGGTTTATCATTAGCTAACCATGCAAAAAACATACATAATAAATCACCTTCATTAAAGCATATTGCCATCACATAATTAGCCAAATCACATGGCTAAATTCACTTCATATTCATGTACAAATATCTAGCCTATACATGCCATATCTAGCTATATACATTTCCCAAAAGGACCAAAACAAGATGAGTAGTGTGATGACGATCCTTGACGGTCCCCGAGCCTTCAGTATCTTTGACGATCTAAAAAACAGAAAAAAACACACACACAGAGTAAGCTTTTCAAAAGCTTAGTAAGTCATATACAAATAAACTTAATATGAAAAGCATATAAGCATATAGAAACATTGGCACAATTCATATTCATAGCAAATTTCTCACATATATGCTTTGGTCCATATTCTTGGCTATATTTGCCACATTCATCAATGCAAGAATCATATATATACATAGCTCTTTCATAACTATTCTTGTACCTCATACACATTCACATATTCAATCATACATTTTTTCAAATCAAAAGCACATAGGTACTTACCTTTTATACACACTTAGTGTACATACCAAACGTACCTGAAACAAATATACATTCACGTAATTGTTCATAGCTCGGATTTGCCCATTGAATCGATAAGGACCTAATAGGATACTCAGAAAGCTTGGAATAGTCGTACAATACCAACATCCCAGACGAGGTCTTACATGTACTCAGATACCTATGCCACTGTCCCAGACAGGGTCTTACACGAATCAATACAATGCCGATGTCCCAGACATGGTCTTACACGTATAGCTCATATCGATGCCAACGTCCCAGACGTGGTCTTACATGAAACCTAAAATCAACGCCAATGTCTTAGACGTGGTCTTACATGATAAAACAAAATAGATACCTATGTCATGACATAGCTAATCCTATCTATTCCTAGGTTCGTACGAGACTTTTCGGATATCGACACTATGTCAACCTTATCTCAGAATTCAAGTACGGATCATCTCATAAGCATTCATAGTTAACAATAGTCATATAAACATACATAATTCAATACGAATACGTTTATTTGCATAATGACTTACCTCAGATTCGATTTTACGAAAATAGAAACAGCTACTTGGTTACTTTCGCTTTTTCGCTATCTAAGTCCATTTTCCTCGGTTCTTGATCTATACATATTCAGAATTAAATCTTTTATTCAATAACTCATTCAATTCAATCCAAGGACACACATTTAGGGCTATTTGCAAATTAACCCTTACATTTGCACAATTTATCAATTTAGTCTATTTTTTTTAAAACATCAAATTCACAAAATTATCACACACTCATGCTTAGCCGAATGTTCATACATCTCATACAAGCCCATATTTTCCATCAAATTTGTAATTTAGTCCATCAAGTTACTATTTTCTCAATTTAGCCCTCATTAGCTAAATTCATCAAAAATTCAAGAACAAAGTATGTTCATCTAGCTCCAATCTTTCATTTAACAACTAAACTCATCACAAAACTCAACATATCATCAATGGAATATCTCATGAACATCATCAATACATAAAATTATGACATAGGCTTGATAGTAGACTAAGCAACAATCGTAGACTAAGCAACAATCTCAAAAACATAAAAATCATCAAAATCATCAAAATCCAAAACCAAAACATACCTTAATTCAAACTTACAATGGCCGAAACCTAGCTCAAATTATTTCTTATTCTTTCTTTCAATATTAGGTGACAACAATGAAGATGAAGATAGATATTTCATGTTTTATTTTACTATTATAAACTTAATTACTAAAGTACAAAATAACCTTTAATAAAAACATACATATCACAAAATTACAAGGTCATTTATGACCTTAGCCGTCCACTTTCTATAATAGTAGCTATATTGCCACTTAAATCCTCAACATTTAAAAGCCACATTGATTTTAACAATCAAATAGATAGCCATTGTTACCATTTTATGCGATTTAGTCCTTTTGTCAAATTAAGCACACAAACAGACGAATTACCTTACAAAACTTTAGCACATGCATAATCACTTATCAGAGACACAGAAAATAATATTAAAATATTATACATACTTAAATTTTTGATCCTGAAATTATTGTTTCGACTAGGGTATAAACCAGACTGTTACAGAATAGATGCCGAGTAGAAGAAGAAAATACTCCAAGACAGCCGTTAGGAACAGCTTAGGAGGAGGATCTCCTATCAAGTTCTTTAGAAGTTTTTAGGTTTTCTTATGTTTTGTTGTTTTTACTCTTTTATGATGTTTTCCTTTTCTAGTATGAACTAAATCTCTTAGATACCTAAGGGGATGAAACCTATGATAGATCTTATTATTATTTAATTTATGAGATAAATACTTGTGCTTATTCTTAATTGTGAGTTCTTATTCTTGTTTTGATAATTCAGATTATTGATTCAAGTCGAATGTACTTATTCAGTGGAGCAAAAGTCCCTGTTTAAGAGTAGATCAACATAATTAAGCGGAGTTGATTGCAACCCTAGAAATAAGGCGATGAAAATCTGTCGGATTAGGGTCAAACCTAATAAGGGAATCCATAGATCGAGTTAATGCGACAATGGGTGTTTTAATTAGAAAGAAATTTCAATTAATCAACCTAGAGTTAGTTGTTAGTAGCCTCGAAAGAGGGATTAATATAATTCAGGATTTCTACGGATTAAGTCAAGTGAATAAATCGCATGAATCAAAAGTAATAAGTGAAGTCTAGGTGGATTCTTCCTTAGGTGTCGTCTATCTTATATAAAGTTTTCCAAAAGTATTTTCCCAATTTAGTCCCTGTCAAGTTCAATAGTTAGTTAAAGTAGTTAGTTAAATTTTTGATTAAAAGAAAATCCCCTTAATTACTAGGCTAGATAATAAAAAGATAGTTAATACTAAGTACTCTTTGTTCTTGAGGATACGATATTCCAGACTCACCACAGCTATACTACTGTTCGATAGGTGCGCTTGCCTTTGTCAAAATAATAGTTAATTTCTAGCTCCATCACTACATGTTATAAGGTATTTTGAATTGATAAATTGAAATGAATTATTATATAGATCGTGAATTAAATCAACCGGGGATAACCAAGGAAAAAGAAAAATTGTAGTTTAGCCCTCACATGTGTTTTGTTTTTTATAGGTAGCTTCATATGGAACTTACTATATTAGTTCTTCTTAGTGTTTTTAATGTTTTATTTTACTTTTTATTTGAGTTGATGTGAATTTAATGATTTTTTGGATTGTATTGACTAAATTGTAAAGTATGGCATATGTGGCAATTAAGGGCATATATGATGTACCGAGTGGATACGAAATGTTTTTAAGATGAGATGATATGTACATGATGACATTACAATGGCTTAAAGGGGTATAATACTGTATTAATGCCTGTGTGAACATAGTAAACGATTAGGATACGATCGGTATGCTAATAGGGTTATTTTACGCGCTTGTACGAGTTTTGCACTTTGGTGCTCTCTATTTAGCACTTCGGTGCTGTTTTCTTAGCATTTGGTACTCTCTGCTTGGCACTTCGATGCTCTCTGTTTAATACTACAATGCTCTCTGGTGTGGTGTATTTACCCGTGTATTCGAATTTATTTACTAGTATTCATCGGGCTAATTGGTAAATGGAAAACGAGAAAAAAATGGGATCATATGGCAAATATATATGGATAGTTAAATGTTGAAAGGATATTGAAAATAGTAATTGGGTTGTTAATTTCATATGAATATCATTGACTTGAAATGTTAAATGTTTATGTTGCCATATAATACGTTTTATGAGGGACTCACTTTGTTAAATGTATTACCATGTATAGGCTTGTTATCATTTGTGTGTAAAATTGAGGTAAGTTGTTATTCATTACTTATGAATTTACAAAGTATTCGAAATACTTACTCTGTTGTTGTCGTTGTTTTTTTTGGTAATTGTTAGCTTGTGGGACGTGTCAATCGAATAAACTCGAAGATCACACTATCTAACCTTTGATTTGGTAGCTTTTGATAGTTTTATGTCCAGTTATGTGGCATGCATATAGGGCTAATATATGTTATTTTTAGAAACACCCCAAACTCGACCCACAAGCCCTGACCGGATCTGGCATGCTCCTTGAGTAAAATATAGCTAAACCTTGTTCTGTCACCTTAGAAAAAAATTGGTGGTTTTAAAGAAATTGGATTTGAGTTGTGATCAGTTTGATAACTGTGTTGTTTTTGAAGTTTGTATTGAAACATTATTATCATGTGTTCAAAAATTTCAAGTTAAAAGAAATATCGAATTTTAGGTGTTTAGGTGTCAAAACAATTGAAGTTGTTTTATGAAAAATGTTTAATCATTTGTTTGATGTTGTTCATATCATAATAAAAATTAAACCGCAAAAATAAAACAGTTAAATAGTAATGGCCTTATTACAACGAAACAAAACCCGAAATAAATCTAAAAAAAAAATAAATAAGAAAAACCGATAACTTGAAATGAGCATGGCCACCACTAAGTCCTCATTGACTCGGTCCATCTCTCGAGTATCACACGCAAAATGTTAGCCCACGAAGGGTGAGTCAGCAGACTCGATTAATGTACCACCATCTGATTCCCAATCGATAAAAGCATATTATTTCTCATATAATAAACATAGGCAATGATGCAACCCAAACCCACCTAGATATCCAACCTCTACACATCACCCGTACCTACCAATCACCAGTGGGGATTACTAAATCGACCCTCCATCCATACACACCATCAAAGGCAATCATTGCGATCAATCGCACATCGCCCTTATAATTGTGGCATAGCCACGGATAATGTGACAAAGTCACCAGATTCATAATATGTGACATAGGTCACCGGATAATGTGGTAAAACCACGTAACACTTCCCTTTATCATTATCACCCATATGCCCATGCAACATACAAATCATACACATATCATGCAATTTACCTTACCCCATGGCCATAACGATATTTCTTATATTTTCATATCAATATTTATAAACTTTATTAACCGAAAGTTAGGGTAACATACAGAATGCCTTGTACCATTGAATGGTACCCTTAGCCATATTCATTCATTGCCTTATTAACATATACATAACAATATTATTATTAATCGGGAATTTAGGGTGGGTTACACACCTGACTATTCGTAGGTTTAAGCGAAATCCCGAACTACGCGAAACTAACAAGATTTCAAAACATTTGCCTTACCCCTTCCTACAATCGGCCAATACTTGTTAGTAACCAAAAGCCTATTCGGCTCAACTGGAAATCCCGAAGGATATGTCGCATGGAGATATCATCTTACCTTATGTCGATTTGGTTTCCAACCAAATCCCGAACTACGTAATGATCCCTCCTTGCAATCAGCCAAGCACTAATACATACAAACAATTAGCCTTCGGCTTTTTGAATGAATAAGAAACTGATCTAAAACACGAGAACCTTTACCTAGATCGCCTGGCCAAATACCAAAACTTCTCCTTACCTCTGTCGAATTCCCCCTAAGAAAACATAGTTAGAATCGGCCATCTTCAAAATGATATGGCCTTTGGCCGAATACTAACCCTTTACCTTGGATCTCGGATCCGTGAGATCTCCTTACTGTAAAATCGGCCACAAGTGGATCCCGAAGATTTCCATCATGGTTCGCCAAAATAAAATAAGAGGAATTAGATCCCTAAATTTCGGCTAACCAAAGGAAAAAGAAGAGAAATTGAAATGAGAAACCCTTACCAACTATTAGATCCAATCAAAATAGATCCTAACAGATTCGGCCTAGTGATCAATCTTGAAGAACAAATCAAGATGGAAGAAGAGAAAGGAAGGGTATAAACGTAAAGTGAAGAGGAATTTGTGGATAGTAGATTCGGCCAAGATTTCAAAGGCTAGAAGGGCTATTCAGTTTTGAAAGTGAAGGGTAAGTTTAAGACTACCAACATGGGAAGAAAAGAGGAGAAGAAAGAGAGGTATGGTTCGGCTTCAAAGAAGAAGTAAAAAGGAAAGAAAATACACCAAATGGTCACCTTCAATTTCGGCTAAGAAACAAAAGAGAAGAAAAGAAATAAAAGCTTAAAGATGCCAAATGAATTTCGGCTTCTCTTTCCTACCTACATGACCGAAATTGTCATCCTAAAAGTCCCTTGGCCGGCCAACTCTCCTTCCCTAATCCAAATCCCCCTTTTCACTCCTACTTAGCTGAATCTTTAAGCTATTTGACCCAATCTACACTTCATCCATGAAGTGCCCTTGTGTCGTCCATCACTGTCTTTCCTTGCTTAAAAATAAAAGCTTCAAAATGCTTCCCTTGCTGCTCGAACCTAGGTCCCTTTACACTCCCTGTGGCATCACTGACTAAGGCCCTAAGTGGCACCTCCTTGCCACTTTACCAAGGCTTTTCTTGTGTCGTAAGCCACACAATAAACTCCTTAAGGCCTAGCTCCTTAGTTCCCCTTTTAGGCTTAAAATCAGATATTTTCTAAGGCTTCTACCTACAACCCAAGGTTCACAAGCCCCAAAACACATTCAAATCACACACAAGCATGTTACCACATACATTTAAGTGAAAATGCATAACCCCTAAATCCCGGATATTACAGTTCTACCCCCTTAAAATAATTTCAACCTCGAAATTACCTGGCTAAAATAAGTGAGGGTATTGCTGTCACATTGCTTCCTCTGGCTCCCACGAAGCTTCTTCCGATCCATGGTTACGCCATAACACTTTGACTAGAGGAACTAATTTCCTCTGAAGCACCTTCACATCCCGTTCTAGAATCTGAATCGGCTCTTCCTCATAGGACAAATCTGGTCTTAGCTCCACCTCCTCAACCGGTATTACATGAGATGGATCCGATCGGTAACGATGTAACATCGAAACGTGGAACACATCGTGCATCTACTTCAACTTCGAAGGCAACTCTAACTGATATGCTACTGGTCCAACCTACTTCAAAATCCGATAAGGTCCTATAAACCTGGGACTCAACTTTCCCTTGTGACCAAATCTCATCACCTTCTTCCATGGCGAAACTTTTAGAAACACTTGATCTCCTTCTGTAAACTCTATCTCCTTCCGCTTAAGATCTCGTGATATGACTTTTCGTTAGATGCCTCCTTCAACCATGTCCGAATTACCTTAACCTTTTCTTCGGATTACGCCACAATCTCGGACCCAAAACGACATTCCCCAATTACATCCAACATACGAGTGCGACACTTAATCCATCTGATCTTCATACGGTGCCATCTGAATACTTGCTTGATAGCTGTTATTGTATGCAAACCCTGCTAAAGGCAAGAACTCCTCCCAACTTCCTTTGAAGTCTATCACACAACCCCTCAACATATCCTCTAGCACTTGAATTACCCGCTTAGATTGGCCGTTCGACTACGGATGGAATGCCATACTGAAGTCCAACCTGGTGCCCAATGCTTGATGTAGTGCTTTCTAAAATTGAGACGTAAACCTCGGATCCCTATCCGAGATAATCGACACCGGCACTCCGTGCAGCCTCACGATTTCTTTTACATACAATTTTTCCAATCTCTGCAGGGAATAGTCAACCCGCACTGGTATGAAATGTGCAGACTTCGTCAACCTATCTACTATCACCCATACCGAGTCCTTCTTAGTAGGCGTAAGGGGAAGCCCACTAACAAAGTCCATGGTAATTCTCTCCCACTTCCATTGTAGAATCTTTATCAGTTGAAGCAATCTTGACGGTACCCAGTGTTCAGCCTTGACTTGCTGACACGTTAAGCACTTCCCTACAAATTCGGTAACTTCTCACTTAAGACCAGGCCACCAAAATTGATCTCGTAGATCCCTATATAACTTATGTCCTCTAGGATGCATAGCATAAGGGCTACTATGCGATTCCCGAAGAATTTGCTGCCTTAACTCCTCATCCTTTGGCATCTGAGACCTTACCTCGAAAACTGAGACTCCATCCTTTATTTACACCATAGTCTTCCAACTCCCCATTTTGTACTTGTAGAAGCTTAGCACTGAGTTTGTCATCTACCATCTGTTTCTCCTTTACCTGACTTAACCACGTCGGCTTCACTTGCAACTCTGCTAACAAACTCTCATCATCATAGAGGCTAAGATGTGCAAACATCGCCCTTAGATCCGACACCACTTTCTGACTTAGGGCATCTACCACCACATTCGCCTTGCCCGGGTGATACTCTATTGAGCAATCATAGTCTTTCAACAACTCCACCCACCTTCGCTGTCTCAAATTTAGCTCCTTCTGAGTCAGCAGATACTTCAAACTCTTGTGGTCTGTGTAAATCACCGACCTTTCTCCATACAAGTAGTTTCTCCACACTTTTAGAGCAAACACTACTGCAGCCAACTCCAGATCATGCGTCGGATAGTTAACTTCATGTGGCCTCAACTGCCGAGACGCATAAGCGACACTTTCCCGTCCTGCATAAGGACACATTCCAATCCTGTATGGGAAGCATCACAATACACTAAAAAGTCTTTCCCTGCTTCCGGCTGAATCAAAACTGGAGCCTTAGTCAATACTCTTTTAAGCTCCTCAAAACTCTCCTGCTGCTTATCCGCCCATACAAAAGGTACCTCATTCCTTAACAACTTCGTCAGAGGTGCTGCTATTGACGAGAACCCTTCAACAAATTTTCTGTAATAGCCTGCTAACCCCAAGAAACTACAAACCTCTGCCATATACTTAGGTGGTTTCCAATCTAATACTGCCTCAATCTTCCGAGGATCCACCCTTATTCCTTCCACAGACACCACATGCCCTAAGAACGTAACTTCCTTCAGCCAAAATTCACACTTGCTGAACTTGGCATATAGCTTCTTTGCGCTTAACACTTGCAACACAACCCGAAGATGCTCATCATGCTCTTCCTCGGACTTGGAATACACTAGGATGTCGATACATAAACACAACGATTTAACCGATCCAAGTAGGGTTGAAAACACGGTTCATCATATCCATGAACGTTTGGGCGTTTGTCAATTGACGGCATTACTTAGAATTCATAATGCCGTACCTTGTCCGAAAAGTCGTCTTATGGATATCGCTTCCTTCACCTTAAGTCGATGATATCCGCATAGTAGATCTATCTTTAAAAATACTGCGGCCCCCTTAAGCTGATCGAACAAGTTGTCTATCCTCGGTAATGGGTACTTGTTCTTGATGGTCAGCTTATTCAACTGCCGATAATCTATGCACATGCGCATAGTCCCGTCCTTCTTTTTCACGAATAGGACCAGTGCTCCCCATGGAGACACACTAGGTCGGATAAACCCACGATCGAGTAACTCTTGGATCTAGGCTTTAAGCTCTACTAACTCCTTTGGTGCCATTCGGTACGGAGCGATTGACATAGGAGCTGTACCCGGCAGTAAATTAATTCCAAACTCCACCTCCCTATCCGGGGGTAACCTAGGCAGCTCCTTTGAAAAGACATTGAAACACCCCAAACCCGGCCCACAAGCCCTGACCGGATCTGGCATGCTCTTTGAGTAAAACGTAGTAAATCCTCGTTTTGTCATGTTGGAAAACTGGTGGTTTTGAAGAAAAATCAGTTTGAGTTATGATCAATTTGAAAACCGTGTTGTTTTTGAAGTTTGTATTGAAACAATATTATCATGTTTCAAAAGTTACAAGTTAATAGAATTGTCGAATTTTAGAGCTTTTTATTATTAACTTGAAAACCGTAGGTGTTTGGGTGTAAAACAATTGAAGTTGTTTCTGAAAAATGTTTAATCGTTTGTTTGTGTGTTAGTATCATAATAAAAATTAAAAGCGTAAACTTAAAATAGCTAAATGATAATGGTGCGATTACATCAAAATATAACCCAAAATAAATCAAATAAAACTTAAGAAGAAAAATCCGAAAATCTTTGGTGAGCATAGCCACCCTAAGTCCACCTTACGGTCCATTTCTTTGGGTATCACCGCAAAATGTTAGCCCACGAAGGGTGAGTCAACAGACTCAATATGTAATGACCATCATAGATTCCCAATCGATAAAACATATTATATCACATATATTAATCATAGCCAATGATGCAACCCAAACCCACCTAGATATCCATCCTCTACACATCACCCGTACCTACCAATCACACCGTGGGGATTACTAAATCGACCCTCCATCCGCTACACACCATCGAAGGCGATCGCTGCGATCAGCTGCTCATCGCCCTTATAATTGTGGCATAGCCACGGATAATGTGATGAGTCACGGATTCATATTATGTGACATAGGTCACCGGATAATGTGGTAAAACCACCGAACACTTCCCCTTATCATTATTACCCATATGCCCATGCAACATACAAGTTATCTGGATATCATGCAATCTACCTTACCCCATGGCCATAACAAACTTTCTCATATTTTCGTTGCAATGTTCATAAACATTATTAATGAGTAATATGGGTACATACTGATTACCTTTGCACCATTAAATGGTACTCTTAGCCGTATTCATTCATTGCCTTATTAACATATACATAATCATTATTATTATTAAGCGGGAATTTAGGGTGGGTTACACACACAGTTACTAACACGATTATCGAATCCCAAAATCTCGATCTCACGCACTAGATCCCCTTTCCTATATTCGGCCAAAACTAAGAACATTAGCAAAGAGGCCATTCGGCTATATAGCAAATCCCGAAGGGTTAACGCAACCATAATCCTTACTTTGATGCCAATTTGATTACCAATCTGAATCCCGAAACTATGTGATAAGCCTTCCTTGAAATTGGCCAAACACTAATATACTCAAACGGTTAGCTTTCGGCTTTTCAGATAACTAAGAGGCGAATTGAATTAGTACGAAACCTTACCACTAACTTACAAAAAATTATTGATTAGGGAAAAGATGATTCCGATCTACTGCTTTAAAATCCTGGAGATCCTAAAAGAAACCAATTGCATGGTTGATTAAAAGTCAAGACAAATGCCGAAATTCGGCTTTTGTCCTACACATGTTGACAGAGAAGAAATAAGGGAGAATAATGGAGATTTAGTCATGACAGACTTACCTATTCCAAACCGATTAGAGAAGAAAGAAAATGAGATCTCTTCTTGGTTGATATTCGGCCAAAAACTGAGAAGAAAAGGAGATTAAGAGATTTCGGCAATGGCTTTAGGAAAAACTATAGAGATTCGGCCAAAGTGAAAGGAGAGAATAGGAGAAAAATAAATGGTATTTGGCCTTGGTTTAGAAAAGGGATGAAGGGAGTTTGGCAAGAATGAAAAAGAAGAAGAAGATTTTAGGCTTTAGCGAGAATAAAAGGAGAAGAAGATGCACACTTTCACTTTCGGTTTTGGTCAAAAGAGAAGAAAAGAATTTCGGCACTAACTCCCCTATACATGACCGAATAAGCCCCTCTCCAATGTCTTTCTGCCAGCCAACTCTTCTTCTCTCCATCTAATCCCCCTTTTCACTCCTACTTAGCCGAATCTTTAAGCTTTTGACCCAATCTACACTTCATCCATGAAGTGTCCTTGTGCCGTCCATCACTGCATCTCCTTGCTAAAAAATAAAAGCTCCAAAATGCTTCCCTTGCGGCTCAAACCTAGGCCCCTTTACACTCCCTGTGGCGCCACCTTACATGGCCCTAAGTGGCGTCTCTTTGCCACCTTACCAACTTAATTCTTGTGTCCTAAGTCACACAATAAACTCCTTAAGGCCTAGCTCCCTTAGTTCCCCTTTTTAGGCTTAAAAATCAGATATTTTTCTAAGGCTTCTACCTACAACCCAAGGTTCCTAAAACCCCAAAACACATTCAAAACACACTCAAGCATGCAATCACACTCATTCAAGTGAAAATGCATAACCCCTAAATCCCGAATATTACAGTTCTACCCCCTTAAAATAATTTCGACCTCAAAATTACCTGGCTAAAATAAGTGAGGGTATTACTGTCGCATTGCTTCCTCTGGTTCCCACGAAGCTTTTTTCGATCCATGGTTACGCGATAACACTTTGACTAGAGGCGATTTCCTCAAGCACCTTCACATCCCATTCCAGAATTTGAATCGGCTCTTCCTCATGGGATAGATCTGGTCTCAGCTCTACCTCCTCAACCGGTATTACATGAGATGGATCCGATCGGTAATGACGTAGCATCAAAACGTGAAACACATCGTGCATTTGCTTTAATTCCAAAGGCAACTCCAACTGTTACGCCACTGGTCCAACCCGCTTCAAAACCCGATAAGGTCCTATAAACTTAGGACTTAACTTTCCCTTGCGGCCAAATCTCATCACCTTCTTCCACGGTAAAACTTTAAGAAACACCTGATCCCTCACAGCAAACTCTATCTCCTTCCGCTTAAGATCTGCATTTCACTTTTGCCTGTCAGATGCCTCCTTCAACTGTGCCCGAATTACCTTAACCTTTTCTTGGATTACGCCACAATCTACGGACCTAAAACTTGGCGTTCCTCAATTACATCCAACACGTAGGAGTGCGACACCTCCTTCCATACACGCCACGTGCGGTGCCATCCGAATACTTGTCGATAGCTTTATTGTTATGCGTAAATTTCGCTAAAGGCAAGAACTCCTCCCGACTTCCTCTGAAGTCTATCACGCAACCCTCAACATATCCTCTAGCACTTGAATTACCCACTCAGATTGGCCATCTGACTGCGGATGAAATGCCGTACTGAAGTCCAACCTGGTGCCCAATGCTTGATGTAATGCTTTCCAAAATCAAGACGTAAACCTCGAATCCCTATCCGAGATAATCAACACCGACACTCCGTGCAACCTCACGATTTCTACTACATACAATTTTGCCAATCTCTGCAGGGAATAGTCAACCCTCACTGGTATGAAATGTGCCGAGTTTGTCAACCGATCTACTATCACCCATACCGAGTCCTTCTTAGTAGGCGTAAGGGGAAGCCCACTAACGAAGTCCATGATAATTCTCTCCTGCTTCCATTACAGAATCTTTATCGGCTGAAGCAATCCTGATGGTACTTGGTGTTCAGCCTTGACTTGCTGACACGTTAAGCACTTTCCTACAAATTTTGTAACTTCTCGCTTAAGACCAGGCCACCAAAACTGATCCCGTAGATCCCTATATAACTTACTTCCTCCAGGATGCATAGCATAAGGGCTACTATGCGATTCCTGAAGAATTTTCTGCATTAACTTCTCATCCTTTGGCATACAAACCTTGCCCCAAAAACATAGCATTCCATCACCGTTCACACCATAGTCTTTCAATTCCCCATTTTGTACTTGTAGTAGCTTAGCACTGAGTTCGCCATCTACTGATTGTTTCTCCTTCACCTGACTTAGCCATGTTGGCTTCACTTACAACTCTGCTAACAAACTTCTATCATCATAAAGGCTAAGATGTGCAAACATAGCCCTTAGATCTGACACCACTTTTTGACTTAGGGCATCTGCCACCACATTCGCCTTGTCCGGGTGATACTCTATTAAGCAATCATAGTCTTTCAACGACTCCACCCACCTTCGCTGTCTCAAATTTAGCTTCTTCTGAGTCAGCAGATACTTCAAACTCTTGTGGTCCGTGTAAATCACTGACCTTTCTCCATACAAATAGTGCCTCCACACTTTTAGAGTGAATACCACCGCCACCAACTCCAGATCATGCGTCGGATAGTTAACCTCATGTGACCTCAACTGTCGAGACGCATAAGCGACCACTTTCCTGTCTTGCGTGAGGACACATCCCAATCAGTATGGGAAGCATCACAATACACCACAAAGTCTTTCCCGCTCCTTGGTGAATCAAAATTGGAGCCTCTGTCAATACTCTCTTAAGCTTCTCAAAGCTCTCTGCCGCTTATCCGCCCATACAAAAGGTACCACCTTCCTTAACAACTTTATCGAGGTCTTTGCTATTGACGAGAACCCTTCAACAAATCTCTGTAGTAGCACTGCTAACCCCAAGAAACTACGAACCTCATTCTGAGACTTAGGTGGTTTCCAATCTACTCTTGCCTCAATCTTCCGAGGATCCACCCTTATTCCTTCCACGGACACCACATGCCCTAAGAACGTAACTTCCTTGACCAAAATTGCACTTCTTGAACTTGGCATATAGCTTCTTTTCCTTAACACTTGCAACACCACCCGGAGATGCTCATCATGTTCTTTCTCAGACTTGGAATGTACTAGGATGTAGTCTATAAACACAACGATAAATCGATCCAAGTAGGGTTGGAAAATCTGATTCATCATATCCATGAACGCACTGGGGCGTTCGTTAATCCGAACCGCATTACTAAGAATTCATAATGCCCGTACCTTGTCGGAAAGCTGTCTTATGGATATCTACTTCCTTCACCTTAAGCTGATGATATCTCGACCGTAGATCTATCTTTGAAAATACATGCGGCCCTTGGTGATCGAACAAGTCATCTATCCTCTGTAATGGGTACTTGTTCTTGATGGTCAGCTTATTCTACTGTCGGTAATCTATGCACATGCGCATAGTCCCGCCCTTCTTCTTCACAAATAGGACCGATGCTCCCCATGGAGACACACTAGGTCGAATAAACCCATTATTGAGTAACTCTTGGATCTGGGCTTTAAGCTCTACTAACTCCTTTGGTGCCATTCGGTATGGAGTAATTGACACGGAGTGTACCCGTGATAAATCAATTCGAACTCCACCTCCCCGTAAGGGGTAACCAGGCGACTCCTCCAAAAGATATCCGTGAATTCCCTTACTATTCTAACTCCACTAACTCCTTCTTCTTTGGCATCCAAAACACAAACGAAGGCCAGAAACGCCTTACACCCTTTTCGCACCATCTTATCAGCCTTTAATGCGGAGACTACATTAGCCAAATAATTTCTTCTTTCTCCTATCATAACTTTCTCCTCATTCTCCGGAGTCCTTAACTCCATTCGCTTAGCTGCGCAATCCAATTTAGCACGATGTTTCACTAGCCAATCCATGCCTAGAATGAGATCAAATTATCTGAAAGGTAGTTCCATCAAGTTGGCAGGAAATACCACTCCCTGAATCTCTAGAGGTACACCCTGAAATACCCTATCCACCACTACCGTTTGACCTAACGGGCTTACTACAGTCATCTCCCTAACAGACAGTTCAGATGCTACACCTAGTGTTTCAGGTACTCTACATGCAACATATGAGTGGGTCGACCCAACATCAATTAAAGCAAAATAAGACTTGTCAGCTATAAGGAACGTAATGGTTATGACGTCCGGTGTGTCACCATCCTCTCTCCGATAAACCGTATACACCAGACCTGGCTGTCTCGCCTCTGTGTTAGCAACACCTCTACCGGTGTTCCCCGACCTCTTCCAGAGCCATTACCCCTACCAACCGGACCACGACCCCGCGGTGGCTGCTATCCACTCTTCCAGCCTGATTAAGACCCTGACTTATTGGTCGGCTCCCGTCTGTTTTCATAGGATAGTCCCTAACCATGTGATCCTTGGATCCACACTTAAAACATCCTCCTTTCTTCTTTCAACACTCTCCTAGGTGCATCTTTCCACACTGAGTACAAGTACGGTACTGTCCTCCCGTAACAACCTGCTCACCTCGATACCCATCAGTTCTAGGTCTCTTTTGAACATTCCGGATGACCCTGATGATCCAAAACCTCTCTTTTGCCTATTCCTATCGGAATTCTATCTCACAGATTCTTTAACCCCTTCGGCTACCTTAGCTTTCTCCACCAACACGACAAACTCCCGCTCCTGCTGTGGAGCTATCAGCAGTCTTATGATTAATAGTTCTAAAAAAAATAGTTCCTTCGAATTCATACACACACTACAGTCTCAAGTTAATTCATTCTATCATCGACATTCATGAACTCGCGTTCATTACAGAAAAGTGTTGTGGTTGTCTTTGTTGTTGTTTTCCACTACCCAAGGGTATTTTCGTAATTTTATCCTACAGGGGTATTTTCATAATTTTTTGAAATAGGGTCCTTGGTGATTTTGTGAAATAGGGGTGTTCTGGTATTTTTGTAATCCCGGGGGTACTTCAGTAATTTTGGAAAATTGAGGTATTTCAGTAATTTTCCAAATCAGTGAAGTCTTGAAATTTTACAAAATAGGGGTTTTTAGTATTTTTGCAAAATAGGAATATCTTGATAAAAAAGAATCGAGGGTAGTACGGTAATTTTATAAACTGAGGGTATTTTAGTATTTTTTTTACAAACCAGGGGTATTTCAAATTTTTTGTTAAATCTAAAATAGTTTTTACGAATCAAAGGGGTAACTCGATGATTTTAAAACTAAGGTTTTGTAAGATCAGATAGCTAGTCCCTTTCGGGTTTTAATTCTTGAATTTAGCTTTGTGGGTAAGTCCTCTTGGTTAGGGTGAACCGTCACTACGCACTGGTAGGATTCGAGTGGAGAGGAGGTGAGTCACTAGGACTACTTAAATACCAAGCTCATACAGAATCCAATCCTAGACATGCGCTAGCAGTTTGCCACACCCTTAACTCAAATGACTCACTCCATGTGTTTGTTGGATTAGACTTTAAATTTTATGAAATTACGTGTTGGAGTAAGCTAATCCTAGGGTTCAATAGCTCTAATCCACTAATCTCGCCCCCGTAATACCCACATACAAATCACACATGAGTTAGGGTACTTACGGTGGACTTGGTAGGAGACTCAAGTGCCATGCCAGAAAACCTGCTCAACCTTTAGTAAAACTCGATTTCAAAATAAAAGTGTTTTTGGGACCAAAATCGCTCAAGGCCGAGTTTTGAACCGGGCTCTGATACCAAACTGAAACACCCCAAACCCGGCCCACAAGCCCTGACCGGATCTGGCATGCTCCTTGAGTAAAACGTAGCAAATCCTCATTTTGTCATGTTGGAAAATTGGTGGTTTTGAAGAAAAATCGGTTTGAGTTATGATCAATTTGAAAACCGTGTTGTTTTTGAAGTTTGTATTGAAGCGATATTATCATGTTTCAAAAGTTACAAGTTAATAGAGAATTTTAGAGCTTTTATTATTAACTTGAAAAAGGTGTTTGGGTGTTTTAGAAAAATGTTTAATCGTTTGTTTGTGTGTTCGTATCATAACAAAAATTAAAACTTAACCTTAAAACAGCTAAATGATAATGGCCTTATTGCATCAAAATATAACCCAAAATAAATAAAATAAAACTTAATAAGAAAAATCCAAAAATGCTGAGCTGAGCATGGCCACCCCTAAGTCCCTGCCGACCCGGTCTATTTACTGGGTATCACCTGCAAAATGTTAGCCCACGAAGGGTGAGTCAACAGACTCAGTGTGTAACAGCCATCATAGATTCCCAATTGATAAAACATATTATATCACATATATTAATCATAGGCAATGATGCAACCCAAACCCACCTAGATATCCATCCTCTACACATCACCCATACCTACCAATCACACCGTGGGGATTACTAAATCGACCCTCCATCCACTACACACCATCGAAGGTAGTTTCGGCAAGAATGAAAAAGAAGAAGAAGATTTTAGGCTTTAGCAGAATAAAAGGAGAAGAGAAGATGCACACTTTCACTTTCGATTTTGGTTAAAAAGAAGAAAAGAATTTGGCACTAACTCCCTATACATGACCGAAAAAGCCCTCTCCAATGTCCTTACTTACCAACTCTTCTTCTCTCCACCCAATCCCCTTTTCACTCCTACTTAGCCGAATCTTTAAGCTTTTGACCCAATCTACACTTCATCCATGAAGTGTCCTTGTCAAATCCATCTTGCATCTCCTTGCTAAAAAATAAAAGCTCCAAAATGCTTCCTTGCAGCTCGAACCTAGGCCCTTTACACTTCCACGTGGCGTCACCTTACAAGGCCCTAAGTGGTGCCTCTTTGCCACCTTACCGACTTAATTCTTGTGTCCTAAGCCACACAATAAACTCCTTAAGGCCTAGCTCCCTTAGTTCCCCTTTTTAGGCTTAAAAATCAGATATTTTTCTAAGGCTTCTACCTACAACCCAAGGTTTCTGAAGCCCCAAAACACATTCAAAACACACTCAAGCATGCAATCACATTCATTCAAGTGAAAATGCATAACCCTAAATCCCATATATTACAGACATCCACGAATTCCCTTACTGTTCTCACTCCACTAACTTCTTCTTTATTTGCATCCAAAGCACTCACGAAGGCCAAAAATGCCTTGCACCCTTTTCAAACCATCTTATCTGCCTTTAATGTAGAGACTATGTTAGCCAAATAATTTCTTCTCCTATCATAATTATCTCCTCATCCTCCGGAGTCCTCAACTCGATTCGCTTAGCTGTGCAATCCAATTTAGCCCAATGTTCCACTAGCCAATCCATGCCTAGAATGAGATCAAATTCTCTAAAAGATAGTTCCATCAAGTCGGTAGGAAATACCACTCCCTGAATCTCTAGAGGCAGACTCCAGAATATCCTATTCACCACTACCGTTTGACCTAACGAGCTCATTACAGTCATCTCCCTACCAGACAGTTCAGATACTACACCTAGTATTTTAGCTACTCTACATGCAACATATGATTGGGTCGAGCCAACATCAATTAAAGCAAAGTAAGGCTTGTCAGCTATAAGGAACGTACAGGTTATGATATCCGATGTGTCACCATCCTCCCTCCGACGAACTGCGTACACCAGACCCGGCTGTCTCGCCTCTATGTTACCAACACCTCTGCCCGGTGTTCTCCGACCTCTTCCAGAACCATTACCTCTGCCAACCGGACCACGACCCCGCGGTGGCTACTCTCCACCTCTTTCAGCCTGATTAAGACCCTGACTTGTTGGTCGGCTCTCGTCTGTTTTCATAGGATAGTCCCTAATCATGTGATCCTTAGACCCACACTTAAAACATCCCCCGTCTTCTTCCAACACTCTCCTAGGTGTATCTTTCCACACTGAGCACAAGTACGGTATTGTCCTCCCGTGACAACCTGCTGACCTCACGGCCCATCAACTCTAGGTCTCTTTTGAACGTTCTCGATTGACCCTGATGATCCAAAACCTCTCTTTTGTCTATTCCTATCAGAATTCTGTCTCACAAATTCCTTAACCCCTTCGGCTACCTTAGCCTTCTCCACCAACACGGTAAACTCCCGCTCCTGCTGTGGAGCTATCAGTAATCTTAGGTCATCCCTCAGTCCGTCCTCAAACCTGACACATCGTTCATGCTCCGTAGCCACGATGCCTCGAGCATACTAGCTCGGCCTTAAAAATTTTGCCTTGTACTCCACTACGGACTTACTGCCTTGAACCAGCCTCAGAAACGCCTTCCTCTGCGCATCAATATAGCTAGTCCCAATATACTTCTTCTGATATGCCATCTTAAAATACTCCCACGTAAGATCATCTGCGGCAGCACCATCTCGAACCGTGAGCCACCACTGGTATGACTCATCGCGAAGAAGCGATACTACTCCTTTCAGTTTCTCCTCAGTATTCAGATCCAAATCGTCCATGATTCACTCTGTCACCTCCAACCAATACTCAGCCGTATTGGGTGCCACACCATATACACCTAGGAATACCTCAGCTCCATTGGCTCGGAGTCGCTCAGGTACGGACTTCCGAGCTCCCATGCCTCCACCTGCTCCAACCACCCTCTCAAGAACTTACGGCATCGCTGCATCTTGCATCATCCCGTCGATCACGATATTCGGCACCACGGTGGTGGTGATGGCATCTCATTCGGACCCTCGGACCCTTGACCGGTCATTCGACCTAGGTGAGCGGGTTTCGCCCAACTAAAAATTTATCACGGACCCAAAGATCATCACCGTATTAATTTTTATATTATTTTATATAATTTTAAATATATTACATCAAAATATTAAAAATTAAAATAAATATTTTCAACAAATTGAAAATAAATTTTAAAAATATGTAGACTTAAATAACACTAAAATAGATGCAACCAAGGAAATGTCTCTAAAATAATAACAAAATTAACAAATGTCTTTAAAATAATAACAAAATTAACAATAAAATAAGTTTTATATAATATCTAAACAATAACAACAAAATAATAGAAATATAGTAGTAAAATTGTAGCAAAATAAAGAGAAAACAATAAGAAAATAATATTTAAAAATATATTTTTTACCTTTAATGATTTTGGTAGGAGGCCCTGCCAAGAAATTCTTAGAGGCGGCCCATTTTTTAACGGCCTCCTAAGCCCATTTTTACATTACGAACCACGTCCTCTAACCAGAACTCATGCCTACGATCGCGATTTAATCTACTTTAAAAAGTTTTATGCATTAGTTTTTTGTAACATCCTGAATTAGGGGTTGTTTGAAAATTTAATTATTTTTCTATGTGTGTACTTCTCTTTACTCTAGCTGTAGAGCGGCAAATGCTAAAGTGCCGATCATAGCAATAGTAGCCACACAGGCGTGTGAGCGCACGTGTGGGGCTTTGACGCGATAGTTAAGGCCATCAGTAGTATTCTTGTGGGTTGGGACTGCTTGGGTGTCGAGGGGCTGAAGTGGGCCCAATGGGCCCGTGGGCCCAACTGAATAAATTGCATGATGATATAGTATATAATGAACTAGATTAGGTGGAACTTATATACGTGGCTAGATGTATGTTAGGTGGGCCACACGGCGTGGGCACCGAGGGGAAATCTGTGGTGTCTTGAGGCTGAACAACTTTGGTCTAGTCTATCTGGTGAAGCGTCAAGAGGAGGGCGACGCACCAGACGTCATAACCGGTATGTTCTTAATCTTTGGTATGCCCTATAATACCTTGATTGACATTGGCTCCACCCACTCATACATTGCTAGTAGCGTAGTGGAAACTCTGCATCTAGACTCTGAGCTTGCTTCTAGGAAGATGACTGTATTAAGCCCCTTAGGTCATTCTGTAGAAGTAAGTAAACTCTATAGGAACGTACCCCTAGAACTCTAAGGGGTCGTGTTTTTGGAAGACTTGATGGAACTATCGTCCGGAGTTTGATCTAATCCTTGGGATGGATTGGCTAGTAAAGCATCAGGCTAGCCTGGATTACGCAGCTAAGCGCATGGTAATAAAGACCGTGGAAGGTGATGAGGTGGTGATGATAGGTAAAAGGAGGGATTACCTGTCTAATTTAGTTTCAACATTAAAGGCAGAAAGGATGGTTAGGAAGGGTTGTGAAGCTTATATGGTGCATGTCTATGCCTGGGAAGCTAAGGATGTTACTGTGGGAGATGTCCGGACCGTAAGAGACTATGTGGATATGTTTCCAGAGGAACTTTCGGGTCTACCTCTGGACCATGAGGTTGAATTTGGTATCGACTTACTACCCAGAATTGCGCCCGTATCTATAGCTCCGTATCGGATGGCGCCGAAAGAATTGGTAGAGTTGAAGGCGCAGATTCAGGAATTGTTGGATAGAGGGTTCATCTGACCAAGTGTATCGCCTTGGGGAGCTCCAGTGCTTTTTGTTAAGAAGAAGGATGGGACAATGAGGATGTGTATAGACTATCGGCAGCTGAACAAGTTGACAATAAAGAATCGGTATCCTTTGCCCAGGATTGACGATCTGTTTGATCAACTCAAAAGAGCATCGGTGTTCTCTAAGATTGACCTTAGGTTAGGGTACCATCAGCTTAAAGTGAAGGAGGCTGATGTCCATAAGACGACATTCCGTACTCAGTATGGGCACTACGAGTTTCTAGTAATGCCTTTTGGGTTGACATATGCACCGACAGCGTTTATGGACATGATGAACCAGGTTTTCCAATCCTATCTGGATCGGTTCATCGTGGTCTTCATAGACGACATTTTGGTGTACTCGAAGTCTGAGGAGGAACATGACGCACATCTTCGTTTGGTTCTACAAGTTCTAAGGGAGAAACAGTTGTACACCAAATTCAGTAAGTGTGAGTTCTGGCTCAAGGAGGTAACTTTTCTAGGGCATGTTGTTTCAGCTGAGGGAATCAGGGTGGATCCCCGTAAGATTGAGGCGGTGTTGGAGTGGAAGCCACCAAAATCGGTTATGGAAATTTAGAGTTTTCTGGGGTTGGCGGGATATTACCGAAGATTTGTGGAAAACTTCTCCTTAATCACAGCACCGTTGACTAAGCTGTTGAGAAAAGGGTTTCTATTTGTGTGGTCTGAGAAGCAGCAAGAGAGTTTCGATAAGCTGAAGTGGATCTTGACAGAAGCACCGGTCTTGATTCAGCCAGAGGTAGGGAAGGAGTTCACTGTATATTGTGATGCATCACATACTGGATTAGGGTGTGTATTGATGCAAGAAAGGAAGGTGGTCGCTTATGCGTCACGGCAGTTGAGGCCTCACGAAGCTAACTACCTGACACATGACTTGGAATTAGCTGCTGCGGTATTTGCCTTGAAAATCTAGAGGCACTATCTGTACGGGGAGAAGTCGGTAGTGTACACAGATCACAAAAGTCTGAAGTACCTCCTGACTCAGAAAGATTTAAATCTGAGGCAGCGGAGGTGGATTGAGTTGTTGAACGACTACGATTGCTCAATCGAATACCATCGGGGGAAGGCTAATGTGGTAGCTGATGCATTGAGCCGAAAGGTGGTAGCGGATTTGCGAGCAATGTTTGCTCACCTAAGTCTCTATGAGGATGGAAGCCTTTTGGAGGAACTGCAAGTGAAGCAGTCTTGGATTAATGAGGTCAGAGAAAGGCAGATGACTGATGAAGCTTTGAATACTTGGAGGTTGTGAGTACAGAATGGTGAGGTTGAAGGTTTCAGTTTGGGTACTAATGGGGTGTTGTACTTTCAGGGGAGAGTATGCATGCCTAAGGATGAGGAGTTGAGGTAGAGAATCCTTCAAGAAGCTCATAACAGTGCGTACGCTATGCACCCGGGAAGCAGCAAGATGTATCAGGATTTAAGGGAGCAGATTGGTGGCCGGTCTTAAGTAGAAAGTGACCGAGTTGGTAGGCAAGTGTCTGACATGCCAGCAAGTTAAGGCTGAGCATCAATTGCCATCAGGACTGTTACAGTCGGTAAAGATTCCACAGTGGAAGTGGGAGGAAATTACTATGGATTTCGTAAGTGGGCTTCCCTCACGCGTGATGAAAAGATCTGATTTGGGTGGTAGTAGATCGGTTGACTAAGTCGACTCATTTCATACCGGTAAGGGTTGACTACTCGCTTCAAAGATTAGCCAAGTTATACATCACAGAGATAGTACGGTTGCATGGAGTACCTGTGTCCATTATCTCGGATCGAAATCCTCAGTTTACGTCGAGATTTTGAAAGGCTCTACATTAGGAGTTAGGCACGAGGTTGAATTTCAGCACGGCTTTTCACCCACAGTCTGATGGACAATCTGAGAGGGTAATCCAAGTGTTGGAAGACATGTTAAGGGGCTGTGTTTTGGATTTTCGTGGTAGTTTGGAGGAGTACCTACCTTTGGCAGAGTTCGCTTATACAATAGTTATCAAGCGAGCATTCAGATGGCACCGTATGAGGCACTGTATGGTCAGAAATGCCGTACTCCTACATGTTGGATGGAACTAGGAGAATGCTGGATGTTAGGTCCAGAGTTAGTAGCGGAGACGGAGGATAAAGTTAGAGTAATTTGGGCTCGTCTTAAGGAGGCATCGGACAGGCAGAAATCCTACGCTGATCTTAAGCGAAGAGAGGTTGAGTATGCAGTGGGTGATAAGGTCTTCTTGAAGGTATCACCTTGGAAGAAGGTGCTGAGGTTTGGCCGGAAGGGCAAGCTAAGCCCTAGATTCATCGGACCGTACACAATGTTGAAACGTATGGGAACCAGTAGCTTACCAGCTTGAGTTACCGGTAGAATTGAGCCAGATCCATGATGTCTTCCATGTTTCGATGCTGAGGCGCTATCGATCTAATCCCTCACACATTGTGCTAGTTGAGGAAATTAAAGTGAACTCAGACTTGTCTTTCGAAGAGGAGCCGATACAGATCTTGGATCGAGATGTCAAAGTTCTTCGTAGGAAGTTCGTGCCTTTAGTGAAGGTGTTATGGCGAAACCATGGTACGGAGGAGGCCACATGGGAACTCGAGGATGTGATGCGGCAGCAATACCCCCAACTCTTCTGATCCAGGTAATTTCGAGGTCGAAATTTTTTTAAGGGGGGTAGAACTGTAACATCTTGAATTAGGGGTTGTTTGAAAATTTGATTATTTTTCCATGTGTGTGCTTGAAAGAATGAATATTATGATTGCTAAGCATGTTTAGGGTCTAGAATTAACCTCGAGCTAGGCCTGACTTAGAACTAAAAATTTCTTTTCAAGTGTTTAAAGGAAGAAAGCTAGGTGAGATAGGGGTTAAGATAAATTTAGGGAGTAGTAGGACACAAAAGAATTAAGTGGCAAGGTGGCTTTCATGTGCCACTTAAGTGTTGGAGGTGAAGATGGGCGCAGGTCATAGGTTCGAATGGCTGGAGCAGCATTTTTGGCATTTTTTTATATATGCGGTGATGGGCTTAAGTAGGAAGGCTTTAAAATTAAATAAAGGGGTTTTATGACATGAAAGTCAAATGGGAGGAATGGCATGGGGCGTTATAAGGGGGGCTGCGGCAGTGAGGTCTTGGTTTCGAACCCAAGAAGCTGCAATTGGCATTTTATTTTTTTGGAGGTCGGCGTGAATGAGAGAGTGAGTAATGGTTTGATTTTGGACTCTTATTTTGATAAGGTTGAGCTAAATTTTTGCTCTAAAATTCGGCTGGAGGGGTAGGTGTTAGTAGCTTATTTTCATTTAATTTGTTTGAGAAGAGGATAGGAGATAAGTGGAAGATAAGTGTTATTTTTCTTGGGTGATAATTAAAAGTTGAATTATCACAAGAGGGGGAGGTGATGGCCGACTTTAGGACTCCTTGGGGGGCTGTCCATAATCGGTTTTGTATAGCAAAGGAGTGGCAAAAATTCATCAACTATTCTTTTCTTTTTTCTCTCTTGTTGCTGGCCGAATTCTCCTTAGCCATAGAAGGCAAAATTCTTCAAAAATCCCTTGCTTCTTATTTCTTTCACTTGGCGAACCTACCTCCCTTCTACTAAAATTTCACTTCCCTTTTCTTAGCGAATAGCTCTTCCATAAAGGGGCTTAGTAGAATCTCCCTCCCTAACTAAGGTCTTTGCCGATTCAATAAGTGTGGTAAGGACACTCTCGGTGTTTAATCTTTATTCTTGTTAGGCCGAAACCATGAGGCTTAACCATGAATTTTTGTATGACTAAACCTATTAGGATCTTGGATTAGTAACCTTTTTAGAAGCCAACATTAAGAAGAATTGAGAGGTCTTAGGGATTTAAGGCAAGCTCGGTATGTAGGCTATGACTTTCACCAAAGGCCATGTTATGTAATATATGAGGTGGTGATCTTTTTATGGGTTGTTAAAGGAATTTCGTGAGTCTTAATCAAGTGGCGATTTTTGGATTTGTTTGGAAATCAAATCCGTTCAAAATAAGTCGCAAAAGAGCCTTTGGTATTAATTTGGTTTGGCGAATAGGCTAAGTCCCTAATCATGTTGTTGGCGATTATAGGTCAAGAGATCTAGCGTCGTAGATCGGATCTTGGGATCAAGGATTAGTGGTAGTATCGGTGTGTAAAACTCACTACACACTTTATTAGTTTACATGACTATATTGTTGTTGTTTTTTATCATTGTGGTAGTGCTTGTGGACATAAGCATGGATTTCGGGTAAGTCCCCTATCTCATGATCTATGATGTATGTGTATGCCATCATATGCCGTTAAATGCATGATATATGATATTTGTGATGTAAGCATGATGATGGTGGGATTGATGAGAGGAGGGGGATGATTTTATGGACTGTCACCAGTGGTTTTGACCACAAGATGGGTTGGCCCCATCAGTTTATTGTGACTTGGTCACGGTGGTTTTGACCACACCGATGATAATTGTGACTAAGTCCCGGTGGTTTGGTACCACCGATGGTTTTGACCACATTATGATATTTTGTGACCTATGGTCATCAGCGGTTTTGACCACACGATGGGTTGGCCCCATCATTTAAATTGTGACACTAGTCATCAGTGGTTTTGACCACCAGTGGTTTTGACCACACGGGGTAGAAAATGAGTATGGATGGTTAGTGGGGATTGCATATTTGCATGTTTATTAATAATCTATGTATGAGTTATATTTTGGGTGGGGGATTTACACACTGAGTCTTGGTGACTCACCCCTTCCCATACTATTTTGCAGATGAGTAGATCGCAGATACGGAGCCGGAGAGGACTCGAGGCGGCCATGCTTATATCGTTGGATTTGAATTTGCTTTGTTAAAATTATCTATTTTCTAAGTCTTTTAAATTTGGGTTGTAATAAGGCCGCTAATTAATATTTGGATGTTTATTTTACTGTTTTATTTTACTTATGCTATTCTACAAATGAATTTACAAATGTTATGTAAACCGGTTAAAAGCAACCTTTTCCAACCTAATAACTTCTACGGGTTTTTAAAGATGTTACCAACAACATACATCAAGTCAACTATAACTTTGACAAATTTTTAATTTTACATGATCAAACGTTTTCAAAGGGTTTATCAACCCAACCATGTTTATAAAAATAATCCCAACTAAGTTTTGTCTAACCCCGTTTTAAAACCTTAGCCATATTTTAACAAGTTTTCACCGGACACTCAAAAAGTTTCAAATTATTTTACTCCGTGACATACCAGATCCGGTCAGGACTCGTGGGCCGGGTTTGGGGTGTTACATTTTTGTTCCACTGATTACCCACGAACAAGTTTTATGTAAAAGAGTTTAATGGTAGTTCTTTCGATCATTTCAGGGTTTTCGTTTCAAATCTTCTACCCTAATTCAGAGAATCACATTCATTCAGTAGTATCTACTACACACGTTCACTGATTCGAGCATTTTCGTCCGTTCCAACCTAGGGGTATTTTCATAATTTTTCCTATAAGGGTGTTTTGGTAATTTTCCAAATTAGGGTATCTTGATATTTTGCAAAATAGGGGTTTTTTGTATTTTTACAAAATAAGAATATTTTGATAAAAGTTGAGGGTAGTATGGCAATTTTATAAACTGATGGTGTTTTTGTAATTTTACAAACCAGGGGTATTTCGATAATTTTTTGTAAATTGGGGATGTTTTAGAAAATTATTTCAAAACCTAAAATAGTTTTTACAAATCAAAGGGGTAATTCGGTGATTTTATAACTAAGGTTTTTATAAAACAGTGTAGCTAGTCCCTTTCGGGTTTTAATTATTGAATTTGGCCTATGATTAAGTCCTCTTGGTTAGGGTGAACCGTCACTATGCACCAGGTAGGATTTGAGCGGAGAGGAGGTGAGTCACTAGGACTGCTTAAATACCAAGCTCCCCCTGAATCCAATCCTAGACATGCGCACAACGGTTGCCACACCCTTAACTCGACGGCTCACTCACAGGTTTATTTGATTAGACTTTAAATTTTATATAATTCTGTGTTGGAGTAAGCTAATCCTAGGGTTCAATAGCTCCTAATCTACTAATCTCGTCCTGTAATACCCACATACAAATCACCAGTGGTTAGGGTACTTACAGTGGACTTGGGCCGAGACTCGGGTGCCATGCCGAAAACCCGCTCAACCTTTAGTAAAACTCAATTTCAAAATAAAAACATTTTGGGCCTAAAAGCCCTCAGCAGAGTTTTGAATCGGGCTCTGATACCAAATTGAAACACCCTGAACCCAGCCCACAAGCCCTGACCGGATCTGGCATGCTCCTTGAGTAAAATGTAGCTAAACCTCGTTCTGTCACTTTAGAAAAAAATTGGTGGTTTTAAAGAAATTGGATTTGAGTTGTGATCAGTTTGATAACCGTGTTGTTTTTGAAGTTTGTATTGAAACATTATTATCATGTGTTCAAAATTTCAAGTTAAAAGAAATGTCGAATTTTAGGTGTTTAGGAGTCAAAACAATTGAAGTTGTTTCTGAAAAATGTTTAATCATTTGTTTGATGTTGTTCATATCATAATAAAAATTAAACCGCAAAAATAAAAACAGTTAAATAGTAATGGCCTTATTACAACGAAACAAAACCCAAAATAAATCTCAAAAAAACTTAATAAGAAAACCGATAACCTTTGAAGTGAGCATGGCCACCACTAAGTCCCCATTGACCGGTCCATCTCTGAGTATCACCCGCAAAATGTTAGCCCACGAAGGGTGAGTCAACAGACTCGATGTGTAATGACCATCATGATTCCCAATCGATAAAAGCATATTATTTCTCATATAATAAACATAGGTAATGATGCAACCCAAACCCACCTAGATATCCAACCTCTACACATCACGTACACCGCCAATCACAGTGGAGATTACTAAATCGACCCTCCATCTCGCTACACACCATCAAAGGCAATCATTGCGATCAAGCGCATATCGCCCTTATAATTGTGGCATAGCCACCAAATAATGTAATGAGTCACCAGATTCATAATATGTGACATAGGTCACCGGATAATGTGGTAAAACCACCAGAACACTTCCCCTTTATCATTATCACCCATATGCCCATGCAACATACAAATCATACACATATCATGCAATTTACCTTACCCCATGGCCATAACGATATTTCTCATATTTTTAGATCAATATTTATACACTTTATTAACCGAAAGTTAGGGTAACATACACAGATACCTTTGTACCATTGAATGGTACCTTTAGCCATATTCATTCATTGCCTTATTAACATATACATAACATTATTATTATTAATCGGGAATTTAGGGTGGGTTACACACCTGACTATTCGTAGGTTTAAGCGAAATCCCGAACTACACAAAACTAACGAGATCCCGAAACGTTTGCCTTACCCCTTCCTACAATCGGCCAACACTTGTTAGTAACCAAAAGCCTATTCGGCTCAACTGGAAATCCCGAAAGATATGTCGCATGGAGATATCATCTTACCTTATGCCGATTTGGTTTCCAACCAAATCCAGAACTATGTGATGATCCTTCCTTACAATCGGCCAAGCACTAATACACATAAACAATTAGCCTTCGACTTTTTGAATGAATAAGAAACAGATCCAAAACACTAGAACCCTTACCTAGATCGCCTGGCCAAATATCGAAACTTCTCCTTACCTCTGTCGAATTCCCCCTAAGAAAACATAGTTAGAATCGGCCATCTTCAAAATGATATGGCCTTTGGCCGAATACTAACCCTTTACCTTGGATCTCAGATCCCGGTAGATCTCCTTCTGCCGTTGGCTACAAGTGGACCCCGAAAGATCTCCTTCATGGTTCGGCCAAAAGAAAATAAGAGGAATTAGATCCCTAAATTTTCACTAACCAAAGGAAAAATAAGAGAAATTGAAATGAGAAACCCTTACCAACTATTAGATCCAATCGAAATAGATCTGATGATTCGGTTTAGTGATGGGTCTTGAAGAACAAATCGAGATGGAAGAAGAAAGGAAGGTATAAGCATAAAGTGAAGAGGAATTTGTGGATAGTAGATTGGCCAAGATTTCAAAGGCTAGAAGGGCTATTCGATTTTGAAAGTGAAGGGTAAGTTTAAGACTACCAACATGGGAAGAAAAGAGGAGAAGAAAGAGAGGTATGGTTGACGGAGAAGAAGTAAAAGGAAAGAAAATGCACCAAATGGTTACCTTCAATTTATTTGAGAAACAAAAGAGAAGAAAAGAAAGTAAAAGCTTAAAGATGCCAAATGAATTTGACTTCTCTTCCCTACCTACATGATCGAAATTGTCATCCTAGAAGTCCTTGGCGACCAACTCTCCTTCCCTCATCCAAATCCCCTTTTCACTCCTACTTAGCCTAATCTTTAAGCTATTTGACCTAATCTACACTTCATCCATGAAGTGCCCTTGTCTTAATCCATCCTTGCCCTTCCTTGCTGAAAAATAAAAGCTTCAAAATGCTTCCCTTCTTTGCTCGAACCTAGGTCCCTTTACACTCCTGTGGCGTCCTTGACTAAGGCCCTAAGTGGCGCCTCCTTGCCACTTTACCAAGGCTTTTCTTGTGTCATAAGCCACACAATAAACTCCTTAAGACCTAGCTCCCTTAGTTCCCCTTTTTAGGCTTAAAATTAGATATTTTTCTAAGGCTTCTACCTACAACCCAAGGTTCCTGAAGCCCCCAAAACACATTTAAATCACACACAAGCATGTTACCACATACATTTAAGTGAAAATGCATAACCCCTAAATCCCGAATATTACATTTTTAATGGTTGTCTTGGTTTGAATCTTGATAAATGTTAAATTTTGAATTGGAAATGCTTAAATGAAAATGTGAATACAATGGTAGATTGTTAAATGATATAAGTATTACTTGTATGACAAATTTGGCAGTTATATGACATGAATTATTTGATGGTGCATTGGTATGAATTGAATATCAAAATGACATAGTATTATATGTTATTGTGAAAGAATGAAAGAATGATAGGTACGTTATCCTTGTCGAAACCATTTTTAAATTTTGGTAAAAACGGGGATCGACGTTAAAAACGAAAATGGAGTCGCCATCAATCCATTTTTGCTTAGGTGGGATCAGATCACCTTATAAAACATTTTATTTCAAAACATTGATTTTGGCCTACGAAATTCAAGAAAATGGGTTTGGGAGTCGGTTATGTACGAGGAAGGATTAGCACCCTCGTAGCGCCCAAAATTGGTACCGGATTGATTAGTTATTGTCCTAATGTAAAAAATTCAAAGAGATTTAAAAACATGATTTCTTTAAAAACTTGAACAATTTGAGTTGTAATTGGGGATTCCTTTGTTTGAAAGCATATAAACATCATATCCAGCACATTAGGACATGATGCTTTAAACCCTCGTAACCAAAATCATCTCATGATTTACAAAACTCATTTAAAAGGATATTTAGTTATTTAGTCACACGGAAAATCGAAACCCAGCACGTTAGGGCACTATTTCTCAAATATCTAAGCACAAAACATTGCCTTATTTAATAAAAAATCCTTATCTCGAGATACCATAACGTCATATCCAGTGAGTTAGGACACGACAATTTTGAATTCTCGAGGATTGTTTTTATTTAACTTTTAAAAGGAAAGTAATAGGTTCTTTGGACTTGAAGAGAAAATCGAAACCTAGTAAGTTAGGGTACGATTTCTATCGAACCTTAGAACGCGAAGTGTTTGATTATTTTGAAAGTTGAATAAAATGTAGTGATTGTAATAAAATGGAAAATGAATTTAAAATGAAATGTAAGTCGATTTACAATGTTAGCATGTGCAACGACATGATGATGATAAATATTATAACAATAAAGGTGGAAATAAAATACGAGAAAGCAAAAGTAAGATAGAGCGAATAAAAGAAAAAAGAATAGTAACAAAATGAAAATATAGAATAATAATAATAACAAAAATGCAACAATAACAATAAAACATATTAATAAGCGAAAAATAGTAAAAATAAAAATAATATTAGTAATAATAAGAAATAATAATAATGAAAAATAATAGTAATAATGTTGATGATAAAATAATAATGATAAATATAATAAGAAATAATAATAATGAAAAAATAGTAATAATGTTGATGATAAAATAATAATGATAAATATAATAATAGTTAAAAAATTAGTAGTAATATTTAAATTGTAACACCCCTATCCCGTGTTCGATCACCGGAATAGGGTTAGAGGCGTTACCAGACAGATCAAAAATAGTTGCAGAATTAATCGTACAACCATTCATCAAATATCAATCATAATGTCCCTTAAGTAGGTCATCGAGACCCTAAGCATGCTTATAAACTGAGTCGGGACTAAACCGAAACACATAAGTAATTTTAAAAAAATTTGAAACTTTTCTAACATACAAGGGACACACGGCCGTGGGGGTAGGCCGTGCCTCTCCCACGGCTACTTGACACACCCGTGTATCTTCCTCGTGGCTATATACTGCCAAAATCAACATGGACACCAATGTAACATCCTGAAATAGAGGCTATTAGGTTTGAGTTGTTTTGCATGTGTATGGCTTGATTGTGCATTAATTAAGGTGTTTTAAGATCTAGGTTTAAGCCAAGGGTAGGCCCGATTTGTAGGAAAATTTTTGTTTTAAGTGTTAGTTAAAGGGAGCTAAGGGAGCTAGGCCTTAGGGAATTAATGTGGAGGTTAAGACACAATAATTCACTTGGCAAAGTGGCAAGGAGGTGCCACTTAGGGTCTTGGAAAGTGACGCCACAAGCGGTGTGAGGGGACTTAGGTTGAATCCATGGATAGTCTTAAGGTGATTTTTTTTATTTTGGACTTGTATGGCATGTGATGGTCAAACTTTAATTAAGGTAAGGTTGGAATATTTTCTTTTATGGATAGCAGACTAAGGAAAAAGGTAAGCGTTAATTTAAGGAATGCAATCCTAAGTTTTGGTATGATAAGGGACATAAAGCTTGAAATAAGGGATAGAATTTCTTAAACTTTGGGAAAGTAGAGGATTATAAGGCATGAATCAAGAGCTTTGTTTTAGAAATTATTTCATGGCCATTTTGACCATGAACCTGGTGGGTTTTGGGGCTAGGGGGTTGGTAGAATATTGAAAGGGAATAGGGGATAGTTGATCAAATTCTTTAGCAAATTGGGCACCATTTTCTTTTCTCTCCAAAACCTCTCTTCCTAGCCGAATGTGCCTTGGGCTATTGGTAAAATTTTGCTTTGGTTTTGGCTTTTATTCTTGACCAAATTGGTATTATTTTCTTTTCCCTCTCAAGCTCTTTTCCTCTTTGTACCGAAATTACTACCATTGGAAGGAGCATTGTTTTTCTTTCATTTTATTCTTTTTCTTCCTTGGCCGAAACTTATAGTCATCATTCTCTCTTTCCCTCATCTTCTTCTTTTCTTTTCTCTTCTTTTCTTTTCTTTTTACTTTGCTTAGGCCGAATCTCCCTTTGGATACCAAAGCTAAATTGCATCAAGTCTCAACCTTCTCTTTTCTTTTCACAATCCATCAAAAATCGAAAGTACAAGTAAGCCTTAGCCGATTTCTCCATCTCTTTCTTCTTCCAAAGTCAATCACTCCTCTATAGTAGCCGGATATCTCTGTGGTTCCAAGGTAAGTGAAGTGTGATATTCGGCCAAAGGCCATTTTTTTTGTAAGCCTTATGGGTTGAAGCCGATTCTAACATAGTTACGTGGGAGGAGTTCATCAAATCGCAAGGTGCAAATCGTTTAGGCTTTGGGTTTGAGATTTAATCATTGTCTTAGAAAAAGGTGTGTAGTTATCGTCTTGATCTCCTGTTGTTTGGATTTGTTGTTATGTATATATATATCGTATAAGATGTGTATGATAGCGAAAATAATGGATTTGAGATGGTGGCTACCCATAGTGGGTATTCGGTTAACGGTCGGTTTATGATATTATTTTACCATGGTATATGTGTGGAATTGTGGTAAGCATGTGATGTATGCTCATTGGAATTTTACTATTATTTGGCCATGATCTTGACATATGCATAGGGATTGGGATATGATTATTGAAGGACGGGGTGTACATTTATGTCGTGGTTTAGTGATGGCTCGAGCCTCACGTGGATTGATGATCGGCTCTGTGCCTCATCATGGTTGGTATCGGCTTTGTGCCATATCGTGGTTGGTGATGGCTATGTGCCTCAACGTGATTTGATGTTAGCTACGAGCTACATCGTGGATTGACGTTGATTGAGGTCGCGTTGTGGATTATACTGTGATTTATTTCACGTGGACCAGTGGCTTGACCACTTGGTAGATGGCATTGCTTGCCAAATTGGTGTAGATGTTGGAGGGTTGATTTAGTAATCCCCTAGTGTGTGGTGGCTGGATACGGGGGTGTGTAGAGGATGGACCCTAGGCTGGGTTGGGTGCATTTTGCATTATTATTTGATATGTGGATTGGTGTGGTTTGGGCTAAGCCCATGTGTGGAAATCTGTGGACTAATTACACACTGAGTCGGTTTGACTCACCCAAATTTTTTTACCAAACAATGCAGGTGATACATGATTCTTGGATCGGTGGGCGGATCTGAGGTGGCCGTCAGAAGATGTTTTCATTGTTTTATGCACTTTATATTTTCAGTATTTTGAGTAAATATTTATTGTAATAAGGGCCACTTAAAGTATTTGGGGACTTTTATTGTGTTCGAGTTGGATTGACGATAAAGATGATATTTGGAATGTTATATTTTAGAAAGCGATTTACATCATCAAAACTTATATTAAAGTTTTAATTCAGAAATTTGTAACAATATAATTTTACTTAGAATTTTAAATATACAATGTTTATGTTTTCACCCTTATGACAAATTCTTTTCAAACTTTTTCCTCAGTAGCATTCTAGATTCGGCCGTAGCATTTGGGCCGGGTTTGGGGTGTTACAATTTAGTATCAGAGCCAGGTTCAAAACTCGGCTTTGAGGGTTTTGGGTCCAAAAACATTTTTCAATGATGGGCTTTTCAAAAACATAGACTTTCATGAACTATTTTAGGTTTATTCTAGCATGGCACCTGTATCTCCGGCTCGAAGTCCACGAGGTAAGTACCCTTAACTATTGAAGTGATTGGTATGTGAAATTTTATGGGCATTACGAGATCGTAGATTAGTAGATTAAGAGCTATTGAACCCTAGGACTAGTTTACTTCAACACAAAATACATAAGACTTAAGTACGACCAAACAAACCTGTGAGTAAGTCGTCGAGTTAGGGTGTGGCAGCAGTTGTGCAGATGTCTAGGATTGGATTCGATAAGAGCTTGGTATTTAAGCAGTCCTAGTGACTCACCTCCTCTTCACTCGAATCCTACAGTGCGTGGCGGTGGTTCACCCTAACCAAGAGGACTTATTCATGAACTAAACCCGATAATTAAAACCGAAAGGGACCAATTTACTTGTTTTGTAAAAAATTACCTCAGATTGAATACAAACCTTAGTTTTGTAAAAAATACATTATTTTGACTAAAATATCATGGTTTGGAAAATTTATGAAATTACCCCTAATTTACAAAATTACAAAATAGCCCCGATTTCTGGAATTTCCAAAAATACCTTTGATTTGGAAAATTTTTCAAAATAACCCCAAAATTTGTAAATTTTGGAATGCCTTTGATTTGTAAATATTTTCGAATTAATCCCGATGTATTACTAAAATACCCCTGTAGGATGAGTTCTGAAAATACCTGCGGGTTGGGAGCGGATAAAATGCCCATAGTAGTGTAGTGGATGTTGTGGATGAATGAATGTGACTCTACGAATTAGGGTAGTAAACTTGAGATGAAAACTTTGGTTGATCGAAAGAACTACTACTAAAACTTCTTTACATAAAATTATTCACGGATAATCGGTGGAACAAAAGACTAATGCATAAAATTTCTTAAATCAGTTAAATGTGAAGTAGACATGAGTTCTAGGGGCGTGGTCGTGGTGGGCGAGGTAGAGGTAGGATGGGCGTGTTGGAACCGGTTGAGTGCAGTCGGGGTTAGAAAATGAGGCACCGCCACACCGGTATAAGGCGAAATTTCAAGAGCAAATCGGAGGAGATGACGATGATCGTGAGGCTCTGTTGCGAGTTTTAGAGCGAGTAGTAGGAGCTAGTATGGGAAATGGGGCTCGAAAGTCGATGGTGAGAGACTTAGATCAAATGGTTTGAGGTTTTAGGGAGTATCTGGGGTAGCTCCGAATGTAGCGGAGTCTTGGTTAGAGATAGTCGAGAGGATCATGGATGATTTGGACTACGCTGCTGAGGAAAAGCTAAAAGGTGCTGTTTCACTGCTTCGAGACGAGGCTTATCTGTGGTGGCTCACTGTCAAGGAGAGTATCCTGCGGATCGAGTGAATTGGGGTATTTTAAGGTTAAGTTTGAAGGAAATACGTTGGAGCTAGCTACATCGACTCTCGAGAAAAGCGTTTACGAATTTAATGTAAGAAAATAAGTCGATGGTGAGTATGAAGTGGAGTTCTGCGGTTAAGTCGGTATGCTAGAGGATTGTAATTCTTGATTCTGGCGGTGTGTTAGATTTGAGGATGGGTTGTGAGATGAGCTGCGAGTGTTGATAGCGCCGCATCAGGAGAGGGACTTTGCAGTTTTAGTGGATAGAGCTTGGATAGCCAAGGAGGTCAAAAGGGCCGAAAGGAAGAATAGAGATAGGGATAGGAACCGGGATAAGAGGAGTTATGGATTGTCAGAATCATTTGGGAATTTTCAGAAAAGACCAAGGGTTGAAAATTCTGTACGTGCACCTGTACCAGTTTCTGGGAATTGGAGTCGTCCATGTGCTCAGTATGGGAGAGCTCATGTAGGAGAGTGCTGGGGAAATAGCAAGGAATGTTTCCGGTGTGGGTCTAAGGCTCATTTGGTTAGGAATTGTCCTCAGGAGATGGATAGGGCTTAGACAGTAGGCCAGGGTTATGTGTAGCCGGGCAGAGGTGGTCAACAGGCGACAAGGGATCGTGGTCCAAACCATGGAGGGAATGGTTCTGGCCGAGGTCGTGGAGCATCAGGCAGAGGTGCTGAGGGTGTAGATGCGAGACAGCCAGGGTTAGTTTATGCAGTCAGGCGTTGCGAGGAGGAAGATATGCCAGATGTGATAACGGGTACGTTCTTTATTTCCAGAATACCCTTTATTGCCTTGATAGATATAGTGTCAACTCATTCCTGTATTGCTAGTAAAGTATCTAGAACTTTGAGTGTGAACTTTGAGGCTATACCTAGAAAATATGTTAGTTTTATTAAGATCAGTCTTGTGACAAGGCGTAGCATGGTGAGTTAGGATGCACGACTGTTAGTTAGTTGGAAATTTCGAGGACGAAATTTCTTTAAGGAGGGTATAACTGTAACATCCTGAAATAGGGGCTATTAGGTTTGAGTTGTTTTGCATGTGTATGGCTTGATTGTGCATTAATTAAGGTGTTTTAAGATCTAGGTTTAAGCCAAGGGTAGGCCCAAGCTGTAGGAAAATTTTTTGTTTTAAGTGTTAGTTAAAGGGAGCTAAGGGGAGCTAGGCCTTAAGGGAATTAATGTAGAGGTTAAGACACAATAATTCACTTGGCAAAGTGGCAAGGGAGGTGCCACTTAGGGTCTTGGAAAGTGACGCCACAAGCAGCGTGAGGGGGACTTAGGTTCGAATCCCATGGATAGTGTTAAGGTGATTTTTTTTTATTTTGGACTTGTATGGCATGTAATGGTCAAACTTTAATTAAGGTAAGGTTGGAATATTTTCTTTTATGGATAGTAGACTAAGGAAAAAGTTAAGTGTTAATTTAAGGAATGAAATCCTAAGTTTTGGTATGATAAGGGGACATAAGGCTTGAAATAAGGGATAGAATTTCTTAAACTTTGGGAAAGTAGAGGATTATAAGGCATGAATCAATGGCTTTGTTTTGGAAATTATTTCATGGCCATTTTGACCATGAACCTGGTCGATTTTTGGGGTTAGGGGGTTGGCCGAATATTGAAAGGGAATAGGGGATAGTTGATCAAATTCTTTAGTAAATTGGGCATCATTTTCTTTTCTATCCAAAACCTCTCTTCCTAGCCGAATGTGCCTTGGGCTATTGGTAAAATTTTGCTTTGGTTTTGTCTATTATTCTTGACCAAATTGGTATTATTTTCTTTTCCCTCTCAAGCTCTTTTCCTCTTTGTGCCGAAATTACTACTATTGGAAGGAGCATTGTTTTTCTTTCATTTTATTCTTTTTCTTCCTTAGCCGAAACTTACAGTCATTATTCTCTCTTTCCCTCATCTTCTTCTTTTCTCTTCTTTTCTTTTCTTTTTACTTTGCTTAGGCCGAATCTCCCTTTGGATACCAAAGCTGAATTGCATCAAGTCTCAACCTTCTCTTTTCTTTTCACAATCCATCAAAAACCGAAAGCATAAGTAAGCCTTAGCCGATTTCTCTATCTCTTTCTTCTTCCAAAGTCAATCACTCCTCTATAGTAGCCGAATATCTCTGTGGTTCCAAGGTAAGTGAAGTGTGATATTCGACCAAAGGCCATTTTTTTTGTAAGCCTTATGGGTTAAAGCCGATTCTAACATAGTTATGTAGGAGGAGTTCATCAAATCGCAAGGTGCAAATCGTTTAGGCTTTGGGTTTGAGTTTAATTTTATCTTGAAAAAGGTGTGTAGTTATACCTTGATCTCCTATTGTTTGGATTTGTTGTTGTGTATATATATATACGTATAAGATGTGTATGATAGCGAAATAATGCATTTGAGATGGTGGCTACCCATAGTGGTCATTGGTTAACGGTCGGTTTATGATATTATTTTACCATGGTATATGTGTGGAATTGTGGTAAGCATGTGATGTATGCTCATTGGAATTTTACTATTATTTGGCCATGATCTTGACATATGCATAGGGATTGGGATATGATTATTGAAGGGCGGGGTGTACATTTATGTACGTGGTTTAGTGATGGCTATGAGCCTCATGTGGATTGATGATCACTCTGTGCCTCATCGTGGTTGGTATCGGCTTTGTGCCATATCGTGGTTGGTGATGGCTATGTGCCTCATCGTGATTTGATGTTAGCTACGAGCTACATCGTGGATTGACGTTGGTGAGGTCACGTTGTGGATTATCTTGTGATTTATTTCCGTGGACGTTGGCTTGACCACTTGGTGGATGGCATTGCTTGCCAAATTGGTATGTAGAGGTTGGAGGGTTGATTTAGTAATCCCCGGTGTGTAGTGGTGGATACGGGGTGTGTAGAGGATGGACCCTAAATTTGGGTTGGGTGCATTTTGCATTATTATTTGATATGTGGATTGGTGTGGTTTGGGCTAAGCCCATGTGTTGAAATCTGTGGACTAATTACACACTGAGTCGGTTTGACTCACCCAAATTTTTTTACCAAACAATGCAGGTGATACATGATTCTTGGACCGGGATGGAGCGGATACGAGGTGGCCATGCAGAAGATGTTTTTCATTGTTTTATGCACTTTATATTTTCAGTATTTTGAGTAAATATTTATTATAATAAGGGCCACTTAAAGTATTTGGGGACTTTTATTGTGTTCGAGTTGGATTGACGATCGAGATGATATTTGGAATGTTTTATTTTAGAAAGTGATTTACATCATCAAAACTTATATTAAAGTTTTAATTCGGAAATTTGTAACAACATAATTTTACTTAGAATTTTAAATATACAATGTTTTTATAAATGACAGAAAATTTTTATGTTTTCACCCTTATGACAAATTCTTTTCAAACTTTTTCCTCAGTAGTATTCTAGATTCGGCCGTAGCGTTTGGGCCGGGTTTGGGGTGTTACAACCAAGCATGCCCGTGTGCTATGGCCGTGTACTACTAGATCACAAACTATTATTTCTCACACGGCCATCAAGCACGCCCGTGTCGAAGCCATGTGCAATTTAAGCCATATTCTGCCAATTTACCCACGGTCTTAGGCACGCCTGTGTGCCTTAACCGTGTGACATTATAGGCCATTTACAAGGCCAAACTTCCACCCATAAGGGTCACACCTGTAGGCAAAATATACCAAGACAATTTATGCATGTATGGCAACCAATAACATACCAATTTGTTCCTCCAATCCATGCATTTAATAGCCAAATCATTCATATCATCTTTCAAATAATAACACATACATAACCAAAGCAAAACTTCATAATTTAACTAACCATAAACTTGGCTATTTCATGGGCATTTAAACCATACCAAAACCATACATATGGCACATTCATTAAAGCATAATATGGACCAAATTAAACTTGCCAAAACACATGGCTAAGTTCACTTCCAAAAATATATACACATATCTAGTCTATACATGCCATAATCAGCCATATATATTCCAAAAGGATACCAAAATAAGTTTTTGTAGTGTGATGATGATCCTTGACAATCCCGAGCCTTCAGTAGCTTTGACGACCTATAAAACAGAGAAAACACACACACAGAGTAAGCTTTCAGAAAGCTTAGTAAGTTATGTACAAATAAACTTGGCATAAGAAATATATATGCAATTTGATACATTTGCATATCTCATTCACTTAACAATTTATCATGTATATACTTGATTCATACTTATGACTACTTTGGTCATATTTATCCATTCAAAACTCATTTGAAGCACATAGCTCATTCATAATCTTTCTTGCCTCTCATTCACATTACCCTATTCAAACATACCTTTCTTCAAATCAAGGTCATATGCATACTTACCTTTCATGCATACTTAATGCACAATCAACGTAGCTGAATCGGATATTCATTCACTTAATTGATCATAGCTCGGATATACCATTCGTATTGCAGACTTGCCTGTTGAACCCTTAGGAACCTAGTAGGATACCCAGAAAGCTCAGAATAGTAGTACAATGCCAACGTCCTAGACGAGGTCTTACATGCACTCGTATATCGATGCCACTGTCCTGGAAAGGGTCTTCTATATAATCGGATAATGATGCCTATGTCCCAGACGAGGTCTTAAGTATAATCAGATAATGTTGCCTACGTCCCATACGAGGTCTTATGTATAATCAGATAATGTTGCCTATGTCCCAGATGAGGTCTTATGTATAATCAGATAATGATGCCTACGTCCTAGACGAGGTCTTACACAAAATTTCAAATCAACAACAACGTCCCGGACGTGGTCTTACATGATAAAACAGAACAGATACCTATGTCATGACATGGCTAATCCTATCTATTCCTAGGTTCGTACGAGACTTCTCGGCTTTATCACTATATCAAACTTATTTCGAAATTCACACACTTAGCATCTCATACTCATTCATTTTCATCGACAGAAATACGAATACATATATTCAATTCAATACAGATAAGTTTATTTGCATAGTGACTTACCTCGGGTTCGGTTCAACGAGACGAAAATGGCTACTCTGTTACTTTCACTTTCCGCGATCTAAATCCGTTTTCCTCGGTTCTTGATCTAATCATGTTCAAAATTAACCCTTTTATTCACCAAATCATTCAATTCAATCCAAAAACACACATTTAGGGCTATTTACAAATTAGCCCTCATATTTTCACATTTTTACATTTTAGTCCCTATTTAATAAAATCACAAAATACACATAATTCAATATAACCCATGCTTAGCCGAATTCTATATAGGTCCCTAGAAACCCATATTTTTCATTTATTTCATATTTTAGTCCTTCAACATATTATTTTCTCAATTAAGTCCAAAATACTCAAATTCATCAAAAACTCGAATACAAAATATGCTAATCAAACACATATATTCCATATTTCATCATCAAATATTTCAAAGCTCATGTGTTCATCAAAGACACATTTCAAAATCATCATCAATTCTCAAAATTGAAGCATGGGTTTTGAAGTATACAAAGCAACGATTACAAAAACGTAGAAATTATCGAAAACCGAAGCAATACATACCTTGAATCAAACCAAAAAGCTAACCGAAACTTTAGGGTTCTTCCTTATTTTTCTTTTCTTTATTTTTTGGCACTAAAAGATGATAACCATCATCTTTCATATGTTTGTTTTATTTAATATACATATTAATGCCTATTTACTACTTTACCCATCATTTAATAAAAGAAAACACATATATATAACAAGGGCATAATTGACTTTCATTCATCCACTATCTATAATTTTGGCCAAATTGCCTCATAAGACCCTCACTTTTACAAAGCCATAACATATTAGTACTTTAACAAATTGCAAGCAACTTCCACATTCAATGCAATTTAATCCTTTGCTCAAATTAAACATTCAAACGGACTAATTAGTTTACGGAATTTAAACACATGCTTAATCACATATCAACGAAATAGAAAATAATATTAAAACATTATATGAACTCAGATTTGTAGTCTTGAAACCACTGTTCCGACTGGGGTATAAACCAGACTGTTACAATTCTCCCCCTTAGGGATTTTCGTCCCCAAAAATCTTACCGTTAAACAGATTCGGATGTTACTGTCTCATTGAATCTTCAGGCTCCCACGTAGCCTCTTCTAATCCATGTCGATTCCACAATACTTTCACCAATGGAATTTTCTTGTTTCTTAACTCTTTTACTTCACGAGCTAAGATACGGATAGGTTCCTCTTTGTATGTCATATCAGATCGGATTTCAATTTCAAATGGGGCAATCACATGAGATGGATCGGATCGATATCTACGAAGCATTGAGACATGAAACACATTGTGAATCTTTTCTAGCTCAGAGGGTAACTTCAATCTGTATGCAACAGGCCCAACATGTTCAATAATCTCATATGGTCCGATGAATCTCGGACTTAACTTGCCTTTACGTTCGAATCGGAGCACTTTCTTCCACGGAGACACTTTCAGAAATACTTTATCCTCTATCTCAAATTCTATATCCTTTCGTTTTAAGTCTACGTAGGACTTCTGACGATCAGATGCTGCTTTCAAACAACCTCGGATCAGTTTCACTTTCTGTTCGATATCTTTTATCAAATCGACCTCGTGTAACTTATTCTCACTGAGACAGTCCAATACAGAGGTGTACGACACTTACGTCCATACAAAGCTTCATAAGGTGCCATTTTGATGCTCGACTGAAAACTATTATTATACGCAAATTTGATCAACGGCAGGTATTGTTCCCACGAACCATTAAATTCTAATATCTGACATCTTAACATATCTTGAGAATCTAAATAATTATTTCGGATTGGCCATCATTTGCGGATGAAAAGTCATCTTGAAATGCAATTTCGTACCCAAAGCGTCTTGTAATTTCTTTCAGAATCGCGATGTGAATCTCGGATCCCTATCTGACACAATAGATAGTGGCACCCCGTGCAATCTCACAATCTCAGAAATATAAAGCTCGGCAAATCTCTCGAGTGAATAGTCAGATCTTACTGAAATAAAATGGACAGATTTTGTCAATCGGTCAACTACGACCCAAATCGCATCTTTCTTTCTCAGAGTCAGAGGCAACCCAGAAACAAAATCCATAGTTACTCTATCCCATTTCCACTCAGGAATCAGAATCGGTTGTAACAACCTAGACGGAACTTGATGTTCTGCTTTCACTTGCTGACAAACTAAACATTTTGATACAAAGTCAGAAATGTCTCGTTTCATGCCAGACCACCAATAGTGTTGCTTCAAATCATGATACATCTTTGTACTTCCCGGATGGACAGATAGGTGACTGTTATGTGCTTCGCTCAAAATTAATTGAATCAACTCCGAATTTCTTGGAACAAAGATTCGATCTCGAAATCTCAAATAATCATCAACAACTCAAAATTCAGATTCAGAATTCAATTCACACTGAGCTCGTTTCAACAATAGTTCATTATCAACCTTTTGAGTATCACTTATTTGCTGTACAAATAACGGTTTCGCTCTCAATTCAGCTATCACAGAGCTATCATCAGACAAATCTAACTGAGCATTCAAAGCACGTAGTGCAAACAATGACTTTCTACTCAACCCATCAGCAACCACATTTGCTTTCCCCGGATGATAATCTATCACCAGCTCATAATCTTTTAACAATTCAAGCCATCTTTTCTGGCTCAGGTTCAAATCTTTCTAGGTCATTAGATATTTCAAACTTTTATGATCTGAAAATACGTGACATTTCTCACCATACAGATAATGGCGCCAAATCTTAAGTGCAAACACAATCGTAGCTAATTCAAGGTCGTGCATCAGATAGTTCTTTTTATGAGGCTTCAATTGTCTCGAGGCATAAGCTACAAGTTTGCCCTCTTGCATCAAAACACATCCCAGACCATTTAACGAAGCATCACTGTAAACAACAAATTCCTTACCCGATTCTGGTTGTACTAACACTGAAGCTTCTATTAACAAAGTTTTCAACTGGTCAAAACTTTTCTGACATTTGTCCGACCATTCAAATCTAACATCTTTCTGAAGCAATCTAGTCAACGAAATAGCTATTGTCAAGAAGCCTTTAACAAATCTGCGATAATAACCCGCTAAACCCAAAAAACTACGAACTTCTGACACGTTCTTCGGAGGTTTCTAGTTCAGAATAGCAGAAATCTTGCTCGGATCAACACGAATCCTAGAAGATGACACAATATGCCCCAAAAACTGACCTCATTCACCCGGAATTCACATTTGCTGAATTTTGCGTACAATTTCTTTTCTCTCAAAGTTTGCAACACAATTTTCAAATGTTCTGCATGCTTATTCTCATCACTTGAGTAAATCAAAATGTCGTCAATGAATACAACAACAAATTGATCCAGATACGGTCTAAAAATTCTATTCATCAGATCCATAAAAATAGCAGGAGCATTGGTTAGTCCAAATGGCATAAATAAAAAGTCATAATGCCCGTACCTCGTTCTGAAGGCAGTTTTCAGAATGTCTGAATCTTTAACTCTCAATTGGTAGTATCCCGATCTCCAATCAATATTGGAAAACACAATAGCTCCTTTTAACTGATCAAACAAATCATCAATTCTGGGCAATGGATATTTGTTCTTTATAGTCACCTTATTCAACTGACTGTAATCGACACATTCTCATCGTGCCATCTTTCTTTTTCACAAACAGAATAAGTGTACCCCAAGGTGAAAACTCGGTCTAGCAAACCCTCTATCAGTCAATTCTTGTAGCTGTGACTTTAACTCTTTCAACTCTGTTGGTGCCGTTCTATACGGAGCTATCGAAATAGGTGTCGTACCAGGCAATAATTCAATACCAAATTCAACCTCACGAATCGAAGGTAAACCCGGTAATTCTTCAGGGAACACATCAGAAAAATCACAAATAATGGGTAATGATTCAACTTTCTTCTCGGATACTTTTGAATCAATCACATAAGCAAAATATGATTCATACCCCTTTTTCACATAACTCTGAGCTTTCAAAATGGATATCACAGTAGGAAATCCATTTAAATCATTAGACTTAATCCGTGCAATCTCATCATTCAGACTTCTCAAATCAATAGATTTTCTTTTACACTTCACAATGGCATCATGCATAAACAACCAATCTATTCCCAAAATAATATCGAATTCATCAAATGGCAAAAGCATCAGATCAGCAGGGAAATAGATATCTCGAAACATTAACGGACAGTTCTTGCATACTTTGTCAACAAGGACACTCTTACCTAAGGGGTTCGATACTTTTATAGCAAATTCAGTAGACTCAACAGGCAAATTCATACCATATACTAAATTCATGCATATGTACGAATGTGTAGAACTAGGGTCTATTAAAGCTATCACAGAAGTATCATAAAGAGTAAAAGTACCCGTTATAACATCAGGCGAAGAAGCTTCTTCACGAGCTCGGATAGCATACGCTCTGACAGGAGCTCTGGCTTCGGATCTGACAACATTGTCTCTCATAATTCTCTGACTACCACTGAAATTTTTTGTATTCTTTGATGATCGACCTCTCGCCGGTGCATTATCAGATCTTGGATTCTTAACAGTTTCTGGTTCGACAGGCTTAGGGCAATTACGGATAAAATGATCAAGCGACCAACATCTGAAGCAAGCTCTATCATTCAATCTACAGCTTCCCGGATGTCTTTTTCCACAATGTTTACATTCAGGTCTCTCTGATCGAACATTACCGGTACCGCCACTTGAAGTTCTTTGGAGTTTTGAAATCATTTGAAATTTAGCTCGATTTCTGTTCAAATGTCCCACATTATCTCTAGAACGACTTTGATCATCTCGAAATCTTTTCGGAGCAGACTGAAATGATTTACTCTGAAATCTCTTTCTTGTATCTCGAGCTTCAGACTCAACTTTTCTTTTATCCTTCCCGAATGCTTCAGCTTTGCAATCTCGGTCAACGAGTGTAGCGAACTCTTTTATTTCTAATATCCCAACTAGCAAACGGATATCTTCATTAAGACCATCTTCGAATCTTTTGCACATTATAGCTTCGGAAGATATACACTCTCGGGCATATTGACTTAGTCCCACGAACTCTCGTTCATATTCAGTGACAGTCATTCGGCCCTGTTTAAGCTCTAGAAATTCTTTTCGTTTCTGATCGATGAATCTTTCACTGGTATATTTCTTCCAGAACTCAATCTGAAAGAAATCCCATGTAACCCGTTCTCTCGAAACAACAAAAATTAAGGTTTTCCACCATTGATAAGCTGCATTTCGGAGTAATGATACCACACATTTAATACATTCTTCCGGAGTCAGAGACCTTTCATCAAATACCCGGATCGTGTTTTCTAACCAGAACTTAGCCTTTTTAGCATCATCATCCTTAGTAGCTCAGAATTCTTCAGCCCCATACTTGCGAATCTTGTCAATTGGAGGCTTATTTAACAGATTCAGGTTTGCAGTTAGAGGTATATTGGATGTTTGAGGGGGATTAACCGGGGGTGAAGGTTGTGAAATAGTCGGGTTATTCTTTACGAACTGAGTGAACCACTCACTCATCATCTGGAAGAAAGCTTTTTTAGCTTCTCCCTCCTGACCGTTCGTAGCCGGTCTCAAATCAGAAGGCTTTGTCCCTTACGCATGAGTAGGCGCATTACTTTCTACGTCGTCAGCTATGGCTCTTTTGGGATCCATTACTATATAGAAACCACATTTTATACGTCAGGATTCATCACACTATCACAATTCAAATATATGGCATGTATAGCTAGACTCTGACACGCTACGTTAGTTCGAGAATCGACTAAACTATAGCTCTGATACCAACCAAATGTAACAACCCTATCCCATGTTCGATCATCGAAATAGGGTTAGAGGCGTTACCAGACAGATCAAAAATAGTCACATAATTAATTGTACAACCATTCATCAAATATCAATCATAATATCCCTTAAGTAGGTCATCGAGACCCTAAGCATGCTTATAAGCCGAGTCGGGACTAAACCGAAACACATAAGTAATTTCATTAAAAATTGAAACTTTTCTAACATACAGGGGACACACGGCCGTGGGGGTAGGCCGTGCCTCTCCCACGGCTACTTGACACACCCATGTGTCTTCCCCGTGGCTATATACTGCCAAATCAATACGGTCACCAAGCATGCCCATGTGCTATGGCCGTGTACTACTAGATCACATACTGCCATTTCTCACACGGCCATCAAGCACGCCCGTGTCGAAGCTGTGTACAATTTAAGCCATATTCTGCCAATTTACCCACGGTCTTAGGCACGCCCGTGTGCCTCAACCGTGTGACATTATAGGCCATTTACAAGGTCAAACTTTCACCCATAAGGGTCACACCTATAGGCAAAATATACCAAGACACATCATACATGTATGGCAACCAATAACATACCAATTTGTTCCTCCAATCCATGCATTTAATAGCCAAATCATTCATATCATCTTTCAAATAATAACACATACATAACCAAAGCAAAACTTTATCATTTAACTAACCATAAACCTGGCTATTTCATGGGCATTTAAACCATACCAAAACCATACATATGTCACATTCATCAAAGCATAATATGGACCAAATTAAACTTGCTCATGGCTAAGTTCACTTCCAAAAACATATACACATATCTAGTCTATACATGCCATAATCAGCCATATATATTCCAAAAGGGTACCAAAATAAGTTTTTGTAGTGTGATGATGATCCTTGACAATCCTGAGCCTTTAGTAGCTTTGACGACCTATAAAACAGAGAAAACACACACACAGAGTAAGCTTTCAAAAGCTTAGTAAGTCATGTACAAATAAACTTGGCATAAGAAATATATATGCAATTTGATACATTTGCACATCTCATTCACTTAACAATTTATCATGTATATACTTGATTCATACTTATGACTACTTTGGTCACATTTATCCATTCAAAACTCATTTGAAGCACATAGCTCATTCATAATCTTTCTTGCCTCTCATTCACATTACCCTATTCAAACATACCTTTCTTCAAATCAAGGTCATATGCATACTTACCTTTCTTGCATACTTAATGTGCAATCAATGTACCTGGATCGGATATTCATTCACTTAATTGATCATAGCTCGAATATACCATTCGTATTGTAGACTTGCCCGTTGAACCCTTAGGAACCTAGTAGGATACTCAAAAAGCTCGAAATAGTAGTACAATGCCAACGTCCCAAGCGAGGTCTTACATGCACTCGTATATCGATGCCACTATCCCGGACAGGGTCTTATATATAATCGGATAATGATGCCTATGTCCCAGACAATGTCTTATGTATAATCAGATAATGTTGCCTACGTCCCAGACGAGGTCTTATGCATAATCAGATAATGTTGCCTACGTCCCAAACAAGGTCTTATGTATAATCAGATAATGATGCCTAAGTCCCAAACGAGGTCTTACACGAAATTTCAAATCAACGCCAATGTCCCGGATGTGCTCTTACATGATAAAATAGAACAGATACCTATGTCATGACTTGGCTAATCCTATCTATTCCTAGGTTCGTACGGGACTTCTCGGCTTTATCACTATATCAAACTTATTTCAAAATTTACGCACTTAGCATCTCATACTCATTCATTTTCATCGATAGACATACGAATACATATATTCAATTCAATACAGATAAGTTTATTTGCATAGTGACTTACCTCGGGTTCGATTTAATGAGACGAAAATGGCTACTCTGTTACTTTCGCTTTCCCGCAATCTAAATCTGTTTTCCTCGGTTCTTGATCTAATCATATTCAGAATTAACCCTTTTATTCACCAAATCATTCAATTCAATCCAAAAACACACATTTAGGGCTATTTACAAATTAGCCCTCATATTTTCATATTTTTACATTTTAGTCCCTATTTAATAAAATCACAAAATACACATAATTCAATATAACCCATGCTTAGCCGAATTCTCTATAGGTCCCTAAAAACCCATATTTTTCATTTATTTTACATTTTAGTCTATCAAAATATTATTTTCTCAATTAAGTCCAAAATACTCAAATTCATCAAAAACTCAAATACAAAATATGCTAATCAAACACATATATTCCATATTTCATCATCAAATATTTCAAAGCTCATGTGTTCATCAAAGACACATTTCAAAATCATCATTAATTCTCAAAATTGAAGCATGGGTAACTATATAGGTAACTACTCTAGATGTCAAAATAATTTTTATAGTGACACTTATGCTACAGGATGGAGGTACCATCCCAGCTTCTCGTGGAATGATCAAAGACAGGATTTTCCTCCAAATTTTCAACAACCTTATCCACAGGAACAGGAATCAAACCTCGAAGAGATTCTGACAAAATTGGTAACAGCTACAAACTTTCATCTTTAAAAGGCTGAAGAAACACTTGATGAACAACAAAGATCAATCGAGGGAATCAAAATTCAGGTAAGAGAAATCATCACGTCGGTTGGACTTCAGGTAAGAGAAGTCATCACGTCGGTTGGACTACTTATTGAGATATTATGTGAAATACGGACAGAGATTTTTCCAAAGGCACGCAGAAGGTAAAAGTAGTTACACTAAGGAGTGGCAAAGAGTTAATTGAACCACAAAGAAAGACACCACATGAAATTATCAAGAAAAAGAGTGTAGAAGGTGAAAATGATAATCCATTGCCTACAGAGAATAAAGCAAAAATTCCTTATCCAGTAAAATTGAAGAAAGAACAATTGGATGCTCAATACAGTAAGTTCCTCGAACTCTTTAAACAAATACATATTAACTTACCTTTCGTTGAAGCTATTTCACAGATGCCGAAGTATGCAAAATTCTTAAAGGAACTTCTTACGAACAAAAGGAAGCTTGAGGAGGTATCCATGGTGGAGCTTAACGAAGAATGTTCAGTCGTTCTCCAAAATAGACTACCACGAAAATTAAAAGATCTTGGGAGTTTCACTATTTCTTACTTAATTGGTAGTTTAAACATCAAGAAAGCATTAGTAGACTTAGGCGCTAGTATTAATCTAATGCCTTACAAATTATTTAAACAGCTAAATCTTGGGGAACCAAATCCTACTAGGATGAGTATTCAATTAGCCGATAGATCTATTAAATATCCTTGAGGAATTATTGAAGATGTCTTGGTCAAAATTGATAAATTTATTTGTTCCTGTTGATTTCGTTGTGTTAGATATGGATGAAGACATTAATGTTCCTTTAATCTTAGGGCGTCCCTTTTTAGCCACTGCTAGAGCTATTATTGATGTAGGTAATGGTAAACTAGCTCTGAGAATAGGTGATGAAGAAATTATCTTTCAACTCTGTAATGCCATGCGATATTCTAAAGAACAAGATGATTTCTGTTATTTCGTCGACACTAGTGATCATATTATAAAGAATTCTTACATGAAATTATACAAGGTGACACATTGGAATTGTGTCCAACTAAAGAAGAGGGGGAAGAAGATGAAGACAATGAGTCGAATCTGAAAATGTCATCATATGAACAACGAAGAGAAGAAAGCCTCAAGAATGATAATGAAATAAAAAAAACCCTCCATCGTAGAGCCGCCCAAATTGGAACTCAAACAGTTACCAAAACACCTGGAATACGCATTCCTTGGAGAAAATTCTACACTACCAGTAATCATCTCCTCAGAATTAAAATCCAAAGAAAAAGAGGAACTGATAAAAGTACTAAAAGAACATAAGAAAGCCATAGCTTGGAAAATTTTCGATATCAAGAGAATAAGCCCCACATTCTGCACCCACAAAATTTTGATGGAAGATGAATATAAACCATGTGTGCAACCTCAGAGACGTTTAAACCCCAACATGAAAGAAGTGGTCAAAGCCAAGGTAATTAAACTTCTAGATGCAAGAATAATTTATCCTATTTCTGACAGCACTTGGGTAAGTCTTGTGCAGGTAGTCCCAAAGAAAGGAGGAATGACGGTAGTACCCAATGAAAAAACTGAGTTAATTCCCACAAGAACAGTTACAGGACGGAGAGTCTGCATAGACTATAGAAAGTTGAATGATGCCACCAGAAAAGATCATTTTCCTTTTCCTTCATAGATCAAATGCTAGAAAGATCATCCGGGCATATGTACTACTGCTTCCTGGATGGACTCTCCGGATACTTTCAAATCCCCATAGCTCCTGAAGACTAAGAAAAAAACAATATTTACATGCCCATACGGTATGTTTGCTTATCGTAGAATGCCTTTTGGATTATGTAATGCTCCTGCTACTTTTCAGCGTTGCATGTTGGCAATCTTTGACGAACTTGTGGAGGACATCATAGAGGTATTTATGGATGATTTCTCGGTATTCGGTAATTCTTTCCATCTTTGCCTTAAAAATTTAAAACGAGTCCTAACGAGATGTGAAGAAACAAACCTTGTTTTAAATTGGGAGAAATGCCATTTTATGGTTAGAGAAGGGATTGTATTAGGACATAAGATTTCTAGTAAAGGAATTGAGGTAGATAAAGCAAAAGTTGAAACCACGGAAAAATTACCTCCCTAGCTCGGTCAAGGCTATTAGAAGTTTTTAGGACACGAGGTTTTATAGAAGATTTATTAAGGATTTTTCTAAAAGCAACTAAGCTTTGACAAAATTACTAGAAAAATATGTTCCTTTTAATTTCAATCAGAATGTTTAGATGCATTCAATGTCCTTAAGGATAAATTAGTAAATGCTCGATTATAATTGCTCTCGATTGGAACTTACCTTCAATTAATGTGTGATGCAAGTGACTTTGCGAAGAGGTGCGATTTTGAACAACGAAGAGACAAACATTTTCAGCCAATCTACTACGCTAGCAGAACATTAACACCCGCGCAAGAAAATTACACCACGACTGAGAAAGAATTGCTAGCTTTAGTTTTTGCTTTTGACAAATTTAGACAATATCTAATATTATCTAAAGTTGTTGTTTACACTGAACATTTAGCTCTTTGTTATCTTTTAAACAAGCCTGATGCAAAACCTAGACTAATACGATGGATTTTACTCTTACAGGAATTTGACTTGGAAATACAGGATAAGAGGGGAGCTGAGAATCTCGCAGGAGATCATCTTTCAAGACTCGAAAATCCACACACCAAAGAGCTTGATGAACATGAAATAAATGATTCATTTCCAGAAGAATAGTTCTTTTCTATAACACATTCTAAAGTACCCTGATTCGTTTAAACCAAAAGGCATTACCAGAAACTCGTAGTGCCCATACCGAGTACGGAATGCCGTCTTATGGACATCAGCCTCCTTCACCTTAAGCTGATGATACCCGACCTAAGGTCAATCTTAGAGAACACCGATGCCCCTTTGAGTTGATCGAACAGATCGTTAATCCTGGGCAAAAGATACCGGTTCTTTGTTGTCAACTTGTTCAGCTACCGATAATCTATACACATCCTCATTGTCCCATCTTTCTTCTTGACAAAAATCATTGGAGCTCCCCAAGGTGATACACTTGGTCGGATGAACACTCTATCCAACAATTCCTGAATTTACGCCTTCAACTCTACTAATTCTTTTGGCACCATCCGATACGGAGCTATAGATACTGGTGCGATTCCGGGTAACAGGTCTATACCAAATTCAACCTCACGGTCCGGAGGTAGACCCGGAAGTTCCTCTGGAAACACATCAACATAGTCCCTTACAGTCCGGACATCTCTCACAGCAACATCCTTAGCTTCCAAAGCACAGACATGCACCACATAAGCTTCACAACCCTTTCTAACCATCCTTTCCGCCTTCAACGCAGAAACAAGATTAGATAGGTAATCTTTCCTTTTACCTATCATCACCACCTCATCACCTTCCCCGGTCTTAATTACCATGCGCTTAGTAGCGCAATCCAGGCTAGCCTGATACTTTACTAGCCAATCCATATCGAGGATTAAATCGAACTCCCAAAATGGTAGTTCCATCAAGTCAGCCAAGAACACGACCCCTTGGAGTTCTAGGGGTACGTCCCTATAAAGTTTACTTACTTCTACAGAGTGACCTAGAGGGCTTAATACAGTCATCTTCCTAGAAGTAAGCTCAGAATCTAAATGCAGAGTTTCCACTACGCTACTGGCAATGTATGAGTGGGTTGAGCCAATGTCAATCAAAGTACTATAGGGAACACCAAAGATCAAGAACATACCGGTTATGACGTCCGGTGCGTCGCCCTCCTCTTGATGCCTCGTGACATAGACCAAACCAGGTTGCCTAGCCTCAGTACCATCGGTACCTCCCCTCGGTGCCCACGACCTCTGCCAGCACCATTACCACCTCTTCCTGTACCACGACCCCTTGCTGGCTGTTGATTATCCCGCCTATTGGGTGCACGATCCTGACCCTCTGATCTCAGTCTAGCTGCCTTCTTTGGACAATCTCTAACTTGATGCTCCATGGACCCACATTCGAAGCATCCCCGTTACCATTCTAACATTCCCCCGTGTGAGACTTTCCACACCAAGCACACCGTGGTGGCCATTGAGAATTGGCAGCAGCAGCAAGCCTAGCAGCTTAATCTGACCACCAAACCTCGTCCTCTTCTGCTGATTACCCGAGAACCTTGAAGATCCAGAGCTCCTTTTATTCCAACTCCTATCTTGATTCCGTCTAACCGACTGTCTTACCTCTTCAGCAACCTTCGATTTCTCCACTAAGACAGCGAACTCCCATTCCTATTGTGGAGCTATCATCATCCTCAGCTCATCCCTCAGCCCATCTTCAAATCTGACACAACGTTCATGCTCGGTACCCATAATACCACGAGCATACCTACTCAATCAGAGAAATTGACCTCATACTCCGCCACTGTCTTATTGCCTTGAACCAGGTTCAAGAAGGTATTCCACTGTGCATCCACGTAACTAGCTCCTATGTACTTCTTTTGGTAGGCAGCCTTAAAGAATTCCCACGTGAGATCCTCTGCCATCGCTCCATCTCTTACAGTGAGCCACCACTGGTATGACTCATCCCGAAGCAGAGAGATGATACCCTTCAACTTCTCCTCAGCTGTGAAATCCAGGTCACCCATAATCCTTTTCGTAGATTTTAACCAATATTCCGTCGCGGTGGGTGCCACTCCAGAAACTCCACTAAATACCTCGGCTCCGTTAGCCCGGAGTCGTTCAACCACGAATTTTTGGGCTCCTACACTCGCGCCTGCCTCAGCAACTCATTCCAACACTCGTAGCACCGCCTGGGATACCACGTCGTTACCACCTGTCTGATCTTGAAACTTCGGTTTTCACCACGGCAGATCCAAGCATCTCATTTCAGACCCATGACCGAGACCCTGCTGGCTCCGACAAGATCATCCTACCCCTACCACGGCCACGCGGTGGACGTCCATGACCTCTTGTACTCATTTCTAACGATTGCGTTTATCTGTTTAAGAATTTTATGCATTAGTACCTTTGTTTCACTTGATTATCCGCGAAGAAATTTTATGATAGGAGTTTTAGGAGTGGTTCTTTCGTATCATACATGCACACAGTCCTTCCATTCATTTATTCAAAGAGACGTTGTAGTTCTCATTGTGATTATTTTTCCACTACCCATGGGTATTTTTGTAATTTATCCTATAGGGGTATTTTTGTAATTTTTCAAAAATAAAAGTTCTCGGATGATTTTGTCAAAAAGTATTTTGGAACTCTTAAATTCTCGAGGTATTTTGAAAAAAAATTTGAAATCTGGGGGTATTTCAGTAATTTTGGACCTCAGAGGTATTTCGGTAATTTTTCACAAATTAGGGTGAATTGTAAAATTTAATAAATCAGGGATATTTCAAAAGTTGTAAAACTTTGATGGTTCTTTTTGAGAATTGCATTTCCCAAGTTGATGATGTTGCAAAATTCTGAAAATCAGGGTCATTCTGGTAATTTTGTTGGTTAGTGGCAATTTTGTAATTTTAACACTAGGGGTATTTTAGTAAAAATTCTTCATAACAAGATTTCCAAAATTTGGTTTTAATTGATTTCACAAAAGAAGGATATTTTAAATTTTCTTATTTGGAAATTTTTCATATGGAGGGTATTTTGGTAGTTTACAAGCCAGGGGTATTTTGGTCATTCATTTTTTTAACCCAAGGTTTTAATTACTTCAAAACAAAACGGCTAGTCCCTTTCGGGTTTTAGTTATCGAGTTTAGCCTATGAGTGTGTCGTCTCAGCTAGGATGAACTGTCACTACGCACAGGTAGGATTCAAGTGAGTAGGAGGTGAGTCCACGGGGATCGCTTAAATACCGTGCTCCCACCGAATCCAATCCTAGACATGCGTATAATGATTGCCACATCCCTTGCTCAGTGACAACTCACAGGGTTGTTTAAGAAATTATTAAATCTTATGCATGGTTTGTTGGGGTATGCTAACCTTAGAGTTCAACAATTTCTATTCTAATGTTCTACGTTCCCAATTTACTCTTCTACCCCTATCAAGTATTCACAAAAATAGATAGAAGTACTTAGCTGGGCGGATTGGTGCCGGAGACTCGGTGCCATACGGTTCAAGCCACAAACAGTTTCCCAAAACATTCTAATAAGGCCTACTAACATAAACAAAACATTTTGGGCCTTGGGCCCCTACAGCTGAGTTTTGAACTGGGCTCTGATACCAAAAATTTAACACCCCAAACCCGGCCCATGAGTCCTAACCGGATCTGGTATGTCACGGAGTAAAATTATTTGAGACATTTCGAGTGTCTGGTGAAAACTTGTTAAAATATGGCTAAGGTTTTAAAACGGGGTTTGATGAAACTCAGTTGGGATTTTTATAAACATGGTTGGGTTGACAAACCCTTTGAAAACTTTTGATCATGTAAAATTTTAAAATCGTCAAAGGTATAGTTGACTTGGTGTATTTTTGTTACCCGATGGTAACATCTTTGAAAAACTCGTAAAAGTTACTTGGTTAGAAAAGTTACTTTTAACCGGTTCACTTAACATTTATAATTTTCATTTGTAATATAACATAAGTAAAATAAAACAATAAAATAAACATCCAAATAATAATTAGCGGCCTTATTACAACCCAAATTAAAAACTTAGAAAAGAAAAAAAATAAACTTAACTATAATAAATTAAATTCAAATCCAACGATTAAGTATGGCGCTTTGAGTCCTTTGGCTCCATATCCATGATCTACTCATCTCGCAAAATAGTATGGGAAGGGTGAGTCACCAAGACTCGATGTGTAAATCCCACTTGAAAATGTAACTCATACAGATTATTAATAAACATGCAAATATGCAACCCAACTAACCATCCATACTCCTTTACTACCCGTGTGGTCAAAACCCTTTGGTGGTCAAAACCATCGTGACTAAAGTCACAAATCAAGTGATGGGGCCAACCCATCGTGTGGTCAAAACCACCGATGACCATAGGTCACAAAATATCATAATGTGGTCAAAACCATGGTGGTACCAAACCACTTTGGGACTTAGTCACAATTATCATCGGTGTGGTCAAAACCACTGGTGACCGAAGTCACAATAAATCTGATGGGGCCAACCCATCTTGTGGTCAAAACCACTGGTGACAGTCCATAAAAATCATCCCCCTCCTCTCATTAATCCCACCATCATCATGCTTTCATAACAATTATCATGTATCATGCATTTATGTATAGCATTTAACAGCATGTGATGGCATACTCAAACATACATTATAGATCACATAATAGGGAACTTACCCGGAATCCAATTTTATGCCTACAAGCAAATCACTAGCAAAAGATTTAAAGGCAACAATATGGCAATGTTAATTAATAAAGTGTGTAAGGAGTTTTACACACCTGTTACCACTGAAATTCCTAGATCCCGAAGATCTGATCTACGACGCTAGATTCTTGACCCTATAATCGGCCAACAACAGGGTTAGGGACTTAGGCCTATTCGGCCCAACCAAAAATCCCGAAGGATATGTTGTACTTGAAATATGGCCTTTGGCCGAATGTACTTAACCACTACCAAACTTACCAAAATCCCGAATTTGTCACTTGAGTCTTCGAGATCCCTACCAAAACACATGTTAAAATCGGCTTGCACAATCACACATAATCAAGGCCTATGGCCGAATGTTACTTACCACCCTATCTTAGGAAAACAAGTCCCGAAAGCTTCCTTCAATCGACTATGGCTTCCCTACAATCGGCTTTTATCACTTCATTAGAGAACTTAAAGGCCATACGGCCAAAACATAAATCCCGAAAGGGGAAAAAGAGTTGTCGCACCCTTACCTTAAAGATGGATTCGGCAAATCACACCAATATTCGGCACCCCTAATTGATGTCAATAGCTTTTGGCTCCTTCAAAGAACAAGAATGGGGTTTTAATACTAAGATTTAGAATGGAGAAAGAAGAGTGGTAAAGTTTAGTCACTACACAAAATCGGTAAAGGGAAGAAAAGATTATCCTTACCAAAAGATTTGGCCAACAAGAGAACTAAACTGAAATTTTGGCCCCCTTTCTGTAGATGTTTGCGGATGAAAAAGATCAATAAAGTGGAAGAAAAGGGATTCGACAGAGGGTTTGAGAGAAGAGAACGACAAAAAGAGGGTAAGGGTTTGATTATGGTGTTTTCGGCTCAATGGTAGAAAGAAAAGAACAAACAAAAGAGAAAGAGATGAGGGAGATGAGGGATTCAGCTAGGCACTTGAGAGAAAGAAAAATAAACATCAAATGAGTTAAGAGGGAAGACATTCGGCTATACCAACCTCCCAAAACTGATAGCCTCTTTTGCCTACAATCCCACCTTTGGCCAACTCTCACTCTTTTTGATAAACTTTATCTAATCACCACTCATCTTTTGATTATCACTTATTTAGTTAAATTTAAAATAAAGTTTATCCTTTATCACTTATTAGCCGAAATCACCAAAAATAAGGACTCATCCCATCCTTTCCAAAGTCCCATATGCCGCCAACTCTTCCCTCTTCATGGCGCCATCTTTCAAAAAAAATAAAAATAAAAACCTTATGCTATTGCCGTGACTCAAACTTGAGTCCACTTGGCAACACCCTTAAGTGGCACCCCAAACCACTCCACCAAACGACTTTCATGTCCAAACCTTACCCACAAAATTTGTTAAGGCCTTCCAACTTAGCCCCTTTCTTTAACGCCCCAAAAAGCCCAAAAACAAAATGCCTCCCCCTTGTAACTCCCACGACTCGAACCTCCTCCCTTGAAGCTCTTTTCGACGCCACCTTTGTAGCACTTAAGTGGCATATGAAAGCCACTTTGCCAAGCTATTCCTTGTGTCATGTTTCTCCCAAAACTTCTCTTAACCCCTATCTCCTAGCTCCCTCCTTTTAAACACTTAAAAAGAAATTTTTAGTCCTATGTCAGGCCTAGCTTGGGGTTATTTCTAGACCCTAGAACATGCTTAGCAATCATAATATTCATTTCTTCAAGCACACATAGAAAAATAATTAAATTACAAGCAACCCCTAATTCAGAATGTTACAGTTCTACCCCCTTAAAAAGAATTTCGACCTCGAAATTACCTGGATTAGAAGAGATGAAGGTATTGTTGCCACATCACATCCTCGGGTTCCCATGTGGCCTCCTCCGTACAATGGTTTCGCCATAACACCTTTACCACTGACTTCCTACGAAGAACTTTGACATCTCGATCCAAAATCTGTACTGGCTCCTCTTCGAAAGACAAGTCCGGATTCACTTCAATTTCCTCCCACTTCCATTGTGGAATCTTTACCGACTGTAACAGCCCCGATGGCAATTGATGCTCAGCCTTAACTTGCTGGCATGTCAGACACCTGCCTACCAACTTGGTCACTTCTCGCTTAAGACCCGACCACCAAAACTGCTCTCTTAAATCCCGATACATCTTACTGCTTCCCGGGTGCATAGCGTACGCACTGCTATGAGCTTCTTTAAGGATTCGCTGCCTCAACTCATCATCCTTAGGCATGCATACTCTCCCCTGAAAGTACAACACTCCATCACTACCCAAGCTGAACCCTTCGGCCTCACCATTCTGTACTCGTAACCTCCGAGTATTCAAAGCTTCATCGGTTATCTGTCTTTCTTTGACCTCATTAATCCAAGATGGCTTCACTTGCAATTCCGCCAAGAGGCTCCCATCATCATAGAGACTTAGATGAGCAAACATAGCTCACAAATTCGCTACCACCTTTCGGCTCAATGCATCAGCTACCACATTAGCCTTCCTCGGATGGTATTCGATTGAGCAGTCGTAGTCCTTCAACAACTCAATCCACCTTCGCTGCCTCAGATTTAAATCTTTCTGAGTCAGGAGGTACTTCAGACTTTTGTGATCTGTGTACACTATCGACTTCTTCCCATACAGGTAGTGCCTCCAGATTTTCAAGGCAAATACCACAGCAGCCAATTCCAAGTCATGTGTCAAGTAATTAGCTTCGTGAGGCCTCAACTGCCGTGATGCATAAGTGACCACTTTCCCTTCTTGCATCAGCACACACCCTAAACCAGTATGTGATGCATCGCAATATACAGTGAACTCCTTTCCGGCCTCAGGCTGAATCAAGACTGGTGCTTCTGTCAAGATCCTCTTCAACTTGTTGAAACTCTCTTGCTGCTTCTCAGACCACACAAACGGAACTCTTTTTCTCAACAGCTTAGTCAACGGTGCTGCGATTAAGGAGAAATTTTCCACGAATTTCCTATAATATCCTGCCAACCCCAGAAAACTCCAAATTTCTGTAACTGACATTGGTGGCTTCCACTCTAATACCGCCTCAATCTTATGGGGATCCACCCTAATGCCCTCAGCTAAAACTACATACCCCAGAAAAGTTACCTCCTTGAGCTAGAACTCATACTTGCTGAATTTGGCGTACAACTATTTCTCCCTTAGAACTTGCAGAACCACATGAAGATGTGCGTCACGCTCTTCCTCAGACTTCGAGTACACCAAAATGTCGTCTATGAAGACCACAACGAACCGATCCAGATAGGGTTGGAAAACCCGATTCATCATGTCCATAAATGCAGTCGGTGCATTTGTCAAACCAAAAGGCATTACCAGAAACTCGTAGTGTCCATACCAAGTACGGAATGTCGTCTTATGGACATCAGCCTCCTTCACCTTAAGCTGATGATACCCTGGCCTAAGGTCAATCTTAGAGAACACCAATGCCCCTTTGAGTTGATCGAACAGATCGTCAATCCTGGGCAAAGGATACCGGTTCTTTATTGTCAACTTGTCCAGCTGCCGATAATCTATACACATCCTCATTGTCCCATCTTTTTTCTTGACAAAAAGCACTGGAGCTCCCCAAGGCGATACACTTGGTCGGATGAACCCTCTATCCAACAATTCCTGAATTTGCGCCTTCAAATCTACCAATTCTTTCGGCGCCATCCGATATGAAGCTATAGATATTGGCGCGGTTCTGGGTAACAGGTCTATACCAAATTCAACCTCACGGTCCGGAGGTAGACCTGGAAGTTCCTCTAGAAACACATCAACATAGTCCCTTACAGTCTGAACATCTCTTACAGTAACATCCTTAGCTTCCAAAGCACAGACATGCACCACATAAGCTTCACAACCCTTCATAACCATCCTTTTCGCCTTCAACGCAGAAACCAGATTAGATAGGTAATCTCTCCTTTTACCTATCATCACCACCTCATCACCTTTCCGGTCTTAATTACCATGCACTTAGCTGTGCAATCTAGGCTAGCCTGATACTTTACTAGCCAATCCATCCCGAGGATTAAATTGAACTCACGAAACGGTAGTTCCATCAAGCCAGCCAAGAACACGACCCCTTGGAGTTCTAGGGTGCGTCCTATAAAGTTTACTTACTTACTGAGTGACCTAGAGGGCTTAATACGGTCATCTTCCTGAAGTAAGCTCGAGTCTAAATGCGAGTTTCCACTACGCCATCGGCAATGTATGAGTGGGTTGAGCCCATGTCAATCAAAGTACTATAGGGTACACCAAAGATCAAGAACATACCGGTTATGACGTCCGGTGTGTCGCCCTCCTCTTGATGCCTCGCGACATAGACCAAACCAGGTTGCCTAGCCTCTGTACCACCGGTACCTCCCCTCGGTGCCCCACGACCTCTGCCAGCACCATTACCACCTCTTCCTGCACCACGACCCCTTACTGGCTGTTGATTATCTCGCCTATTGGGTGCATGATCCTGACCCTCTGATCTCAGTCTAGCTGCCTTCTTCAGACAATCTCTAACTCGATGCTCCATGAACCCACATTCGAAGCATCCCCGGTTACCATTCCAACATTCCCCCGTGTGAGACTTCTCACACCGAGCACACTGTGGCAGCCATTGAGAATTGGCAGTAGCAGTAGGCCTAACAGCTTGATCTGACCTACCAAACCTCGTCCTCTTCTGCTGATTACCCAAGAACTTTGAAGATCTAGAGTTCCTTTTATTCCAACTCCTATCTTGATTCCGTCTAATCGACTGTCTTACCCCTTCAGCAACCTTCGATTTCTCCACTAAGACAACAAACTCCCATTCCTATTGTGGAGCTATCATCATCCTCAGCTCATCCCTCAGCCCATCTTTAAATCTGACACAGCGTTCATGCTCGGTACCCACAATACCACAAGCATACCTACTCAATCGAAGAAATTCGGCCTCATAATTCGCCACTGTCTTATTGCTTTAAACCAGGTTCAAGAAGGCCTTCCGCTGCGTATCCACGTAACTAGCTCCTATGTACTTCTTTTGGTAGGCGGCCTTAAAGAATTCCCACGTGAGATCCTCTGCCATCACTCCATCTCTTACAGTGAGCCACCACTGGTATGACTCATCCCGAAGCAGAGAGATGATACCCTTCAACTTCTCCTCAGCTGTGAAATCTAGGTCACCCATAATCCTTTCAGTAGATTCTAACCAATATTCCGCCGCACTGGGTGCCACTCTAGAAACTCCTCTAAATACCTCAGCTCTGTTAGCCTGAAGTCGCTCAACCACGGATTTTGAGGCTCCTGCACCGCGCCTGCCTCAGCAACTCGTTCCAACACTCGTAGCACCGCCTGGGATACTACGTCGTTACCACCAGTCTGATCTTGAAACTCAGTTTCTGCCGTCGGTAGATCCGGCATCTCATTTCCAGACCCATGACCAGACCCTGCTAGCTCCGACAAGGTCATCCTACCCCTACCATGGCCACGCGACGGATGTCCACGGCCTCTTGTACTCATTTCTAACGATTGCGTTTATCTGTTTAAGAATTTTATGCATTAGCACCTTTGTTTCACTTGATTATCCGCGAAGAAATTTTATGATAGGAGTTTTAAGAGTGGTTCTTTTGTATCATATATGCACACAGTCCTTCCATTCATTCATTCAAAGAGACGTTGTAGTTTTCATTGTGATTGTTTTTCCACTACCTAGGGGTATTTTCGTAATTTGTCCTACAGGGGTATTTTTGTAATTTTTCAAAAATAAAAGTTCTCGGATGATTTTGTCAAAAATTATTTTGGAACTCTTAAATTCGAGGTATTTTGAAAAAAAAATTAAAATCCGGGGGTATTTCAGTAATTTTTAACCTCAGGGGTATTTCGATAATTTTTCACAAATTAGGGTGAATTGTAAAATTCAATAAATCAGGGATATTTCAAAAGTTGTAAAACTTTGATGGTTCTTTTTGAGAATTACATTTCCCAAGTTGATGATGTTGCAAAATTCTGAAAATCAGGGTTATTCTGGTAATTTTGTTGGTTAGGGGCAATTTTGTAATTTTAACACTAGGGGTATTTTAGTAAAAATTCTTCATAACAAGATTTCCAAAATTTGGTTTTAATTGATTTCACAGAAGAAGGATATTTTAGATTTTCTTATTTGGAAATTTTTCATATGGAGGGTATTTTGGTAGTTTACAAGCCAGAGGTATTTTGGTCATTCATTTTTTTAACCCAAGGTTTTAATTACTTCAAAACAAAACGGCTAGTCCCTTTCGGGTTTTAGTTATCGAGTTTAGCCTGTGAGTGTGTCGCCTCAGCTAGGATGAACCGTCACTACGCACCATGTAGGATTCAAGTGAGTAGGAGGTGAGTCACTAGATCGCTTAAATACTGTGCTCCCACCGAATCCAATCCTAGACATGCGTATAACGATTGCCACATCCCTTGCTCAGTGACAACTCACAGGGTTGTTTAAGAAATTATTAAATCTTATGCATGGTTTGTTGGGGTATGCTAACCTTAGAATTCAACAATTTCTATTCTAATGTTTTACGTTCCCAATTTACTCTTCTACCCCTATCAAGTATTCACAAAAATAGATAGAAGTACTTACCTGGGCGGGTTGGTGCCGGAGACTCAGTGCCATGCGGTTCAAGCCACAAATAGTTTCCCAAAACATTCTAATAAGGCCTACTAACATAAACAAAACATTTTGGGCCTTGGGCCCCCACAGTCGAGTTTTGAACTGGGCTCTGATACAAAAAATGTAGCACCCCAAACCCGACCCATGAGTCCTAACCGGATTTGGTATGTCACGGAGTAAAATTATTTGAGACATTTCGAGTGTCTGATGAAAACTTGTTAAAATATGGTTAAGGTTTTAAAACGGGGTTTGATGAAACTCAGTTGGGATTTTTATAAACACAGTTGGGTTGACAAACCCTTTGAAAGCGTTTGATCATGTAAAATTTTAAAATCGTCAAAGGTATAGTTGACTTGGTGTATTTTTGTTACCCGATGGTAACATCTTTGAAAAACTCGTAAAAGTTACTTGGTTAGAAAAGTTACTTTTAACCGGTTCACTTAACATTTATAATTTTCAATTGTAATATAACATAAGTAAAATAAAACAATAAAATAAACATCCAAATAATAATTAGCGGCCTTATTACAACCCAAATTAAAAACTTAGAAAAGAAAATAAATAAACTTAACCATAATAAATTAAATTCAAATCCAACGATTAAGCATGGCTGCCTCGAGTCCTTGCCGGCTCCATATCCGCGATCTACTCATCTGCAAAATAGTATGGGAAAGGGTGAGTCACCAAGACTCAGTGTGTAAATCCCCCACCCGAAAATGTAACTCATACACAGATTATTAATAAACATGCAAATATGCAACCTAACTAACCATCCATACTCCTTTACTACCCGTGTGGTCAAAACCACTGGTGATTAAAGTCACAAATCAAGTGATGGGGCCAACCCATCGTGTGGTCAAAACCACTGATGACCATAGGTCACAAAATATCATAATGTGGTCAAAACCACTGGTGGTACCAAACCACTAGGACTTAGTCACAATTATCATCGGTGTGGTCAAAACCCTTTGGTGACCGAAGTCACAATAAATCGATGGGGCCAACCCATCTTGTGGTCAAAACCACCGGTGACAGTCCATAAAAATCATCCCCCTCCTCTCATCAATCCCACCATCATCATGCTTTCATAACAATTATCATGTATCATGCATTTATGTATAGCATTTAACAGCATGTGATGGCATACTCAAACATACATTATAGATCACATAATAGGGAACTTACCCGGAATCCAATTTTATGCCCACAAGCAAATCACTAGCAAAAGATTTAAAGGCAACAATATGGCAATGTTAATTAATAAAGTGTGTAAGGAGTTTTACACACATGTTACCACCGAAATTCCTAGATCCCGAAGATTCGATCTACGACGCTAGATTCTTGACCCTATAATCGGCCAACAATAGGGTTAAGGACTTAGGCCTATTTGGCCCAACCAAAAATCCCGAAGGTTATATTGTACTTGAAATATGGCCTTTGGCCGAATGTGCTTAACCACTACCAAACTTACCGAAATCTCAAATTTGTCACTTGAGTCTTCGAGATCCCTACCAAAACACATGTTAAAATTGGCTTGCACAATCACACATAATCAAGGCTTACGGCCGAATGTTACTTACCACCCTATCTTAGGAAAACAAGTCCTTAAAGCTTCCTTCAATCGACTATGGCTTCCCTACAATCGGCTTTTATCACTTCATTAGAGAACTTAAAGGCCATACGGCCAAAACATAAATCCTGGAAGGGGAAAAAGAGTTGCCGCACCCTTACCTTAAAGATGGATTCGACAAATCACACCAATATTCGGCATCCCTAATTGATGTCAATAGCTTTCAGCTCCTTCAAAGAACAAGAACGGGGTTTTAATACTATGATTTAGAATGGAGAAAGAAGAGTGGTAAAGTTTAGTCACTACACAAAATCGGTCAAGGGAAGAAAAGATTATCCTTACCAAAAGATTCGGCCAACAAGAGAACTAAACTAAAATTTTGGCCCCCTTTCTGTAGATGTTTGCGGACAAAAAAGATCAATGAAGTGGAAGAAAAGGGATTTGGCAGAGGGTTTGAGAGAAGATAACGACAAAAAGAGGGTAAGGGTTTGATTATGGTGTTTTCGGCTCAATGGTAGAAAGAAAAGAGCAAACAAAAGAGAAAGAGATGAGGGATTCGGCTAGGCACTTGAGAGAAAGAAAAATAAACATCAAATGAGTTAAGAGGGAAGACATTCGGCTATACCAAGCTCCCAAAACTGATAGCCTCCTTTGCCTACAATCCCACATTTGGCCAACTCTCACTCTTTTTGATAAACTTTATCTAATCACCACTCATATTTTGATTATCACTTATTTAGTTAAATTTAAAACAAAGTTTATTCTTTATCCCTTATTAGCCGAAATCACCAAAAATAAGGACTCATCCCATCCTTTCCAAAGTCCCATATGCCGCCAACTTTTCCCTCTTCATGGCGCCATCTTTTAAAAAAAATAAAAATAAAAACCTTATGCTATTGCCGTGACTCGAACTTGAGTCCACTTGGCAACACCCTTAAGTGGTGCCCCAAACCACTCCACCAAACGACTTTCATGTCCAAACCTTACCCACAAAATTTGTTAAGGCCTTCCAACTTAGCCCCTTTCTTTAACGCCCCAAAAAGCCCAAAAACAAAATGCCTCCCCCTTGTAACTCCCACGACTCGAACCTCCTCCCTTGAAGCTCTTTTCGACGCCACCTTTGTAGCACTTAAGTGGCGCATAAAAGCCACTTTGCCAAGCTATTCCTTGTGTCATGTTTCTTCCAAAACTTCTCTTAACCCCTATCTCCTAGCTCCCTCCTTTTAAACACTTAAAAAGAAATTTTTAGTCCTAAGTCAGGCCTAGCTCGGGGTTATTTCTAGACCCTAGAACATGCTTAGCAATCATAATATTCATTTCTTCAAGCACACACATAGAAAAATAATTAAATTTCAAACAACCCCTAATTTAGGATGTTACAGCTTAAGCCATTATAGAAAAAATCAGCTGAATCAAACAGAAAAGATTGGGTAGTTAATGTAGATGATGCTTTATGGGCTTATAGAACAGCATTCAAAACACCTCTAGGGACATTCCGATACAAGCTCGTATACGGGAAAAGTTGTCATCTACCATTCGAGTTAGAACACAAAGCTTTCTGGGTAATAAAATTTTTAAATACTGACCTTGACTTTGCAGGAAAGAAAAGAATGATGCAGTTAAACGAGTTAGATGAATGGAGAACGGAAGCCTATGAGAACTCAAGGTTGTACAAAGAAGCAACAAAGCGACGTCATGATGCCCGCCTCAAGCAATCAAGACATTTTAAAGTAGGAGACCTATTCCTATTATACAATTCAAGGCTTAAATTATTCCCTGGGAAGTTAAAATCCAGATGGTCAGGCCCATTCATGATCAAAACAATATTTCCATATGGCACCATTGAGGTAACTCATCCCACTAAAGGTACATTCAAGGTAAAATGTCACCGACTTAAGATTTATAATGGTGCAGATCTTGGAGATACAAGAGAGGAGTTTATGCTCCATGAGCCTTCCTTTAGAAGTAAAAATAGGGACAGTCTAGCTTAAGACTATAAACGAGCACTTCTCGGGTGGCAACCTGAGCACTAAACACATTAACTTTGTTTTGCAAAGTCTAAGAAAAATGCAGGATCATTAACACGGCCTTGAACACGGGCGTGCCCATAACCATGCATAAACAGGGAAAACCTCTCTTTTCCAACACGGGCTGCGATAAAATCACATGGGCGTTCCTCATAACCGTGTGAGGCTACTGACATATCAAGCACGACTAGAACACGGGTGTGCACCGTGACCATGTGAACATACTGACTTATCAAGAACGAGCGTGTCAAATTATCACACGAGCGTTGTAACATCTGGGATTTAGGGGTTGTACATTATTGCTTAATTGTATGAAGTAGCATGCCTATGTGTGTTTGAATGTGTTGTATAAATTTTTGAGAACTCTAGGTTGTAGGGGAAAGCCTTAGAAAAATATTTAACTTCAAGCTTAGAAAGGGGAGCTACGGGAGTTAGGCCTTAAAAGAATAAGTCGTGGAGTTTAGGACACAAGAAATCAAGCAGTAAAGTGGTAAGGGACGCCACCTAAGGTGTAGAGAAGGTTGCGTCAAAAGGGGCTTCAGGAGGGAGGAGGTTCGAGTTGCAGAGGAAGCATTATAGGGTTTCTTTTTGCATCAAGGAGGAGGGGTAGTTGGACGGCATTTGGACTTTGAAAGGATGAGGATAAGACTTGGTCAATTCTTTTAAAAATTTGACTATAGGGGAAGAGATAATAGTTGACTCATTCAAACTTTTTGAATGAGTGTTGAAGAGGAAAAATAGGAGCAAAAGAAGGGATATGAGAGGAGAAAGGGGTGGTGGCCGAATATAGGACTCTAAGGGATGTGTATGTGCGGCTGTGGGGTATTGTAGGGAGTAGTGCCAAACTTTAGTTAGTGAGAGTGTCCATCTTTTTGCCGAAATTGTGAGTCAAGGGAATTCTTTCTTTTTTTTCCTCTCTTTTCTTTAGGCAAGAATCGAAAATTGAAGTGATCATTTGAGCATTTTTGTGCTCCTGAGGTGTGTTGCCGAATTCTTCTAACCTTTCTCTTCTTATTCTTTTTCTTTCTTTCAACCTTAATTCTACATCTTTTTCTTGTATGGCCAAATATCCCTTTGTCGTTTAGAACCTTAGCCGAATCTGGTAGCCTTCTTCTTCTCCTTTCTTTTCTTGAGATCTTTAAAGCCGAATCCTCCTTTGTCACCATTGTCGAATTTCTCAACCTCTTCTTCTCTTCTTTTCTCTCACGGTTCTTTCAAAAGCTAAAGTGGATGATAGTTCTCTTCTCCTTCTTTCAATTCGTGTTATCACCTTTTTCTGAAACCATTCTTTTTCTATTATTTTCAAAAGCTGAATCTCTAAAAGAGGGGCTGTCGACTGCTCTCTTAGTCTTCATAAGCAATGTGGGTGGTAAGTATTTCTTTCCTTAGCAATCGGTTTTCCCTTCTCTTTCTTTTGGTGTGCTGAAATCAAGGGTTGGCCTCGATTTCTAAGGATGGCCGAATGTTCATTAAGCCATAATCTCGTGTTTCATTTGTATGTAGCCAACATGAAGGAGCGAAGAAAGGAGTCTCTTGGATTCGACTACTCAAGGTAGGGGTATAGTGTTCCGCCATAGGCCACTTCCATAAGTATTCTTCTATTAAAGCCGATTCTAACAGTTGATAAGCAGTGATTTCGTCAACTCCATAGACAAGTAGTGGCTTTCGGGATTTAGATCTACAAGGTAAGTGAATATGAATATTCGGCCAAGGCTATATTAAGTATTAGTGACTAGCCGATTTCGACATTGGTTATTAGGAAGGAGTACAACTGCATTACGGTAGACTTTGGGATTTCGTGAACACGATAGTAACCAGGTGTGTAGCCCCACATTAATTCTTGATAGATTTATGGTATTGATTTAATATGTGTGTTAATAAGAATATGAAAGATGTGGCTAAAGGTACCATTCAATGGTACGACATATTCAGGTACGTTATTCTCTAAAGATCTATTAATAGAATTATAAACATTGAATGTGACATATATGAGAATTGGTTACGAATATGAATAAGGCATATGGCATGATATATGCTTGATTTGTATGACACATGGGGCATATGGGTGATAATGAAAAGGGGAAGTGATTTGGTGGTTATTACCACAATATCTGGTGACTCATGTCACTTAATCTGAATGTGGTGACTTATGTCACATATTAATATCCGTGACTCTGTCACATTATCTGAGTGGCTATGCCACGATTTATAAGGCGATGTGCAAGTCGTCTGCGGCGCCTTCGATGGTGTGTAGCGGATGGAGGGTCGATTTAGTAATCCCACGGTGTGATTGGCAGGTACGGGTGATGTGTAGAGGATGGTTATTTAGGTTTGGGTTTGGGATTGCATCATTGCCTATACTTGCTACATATGATTTGGACATGCCTAAATCGATTGGGAATTTGTGTTGGTTGTTGCACATTGAGTCTGTTGACTCACCCCTTTGTGGGATATCTTTTCAGGTGACACTCAGTAGATGGACCGGGTCGGCAGGAACTTTGGGGTGGCCATGCTCAGCTCAGCATTTATTTTATTTTGAATTTTTATACTTAAATAGTTTTGGATTTATTTCGGGTTTTGCTTTGATGTAATATGGCCATTACTATTAAACTGTTTATGCATGCATTTTATTTGTTTTAGTATGATACGATTTTTATCCAATCAAAGTTTAAGTAACTTTTCTAAAAAAAATAAATTCTAAATGTTGACACTTGAACATCAACGATTTTCAAGTTAAAGGTAAACCCTAAAACAACTCGGAATTTCTTTTAACTTATAGTTTTGAAATATAATAACAAGGTTTTAATAAAATCTAGTCTTCAAGACAAACACCGTTTTCCCTTTGAACTCAACACAAATCAATTTTTCTTCAAAACCACCCAAATTTTCCAAAGTAACAAACAAGTTTCTGAAATGGTTTACGCAAGGAACAAACCAGATTCGGTCAAGGCTTGTGGTCCGAGTTTGGGGTGTTTCAGTTGGTGTCAGAGCCAGGTTCAAAACTCGTCCTTGAGGGCTTTTTGGGCCCAAAACATTTTCTTTCTTTTGAAATTGGATTTTACTAAGGAATGAGCGGGTTTTACGGCATGGCTTTGAGTCTCCACCAAGTCCACTGTAAGTACTCCTAACCCTTTTGTGATTTGTATGTGGGAAATTATAGAGACGTAGATTAGTAGATTAGGAATTATTGAACCCTAGGATTAGTCTACTCCAACATCAAATACATAAAATTTAAAGTCTAACCAAACAAACACTGTGATCGAGTCGGAGTTAAAGGTGTGGCAGTTGTTGTGCATGTCTAGGATTGGATTGTGGGAGCTTGGTATTTAAGTAGTCCTAGTGACTCACCTCCTCTCCGCTCGAATCCTACACAGTGCGTAGTGACGGTTCACCCTAACCAAGAGGACTCAATCACAAAGCTAAATTCAATAATTAAAACCCGAAAGGACCAACCACCTTGTTTTGTGAAATTCTAAAGTCAAACCATGATTATAAAATTCCAAAGTACCCTTGATTTAAAAATGACCAAAATACCCTTGGTTTGCAAGTTGCCCAAATTACCCCTAACCTGTACAAATTACTAAAATACCCTCAAGATGGAAAGTTGTCAAGTACCCCGAATTAAAAATTTCCAAAAATACCCTTATTTTGGAAAGTCACCGGGAACCATATTTTACAAAAAAATTATCAAAATGCCCCTGGCTTGTAAAATTATAAAAATACCCCCAGATTATAAAATTACCATCTTACCCTTGAATCTTTTTACCAAGTATTTTAATTTTGTAAAAAATACTAAAAATCTCTACTTTGCAAAAATTTTAAATACCCTAATTTGAAAAATTACCAAAATACCCCTATAGGATAAAATTACGAAAATACCTCTGGGTAGTGGAAAACAACAACAATGACAACTACAACGCTTCTCTGTAATGAACGCAAGTTCATGAATGTGATGATTCAATGAATGAATTTGAGACTCGTGTGTATATGAATTGAAGAACTACTTTTAGAACTATTGAACATAAGACTGTTCGCGATAAATCAGTGGAACAAAAAAACTAATTCATAAAATTCCTTAACCAGATAAACGCAATTCAGAAGCATGAATTCTAGGGGACATGGTCACAATGTGCATGGCCATGGTAGAGTTCGAATGACCGTGTCGGAACCCGTTAGGTCTGGTCAAGGGTCCGAAAACGAAATGCCACCACCACCAGCCGCTGATGTGGAATATCAGGATCAGACGGGGGATGATGCAGTATCACAGGCGATGCTATGAGTTCTGAAAAGGGTGGCTGGAGCGGGTAGAGGCATGGGAGCTCAAAAGTCTGTACCTGAGTGACTCCGAGCTAATGGAGCTGAGTTTTTCCGTGGTATATCTGGTGTGACGCCCAATACGGCTGAGTATTGGTTAGAAGCGACGGAGTGAATTATGGATGATTTGGACTTGACTGCAGAGGAGAAACTGAAAGGGATAGTATCGCTTCTCCACGATGAGTCATATCAATGGTGGCTCACGATTCGGGATGGTGCTGCCGCAGATGATCTTACTTGGGAATACTTTAAGGCAGCCTACCAGAAGAAGTACATTGGGACCAGTTATGTGGATGCGCAGAGGAAGGCATTTCTAAGGTCGATTCAGGGAAGTAAGTCCGTAGCAGAGTATGAGGCGAAATTTTTAAGGTTGAGCCGTTATGCTCGAGGTATAGTGGCTATGGAGCATGAGCGATGTGTCCGATTTGAGGACGGACTGAGGGATGACCTGAGGTTGTTGATAGCACCGCAGCAAGAGCGAGAATTTATCGTGTTGGTAGAGAAGGCTAAGGTGGCTGAAGGGATTAAAGAATCTGTGAGACAGAATACGGACCAGAATAGGCAAAAGAGAGGTTTTGGATCATCAGGATCATCCAGGAATGTGCAAAAGAGGCCTAGAGTTGATGGACCGCGAGGTCAGCAGGGTGTCACTGGAGGGCAGTATCATACTTGTGTGCAGTGTGGAAAGATGCATCTAGGAGAGTCTTGGAAGAAGACAGGGGATGTTTCAAGTGTGGGTCCAAGGACCACATGATTAATGATTGTCCAATGAAAACAGATGGGAGCCGACTAGCAGGTCCGGGTTATAATCAGGTTGGAAGAGGTGGACAGCAGCCACCGGAGGGTCGTGGTCTGAATGGCAGAGGTAATGGTTCCGAAAGAGGACGAGGAACACCGGGCAGAGGTGTTGGTAATACGGAGGCAAGACAGCCAGGTCTGGTGAATACTGTTCACCGAAGAGAGGATAGAGATGCACGAGACTTCATAACCGGTATGTTCCTTATAGCTGACAAGCCTTACTTTGCTTTAATTGATGTTGGCTCTGCCCACTCTTATGTTGCATGTAGAGTAGTTGAAACACTAGGCATAGCCTCTGAACTGTCTAATAGGGAGATGACTATAGTGAGCCCATTAGGTCAAATTGTAGTGGTGAATAAGATATTTCGGAGTATACCCCTAGAGATTCAGGGAGTGGTATTTCCTGCCGACTTGATGGAACTACCCTTTGGAGAATTTGATCTCATTCTTGGCATGGACTGGCTAGTGGAACATCGGGCTGCATTGGATTGCGTAGCTAAGCGAATGGAGTTAAGGACGCCGGAGGATAAGGCGATAATTATGATCGGAGAAAGAAGAAACTACTTGTCAAACGTAGTCTCTGCTTTAAAGGCTGATAAGATGGTCCGAAAAGGGTGCAAGGCATTTTCAACCTTCATTAGTGCATTGGATGCGAAAGAAGGGGGAGTTAGTGGAGTTAGAACAGTAAGAGAATTCGTGGATGTTTTTTAGGAAGAGTTACCTGGAATACCCCCGGATAGGGAAGTAGAGTTCAGAATTGACTTGTCACGGAGATGCGATGCGACCGTGTCAATTGCTCCGTACAGAATGGCACCAAAGGAGTTGGTGGAGCTCAAGGCACAAATCCAAGAGTTGCTTGATTGTGGGTTTATCCGACCCAGTGTGTCTCCATGGGGAGTACCGGTCTTGTTTGTGAAGAAGAAGGACGAAACTATGCGTATGTGCATAGATTATCGTCAGTTGAATAAGCTGACCATCAAGAACAAGTACCCGTTGCCAGGGATAGACAACTTGTTCGATCAGCTTAAGGGGGCCGCGGTATTCTCAAAGATAGATCTAAGGTCTAGATATCATCAGCTTAAAGTGAAGGAGGTTGATATCCATAAGACAGCTTTCTGGATAAGGTACGGGCATTATGAGTTCTTGGTAATGCCGTTTGGATTGACAAACGCCCCAGCCGCGTTCATGGATATGATGAATCAAGTTTTCCAACCCTATCTAGATCGGTTCACTGTTGTGTTCATAGACGATATCTTGGTGTATTCTAAGTCAGAGGAAGAACATGATGAGCACCTCTGAGTCGTGTTGCAAGTGTTAAGGGAGGAAAAGCTATATGCCAAGTTCAGCAAGTGCGAATTTTGGCTGAAGGAAGTTACGTTTTTAGGGCATGTGGTGTCTGCTGAAGGGATAAGGGTGGATTCTCGGAAGATTGAGGCAGTATTGGATTGAAACCACCTAAGTCTGTGGCAAAAGTTCGTAGTTTCTTGGGATTGTCAGGCTATTATAGAAGATTCGTAGAAGGGTTCTCATCAATAGCCGTACCTTTGACAAAGTTGTTGAGAAAGGAGGAACCTTTCGTATGGTCAGATAAGCAACAGGAGAGCTTTGAGAAGCTTAAGAGGGTCTTGACTGAAGCTCCAGTTTTGATTCAGCCTGAGGTAGGAAAAGATTACATGGTGTATTATGACGCTTCTCATATGGGATTGGGATGTGTCCTCATGCAAGACAGGAAGGTAGTCGCTTATGCGTCTCGACAATTAAGGCCACATGAAGTTAACTACCCGACGCATGACTTGGAATTAATGGCAGTGGTCTTTGCTCTTAAGGTATGGAGGCACTATTTATATGGAGAAAAGTCAGTGATTTACACAAACCACAAGAGCCTTAAGTATCTGCTGACTCAGAAAGAGTTGAACCTGAGACAGCGAAGGTGGGTGGAATTATTGAAGGACTACGATTGTTCTATAGAGTATCACCCGGGCAAGGCGAATGTGGTGGCAAATGCCCTAAGTCGGAAAGTAGTGACGGAGTTAAGGGCAATGTTCACACATTTGAGCCTCTATGATGATAGAAGTTTGCTGGCAGAATTGCAGGTTAAGCCATCATGGCTGAATGAGGTGAAAGAAAGACAGTTGGCAGATGAGGATCTAAGTGCTAAGTTACGGCAAGTGCAGTGTGGGGAATTGGAAAATTTTGGTGTAAATGGCGACGGAGTGCTGTGTTTTATGGCAAGGTTTGTATGCCAAAGGATGAGGAGTCAAGGCAGAGAATTCTTCGGGAATCGCATAGTAGCCCTTATGCTATGCATCCTGGAGGTAGTAAGTTGTACAAGGAATTATGGGAACAGTTCTAGTGGCCTGGTCTTAAGCGGGAAGTTACCGAATTTGTAGGGAAGTGCTTAACGTGTCAGCAAGTTAAGGCTGAACACCAAGTTCTATCAGGATTGCTTCAGCCGATAAAGATTCCACAATGGAAGTGGGAGAGAATTACCATGGACTTCATTAGTGGGCTTCCCCTTACGCCTACTAAGAAGGAGTCAGTATGGGTGATAGTAGATCGGCTGACGAAATCTGCACATTTTATACCGGTGCGAGTTGACTATTCTCTACAGAAATTGGCAAAGTTGTATGTAGCTGAGATCGTGAGACTGCACGGAGTACCGGTGTCGATTATCTCGGATAGGGATCCAAGGTTTACGTCTCGATTTTGGAAGGCACTACATCAAGCTTTAGGCACCAGATTGGACTTCAGTACGGCATTTCATCCGTAATCAGACGATCAATCTGAATGAGTGTCCAAGTGTTAGAGGATATGTTGAGGGGCTGTGTGATAGACTTCAGAGGGAGTTGGGAAGAGTTCTTGCCTTTAGCGGAATTTGCGTATAACAACAGCTATCAGGCAAGTATTCAGATGGCACCGTACGAAGCGCTATATGGACGGAAGTGTCACACTCCTACATGTTAGACGAAATTGGGGGAACGTCAGATTTTGGGTCCAAAAATTGTGGCAGAATTGGAAGAAAAGGTTAAGGTGATTCGAACACGATTGAAGGAGGCATCTGACAGGCAAAAGTCATACGCAGATTTTAAGCGGAAGAAGATTGAGTTTGCTGTGGGAGATTATGTGTTTCTTAAAGTTTTGCCTTGGAAAAAGGTAATGAGATTTGGTCGCAAAGGGAAGTTAAGTCCCAGGTTTATAGGACCTTATCGGGTTTTGAAGCGAGTTGGACCAGTGGCATACCAGTTAGAGTTGCCTCCGAAGTTGAAGCAGATGCACGATGTATTCCATGTTTCTATGCTACGTCGTTACCGATCAGATCCATCTCATGTAGTGCCAGTTGAGGAGGTGGAGCTGAGACCAGATTTGTCCTACGAGGAGGAGCCGATTCAGATTTTAGAACGGGATGTGAAGGTACTACGGAGGAAATCCATTCCTTTGGTCAAAGTGTTATGGCGTAATCATGGATCAGAGGAAGCTTCGTGGGAGCCGGAAGAGGAAATACGACAACAATACCCTCACTTATTCTAGCCAGGTAAATTCGAGGTCAAAATTATTTTAAGGGGGTAGAACTGTAACATCCAGGATTTAAGGGTTGTGCATTATTGCTTAATTGTATGAAGTAGCATGCCTATGTGTGTTTGAATGTGTTGTATAAATTTTTGAGAACTCTAGGTTGTAGGGGAAAGCCTTAGAAAAATATTTGACTTCAAGCTTAGAAAGGGGAGCTACGGGAGTTAGGCCTTAAAGGAATAAGTGGTGGAGTTTAGGACACAAGAAATCAAGCAGTAAAGTGGGAAGGGATGCCACCTAAGGTGCAGAGAAGGTTGCGTCAAAAGGGGCTTCAGGAGGGAGGAGGTTTGAGTTGCAGAGGAAGCATTATGGGGTTTCTTTTTGCGTCAAGAAGGAGGGGTAGTTGGACGACATTTGGACTTTGAAAGGATGAGAATAAGACTTGGTCAATTCTTTTAAAAATTTGGCTATAGGGGAAGAGATAATAGTTGACTCATTCAAACTTTTTGAATGAGTGTTGAAGAGGGAAAATAGGAGCAAAAGAAGGGATATGAGAGGAGAAAGGGTGGTGGTAGAATATAGGACTCTAAGGGATGTGTATGTCTTGGTGTGGGGTATTGGAGGAGTAGTGCGAATTTTAGTTAGTGAGAGTGTCCATCTTTTGCGAAATTGTGAGTCAAGGGAATTTTTCTTTTTTCCTCTCTTTTCTTTAGGCAAGAACCGAAAATTGAAGTGATCATTTGAGCATTTTTGTGCTCTTGAGGTGTGTTGCCAAATTCTTCTAACCTTTCTCTTCTTATTCTTTTTCTTTCTTTCAACCTTAATTCTACATCTTTTTCTTGTATGGCCAAATATCCCTTTGTCGTTTAGAACCTTAGCCGAATCTGGTAGCCTTTTTCTTCTCCTTTCTTTTCTTGAGATCTTTGAAGCCGAATCCTCCTTTGTCACCATTGCCGAATTTCTCAACCTCTTCTTCTCTTCTTTTCTCTCACGGTTCTTTCAAAAGTCGAAGTGGATGATAGTCCTCTTCTCTTTCTTCAATTCGTGTTATCACCTTTTCCCAAAACCATTCTTTTTCTATTATTTTCAAAAGTCGAATCTCTAAAAGAGGGGCTGTCGACTACTCTCTTAGTCTTCATAAGCAACGTGGGTGGTAAGTATTTCTTTCCTTAGCAATCGGTTTTCCCTTCTCTTTCTTTTGGTGTGCCGAAATCAAGGGTTGGCCTTGATTTCTAAGGATGTCCGAATGTTCATTAAGCCATAATCTCGTGTTTCATTTGTATGTAGCCAACGTGAAGGAATAGTAAAAGAGTCTCTTGGATTCGACTACTCAAGGTAGGGGTATAATGTCCGGCCATAGGCCACTTCCATAAGTATTCTTGTATTAAAGCCGATTCTAACAGTTGATAAGCAGAGGTTTCATCAACTCTATAGACAAGTAGTGGCTTTCGAGATTTAGATCCGCAAGGTAAGTGAATATGAATATTCGGCCAAGGCTATATTAAGTATTAGTGACTAGCCGATTCTGACATTGCTTATTAAGAAGGAGTACAATTTGTTCCGATAGACTTTCGGGATTTCGTGAACACGATAGTAACCAGGTGTGTAGCCCCACATTAATTCTTGATAGATTTATGGTATTGATTTAATATGTGTGTTAATAAGAATATGAAAGATGTGGCTAAAGGTACCATTCAATGGTACGACATATTCAGGTACGTTATTCTCTAAAGATCTATTAATAGTATTATAAACATTGAATGTGACATATATGAGAATTGGTTACGAATATGAATAAGGCATATGGCATGATATACGCATGATTTGTATGACACATGGGGCATATGGGTGACAATGAAAAGGGGAAGTGATTTGGTGGTTATTACCACAATATCTGGTGACTCATGTCACATAATCTGAATGTGGTGACTTATGTCACATATTAATATCTGGTGACTCTGTCACATTATCTGGTGGCTATGCCACGATTTATAAGGGCGATGTGCAAGTCGTCTGTAGCGACTGCCTTCGATGGTATGTAGCGGATGGAGGGTCGATTTAGTAATCCCCACGGTGTGATTGACAGGTACGGGTGATGTGTAGAGGATGGTTATTTAGGTTTGGGTTCGGGATTGCATCATTGCCTATACTTGCTATGTATGATTTGACATACCTAAATCGATTGGGAATTTGTGTTGGTTGTTGTAGATTGAGTCTGTTGACTCACCCCTTTGTGGATATCTTTTCAGGTGACACTCAGTAGATGGACCGGGTCGGCAGGAACTTTGGGGTGGCCATGCTCAGCTCAGCATTTGTTTTATTTTGAATTTTTATACTTAAATATTTTTGGATTTATTTCGGGTTTTGCTTTGATGTAATATGGCCATTACTGTCAAACTGTTTATGCATGCATTTTATTTGTTTTAGTATGATACGATTTTTATCCAATCAAAGTTTAAGTAACTTTTCTAAAAAAAAAAATTCTAAATGTTTTGACACTTGAACATCAACGATTTTCAAGTTAAAGGTAAACCCTAAAACAACTCGGCATTTCTTTTAACTTATAGTTTTGAAATATAATAACAATGTTTTAATAAAATCTAGTCTTCAAGACAAACACCGTTTTCCCTTCGAACTCAACACAAATCAATTTTTCTTCAAAACCACCCAAATTTTCCAAAGTAACAAACAAGTTTCTAAAATGGTTTACGGAAGGAACAAACCAGATCCGGTCAAGGCTTGTGGGCCGGGTTTGGGGTGTTTCAGGCATGCTAAAGACCCTAAATCGCACCCAATTCCAAGCAATCGCGAAAAGCACGGGCAGTTTAAATTTAACACGGCCGTGTCAGGTGGCCATGTTCCCCTCCTTATATAAAAAATTAACCGAAAACCCTCCCCCATTTTAAACCCTAGACACAATTCTCAGCCTCCTTCCCCAAAATTTCCACCATACCCAAAATTTCCACCATACCCTCACCCTCCACGACCCGAAACTACCTCTCCCTACCTTTTCCTCAGCATAACCAATCAAAACAAGTCGACGTCAGAACACAATCAATCGTGTTACACACGCCACGCACTTTGCCACTTTCGTGCTTCAATAGTGTTAAATCGCATAAACCATCCTCGGTTCCTTTTTCTTCATATTTTCAATTATTTTCTCTTTATTTAAAAGTTATAGTTGATTTTAGACTCAAAAGACCTGATTCATTTTTAGTTTTTCAGTATTTTTACTGATTTATTAATTATTTCCTTCTATTTTGATTTCAATTCTTTTAATATATTCTCTGCTTTAGCATTTTATTTTTTATGCTGATTTTTCTTCCCTTCATTGCGTAATTGATACTCTATTGACTAAATTTAGTTAAACGTTAAATTATAACTCTCATACACCATGAATGATCCCAATGAAATCTTTGTTTTTTGTTATTGTATTCAGAACTAAATAATGATTTTAGTTAAGAACTGTTCATAAGATTATGATTTTAGTATTTGTTCTTCAAAGAAGCATCTATCTTGGCTATTGACTGTCATTATTGTTAAATTCATGGCTGTATAAAGGAGGTGTATCTCTTTTTAATTATGTTGCAGGAATTATGTCGTCATCACGTCTTAAAAGGGCCGTTCCAAGCAAGAAAAGAAAAGCACCTGGACCATCTTCAGCGAGCGCCTTATCAAAAATTTGACACCGCTTCCTCCAATTTAATCAAAACACTCAGGAAGAACGATATAAGGCACTCCAGGAACACCCTTTAGGTACCGAAAGATGTATGGACTGGAACGCAATAGAACAAATCGGACTGACAACCGATATCCGAGCCCCCATAGCAACAGAGCCATGGGAGCTGTTCTTCTCTATAATCAAGCCTACTTACTTGAAACTCACACTCAAATTTTGTTCCACATTCACATTGCAAATAGTGATGGCTCAGTATGACGACCCCGGCACTATCTAATTTCGTCTCGGGGGCACAATACGATGATTAAGCGTACCACAATTTGGTACGGCCCTTGGTCTCTACACTCTGAAATTTATTGAAGAAAATCCTCCGGACGATTTAAACTGTGACCTGCACATCACTCAAATCGCCTGTTGGCAAAGCTTACACCCTACTACAAGAAACTATAACCCCAGTCGTTCAAAGGCCACCGCCCTTTCCCCAGCTCTCAGGTATATTCATGCTATCCTTGCTCATACAATTACAGGTCGCAAAGTGAGCACAGGCGTCGTTAATAAACAAGACGTCTACTTCTTGTCATGCATGTCTGAGGGACATGTTTTCGATGTGGCGTATTTTATCGCATGCGCAATGTAGCATCAGACAGAGGCACATAGAAAGGGCATCATTTCAATGGGGCCATACATATCGCGATTAGCTCGGCATTTTAATCTCCTCGACACCGATCAGCAGAAGTCCTCACTTACACTGATCGGATACATGACACCTCAAGGGATACAAACAATGTTACATATGAATATGATCAAATGACGTCGTGGAACGGACCCTCCTCAATACAGACTAGCTACAGAAGAGGAGGTGCCTGAGGACATTCCTGATGATGTGCCACCAGTCCCGAGCCAGCAGCCATCATGTTCAGCGACTTCATTGGCAGATATCTTTGCACGCCTCACTCAGCTCGAGCACTATTGTACCAAGCAGTTTACTGGTAATGCTCGACGTCTTGATGGGATCGAGGCCACCCTTCAGCAAATCTGTCATCACTTTCACATATCGCCATCAGCACCACCCCAGGATCCAGCCAACGATGAGGACTTCTGAGTTCTCATAGATTATTTTTTGACATATATTTTTCCCTATTTTAAATGTTTAATTAGTGATGCTTCTATTTTTGAACTTTATTAGTATTTCATGTTTTTATTTTTATTTCTATTCTTATTTTTATACCATTGTCTATCTAACCTCATAAGCAATCCCTATTCAAAAATTATTAACCAAGTGACTTTGCAGAATCAATTACACGCTGCACAAACACATATTCACATAAAAGTCACCCGAGGAATGTATTTTGGACTCCATCCAAAAATTCAGGAAGTGTCACTTTCTCCCTTCTCTTTTGATTTATCCCATTACTTTCATTATTTATCTTTGTACATTGAGGACAATATACATCCTAAGTGTGGGGGAGTAAAAGTGTCCAACTTTTTATTTTATTCTCAAATCCTGAATTTAGTCTTGATCTTAAGTATTATTCTCATATTATTAATTAGGATGAAATTTCTAATGATTTATGATTTTTATTGATATGTTTTAGAGTAAGTCATAGTTAATTGTGCATTGATGATTAAATTTGAAGAATACTAGAGAATCAAGCATGATAAGTCTATTTTTCAAAAATAAAAATTGATAGGTTGTTGAACTAAATATGAGTATTACTTTGAAATTTAAAATCTATAGGGATTGATGTAAAAAAAAACCCCATAATTTCTGTGAGATATTGAGTCTTATAGAGCATATATTATTTTTCATGCTCACTTTTATTGAGTGTGTCAACTTTGAACTGTTATTCTAGAACTTGTCTCGTTTATGCATGTCGAGACCACAATAATGATTTGATATACTGAGATGATAAAGGCACCTAGGTTTTAACCCGTTCACTCCACTAAAAAGCCTACCTACATAAATAACTCCTAGTGAACCCCGTTGAATCCTAACAACCTTTTTATTGACTCACCCACTAATATTAACCCAAAATCCCTTTGTATTTGTTATCATCATTCTTTTGACTACCGCTCTATCGAGAATTGACTTGATCAATTGCCAAATTAGGTTATTTCAATTATCAAAGTTCCTTCTATTGAGTTTTCCATAGTTTGTTCTTAAAAAAAATAAAAATCCAAGTTTATTCAATAAAAGAGCTTAGAGCAATTAAACTCCAATTGTTGAAGAAAAGCTCAGATTAAAGTATTATCAAATTTTAAAGTGAAGAAAATACTCTTTATTATAGAGTAATTATCAATAGTGGTATTATTACTTTTCATTCGATGTAAATATTCATATTTAGTTCATTATTTTTAGATTAGGTAATTAGTCAATTCAATCTCGATTTTAACCCTATGATTCAGCCTTTATCCACACCTTTTAACCCAAGCCCCGTTACAACCCTAATAAAGACCTTTTGATCTGTTTATTATCTCATATACAGTGGTGGAGATTTGATTTTCAGGCAAGCCTATAGGATTAACTTTTCAGGTTCGACTTTTCAGTGCTTTTTCTTTATCCTTAAACACTTTGAGTGCTTTGAGTGAATCTTTAGTGAGGATGTCAATCCTTGTCGGTTTTGAATCAAAGGTAATTATTTAAATAAGGGGAGACACCTATGTTTTCATGCTAGAAAATTATGACTTACCTCGTTTGAATCTTTAGGGCACTTTGAGCTAAATGATCCATGTATAAATTATCTATGAATTATGATGAGGCATTGCAAATGGGAATTGTGAATTTTGGAAAGTTCGTTTTAATTGTAAGTTGAGAATTTTGCTCGAGGACAAGCAAAAGCTTAAGTGTGGGGGTATTTGATAAACCGTAAAAGTAACATATTTTAATCCCACATTTAGTATGCTTTTGGATGAATTTATCCTTAATTTATGTGAAAAGGTGCTCTTAATCCTTTCTTTTCATGTCTTATACTCAGGAAAGCACCCAAGGATAAAAAGGACTCAAAACGGGTTTAAAACGGACCAAAGTGGGCCAACCCAAGGAGTCGGCACGCCCTGGACTTCATGCCACACGGCCGTGCCCCAATATTTAGATTGCACACGGTCACACCCTGATTTATACGACCATGCCTCGTCGACAAAAAGCCCAACACGGCCTGACCTCAATGTACACGGTCCGTGCCCCAATTGGCAGACCCGAAGCATGACCTCTACCCAGATATTGCACGGGCATTTCATAGCCGTGCCTAACTCGACAGGATGGAGACACGGGCTGGACCACGATTTACACGGGCGTGTCAAGGCCGTCCCCTGCCACGGGAAAGAGTAATTTCATTCAGAATTGGATGCTTGGAGCCCAAGAAATGCAATCCTAAGTCTACTCAAACACTTAGGACAAATTTCACTTGAATTACAAGTACTTAGGAGCCAAGAAAAGCATCCCAAACGTCTATATAAACAATCCAAGGCAGCAATTCAAAGTCATCAGGTTTTAGCAGAGTTTTTTGCCAGTGCTTTACTCGTTTAAGGAATTACTCGAAGATAGCCAGTTGATCCATCTCGAAGAGTCGAAATTTTACTCAAGACGGAGGATCTCTCCTTCAATTCCTTCAGGGGGTTTTAGGGATTTCTTATGTTTTGTTTATCTTTTCTCTTGAGATGTTTTCTTATTTTATTATGAACTAGATCCTTCAGATACCTGAAGGGGATGAAACCTATGATGGATTTTTTTATTTGATCTATTGGTTTATATGATAAATAATTAGTTTGTTCTTAATTATGTTGCTCAATTTAATCTGATGTGCTTAGGTGGAGGAGGAATAGACCCTGCCTAAGAGTAGATCTAGCATAATTAAGCGGAATTGATCGAACGCCTAGAGATAGGGTTACGAGATTTTGTCGGATTAGGGTGAAACCTAATATGGGAGTCCATTGATCGATTTACTACTTCCTTAGTGGGTTATTATAAGAGAATGAGAGTTCCACTAATTAACCTAAGGTTAGACGTTATTCGCTTCGAGAGAAGGTTTAATATAGGTTAGGGAGTCTCACGGATCAAGCTAAGTAAAAGAAATCATATGACTTGAAAGTTAGATAATAAGTGAAGTCATAGGTGGATTCTTCCCGAGGGTATCGTTTTTATCAACTGAGTTTTCCAAAGTCTTTTCCCAGTTTATTCTTATGTAAGTCTTTTCCCAGTTTATTCTTATGTCTTTGCATTTAGTTTAAGTATTTCATTAGTCTTAGATAAGTTAATTAATTACTCCATATTTAAGGCTAAATAATAGGAAGAAAGTGAGTAGTAGTACTTTTAGGTTCCTTGGGTTCGATAAGATATTCTTGCCTGAGCTATACTACTGTTCGATAGGTGCACTTGCCTCTATTGTTGTCCCAGTCAGTCTACAAGTTCGATCATTCTTTATAAATATTAAAACTCCACTGTTTTGCAGCGATCAAGTTTTTGGCGCCGTTGCTGGGGAATTCTAAAGTATTACGAAAGCTCTATTTTTATTACTTTAGCCATTATTATTATTTTTACTTTGTTAACTTTTCTTTTATTTAAATTTTTCTAGTTTTTCAAAGGAATGGCACTGAATAATTATCAGTGGCAAGGCATGGAGACAATTCCTACTGAAGCAACTAGTATTTTCAACCTCGACGTGGTCACCAGGTTATCTAATCAGTTCGAAATAATGAATAAAAAGTTTTATGGTTTGAATAATCTCTCAGTACACCCAAGAATGCAAAGATAACTCGAATCGAGAGGCGTGGCGAATCCTGAGTACCCACCCTAGGGATATGGCATGAAAAAAGAACAAGTCCACTATATAGGTAACTACTCTAGATGTCAAAATAATTTTTATAGTGACACTTATACTACAGGATGGAGGTACCATCCCGACTTCTCGTGGAATGATCAAAGACAGGATTTTCCTCCAAATTTTCAACAACCTTATCCACAGGAAGGGGAATCAAACCTCGAAGAGATTCTGACAAAATTGGTAACAGCTACAAACTCTCGTCTTCAAAAGGTTGAAGAAACACTCGATGAACAACAAAGATCAATCGAGGGAATCAAAATTCAGGTAAGAGAAATCATCACGTCGGTTGGACTACTTATTGAGATATTATGTGAAATACGGACTGTAATAGCCCAAATTTCAGTTATATTAGAAATAGTGGTTCGAGACGATCAAATCTAACAAATGAACTCATAGATTGTATTATTTAATATTTACGAGCCAAATGTAGCTTTTAAAAGATTTTTGAAATAGTAAATTGTGTTTTATAAAGATTTATTTGGTCAAGAAATCGAGAAAAAGAGGTATCAAAATCTCGGTGTTATAAACTGAGTCAAAAATATTTTTATGAATATTTACGGAATGTCAATAAAGTGGTATAAAAATTTCGTTAGGAAATTTTGACGTTTGGGTGGTTAATAAAATAAAAAGGACTAAATTGAAAGTTGCTAGAAAGATTAAATAGCTTAATTGTCAAATGTGGAAGGACCTAAAGTGAAAATAAGCCCAAAGGAGATATTTTGGGCGGCAATAGCTGAGAAAAATCAGGAAATGGCTGAAATAAGGGTAAAATTAGAAAATTGTCAAAATTAGTTAAATAAATATGGGACCAAATTGGAATATCTAGAATTCTCTTCATTTCTCTTCATTTTCTTCAGCTGAAAAATAGCCATGGGAGAGAGTTTCAAGCTGGTTTTCATACTCAAGCTTCATGTAAGTTTAATTCTTTCTTTCTCCTTGAAATTTCTATGTTTTTAGACTTTTACAATTGGGTCCAACTTACTATGTCATTAGTTTTTGATTCTATGGCTAATTTTTAAAGTTGATGTGGATTAGTGCTGGAAGAATATGATGAATAAATATTGAATTGAAGCTTTAATTTTGTTATATGATGATTTTATCAAGTAAATTTGATGGAAATTAGTTTTAGGACCTAATTGTGAAAGAGTTGAAATTAAGGCCTAGTGTTAAAATTCTGATTTTCAAAGGTTATGAAGTAGTTTAAAATGAAAGAGAAAAGTAGTAAATGAGAAAATTAGCTCAATTGAGGGATTAATTGAGCAAGGATTGAATTGTATGAAATGTGGAATTTGAGACAAAATAGAAATCAACATGTTATACTAAAGCAATTTTGGACAGCAGCAGTTGTCTAACTTTGAAAAATAATCAAAAATGGTATAAATTGAATTAGAAGTTTAGTGAGACATAGAATTAAATTTTGTTGAGTCTATTTTCATATAAAAGAAACAGAGCAAGCAAAGGAAGTCTACATTTTGAGATATTTAAATTTTGGTAAGACTGGTTTAGAATAACTTCGTGAGCCCCTGTTCTTACTTTAGAAATTCACTAAAAATTGTACAAAAATAATAATGAGTTATAATTTATATGTATGTATTCCTTGTTGAGCCCATTTTCATTATAAATAATCGGAAACACTATATGAAAATTGTACTATGAGATAATTGGTTTTTAGTGAAGAGAGGTCAGAGCTGTAGGACTGTGTAACAGGGGAGAACTTAACTAATAAACTGTACTAATTGGCCACACCAAAAATTCTGGAAAAATTATGGTAAGAAGATATATGAGTATAGTTTCAAATAAAATTTATGGATATTAATTTGGAGTTCTGTAGCTCAAGATAAAAATAATTTAGTGACTATGACACGGATGGACAGCTTGAATATTCACATAAGTAAAGAGTGAAAATTATAGATAATGTTACTTACAAGTGTGTTGTTTATACTAAGGATGTGGATGGATAGGAGGAGGAGGAAAAATAATAAATGAATGAATTGTGTATAAATTGATCACATGCTCTATTATAATTGATAAACGTTGAGGTAGAAATGATATAATGTTTTATTTCAAATATTTATTATGAAACTAAGATTATCGTTATGGTATAAAAATCAATTGTAAGTTCATGTAACTTGAATTATATTCTTAAATGCTTGAAATGTATGTTATTGATATGAATATAATTTGAATGTTCATTGTATGAAAATTGATGAAACATTGATATATTTGGTAAAAGGGAAGAAATCTCGGTTGAATGAAATGAAAATTGATGGATCTCGAAAATGAATTGACGGTAAAAGGATCTAACCCAAACGGGTGATCCTATCTGATATAGCCTCCGAAGAATTTATGTGAAAAGGATCTAGCCGGACGGGTGATCCCGATATAGCCCTCCGAAGAATATGTGGAAAATGGATTTAGCCCGGACGGTAATCCGAATTAGGGTCTGAATTTAGCTTTGGATCGGTAATTCAGATCCAAGCTCATTAGAGTAATTGTCGTTGTAGGATTTAGCACGGGTGGTAATCCCGACAATACTCTATGAGTTTATATTCTGATGGATTTAGCTCGACTGGTAATCCATTTGTAAGGATGAGGTTCAAGGAGTGTGCTCTTTGAAATGGAAATGTGCGCACATGAACATGAATTGACGGACCTGGATTTGTACACTAAAGTGTACCTCTAAAAATCCATCGAAAATTCCAAGAAATTCAACGGGATAAATATGGAAAAATATCAAGGGAATGGAAATCATGGTATATATTATGTGATATAAGGAAATACGAGTTGATGAGACATGAACGTAGAACTTGGTTGACAAATGAGTTCATTTGTGATTATATATTTGTACATCCTTGAGTCTATTATCTGTATGAATTGGTATTCCAAATGAGTTAATGAGAAGAGTTCTAATATGAAATAATCTTACATCTGAATGAAATATTATGAAAACGTATTTGAAATACATTGGTATGTCTTGTATATGTTATTTGAGTTCATAATGTGCAAAGTAATGTATGTGGAAATATGAGATGATGATACCTGTACATGGAATTTATTGGTGGATACGTACTCCAAATTTATATGATAGATTGTAGTGAACATTGAAATTGGCCTCAATAAGTGATTTGTCACTTTAAATTGTGATTGGCAGGAATGGTTAGTGAATTTCATTTTTATGAATTGTTACACATATTTGTCGAAAGACGAGGAAATGATGGTAATTGATACATGGAAATATGAGACTATGATATATATAAAAACATGACATATGTTTGATAAATGTGTTCATTCATAATTATAGAATTGTGCATCTCTAGTGCACTATATGTGTAAAGATGATGTTTCAAATGATTTGATAAGTAAAACTCAAATATGAAGTAGTTTGAAACCAAGATAATTTGTTATAAAATATATATGAAATACAGAGGTGTGATTGTTATATGTTATATGAATACATAGTGTGAAAAAGTATAAGTACAAGAGAAATTTAATGAGAATTGAGCCCATATACATTTCTTGTTATTTATATGAAGTGTACGACTAACAAATGGTATTAAGTATAAGGCTCATTGAATATCTTAAATTGGTTTTGTATGTATTAAATGTGGGTGAAGAATAGGATCAAATGAGTGAGAAATATGGCTTGGAAAATGGCCTAATTTGTGAAAATTAACTTTACCACGTGCCTAGCAACACGGCGTGTACTAAGGCCGTGTGACTCAAGTTCCTTCATAGACGCAAGTCAAAGAGTTATCTGCCCAGAGGCATGGTCATGTGAGCCACACGGTAGCGGGAGCTTTGTAAATGAGATAAACTTAGGGATTTTGCGAAAAATTTCATACGATTCTGATTTAATCCCGACCTAATCCCAATGCATGATTTGGACTTCAAGGGTCTATTAAAGGAAACTTTTATAATCAATTTTGATATTTGAGCGATAAATGGTTTAAATCATCTGTAAGTGTTCCGTACTCCTCGGTAATGCCTCGTACCCTGTTCTGGCATCGAATACGGGTAAGAGATGTTACACGGACAGAGATTTTTTCTAAAGGCACACAGCAGGTAAAAGCAGTTACACTAAGGAGTGACAAAGAGTTAATTGAACCACAAAGAAAGACACCACATGAAATTATCAAGAAAAAGAGTGTAGAAGGTTAAAACGATAATCCATTACCTACAGAGAATAAAACAAAAATTCCATATCTAGTAAAATTGAAGAAAGAACAATTGGATGCTCAATACGGTAAGTTCCTCGAACTCTTTAAACAAATACATATTAACTTACCTTTCGTTGAAGCTATTTCACAGATGCCGAAGTATGCAAAATTCTTAAAGGAACATCTTACGAACAAAAGGAAGCTTGAGGAGGTATCCATGGTGGAGCTTAACGAAGAATGTTCAGCCCTTCTCCAAAATAGACTACCACGGAAATTAAAAGATCCAGGGAGTTTCACTATTCCTTGCTTAATTGGTAGTTTAAACATCAAGAAAGCATTAGCAGACTTAGGCGCTAGTATTAATCTAATGCCTTACAAATTATTTAAACGGCTAAATCTTAGGGAACCAAATCCCACTAGGATTAGTATTCAATTAGCCGATAGATCTATTAAATATCCTAGGGGAATTATTGAAGATGTCTTGGTCAAAATTGATAAATTTATTTTTCCTGTTGATTTCGTTGTGTTAGACATGGATGAAGACATTAATGTTCCTTTAATCTTAGGCGTCCCTTTTAGCCATCGCTAGAGCTATTATTGATGTAGGTAATGGTAAACTAGCTCGAGAATAGGTGATGAAGAAATTATCTTTCAACTCAGAATGCCATGCGATATTCTAAAGAACAAGATGATTCCTATTATTTAAACGACACCATCGATCATATTATAAAGAATTCATTACAGGAAATTATACAAGGTGACACATTAGAATTGTGTCAGGCTAAAGAAGAGGGGGAAGAAGATGAAGACAATGAGTCGAATCTGAAAATGTCATCATATGAATAACGGAGAGAAGAAAGCCTCAAGAATGATAATGAAATAAAACAAAAACCCTCCATCATAGAGCCACCCAAATTGGAACTCAAACAGTTGCCAAAACACCTAGAATACGCATTCCTTGGAGACAATTCTACACTACCAGTAATCATCTCCTCGGAATTAAAATCCAAAGAAAAGGAGGAACTGATAAAAGTACTAAAAGAACATAAGAAAGCCATAGCTTGGAAAATTTTCGATATCAAGGGAATAAGCCCCACATTCTGCACCCACAAAATTTTGATGGAAGAAGAATATAAACCATGTGTGCAACCTCAGAGACGTTTAAACCCCAAAATGAAAGAAGTGGTCAAAGCCGAGGTAATTAAACTTACGGATGCAGGAATAATTTATCCTATTTCGACAAAGACTTGGGTAAGTCCTGCGTGTAGTCCCAAAGAAAGGAGGAATGACATGAGTACCCAATGAAAAAATGAGTTAATTCCCACAAGAACGATTCATGAGACTGAGAGTCGCATAGACTATAGAAAGTTGAATGATGCCACCGTAAAAGATCATTTTCCTTTTCCTTTCATAGATCAAATGTTAGAAAGATTATCGGGCATATGTACTACTGCTTCCTGGATGGACTCTCCGGATACTTTCAAATCCCCATAGCTCCTGAAGACCAAGAAAAAACAACATTTACATGCCCATACGGTACGTTTGCTTATCGTAGAATGCCTTTTGGATTATGTAATGCTCCTGCTACTTTTCAGCGTTACATGTTGGCAATCTTCGACGAACTCGTGGAGGACATCATGGAGGTATTTATGGATGATTTCTTAGTATTCGGTAATTCTTTCCATCTTTGCCTTAAAAATTTAAAACGAGTCCTAACGAGATGTGAAGAAACAAACCTTGTTTTAAATTGGGAGAAATGCCATTTTATGGTTAGAGAAGGGATTGTATTAGGACATAAGATTTCTAGTAAAGAAATTGAGGTAGATAAAGCAAAAGTTGAAACCATAGAAAAATTACCTCCCCCTAGCTCAGTCAAGGCTATTAGAAGTTTTTTAGGACACGCAGGTTTTTATAGAAGATTTATTAAGGATTTTTCTAAAATAGATAAGCCTTTGAAAAAATTACTAGAAAAATATGTTCCTTTTAATTTCAATCAGAATGTTTAGATGCATTCAATGTCCTTAAGGATAAATTAGTAAATGCTCGATTATAATTGCACCTGATTGGAACTTACCCTTCGAATTAATGTGTGATGCAAGTGACTTTGCAGTAGGTGCAAAACCTAGACTAATACAATGGATTTTACTCTTACAGGAATTTGACTTGGAAATACAGGATAAGAGGGGAGCTGAGAATCTCGCGGCAGATCATCTTTCAAGACTCGAAAATCCACACACCAAAGAGCTTGATGAACATGAAATAAATGATTCGTTTCCCAAAAAATAGCTCTTTTCTATAACACATTCTAAAGTACCCTGGTTTGCAAATATTGCAAACTATCTAGCAGCTAACATCCTACCAAGAAAATTGACACATCACCAAAAAAGCGATTCTTTCTTGATGTGAAAAATTATTTTGGGAGGATCCCTTTCTTTCCATATATGCGGATCGTAATTCAAAATGCATTACAAGGACAGAGGCAAGCAAAATCCTGGAACATTATCATTCAGGACCATCAGGAGGACACTACAATGGTATTAAGACAACACACAAAATACTCGAATAAGGTTTTTACTGGCCCACTTTATTTAAAGATGCCAATAGGTATGTTACTTCGTGTGACAAATGCCAAAGAACAGGTAACATCTCTAAACGTGATGAAATGCCTCAAACATATATGCTATCATGTGAAATTTTTGACGTATGGGGTATTGATTTTATGGGACCATTCCCGAGTTCATTTGGAAATAAATACATCCTAGTAGCAGTTGATTACATGTCAAAATGGGTAGAAGCGGAAGCCTTACCTACCAATGATGCTAGGGTTGTAGTTAAATTTCTCAAGAGACTATTTTCCCGATTCGGTACACCTAGATCCATCATTAGTGATAGGAGTACTCATTTCTGTAATACACAATTTGAAAAAGTTTTAAAGAAATTTGGAGTATGCCACAGAACAGCCACCCCTTATCATCCCCAAACTAGTGGGCAAGTTGAGGTAGCACACCGAGAGCTTGAGCGCATTCTAGAAAAAATAGTTGAATCAAACAGAAAAGATTGGGCAGTTAATGTAGATGATGCTTTATGGGCTTATAGAACAGCATTCAAAACACCTCTAGGGACATCCCCATACAAGCTCGTATACGGGAAAAGTTGTCATCTACCATTCGAGTTAGAACACAAAGCTTTCTGGGCAATAAAATTTTTAAATACTGACATTGACTTTGCAGGAAAGAGAAGAATGATGCAGATAAATGAGTTAGATGAATGGAGAATGGAAGCCTATGAGAACTCAAGGTTGTACAAAGAAGCAACAAAGCGACGTCATGATGCCCGCCTCAAGCAATCAAGGCATTTTGAAGTAGGAGACCTAGTCCTATTATACAATTCAAGGCTTAAATTATTCCCTGGGAAGTTAAAATCCAGATGGTCAGGCCCATTCATGATCAAAATAATATTTCCATATGGCACCATTGAGGTAACTCATCCCCCTAAAGGTACATTCAAGGTAAATGGTCACCGACTTAAGATTTATAATGGTGCAGATCTTGGAGATACAAGAGAGGAGTTTATGCTCCATAAGCCTTCCTTTAGAATTAAAAACAGGGAGAGTCTAGCTTAAGACTATAAACGAGCGCTTCTCGGGAGGCAACCCGAGAACTAAACACATTAACTTTGTTTTACAAAGTCTAAGAAAAATACAGGATCATTAACACGGCCTTGAACACGGGCGTGCCCATAACCGTGCATAAACAGGGAAAACCTCTCTTTTCCAACACGAGCTACGATAAAATCACACGGGCGTTCCTCATAACCGTGTGAGGCTACTGACATATCAAGCACGGCTGGAACACGGCGTGCACCGTGACCGTGTGAACATACTAACTTATCAAGAACAGGCGTGTTAAATTATCACACGGGCGTGCTAAAGACCCTAAATCGCGCCCAATTCCAAGCAATCGTGAAAAGCAGGCAGTTTAAATTTAACACGGCCGTGTCAGGTGGCCATGTTCCCGTCCTTATATAAGAAAATTAACCAGAAACCCTCCCCCATTTTAAACCTTAGACACAATTCTCAGCCTCCTTCCCCAAAATTTCCACCATATCTACACCCTTCACGACCCGAAACCACCTCTCCCTACCTTTTCCTCAGCATAACCAATCAAAAACAAGTCGCACGCTCAATAACACAATTGTGCTACCACGCCACGCCATTGCCACCGCCGTCTTTGCACCGTGTTCATCGCATACAACCATCTCTGGTTCCTTTTTCTTCATATTTTCAATTATTTTCTCTTTATTTAAAAGTTATCATTGATTTTAGACTCAAAAGACTGATTCATTTTAGTTTTTAGTATTTTTACTTTCATCTTCTTCTTGATTGATTTATTAATTGTTTCCTTCTATTTTGATTTTAATTCTTTTAATATATTCTCTGTTTTAGCATTTTATTTTTTATGCTGATTTTTCTTCTCCTTCATTGCAGAATTGATACTCTGTTGACTAAATTTAGTTAAACATTAAATTATAACTCTCATACACCATGACTGATCCCAATGAAATCTTTGTTTTTTGTTATTGTATTCAGAACTAAATAATGATTTTAGTTAAGAATTGTTCATAAGATTACGATTTTAGTATTATTCTTCAAAGAAGCATCTATCTTGGCTATTGACTGTGATTATTGTTAAATTCATGGCTGTATAAAGGAGGTGTATCCCTTTTTAATTATGTTGCAGGAATTATGTCATCATCATGTCTTAAAAGGACCGTTCCAAGCAAGAAAAGAAAAGCACCTGGACCATCTTTGGCTAGCGCCTCATCAGAAATTTAACATCGCTTCCTCCAATTTAATCAAACACTCAGGAAGAACGATATAAGGCACTCCGGGAACGCCTTTTAGGCACCGAAAGATGTATGGACTGGAACGCAATAGAATAAATTGGACTGACAACTGATATCCGAGCCCTCATAGCAATAGAGCCATGTGAGCAATTCTTCTCTATAATCAAGCCTACTTACTTGGAACTCACACTTGAATTTTGTTCCACATTCACATTGCAAACAGTGATGGCTCAGTATGACAACCTTGGCACTATCCAATTTCGTCTCGGGGGCACAATACTACGATTAAGCGTACCAAAATTTGGTACGGCCCTTGGTCTCTACACTCCGAAATTTATTGAAGAAAATCTTTTGGACGATTTAAACCGTGACCTGCACATCACTCAAATCGCCTGCTGGCAAAGCTTACACCCTACTACAAGAAACTATAACCCCAGTCATTCAAAGGCGACCGCCCTTTCCCCAGCTCTCAAGTATATTCATGCTATCCTTGCTCATACAATTACAGGTCGCAAAGAGAGCACAGGCGTTGTTAATAAACAAGACGTCTACTTCTTGTCATGCATGTCTGAGGGACATGTTTTTGATGTGGCGTATTTTATCGCATGCGCAATGCAGCATCAAACAGAGGCACATAGAAAGGGCATCATTTCAATGGGGCCATACATATCGCGATTAGCTCGGTATTTTAATCTCCTCGACACCGATCAGCAGAGGTCCTCACTCACACTGATCGGATACATGACACCTCAAGGGATACAAACAATGTTACATATGAATATGATCAAACGACGTCGTGGAATGGACATTCCTCAATACAGACTAGCTACAGAAGAGGAGGTGCCCGAGGACATTCCTGATGATGTGCCACCAGTCCCGAGCCAGCAGTCATCATGTTCAGCGACTTAATTGGCAGATATCTCTGCACGCCTCACTCAGCTCGAGCACTATTGTACCCAGCAGTTTACTGGCAATGCTCGACGTCTTGATGGGATCGAGGCCACCCTTCAGCAAATCTGTCATCACTTTCACAATCGCCATCAGTACCACCCTAGGATCCAGCCAACGATGAGGACTTCTGAGTTCTCATAGATTATTTTTTGACATATATTTTTCCCTATTTTAAATGTTTGATTAGTGATGCTTCTATATTTGAACTTTATTAGTATTTCATGTTTTTATTTTTATTTCTATTCTTATTTTTATACCATTGGCTATCTAACCTCATAAGCAATCCCTATTCAAAAATTATTAACCAAGTGACTTTACAGAATCAATTACACGCCGCACAAACACATATTCACGTAAAAGTCACCCGAGGAATTTATTTTGGACTCCATCCAAAAATTCAGGAAGTGTCACTTTCTCCCTTCTCTTTTGATTTATCCCATTACTGTCATTATTTATCTTTGTACATTGAGGACAATATACATCTTAAGTGTGGGGAGTAAAAGTGTCCAACTTTTTGTTTTATTCTCAAATCCTGAATTTAGTCTTGATCTTAAGTATTATTCTCATATTATTAATTAGGATGAAATTTCTAATGATTTATGATTTTTATTGATATGTTTTAGAGAAAGTTATAGTTAATTGTGCATTGATGATTAAATTTGAAGAATACTAGAGAATCAAGCATGATAAGTCTACTTTTTAAAAATAAAAATTGATAGGTTGTTGAACTAAATATGTGAATTACTTTGAAATTCGAAATCTATAGGGATTGATGTCAAAAAACCCATAATTTCTGTGAGATATTAAGCCTTATAGAGCATATATTATTTTTCATGCTCACTTTTATTGAGTGTGTCAACTTGGAACTGTTATTCTAGAACTTGCCTCGTTTATGCATGTCGAGACCACAATAATGATTTGATATACTGAGATGATAAAGGCACCTAGGTTTTAACCCGTTCACTCCACTAAAAAGCCTACCTACATAAATAACTCCTAGTGAACCCCGTTGAATCCTAACAACCATTTTATTGACTCACCCACTAATATTAACCCAAAATCCCTTTGTATTTGTTATCAACAATCTTTTGACTACCCCTCTATCAAGAATTGACTTGATCAATTGCCAAATTAGGTTATTTCAATTATCAAAGTTCCTTCTATTAAGTTTTTCTTAGTTTGTTCTTAAAAAAAATCCAAGTTTATTCAATAAAAGAGCTTAGAGCAATTAAACTCCAATTGTTGAAGAAAAGCTCAGATTAAAGTATTATCAAATTTTAAAGTGAAAAAATACTCTTTATTATAGAGTAATTATCAATAGTGGTATTATTACTTTTCATTCGATGTAAATATTCATATTTAGTTCATTATTTTTAGATTAGGTAATTAGTCAATTCAATCTCGATTTTAACCTCCGATTCACCTTTATCCATACCTTTTAACCCAAGCCTGTTACAACCCTAATAAAGACCTTTTGATCATTTATTATCTCATATCTGATGGTGGAGATTTGATTTTCGAGCAAGCCTATGGGATTAACTTTTCAGGTTCGACTTTTGAGCATTTTTTCTTGATCCTTAAACACTTTGGGTGCTTTGAGTGAATCTTTAGTGAGGATGTCAATCCTTGTCGATTTGAATCAAAGGTAATTATTTAAATAAGGGGAGACACCTATGTTTTCATGCTAGAAAATTATGACTTATCTCGTTTGAATCTTTAGGGCACTTCAAGCTAAATGATCCATGTATAAATTTTTTATGAATTATGATGAGGCATTGCCAATAAGAATTATGAATTTTGGAAAGTTCGTTTTAATTGTAAGTTGAGAATTTTGCTTGAGGACAAGTAAAAGCTTAAGTGTGGGGGTATTTGATAAACCGTAAAAGTAACATATTTTAATCCCACATTTAGTATGCTTTTGGATGAATTTATCCTTAATTTATGTAAAAACTTTCTTTTCATGTCTTATACTTAGGAAAGCACCCATGGATAAAAAGGACGCAAAACGGGTTTAAAACGGACCAAAGTGGGCCAACCTAAGAAGTCGGCACGGCCTGGACTTCATGCCACACGGTCGTGGCCCAATATTTAGATTACACACGGTCACACCCTGATTTACACGATCGTGCCTCGTCGACAAAAAGCCCAACACGGCCTGACCTCGATGTACACGACTGTGCTCCAATTTGCAGACCCAAAGCACGGCCTCTACCCAGATATTGCACGGGCGTGTCATAGCCGTGCCTAAATCGACAGGATGGAGACACAGGCTGGACCACAATTTACACGGGCGTGTCAAGGCCGTCCCCCTACCACGGGAAAGAGCAATTTCATTTGGAATTGGATGCTTGAGCCCAAGAAAAGCAATCCTAAGTCCACTCAAACACTTAGGACGAATTTTACTTGAATTACGAGTACTTAGGAGCCAAGAAAAGCATCCCAAACGTCTATATAAACAATCCAAGGCAGCAATTCAAAGTCATTAGGTTTTAACAGAGTTTTTTGCCAGAGCTTTACTCGTTTAGGGAATTACTCGAAGATAGCCAGTTGATCCATCTCGAAGAGTCGGAATTCTACTCAAGACGGAGGATCTCTCCTTCAATTCCTTCAGGGGGTTTTAGGGATTTCTTATGTTTTGTTTTATCTTTTCTCTTGAGATGTTTTCTTATTTTATTATGAACTAGATCCTTCAGATACCGAAGGGATGAAACCTATGATGGATTTTGTTATTTGATCTATTGGTTTATATGATAAATACTTAGTTTGTTCTTAATTATGTTGCTCAATTTAATCGATGTGCTTAGGTGGAGGAGGAATAGACCCCGCCAAGAGTAGATCTAGCATAATTAAGTGGAGTTGATCGGGCGCCTAGAGATAGGGTTACGAGATTTTACCGGATTAGGGTGAAACCTAATATGGGAGTCCATTGATCGATCTACTGCTTCCTTAGGGGGTTATTATAAGAGAATGAGAGTTCCACTAATTAACCTATGGTTAGACGTTATTCGCTTCGAGTGAAGGTTTAATATAGGTTAGGGAGTCCCACGGATCAAGCTAAGTAAAAGAAATCATATGAATTGAAAGTTAGATAATAAGTGAAGTCATAGGTGGATTCTTCCCAAGGGTATCGTTTTTATCAACTGAGTTTTCCAAAGTCTTTTCCCAGTTTATTCTTTTGTCTTTGCATTTAGTTTAAGTATTTCATTAGTCTTAGATAAGTTAATTAATAACTCCATATTTAAGGCTAAATAATAGGAAGAAAGTGAGTAGTAGTACTTTTAGGTTCCTTGGGTTCGATAAGATATTCTTGCCTGAGCTATACTCTTTGCTCGATAGGTGCACTTGCCTCTATTGTTGTCCCGATCGGTCATGTGTTCGATCATTCTTTATAAATATTAAAACTCAATCGCTCGCAATGATCAAAAGCCATAACACATTAGTACTTTAACAAATTGCAAGCAACTTCCACATTCAATGCAATTTAATCATTTGCTCAAATTAAACATTCAAACGGACTAATTAGATTACGAAATTTAAACACATGCTTAATCACATATCAACGGCATAGAAAATAATATTTAAAAATTATGCGAACTCGGATTTGTAGTCCCGAAACCACTGTTCCGACTAGGGTATAAACCGGACTGTTACATAAATAATAATTATAATAGTAAAATAATAATATTAAATTAGTAACAATATTAGTAATAATAATAATATTAATAGTAAATGAAAATAATGATAAAAGCAATAATAAAAATAATATTAATAATAAAATAATAGTAATAATCTTGAAATTAATAGTAATTAAAAATAATAGTAATAAAAATAATACTAGCAATTCGAAAATGATAATAATAGTAATAATATTAATAATAATAAAAATAATAATAATAAATATAAAAATAATGAACAAAATAATAATAATATCTATATAGAAATAATAAATAAAAAATGTTAAAAACATTGCAAAATAACAAAATAATAAAAGAAAATAAAGTAGGGACAAAATTAAACTTAAAATGATACTTTGGAGCAAATTTTAAAGGAAATAAGTGAATTAGGGCCTCTTAGCAATGCGCGCAAAAAGCGGAGGACCAAAAGGGAAATATTCCTGCCCCTTTAAACGACACCGTGCGTTTTAGGACTAAAATGAAAACCGAAATAAATTATCGAGCAAAAATTAAAAACTAACATAAACTCAATTAAAAAACAAGAAAATACGGAAGGGCTAAAGCACCAAATAAACCATTTTATAAAAACACGCGGATCCTCCTTTCGGGTCGGGTCACACGCGCTGGCCATAGGTGAAACGGCGTCGTTTTGGCTTTTAAACCCCTGATGCAAAATAGCGTCGTTTTCATTCCCTATTTAAAGCCAAATTTTTAGAAAATAAAAACATTAGTTCTCTGTTTTTAAAAAAAATTAGATCTCCAAAAAAAATCCTCTCTCCTTGTTTCCTCCGGCAATTTCAAGGCCACTCTCGTGAACTCACTTCGCCGTCTCTGCAGTACCTGTGGTCTAATTTTTAAAATGTATATTTTTTTCCCTTTTTTAGTGTATTTATATATATATATATTATATATGTAGTTTAAAAAAGAAATAAAACAAAATAAGAAATAAAAGTATTTGAAAATAAAAAAATAAAAAAAAAACCTTGTTGATTATTTTTTGTATCTCTGTATATTCTGTTTTGTTGTGTATTTTGCTGTATATTTTCGTCTCTGTGTCTATTGTCCTTTCGATTTACAGATTAGGGGTTTTTATAACCCAAAAATAAAATAAGAAAGAAAATATTTTTGCCATGTTTGGCTCCGTTTTGCTGCTATTTCTTTCTTCTTTTGTAGGTGGGAAGCGCAGATCTCGGCGTGGCACCATGCACGCTGATTGCGGCGTGGGGACGGGCTGGACGAGAGGCTAATTTGCGGTGCAAGGCTTGTTGAGGCATGCGGTGCCTAGGGTTCCAGAAACCCTAGGTCCCCTAATTCTGCTTGGGCATTTGGGTGTGGGCCACTCTAGTATTGGGCCATTTAGTTGGGTCTGAGTATTGGATCAATGGGTAGTTTGGTTCTGGTGGTATCTGTTTGGGTAGTGCGTTGGTTTTGGGCTTTAAGACCATTTTATTGTAAATGGACTGTATACATTGTTTTTATTTTTTGTTATTTATTTATTTGTTTAAGCCCAGGCAAAATGGCTTATTACAATACTTATATTAAGATGTTTGAGGTATTTTGGTGCCAAATTAAGACAAGTTGTTTAGTATGATTTTGGTATGTTTGTTTGGAACAGTCTTAATGTAGGTTACTAAAGTGCTCCACTGCACCAAATACTTATGTTTTTGGTTTGGGCATGAAAGGGGACCAAAATGGGAGTTTTTGACACTTTGGCTCTAAGGTATCGATACCCTAGATGAAGGTATTGGTAATTGGCACTTTTCAAATAGCTTTTCAACAAACAAAATGTCGAAAAGGTACCGATATTGGACTAAAGTATTGATACCTCACATTAGCGTAATGATACTTTACAAGTGTATCGATACATTTATACTTTGACTAGTTTTTACAAAATAAACAGAATCGTAAAACAATTTCGATACTAGAACTTGGTATCAATACTTATTAAAAAGTATCAGTATAATAAGTCAAGTATCAATACTTGTGGTTTAAAGATGAATTTTTCAAACATCGAAGCTAATTTTGGTATCGGTACCTTTCAGGGGTATCGATACTTGTTTCAAAGTTTCAAAATTTTAAACTTTGGCCCTATTTCATGTTCGAATTAGCAATCAAGTCCTCGTAAGCTTGATTGAATCTTGAAAAGTCTAATTTTCTTACTATGACTGTTATTGTGAAATGTTTGTATGTTTAAATGAATTATTTTTGATATTTTCGTCTGTAGTTGCTTCGACAACAAATGTAACATTTTGTAATTTAAACTCGGCGATCGAGTCGAGCGAGGGGTGTTACATCAATAATTGCTTCCATGCACTTTTTATTGAAAAAAAATCGAGATTAATGATGAAACTTTATCATCCTTACCTTGTACTATTACACAAAATCCTAACTTCACATTTCTCTCTCCTCTAATATGAGCATTAGTTGTCTTTACAAGAAACTAAACTTGCTATGAAGTTGCTCTATTGATTTTACTAAAAATCTGTGGGAATATTTGAAGTTTTCAAGCTTGGTTTGGTTAAAAATGGTGGAAAGGACCAAGTTGGAAAGGAAAGTTTCATTTCCTTTCTTGATATGATGGTGGCTTGAGATCGTAAGGAAGAAGAAAGAGTTTTCTACACTTTTCCATCAAAATATGTTATTAATTTAATATATAAACCATTAAATATTATATCAAAATCTATTTATCATCATTTTAATCCAATGGTGGAGATTCAGTCTCAATTTTCAATTTAATCCAAGGTGGAGATTTTGTCTATATTTTCCCATAATTATCTAATTAAGGAAAGACCATTTTACCCCTTGAAAATATCTACAATTTTGACCTTGAGTTACTATATACCTTTGGTAAAATTACACTTCTAGTCTTTCTTATATTTCCCTCCAATTCAATTTAATCATTTATACTTTTGATTTTCACGCTTCTTCCCTAACACTTTTCATACTCTTACGATTTAGTCTATATCCCAGATTAATTTCTCTCCATACACAAGTGTTTTTAATTCTCTCCGGTATTTAACTACTTTCTCAACTAACACAAATAATTCCTACTTTATTTCTTTTGAAAATCCTAACACGTGCAATCTCAAAATAACACTATTCCCATCTCAGAGGGTGTTAGGTTAGGGATATTACATTAGTCTCTTTATCCCATAAGAGAACAAGTCCATTGATTTAGCCTAGGCAGTCATCATACAAATAAGAATCAAAATGTAAACTATGCAACTCTTCTCCAACTTATTTGATGAAGCAAAGGTCTTAGACAAAAAATAAGACATTAGACTTGTGAGTAGAAATGAGGTCCTTAAGGACCAAGATTGATTGGGCATAGCCCATACCCCAACAATTCCAGGCGATGCAAATCATTGATCCCGACAGGCTCGAAGTCCAGAGTCGATCGATATAGAAGAAGATGAAACAAATTGATTCTCTAACTGAAAAGCTGACTCATTACCGTTTTTCGACTTATGGACAACCGTATCATCAAACACCCTACGTCTCTTTTTCACAGCTTCAACATTGATGGATAGATTATTGATTGATAGGATTAAGAGAAAAATAAACATCTTATATAAATTTATATAATAGTTTAGTAACACCATAGTTTACTTTTTTATTCTACAAGCAATCTTGAAAAATTGACACGTGTCTTTTTAAAAAAATATTTACTATACCCATATAAGATATTTGCCAACCGCCTAACCCTATTTATGAAATCTAAAACTCCACTAATGTGTACCAAATAATTTCCTTATATAATTAGTCTTGTATTTTATATTTATATGATTATTCTCTTTTAATATTAAATACAAACTTATCATTATCATTGGTTCATCTTTGATTAAATAAAAGTAATTAATAATAAATATTATATAATTTAATTAAAATTGGTATGAAATATTATATAATTTATTTAAAATTAGTATTCAAAGTTGGAAAATTATTTCATATACCTCAACTCGCTTGTGAAGTTTAAAAACTCCATAAACGATGTACTAAATAATTATTTTAAATAGTTCATAACCAACATATTATGTAATTCAATAGGTCAAGATGTATAATAATTATTTATAGTAACTTTTTTCAAATAATTAAAATAAAATAATAAAATAATATACAATTATATTTTAAAACAAAAATATATTACATAAAATTGAAATACTATTATTATTGTGTAAAATTGTTTTAAAATAATACATAATTATATTTATAGTCAAAATGTGTGAGTGCTTTTGGAAAGCTATAAGATACTTGCACTTTAGTGTAATTGTTGAACAATTAAAATTTTATTTAAAAATAAATAAATAAGTTTTATTAAATAAACCACAAATAAAATAATAAATATGTTTCTTATTTAGATTTAAAATAATAAAGATTGTTTTTTTAATTAAATCATCAAGTTAGTGATATGCCATAAATTGATCATCAAATTAGACCTTGTTTATCTCTTAATGAACTTGTTTTCAAGTGTTTTTAGTGTTTTTTTAGTACTTTTACGTAATTTTAATTTTTACAAGTAGATTTATGAAATCGACTCTTTTTCCTCATTTTTTGATCCAAAATAATCAATTATACCATTGAAGAACTTAATGGTTGATTGAATGTTGTAAGAAAGCAGTTAACTATCAAACACAACGAGTTATGCGCAACTTAGCTCGTCGGACATTGGTTAATGATGCAAACTAAAAATAAATGATTGGGCAATCTTTGGATAACTTCTTCGACAACTTTAGAATTAAGTATAAATACACACAAGTACTCCATAATACGAGAGTCTCTCTTTGATCTTGGTTCTAGACTCTTTCATACCCTTTCTCTACTAGCATATAAACGGGAATTTAGAAATCTTTTAGTGAAGATTTGAATTGAATTATAAATTTTAAGAGGTCAAAATATAATTTTATTAATTTTTTATTTCAACACTTTTGAAAGGATAACTCATTTTTATCTTGAAAAAGCTTAAAAATATTCAAATATGTCTTACCTTTTTTACGAAGTATATTTTTTGGTCCGGTCCATAAACAATTACCTAATATTTGTAAATCAATGTTTTTGGAACTGGATTGGTGGTTAAATTGGTCAGACTATCAATTCTCAGTTTGACCGGTTCAAATAGAATGAATTATTAAAAAATACATAAAAAATTTTAAATATTACAAAATCATGTTCAACTAATTCGTATCAATTTATGAATCAATTTATTTTTTCCTTATTCTGCATCGATGTATAGGTTTATTTTTGATCTAATTCAGAAATTATTATAAACAACCTACATATTAATATTTATATTATTAAACTATATTTAATAATATTACTAATTATAATATAATTGAATTGAATTAATAATATTCACAACACTTTGCATGGAATTTGCATGTGATCACACAAGAAACAAAAGCAAAGAAGAAAAGAAAAACCAGAAAACTTATGCAAAAAAGAGTTTGAACACATAAAATAATGGCTGAAAGTTGTCATCCATTCATTTCATTGAAAGTAAAACTTATATACAAGAGTTGCATAGTCAAAGTGACTATTACCTAATGAATTAACTACTCCCACTAAGGTCAACTAACACAACATGAATTACAAGCAAAAGCTAGCTGACATTTCAGCTATTACATCAAGTTCATATCATAAACTAATCCTACTAACTTAGTTGGTCAAATTACAATGAAACTAAACTAAGTTACAATGTAACAAAATCATCAAACGAACGACTTCCCTCGATCCATGCTTGTTCGCATGTCGAGTCATTGCTCATCATTGTTGTTTGGTCACTTGTCGCACACTGTGCCAATGCTTAACACTCATCCTTAGACTGTATGCAACAAACACCAATTATGCTTCTCAAGAACTCAAACCTTGATGTACCAAGAGGCTTGGTCAGTATGTCTGCCAATTGGTCTTGTGAACTGCAATGAACGAGACTAACCTCCTTGGACTGCTCAGCCTCTCGAACAAAATGAAGTTTAATCTTAAAAAGCTTTGTCTTGCCATGAAAAACTGGATTCTTGGCTATGGAAACAGCTGACTGATTGTCAACCAAAATTTTAGTAGGACCAAGTTGCTATTCATTTAGATCACATAGCAACTTTCTAAGCCAAATGGCTTGATTTACTGTAGCTACAGCTGCAATGTACTCTGCTTCAGCTGTGGGCTGAGCAACAGTTTGTTGCTTCTTTGAGCTCCAGCAAAACACACTTGAACCAAGGGTAAAGAAGTAACCTGTGGTGCTCTTCATGTCATCAACAGATCCAGCCCAGTCACTGTCCAAGTAACCAACCAGCCTAAGTTCACTTTCTTTCTTGAACTTGACCCCATAGCTTAGTGTTCCTTTAATGTACCTAAGCAGCCTCTTGGTAGTTTTGAAGTGCATCAGTTTGCAACAATGCATAAACCTTGATAGCAAACTAACAGCATGCATAAGATTAGGTCTGGTTGCTGTTAAGTAAAGTAAGCAACCAACTAAGCTTCTGTACTCCCTTTCATCAACCCTTTTATGATCTTCAATGCTTGTCAGCTTCTTCACTTGAGCCAGTGGTGTGCTCACTGATTTGCAGTTTGCCATGCAAAATCTGTTGAGGATCTTTAATGTAAAATCATGTTGGCTAATAAAAATCCCATGATCAGATTGATTTATTTACCATGCCAAGGAAGTATGTCATGACTCCCAAGTCTGTCATTTTAAAAACTTTTTGCATCTGCACTTTAAATTCACAAATTAATTTATCTTTTCTTCCTGTTACCAGCAAGTCATCTACATAAAGAGATACAATCAGCAAGGTCTCATTGTTGGATTTCTTCACATAGAGTGTTGGCTCACTCAAACTTTTCTCAAATCCAAGCCTAGACAGGTAAGTGTCAATCTTGTCATACCAGGCTCAAGGTGCCTATTTTAGGCCATAAAGTGTCTTTTTTAGCCTCTAGACCTTGTCCTCATTTCCTTGGACTTTGAAACCATCAGGCTACTCGATGAAAATCTCCTCCTTAAGGAAACCATTCAAGAAGGTTGACTTAACATCCAATTGATAAACTTTCCATTGCTTCCGTGCAGCCAAAGTAAACAGAAGTTTGATAGTGTCCAGCGTTGCTACTGGAGCAAATGTCCCCATAAAATCAATTCCATACTGCTGGCTATACCCTTTCACCACAAGTCTTTCCTTGTGTTTGTTCAATGAGCCATCAACATTGAACTTGGCTCGAAAAACCCATTTGACACCTTTGACCTTCTTCTGATCAGGTCTGTCCACCAGATCCCAAGTATCATTCTTGTCGATCATGTCAATCTCAACTTCCATGGCCTTCTTCCAATGCTTGTCTTTGACAGCTTCTTCAAAGCTTGAAGGCTCAACTATGGACACAATGCATCTTTGGTAAACATCAGCAATGGACCTGGTGCCTCTAACAAGAGGATCATCAACATTACCATTGCTATCTTTAATTTCAACTGGTCCTAGGCTGCAATCAACTAAACCTTCTTCAAACTGACTTGCATTGGAACCATCCTAGCTCCAAGTCTTCTCTTCATCAAATTTGACATCCCTACTCACCAAAATTTTCTTGGTCGAGGGATCATATACTCTATAGCCCTTCTTGGTGCTGCTGTAGCCTACAAATATGCCTGGAGCTGACCTTTTCTCAAGCTTTGTTCTTCTTTCTGTAGGTACAAGCACATAGCACACACATCTAAAAACTTTCAAGTAGGAAACTGATGGCTTGTGACTATGCCATGCTTTAAAAGGTGTTTTGTCCTTCACAGCATGTGTTGGATGTCTGTTGAATAGGTATACTGAGGTGTTGACAGCCTCAGCCCAAAATGTGCTTGGCAGCTTTGTAACAGTACGATTTATACCCTATTCAGAACAGTGATTTTGGGACCATAAATTCGAGTCCTATAATATTTTAATATTATATTCTATGACGTTGATATGTGACTAATTATGTGGTAAATTTTCGTGAACTCATTTGTCTGTCTGTGTGTTTAATTCGAGCGAAAGATTGAATTGCATTGAAATGCAAATTTGTATATTTTATGAAAAGATGCTTAATTGTCATGTCTTTGTAAGTATGAAGGTTTTATGTGGTAATTATGCCAATATTTGAGATAGTGGAATGAAAATGGTCAATAATGACCTTGTATAATATGTTTTAAAGTTTTTATGTTATAAGGTTGAAATTGGAAATGAATTATTAAATCATATATTAATAAAAACAAAAGCATAAAATTTTCTATGGTTATCATCTTTCCACTGAAAACACAAGCAAAGTAGGGAAGAAAGGCTTTGTTACATTCGGCCATTTGAGGGCTTAATTAAGGTATGTGTTGAGTCAGTTTTTGATAATTTCTACGTTTTTGCAATCGTTGCTTCGAGAGCTACCAAACCCATGTATTAATTTTGAGTATTGATGATGTTTGTGTGAGATGCCATTAATGTTATGTTAAGCTTTTTGATGATTTTTGGTGTCAAATGAAAGATATGAGTTAGATGAACATACTTTGTTCTTGAAGTTTTGATGAATTTGGCTAAATAGGGCTAAATTGTGAAAATGGTAAATTGAAGAACTAAATAGCAAATTTGATGAAATATTTGGGCTTATATAGTCCCTAGAGAGGTTCGGCCAAGCATGTGTGTGTGTGGATTTTGTGAATTTGATGTTTTGTGAAAAATGGACTAAATTGTTAAAGTGTGCAAATATGAGGGTTAATTTACAAATAGCCCTAAATATGTGTCTATGGATTGAATTGAATGGAATGGTGAATAAAAGGGTTAATTCTGAATATGTTTAGATCAAGAACAAAGGAAAATGGACTTAGATCGCGGGAAAGCGAAAGTTAACGAGTAGCCGTTTTCATTCCGATATATCGAATCTGAGGTAAGTCACAATACAAATAAACTTATCTGTATTGAATTGAATATATGTATTCATATGTCTATCGATGAAAATGAATGAGTATGAGGTGCTAAGTGCGTAAATTCTGAAATAAGTTTGATATAGTGATAAAGCCGAGAAGTCATATATGAACCTAGGAATAGATAGGATTAGCCATGTCATGATATAGGTATCTGTTCTGTTTTATCATGTAAGACCATGTCTGGGACGTTGGCGTTGATTTGAAATTTTGGGTAAGACCTCGTCTGGGACGTAGGCATCGATATGAAATATATGTAGAAGACCTCGTCTGGGACGTAGGCATCGATATGAACTTTATGAGTAAGACCATGTCTGGGATATCGACATCATATTGACTCGTGTAAGACCACGTCTGGGATGTTGGCATCATTATAATCTATACGTGTAAGACCCTGTCTGGGACAGTGGCATCGATATATGAGTACATGTAAGACCTCATCTGGGACGTTAGCATTGTACTACTATTTCGAGCTTTTTGAGTATCCTACTAGGTTCCTAAGGGTTCAACGGGCAAGTCTACAATACGAATGGTATATCTGAGCTATGATCAATAAGTGAGTGATTATCTGTTTCAGGTATGTTGAATGCACATTAAGTGTGTATAAAAGGTAAGTACTTATATGACTTTGATATAAAGAAGAGTATGATTGAAAATGAGAATGTGAACCTTAAAATGTTGAATGTGGCAAATGTGGCCATAAGTTTATGAACCAAGCTATATAAGTGATAGTTGCTAAGTGATTGATATGTGTCAATATACTTGTTTGTATATGACTTACTAAGCTTTTGGAAAGCTTACTCTGTGTGTGTGTGTTTTCTTTATTTTGTAGGTCATCGAAGCTACTGAAGGCTCGGGATTGTCAAGGATCGTCATCACGCTACAAAAACTTATTTTGGTACCCTTTTGGAAATGTATATGGCTAATTATGGCATGTATAGGCTAAATAGGTGTATACGTTTATGAAGTGAACTTAGCCATGTGTTTTGGCAAGTTTTGAGTTGATAAAATGCTTGAATGAATGGGGTATAAGAAGTATGTTTTGGTATGGTTTGATGCATATGATATGGTTAAGTTTTGGCTAAGCAAATCGATGATCTATGCTTGTGATGAGATGAGCTTTAGTCTTGTAATTTGGTATAGTTGGAATTGGTATTTAATGTATGGATGAAGTGAACTATTTGATATGTTTGGTTTCCATATATGCATATTATGTTTTGGTACATATTGCTTGTAGGAAGACCCTAAGTGGGTGGCATATTGGCCCTGTAAAATGGCATATAATGTCACACGGTTGAGGCACACGGGCGTGCCTAAGACCGTGGGCAAATTGGCAGAATGTGGCTTAAATTACACATGGCCTCGACACGGGCGTGCTTGGTGGCCATGTGAGAAATGACAGTATGTGATCTATTGTACACGGCCTTAGCACACTGGCGTGCTTGGTGACCGTGTTGGTTTTGGCAGTATATAGCCACGGGGAAGACACACGGGTGTGTCAAGTAGCCATGGGAGAGGCACAGCCTACCCCCACGGCCGTGTGTCCCCTGTATCTTAGAAAAGTTTCAAATTCTTATGAAGTTACATATGTGTTTCGGTTTAGTCCTGACTCGGTTTATAAGTATGCTTAAGGTCTCGATGACCTACTTAAGGGAAATTATGATTGATATTAATGAATGGTTGTACGATTAATTCTGTAAATATTTCTGATCTGTCTGGTAACGCCTTTAACCCTAATCCGGTGATCGAACACGGGATAGGGGTGTTACATTTGGTTGGTATCAGAGCTACGATTTAGTCGATTCTCAGACTAACATAGTGTGTCAGAGTCTAGCTATACATGCCATATATATGAACTGTGATAGTGTGATGAATCCTGATGTATAAAATGTGATTTCTATATAGCAATGGATCCCGAAAGAGCCGTAACTGACGACGTAGAAAGTAATGCGCCTGCTCCCGCGCAAGGGACAACGCCCTCTGATTTGAGACCGACTACGAGCTGTCAGGAGGGAGAAGCTAAACAAGCTTTCTTCTAGATGATGAGTGAGTGGTTCACTCAATTCATGAGAAATAACCCGACTGTTTCACAACCCCGCCTCGGTTAATCCCCCTCAGACATCTGATATACCTCCGACTGCAAATCTGAATCTGTTGAATAAGCCTCTATTGACAAGATTCGTAAGTATGGGGCTGAAGAATTTCGAGCTACTAATACCGATGATGATGAAAAAGCTGAGTTCTGGTTAGAAAACACGATTCAGGTATTTGATGAGATGTCTCTGACTCTGGAAGAATGCATAAAGTGTGTTGTATCGTTACTTCGAGATGCAGCATATCAATGGTGGAAAACATTAATTTCTGTTGTTTCGAGAGAACGGGTTACATGGGATTTCTTTCAGATTGAGTTCCGAAAGAAATATATCAGTAAGAGATTCGTCGATCAGAAACGAAAAGAATTTCTGGAGCTTAAACAGGGTCGAATGACTGTCACTGAATATGAACGAGAGTTTGTGCGACTAAGTCAATATGCCCAAGAGTGTATATCTTCCGAAGCTATAATGTGTAAAAGATTCGAAGATGGTCTTAATAAAGATATACGTTTGCTGGTTGGGATCCTAGGAATAAAAGAGTTCGTTACACTCGTTGACCGAGCTTGCAAAGCTAAAGCACTCGAGAAGGATAAAAGAAGAGCTGAGTCTGAAGCTCGAGATACAAGAAAGAGATTTCAGAAAAAATCATTTCAGTCTGCTTCAAAGAGATATAGAGATGATCAAAGTCATTCCCGAGAAAATGAGGGACATTTGAACAGAAATAGAGCTAGATCGCAAACGAGTTCCAAAAACCCAGCAACTTCAGTGGCTAGTGTTGGTAATGTTTGATCTGAGAGAACTGAATGTAAACATTGTGGAAAAAGACATCCGGAAGCTATAGATTAAATGATAGAGCTTGCTTCAGATGTGGATTGCTTGATCATTTTATCCGTGATTGCCCTGAGCCTGTCGAACCAGAGAGTGTTCAGAATCCGAGATCTGATAATGCACCTGCGAGAGGTAGACCTTCAAAGAATACAAGAATTGTTAGTGGTAGCCAGAGGTGCACGAGAGACACTGTGGTAAGATCTGAAGCTAGAGCGCCTACCAGAGCATATGCTATCCGAGCTCGTGAAGAAGCTTCATCACCTGATGTTATAACGGGTACTTTTACTCTTTATGATACTTTAGTGATAGCTTTAATAGACCCTGGTTCTACGCATTCGTACAAATGAATGAATTTAGTATATGGTAAGACTTTGCCTGTAGAGTCTACTGAATTTGCTATAAAAGTATCGAACCCCTTAGGTAAAAGTGTACTGGTTGACGAAGTATGCAAGAACTGTCTGTTAATGTTTCGAGATATATATTTTCTTGCTGATCTGATGCTCTTGCCATTTGATGAATTCGATATTATTCTGGGTATGGATTGGTTGTTTATGCATGATGTCGTTGTGAACTGTAAAAGAAAGGCTATTGATTTAAGAAGTTCGAATGATGAGATTTTACGGATTGAGTCTGATGATTTAAATGGATTGCCTGCTGTGATATCCGTTTTCAAAGCTCAGAGTTATGTGAAAAAAGGGTATGAATCATATTTTGCTTATGTGATCGATTCAAAAGTATCCGAGAAGAAAGTTGAATCAGTACCCATTGTTTGTGATTTTTCTGATGTGTTCCCTAAAGAGTTACCGGGTTTACCTCCGATTCGCGAAGTTGAATTTGGTATTGAATTGTTGCCTGGTATGACACCTAGCTCCGTATAGAATGGCGCCAACAGAGTTGAAAGAGTTAAAGTCGCAATTGTAAGAGTTGACCGATAGAGGGTTCGCTAGACCGAGTTTCTCGCCTTGGGGTGCACCTGTGCTGTTTGTGAAAAATAAAGATGGCACGATGAGAATGTGCATTGATTACCATCAGTTGAATAAGGTGACCATAAAGAACAAATATCCTTTGCCCAGAATTGATGATTTGTTTGATCAGTTAAAATGAGCTACTGTATTTTCAAAGATTAATCTGAGATCGGGATACTACCAGTTGAGAGTTAAAGATTCAGATATTCCAAAAACTGCTTTTAGAACGAGGTACGGGCATTATGAGTTTTTAGTTATGCCATTCGGACTAACCAATGCTCCTACTATTTTTCTGGACTTGATGAACAGAATTTTTAGACCGTATCTAGATCAATTTGTTGTTGTATTCATTGAAGACATTTTGATTTACTCACATGATGAGAATGAGCATGCAGAACATTTGAAAATTTTGTTGCAAACTTTGAGAAAAAAGCAGTTGTACGCAAAATTCAGCAAATGTGAATTCTGGTTGAATGAGGTCAGTTTTCTGGGGCATATTGTGTCAGCTTCTAGGATTCGTGTTGATCCGAGCAAGATTTCTACTATTCTGAATTGGAAACCTCCAAAGAATGTGTCCGAAGTTTGTAGTTTTCTGTTTAGCTGGTTATTACCGCAGATTTGTTAAAGGTTTCTCGACTATAGCTACTCCGTTGACTAGATTACTTCAGAAATATGTCAGATTTGAATGGTCGGATAAATGTCAGAAAAGTTTTAACCATTGAAAACTCATAATGTAAGCTCCGGTGTTAGTACACGAGTAATCGGGTAAAGAATTTGTTGTTTACAGTGATGCTTCGTTAAACGGTCTGGGATGTGTTTTGATGTAGGAAGGCAAAACTGTAGCATATGCTTCGGGACAACTAAAGCCTCATGAAAAGAATTATCCGACACACGACCTTGAGCTCGCTGCGATTGTGTTTGCACTTAAAATTTGGCGTCGTTATTTGTACGGTGAGAAATGTTATGTGTTTTCAGATCATAAAAGTCTGAAATATCTGATGACCCAGAAGGATTTGAACCTACGTCAAAGAAGATGATTAGAACTGTTAAAAGATTACGAGCTTGTGATAGATTATTATCCGGGTAAAGCAAACGTGGTTGCTGATGCGTTGAGTAGAAAGTCATTGTTTGCACTACGTGCTTTGAATGCTCAGTTAGATTTGTCTGATGATAGTTCTGTGATAGCTGAATTGAGAGCAAAATCGTTATTTGTACAGCAAATATGTGATGCTCGGAAGGTTGATAATGAATTGTTGTTGAAACGAGCTCAGTATGAATTGAATTCTGAATCTGAATTTCGAGTTGTCAATGATTGTTTGAGATTCCAAGATCAAATCTGTGTTCCAAAAAATCTGGAGCTGATTCAATTGATTTTGGGTGAAGCACATAACAATCGCCTATCTGTCCATCCGGGAAGTACAAAGATACATCATGATTTGAAGTAACACTATTGGTGGTCTGGCATGAAGCGAGACATTTCTAACTTTGTTTCAAAATGTTTAGTTTGTCAGCAAGTGAAAGCAGAACATCAAGTTTCACTTGGGTTGTTATAGCCGATTCTGATTCCTGAATGGAAATGGGATAGAGTAACTATGGACTTTGTTTCTGGGTTGCCTCTGACTCCGAGAAAGAAGGATGCGATATGGGTCGTAGTTAACTGATTAACTAAATCTGCTCATTTTATTCCTGTAAGATCTGACTACTCACTTGAAAGATTAGCTGAGATTTATATTTCCGAGATTGTGAGATTGCACGAGGTGCCACTATCCATTGTGTCAGATAGAGATCCGAGATTTACATCGCGATTCTGGAAGAAATTACAAGAAGCTTTGGGCACGAAATTGCATTTCAGTACAACTTTTCATCTGCAAACGGATGGTCAATCCGAGTGAATTATTCAGATTCTCGAAGATATGTTAAGATGCTGTGTACTTGAGTTTAATGGGTCGTGAGAACAATACCTGCCGTTGATCGAATTTGCGTATAACAACAGTTTTCAGACGAGCATTAAAATAGCACCATATGAAGCTTTGTACGGACGTAAATGTCGTACACCTCTATATTGGACTGAACTCAGTGAGAATAAGTTACACGGGGTCGATTTGATAAAAGATACCGAACAGAAAGTGAAACTGATTCAAGATTGTTTGAAAGAGCATCTGATCGTTAGAAGTCCTATGCAGACTTAAAACGAATAGATATAGAATTTGAGATCGGCACAAAGTATTTCTAAAATTGTCTCCGTGGAAGAAAGTGCTCCGATTCGAACATAAAGGCAAGTTAAGTCCGAGATTCATCGGACCGTATGAGATCATTGAACGTGTTGGGCCTGTTGCATATAGATTGAAGTTACCCTCTGAACTAGAAAAGATTGACAATGTATTTAACGTTTCGATGCTCCGTAGATATCGGTCTGATCCGTCACATGTGATTGCCCCATCTGAAATTAAAATCTGATCTGGTATGACATACGAAGAGGAACCGATCCGTATCTTAGCCCGTGAAGTGAAAGATTTGAGAAATAAGAAAATTCCGTTGGTAAAAGTATTGTGGAATCGACACGAAATAGAAGAGGCTACGTGGGAGCCTGAGGATTCAATGAGACAGCAATATCCAAATCTATTTAACAGTAAGATTTTCGGGGACGAAAATCTCTAAGGGGGAGAATTGTAATTCGATTATACCTAGTCGAAATAAAGGGTTTCGGACCACAAATCCGAGTTCGTATAATATTTTAATTTATATTCTGTGGCATTGATATGTGACTAATTATGTGGTAAATTTTTGTGAACTAATTTGTCTGTCTGTGTGTTTAATTCGAGCAAAAGATTGAATTGCATTGAAATGCAAATTTGTATGTTTTATGAAAAGATGCTTAATTGTCATGTCTTTGTAAGTATGAAGGTTTTATGTGGCAATTATGCCAATACTTGAGATAATGGAATGAAAATGGTTAATAATGACCTTGTATAATATGTTTTAATGTTTTTATGTTATAAGGTTGAAATTGGAAATGAATTATTAAATCATATATTAATAAAAAAAAGCATAAAATTTGCTATGGTTATCATCTTTCCACCGAAAACACAAACAAAGTAGGGAAGAAAGGCTTTGTTACATTCGGCCATTTGAGGGCTTAATTAAGGTATGTGTTGAGTCGATTTTTGATAATTTCTATGTTTTTGCAATCGTTGCTTCGAGAGCTACCAAACCCATGTACTAATTTTGAGTATTGATGATGTTTGTGTGAGATGCCATTGATGTTATGTTAAGCTTTTTGATTATTTTTGGTGTCAAATGAAAGATATGAGTTAGATGAACATACTTTGTTCTTGAAGTTTTGATGAATTTGGCTAAATAGGGCTAAATTATGAAAATGGTAAATTGAAGGACTAAATAGCAATTTGATGAAATATTTTGGCTTATATAGTCCCTAAAGAGGTTCGACCAAGCATGTGTGTGTGTGGATTTTGTGAATTTGATGTTTTGTGAAAAATGGACTAAATTATTAAAGTGTGCAAATATGAGGGTTAATTTGCAAATAGCCCTAAATGTGTGTCTATGGATTGAATTGAATGGAATGGTGAATAAAAGGGTTAATTCTTAATATGTCTAGATCAAGAACCGAGGAAAACGGACTTAGATCGCGGGAAAGCGAAAGTTAACGAGTAGCCGTTTTCATTCCGATATATCGAATCTGAGGTAAGTCACAATACAAATAAACTTATCTGTATTGAATTGAATATATGTATTCATATGTCTATCGATAAAAATGAATGAGTATGAAGTGCTAAGTGCGTGAATTCTGAAATAAGTTCGATATAGTGATAAAGCCGAGAAGTCCCGTATGAACCTAGGAATAGATAGGATTAGCCATGTCATGATATAGGTATCTATTTTGTTTTATCATGTTAGACCATGTCCGGGACGTTGGCGTTGATTTGAAATTTCATGTAAGACCTCGTCTGGGACGTAGGCATCGATATGAACTTTATGAGTAAGACCATGTCTGGGACATTGGCATCATATTGACTTGTGTAAGACCACGTCTGGGACGTTGGCATCGTTATAATCTGTACGTGTAAGACCCTATCTGGGACAGTGGCATCGATATACGAGTGCATGTAAGACCTCGTCTGGGACGTTGGCATTGTACTACTATTTCGAGCTTTCTGAGTATCCTACTAGGTTCCTAAGGGTTCAATGGGCAAGTCTACAATACGAATGGTATATCCGAGCTATGATCAATAAGTGAGAGTTTATCCGTTTCAGGTATGTTGAATGCACATTAAGTGTGTATTAAAGGTAAGTACCTATATGACTTTGATATGAAGAAGAGTATGATTGAAAATGAGAATGTAAACCTTAAAATGTTGAATGTGGCAAATGTGGCCATAAGTTTATGAACCAAGCTATATAAGTGATAGTTGCTAAGTGATTGATATGTGTCAATGTACTTGTTTGTATATGACTTACTAAGCTTTTGGAAAGCTTACTCTGTGTGTGTGTTTTCTCTGTTTTATAGGTCGTCAAAGCAACTGAAGGCTCGGGATTGTCAAGGATCGTCATCACACTACAAAAACTTATTTTGGTACCCTTTTGGAAATGTATATGGCTAATTATGGCATGTATAGGCTAGATAGGTGTATATGTTTATGAAGTGAACTTAGCCATGTGTTTTGGCAAGTTTTGAGTTGATAAAATGCTTGAATGAATGGGGTATAAAAAGTATGTTTTGGTATGGTTTGATGAATATGATATGGTTAAGTTTTGGCTAAGCAAATGGATGATCTATGCTTGTGATGAGATGAGCTTTAGTCTTGTAATTTGGCATAGTTGGAATTGGTATTGAATGTATGGATGAAGTGAACTATTTGATATGTTTTGTTGCCATATATGCATATTATGTTTTGGTACATATTGCTTGTAGGAAGAACCTAAGTGGGTGGCATATTGGCCTTGTAAAATGGCCTATAATGTCACACGGTTGAGGCACACGGGCGTGCCTAAGACCGTGGGTAAATTGGCAGAATATGGCTTAAATTGCACACGGCCTCGACACGGGCATGCTTGGTGGCCGTGTGAGAAATGACAGTATGTGATCTATTGTACACGACCTTAGCACACTGGCGTGCTTGGTGACCGTGTTGGTTTTGGCAGTATATAGCCACGGGAAAGACACACGGGTGTGTCAAGTAGCCGTGGGAGAGGCACAGCCTACCCCCACGGCCGTGTGTCCCCTGTATCTTAGAAAAGTTTCAAATTCTTATGAAGTTACATATGTGTTTCGGTTTAGTCCCGACTCGGTTTATAAGTATGCTTAAGGTCTCGATGACCTACTTAAGGGACATTTTGATTGATATTGATGAATGGTTGTACGATTAATTTTGTAAATGTTTCTGATCTGTCTGGTAACGCTTTTAACCCTAACCCGGTGATCGGACACGGGATAGAGGTGTTACAAGCTTGCTTTCAAATAGCAAGCATCTAGCCATGTTCATCACTGTCCTATTCTTCCTTTTACATACTCCATTCTGTTAAGGAGTATACACTGTGGTTAGCTGATGATGGATCCCAGCTTGCTCACATAGCTTCTGAAACCTTTTAGACAAGTATTCAGTCCCATTTTCTGTTCTCAATACTTTGATCTTACAACTTGTCTGATTTTCTGCTACAGCCTTAAATTTGCTAAAGGCTTCAAACACTTCAGACTTTTGCTTCAAGAAATAAACCCAACAGAATCTGGTCATATCATAAATAAACAGCACAAAGTATTTACTCCCACTCAGTGAATGGGTCTTCATTGGACCACAAACATCAGACTGTACTAGCTCAAGCCTCTCTCGAGCTCTCCATGCCTTGTTGACTAGAAAAGGCAATCTAGCCTGCTTACCAAGCTGGAAAACTTCACAAATAGTATTTGCTGCTTCAACTTTGGTCATGTCTTCAACCAAATTCTGTTTGTGTAACAAATTAAGTGATCTAAAATTGACATGGCCTAGTCTTTTATGCCATAGACCATCATTGTCAGCTAGGCTTGTGTAAGCCTTCTTTTCAAGCTGACTTACATCAAGCTTAAAACAATTTTCAGCTATAGGTACTGAGACCATTTCTTGGCCATGAGAGTCTTCTTTAACACAAGAATCATTCTTGAAAACTAGTGAATAGACTTTTTTAACCAGCTGACCAACACTAAGTAAATTTTGATCTATATCAGGCACATAAAGCACATTTGTGATAACTTTGTTACCTGAACCAGTATTGGTCACAACATCACCTCTGCCTTTGGCTCCAATCAGGCTCCCATTGCCAATTCTGATTCTTGAGGTGAAACTCCTGTCAAGCTCCTTAAACAAGCTTTCATCAACTGCCATGTGATGTGAGTAGCCATTGTCCACAAGCCAACTGCATTTGACTTTGCTTGTGGTTGCAAAGCATGAGGCAGTAAAAACATACTCCTCTTGAGCTTGAAGGTCCTCAACAGTCTTAGCTTAAGCTTGCTGCTGAGCTTGTGCCTTATTCTTGTTTCTGCACACTTTTTTATGGTGACCATACTGCTTAAAACTTTTGCACTGAATATCTGGCCTGTTCCAGCAGTGCTTCTCCAAGTGATTAGTCTTCTTGTAGTGTATGCAAGATGGAAACCTCATTCTCTCTGCATCTCTTTTGATCTCTCCCTTCTGTCAACCCAAGGCTTCTTTGGTCTCTGACGAGCTCGAGCCTTCTCTGGCTTTTGCTTGGAAAGCTCCCTCAAGATGCTCTTCCTGCCTATTTGCCCTTCTCTGTTCGAGTGCATAAAGTGAGTTAACCAACTTAGACAAAGGAATAGTTGTGAGGTCCCTCAAGTCCTCCAATGAGGAGATCTTTGACTCAAACCTCTCAAGGAGAGTGGTGATAACCTTCTCAACAACCTTACTCTCATTGAAATCTTCTCCTAGGAGCCTAATGTTGTTGACAGTAGCCATTATTCTATCAAAGTACTGCTTGATAGTCTCTGACTCTTTCATCTTCAGATTCTCAAATTCTCTTCTAAGGTTGATCACTTGTTGCTGCCATGTCTTATCTGAACCCATAAACTCCTCCTTCAGCCTTTCCCAAGCTTGCTTAGGTGAGTCACAGGCCATAATCCGAGTGAAGATCACATCAGACACTCCATTCTGCAGGCAGGCCATGGCCTTGTGCTTCTTGGCTTGCTCCTCAGTGTGCTGCCTAATCTGAGAAAAGGTTGGATTGACTCTCAATGGAGGTGGCTCAGCATCATTCTCAATTATACTCCACAAATCATGTGCTTGGAGGTAAGTTTTCATCTTAACTACCCAAATGTGGTAGTTCTCTCCAGCAAACACAGCAAGTGGTGGTGGTGTGAAGCTTATGTTTCAGCAACAAAATAAACAGGTCAACAAAAAAGGTTTCTTCCTTCTTAAGCTTTTTTTTCACCGAAAAACACCAACAAAAGAGGTCCTCAAAGAAGGCAGGCTCTGATTACCAATTGTTGGAACAATGCAGCAACATGCAACAACTAGCAAACATCTTGCATGGAATTTGTATTTGATCACACAAGAAAAAAAAGCAAAGAAGAAAAGAAAAAGAAAAGAAAAATTATGCAAAGAAGAGTTTGAACACATAAAATAATAGCTGAAAGTTATCATCCATTCATTTCATTGAAAGTAAAACTTATATACAAGAGTTGCATAGTCAAAGTGACTATTACCTAATGAATTAACTACTCCCACTAAGGTCAACTAATACAACATGAATTACAAGCAAAAGCTAGCTGACATTTTAGCTATTACATCAAGTTCATATCATAAACTAATCCTACTAACTTAGTTGGTCAAATTACAATGAAAATAAACTAAGTTACAATGTAACAAAATCATCAAAATGGAACAGCTTCCCTCGATCTATGCTTGTCTGCATGCTAAGCTGCTACTACTGCTACTGCTGGTCACTTGTTGCATTACAGGCCAATGCTTAACAAATACACTCCAACAGGTTCGTGGTCCGATTCATCCATCTTTTCCAAGATGAAAAAATCGGGAATAGACCCTTAAGAATGATTAGCCTCGACGATATACGCCCTCATCCCCCTCCACAACATCCAAGAAAGTTAGAGAATGGTGACCACGCAGACGCTCATCACAAGAAAAGCTGGTGGGACGGGGTGATTGTTCAAGAGTTGATGAATGGAAACTATGTTTTTAGGTTTAACAGTGATAATCAGTGGCCAAAGTTCATAGAGCTTTAAGTGAATAACTTGAGGCTTCATAGAACCTGGTTTAATGGGCATTGGATACCGCCATTGGAGGCATCTGAGATAGCTGTGGAGGTATATAAACTCTATTTGCCTATTTCTTGTCATTGGTTCTTTTCATCTATCTTTTATGTTTGAGCTTTCTTGGATCTTGAGTATATGCAGTTCTTGTTTCTTTGGGGTTTTTTCCTTTAATATATGCTTGGTTCTTGGCATATAGGAAGTACAAAGGGAAGAAGAGCCAACAAAGAAAATAATGGAGATGGAAGAGTATAATGAGAGAGCACTTGTTGAGGTGGCCAATGATGAAGATGGTTCTAACAGTGCTTGGTATCCTGCAATTATTGTTTCACCATGGGGAATAAAAGGTACCTCATTCAAGATATCGACCATGAGAATCGGCGATAACAATAACATTGGTTTCATTAGGAAAGTAATGGATTCCTTGCACATTAAGCCTCGTCCAGCGGATATTACGGTGCCTGATCAATTTGTAATGCTTGATCAAGTTGATGCTTTCTACAAAGGTGGGTGGTGGAAAGGTGTGATAATTAAGGTCCTTTCTGATGATTCTAAATATCATGTCCATTTGGCTACACATGAAGAAATGGAATTTAAACACTCAGAATTAAGGCTACATACCAAGATTGGATTGATGGAAAATGGACTAAACCTTCCCCAGGTGTGTATATCTAAACCCTTTTGTGTATATATATATATATCAGTAGATATGTGTTTTTCAATGAAGTTTATGTATAAGTTTTTTAATTGGTTTTTGGTTCATCTTTTTTTGCTGCAGTGATATGAAGCATGTGCATGATCATAAACATAGTCAAGCTTGGAGTGTTTCGAATATGGCATCTTTTCTCTCCCTTGTTTTTTTAGATACAATCTTTTCTATTTTAACTTTGAAAGAATTCAGTAACTCTTGTTTTTTTGGTTTTTTCGATACTTCATATTACATCGTTGTTGCCTGCTTAAAATTGATTTTGATGTCCTTATATTGTTGTTGAATTATGGTTAAAAGCATTTTAGCTTTCACAGTTTAGTTCTGACTATAGTTGCTATTATTTTATTTCCATCAAATTAATAATTTCCAATGTTTACCCCTAAACTTGTTTATAAAATAGGATGGTAAACGTAACATCCCATACCCGACTTGAACATCAGGTCAAAACATCGAGATGTTACATTCTTTACTACATTATCTACTTATAAAATATTTTCTTATAAACTTTTATAACTTTTCAATTTGGTCCCTTTTTGTCATAAAAGTTCATTATTCACTAATTAATCATATTAAATCAATTTTATTTCTTGTTACACATTAACCACATAAATTATCTCAATATCTTGTTTTGAATATCAAATTTCTATATATTTCATTTCTATTATTTCATCCACATATTTTCTCAAGTTTAACAATTTAGTCATTGTCATAATAAAATTTCATATTTTCTACAATTTCACTTTTACAATACTTTATGCATATTCCATTATCTCATAACACATTCATTAAACTTTAATCATAATTACCATATTCACATATTAAATTGTTTCACACTTAAAATTTTGCTTATTTTTCAATTTAGTCCTTATTACTATGTAATTTATTTTTCACCATATAAGCATTTTAATAAAATAATTCATTATACTATCTTATTTCACATGACAAATTTTGATGCATATCACTTCTCTTATTTTAATTATAAATTTCACAAATTTTACAATTTAATCATGCATATCACATGAAGATTTATTATTTGCTATAATTTAATTATAATTTACTATAATTGTAAATAATAAATCTTCATGATATTATTTACAATCATGACAGCTTTTTCTCGAGTCATCGATTGATTATAATATCTTATTTCACATGACAAATTTTGATGCATTTCACTTCTCTTATTTTAATTATAAATTTCACAAATTTTACAATTTAATCTTTCATATCATGAAGATTTATTATTTACTATAATACACAAATGATATTAATGGGTAATGAAATTTTTTAAACCATTCTATCCAAAAATTACTAGTGTGGAATGATAAGTATACTACACTTAGGATACCAAATCCTAACAACTAATACAATCAAAAATTTTATAAATAATATAAGGTTCCGTTTGTTTCAATCGAAAATAGATTACGAAAATGATTTCTAGAAAATGATTTACTTTTCTAGAAAATCTAATATTTTATGATGTTTGGATGAATCATGTAAAATATTTTCCTAAAAACATTTTATAAAAGTTTTTTCAATGAAATAAGCATACATTTGAGATTATTTAAAAGAAGTAGTGAATTGATTACAAAGTGATGTTAATGTGAAATAATAGTAAATAATAAATCTTCATGATATTAAGGATTAAATTGTAAAATTTGTGACATTTATAATTACAATAAGAGAAGTGATATGCATTAAAATTTGTCATGTGAAATAAGATATTATAATGAATTATTTGATTAAAGTGCTTATATGGTGAAAAATAAATTACATAGTAATAGGGACTAAATTGAAAAATAAGCAAAATTTTAAGTGTGAAACAATTTAATATGTGAATATGGTAATTATGATTAAAGTTTAATGAATGTGTTATGAGATAATGAAATATGCATAAAGTATTGTAAAAGTGAAATTGTAGAAAATATGAAATTTTATTATGACAATGACTAAATTGTTAAACTTGAGAAAATATGTGGATGAAATAATAGAAATGAAATATATAGAAATTTGATATTCAAACAAGAGATTGAGATAATTTATGTGGCTAATATATAACAAGAAAGAAAATTGATTTAATATGATTAATTAGTGAATAATGAACTTTTATGACAAAAAGGACCAAATTAAAAGTTATAAAAGTTTATAAAAAATATTTTATAAGTAGATAATGTAGTAAAGAATGTAACATCTTAATGTTTTGACATGATGTTCGAGTTTAGTATGGGGTTGTACGCTTACCATCCTATTTTATAAGGTGGTTAGGGTAAACATTGGAAATTATTAATTTGATGGAAATAAAATAATAGAAACTATAGTCAGAACTAAACTATGAAAGCTAAAATGCTTTTAACCATTCAACAACAATACAAGGACATCAAAATCAATTTTAAGCAGGCAACAACAATGTAATATGAAGTACCGAAAAACCAGAAAAACAAGAGTTACTGAATTCTTTCAAAGTTAAAATAGAGAAAGATTGTATCTAAAAAAAAACAAGGGGAGAGAGAAAAGATGCCATATTCAGAAACGCTCCAAGCTTGACTATGTTTATGATAATGCACATGCTTCATATCACTGCAGCAAAAAAAGATGAACCAGAAACCAGTTAAAAACCTTATACATGAACTTCATTGAAGAACACATATCTACTGATATATATATACACAAAAGGGTTTAGAGATGCACACCTGGGGAAGGTTTAGTCCATTTTCCATCAATCCAATCTTGGTGTAGCCTTAATTCCGAGTGTTTAAATTCCATTTCTTCATGTGTAGCCAAATAGACATGATATTTAGAATCATCAGAAAGGACCTTAATTATCACACCTTTCCACCACCCACCTTTGTAGAAAACATCAACTTGATCAAGCATTACAAATTGATCAGGCACCGCAATATCCGCTGGACGAGGCCTAATGTGCAAGGTATCCATAACTTTCCTAATGAAACCAATGTTACTGTTATCGTCGGTTCTCATGGTCGTATACTGAATGAGGTACCTTTTATTCCCCACTGGTGAAACAATAATTGCAGGATACCAAGCACGGTTAGAACCATCTTCATCATTGGCCACCTCAACAAGTGCTCTCTCATTATACTCTTCCATCTCCATCGTTTTCTTTGTTGGCTCTTCTTCCCTTTGTACTTCCTATATGCCAAGAACCAAGCATATATTAAAGGAAAAAACCCCAAAGAAACAAGAACTGCATATACTCAAGATCCAAGAAAGCTCAAACACAAAAGATAGATGAAAAGAACCAATGACAAGAAATAGGCAAATAGAGTTTATATACCTCCACAGCTATCTCAGATGCCTCCAATGGCGGTATCCAATGCCCATTAAACCAGGTTCTATGAAGCCTCAAATTATTCACTTCAAACTCTACGAACTTTGGCCACTGATTATCACTGATAAACCTAAAAACATAGTTGCCATTCATCAACTCTTGAACAATCACCCCGTCCCACCAGCTTTTATTGTGAAAAGCGTCCGCGTGGCCACCATTCTCGAACTTTCTTGGACGTTGTGGAGGGGGATGAGGGCGTATATCGCCGAGGCTGATCATCCTTAAGGGCCTATTCCCGGTTTTTTCGTCTTGGAAAAGATGGGTGAATCGGACCACGAACCTGTTGGAGTGTATTGGAGTAGCGCGCTGGACGATAGTGGCGGTGTGCCACGGACTCTCGTAACCAAATTCGGGGGGTTGAATCTCAAGCAGGGCACCTGGTTGCAGGCATGGCGGGTCTTGGGGGATGGAGTCCAGATCATACTTGCTTCTTGTTGACATACTCATTTTGGCTGGAGACTGATAGAAACAGAGAAGGATGAAACCGGTGAAATGTGATTCTGATTCTGAGTCTTAGTTTTTTATATTTTTCATCTATATATACGGGATTAAAGATCAATTCAATTATATTATAATTAGTAATATTATTAAATATAGTTTAATAATAATAAATATTAATATGTAGGTTGTTTATAATAATTTCTGAATTAGATCGAAAATCTACCTATACATCGATGCAGAATAAGGAAAAAATAAATTGATTCGTAAATTGGTACGATTAGTTGAACATGATTTTGTAATATTTAAAGTTTTTTTATGTATTTTTTAATAATTCATTCTATTTGAACTGGTCAAAGAGAGAATTGATAGTCTAATCAATTTAACAACCGTTCCAATTCTAAAAACATTGATTTACATATATTAGGTAATTGTTTATGAATCGGACCAAAAGGTATACTTCTTTTAAAAGGTAAGACATATTTGAATATTTTTAAGCTCTTTCAAGATAAAAATGAGTTATCCTTTCAAAAGTGTTGAAATAAAAAATTAATAAAATTATATTTTGACCTCTTAAAATTTTCAATTCCAATCTTCACTAAAAAATTTTTAAATTCCCGTTTATACGCTATAAAGAAAGGGTATGAAAGAGTCTAGAACCAAGATGAAAGAGAGGCTCTCATATTATGGAGTACTTGTGTGTATTTATACTTAATTCTAAAGTTATCGAAGAAGTTATCCAAAGATTGCCCAATCATTAATGTTTTAGTTTGCATCATTAACCAATGTCCAACGAGCGAAGTTGTGCATAACTCGTTGTGTTTGATAGTTAACTGTTTTCCTACAGCACTTAATCAACCATTAAGTTTTTCAATGGCACAATTGATTATGAAAAATGAGAAAAAAGGGCAATATGTAAAACTACTAAAAACACTTGAAAACAAGTTCGTTAAGAGATAAACGATGTCTAATTTGACACATCAATTTATGGCAGATCACTAACTTGATGATTTGATTAAAAAGACAACAAGCTTTATTATTTTAACTCTAAATAAGAAACATATTTATTATATTATTTGTGGTTTATTTAATAAAATTTGTTTATTTATTTTTAAATAAAATTTCAATTGTTGAACAATTACACTTAAGTCCAAGTATCTTATAGCTTTCCAAAAGCACCCACACATTTTGACTATAAATATAATTATGTATTATTTTAAAGCAATTTTACACAATAATAATAGTATTTCAATTTTTCGTGGACAAGTGATGAATATAACACCTTACTAAATGCCAAATCCAAAGCAATATTTTGTGGAGTGGATCAACAAGATTTCAAAAGGATATTAAAATTCACTATTGCCAAAACAACTTGAGATATCCTATGGACTACACATGAAGGAACCAATTCTTTCAAGTAGCCTAAAATGCAGATGCTGACCATTAGATTCAAGACCTTGAGAATGCAAGATTTGGAAACCATAGGTGAATCCTACGCAAAACTCTACGATCTGTTGAATCAGGTATTCACCCCTGGTGAAGAATATTCCAACACCAAGTTGGTTAGGAAGGTACTTAGATATTTAGCTCATAGATTATCTATCAAAGTTGTTGCTATAAAGGAAGCTAAAGACCTTGAGAGTCTAGTGATCGATGATCTCATAGGGTCCTTGTAGACTTCTGAAATGAATCTTGACGAATCCAATCGTAGTAGAACCAAATGTTAAACAAATATCACACTTCAAGTGAGAAAAGAAGTGCCAACTTCCAACACCACTATGATTGAGGAATTCCAAGAGCATATTATGTTACTCACACAGAACTTCAACAATGTGCTTAAAAAGCAATCAAGGAGGCTAAAGAAATTTGAATCCGACAACAATTTTTCCAAGAAAAATTCCAAGGGGTTGGTCATCAAAGAAGAATGAAAAAAGATAAGAAGAAAGATGTTCAATGTTACGAGTGTCAAGGATATGGTCACATCTAGATTGAATGTGTTAACATACTAAAGAAGAACAAAATAGTAGTAAAATTAACAATAAAACAAGAGTTATATAATATCCAAATAATAACAACAAAAAAATAGTAGCAATATAATATCAAAATGACAAGAAAACAACAACAAAAAGTTTAGGCTAATCTGCCTAGGCCGGGTTGAGCCCAGACCAAAAAATCCTACTTGAGGCCTTGCCTGTTTAGGAAATAGGTCTTATTTTTTTTTTGTTTAAACCCATTTTTTGAGCCTAAATTTTTACCCAAATCCTCTCACTTTTCGGCCAAGTAGCCCGACCCATGGTTAGTTCTAAGCATAACTTTCTACGTCCTCTTAACTCACTTTTGTCTTCCAAAAGCTTGAAATATTTGAATATGTCTTACCATTTTATGAAGTATATCTCCCGGTCCAATCTATAAACAATTACCTAATATACATAAATCAAAGTTTTTGAAACCGGACTAGTGGTCGAACTAGTTAGACCATTAATTTTCAATCGGACTAGCCGATCTGGTTAAAATCAAATGAATTATTAAAAAAATATATTTTTAAAAAAAATATATAAAACACTATAAAATCTAGTTTAACTAATTTTTAGCTTGGTTGGTATTAATTCGTAGATCAATTAAATTTTACCTTATTTTAGAACGATATACTAACCGATTGTCAATCTAATGTTTTAGTCGGTTTGACAAATTTGATGTAAACAACCTACATAATAATAAAAATATTATTATTTAATAATAATTATATCATTAATAAAGTATTACTTATTATATTATAATTGAATTGATTTTTAAATGATTATAAATCAGTTTATTTGGTCAAGTGGTTAAGTGTTAGTACTTTGGTTCAATTATTCTCCTACTTACATTAGCTCCTTTAGTTAGATGATTAGATAATTGTGATTTCTTCTTTATATAATATGTCAATTTACTACATTCATGATATGGATTAAAAAATATATATTCTGCGCGCAAGCTATTTGCATCAAGCTCCTCTCTTTCAAAACATATGTCGTTATCCAGACCCTGCTTGCATCAGAATAGTCCATTTGTATTGAATAATACAAGCTTGGTTCCAAGACCTCCCTTAGATTTCGGTTTACAAACTATATCCCAACTCACACGAGCTCCAATAGCTAACTCTCCATTCCCCTTCCATAAGAATCTCAAACACTACTGATTGATCTTCTTAATTATTGCTATGGGGAGGATGAAAAGCCTAGCCTAAAAGTTCTGTACATGAAAAAGTACTGCTTGAATGAGTTACTTCTACCTGCATAGGAAAGAAACCATTCCAGCCGAAAACACGTCACTCTTTGAAGAATTTAACTGCAATCCTGAAAACTTGTGAAATTGCTCTATAATGCACTTAACCCCAACAGTAGAATCCACCCTACCTTTCACAAGAATAAGTAAGATTGATTTTCTTACATTTTGGATGATAAATAAACAATCCATTGACGGCAGCTACTAACGACTTCGACAAAACGTTCATTGCAATCACAGAGAGATATGATGAAAGCGGATCTCCTTGATGGACACCCCACTAGTCCTCTATTTACTAAAAAAGAAAATCTAGGAGTGGTCATACATGCCTTAATCCAAGAAATGAACACAGGATGAAACCCCATAGCTGACAAAACAGCAAGCAAAAATTTTCCAATTCACTGAATCGAAAGCTTTCTGCAAGTCAATCTTCAAAGCACATCGAGGGGAGACACTCTTTCTGCTATAGCCCCTTACAACATTTAAATAATATAAAAGGAAGAAAAAAAAATTTAAAATAAAGATACATAGTACATTAAAATATATCACTGGTATTTCCTACAAGTATGATATTTTCTTTTAACCAATTCTAATTTAAAATTTTTAGATGAATTGAGTTAAATATTTTATAATAACATTTTAAAACACATTTTTTAAGTTAAATTTTAAACTTATATTTTAAGCTGAATTGAGTTTGAATAAGTATTAAATATATTAATAAAATGAAATATGAGCCTATTTTAAGCAGGCAACAATGATGTAACATGAAGTAGGTCAAAAGCAGAACAAGAACAGTTAAAATGGTGAACTTTTGTACAGTTAAAACAGAGAAAGATGTAATATGAAGTAGCCAAAAAGAAACCCTCCAAGCTGGACTACTTTTATGATCATGCACATGCTTCATACATCTGCACCAAAAAAATGATGAACCATACATTAGCTAAAAAAATTGTACAAGCACATCACTAAAGAACACATATATACTGATATACAGAAGGGTTTAGAGATGCACACAACTGGGGAAGGTTTAGTCCATTTTCCATTAATCCAGTCTTACTGTAGCCTCAAATCAGAGTGTTTAAATTCCATTTTCACTTGGTTGTCCAAGTAGACCTCATATTTAGAACCACCAGAAAGGACCTGTATAATAACACCCATACACCACCCACCTTTGTACAAAGCATTAACGTTATCAAACATTTTAAACTGGTGAGGCCCTGGAATATGTGGTGGAAGAGGCCTAATGTGCAAGCTATATCCATCTCTTTCTCTAAGAAACCAGTGTCACCTTCGGTTCTCAAGGACTCATACCGAATGAGGTACCTATTATTCCCCACTGGTTTAACAATAGTTGCAGCAAACCACCAAGCTTGGTTAAAACCATCTTCATCAATATTGGCCACCTCAACAAGTTGTCCCTCACCAAACACTTCTTCTTCTATTGTTATCTGACCAGACCCCTCCAATATGTTACCAGTCCCTGATTTGCTTGCTTCTGCATTGTCAGCCTCAGATTCCAGTATCACACCTTGGTTAGAATCCATCTCCGTCACTTTCTCCATTGAATCTTCTGCCTATTCCAAGAAACCTGTTGGTGATTTGAACACAACTTTAATGGTTGATCGGGAGATTTTAAGTGAAAGAAGAGAAAGGGAGCTTTTAGAGAGAAAATAATTGAAGACTTGATTTATATATTGAATGCGTACAGCATTTATATAGTAGTCTTCACAACCAAAAAATCAAAAATAAGCCTAAAAATCAGCAAATAAAATGGAAACTAAACTCCTAAAATAAAGGAGACTTATTCAAACTCAACAACAGAAAAATTTAATTGGCAGCAATCTAAGCATGTAATCTCAACACTCCTCCTTGCTTAGATGCTGCAAACTCCAAGCTTTTTCCTGAAATTTTCAAACTTGCTAAGTGGCAGAGGTTTGGTAAAGATATCTGCAATTTGATCTTCAGATTTGCAATAACAAAGAGACACATCGCCATTCTTTTGAACTTCTTGAACAAAGTATAACTTGATGTTGAAATGCTTTTACTTAAAAAACCTTCAGGTTGCTCGACAAAAATTTCTTCTTGCAAGACTTCATTCAAGAATGCATATTTAACATCTAATTGGAATACTTTCCAATTTTTTGAGCAACAAGAGCAAGCAACAATCTTACGATGCCAAGCCCGGCAATAGGTGCAAATGTTTCGAATAGTCAACTCCAAAGACTTGTGCATATCCCTTCACAACAAGTCTTGCTTTGAATTTGTTGATGAACCATCGGATTTAGTTTGGTTCTAAACACCCATCTTACTCCAATTACCTTCCCGTCCAGGGTCGATCAACCACTCCCATGTTTTGTTTTCTCTATCATTGAAAGCTCCTCCGCATTGCAACCATCCAATGTTGATCGCTTTTGCATCATCGAACCTTGCAGCTCACAAATAGCTACATTACGCCTTTGATAAATATCGATAGCAACCTTGTACCTCCGACAGTGTATCATTAGTCAAAACATCTTGGTCTTCGTCTTCGTGTTCTTCCGACATGCCGCCAATGATAAAATTATTTGGTGCACTAGAAATCTGGTCCACCTTGGTCGAATCTTCCGAGTTCCATTGCTCATTTTCAACAAAATGAACATCACGACTCATAATAACACTTCCAAGGTGTGGTGAAAGACCCTATAAGCTTTAGATATAGTGCTATACCCAACAAATATGCCAACTTCGCTTTTTGTCAAGCTTGTCACCATCAATGTCTGTGGAGTCCTTCAACCACCTTCTTCAATCGCGCATCTCAAGCAATCCTCGATGATGAAAGTGCCCTAGTCTTTTGTGCCAAGTCTCAGTGGTAATGCGGCTCGAATTAAAGGCCACTTGCTCCTTCTCCATTGGATCAAGAGCAAAGCTTTTTCCTTCATTTTGACATTGAACAAGTCTTTGCCACTAGCATCTCTCGATCAAGCAATCGCTTATTCTCAAATAGCACTTTAAAGCCTTTATCCAAAGAATCGACCAACACTTAAAGAGATTTTGATCAATTTTAGGTACAAACAAAACATCCGAAATGAACTTTGTACCTTCATAGCTTGTTATAGCTATCGTGCCTTTTCCCTTAACCTCCGTGTGCTCTCCATTTTCGACCCTCACTCTCTTGATTTCAGTGTTTCTTATCTCCTCGAAGAGCTCTTTGTTATATGTCATGTGATTTGTGCACCCACTATCAATCAACCAGCTCTCACTTGATTCTCTGCCTGAGAAACAAGTGGCCACGAACAATAGATCTTCTTCTTCTTGATTAGCCACCTGTGCATCTACTTCTTGCACTTGACCTTTGACTTTGCAAATCATGACTTCATGTCCAAGTTGATTGCATTTGGAGCATTTGGCATCCGGTCTTCTCCAACACTTGAATGGTGGATGACCTTTCTTCTCACAATGGTGACAAGGTGGGTAGGATTTCTTGGCACCTTCACCTTTGCTCTTCTGATAATTGCCTGATGATCCTCCACTTGTCGACTGGTTTTTAAATTTTTCTTCTTTTATACATGCCGTTGTCTTGATGCTTGGCAGGTAAGGCACCTTCAATCACCCCTTCTTGCCTCATGGACCTTCTTTGCTCTTGTTCTTGTAAAGCATTCAAGAGCTCTGCAAGAGAAATTTTTGATGATCCTTGGTGTTTTCCAGAGTAGTAATGGTGGCTTCAAACTTCTCCGAACAAAGTGACTGCAGACTTTTCCACGATTATAGATTCGTTTAACTCGTAACCAAGCAATCTCACCTTGTTGGCAATGCTAAGGAGTTTGTCGAATATTCTTTCACCGACTCGCACTCCTTCATCTTCTCGCAACTCAAAATCCTCGATCGATTTAAGACTTTCATTCCACGGATCCTCTCATCTCCTGCATACTCTCACCTTGAGATAATCCCACTTTCCTTTGCCGATTTCAGGACATTATTCGTGTGAAGATCATTTGAGATATAATGCAAATAGGCAAGCTTTTGCCTTTGATTTTCTTGTCTTCTTCTCCTTCGTGCTTTAATCTGTGCCATAGTAGGATTTTTTGGAAGTGGAGGGACCACATAATCCTCTTCTACTGACTTCCCAAAGATCCAAAGCCTCCAAGTAAGTCTCCATACAACCGCCCACATCTAATAATTGTCTCCATCAAGACGGTGGTGCAAAGAACTAAAAACTTGATTCTCCTTCCATTTTAAACAAAAACCTCACAGATCCCTTAAGAAGATAGCTCGATACCAAATCTGTTGGTGATTTGAACACAACTTTAATGGTTGATCGGAGATTTTAAGTGAAAGAAGAGAAAGGAGCTTTTAGAGAGAAAATAATTGAAGACTTGATTTATATATTGAATGCGCATAAAGATTTATATAGTAGTCTTCACAACCAAAAATCAAAAATAATCCTAAAATCAGCAAATAAAATGGAAACTAAACTCTTAAAATAAATGAGACTTATTCAAATTCAATAATGAGAAAAATTTAATTGGCAAAGAATCTAAGCATGTAATCTCAACAAAACCCCAAAGAAACGAGAAAGAATTGCATATACTCAAGATTCAAGATGAAAAGAATCAAGAAACAAGAAATACCCAAATAGAGTTTATACCTTCACACTAGCTCAGATTCATCCAATGGCGGTATCCAATTCCCATTAAACCGTGTTCTATGAAGCCTCAATTTATTCACTCCAACCAAGAAGCACATTTGTGACATCCGAAAAATATAGGTGTCATCATGCAACACTAAAGCAATCTTGCCTTCGTACCACCGTCACCGCAATAAGCCTCCACTATGTCACCCACCTTGAACTTTCTTGGTGACAGAGAGGGCAGAGGGAGTATATCGACACTGTTGTACTCCATAAAGGGTTTTGTCTCTATTTCGTCTTGGAAAAGATCGGTGAAGTGGACCACGCATTACCTCTTGTGGTTTGTTGAAGTAGCGCTCGATGATTATGGCGGTGTACCACGACGCGGCTATCATCGCCTTGGGGTTGACCTCAACTATGGAACCCAGTTGCGTGTATGGTGGATCTTCCGTGGCGGGCGTCGCGATGGCCTTGCCATTTTCTCGACATTTTCCTTCTTTTGGCGGGTGATGAGAAATGGAGAATGATGAATGAAACCGCCAATCAATGCTATATATATATATATATATATATATCTCTTTGAACCTTTGAAAATTGTTGGATTGAATAACGGTGCATGAATAATCGTTTAATTAATTAACTTAATTAAATTATTTTCCAACTTAATTCTAATCACGTTATGAAGACTTCATTATACTAGAATCTATTAAAATTAATTTAATTAGAATAATTCAATAATTATTCAATGAAATAATAATTACAATAATTAAATAATAATTCAATGAAATTTATTTAATTTTTAAGTCATCTCTTGTATATTGTGAGACAATGCATTCAATGTGATCTATTTCTCTAACTTATTATTTTTAATTCATTCACTTTGGTTCAATTGCAAACCGTTTAGAGTTTGTACCGAGCCAGCGGAGGAACCAGTTATGTAATTAGGATCCAACTTTTCGCCTATTAATTACAATATTATTTAGTTATGTAATCTTTCTACTAAAGTACTATGGTTGAACCATTACGAAAGCTACTTATTAAGAGATCGTCAAATAACATTATCATATTTGTGTTATTCCTATAGGATATATCATTCTTCCAATATGACATTATTTTATCTAATGATAATTTTCACAAAAAAAATCAATTACTAACACACAATAATTAAATCAATTTTAGACCAACAACATTACTTTCTATCATGTAATGCCAAGCATCTTCAAATAATACTTTTGGAAGCCTAGAAATAAGAGTGAAGTGATCTACAAGTTGGGTTATTGTGAGAAAGAATATGACATATGATTTAAGATTTACATCAGTTTTCTTCCAAGATGAAACTAAGCATTAATAGAAAAAACATTAACTCGATCGCTTCATCTTTTATTGACAAGAAACAGTAAAACACTAAAATAGGAAATCGACATCAAAATCAAATTTGAACAGGTAACAACAAAGTAATATGAAGTAGCCAAAATAGCAAAAAAAGAAACCCTCCAAGCTTGACTACTTTTATGATCATGCACATGCTTCATACTTTTGCACCAAAAAATGATAAACCAGACATCGGTTAAAAAACATGTACAAGCTCATCACTCAAGAACACCTTATCTACGGATACACAGAAGGGTTTAGAGATGCACACCTGGGGAAGGTTTAGTCCATTTTCGATCAATCCAGTCTAGGTGTAGTCTTAAATCAGAGTGTTTAAATTCCATTACTTTTCCCTTGTTATCCAAATGGACCTTATATCTAGAACCACGAGGAAGGACCCCTGTAATTATACCTTTCCACCACCGACCTTCGTACAAAGCATCAACGTTTTCAAACATTTTAAACTGGTGAGGCACTGGAAGATCCGGTGGAGGAGGCCTAATGTGCAAGCTATCCATCTCTTTCACTAAGAAACCAGTATCATTTCCGGTTCTCAAGGTCTCATACCGAATGATGTACCTGTTATTCTCCACTGGTTTAACAATAGTTGCAGCCAACCAAGCTTGGTTAAAACCATCTTCAGCAATATTGGCCACCTCAACGCGTTCTCCCTCACTAAACTCTTCTTCTTTAGTTTTCTGATCAGACTCCTCCAATATGTTACCAGTCCCTGCTGTGCTTGTTTCTGCACTGCCACTGTCAGTCTCCCACTCCAGTTGGTTAGAATCTATCTCCATCATTCTATCTGTCAAATCTTCGTCCTGTTCCAAGAACCAAGAATATTAATTAAAGGAGAAACCCCGAAGAAACAAGAATAGCTTATACTCAAGATTCAAGATGAAAAGAATCAAGAGACAAGAAATACCAAAATAGATTTTGTCACATATAAATTCAATGGCGGTATCCAATCCCCATTAAACCAGGTTCTATGATGCCTCAGTTGATTCACTCCAAACAATAAGAACCTTGATGAAATCTGAAACATACAGTTGTAATTATCCAACATCAAAGTAATCTCCCCTTCGTATCAGCCGTTCTGGTAATAAGCCTCCACTATGTCACCGGCCTTGAATTTTCTTGGTGGCAGTGGAGGGGGCAAACGGCGTATATCGACGCTATTGTACTCCAATAAGAGTTTTGTCCCGCTATCTTTGTCTTGGTAAATATCGGTGAACTGGACCACGTACCTCTCGTCGTTTGTTGAAGTAGCGCGCCGCTCGATGATTGTGGCGGTGTACCACACACGCAGGCAATCATTGTTTTCGTGGCTGACCTCAACCACGGAACCTGGTTGCAGGTACTCAAGATCTTCGGTGGCAGGGGCGTCGATGGCCTTGCCTTTGTGCGACATACTGCTTTTGGCGCGAGACAGAGAACGATAAAAATGAAAAGAAAATTTACTAACTAAAAATATTGATTCACAACAACTTTATCTTTCACTCTTTCTTAGTTTTTATTTTAAAATTTTAGTTTTAAATTATATCATTTATTAGTTAAATTAACAGTTTTAATAATTGAAAGGCTTGATTAACATAATATCGATAGTTTATAGATGTAATTAAAATACTTTAAAATTTGGGAGCCAATTTAAAAGAGTCATAATTTGAAATGTCCAATGCAATTAAATCTTACTAATATGTAGTTATTTATGGATTGGACTAAAAAATATACTTACAATAAGATTCAAATACTTTTGAACTCTCGTGAGATAGAAATATGTTAAAGGACAAAAATGTTATGCTTTAAGATGTAATATACAAGTTTTTAGTTTACACAAGCGCTTCATAATGAAAAAAAGATATTCATATATGATAGTAGAAAAGGAGTGTGAGAGAATCTAAAATAAGTTTGAATGAATTTAAATATGGATGAATTTACATAAAACTCTAAATCCATATTTTGAGCTAAATCAACCTAGCTTGACTCGATCTATCTTGTAAACATCTTTAACTCCAATCAACAAGATTTGAAGACCTCTTTATACCATTTGATCATAGAAATATGAAGCCATCCCCAACTCATATGCTCTTTTAAGAGCATTTAGATGAGCGATACAAGTTTTTTTTAGTAGATCTTAAACCCATTACTTTTCATATAATAAAAATTTTATGCTTCACTAACTTTCTTTTTAAAAATTTTCTTTTCCAAGCCGTTTGCTTCTTATTTTTTATTTTGCCTAGCGACGATACCAGCCTCCTGGTTGGCTATCGCTCGCCTTTTTCTTCTTCTGACCAACCCTTTCTTTCTTTCTTCTCATTCACTTCTCATGTTTTCTCTCTTTTCAGAGTTGTGATGGACAGATGGCGATGTCTGTCGTTCGTTAAAACTCCACCAGCCACCAATAATTTTTCTTGGAAAGTGGGTGGCTCTTTGTCAACTTCTTAATATGTTTCTGTTTTGAAAGTATTTCAGAATATTAAATGATTTCACGAGTCAATTTGGACTCGTGTTGTCTTAAGTTATATATTTTTTTTGTTTGTTTTTCAATTATTTAATAAGCTTTCAGTTTTAGAAGTTTTTGTCTGCTCTTGTAGCACTTTTTTAGTCTTGTTTATGCATGTAATCTTAGTTTTACAAGTGATTTTAGGGATAGTTTTTTTGTCGTCCTCTCTAGTTTAGTGAATGCTCGATTCTTTTGTCGATTTTTGCTCGCCGCTTTAGACCATCTTGAGTTAATTTCCTTATCGTATTAAGTGCTTGCAATCACTCTAGATATGTTGTGCTTGAGTTGTAACAAAGCCAATTGTCATGATGTTCTATTGATGCTAAGGCTAAAGAATTTGTTGTGTTGATAGACCTTGTCATTCACCATTTATGACGAATGTTTGTTATTTTTCTCCCCCTGAATTATATGATTCCATTCATTAAATATACCTTTCAAAACAATTGTTAAAGAAATATGAATGTACAAGGTTTAAAAGATGGGTATATTGTAAATCTACAAAACTAGTGTACATAAAATAATAAAATAATTTTAAAATAAGATATTTCTTATAGATTAAATTAAATAGTTTAAATTATAATAAAGTGTAATTAAAGGTAGACTTCAAACACTTAGAGATTTAATAAAGGTAAAAGAATAAATTTATCTTAAAAATTTATGCAAATATCTTAAATGTTCAAATATTTAAAGTCACTGCAATATACTAAGGGAGGTGCTCATTTCTTCCAATACCGCAACAAAATAGTAACTTTTCATATTTGAAAGATTGACAATATATTGATCTGTATCTTTAGGTTGTGTTGATATCATGGAATTCTTCAAACCCATTAATGAATGTAACATTTCAAAACTTTTGATGTCAAAATTCATATCATACTTGTCGAAATCATTTTTAAGGTTTTAAAAACGGGGATCAACTTTAAAAAAAAAAAGAAATGGAGTCGCCACCAATCCCTTTTATTGAGGTGTGATTAGATCACCTTGCAAAACATTTTATTTCAAAACATTTGATTTTGATCCACAAAAAACAAGAAAACGGGTTCGAGAATCGGTTACGTATGAGGAAGGGTTAGCACCCTCAGAACGCCCAAAAAAATTGGTACCTAATCGAGAAAATTATGTCCAAATGTTGAAAATTTAATAAAAAATTAAAATATGATTTCTAAAAAAAATTGAACAATTTGAGTTAAAATTTGAGATTTCTTTGTTCCGAAGGAATATAAACATCACATCCAGCACGTTAGGACACGATATTTTAAAACCTTCGTAATCAAAATCATCTTATGATTTACAAAACTTGTTAAAAGGATATTTAGTTATTTAGCCAATTAGAAAATCAAAACCCAGAGTTAGGGCACTATTTCCCGAATTTCTAAATACAAAACATTGCCTTATTTAAAAAAACCGTTAGATAAAAAATAGTAATTTTGTAAAAAAATGTATTTTATTTTAAACAACGATTCATGATACAATATCGCATTTATACATTATCAAACATAAATATCAAAAGTAATTATGACCTACTAACATTTCATATTTATATAAATAATAAATTAATAATAATGTAGAATAATGACTAATAGAAATAACTACACAATGACAATCATAAATAAATAGATAAGAGAGTATGGGCAAATAAAATACATACATAAAACAATAAATATCAAAATAAAAAGAAAATTACTAAATAAATATGAAAATTTTATGCAAGATTAAATAATAAATAATTAAAAATAGAAAAATTACATACGTATATAACATAAACAATGTAAACAATATATAAATAAAAAAAGTATATAATGATTTTAAATAAAGATATATAAAATTATATATATATATATATATAATATAAATATATAACGTAAATAGAATACGTTATACATTATAAATAAATTTTAGTTAAAAATAATATATGATATAATGTACTAAATTTTAAATATAATATAATAACTAATATATAAATATTAAAATAATATGTAATAAAAATAATTTTAAGCTAAATAAAATAATAAATAATAATCATTTAATATTTAAGGATATTACATAAAAATATATATATTTATACTATTAGTGTATCAATATATAAATAATAAAGAAAATAACATAGACTATTTAATATAATAAAATACAATATTAAAATAATAAAATAAAATGATAAAAAATAAAACAAAGAAAACAGGGGTTAAATTAAAACAAAAATAGATTTCTAGGGCTAATTTAAAAAAATAAAAAACTAAATTGGACGAAATTAAAACTAACAAAATTGCGGAGGGACTAAAACAATAAATTCCCTTTTCTATAAAACATGGATCTTCCCCGGGTTTTCGGGTCAATGCGCGGATCTGGTTTTAAAACAACGTCGTTTTGGTGTTTATTGATTAAGCAAAAACAACGCTCGTTTTGTCATTACCATATAAGTAAAAAATCGGTTAAAAAAATTTAATTTTTCCATTCATTTAAAAAAATCAAAGGCCCTTCCCCAAAATTCTCTCTGGCCGTCGGCCTGAGGCTAGAACTCCGGTGGAGAGCCGTCGTACGCGCCACCGTACGTGCCACCATATAGGGTGGTCGGAGGCCCATGACTTCGTTTTTTTTTTTAAACGCGAATCGATAGGTAAACTTTTACTCTTTATATTTTTTTAAAAAAATATTGTATGCGCAAATGTAATAATAAAAAAAAAGAATGAAATAAAAAATCACCTCTTGAGATAAAATTTTGTATTTTATTTCTTTGGATTTTGTATATATTTTTTTGTATTCTCTGTTTGTCTCTTTGTGTATCCGTCCTCGTATTACAAAATAATCAGGCTTTTATAGCCTTGAAAATAAAAATAAAAAAGAATATAAGGCTTTTATCCCTGTTTTGCCATATTTGCTGCTCCATTCTTTCCTTTTTTGCAGGTAAAAGGCGCGGATCTGGCGACGATGATGTGATTTGGGCGCGGATCGTGGCGCGACCGAAGGCTTGGCGTCGGTGCGAGGAGGTGATTGTGGTGCGAGGCTGGGCCGCTGGCTCTTGAGGTGCAAAGACATGCGGCGCCTAGGGTTTCAGAAACCCTAGGCCATTAAATTTTTTTTAAGTTTTTGGGCCTCTTTGGCCGCATAGATTTGGGTTAGGGTCTATTTAGGGTCTGGGCTAATGGGTTTGTAACAGGTTGGGTCTAGTGGTGTTTATTTTAGGGCTGTTCGGGTAGCTTGTAATTGGGCTATTGTTAATTTTTTTGGGCTCTGGTTGTACAGGGACATTTTTGGACATTTGGGTATTTTATTTTTTATTATTTTTTATTTTGGCTTTCACAGGCCTGGGCACAAATGGGTCATTACAGCTGCCCCTTTTTGCTCATTGTCTTGCAACAAGAATAGAGCAAAGACTATAAAAGAACCCATTTTTCCCGATCTTGTCAGATGTTTGCCAACCCAACTGCTACTTCAGGGGGACTAGAATGTAGATTTGATGGCTTCAATTTGCTTCCTGCAATTTCAGGAAGACAAAATCTGCTATCTTTAGTCTGTTGTACTACCACTTAAGGAGACCAGACTAATGTTTTCGATCTACTTTTTGCAACTTTAGGAATGTCAGATCTACTATTTTTTGATTTGCTCCATTGTAACTTCAAGAAGACAAGATCTGCTATCTTTAGTCTACTCCACTGCAACTTCAGGGAGACAAAGCTGAAAGTGCCTTTGATCTACTTCCTGCAACTTTAGGAAGATAAGATCTTCTGTCTTCAGTCTACTCCACTGCAACTTCAGGGAGATAAGGCTGAAAAGGCTTTTGATCTGCTTCTTGTAACTTCAGGAAGATAAGATCTTCTATCTTCAGTCTACTCAGCTGCAACTTCAGGGAGATAAGGCTGAAAGTGCTTTTGATCTGCTTTGCAACTTCAGGAAGATAAGATGTTTTATCTTCAGTCTACTCCACTACAACTTCAGGGAGATAAGGCTGAAAGTGTTTTTGATCTGCTTCTTGCAACTTCAGGAAGATCTGCGGTCTTCACCAATATTGCTACACCGTCCACTGAGGGACATTTCCTGTAGACTCGGTTTAGTATGTTTATGTCACATGACTAAGATGCTATGATCATAATAAATCAAATGCTTCTAGCTACATGTAACATGTCATGAAGATGATTCCTTTTAAAAGGGTTAGGATTAGGACTAGGACGCAATGATCGAAATGAATCAAATGCTCCTAATGGAATTTGCTATGATACAAAAATGTTATAAGTATGATTCCTACTCTAGATGTTATCACTCATTTGTTCTTCATTCTTGTTCATCAATCATGGTCTGCTCAATAAGCTTGCCCTAATGTAATTTCCGAGTCAACTTCGCTTGGATCTTGAGAAAACAAGGCTTGTACCATCCTTCCACAATGAGAATTGATACTTTTTCAATCCATCCCATCTATAATTTTTAGGGTATAGGATTTATTTTGGATTCAACCCATCACAATTCTGGCTTTCTTAGTTTGTCACACCATTCCCTGAACATTATGACCTGATCACATCACTTACTTTTATCACAATTATCAATTGGACAAAGAATCCAGAGAAATAGTCTCTATCCAAACTCCTCTTTCTCAAATATTTCTATGCACATGGAAATTCTAAGCAATTGTCCTATTTAGGCTCATTGTCTTATCTAGAAATTTCCAAAGTAATATGTAGAACTTCTTTTTGTTAAATTATTAGTTCGTCGATCATTATTTCAATGCAACACATTTATGAATAATGGGTAACAAATAAATTGATCTCAAAAAGAGTTGAAATTGAATAAATTATCAGAAATACAAAGAAAATTAACTGAGAACATATCTTTGAGAAGGAAAAGCATCCCAAGATAGTAAAATGAATAGAACAAAAATCAGATGCCCTAGATATCGCCGATTGAGCTTCTATATACAAACTTTTATGAAGACTGCCTTGAGCTCAACATGTGTTTAGAAGACCCAAAGTACTTTGTGATGCCCCGATATGCAACATTCTTCATTTCATTATTGATTCAAGTGTAGCAAGATGACTGCGTGTCCATTCAGAATTTGAGTCGCGCTTTTCGGGTTTTCAACTCAAAACCACTTTGGTCTCAAGGCGCCCTTTGCAGGTTTTCACCTTGGCCTCTCCTTTTTTTTTAGAAACTCAAAGTGCCCTTTGCGGGTTTTCACTTTGGCCTCTTCTCCTTTTCAAGCAAAATACTTTTTAACTGAGTTAGAGTTTATAGGGTTGGGTTTTTCCCATCCATCTCGGTCAAGATCAGTGCCCTTCTAGAGAAAGCCTTATTTACTACATATGGTCCTTCCCAATTCGGCATTCATTTTCCTCTGAAATCCTTTTGTATGGGAAGGATCTTTTTCAATAAGAGGTCCCCCTCATGAAACTCTCTTGGGCGAACTTTCTTATTATAGGCTCGCATCATTTGTTTTTGGTACATCTGACCATGACGAATAGCCCTTAGCCTTTATTCTTCAATTAAGTTCAACTGATCATACCGAGCTTGGATCCATTTAGCCTCATCCAGCTTTATTTTTGACAAAACTTGAAGAGAAAGAATTTTCACTCCAATGGGTAGAACAACCTCCATTCCATAGACTAACGAAAAGGGCGTTGCCCCAGTAGAGGTTCTAACGGACGTTCGATAAGCATAAAGTGCAAACGATAGTTTTTCATACTAATCCTTATAGGTTTCAGTCATCTTCCTTACTATCTTCTTAATATTTTTGTTGGCCGCTTCCACTGCCCCCATTCATTTTTGGACGATACGGAGATGAGTTATGGTGTTTGATCCCAAATTGACTACAAATTTCTGCTATCGTACTGTTGTTCAAGTTCAGCGCGTTATCTGATATGATCCTCTCGGGCATTCTATATCGACAAATGATCTCCTTATTCAAGAATCGACTAACTGCTGCCTTAGTGGCGCTAGCATATGAAGCAGGCTCCACCCATTTCGTGAAGTAATCAATTACCACGAAGATGAATCGATGTCCATTCGAAGCCTTCGGTGAGATTGGTCCGATAACATCCATGCCCCACATGGAAAAAAAGGACATGGGGAAGTCATAACATACAAAGGTGATGGAGCCACATGAATTTTGTCTCCATAAATCTGGCATTTATGACATTTCTTAGCATAGCTGATACAATATACTTCCATGGTGGACCAATAATATTCAAATCTCATTATCTGTCTAGCCATTGTGAATCCATTAACGTGTGTTCCAAAAATGCCCTCATGATCCTCTTTTAGGATTTTCCTAGCTTCCATAGCATCAACGCATCTCAACAATACTTGATCTTTTCTCTCTTTGTACAAGATATCCCAGTCTAAAACATAGTCAGAGGCCAATCTTCTTAAAGTCCTTTTCTCATTCTCAGTTGCGTGTTCCGGGTATTCACGATTTTTTACGTATCGTAATATATCCTGATACCAAGGGTGATCATCTCTTTCCTCCTCTTCTATGTCATAACAATGAGCTGGAACCTCGAAGATACTCATCTAAATAGGTCTCATATCCTCTGGTCTGTTTACTTTAATCATAGAAGCTAGGGCCGCCAAGGCATCTACCATTTGGTTTTCATCGTGCGGGAGATAATTGAAAGTAATGTCATCAAACTCCTCAATCAATCCCAGAACTATTTTTTGGTAATCAATTAGTTTGGGATCTCTTGTCTCCCACTCTCTTTTAAGCTAATAAATTACTAGGGCAGAATCTCCATATACTTCTAGCACTCTGATCTTACGCTCTAAGACTGCTCAAATTCCCATGATGCAGGCTTCATATTCCACCATGTTATTTGTGCAATCAAAATCCAACTTGCATGTGAATGGATAATAATCACCACTAGAGGATACCAAGATTGCCCCAATTCCATTTCCCACAGCATTTGACGCTCCATCAAAGTTTAGCTTCCATGGACAATCTTCAGTATTTGCCACATACATCAGCTACTCATTTAGGAAATCAAAGCTCAAAGGTTCATAATCCTCTAAAGCTCTGCTAGCCAAAAATTCTGCTACTGTGCTCTCTTTTATAGCCTTTTGGTTCATATAGACTATATCGAATTCAGACAGTAGAATCTGCCACCTAGCCATCCTTCCATTCAAAGCAGTGGGCTTCATCATATACTTTAATGGATCAAGCTTTGAAATTAACCAAGTAGTATGATATAGTATGTACTGCCTTAATCTCTGAGTTGTCCAAATCAAGGCACAACACAATTTTTCAATCGACGAATATCTCATTTTACAGTCAGTGAACTTTTTACTGAGACAGTATATTGCCTTTTCTTTTCTTCCTGACTCATCGTGTTGTCCAAGCACAAATCCTATAGAGTTATTGAATACTGAAAAATATAGTATCAATGGTTAGGCAGAGATAGTACTGGTGTATTTGATAGATACTGTTTAACTTTGTTAAAAGCTCTCTGGCATTCATCATCCCATACACCTTGGTTGTGTTTCTTAAGAAGACGAAATATTGGATCACATTTCTCCATTAATTGTGAAATAAACCGAGTGATGTAATTTAACCTTCCGGGAAAACTTCAAACTTCCTTTTGAGTGTGTGGTGGAGGCAATTCTTGTAATGCTTTGACCTTGTTTAAGTCAACTTCGATTCCTCTCTCGTTGACTACAAAACCCAGTAATTTCCTTGACCGAGCTCCAAAAGTACACTTTGCCGGGTTGAGCTTCAATTGTAATTTTCTCAACCTCAGAAACAACTTCTTCAGAACTTTAATGTGTTCCTTTTCTGTTCGAGATTTGGCAATCATATCATCAATATATACTTCAATCTCTTTGTGCATCATGTCGTGGAACAATGTTACCATGGCCCTTTGGTATGTTGCCCCAGCATTCTTTAGTCTGAATGGCATTACTTTATAACAAAAAGTACCCCATAGTGTCATGAAGGTAGTGTTCCCCATATCCTCAGGGTGCATCTTGATCCGATTGTAACTTGAGAAGCCATCCATGAAGGAAAATAATGAAAATCCTGCCGTGTTATCCAAAAACATGTCAATATGCGGCAAAGGGAAATTGTCCTTTGGGCTAGCTTTATTTAAATCTCTATAATCTACACACATCCTGACTTTTCCGTCTTTCTTAGGAACAGGAGCAATGTTGGCAACCCACTCTGAGTACTTGACCACTTGTAGAAAACCAGCATCAAACTATTTCTAGACCTCTTCTTTCACTACATCAGGCCTCATCTTTCGTAGCTTTTGCTGAACTGCCTTGCACTCTTCTCTTATAGGAAGGCGATGTACTACAATATCTGTGCTTAATCCGGGCATATCTTGGTATGACCATGCAAAGACGTCTTTGAATTCCAGTAATAATTCAACATGGTCTTGCTTCGTCTCTTCAGCTATGCGTGTCCCAATTTTCACAACCTTTCCTTCCTCCAAGGCTATGTTATCTACCTCCTCCTCCTGGGGTAAGATTTGTTTCTCCTTTTGCTTTACCATTTTTAACAAATCTAGAGATAAATCACAATCTCGGTCACCTTCAAAATCTCAAATTCCTCTAAACACATATCCTACTCAAAGTGGACCTTTGGATCTGTATTATCGTTGCTTACATCATTGATATCTAGGGACCTGTGATGGGTACCAAAAAATATACAAAGAACAAATGAATTCGAAGATAACTATTCACATGATATGAATAAGAAATAAAAAAATTTGGAATGAAATTAGAAAGTCAAAAGAATAAAATGAAAGAATATTTACTCAAGTTAATTATCAAAAATGTATTTTATTAAAACAATAATTTTTGAACACGAGCCTATTTCTCGAAAGAAATCTTATTGTTCCTAGGCTAAAACAACAAGAGTGTTCTGAATATTACTCTGTATAATCTCTAAAAACTACATGAAGTTCTTCTGCATTCCAATTGTTTAAAATGCTTCCAGGTTCATAAGGGCAGATGCCCAACAGGTTTCTTTGTTCAACTTCTTCTCCGTGTATGGCATTGATGTGAGGACTTTCCAATAACCCTATCTCAGGGTGAATTATCCCTCCGGATACAAAGGTCTGAGATATGTGTGGGAATGTCATTGATCCCCACAGGACTTCTTCCCCATTCAACCTTGCCCTCCTTCTTTCTTGCTTTTTCTCGATTTTTTTCTTCTCTGTCTAGCGTCTGGCTTAAAACCCAAGTCAAAACGATCCCTCTTCTCTTTCAGCATCGACACTTGAACTTCCCCTTGGAGATGTCTGCCCAGCCATTTTCCTGGTAAGGCTCCTTTCTCTACCATCATTTGTATGCCCATCCTCGTGGTCTTGGATATCTTGGGCACTGGAACTTCCTTTCCTTCCAAAATGAATGTTACGTTGACGAACTCTAAAGATCGGTCAGCACTTATGTTACTAACTAATCGGTCAAGTTTATTAACAGATATATCTTTAGTAACGTAAGTCTCGCTCAACACTTTCATCAAAGCCTCACGATGAACTTTCGAACTTAAAAGTATGGCTAGCACTAATATACGAGCCGGTTATTTACGCAACTGCTCCACCATGTTGTATTCACTGTGCTTGAGGAATTTTAAAAATTCTTTAGCCTCTTCCTCCTTTACAGGTATGTTGATAAGGGTATCAAGTCCTTTTTCTTGTTCAACTGGCACATTCTTTGATTTTACTGGTTCTGTTCTGACATTTACCGAGTCGTAACGCCTCCTATTTTGTGTGTAGAATCCCTCTCTTTGGACCTCCTTAAAAGTGCTAGCTAAGTTTTCTACTCCCGGTGTCGTCACGTTACAATTGTAATTCCATGGTACCATTTTGTTATCCTTGTAAAGAAAGGACACAGGTCTCTAGATTACAACTTTAGGCGCGATTTGTGCTCCGCCTTCTATATTTCTCAGTCGGGAAATAATGATCCTCGAATAATTGACTTTTTGAGTTGTCAACTCTCCTTCGGTTACATGTATGTTTCCTCTCTTTGAGCCTTCTTCGTAAAACTCTAGCTCCTTATTGTTCATGAGGCTTTGTACCAATAGTCCGAACTCAGCTCATTCCTAGATCTCATGTCCTTTAGCTTTGTGGAACTCACAATAGTTCCTTGATTCTTTACCTTCTTCTTCGAGACTTGATTTTATCAGTCTCTTTTCTTACCATTTCCTTCCACACTATCTTCAACGGAGTTCTCGCTTTCGAGATGTCCTTTTTAATCTTCCTCACGTCATTTTCCCCAATCGCATTTATCCCCTTGTCTTTGTGATTGGGTAATGGGTTCTCCGCATTGGGTGTATCATAAAACTTGAGAATCCCCAACTTGATGAGCCTCTCAACTACCTTTTGAAAGCAGTGCAGTTTTCTATCGAATGTCCCAAAACTCCCGTGTGGTAATCACATTGAGCGTTGGAGTTATACCATTTAGGATATGGGGGCTGCAGCAGTTGTAGATAATATAGGGACACTACGCGTGTATCGAATAAACTTTGATATAGCTCCTTATACGTCATTGGGGTTGGCGTAAATTGGAGCTTTTCAGCATTTTGTCTGGGGCCTGATTCTTGTCTTGTCGACCCTTGTTGCCCAGCAGTAACTACTTTCGACTGGCTAATAGTGATTGCTTTTGAGTACCTTTTGTTGTATGTACTCATATTGTTCACCTCGTTGTCCTTTTTTCGAGGAGCAGCTCTTCTAGTACCTTCTTCTGCTTCAATTTTACCACCCCTTATGGTGTTTTCTATCATTTCACCTGCCATCACTATATCTGCGAAGCTTTTGGTGGTGCTTCCTATCATATGGGTGATAAAAGGTGACTTTAAGGTGTTGATAAACATTATAGTGGTTTCCTTCTCTAGGAGAGGTGGTTGAACTTGCATGGAAACTTCCCTCCATATTTGTGCGTATTGCCTGAAACTTTCATTCAATTTCTTTTCCATGTTTTGCAACATGATTCTATTAGGCGTCATGTTTGTGACTTAATTATATTGCTTCATGAAGGCTTGAGCTAAGTCTCTCCATGAGCTAATATTAGCATGGCTAAGTTGATTATACCACCTAGACGCTGCTCCCGTCAAACTGTCTTAGAAATAATGAATCAAAAGTTGATCATTGTTCACGTAACCAGTCATCCGTCTACAGAACATAGTGATGTGGGCTTCAGGGCAACTAGTTCCATTGTACTTCTCAAATTTCAGCATCTTGAATTTATGAGGAAGCACCAAATCTGGAACCAAACTCAAGTCCTTCGCATCAATACCATGATGATGATCGGCTTTTTCCAAAGCCTTGAACATTTCCTCTAACTATCTACAGCGATCTTTTAACTGCCTTGAGGCTTCAGCTTTTATCCCTTCCCTCTCTGCTATATCCAAATCAGGGATAACGAGGTTAGCAAGGTTATCTCCTGGGTTGGATCCTGAGCCCATTTGGAAGTTCATGGGTGGTCTGGTATCAGTTTACCCCTGTTGAGGCCTAATTGTGATAGATGGCCTCTGAGGATACTCTTCAGGCTGTGTTGGCGCATGTGGTGGGTAAAACCCGGGGGATTGCCTTCACTCTCTTCTCCAGTAATAGACATGGGACCTTTTCCTTTATCCATCATCACACTCATCATCTAGTCCATTTGAACCATCATGTTACTTTGAGCCTCTAACATCTGGTCCCTCATCTCTTGTTGGAGTTTTGACATTTGCTCTTGCATCTGGTCTTACATGTTTCTTTGGAATTGTTTCAATTTTTGATCCATTTTCTTCGATTTGGCACGTGTACTATAAGAATGTTCAGCTTCTAGATTTTTCTTCCCTTTTTCTTTCTCACCCTCTCTATTATAATTTCAACTAATTAGACTCTCTCTATAGACTTAAATGTATATGATATGATGTAATGCAAATGCATGAATGCAAAGAGGCATCGATTCTGATTCAACTTCACTTTAGAAAATTTATTAGAAAACAAAATGCTTTACATAAAACGAATTACAAATATGCTTTCGCTTTAAGTCCTAAGGTTTTGATTTTCCCAAACAAATTAGAAGTTAACTCTTAACTACGATCCGACTGTAGCTCATATTTCATGCTTAATACATCAGCCTGTGTTGCCAAAGTCTGTAGGTGATCAGCTACCTCTCGAATCTGAACTATAGCTTAACCCATGAAGTAATCTTGATTCCTAACTTGAATGGTGAAGTTCTTTCTTCCAACGCCCTTCTCTAGTTTCAAGAAGCTCAATCCGAAGTTCACAATGGTGCAACGTTGATTCTAACTCTTCGATCCTACCCTTCATTTCCTCGATCTTGTTCAGGCTTGACTTTAACTCCATCACGGAATTACGACTTCGATGGTGATGAAGAGACCATCCAAGTTCAACCACTCTAACTTTTAATTCTTCTTTTTCACTTTGACTTTCTGACAAACTCTTCTCTAGGGCCTTTTTTTGCCTTGCATTTCTTGAAATTTCTTCTTCCAATAGTCAGCTTTGGCCTTTTCCTCTTGGACCTTTTGTTGTCATTGTTCCGAAGACTTCTCCAATCCAGCATTCTTCATCGACAGACGCATCTTCTTATATTCAGTTTTCAAGCTATCTCGATCTTCCTCAGTCTTCCTTTTCTCATTTCTTACTTTTCCAGCTTATGATTTCTAAACATCCACATCTAACCTCATGTACATCTTTTCTTCTTCTAGCTTATCTATCTTCTTTTCGAGCTCTAAACTTTGCCTTTCAAAGTCTTGCTTTATAATCTCTAACTTCGATGGGACCACTTGTAAATACTCCTTCATCAATCGAGCACCCTCCAAAATTGGCCCAGGGATGTTATCATTGGTCCTCTTACTCGATCACTCCTTATATTTCAGGGTTGTCATCGGCCCTCCAGTCAATATCTTCATGCGGCGAGCCTACTTTCAAGCCTAAAAAATCTCTCGAATCTTCTTCTTACAATTACCCCCTTATATTATTCACTTTGATCTAACCCATATGTCGCTGGTACGAACTATCTTGCTTTGTATTGCCTTAGAATGAACAGCGATGCGTATCCAAAAACTCCCCATACTCCAGGCAGAGGTACCCAATCAAAATTTTTACACCGATAAAGGACTTCGTCAGGAACCATCCAAAGGACTTTCCACTCAACATCTTCCTCTTGGAGATTTTGAAGAATTTCCCTCCATCTTTCCTCTAATATGTCGTCTGTCCTTGTTGTAGATGTGGTCTCCTTTAAGGGAGAATAACTTTCAGAGAACACTCGGTAAGGAACCTTGTCAACCTTCCAAAAATGGCTGTGAAACCAAACCATTAATAATTGTGCATCCAATGAACCTCCCTTCACCAGTTCTCCAACATGCATTCAAAGATCTGAACGTCTGGCTAATATCGCAGGTGCAGACGTGACTCCTTTGTTAAGTCGGTCGAATAAATCAGTCACTACTTTATCTATATGCCTTAGAGCTTTGGGGAAGATCACCAAACCATAAATACATAAGGCGAAGACGTCAATCTTCTTCTTTTCATCTGGATGTGCTAAGATTAGGTCTCTCAAACTTACCCAGGGTATGCATTTACCTTCACCTTTCTCTTGGATTCTAGATGTAACCCACTGTTAACTCATCCATGTGATACTCATCAACTTCTTCACAAAAGTTGGAACATTGGCAGCCCTAAAATAAGCTTTGTCGATTTGGAACCTCGAACAGTGAAGCAAGGTCGTATATTCCACTAGCGTGGGCACTAAAATTACTTCCTCAAATGTGAAACAGCTATAAGCAGAGTTCCAAAACTGAGTCATAGCCGGAATAAATGCTTATCTACCTTGATGTCGAGCAAGTAGGGTAGATCGCCATAATTACAATAGAATATCTGCTTTGACTCATTGTCCCACTGGGTCCATATCTCTTTCAACTCTTTCAACTCATTTTGTGTAGTACTAATATGAGTAAAATCCCATAGTTCAGATACATACCCGTCAGTTAAGCTATTCACTCTCTCTGACTGTATTTGCTCTAACCATTTGCGAACAGCTGCATTGTCCCCCACTTTATCAAGAAACTTGTTCTCCATAACCAATTTTCTAACTTAGAAACTCACCGTGAACCGATACCTCTAAAAATATGAAATGATATGCACAAAAATGAAACACAACGAATTAGTACCATAGAATAAAATATAAAGCAAGTGAAATAAACGCACACCTATCTGGGTAACTACTAAAGTTTGGCATAGCTCTACCTAGGGTGGGTTCTTAGGGTTTACTATATGCAATGTAGTTCTAAAGTTGAGGTACCTGAACCAGCAGATTCCTCGATCCTCATCCATTATAGGCTCATACGGACCGAGTTAAGTTCAGGGGAATACATTTCCCTATGGCCATGCGGAAGTGAAAACTTCACGAAGACATAGGTACAGATGTATTCTGAAAGCAATCCACTAGCCCATGCGGAGGTGAAAACCTCACAAAGGCATAGCTTCTCACTCCTACTTAAAGGCGTGACCACAACAGTCATGTAGTGCAACGCATAAGTTAAAACCACATGCAATAAACGGATCACATTTTTTTAAAAAAATCAAAAATTTTAAATTCGAACAAAAGGACATAAAATTATCGATTTTACGGCTTGACTCTCTTATTGGTCCCAAGTGGAGTCGCCAAGCTGTTGAAACCATTTTTAAGGTTTTAAAAATGGGGATCGACTTTAAAAAAAAAAAGAAATGGAGTCGCCACCAATCCCTTTTATTTAGGTGTGATTGGATCACCTTGCAAAACGTTTTATTTCAAAACATTTGATTTTGGTCTGCGAAAAACAAGAAAACGGGTTGAGAATTGGTTACATATGAGGAAGGGGTTAGCACCCTCATAACACCCAAAAAAAAACTGATACCTAATTGATAAAATTATGTCCAAATGTTGAAAATTTAATAAAAATTTAAAATATGATTTCTAAAAAAAAAAACTTGAACAATTTGAGTTAAAATTTGAGATTTCTTTGTTCCGAAGGAATATAAATATCACATCCAGCACGTTATGACACAATATTTTAAAACCTTCGTAATTAAAATCATCTCATGATTTACAAAACTTGTTAAAAGGATATTTAGTTATTTAGCCAATCAGAAAATCGAAACCCAGCATGTTAGGGCACTATTTCCCGAATTTCTAAATACAAAACATTGCCTTATTTAAAAAAAAAAAACCTTTAGATAAAATATAGTAATTTTGTAAAAAAAATGTTTTTTATTTTAGACAACGATTCATGATACAATATCACATTTATACATTATCAAACATAAATATCAAAATAATTATAACCTACTAACATTTCATATTTATATAAATAATAAAGTAATAATAATGTAGAATAATGACTAATAGAAATAACTACACAATGGCACTCATAAATAAATAGATAAGAGAGTATGGGCAAATAAAATACATACATAAAACAATAAATATCAAAATAAAAGAAAATTACTAAATAAATATGAAAATTTTTATGCAAGATTAAATAATAAAAATTACATACGATATAACATAAACAATGTAAACAATGTATAAATAAAAAAAGTATATAATGATTTTAAATAAAGATATATAAAATTACATATATATATATATATATAATATAAATAATGTAAATAGAATACGTTATACATTATAAATAAATTTTAGTTAAAAATAATATATGATATAATATAATATTATATAATGTACAAAATTTTAAATATAATATAATAACTAATATATAAATACTAAAATAATATGTAATAAAAATAATTTTAAACTAAATAAAATAATAAATAATAATCATTTAATATTTAAGGATATATTACATAAAATATATATTTATACTATTAGTGTATCAATATATAAATAATAATGAAAATAATATAGACTATTTAATATAATAAAATACAATATTAAAATAATAAAATAAAATGATAAAAATAAAACAAAGAAAACAGGGGTTAAATTGAAACAAAAATAGATTTCTAGGGCTAATTTTTTAAAAAATAAAAAACTAAATTGGACGAAATTAAAACTAACAATATTGCGGAGGGACTAAAATAATAAATTTCCCTTTTCTATAAAACACGAGGATCTTCTTTCGGGTCAACGCGTAGATCTGGTTTTAAAACGACGTCGTTTTAGTGTTTATTGATTAAGCAAAAACGACGCCGTTTTGTCATTACCATATAAGTAAAAAATCGGTTAAAAAAATTCATTTTGCGATTCATTTAAAAAAATTAAAGGCCCTTCCCCAAAATTCTCTCGCCTTCTACCGAGGTCGAACTCCAAGAGAGAGTCATTACACGCGCAATCGTATAGAGGGCTCGGAGGCCCACGACTTCGTTTTTTTTTTTAAACGCGAATCGATAGGTAAAATTAAAAAATATATATTTGTATGCACACAAATGTAATAAAAAAAAAAAAGAAGAATGAAGTAAAAATCACCTCTTGCGATAAAGTTTTTGTATTTTATTTCTCTGGATTTTGCAGATATTTTTTGTATTCTCTGTTTGTCTCTCTGTGTATCCGTCCTCGTATTACAAAATAACTAGGCTTTTATAGCCTTGAAAATAAAAATAAAAAAGGAATATAAGGCTTTTATCCCTGTTTTGCCATATTTGCTGCTCCCTTCTTTCCTTTTTTGCAGGTAAAAGGCGCGGATCTGGCGACGATGGTGTGATTCGGGTGCGGGTCGTGGCACGATCGAAGGCTTGGCATGGGTGTGAGGAGGTGATTGCGGCGTGAGGCCGGGGCACTGGCTTTTGCGGCGCGAAGACATGCGGCGTCTAGGGTTTCAGAAACCCTAGGCCACTGAAAATTTTTAAGTTTTTGGGCCCCTTTGGGCCACATAGATTTGGGTTAGGGTCTGTTTAGGGTTTGGGCTAATGGGTTTGTAACAGGTTGGGTCTGGTGGTGTTTATTTTGGGGCTGTTCGAGTAGCTTGTAATTGGGCTACTGTTAATTGTTTTTGGGCTGTGGTTGTACATGGACATTTTTGATATGTTTATTAGATTGTTACTAATTCGATTAATTTAGTCAATGAACATTATCTATTTTTTTGATATGTTTTATGTTTATTTTATTACTAATTTCGGTTAATTCGATTAATCGACCGAAACCGACTTACTCATTAAGCACGATGAAATTAAGCATTTAGAACTTAAAAAAAAAAAAATTAAGCATTTAGAGAAAAAAACATTAACTCGATTGCTTCAATCTTTTACTGACAAGAAAAAAACACTAGAATTGGAAATCCACATCAAAATCAATTTTGAACAGGTAACAACAAAGTAATATGAAGTAGCCAAAATAGCAGAAAAGAAACCCTCCAAGGTTGACTACTTTTATGATCATATGCACATGCTTCATAGCTCTGCAGCAAAAAATATGAACCTGACATCAGTTAAAAACTTGTACATGCATATCGCTCAAGAACACATATCTACGGATATACAGAAGGGTTTAGAGATGCACACCTGGGAAAGGTTTAGATCAGTTTTCATCAATGCTGCCTTGGCGTGGCCTTAAATCAGAGTGTTTACATTCCAATTTATCATAGTTAGCCAAAACGACCAGATATTTAGAACCGTCAGGAAGAACCTCGGCAATCACGCCCTTCCACCACCCACCTTTGTACAAAACTTCAACGTGATCAAACATTTTAAACTGGCCAGGCACCGGAATATGTGGTGGAGGCCTAATGTACAAGCTATCCATCTCTTTCTCTAAGAAACCAGTATCATCTTCGGTTCTCAAGGTCTCAAACCGAATGAGGTACCTATTATTCCCCACTGGTTTAACAATAGTTGCAGGAAACCAAGCTTGGTTAGAACCACCTCCATCAATATTGTTCACCTCAACATGTGCTCCCTCACTAAACTCATCTTCTTTTTCTTTTGTTTTCTGATCAGACTCCTCCAATATGTTACCAGTCCCTGCTTTGCTTGCTTCTGCATTGTCAGTCTCAGACTCCATCATTTTCTCTGTTGAATCTTCTTCCTATTCCAAGAACCAAGCATATAATTAGTAAAGGAGAAAGAAACCCCAAAGAAAAAGAAAGAATTACAATATACTCAAGATTCAAGATGAAAAGAATCAAGATACAAGAAAAACCCAAATAGAGTTTATACCTCCACAGCTAGCTCAGATTCATCCAATGGTGGTACCCAATTCCCATTAAGCCAGGTTCTATGAAGCCTCAATTGATTCATTCCAAACAGTAAGAACATTGATGACATCCGAAAAATATACCTGTCATCATCCAACACTTGATCAATCTTGCCTTCGTACCAGCCGTCGTCTATATAAGCCTCCACTATGTCACCCACCTTGAACTTCCTTGGTGGTTGTGGAGGGGGAAGAGGGCGTATATCGACGCTGTTGTACTCCTTGGAGAGTTTTGTCCCGCTATTTCTATCTTGGTAAAGATTGGTGAATTGGACCACGTACCTCTTGTCGTTTGTTGAAGTAGCGCGCTCCATGATTATAGCGGTGTACCGCGCACGAGGGCAAACATTGTCTTCGTGGTTGACCTCAACTATGGAACCTGGTTGCAGGTACGGTGGATCTTCGGTGGCAGGGGCGTCGATGGGCTTGCCTTTTTGCGACATATTCCTTCTTTTTGCAGGTGACAAGAGAAACAGAGAATGATGAATGAAAATGGAGAAATGTGATTCTTATGTGAGTTGATGTGAACTGCCAATCAATGCTTACGTGTAAATATATAGTCTTTGAGCCAACTGTTGGATTAACGGATAACGGTTTATGAATTAATTGTTTAATTCTTTTATCTTTTCATTTTTATATTCGGAATAAATTCGTTTATTAAATTATTAAAATTATTTGAGCCTAGAGGCCCATAGCGATGTAGGTCTAAGATTTTTATAATTTCTTTTTTTGTATATATATTTTTATAGTATTAAAATAATATTAAAAATTTAAGTGAATTTTTATAGATTTTAAATTTTTAAGCTTGTTATATATGTATATATATACCAATAGATTTTTACTTTATCAAGTATATTAAAAGTTGTCATTAAAAATATTGATGGAAGGTTATAAAATTAAGTGAAATGTGTATGTTTTTTATGAAAAATGATTGAAAGACAATTTCTAACTTGTTAGAAGTGTAAAAACGAAATAAAAATAGTTAGATAATGTTATAATAAGTTTCGGCCAAAGTAGAGGGGGAAGAAAATCTTGATCACTTTGTTTAAAATGATATCAAATAATAGCTTGTGAAGCAGTGAATATTTTGGTGAAAACGGAATAAGAAATGATTAACCGGGTTGAAAGTTATGTGAATTTCAGATTAGGAAACTGTGAAAAATATACTTATTTTTGGATGATCAAATTTGGTTGATTTTGGATGATAATGAATTGGTCAAGTTTGGATTATATCGATTGTTATGCTAGAATATTCTTTTCAATCGATTGTTTTTACGTTTAAATCAATTGTTATGTTAGAATACTGCTTCTTTTGAATATATTATTTATATATTTAAATCGATTGTTATGATGGAATACTACTACTTTTTTTTTAATTGATTGTTTATATGTTTACATGGTTTGTTATGTTGGAATACTGCTTATTTTGAATCAATTATTTATATGTTTAAATTAATTGTTACGTAATTTTAGGTTCTTCTAATATTAACATCCTAGCTTTGTCATTGCCCCAACTTGTTGGTTTGGATATTGGCATAGTGCCACTATGTTACCATTGATGGATACATTTTGACATGTCCATATCTGTATATCTAAGCCATGAAGGCATATATCTCACCCCTTCAATATGCTTTTCCACGACCAAGAGTCGGATTGTAACACCCCTAACCCGTAACCGTCGTCGAAATAGGGTCAAAGGCGTTACCAGACAGATCGAAAACATATATAACATTTCATACATTTCATTCATCATTCGTACATACAATGTCCCTTAAATAGGTCAACGAGACCTCAAACATGCTTATAACCCGGGTCGGGACTAAAACGAAACATATACAAAAGTTCTCAAAAACTTAAATTTTTTTCAAAATATAGGGAATACACGCCCGTGGAAGCCAACCGTGTGCCCTCCACGGCTGCTAGACACACCCGTGTGTCCTCCCCGTGGTCGAACCTGCCAAACCCACACGGCTACCAAGCACCCCCGTGTGCTAAGGCGGTGCACTACTAAGCCATATACTGACTTTCTAACACGGCTTCTAGGTATGCCCGTGTGCCATGGCCATGTGCTCATAAGCTAGCTACTGACTTTACCCCACGGTCACTAGGCACCCCGTTTGCCATGGCCGTGTGACATTATAGGTCATTTGCAAGACCGAAATGCTACCCAAATGGGTCATACCTACAAGCAACATTTTCCATCACATGTCATGCATATATGGCAACCAAAAACATACTAAATTGACCATGCAATCTATACATTCAATGCTAATCTCATTCATGCCAAATTACAAACTAAAAACTCATATCACCACAAGCATAAATTATCCATTTGCTTAGCCAAAACTTAACCATTTCATATGCATCAAACCATACCAAAATTTGTATCACATAACTCATTCATTCAAGCATTTATCAACTCAAGACATCCAAAACACATGGCTAAGTTCACTTCATAAACATATACACATATCTAGCCTATACATGCCATATTTAGCTATATACATTTTCAAAAGGGTACCAAAATAAGTTTAGTAATGTGATGACGATCCTTGACGGTCCCGAGCCTTCAGTAGCTTTGACGACCTATAAAAACAGAGAAAACAGACACACAGAGTAAGCTTTCCAAAAGCTTAGTAAGTCAATATACAAACAAACTTGGCATGGAAGGCATATTACAATTAGATACATTGGTACATATCACCCACATAACCATTTTCATAATTCAAGAATCAGACAAGCACATAGCTCATCTAGCCAAAACTTTACATATCTTATCATCCATTCCATATACGTAACTTTATAGTAATATCACATAGATGCTTACCTTGTAAACACAATTAGTGTATAACCAGCGTACCTCAAACGGATTTATAATCACCTAATTGTTCATAGTTCGGATTTGTAAATCGTATCACAGGCTTGCCCGTTGAACCAATAGAAGTCTAGTAGGATACTCAGAAAGCTCGGAATTAATCGTACAATGCCAACGTCCCAGACGAGGTCTTACATACACTCAGATATCAATGCCTCTGTCCCAGACAGGGTCTTATACGAATCAATACGATGCCGATATCTTAGACATGGTCTTACATGTAAAGCTCATATCGATGCCAACGTCCCAGACGTGGTCTTACTCGTAAAGCACATATTGATGCCGACGTCCCAGACGTGGTCTTACTCGTAAAGCTCATATCGATGCCGACGTCCCAGACGTGGTCTTACACGAAATCACAAATCAATGCCAACGTCCCGAATGTGGTCTTGCATGATAAAATAGAATAGATTCCTATGTCAAGACATAACTAATCCTATCTATTCTTAGGTTCATACGGGACTTCTCGGACTTTATCACTATAATGAACTTATCTCGGAATTCATGTACATAGCATCTCATACACATTCATTATCATTGATAATCATATGAATATATCCAATTCAATACAAATACATTTATTTGCATAGTGACTTACCTCGGATTCGGTTTATCGGAATGAAAATGGCTACTCTGTCACTTCCGCTTTCCTGCGATCTAAGTCTGTTTTCCTCGGTTCTTGATCTATACATATTCAGAATTAACTCTTTTATTCACTAACTCATTCAATCCAATCCAATGACACATTTTTAGGGCTATTTTCCCTTTAACCCTCATACTTGCACATTTATCAATTTAGTCTATTTTCTCAAAACATCAAATTCACAAAATCAACCCACACTCATGCTTAGCATAATGTACATATATATCATACAAGCCCATATTTTTCATCAAATTTGCAATATATTCCTTTAATTTACTATTTTCTCAATTTAGCCATATTTAGCTAAATTCATCAAAACTTCAAGAACATAACATGTTCATCTAGCTCAAATCTTTCATTTTTCATCAACAAACATCACATATCTCATGAATTCATCAATAGCATATTTCACATACATCATCAAAATACAAAATTAAGGTATGGGTTTTGTAGCTCTCAAAGCAACGATTGTAGAAACGTAGAAATTATCAAAAACTGAAATCAAAACTTACCTTAATTTTGGCTTGTAAGTACCGAATGCCTATATCAATTTTCTCTTTTTTTTCTTTGCTAATTTTGGTCAAATGGAGAGAATGAAAGATGAACACTCATCTTTTTATTCCTTTAGTCTAATGTTAATAATTAAGTTATCAAAATAACCTTCATTCATAAAATTACGACAATTAAACAATAAGGGCATATTTGTCCAACTACTATCCACTATCTTAAAAGTGGTTTAATTGCCATATAAGGCCTCCTCTTTTAAAAGCCACATCAAATAGATACCTTAACAAATAACAAGCAACTTTCACATTCAATGGAATTTCATCCTTTTGTCAAATTAAACACACAGACGGACAAATTAACTTACAGAAATTTACCACATGCTTAGTCACATATCAACAATACAGAAAATAATATTAAAATATTATAATGACTCAGATTTGTGGTCTCGAAACCACTGTTCTGACTAGGGTATAAACTGGACTGTTATAATTCTCCCCCTTAAGGATTTTCGTCGTCGAAAATCTTACCGTTAAACAGAGTCGGATATTGCTATCTCAAATAGTCTTCAGGCTCCCACTTAGCCTCTTCTATTCGTGTCGATTCCACAGTACTTTTACTAACGAAATTTTCTTGTTTCTCAACTCTTTCACTTCACGAGCTAAGATACGGATTGGTTCCTCTTCGTATGTCATATCAGATCGAATTTCAATTTCAGATGGAGCAATAACATGTGACGGATCAAATCGATATCTACGGAGCATCGAAACATGGAATACATTATGAATCTTTTCTAACTCAGACGGCAACTTTAATCTATATGCAACAGGCCCGACACATTCAATGATCTCATACGATCTGATGAATCTCGGATTCAATTTGCCTTTACGTCTGAATCAAATCACTTTCTTCCACGAAAACACTTTTAAAAATACTTTTTCGCCGATTTCAAATTCTATATCTTTTCATTTCAAGTCCGCATAAGACTTCTGATGATCAGATGCTGCTTTCAAACAATCTCGGATTTTCACTTTCTGTTCTGAATCCTTTATCAAATCAACTCCATGCAACTTATTCTCACTAAGCTCGGTCCAATGCAGAGGTGTACGACATTTACGTCTGTACAAAGCTTCATATGGTACCATTTTGATGCTCATCTGAAAACTATTATTATACGCAAATTCGATCAATGGCAGATACCGTTCCCACGAACCATTAAATTCAAGTATACAGCATCGTAACATATCCTCTAAAATTTGAATGATCCGCTCGGATTGACCATCTGTCTGCGGATGAGAAGCTGTACTGAAATGATGTTTTATGCCTAATGCTTCTTGTAATTTCTTTCAAAACCTATATGTGAATCTCGGATCTCTATCTAACACAATGGATAGTGGCACCCCGTGCAATCTCATAATCTCAGAAATATAAAACTCGGTTAATCTTTCGAGTGAGTAGCCAAATCTTATCGATATAAAATGGGCAGATTTAGTCAATCGGTCAACTACGACCCAAATAGCATCTTTCTTTCTAGGAGTCGGAGGCAATCCAGAAACAAAGTCCATCGTTACTCTATCTCATTTCCACTCAGGAATCAAAATCGGTTGTAGCAAACCAGAAGGAACTTGATGTTCAGCTTTCACTTGTTGACAGACTAAACATTTCGAAACAAAGTCAGAAATGTCTCGTTTCATACCATACCACCAATAGTGTTGCTTCAAATCACGATACATTTTAGTACTTCCTGGATGAATAGATAAACGACTGTTATGAGCTTCACTCAAAATTAATTGAATCAACTCTAGATTTCTCGAAACACAGATACGACCTTGGAATCACAAGAAATCATCAATAACTCAAAATTCAGATTCAGAATTCAACTCACACAGAGCTCGTTTCGATAACAATTCATTATCAATCTTCTGAGCATCACATATCTACTGTAAGAACAACGGTTTCGCTTTCAATTCAGCTATCACAGAACTATCATCAGACAAATCTAACTGAGCATTTAAAGCACGTAATGCAATTTATGATTTTTGACTCAAAGCATCAGCAACAACGTTTGCTTTCCCCGGATGATAATCTATCACAAGCTCATAATCTTTTAACAGTTCTAACCATCTTCTTTGATGCAGGCTCAAATCTTTCTAGGTCATCAAATATTTCAGACTTTTATGATCTGAAAATGCATGACATTTCTCAACATACAAATAATGGCACCAAATCTTAAGTGCAAACACAATCGCAGCTAACTCAAGGTCATGCGTTGGATAGTTCTTTTCATGAGGCTTCAATTGTCTTGAGGCATAAGCTACAACTTTGTCTTCTTGCATCAAAACACAACCCAGACCGTTTAACGAAGCATCACTATAAATAAAAAATTTTTGCCCGATTCTGGTTGTACTAACACTAGAGCTTCTGTTAACAGAGTTTTCAATTGATCAAAACTTCTCTGACATTTATCCGACCACTCAAATCTAACATCTTTCTGAATTAATCTAGTCAACGGAGTAGCTATCACTGAAAATCCTTTTACAAAATGATGATAATAACCAGCTAGTCCTAGAAAACTACGGACTTTAGACACATTCTTCGGAGGTTTCCAATCCAAACTAGCAGAAATCTTGCTTAGATCAACACGAATCCCAGAAGCTAATACAATATGTCCTAGAAAACTAACCTCGTGCAACCAGAATTCACATTTGCTGAATTTTGCGTACAATTGCTTTTCTCTCAAAGTTTGCAACACAATTCTCAAGTGTTCAGCATACTCATTGTCATTTCGTGAATAAATCAATATGTCATCTATGAATACTACAACAAATTGATCTAGGTACGGTCTAAAAATTCTGTTCATCATATCCATAAAAATAGTGGGAGCGTTAGTTAGTCCAAACAGCATAACTAAAAACTCATAATGCCCGTACCTTATTCTGAAAGCAGTCTTTGTAATGTTTGAATATTTAACTCTCAACTGGTAGTATCCAGATCTCAGGTCAATCTTAGAGAATACAGTAGCCCCTTTTAACTGATCAAATAAATTGTCTATTTGGGGTAACGGATATTTGTTCTTTATGGTCACCTTATTCAACTGACGGTAACCAATGCACATTCTCATCGTGCCATCTTTCTTTTTCACAAACAGAACAGGAACACCCTAAGGCGAGAAACTTGGTCTAGCAAACCCTCTATCTGTTAACTCTTGCAACTGTGACTTTAACTCTTTCAACTCTGTTGGTGCCATTCTATATAGAGCTATCGAAATAGGTGTCGTATCAGGCATCAATTCAATACCAAACTCAACTTCACGAATCGGAGGTAAACCCGTAACTTTTCAGGGAACACATCAGAAAACTCGCAGACAATAGGTACTGACTCAATTTTCCTTTCAGACATTTTTGAATCAATTACAAAAGCAAAATATGCCTCATACCCCTTTTTCACATAACTCTGAGCTTTTAGTATCGATATAATAGCAGGCAATCCATTCAAATCATTAGACTTAACCCGTACAGTTTCATTATTCGGACATCTCAAATCTATAGTCTTTCTTTTACAGTTCACTACAGCATCATGCAATGACAACCACTCCATACCCAAAATAATATCAAACTCATCAAATGGTAGAAGCACCATATCAATAGAGAAACAGATACCTCGATACATTAAGGAACAGTTTTTGCATACTTTGTTAACAATGACACTTTTACCTAAGGGGTTCGATACTTTTATAGCAAACTCAGTAGACTCTACAGGCAAAGTCTTACTATGTACTAAATTCATGCATATATACGAATGCGTAGAACCAGGGTCTATCAATGCAATCACATAAGTATCATAAAGAGTTAAAGTACCCGTTATAACATCAGGTGATGAAGCTTTCTCACGAGCTCGGATAGCATACGCTCTGGCAGGCACTCTAGCTTCAGATCTTACAATAGTGTCTCTCGTGTACCTCTGACTACCACTAACATTTCTCACATTCTTAAAAGGTCTACCTCTAACAGGTGCATTTTCAGGTCTCGAATTCTGAACAGTCTCTGGTTTGACAGACTCAGGATAATCATGGATAAAATGGTCAAGCGATCCACATCTGAAGCAAGCTCTGTCGTTTAATCTACAGCTTCTCGGATGCCTTTTTCTACAATGTTTACATTCAGGTCTGTCAGTCCAAATATTACCAACACTGGCCACTGAAGTTGCTGGAGTTTTAGAACTCATTTGCAGTCTAGATTGATTTCTATTCGAATGTCCCATATTATCTTTGGAATGACTTTGATTATCTCTGAATCTTTTAGAGTAGACTAAAATGATTTACTCTGAAATCTCTTTCTCATATCTCGAGCTTCAAACTCAGCCTTTCTTTTATCTTTCTCGAGTGCTTTAGCTTTGTATGCTAGATCAATGAGTACAACGAACTCTTTTATCTCTAAAATCCTGACTAACAAACGAATATCTTCATTAAGACCGTATTCAAATCTTTTGCACATTATAGCTTTAGATGATATATACTCTCGAGCGTACTGGCTTAATCGTACAAACCCTCGTTCATACTCAGAAACAGTCATTTGGCCCTGTTTAAGTTCTAGGAATTCCTTCCGTTTCTGATCAATGAATCTCTCACTGATATATTTCTTCCAAAACTCAATCTGAAAGAAGTCCCATGTGACACGCTCTTTCGGAACAACTGAAATCAGAGTTTTCCACCATTAATAAGTTGCATCTCGGAGTAATGATACCACACATTTAATGCACTCTTCCGGAGTCAGAGACATTTCATCGAATACCCGGATAGTATTTTCAATCCAGAACTCGGCCCTTTCAGCATTAATATCATTAGTAGCTCAGAATTCTTTGGCCTCATACTTACGAATCTTATCAACCGGAGGCTTATTCAATAGATTCGAGTACATAACCAGTGGCACAACTGTAGTCTGAGGGGGATTAACTGGGGGCGGGGGTTGCAAAACAGTCAGGTTATTTCTCATGAATTGAGTGAACCATTCACTCATCATTTGGAAGAAAGCTTGTTTAGGTTCTCCCTCTTAAACGCTAGTAGCCGGTCTCGAATCAGAAGGCACTGTCCCTTCAGCGAGAGCAGGCGCATTGCTTTCTACGTCGTCAGTTACGGCTCTTTCGAGATCCATTACTATACGAAAATCACATTATATACGTCAAGATTCATCACACTATCACAATTCAGATATATGGCATGTATAGCTAGACTCTGACATGCTACGTTAGTCCAAAAATCAACTAAACCGTAGCTCTGATACCAACCAAATGTAACACCCCTAACCCGTAACCGTCGCTGAAATAGGGTCAAAGGCGTTACCAGACAGATCGAAAACATATATAACATTTCATACATTTCATTCATCATTTATACATATAATGTCCCTTAGATAGGTCAACGAGACCTCAAACATGCTTATAACCCGGGTTGGGACTAAAACGAAACATATACAGAATTTCTCAGAAACTTAAAAACTTTTTCAAAATACAGGGGATGCACGCCCGTGGAAGCCAACCGTGTGCCCTCTACAGCTGCTAGACACACCCGTGTGTCCTCCCTGTGGTCGAACCTGCCAAACCCACATGGCTACCAAGCACCCTCGTGTGCTAAGGCTATGTACTACTAAGACATATACTGACTTTCTAACACGGCTTCTAGGCACGCCCATGTGCCATAGCCGTGTGCTCATAAGCTAGCTACTGACTTTACCCTACGGTCACTAGGCACGCCCGTGTGCCATGGCCGTGTGACATTATAGGTCATTTGCAAGACCGAAATGCTACCCAAATGGGTCATACCTTTGAGCAACATTTTCCATCACATGTCATGCATATATGGCAACCAAAAACATACTAAATTGACCATGCAATCTATACATTCAATGCCAATCTCATTCATGCCAAATTACAAACTAAAATCTCATATCACCACAAGCATAAATCATCCATTTGCTTAGCCAAAACTTAACCATTTCATATGCATCAAACCATACCAAAATTTGTACCACATAACTCATTCATTCAAGCATTTATCAACTCAAGACATGCCAAAACACATGGCTAAGTTCACTTCATAAACATATACACATATCTAACCTATACATGCCATATTTAGCTATATACATCAAAACTTCAAGAACATAACATGTTCATCTAGCTCAAATCTTTCATTTTTCATCAACAAACATCACATATCTCATGAATTCATCAATAGCATATTTCACATACATCATCAAAATACAAAATCAAGGCATGGGTTTTGTAGCTCTGAAAGAAACGATTGTAGAAACATAGAAATTATCAAAAATCGAAATCAAAATTTACCTTAATTTTGGCTTGTAAGTGCCGAATGTCTAGCTCAAATTTCTCTTTTTTTTTTCTTTGCTAATTTTGGTCAAATGGAGAGAATGAAAGATGAACACTCATATTTTTATTCCTTTAATCTAATGTTAATAATTAAGTTACCAAAATAACCTTCATTCATAATATTACTACAATTAAACAATAAGGGCATATTTGTCTAACTACTATCCACTATCTTAAAAGTGGTTTAATTGTCATATAAGGCCTCTTTTAAAAGCCACATCAAATAGATACCTTAATAAATAACAAGCAACTTTCACATTCAATGCAATTTCATCCTTTTGTCAAATTAAACACATAGACGGACAAATTAACTTATGAAAATTTACCACATGCTTAGTCACATATCAACAATACAGAAAATAATATTAAAATATTATAATGATTCAGATTTGTGGCCTCAAAACCACTGTTCTGACTAGGGTATAAATTGGACTGTTACACGGATGACCATCCCTACACGTCTAGAAATTTTTTATTAGAGCAGTATTTAGTTAAGAACGTAGCATAAGCCACAGCATGCAGCCTTATGAGTATTCATCAGGCTTGTTTGCAAAGAAATGCATCGTTCATTACTTCAGCTTAACGGTTGTCCAATCCATCCTTTTGTTTTGGCCAATACAATTGATTCGAGTTACACATGTAAAGCTTTCTATTATTGATGTCATGGCTCCACCAGATGTCCCTAGCTAATAATTTCATGAATCTGGTTAGTGACTGACTTAGGTGCTTTTTTGCAAGAGGGTGAGTAAATTGGTGTTGCCGATAGAGTAGACTGTATTAAGACTAATGTATTACTGGGTCACAGAAGTTTCCCCTTCCATCCTGTAAGTTTCTACTGCATACGTTAAAATAGAGACAGATAGTGTCAAAAAATAAAAGAAAGGAGAAGAGATGCCATATTAAGCAACGGTCCAAGCTTGACTACGTTTATGATCATGCACATGCTTCATATCACTGCAGGAAAAAGTATGAATCGAACATCAGTTAAAAACTTGTACATGAATATCACTGAAGAACACTTATCTACTGATATACAGAAGGGTTTAGAGATGCACACACCTGGGGAAGGTTTAGTCCATTGTCATTAATCCAGTCTTGGTGTAGCCTTAATTCATCGTGTTTAAATTCCATTTCTTCACGTGTAGCCAAATAGACATGATATTTAGAATCATCAAAAATGACCTTAATAATCACACCTTTCCACCATCCACCTTTGTAGAAAGCATCAACTTGATCAAGCATTACAAACTGATCAGGCACCACAATATCCGGTAGACTGTATTAAGACTAATGTCTCACTGGGTCACAGAAGTTTCCCTTCCATCCTGCAAGTTTCTGCTGCATATGTTCTAAGGTGGATTGGAAAAAAAGCTTTCGTTGATTAAATTGACCTAACTGACATCCAAGATATTTCCCAAGCCTATCAGTGCAATGAACACCCAATATGCCAGTAATCCATTTCTTGTTCTTTGCTTTCCCAAATTTGCTAAAGAAAATCTCAGATTTTGATATAGTTCCCATAACCCTGAGCATTTGCAGTATTTCTTAATAATTTCTTTCAAGGCTCTGGTCGAGTGGATAATGGCATTGAAGAATAAATAAGTATCATTAGCCAACAACAGATTGTTCATCGAAGGACAATCTTTGCTCAGTCTAATCATTAGCCAACTTTTGATGTACGTTCGGCTTGATGAAGTATGAGGGTAGCGAGTCGCCTTGGCGAAGGCCACTATACAGGTTAAAGTTGAACTAAATTTATCATTGAAATTTATTATTATACTTTGCTCTTATTGATATTTGTATTATATTTTGAAAATATGAATAAATTTTTCTATGATGAAACTAAGAATTAAGAAAAAAACATTCACAAAGATTGACTCGATTGCTTCAACCTTTTATTGGCCAAAACAAAAACAGCAATATGATATTTATCTACATCAAAATCAATTTTTGCACAGTTAAAACAGAGAAATATGTAATATGAATTAGCTAAAAAGAACCCTCCAAGCTTGACTACTTTTATGATCATATGCACATGCTTCATAACTCTTCATCATTGGCCTCCTCATCATGTTCTCCCTTGCTAAGCCTTCTTCTTCTATTGTTACCTGACCAGACGCCTCCTGTATGTTACCAGTCCCTTCTGTGCTTGATTCTGCACTATCAGCCTCAGACTCTATAATCCCAGCTTTGTTAGAACCCATCAGCTTCGTTTCGTCTGTTGAATCTTCTTCCTATTCTAAGAAACCCCAAAGAAACAAGAATTACATATACTCAAGATTCAAGAAAGCTCAAACACATAAAGAATCAAAAGACAAGAAATAGGCTATGGATAAGAACTGCATATACCTCCATAGCTAGCTCAGATTCATCCAATGACGGTATCCATTCCCCATCACACCAGCTTCTTTGAAGCTGCAACCGTTCCACCACAAGTTTAAGTGCTTTGACGACTTCAACTGACAAATATAGTTGCCATTATGCAACTCTTCAACAATCTCCCCTTCGAACCAACCGAATCTGTAATAAGCCTCCACTAAGTCACCCACCTTGAACTTTCTTGGTCGGTGTTGAGGGGTAAAGGGCGTATATCAATGCTGTTGTACTCCCTGATGGCTTTTGTCCCAGTACTTATGTCTTCGTAAAGAAAGAGGAGTTGGACCATGTACCTGTCGTCGCATGTTGAAGTAGGGCGCTCGACTATTACGGTGAGGTGCCACGCACCCAGGTAATCATTGTCTCGGGGGTTGACCTCAACTATGGAACCTGGTTGCAGCAGGGATGGTGGATCTTGGGTGGCGGGGGCGGTGGTGGCCTTTCCTTCTTGTGACATGTTCCTACTTTTGGCTGGAGACTGAGAAATAGAGAAAGATGAAAATGGTGAAATGTGATTACGAGGCTGAGCTGATTGTAAAATGTCAATGAATACTCTCTCTCTCTCTCTATATATATATATATATATTCATTAAACCAACTGTCAACTAACAAATAACGATTTTATTTTATTTTTTATTATTTATATATCATTAGCCTAATTTGTGTTTCGCCCATTTCAATCTATATTAACTTGTATAATATATAAAGATTGTATTTTAAATATCAATAGATTATATGAATTAAAGCTGAAATTTGATTATTATAAAAAAAAGGAGAAAATAGAATAAAACACGTGCTAAAGTGTAAGATTCCAAGGATATTGCTCGATCATTTATTTTTCATTAGCATTATTGCCCATTGATCAACTTTTGCCCAGTGATCAATTCATGAAGAAAGCAAACTTTGTTAAGCAATCCAAGCTGCAAATGTTGACTACTAATTTCGAGACACTCAGGATGCAGAAGAGTGAAACTCTTGGAGTGGACAACTGATGAATAATACCTTACTAATGCTAAATCCAAAGAAATTTTTTGTGGAGTGGATCAACAAGATTTCAAAAGGATATTAAAATTCACTATTGCCAAAACAGCTTGAGATATCCTACGGACTACACATGAAGGAACCAATTCTGTCAAGTAGTCTAAAATGCAGATGCTGACCATTAGATTCAAGACCTTGAGAATGCAAGATTTGGAAATCAGAGGTGAATCCTATGCAAAACTCTACGATCTGTTGAATTAGGCATTCACCCCTGGTGAAGAATATTCCAACACCAAGTTGGTTAGGAAGGTACTTAGATATTTAGCTCATAGATTATCTATCAGAGCTGTTGCTATAAAGGAAGCTAAAGACCTTGAGAGTCTGGTGATCGATGATCTCATAAGGTCCTTGTAGACTTCTGAAATGAATCTTGACGAAGCCAAACGTAGTAGAACCAAAGGTTAAACAAATATCACACTTCAATTGGGAAAAGAAGTGCCAACTTCCAACACCACTATGATTGAGGAACTCCAAGAGCATATTATGTTACTCACATAGAACTTCAACAATGTGCTTAAAAAGCAATCAAGGAGGCTAAAGAAATTTGAATCCGATAATAATTTTTCCAAGAAAAATTCCAAGGGGTTGGTCATCAAATAAGAATGAAAAAAGATAAGAAGAAAGATGTTCAATGTTACGAGTGTCAAGGATATGGTCACATCTAGATTGAATGTGCTAACATACTAAAGAAGAACAAAATAGTAGTAAAATTAACAATAAAACAAGAGTTATACAATATTCAAACAATAACAACAACAAAATAGTAGCAATAAAATATCAAAATGACAAGAGAACAACAACAAAAAGTTTAGGCTAATCTGGCCAGGTCGGGTTGGGCCCAGGCCAAAAAATCCTACCCGAGGCCCTACTTGTTTAGGAAATAGGTCTTATTTTTGTCCAAACACATTTTTTGAGCCTAAATTTTTACCCAAACCCTCTCACTTTTTAGGCAAGTAGCCCGACCAATGGTTAGTTCTAAGGATAACTTTCTACGTCCTCTTAACTCACTTGTCTTCCAAAGGCTTGAAATATTTGAATATGTCTTATCATTTTATGAAGTATATCTCCCTGTCCAATCTATAAACAATTACCTAATATACGTAAATCAATGTTTTTGAAACCGGACTAGTAGTCGAACTGGTTAGACCATTGATTTTCAATCGGACTAGCCGATCTGGTTAAAATCAAATGAATTATTAAAAAATTATATTTTAAAACATATATATTAAACACTATTGTAAGAGCCCAATTTTGATCGGGCCTGTTAAAAAATAAATAAATAATAAAACTAGTGTTTTTTTACAGTCCTTTTACAATAAATAGACCAAGCCCAAAATGTCCCGTGGCCCAACAAAACCCAAACTAAGCCTAAAAAAATACACGGCCCAAAAGGCCCCAAAACCCTAAACAGAAGTCAGTAACCTAGGGTTTTTGGTAAACCGTGGGTGCCGCAAGCTGGGACCCATCAGTCGCGCCGCAACCTCGCCCCGCAGCCTCGTCAATACTGTTCTCGCGCCAAAATTAGCGTGCATTTCGCCCCACCGCCGAGATCCTCGCTGTAAACCTGCAAAACAAAGGAAAGAAGATCGCAGCAAGAATGGCAACAATATGATTTTATTTTTTCTTTTTTTTTCCAAAAGGCTATAAAAGCCGGTTAATATGTAAACAAAAGGGGGATTACACACGGATACACACAGAGAAAGAATAAAAAACAATTAAAAGATCCAGGGAAATAAAAGAACAAAAACCATTCGCAAAGGTTTTTCTTTTGATTTTCTTTTGTTATTTGTTTTATTTTTTTTATTTTACATATATTCTGCGCATATTTAACTATTTTTTTAGAAAAATATAAAGAGAAAGAGTTTTACCTTTCGAAAAATGGGAAAATCAAAATTTTTATGCTTCCATTTGCCGTCGAGGAGGCGCGTCTGCATGGGCAAGATCGATGGCGCCAGGATCAGAACCTGGACCTCAGGCCGAGAGCTAGAGAGGATTTGAAAGGGGGAGTATTATGTTTTTTCAAATGAATGACAAAGTGATTTTTTTAACTGATTTTTACTTATATAGCAACAACAAAACGACGCCGTTTAGCAGATACCAGATCCGTGTGTTGACCCGACTCGGCTCTCAAGATCCGCCTTTTTTTTGTAAAAGGGAAATTTATTCTTTTAGTCCTTCCGCAATTTCACTATTTTCAATTTAGTTTAAATCAAATTTTTATTTTTATTAAATTAGCCTTGAAATTTCTATTTCGTTTTAATTTGATCCTAGAGCCATTTAAAATGTTTTAAAATTGGAACGACGCCATTTTAAAAAGGGTTTAATTTCCATATTAGTCCTCGTGTTATTTTAATTTAATTCTTTTAATTGCTATTTATCCCCTTTCGATTTTTATTTTGCTATTTAACCCTTCTTTCTTCATTTTTATTTTTTATTATTTTATTTTATTCTAATCTGTTTTAATTATTTTATTATGTTAAAATATTATATTATCTCTATTATTTGTATATTAATTCATTAAACTTGTATATTTTTATTACATATTATATTATTTTATTACATATTATTTTTAACTTATATTTTAGTTATTCTTATATATTTTTATTTTGTACCTTATATAGTATATTCTAAAGCTTTATTTTATATAAAATTATTTATATTATCTAATTTATATTGTTTATATTATGTATTAATGTACTACATATACATATATTTTCATTATTTATTATTTTATTTAGTTCAAAATTATTTTCATTACATCTTATTTTTTATACTATATTATATGTTTTTTAAATTCTTTATATTACATAGTATTATATTATATCATATGTTATTTTTGTAAAAAGTTATGCATATTTTATAAAATGTTTCATATATATTATTTATATTATATTATTGTATTATTATGTATTATCTTTTATATGTATTAAGTTATATATTTATTATAATATTCATTTAGTATTTTATTATTTTACATATATTGCTTTATATATTTTGTTTATCTATGTAATGCCCTTTTATTTATTTATTATTTATGATTACTATAGTGTAGTTATTTATGTTGTATTTTATATTGTATGCTATTGTCTTATAATCATTTTTTAATATTTGTGTATGATAGTTTATAAATGCGATATTGTTACATGGATTAGTGTTTAAAATGAAAATCCATTTTTGCAAAACCATTATATTTTTAAAAGCTTTTAAAATAAGGCAATATTTTGGTATTTAGAAATTCGGGAAATAGTGCCCTAACGTTCTGGGTTGCGATTTTCTGTTTGGCTAAATAACTAAATACCCTTTTAACAAGTTATATAAATCATGAGATGATTTTAATTACGAGGGTTTAAAAAATATCGTGTCCTAATGTATTGGATGTGATGTTTATATTCCTTCGGAATAAAGAAATCTCAAATTTCAAAATAAAAAACCTATTCTTGGGAATTCAAGGTGTTGTGCCTTAACTTATTGGGTTCGACATTTTGCGTGTCGAGATAGGGATTTCCTAAAATAAAGACGAGCTTAATTTCAAAGTCATGAGGTGCTATACCTTAACTTATTGGGTAAAGTACTTTATTTCTTTGAGATAGGTAAGTCTTGCTTTCTAATAAAAGGATCATATTTTGTAATTTTCTTTATTTTTAACATTCGAACATGATCTTATCGATTTGGTACCAATTTTTGGGCGTTATGAGGGTGCTAACCCTTCCTCATACGTAATCGACTCCCGAACTCATTTTCTTGTTTTTGTGGACCAAAAATGTTTTAAAATAAAATGTTTTACAAGGTGATCCAATCACACCTAAGTAAAAAAGATTGGTGGCGACTTCCACTTTCATTTTTAAAGTCGATCCCATTTTCTAAAAATCGATTTTAAAAAGGGTTTCGACAGCTTGGCGACTCCACTGGGGACCACTAAGAGAGTCAAGCCATAGAATCAATAATTTCATGTCCTCATGTCTGAATTTAATCTGGTTTAAAAATTATGATCCTTTTTTACATATGGTTATATTTTATAAAATATCTCTGCATTGCATTGCATGACCATTGTGGTCACACCCTTAAATGGGAGCAAGAAGCTACTCCTTCGTGAGGTTTTTACCTCCGTGCAGGATAATGAACCACTTTCAGAATACATTCGTACCTATGTCTTCATGAGGTTTTCACCTCCGTGCAGCCATAGGGAAATGTATTCCCCTGAACCAAACTTGGTCCGTATGAGCCTATAATGGGTGAGGATCGAGGAATCTGCTAGTTCGGGTACCTCAACTTTAGAGTTAAACCACATGTAGAAAACCTAAAGGCCTACCCTAGGTAGAACCATGTCAAACCCTAGTGGTCACCCTGATAGGTTCTATGTTATTTATTTTCCTGTGCTAACGGGTTTTCTTTTGTTTTGATTGCATTGCATTCACATCGTAGAAAAGAGGTGTTGATGTCAAATTCGATTGCTAAATAGAAAAGTTGGTCATAAGAAAATGGATTTTTTGATAAAGTGGATTATAATACGGTCGTCTGAATATAGTCCAAGTGAACACAACCAGATAAGACTGATAGTCCATGAAGGAATACAAGACCTTATCACCCAAGGATTCAAGTTGACAAGACTATTCATAGAATACTACGCCTTAGCATTCTTGAAGAAGCTAACAAGTGACAGGAGTCGTGGTTCAGATCAAGCAAAATGAGCTAGAGGAGGCATCTATTAGAAGTTTACAAGACTTGACTTTTGCGGAGAAGGGATTCATGTTTTCACTTGGATTATGAGGACAAGGCCGTGTATGCGATCCTTTTTGTGTAAAGAAATTTATTTTCTAGTAAAGTTTTTCTAATGTAACTGAATTTAGAGTCAACGCCTCTCTTTCTTTACATTCATGCATTTGCATTACATCACATCATATGCATTTAAGTTTATAGAAAGAGTCTAATTAGTTGAAAATATAACAGAGAGAGAGAGAAGGGAAATTTGGAAGCTGAACACTACTACGATACACGGGCAAATACAAGGAAAATGGACCAGAGAATGGAGCAATTCTAAAAGGATATGCAAGACCAGATGCAAGAGCAGATGGCAAAACTCCAACAAGAGATGAGGGACCAGATGTTGGAAGCCCAAAAGACCATGATGACCCAAATGGCCCAGATGATGAGTGGGATAATGGACAAAGCAAAAGATCCCATAGTCAATGATGAAGATAATGAGGATTTTCATAGGGGATTCACTCCACCACATGTGCAAACACAGCCTGAGGAATATCCCCAAAGGCCACCTATCACGATTAGGCCTCAACAGGGGCAAGTTGATAATAGACCGCCTATGAACTTCCAAATGGGTTCAGGATCTAAAACAGGAGATAACCCTGCCAATCCTGTTATTCTTGATTTACATAGTAGAAAAAGAGGGAAAAAGAATTGACTCTTCAGGGAAATTAGAGGACCGCTGCAGATGGTTGGAAGAAAAGTTTAAGGCTTTGGAAACGCCGATCATCACCAAGGAATTGACGCAAATGACTTGAGCTTGGTCCTAGAATTGGTGCTTCCTCATAAATTCAAGACACATGAATTTGAGAAGTACAATGGAACTACTTGCCCTGAATCTCACATCACTATGTTCTGTAGGCGCATGACTGGTTATGTGAACAATGATCAACTTTTGATTCATTATTTTCAAGATAGTTTAACGGGGGCAGCTTCTAGGTGGTACAACCAACTCAGCCGCGCTAACATTAGCTCCTGGGGGGACTTGGCCCAAGCCTTCATGAGGCAGTACAATCATGTCACGGATATGATGCCTGATCGAATCATGCTGCAAAACATGGAAAAGAAATCAAACTAGAGTTTTAGGCAGTACGCGCAGAGATGGAGGGAAATAGCCATGCAAGTTCAACCACTTCTCTTGGAGAAGGAAACCACTATGTTGTTGATCAACACTCTAAAAGCGCCATTTATCACCCATATGATAGGAAGCACCACTAAGAGCTTTGCGGATATAGTTATGGTAGGAGAAATGATTGAGAATGCCATAAAAAGTGGAAAGATCGAGGTGGGAGAAAGTAACAAAAGAATGGCCACAAGGAAGAGAGAAAATGAAGTGGATAATACAAGCATGGGGTGCTCAAAGTCGATTGCTGTTAAACAACCAAAAATAGTGACTACTGGATATCAAGGTTCATCAAGGAAAGAATCTGGCACAAGGCAAAGCAATGAGCAACTCCAGTTTACACCTATTCCAATGACATATAGGGAGTTGTATCAAAGTTTATTTGATGAACATGTGTTGGCTCCTCATTACATGGAACCAATACAACCCCCGTACCCCAAATGGTATGATTTGAATGCTCAATGTGAGTATCACGCAGGAATAACGGGTCACTCAATCGATAACTGCATGGCATTTAAGAAATTGGTTGAAAGGCTTATTAAAATAGGGGTGGTAAAGTTCGATGAGTCGAATGGAGCACTAATAATTGAAGGAGGGGGCAAGAGAGTTGTGACTTCTTGAAGAAATCAAAGAGGGAATCAGAGAACAAAGTTCCCAAACCCTTGTGCACATGGAAGTGTTTTGAATAATGAAACTGTGGAAGAAATCCCTGTATTTAGGGCTAATCTAGAGTAATGTTCAAAACATGCTTGTTGTCTTAAGCCTAGAGGCAACAAGAACTCTTTTGTGAAATAGGCTCATGTTCAAAATTTTATTTCAATAAAATGCATTTGTTTGAGCACATATTTTTATTTCATACTGTACATTCTTTTGTTTTTTAAAAAAATATTCTTTCATTTTTTATTCATGATCATACCAATAATCATCCTTAGAATCATTTATTCTTTAGATTCGTTCGCCTTCATACTTAGGAACCCAGATATCAATGACATGAGCGACGTTGTTACTGACTCCCTTTTTGAACAAGATATGGGTCTAAGGGATCTCAGGATTTTGAAGATGACAGAGATTGTAACCTACCTTCTGAATTGTTAAAGATGGTAGAACAAGATGAAAAAATAGACCTTACTCTACAAAGGGTTATTGGATATTATGAGCCTAGGGAAAAGGGGAAGACTGAAGCCTAGCTCATCACAAAAATAAGGCAAGACATTATTGAGTTGTTTTCAAGAATACAAAGATGTTTTCACACAATTATATCAGGACATGCCTTGACTAATAAGAATCAGGCTAAACAAAGAGGATCGGACACTGTTGGAAGGGGATTGCATCAGTCATACCGCAAATACAGAATTAAAGGAGACAAGATTCATATGCCTACTCCAGTTCTTCATAAATTTTCCATATATGGGGCATGGATGTGATGGGGCCAATCTCGTCAAAAGCTTTTAGTCAATATTGACTCATCGACATAGTTATCGTTTACTTCACTAAGAGAGTGGAAATAGCTTTATATGCCAATGTTACAAGGTCGAAGTCATCAAATTTTTCAAAAAAAAATAAAGGAAAAAGATCAAATGCCATAAAGGATCGCGTTTAAACAACTGTACAAAGTCAAAGTCTATAGTTTGTTCAAAGATCAGGCAGCATATCACAGTGCAACACAAGTTGCCAAAAAAAAAAGAAAAGAAAAAAACGAAGAAGAAGAAATAAAAGTGGCTAAGACTTGTAAAGATTGGCATAAGAAGATGTCACTACTCTCTATGATTATCAAATATTGGCTTGGACCTTTGTTGGGGCAACACATTTCTCAGCGGAATAGAAATAGTTTTGCCAATTGAATCTAATTGAAGAAAAGATTAAAAGCTATTCGTCACAGCTAGATGATACGAGGTTACATTAAAGAAGTTCATCTTAGGGAATTCCACGAAGGAACCTGATGTTGAAAAGGACCTTTCTTCTGTAAAACAATTTTAGAAGAAAGTAGATGCCAAAGAAGACCTATTCTGGAGAAGCATTGATATTGACTGAGATGAATGGCGAAGACTTACCCAATCTAGTGAATTCAGGTTTAGTCAAGAAGGATTTTACCTGAAAGGGAAAAGGGTCAAGGTGAAAACCTGTAAAGGGTGCCTTGAGTCCAAAAAAAAATATAACAAAAAAAAAAAAAAAAGGAGAGGCCAAGGCGAAAACTCGCAAAGGACGCTTTGAGACCAAAGGGGCTTTGAGTTGAAAACCTAAAAAGGGCGGCTCAAATTTTGAATAAAAATGGGGCATACAGTAGTCTTGCCACGTCTGAATTAGCAATGAGGAAGTATTTTACGCCTTGGAGCATCGATAAAGTACTCTGGATCCCTTAAATAGATATTGAGTTTAAAATGGTCCTTAAGAAGTTGGAACAAAGAAGCTCAGGCTGCGATATCTAGGGCACCTAGCTTCTATCCTACCCATTTTTGAATTCCTTATCTTTGATTGCTTTATTCTTTTTGAGATACACCCAAATCAATTTTCTTTTATTGCCTGGGTTATCTTTGATTAAATTATTTTTCCAAGCTACGCTCCTGACTAATTTCTTTCTCGTCCATTTTTGTGTTCTTTTTCAAGCATTTATATTGAAATAACGATTAATGGATTAATAATACTTTCATAAAAGGAGTTTCGCATATTACTCTAGAAGCTTCTAAATAATATGAGGAATCTGAAACATGACTATTGTTTAGAACTCACCAAGCCTAAGGGCTGGAAACATTGGAAATCGATTATCTCTTCAGATTCTTATTGGATAAGATAATTTTGTGGGTGATACCATATCGGCAAATGACGAACAAGGTCAAGCCAAGTATAAAAGGGGATCATTATCGAGAGACCCTGTATTCATGGGAATGGTGGAAAACAATACAAGTTCTATACCTCTAAGTGGTAATAGATTGGATGGAAGAAGCCAAATGTTATTACAAGTAGGAGGCACAAACTTCATGTCCCAAAGTTCGAGTGGAGTGGACTCAGAATTACCACGGGGCAAAATAATTGAGCAAAAATGATACTTCAAGGGGACGAAGATGAAACCTTGACGGATAAATAACACATTGAGCGAGAACCATACTCATATCATTTTTACATATCATAGCATGTCTAATTAGGAGCATTTGATGCATTAAAGCATATATCCATTGTACAGGTTATGTCCTCTACAGGACAATGTAGTAAGATTGAAGATTCCAGTCTGACATCCCTAAGTTTGCAGTGGAGCAGATTAGAGACAGCAGATCTGGCAATTCTTAAGCCTGCAAGAAGCCGATCGAAGACATCAATCTGGCAATCCCTGAGCCTACAGGGATCAGATTAAAAATAGCAGATCTGACAATTCTTGAGTTTGCAGGAAGCAGATCAAAGACACCAGTCCTATCTCCCTAACCAGCAGTAGAATAGGTCAAAAATTGTAGATCTTGTCACCCTAAATAGTAGGGAACCAAGATCGAAAGACAAATCTTGTCTCCCTAAGCAGTAGTGGAACAGATTTAACCACCAGTCTAACATCCCTAAGTTTGCAGTGGAGCAGACTGAAGATAGCAGATCTGGCAATTCCTGAGCTTGCAGGAAGCTGATCGAAGATAGTAGATTTGGCAATTCCTAAGCTTGTAGGAAGCCGATCACATCAATCTGGCGGACCCTGAGCTTTGCAGGGATCAGATTAAAAATAGCAGATCTGGAAATTCTTGAGTTTGCAGGAAACAGATTGAAGACACCGGCCCTATCTCCCTGACCAGCAGTGGAATAGGTCAAAGATTGTAGATCTTGTCACCCTAAGCAGTAGGGAACCAAGATCAAACGACAAATCTTATCTCCCTAAGCAGTAGTGGAACAGATTTAAGCCACCTACCCTATCTCCCTGACCAACAGTAGAATAGGTCAAAAATTGTAGATCTTGTCGCCCTAAGCAGTAGAGGACCAAGATTGAATCGCAAATCTTGTCTCCCTAAGCAGTAATGGAATAGATTTAAGCCACCAGCCCTATCTCCCTGACTAGCAGTGGAATAGGTCAAAAATTGTAGATCTTGTCGCCCTAAGCAGTAGAGGACCAAGATCGAACATCAAAAATTGTAGATCTTGTCACCCTAAGCAGTAGAGGACCAAGATCGAACATCAAATCTTGTCTCCCTAAGCAGTAGTGGAACAGATTTAAACTACCAATCTGGCATTCTTGAGCTTTGCAGGAAATAGATTGAAAATGACAGATCTGACGATTCCTGAGTTTGTAGGAAGCAGATCGAAGACATCAGTCTGGTGATCCCTGAGTTTGCAGGGATCAGATTGAAAATATCAGATCTGGTCTCCCTGAGTTTGTAGTGGAGCAGATCAAAAGATAGTGGATACTGCCTTCATGAAGTTGAAGCTATCAAATTCACTGAAATCAAGATGAAACTTCGATGCCGTTGAAGTTGCAGTTCGGATTGAAAGTCATTGAGGATCAAAGAAGTCAAAGCTCGGCCAAGACCGGGCAAAATTGGTCCTTTTGTAGTCTTTGCTCTATTCTCGTTACACGACAATGAGCAAAGAGGGACAACTATAAGAGCCCAATTTTGACCGAGCCTATTAAAAAATAAATAAATAATAAAACCAGTGTTTTTTTTACAGTCCTTTTACAATAAATAGACCAAGCCCAAAATGTCCCGTGGCCCAACAAAACCCAAACTAAGCCTAAAAAAATACAAGGCCCAAAAGGCCCCAAAACCCTAAACAGAAGTCAGTAACCTAGGGTTTCCGGTAAACCGTGGGCGCCGCAAGCTAGAACCCATCAGTCGCGTCGCAACCTCGCCCCGCAGCCTCATCGATCCTGTTCTCGTGCCGAAATCAGTGTGCATGTCGCCCCACCGCCAAGATCCTCGCTATAAACCTGCAAAAGAAAGGAAAGAAGATCGCAACAAGAATGGCAACAATATGATTTTCTTTTTTTTTTTTTTCAAAAGGCTATAAAAGCCGATTTATATGTAAACAAAAGGGAGATTACACATGGATACACACAGAGAAAGAATAAAAACGATTAAAAGATCCAGAGAAATAAAAGAACAAAAACCATTCGCAAAGGTTTTTCTTTTGATTTTCTTTTGTTATTTGTTTTATTTTTTTATTTTACATATATTCTGCACATATTTAATTATTTTTTTTAGAAAAATATAAAGAGAAAGAGTTTTACCTTTCGAAAACGGGGAAAATCAGAATTTTTAAGCTTTCGGCCGCCGTTTGAGGAGGCACGTACGGCGGCGCATCGATGGTGCCAGGATCAAAGTCTAGACCTCAGGCCGAGAGCTAGAGAGGATTTGAAAGGGGGAGTATTATGTTTTTTTTAAATGAATGACAAAGTGATTTTTTTAATTGATTTTTACTTATATAGCAACAACAAAACGACGTCGTTTAGCAGATACCAGATCCGCGTGTTGACCCGACCCAGCTCTCAAGATCCGCTTTTTTTTGTAAAAGGGAAATTTATTCTTTTAGTCCTTCCGCAATTTCACTATTTTCAATTTAGTTTAAATCAAACTTTTATTTTTATTAAATTAGCCTTGAAATTTCTATTTCGTTTTAATTTGATCCTAGAGCCATTTAAAATATTTTAAAATTGGAACGACGCCGTTTTAAAAAGGGTTTAATTTTCATATTAGTCCTCGTGTTATTTTAATTTAATTCTTTTAATTGCTATTTATCCCTTTTGTTTTTATTTTGCTATTTAACCCTTCTTTCTTCATTTTTATTTTTTATTATTTTATTTTATTCTAATCTTGTTTTAATTATTTTATTATGTTAAAATATTATATTATATCTATTATTTGTATATTAATTCATTAAACTTGTATATTTTATTACATATTATATTATTTTATTACATATTATTTTTAACTTATATATTAATTATTCTTATATATTTTTATTTTGTACCTTATATAGTATTATATTATATATATTATTTCTAAATCTTTATTTTATATAAAAATTATTTATATTATCTAATTTATATTGTTTATATTATGTATTAATGTACTACATATACATATATTTTCATTATTTATTATTTTATTTAGTTCAAAATTATTTTCATTACATCTTATTTTTTTATACTATATTATATGTTTTTTTTAAATTCTTTATATTACATAGTATTATATTATATCATATGTTATTTTTGTAAAAGTTATGCATATTTTATAAAATGTTTCACATATATTATTTATATTATATTATTGTTTTTGAAAATATCTTTATTATTATATATTATTATGTATTATCTTTTATATGTATTAAGTTATATATTTATTATAATATTCATTTAGTATTTTTATTATTTTACATATATTGCTTTATATATTTTGTTATCTATGTAATGCCCTTTTATTTATTTATTATTTATGATTACTATAGTGTAGTTACTTATGTTGTATTTTATATTGTATGCTATTGTCTTATAATCGTTTTTTAATATTTGTGTATGATAGTTTATAAATACGATATTGTTACATGGATTAGTGTTAAAATGAAAATCCATTTTGCAAAACCATTATATTTTTAAAGCTTTTAAAATAAGACAATATTTTGGTATTTAGAAATTCGGAAATAGTGCCCTAACGTCTTTGGGTTGCGATTTTCATTTGGCTAAATAACTAAATACCCTTTTAACAAGTTTTATAAATCATGAGATGATTTTAATTACGAGGTTTAAAAATATCGTGTCCTAACGTATTGGATGTGATGTTTATATTCCTTCGGAATAAAGAAATCTCAAATTTCAAAATAAAAAACCTATTCTTGGGAATTCAAGGTGTTGTGCCTTAACTTATTGGGTTCGACATTTTGCGTTTCGAGATAGGGATTTCCTAAAATAAAGACGAGCTTAATTTCAAAGTCATGAGGTGCTATACCTTAACTTATTGGGTAAAGTACTTTATTTCTTTGAGATATGTAAGTCTTGGTTTTCTTTCTAATAAAATGATCATATTTTGTAATTTTCTTTATTTTCAACATTCGGACATGATCTTATCGATTTGGTACCAATTTTTGGGCGTTATGAGGGTGATAACCCTTCCTCATACGTAACCGACTCCCGAACTTGTTTTCTTGTTTTTGCGGACCAAAAATGTTTTAAAATAAAACGTTTTACAAGGTGATCCAATCACACCTAAGTAAAAAAGATTAGTGGCAACTTCTACTATCGTTTTTAAAATCGATCCCCATTTTCTAAACTCGATTTTTAAAATGATTTTGACAGCTATAAAATCCAGTTTAACTAATTTTTTAGCTTGGTTAGTACTAATTCACATATCAATTAAATTTTACCTTATTTTAGAACGGTATACTAACCGATTGTCAATCTAATGTTTCAGTCCGGTTTGACAAATTTGATGTAAACAACCTACATAATAATAAAAATATTATTATTTAATAATAAATATATCATTAATAAAGTATTTATAATTGTATTACTTATTATATTATAATTGAATTGGTTTTCAAATGATTATAAATAAGTTTATTTGGTCAAGTGGTTAAGTGTTAGTGCTTTTAGCCTCGAGTCTTGGGTTAAATTATTCTCCTACTTACATTAGTTTTTTAGTTAGATGATTAGATAATTGTGATCTCTTCTTTATATAAAATGTCAATTTACTACATTCATGATATAGATTGAAAAATAAATATTATACATATGAAAATTATATTTACTAAAAATAATTGTATTTGCAATAATTATTTGATTTTATAAATAAAATAGTTATTAATTAAAAGATGATTTAAAAATAAAATGTTAAAAATAACATATTTATTAATTATAAACATTAATTAAAAACTTGAAAAATATAAAATAAAAATATATTAAAATGCGTATAAAAAATCAAACTTAGACCTCAATGATAATATCACAATGATAATATCCAAAATAACATAAATCAGTAAATTTCGAAAATTACAGTCTAATTTCTCAAATTAATTTGTTTTCGATATATATATATATATATATATATATATATATATAATTTTATTATTACTTGCTTTACCAACTACAAACCCATATAACAGTTTACACCAGTTCAGCCTGGTAAGTCACATTTCACCATTTTCATCTTTCTCTGTTCTCAATCTCCAGCCAAAAGGAGGAGCATGTCACAAAAAGGGAAATGCAGCACCGGCGTCAACATCGAAGGCCCACCACACCTGCAACCAGGTTCCAGAGTTGAGATTAAACCCCCCGAATTTGGTTACCAGGGTGCATGGTACACCGCCACTATCATCCAGCGCAATACTCCAATATCCTCCAAGAGGTTCATGGTCCAATTCACCCATCTTTTCCAAGACGGAAAAACCGGGGAAAGACCCGTAAGGATGTTCAGCGTCAGCCATATACGCCCTCAGCTCCCTCCACTACGTCCAAGAAAGTTCAAGCAAGGTGAAGACGCGGACGCTTATCACAAGAACCGCTGGTGGGAAGGGGTGATTCTTCAAGAGTGGAATAATGGCAACTATCTTTTTATGTTTCACAGTGATAATCAGTGGCCAAAGTACGTAGAGTTTGGAGTGAATCAATTGAGGCTTAATAGAACCTGGTTTAATGGGTATTGGGTACCGCCAGTGCAGGAATCTGAGCTAGCTGTGGAGGTATAAACTCAATTTGGGTATTTCTTGTCTCTTGATTATTTCCGTCTTGAATCTTGAGTATATGCAATATTCTTGTTTCTTCGGGGTCTCTCCTTTAATATTTATGATTGGTTCTTGGCATATAGGAAGTACAAAGGGAACAAGAGTATAATGAGGGAGACCTTGTTGAGGTGCGCAATGATGAAGATGGTTCTAACCGTTCTTGGTTTGCCGCAGTTATTGTTAAACCAGTGGGGAATAAAAGGCACCTCATTCAGTATATGACCTTGGAAACCGAAGATAACACTGATTTCTTAGAGAAAGAAGTGGATACCTCACACATTAGGCCTCGTCCACCGGATATTGTGGTGCCTGATCAGTTTGTAATGCTTGATCAAGTTGATGCTTTCTACAAAGGTGGATGGTGGAAAGGTGTGATTATTAAGGTCCACTCTGATGATTCTAAATATCATGTCTATTTGGCTACACGTGAAGAAATGGAATTTAAACACGATGAATTAAGGCTACACCAAGACTGGATTGATGGAAAATAGACTAAACCTTCCCCAGTTGTGTGCATCTCTAAACCCTTTTGTATATCAGTAGATAAGTGTTCTTCAGTGATATTCATGTACAAGTTTTTAACTGATGTCCGATTCATACTTTTTGCTGCAGTGATATGAAGCATGTGCATGATCATAAACGTACGGTGGGTTTGGATGGGCGGTGCGTTTACCTATGGTTAGTGTAAAAAAAGTGGTGGCGATGAGATTAAATACTATAGCGATACTGTAGCGTGAGACAAAAAGTAAGCTAAACGCACCGCACCGCACTCAATCGTCCATCCAAACCCACCTATAGTCAACCTTGGACCGTTGCTTAATATGGCATCTCTTCTCCTTTCTTTCTTTTTTTGACACTATCTGTCTCTATTTTTAACTGTGCAAAAATTTAGTAACTATTGTTTCTCTAACAATACTGAAGAAACCATTTTTTAAAAAGGTTAAAAAGGGGAATTTAATTTAAAAACAAAATGTGGAGTCGCCACCGATCTTTATTTGGTGTGATCGGATCACCATTGTTTTAATAGAACATTTTGGTTTACTAAAACGGTGTTTTTGGTCTACGAATATTCGAGAAAACGGGTTCGGGAGTCGATTACGTGCGAGGAAGGATTAGCACCTCGTTACGCCCAAAATCGGTACCAAATTGATTAATCAATGTTCTTGCGTTGAAAACTTGAAAATATTTAGGGTAAAAAAGGATTTTAAAAACAAATTTGTTAAATTGGGATTGAATCTCAAGATTAACTCGTTTCAAAGGAATAAAAGTATCATACCCAGCACGTTAGGATATAACACATTTATATTCTGACACCGAGATCGCCTTTGATCTTCAAAACATATAAAAGGGGTATTTGATTTTAGTTGAACGAAAAATCAACACCTAGCACGTTAGGATGTAATTTTCCGTACTTCTAAAGACACAAATATTGCCTTATCTTAAAAAAATTTATGTTCGTGAAATTTTAAAATGAACTTAATGTATACAAAATATTTGATATAAGGCATACATGTAGTGGAATTTGAAGCATGCTATGGTACAAGATGTACAAACATTAATCGAGCATTATTCACAAATTAAACGCTATGTAAGAATCAATAATATGTACAAAAAAATATATATATATATATATATATATGTACAAAATAATAACATATAAAGAGATTACGTAAGTCATCAAAGAAATACATAATATACGGTTTTGAAATTAAATATTTATACAATAAAATATCTATATATATATATATAAATGAAAGTTTAAAGTAAGTTAAAACATTCAAAATGATTTATTAAAATAGCTTTTGAAAATAAATAATGGATAAATTTTATAGACTAAAAAAAATTACTTAATTGAGGTAAAAATAAAGTTAACAAGCTATTTTATAAAAATTTAAACAGAGTTAAGGGCTGAGTTAAAATGTGCTCAAATAGTTAGGGACTAATCTAGAAAATATTCCGAGTCGCAAAGCATAGCGTTTAAAGAAAGGACTAAACTAAAAACTGAACAAAAATTGAAGGCAAATTTAAAATAAATTAAAACTTGGTTAAAAAGGAAATAGAATGAGGAAGGACTAAGAGGGAAATTAGCCCATCAAAACCAAAACGCGCGGACCTTGGATGTAATCGGGTCGGGTCATCGGATTGAAATGGTTTATGGCTTACAGGGCACCGTTTTAGAGCCACTGAGATAGGCCTTAAACGGTGCCATTTTGTCCATCAATATAAAGCCTAAAAAATAACCTAAATCCCTAATCCTTTATTCTGCCGTTTTCTCTCCAAAAACAATCATCAGAGACTCTTTCCAAAATTTTTTAACCTCTCTGCCCTCTTCGCGAATACATGGGCTTCTTCGGCGACTAATGCGCCTCCACCACGCCGCGACTTTAACCAAATCCGCAAAGATCCATCAACCTTTGGATCGGGACTTGGCTAAATCAACAATAATCGACAGAAAAGGATCCTCCTCCTCTTTTATTCTCACATGGAAAGAAAAAAATAAAAAAGAAAAGGAAGGTAACAGAAAATATCTGGAAATTGATAGAAACCGAAATTACCTTGAAAATTTTTGATTTTTTATATTTCTCTCTGTTCAGTATCCGAAAATCGTGTGTTCTTGATACAAAAGAATCGGCCCCCAGCAATCGTTGGCCTTTTTTGTTTATATTGCCGAAAAGAAAAAATACCAAGAAAATGCAAATACAATTTTTTTTATTCTATGTTTGCTATTGTTTCTGCTTGCTGGTTGTTTGTTGTTTCGTAGGTACAAGGCCGCATATGGAGGCGTAGACGTGGCTCGACGGAGGTCTGATGGCGGAGGTACGGTCTTGGCGTCTTAAGGGCCATCGACGTGGCGACGCACAGCGTATGGGAAACCCAAACGTCTGGTCAATGTGTGAGGTACTGGAACATTCGGAGACTCTAGGGTTTCATTTGCCAAAACTATTCGGCCATTCGGTAGTTTGGGTTATGTATCTGGGTATGGGTTGAGTGCAAGTGGGTAGGCTGATTTGGGCTAGGATAAGTGGGCCCTATTCTTTGTAATCTGGACTTTTAATTATTAGACTTTGCTATTTATTTGTTTTTTGGTTAATATTTGGTTAATATGGTTTGGCTAATGGGCCCGGGCAAATTTTGGGCCCTACAAATACAATCAGATATCAATTACCTAAAGCTTTTAGAGTGAAATAATCTAAACTTTTTTCAGAAAATAAAAATGAATATTGAATACCCAAATTGCTTAAACTTTTCATAAGTTGTAAATTTGCTTCCAATTTTTTCTTTAAAAAAAATTAAATTTGAAAGTAAGAAATTATCCTATTCATTTTTCACCCTAAAACTTATATTAGCACGATGAAAAGAAAAGAAAGATTGGTAAGGTAGATAAATTCTTAAATCTAATCTAAGAGTTAAAAATATTTTAGTTCTCGTGATTCTCATTTTAAGAGTTCTCATTATAATTAATGTTGAGTCCAAATTGATATATAAAAGATAGATTCAATCAATGCTCCTACCAATTTCAATTGCTTCATGCACATGTAATGAAAAGTGCATAAAAAATAAATAATACAAGAGGTGTTTACGCAACTTGGTTTCATAACATCTACAGGGGCTTGCTTAGAGAGAATATTCACTATCTTAGCGCCTCGTATAACAAGTGATTCTAAGCTTTAACAATCAGTAGTAAGATCTAAAATTTTTCCTACTTTAAGTTTTTCCTTTGAAAAATTTAAGACTCTAACTAAGTAACAACTAGATTAATAAAAAAATAATGCACTCACAAAAATATTCTTCTCTGAGCAAAATAAAGTGCTCTCGATCTATAGAAAACCTATACAAGTTCTCACAATATATAGGTTAGTGAGACCTGCTAACATACTCAACCTGTTACAATAAATTATCCCTCTTAATATCTTTTAAATAGCATGAGATAGGACTTAAATCAACTGGATATCCTTCCTTCAAAAACATGAGTTGATCCAATCCATAAGTTAATGGATGATGATTGATTCGATCTAATCTAAAAAAATGTCTAAAATCTCTTGCTAAGTGGAGTTTGGATATAAGAGAGGCGCTGGTAAAGATCTCAATTAGGTACGAAAAATACAATCTAAACATATTCGTTGTCAAAATTTACCAACACAATCATGATAGTTTTTCTGAGTCATCGATGCTATCGTAGATAACATTGACCCAAGCATTGATCTAAACGCTCCTTGGAAAAAATATCAGAATAGTTGCCGCTACTTTATTCCCATCAAATTAATAATTTTCAATATTTAAGCTTGACCTTGTTTGCAAGTACAATTTTATTCTTAAATATTTATATTATTTATATTTATATTATTTGTCTTAGTATCACAAGTTACTGAGATTAGTTACAAAATTACTAAAATCCCATATAAAACAATAAAAAATTAATGAAATATATAAATAAAAAACTCATAATACATCGTGTTCTAAAATGAGCTCAACAATTACTATTATTCATAAAAAGATGGTAAACTACACAAAAAAATACGAAGTTTAATTTTGGTATAATATATCACAAGTAAGAAATCACTCAGATGATTGATCTAACGAGGAATTTCTAAAGACTGACAAGATCATGTTGGGTAAATGGGAACAAGTCAGTGATGTAAATGTCAACTTGTTGCATGAAAATATTCGTTTGAAGGAGGAAAATTCTAAATTGATAAAACAAGTTGAGGCTAAAGAATCTCTGCTAGCTGAAGCACTTGACAACCTGGTGAAGACCCAAAATGAGCTTGCAACAACTAAACTTATGCTTGAAAAGTTCAATAGCAGTACTAGCAAGCTACAATACCCCCAAAAATTTTGCAACTTTTCAATATTCTCTTGAATTTATTATTTTTAAAAATTTTAATTAATCTCTTGTAATTTTTTATTTTTGAAAATTCCCATTAATCTCACAAAATTTTTAAAAAATTTAATCAGAACTCCAATTTAATTCAATATTTTTGAAATAGGCTAGTAGTCCAATTGATTAGATCACCAATTTTCGGTCTAACTACTCCGTCCGGAAACATTGATGTAAACAACCTACATATACTATTAATAAACTATATACATTGTAATTGAATTGATTCCTAAACCAATTCATGCGCCGTTATTTGTTAATCCAACAGATCGTTCAATTAATATATAAAAAGCATTCATGGGCAGTTTACATCTTTCTCTGTTCACAGTCTGCTGCCAAAAGGAGGGCTATGTCACGAAAAGGGAAGTACACCATCGGTCTCGGCATCGAAGACCCACCACACCTGCAACCAGGTTCTAGAGTTGAGATTAAACCACGTGGATTTGGTTACCGGGGTGCATGGTTCTCCGCCATTATCATCAAGCGCGACACTCCAATGTACTCTAACCATTTCGTGGTCAAATTCACCGATCTTTACCTAGATATAAATACCGGGATAAGACCCTTAAAAAAGATGAGCATCGTCTTTATACGCCCTCAGCCCTCTCCACAACGTCCAAGAAAGTTCAAGAAAGGTGACAACGCGGACGCTTATCACATGAACGGCTGGTGGGAAGGGGTGATTGTCGTAGAGTTGGAGGATGACAACTATGTTTTTTTGTTTCACAGTGAGAATCAGTGGCCAAGGTGCTTAGTGTTTGGAGTGAGTCAATTGAGGCTTCATAGAACCTGGTTTGGTGGGTATTGGTTGCCACCAGCGCTGGAATCTGAGCTAGATGTGGAGGTATAAACTCTATTCGGGTATTTCTTGTCCCTTGATTCTTTCCATCTTGAATCTTGAGTATACGCAATTCTTGTTTCTTTGGGGTTTCTCCTTTAATATATGCTTGGTTCTTGGCATATAGGAAATACGAAGGGAAGAAGAGCCAACAAAGATAACGATGAAGATGGAAGAGCTGAGTGAGGGAGCACTTGTTGAGGTGGCCAATGAAGAAGATGGTTTTAACCGTGCTTGGTTTGCTGCAATTATTGTTAAACCAGTGGGGAATAATAGGTACATGATTCAGTATGAGACCGTGCAAACCGAAGATGACACTGGTTTAGGGAAAGAGATGGATATCTTGCAGATTAGGCCTCGTCCACCTGATATTCTGGTGCCTGACCAGTTCGAAATGCTTGATCAAGTTGAAGCTTTGTACAAAGGTGGGTGGTGGAAGGGTGTGATTATTAACGTCCTTTCTGATGATTCAAAATATCAGGTCTATTTGGCTACACATGAAGAAATGGAATTTCAACACTCTGATTTAAGGCTACACCAAGATTGGGTTCATGGAAAATGGACTAAACCTTCCCCAGGTGTGCATCTCTAAACCCTTTTGTTTATATATATATATATATATATATCAGTAGATATGTGTTCTTCAATGAAGTTCATGTATAAGTTTTTTAACTGATTTCTGGTTCATCATTTTTTGCTGCAGTGATATGAAGCATTGCATGAACATAGCTACTCAATAAGACAACTTTTCTTTTCTTTTCTTTTCTTTTTTGTTGATATAATCTGTATTGTTGACAGCTTAAAAGAGGTAACTGTTTTTGAGTCTCAACCCAAATGGTAGCTATTAAATTCATTAGCTTAAATGACATGTCTTTTCTAAGAGTATTATATAAAAATAATAAGCTGACATGGCATTAGACATGATATAATATGTTTGCAACTTATGAGTTTGGACAATAATAAAATTTAACTTAATAAATTTATTGATTATTATTTGATCAGACTAAAATTTTTAAAATTAAAAATAGAGAGATTAAAATGATCAAATTATAGCATACAAACTAAATATATAACTTACGAGTAGTACAAGGATATAAATATTACATACATTTAGTTATTACTATTTTGACATTACATATGTTGACAAAATATTTTTATTTTATATAATTAAATGAAAAAGATTTCAATATGCACTTTGTTCCAAAATAAAATTTGATAAAGATTCAAAGCAATAAGAAGAGAACCAGTAAATGATAGTTGTTAATGCTGTTCAGATTCACTAATCTAATGCCTATGGAGTCTCGCTAGGAAAATGATTTTATTTAATAATTCATTCGGTACAACTATTGGCTAAAGCTCAATTTACCTTCTTCAAATGGGATAATTATAGCCCCAAAGTCGAACCAAAATTGTTATAAATCACTTTCTCCAAATACCTCACTTTACATTCGATATCTCCCCATACAAATACATAAACAAGGAGTATTTAAATGCACTTCGAACAACTAATGAGGAACTTGACCAACATCCTATTTATAGACTAATTCAAGAGCTCTTCAACAATTTTCTTGATAGATTTCCAACACATCTCATATTGTCTTTAGTTGGGGTTTTGTCTTTTTACTCCACAAAAAGCTCGAGTATTTATAATTCTTGTTTCTTCTAGACATTTTCTTGAATGCTCTATTGAAGTTTGTGTGTGTAAAATCAATTGTTCTTGAAGATCTTCAATAGTAGTGTCACCTTCGATTCTAACCAGGGTAACAACTTAAAAGGGAAATGTTCGTTTATCTTCTGGATTTTTTTTTAGACTCATCTAGGTTCATTTAAAATGTTTGTAATGACCCAATGGGCTTATCAATTTCCATTCCGTCTATGTTTGACTTGGAATATTCGTCTCCCAAAGCAGAAGTATGACAGACAGACCACATAATTTAGCATAAAACTTGCCAAGAGTTTCACTCTTCTGCATCCTGAGTGTCTCGAAATTAGTAGTCAACATTTGCAGCTTGGATCGCTTAACAAAGTTTGGTTTCTTTATGAGTTGTTTCAAAGATCATCTAAGCTTCTATAATAGTAGTACATTTTGAGATCCTTTTGAAATCTTATATATCTACACCACATAAGAGGGCATGTAAGGCTTGGGATTTGGCATTTTCTAGCTTCTCTTCCTCAGTAGTCCAAGTATTCTCTGGCTTTGAAGTATTGACTTGAAACATCACTAGTTGGAGGCTTTAGCTTGCGATGATAAATCATCATGCCTTCTCATAAATATTTTTTTTGAATGCCTTCAACCTTGCTTTCTAGCAAGCATAGTTGGCTCAATCTAGTATAGGGGTCGAGACACTAATGATCTTTCCATCTTGAATAAAAATTAAATAAAGGAACATTATTTAGTGTGTCAAGTGTTAAATTCGTACCAATTTTAGAAAAACAAATTGATTTTACTAGTAGATATTAATCTAAATATTTAGTAAGCTGCAACTAAACCAAGTGACAATAATGCTAATGAAAATATGGCACGTGCTAGTACAAACCAAAAGTTGATTAGTAAGAACCAAAAGTTGATCATTGGGCAAAAGTTGATCACTGGGCAATAAACTAATGAAAAATAAATGATCGAGCAAAAATAAAAATAAAACCATTATTTATTAGTTGATAGTTGGTTTAATGTATATATATATATATATATATAAGAGAGAGAGAGAGAGAGAGAGCAATCATTGAATTTCTCAGACTCCAGCCAAAAGTAGGAACATGTCACAAGAAGGCAAAGCCACCACCGCCACCGCCACCCAAGATCCACCATCCCTGCTGCAACCAGGTTTCATAGTTGTGGTCAACCCCGGTGATAAACCGTAAAAGTAACATATTTTAGGCCCACATTTAGTATGCTTTTAGATGATTTAGCCCTTGGTTTATGTAAAAAGGTGCTCTTAATCCTTTCTTTTCATATTTTTACTCAGGAAAGCACCCGAGGACGAAAAGAACAAGAAACGGGCTTAAAACTGGCCAATTTGGGCCAAAGAAGAAATCGACACAGCCTGGACTTCAAGCCACACGGCCGTGCCTCGACAATTAACTAAGACAAGGCCATGCCACGATTTACACGGCCGTGCCCCAATCGATAGAATCGAGACACGGCCTGAAAACGATTTACACGGGCGTGTACCATGGTCGTGCCCCTGCCGCGGGAGAGACCAATTTCACTCGGATTCGGATACTTTAAGGCAAAGAAACACATTTCAAAGCCTATTCAAACACATAGTAGGAAGTGTACTTGAATCAGGACATTTAGAGGCCAAGTAAAGCATTCCAAAAATCTATATAAACACCCTAAGTGTAACCTGATAAACACCCTAAGTGTAACCTGATAAGGGGGGTTCAGCGAGGCCAGAGAGCTGAAGCCAAAGCAGTTCAATTCAAGAAATTACTCGAAGATAGCCAGTTGATCCATCTCAAGAAGCTGGAATTCTACTCAAGACGGCGGATTTCTCCTTCAATTCCTTCAGGGGGTTTTAGGGATTTCTTATGTTTTGTTTTATCTTTTCTCTTAAGATGTTTTCTTTATTCATTATGAACTAAACCCTTTAGATACCTGAAGGGGATGAAACCTAGATGAATCTTGTTATTATTTTCTGAATTATATGATAAATACTTAGTTTGTTCTTAATTGTGCATGCTTAATCCAAATCTGATGTGCTTAGGTGGAGGAGGAATAGACCCTGCTTGAGAGTAGATCTAGCATAATTAAGCAGAGTTGATCGCACGCCTAGAGATAGGGTGACGAGATTTTTTCGGATTAGGGTGAAACCTAATATGGGAGTCCATAGATCGATTTACTACTATTCTAGGGGTTATTATAAGAGAACGAGAGTTTCACTAATTAACCTAGCGTTAGACGTTATTTGAAACACCCCAAACCCGGCCCAAAAAGCCTGACCGGATTTGATATGTTCCTCGAGTAAAACTTTAGCAAATTCTCGTTTTGTGTAAGAAAACTTGATAATTTTGTATAAAACAGATCAACTTAATAATCGAGTTGAAATCGAATTGTTAAATAAATTTGTATCTTCTTAAAACATTATTTTAAGAGAAATTTATAAGTTAAAAGAAAACCAAATTTTATTAAAATTTTACTTATTAGTGAAAAACATATATATATTAGTGTCAAAAACATTTTAAATTATTTATCGAAAAGCATTTAGTTATTTAATAAATATTGTTCATGGCAGAATAAAAATCCAAACGCAAAGAAAAAATTAAAAACAGTTCATAGTGGCCTTATTACAAAAATAGCAAAAACCCATAATAAATTCTAAATAATAAAAATAAGCTTAATAAGTTTAATTAGGAGAAACTCCGAAATACTTTGTTGAGCATTGGCCACCACGTAGTCTTCGTTGACCCGATCCATCGCGCTAAGAGTTATCTGAAAAATTATCCCACAAAAAGGGTGAGTCATAGACTCAATGTGTAACAAAAACACTAAAAACCCAATTGATCATGGCCTTTAAGCCCATTTAATAACACATATAGCCATAAGCCCAATTAAGTCATATTTAGCCATAAGCCCATTTTTATAGCAAATCAAATAAAAATCATTTAGAAATCACATGGATATATGTAATGAAATGCAAACCCGGCCCACCTAAATATCCATCCGCTACACACCACCCGTACCAATCAATCACACCTTGGGGATTACTAAATCGACCCTCCATCCGCTACACACCATCGAAGGCGATTCTTGCGATCAACATGCACATCGCCTTATAATTTTGTGGCATGGCCACAGATAATTGTGACCAAGTCACCGGATTTCAAATATGTGACCAAGTCACCAATTCACATATGTGACCAAGTCACCGGATTCAAAATATGTGACCAAGTCACGAGATATTGTGGTAAAACCACCGAAATACTTCCCCTTTATCAATAACATCCATATGCCCATGCACATACATATTATTTAGTTTTCATGCCATTTACCCCAAAATCATAGCAAAATCATATTTATCTCACATTTAGGCATATAGCAAAATTAGCAAAATATTGGGGTAAACATACCTGAATTTCGCATACCACTGAATGGTATCCACAATCATTATCAAACATAATTTTCATATAAATCTTATTTATTTTAGATCTATGAGGAATTTAGTATAATGTTACACACCTTATGACAGTGAGAACGATACCTTCCCGCTCGTCAACACCTAGTTAATTATCACACTTGATTAGAACACACTAATACTTATAATCTATACTATTGATGAGAGATCTAAATCCTTACCCTCGGAATCTCGAACAACCGATATATGTGGTTTCTCTCCAATAGATGGATCAAAACCCGATGACAACCCACTAACGAAAAGTGGTTCGATTGCACGCACGACTTCAAATAAACGATCTTCGTTAGCAGAGGGTCCACAACCCGGTGGAAAATCTCTTATCGCCGATACAGTCCTTCCTTTGAAGTTTGAGGGTATAACAGAGCCTCCCCTCTTCCAAACACTCCTTACCGCTCTTTTCGAACCTATCTTGTTAGTCCCAAAATCACCCCTAAAATAAAGTCGATTAGTAATCTATCTAAAAGAAACAATATAACCGAAAATGATAATCCTTACCTTGGATGATTCCGAAAGATCTCTTTTAAAACGTTGGCTACCAAAAAGAATCCTTAAATCCCCTTCAAAGATTCGGCCTAGGAGAAAATGAGAGAAATAAGTTTCTAAAATCGGCTATTCTAAAAGAAAAAAATAATGAGAACACTTAACAAAAATCCTTACTTGACTACTTGAAGATTCGGCCTTAATGATTTAGAAAAAGAGAATTGGTGATTTCGACTTGCACAAAAAGAGAAGAGAAAGATAGTGATTTCTTTGGCTATAGTGGTTTCGGTTTTCAATAGAAGAAAAGAAAAGAGAAGATAAAAATAGAAGATGATGATTCGGTTTGACAAAAGAGAGGAAAAGAATGGTGATTTTGGTTAGAGTAGATAATGGTTTCGGTTGAGAGAAAGAAGAAGAAAGAGAAAGAGAGAAAGTAAAAGATTGAAGAAGAAGATGATGATGATGATTTTCAAAAGAAAAGAGATGGGTTTAGAAGTTTATGTGCATTCGGCCATAAGGGAAAAAGTGAAGAAAAAGGTCCTTGGAACTTTGGTATTTTCGGTTACAAAGAGGAAGAAAGATGATATGCTTTGAAGAAAAGAAACTAAAAAGACTACTCAAAACTGAAATGGTAAAGTATCAATTGACTAAAAGAAAAGAAAGGTTTCTCTTTTGTGTAATAAGCAATCGGCTAAGAAACAAGGTTTTGAGAAAAGGAAAAAGATGAACAATTTGGTTAAAATTTTGGCCAACATACACCGCTAATGCTAAAGCAAAATTCAGCCAACACCTTGCCAACATGATCCCCCTTTTTCCTCCTCTTTTCTTCCCTATCATCCCCTTGATTCTAACACAATTAAACCATCCCCCTTTAGCCCCTTATGCCGTCTAGGTTCATGGTCAAATGACCATGAAAAAGCTTCCAAAACCATATCCCCTCTTCAAGCCCTTTGTCCCCCTATCTTACCATAACTTCATGATTCCATACCATAACTTCTAACTTGCCTTTTACTTATGGTCTACTAACCAAAAATAAAAAGATGTCCATCCATTCTAGAATAATCTTGGCCGACACTATAGGAAAGAAATAAATAATAAAAAAATATAATTCTTCCACTTGTTAGCTAGGGGATTCGAACCTCTCCCCTCAAGCATTCATCCATGCGCCCTTACCACCTTGCCAATTGACTTATTATGCTTAAAACCTCTTGTCAATATTTCTTAAAGCCTATCTTGCTTAGCTCCATCTTAATTATTAAAAATTTAATATTTCTCTAAGCATTCACTTACATATTTGAAGTTTGAAAACTTCCCAAAACACACTCAATTATACTTAGGCATGCAACAACATTCAATTAAGTAAAGATGCATAACCCTTAATTCAGATGTTACAGTTCTACCCTTAAAATAATTTCGACCTCGAAATTACAGCTAGAACAAGTGAGGGTATATTGTCGATCGCTTCCTCCGGTTCCCACGAAGCTTCTTCTGATTCATGATTACGCCATAACACTTTGACGAGAGGAACCGATTTTTTCCGTAAAACCTTTACATCTCGCTCCAGAATTTGAATTGGCTCCTCTTCATATGACAAATCTGGTCTTAATTCCACCTCCTCAACTGACACTACATGAGATAGATCCGACCAATAACGGCGTAACATTGAAACATGAAACATATCGTGCATTTGCTTCAACTCTGAAGGCAATTCTAATAGATATGCTACAGATCCGACCCGCTTCAAAACTCGATAAGGTCCAATGAACCTGGGACTTAACTTCCCTTTGCGACCAAATCTCATCACCTTTTTCCAAGGTGAAACCTTTAGGAATACTTGATCTCCCATAGCAAACTCTATTTCTTTCCGTTTAAGATCTGCGTAAGACTTTTGCCTGTCAGATGCTTCTTTTAATCGAGCCCGAATTACCTTAACTTTTTCTTCGGATTCAGCCACTATTTCTGGACCCAAAATATGACGTTCCCCTAGTTCTGTCCAACACATAGGAGTGCGACACTTCTGTCTATATAGTGCTTCATACGGTGCCATCTGAATACTGGCTTGGTAACTGTTGTTGTACGCAAATTCTGCTAACGGTAAGAACTCCTCCCAGCTTCCTCTGAAATCCATCACACATCCCCTTAACATATCCTCTAATACTTGAATTACTCGCTCAGATTGGCCGTCAGACTGTGGATGAAATGCCGTACTGAAGTCCAATCTGGTGCCCAAAGCCTGATGCAATGCTTTCCAAAATCGAGATGTAAACCTCAGATCTCTATCTGAAATAATCGACACCGGCACTCTATGCAATCTCACAATCTCAGCCACATATAACTTCGCCAATTTTTGCAAAGAGTAATTAATCCGAACTGGGATAAAATGTGTAGATTTCGTCAATCGGTCCACTATCACCCATACCGAGTCTTTCTTAGTAGGCGTAGGAGGAAGCCCACTAACAAAGTCCATGGTGATTCTCTCCCACTTCCACTGCGGAATCTTTATCGGCTGAAGCAATCCCAAAGGTACTTGATGTCTAGCCTTGACTTGTTGACACGTTAAACACTTTCCTATGAATTCTGTAACTTCCCGCTTAAGACCAGGCCACCAAAACTGATCTCGCAAATCTCGGTATAACTTACTTCCTCCAGGATGCATAGCATATGGGCTACTATGCGACTCCTGAAGAATCTTTTGCCTCAACTCCTGATCCCTCGGCATATAGATTTTACCTTTGAAACACAATACCCCATCGTTGTTAATACCAAAATCTTCTAATTCCCCATTCTGTACCTGCCGTAGCTTTGCACTCAGATCATCGTCTACCAATTGTCTCTCTTTCACTTGACTCAACCATGTCGGCCTTACTTGTAATTCTGCCAACAAGCTTTCGTCATCGTAAAGACTAAGATGTGCAAACATCGCCCTTAGATCTGACACCACTTTCCGACTTAGAGCATCTACCACCACATTCGCCTTGCTCGGGTGGTACTCGATAGAACAGTCGTAATCTTTCAATAATTCTATCCACCTTCGCTGTCTCAAATTCAGTTCCTTCTGAGTCAGTAGATATTTCAGACTCTTGTGGTCCGTGTATATCACTGACTTTTCCCCGTATAAATAATGTCTCCAAACTTTAAGAGCAAAGACTACAGCTGTCAACTCTAAATCATGCGTCAGGTAATTAACCTCATGTGGCCTTAACTGCCGAGACGCATACGCAACTACCTCCCGTCTTGCATCAGAACACATCCTAATCCTGTGTGAGAAGCGTCACAATACACGACGAAATCCTTCCCTGCTTCAGGCTGAATCAAAATCGGAGCTTCAGTTAAAACCCTCTTAAGCTTCTCAAAGCTCTCGTGCTGTTTATCAGCCCACACGAAAGGTACCTCCTTTCTCAACAATTTCGTTAAAGGTGCAGCTATCGATGAGAATCCTTCGACGAATCTTCTATAGTAGCCTGCTAATCCCAAGAAACTGCAAACCTCAGTTACGGACTTGGGTGGTTTCCAATCTAGTACTGCCTCAATCTTCCGAGGATCCACCCTTATCCCTTCTGCAGACACCACATGGCCTAAAAACGCAACTTCTTTTAGCCAAAATTCACACTTGCTGAATTTGGCATAAAGTTTCTTCTCCCTTAAAACTTGCAACACAATCCGGAGATGGTCATCATGCTCTATCTCTGACTTAGAATACACTAGGATGTCGTCTATGAATACCACAACGAACTGATCCAAGTAGGATTGGAAAACCCGATTCATCATGTCCATGAACGCAGCTGGGGCGTTCATCAATTCGAACGGCATTACCAGAAACTCATAATGCCTATATCTTGTTCGGAAAGCTGTCTTATGGATATCCGCTTCTTTCACTTTAAGCTGATGATACCCCGACCTTAGATCTATCTTTGAGAATACCGCAGCTCCCTTAAGCTGATCGAACAAGTCATCGATCCTTGGCAAAGGATACTTGTTCTTGATGGTTAGCTTATTCAACTGCCGGTAGTCTATACACATCCGCATCGATCCGTCTTTCTTTTTCACGAATAGGACCGGTGCTCTCCATGGAGACACACTAGGTTAGATAAATCCACGATCAAGCAACTCCTGGATCTGAGCCTTAAGCTCAACTAACTCCTTCGGTGCCATTCTATACAGAGCAATAGAAACTGGCGCCGTTCCAGGCAATAATTCAATCCCAAATTCTACCTCTCGATCCGGAGGTAATCCTGGCAGTTCTTCCAGAAAAACATCTACAAATTCATTCACAGTCCTGACTTCTTCAACAGTTGCCTCCTTAGCCTCCAAGGCACTCACCAACATCAGAAAGGCTACACATCCCTTTCTAACCATCTTTTCTGCCTTAAGAGCGGATACTACATTTGATAAGTAGTTCTGTCTCTCGCCCATCATTACAACTTCTTTGTCATCAATAGTTCTTAATGACATCCGCTTAGCCGCACAATCCACATTTGCACGATATTTCACTAGCCAGTCCATGCCTAAGATCAGGTCGAATTCTCCGAATGGCAACTCCATTAAATTAGCCAGAAATTGCGTCCCTTAAACTTCTAAAGGCACTTCCTTAAAGAGTTTGTCTATTACTACTGTCTGTCCTAAAGGACTAAGTACAGTCATCTTCCTAGGTACGATCTCGAAGTCACATGCGAGTTTCGGATACTTCACTAGCGATGTATGAATGAGTTGACCCTATATCTATCAAAGCAATAAAGGGCAACCCGTAAATCGAACGCGTTCGTGATAACATCAAGTCGCCACCTTGTCTTCTCTGCGACAAAGCGCATATACCGAGACTGGCCGTCTCGCCTCGAGCTACCATCGCCTCTGCTCGAAGTCCCGCGACCTCTACCGAACCATTACTTCTTCCATTTGGACCACGACCCTTATCACCTTTGTCCACCTCTCGCCACTGATTAACACCACGACTTCTTTGGCGGTTCTTATCTCAATTCATCGGGCAATCCTTGATCATATGATCTTTAGACCCGCATTTGAAACATCCCCCGGTCTTTTTCCAACATTCTCCCGGGTGCATCTTCCCACATTGAGCACAAGCACAATGTTGTCCTCCCGTAGTAGTCTGCTGACCTCGCGGCCCATCAACTCTTGGTTTTTTTGAAAATTCGAGATGACCACAAGACCCAAAGCTCCTCTTATTCTTATTCGCCATCGTCCGGTTCGTCTTTCGGTTAACTTCTTCACTATCATTGCCTATCCACTAAGATCGCAAAGTCTCTTTCCGATCTTGAGCAATCAACACTCGCAGTTCATCTCTCAGTCCATCCTCGAATCTGACACACCGTTCATATTTAGTAGCTACTATCCTCCGGCATATCGCCTAAGTCGCAAGAACTCGCCTCATACTCACTATCGACTTATTTCCTTGTACTAAATTGAAACGCCTTTCTCTCGGGAGTCGATGTAGCTAGCTCCAATGTATTTCCTTCAAATTTAACTTTAAAATACCCCAATCCACTCAATCCACGTGGGTACTCTCCTTGATAGTGAGCCACCACCGGTAGGCCTCATCACGAGTAGTGAAACAACACCTTTCAACTTTTCTTCAAGAAGGCGGTCTAAATCGTCCATGATCCTCTCGACCGCCTCTAACCAAGATCTCGCTACATTCTGAGCTACTCCAGATACTCCCTAAAACCTCAGCTCCATTTGATCTAAGTCTCTCACTCTCGACTTTCGAGACCCATTTCCAGATTAGCTTCGCTACTCGTTCCAAAACTCATGACACGACTTGTGATCTCGTGTCACCTCCTTCATTTTGCTCTTGAAATTCCACCCAACAGTAGGTATGAGCTTCATTTTCGGAACCTTGACCAGATCTAACTGGTTTCGACACAGCCATTCTTCTTCTACCGTGTCCACAACGACCACGTCCCCTAGAATTCATGTCTACTACGCGTCTTATCTGTTTTTATGAAAAAGTCTTATGCATTAGAGTCTTTTCACTTCTTATTAAAAGAAAGTTTTATGCAATAGATATTTATTCAGTGGTTTTTCCCTAGTAGTACACATACACCTAGGGTCCATGTCTCTAAAGTATAGTTTCGTTAGGTTTATCATACATTCATATTACTATATCAATAAAAGTACTTACCTGATGGACTTAGGCCGAGAACTCGGGTGCCATGCTTCTATAAAACCATTTAACTTAAGAAAACTTTCAAAAAGTCATTTGGGCTAAATTTTTGAAAACGTTGTGGGCTTCAAAACCCAAGGCCGAGAGTTTAAAACTGGGCTCTGATACCAAGTTGAAACACCCCAAACCCGGCCCAAAAAGCCTGACCGAATTTAATATGTTCCTCGAGTAAAACTTTAGCAAATTCTCATTTTGTGTAAGAAAACTGGATGATTTTGTATAAAACAGATCAACTTAATAATCGGGTTAAAATCGAATTGTTAAATAAATTTGTATCTTCTTAAAACATTATTTTAAGAGAAATTTATAAGTTAAAAGAAAACCAAATTTTATTAAAATTTTACTTATTAGTGAAAAACATATATATATATATTAGTGTCAAAAATAGTTTAAATTATTTATCGAAAACTATTTAGTTATTTGATAAATATTGTTCATGGCAGAATAAAAATCCAAGCAAAGCAAAAATTAAAAAGCAGTTCATAGTGACCTTATTACAAAAATAGCAAAACCCATAATAAATTCTAAATAATAAAAATAAGCTTAATAAGTTTAATTAGGAGAAACTCCAAATACTTTGTTGAGCATTGGCCACCACGTAGTCTTCGTTGACCCGATCCATCGCTAAGAGTTATCGAAAAATTATCCCACAAAAGGGTGAGTCATAGACTCAATGTGTAACAAAACACTAAAACCCAATTGATCATGGCCTTTAAGCCCATTTAATAACACATATAGCCATAAGCCCAATTAAGTCATATTTAGCCATAAGCCCATTTTTATAGCAAATCAAATAAAAATCATTTAGAAATCACATGGGTATATATAATGAAATGCAAACCCGGCCCACCAAAATATCCATCCGCTACACACCACCGTACCAACCAATCACACCGTGGGGATTACTAAATCGATCCTCCATCCGCTACACACCATCGAAGGCGCTTCTTGCGATCAACATGCACATCGCCTTATAATTTTGTGGCATGGCCACGGATAATTGTGACCGAAGTCACTGGATTTCAAATATGTGACCGAAGTCACCAGATTCACATATGTGACCGAAGTCACCGGATTCAAAATATGTGACCGAAATCACTAGATATTGTGGTAAAACCACCGGAATACTTCCCCTTTATCAATAACACCCATATGCCCATGCACATACATATTATTTAGTTTTCATGCCATTTACCCCAAAATCATAGCAAAATCATATTTATCTCACATTTAGGCATATAGCAAAATTAGCAAAATATTGGGGTAAACATACCTGAATTTCGCATACCACTGAATGATATCCACAATCATTATCAAACATAATTTTCATATAAATCTTATTTATTTTAGATCTATGAGGAATTTAGTATAATGTTACACACCTTATGACAGTGAGAACGATACCTTCCTGCTCGTCAACACCTAGTTAATTATCACACTTGATTAGAACACACTAATACTTATAATCTATACTATTGATGAGAGATCTAAATCCTTACCCTCGGAATCTCGAACAACCAATATATGTGGTTTCTCTCCAATAGATGGATCAAAACCCAATGACAACCCACTAACGAAAAGTGGTTCAGTTGTACGCACGACTTCAAATTAACGATCTTCATTAGCAGAGGGTCCACAACCTGGTGGAAAATCTCTTATCGCCGATCTGACCCTTCGTTTGAAGTTTGAGGGTATATGAGCCTCCTTCTTCCAAACACTCCTTACCGCTCTTTTCGAACCTATCTTGTTAGTCCCAAAATCACCCTAAAATAAAGTCGATTAGTAATCTATCTAAAAGAAACAATATAACGAAAATGATAATCCTTACCTGGATGATTCCGAAAGATCTCTCTTAAAACGTTGGCTACCAAAAGAATCCTTAATCCCTTCAAAGATTGGCCTAGGAGAAAATGAGAGAAATAAGTTTCTAAAATCGGCTATTCTAAAAGAAAAAATAATGAGAACACTTAACAAAAATCCTTACTTGATTACTTGAAGATTCTACCTTAATGATTTAGAAAAGGAGAATTGGTGATTTCGACTTGCACAAAAGAGAAGAGAAAGATAGTGATTTCTTTGGCTATAGTGGTTTCGGTTTTCAATAGAAGAAAAGAAAGGAGAAGATGAAAATGGAAGATGATGATTCGGTTTGACAAAGAGAGGAAAAGAATGGTGATTTTGGTTAGAGTAGATAATGGTTTGGTTGAGAGAAAGAAAAGAAAGAGAAAGAGAGAAAGTAAAAGATTGAAGAAGAAGAAGATGATGATGATTTTCAAAAGAAAAGAGATGGGTTTAGAAGTTTATGTGCATTTGGCCATGAGGGAAAAAGTGAAGAAAAAGGTCCTTGGAACTTTGGTATTTTCGGTTACAAAGAGGAAGAAAGATGATATGCTTTGAAGAAAAGAAACTAAAAGACTACTCAAACCGAAATGGTAAAGTATCAATTGACTAAAAGAAAAGAAAAGGTTTCTCTTTTGTGTAATAAGCAATCGGCTAAGAAACAAGGTTTTGAGAAAAGGAAAAAGATGAACAATTTGGTTAAAATTTTGGCCAACATACACCCCTAATGCTAAAGCAAAATTCGCCAACACCTTGCCAATATGATCCCCTTTTCCTCCTCTTTTCTTCCCTATCATCCCTTGATTCTAACACAATTAAACTATCCCCTTTAGCCCTTATGCGTCTAGGTTCATGGTCAAATGACCATGAAAAGCTTCAAAACCACATCCCTCTTCAAGCCCTTTGTCCCCCTATCTTACCATAACTTCATGATTCCATTTCATAACTTCTAACTTGCCTTTTACTTATGGTCTACTAACCAAAAATAAAAAGATGTCCATCCATTCTAGAATAATCTTGGCCGACACTATAGGAAAGAAATAAATAATAAAAAAAATATAATTCTTCCACTTGTTAGCTAGGGGATTCGAACCTCTCCCCTCAAGCATTCATCCATGCACCCTTACCACCTTGCCAATTGACTTATTATGCTTAAAACCTCTTGTCAATATTTCTTAAAGCCTATCTTGCTTAGCTCCATCTTAATTATTAAAAATTTAATATTTCTCTAAGCATTCACTTACATATTTGAAGTTCGAAAAACTTCCCAAAACACACTCAATTATACTTAGGCATGCAACAACATTCAATTAAGTAAAGATGCATAACCCCTTAATTCAGGATGTTACATTATTCGCCTCGAGAGAGGGTTTAATATACGTTAGGGAGTCTTACGGATCAAACTAAGTGAATAAATCGTTTGGTTCAGTGTTAGATAACAAGTGAAGTCTAGGTGGATTCTTCTTAAGGGCATCGTCTTAATCAACTGAGTTTTCTTCAAGTATTTCCCCAATTCATTCTTTTTGGTCTTTGTGTCTTTAGCTTAGTAGTCAGTTTGTTTTAGATTAAACAACCAATCACTTAATATTTAGGCGAAATAATAGAAAGAAGGTTAGTATTAGTACTTTTAGTTCATTTGGGTTCGACAATCCGGTCTTGCTAAGCTATACTATTGTTCGATAGGTGCACTTCCCTTAAGTCATTGTCAGAGTTAGTTTCCAGGTTCGATCATTCACTTTATAAATTTTAAAACTCGACAATTAAGACGATCAGTAATGAAGTAGATTGGAAAGTTCAGATTTTGTTCCCTTGAGATGGTAGTGGAGCAGATTGAAGATTAAAGTCTTCCTGAGATAGTAAGGAAGCAGATTGAAAAGTTTAAATTTTGTTCCCTCAAGATGGTAGTGGAGCAAGCTGAAGATTGAAGTCTTCCTGAGATAGTAAGGAAGCAGACTGGAAAGTTCAGATTTTGTTCCCTCAAGATGGTAGTGGAGCAGACTGAAGGTTGAAGTCTTCCTGAGATAGTAAGGAAGCAAATTGGAAAGTTCAGATTTTGTTCCCTAGAGATGGTAGTAGAGCAGACTGAAGATTGAAGTCTTCCTGAGATAGTAAGGAAGCAAATTGGAAAGTTCAGATTTTGTTCCCTAGAGATGGTAGTGGAGCAGACTGAAGATTGAAGTTTTCCTGAGATAGTAAGGAAGTAAATTGGAAAGTTCAGATTTTGTTCCCTAGAAATGGTAGTAGAGCAGACTGAAGATTGAAGTCTTCCTGATATAGTAAGGAAGCAGACTGGAAAGTTCAGATTTTCTTCTCTCGAGATGGTAGTGCAGCAGACTAAAGATTGAAGTCTTCTTGAGATAGCAAGGAAGCAGACTGAAAAGTTCAGATCTTGTCCCCTCGAGATAGTAGTGGGGCAAGCTAAAAATTATAGTCTTATTTTCTTGATATAGCAAAGGAGCAGACAAATAAAATTATAGATCTTGTCTCCTCGAGATAGTAGTAGGATTGAAAATGAAGAATTTTATCTTCCCGAGGTAGCAGGGGAGCAGATTTAAGCCATATGTCTAAACTCCTTGAATTGGATCGAAGCGCTAGTTTTCATGCCCCTGAAGATGCAGTGGGATGGAATGAAGCTACTCGAAGAAGAAAAGCACTGAAAGAGGTCAAAATTTGGCAAGACCAGGCAAAATTGGCCCTTCTTGAAGTCTTTGCTCTATTCTCGTTACACGACAATCAGCAAAGAGGGGCAGCTGTAATAGGCCCAATTTACCCAGACCCATTAACCTAATTTAAACCCAAAAACAAAACCAATAATAAAAACCAATAATAAAGTCCATTTACATAGCCCAATAATTATTAAATTAAATTCAAATTATAAACTCGAGGCCTAAAGTACACTATACCCCAACTCAAATACAGATTTAAATCCTGACCTAGATATAGCCCAAATTATTAACAAAGCCTAAAATAACCCAAGTTAGGCTGGACCCAAGTAAGGCCCAAATACAAAACCCAAGATCTGAAACCCAAATGCCAAATTGGTCCAAATGACCCAATCCATATGTGGCTAAGATCCACGCGTTTTGATCATCGAGGATATTTATATGTTTAGTCCTTCTTTTTCGCATTGTTTTCCAATTAGATCTGTTAAATATTTTTTTTGTTTTTTTAAATTGATCTCTATAATTTGTGCATTATGTCGATTTGATCCAATTTGTACACTGCTTTTTGGCCATGGAAATATTTGTACTTTTAACCCCTGATTACTTGCATGCATTGCACTTTAATCCTTATTATGTTTAATAGTTTTTGTTGTTTATAAATTAAACTTTTAATTTTATTTTTTTAATTCAATTGAGTATCTATTCGTTTATTGCTATTAAATTTATTGATATCTTTTGGTTTTAATAAATAGCTTTGAATTAACTTATAAATTTTAATATGTTTCAAATTACTTGTATATATTTTTATTATATATATTTTATCTTCTTACATATAAAAATGTTTATTTCTAATTTCTCCTTTAGGTATTTGTATGATTCAAATTTGATATAATATCAAATATAAATATTTTTTCATTATGTTATACATAAATGTTTACATATAAAATTTTACCAAAGTGTTTTCATTTCATGTATATATTATTTTATGTATATTTATATATCCATATATTTTCATTTAAATTTGTATGTACATTTTAAATCATCTTTTGCCTATTTTAAACATAACTTATTCATATAAATGTATATAGGTTTGCATTCAAATTTTCCTTCATTATATATATGTTATTACTATATGTATATATTTTATTGTAAATCTATATAAATATATAATTGTTCTTTTAAAGACCCTATTTTAAATTATATATTTATTTATTCAAAATGCTTTCACATGTCATCATTATTTTTATTTTATATCAAGTTTTATCACATGTGTATTATTTAAATCGGCGCATACTATTTTCTATGTATTAGGTGTGTCGAAACCATTTTTAAGTTTTTTTTAAAAAAACGGGGATTGACTTTAAAACGAAAATGAAGTCGCCACCAATCCTTTTTTGCTTAGGTGTGATCGGATCACCTTGTAAAACGTTTTATTTCAAAACATTGATTTTGGCCTACAAAATTCAAGAAAAAGAGTTCGGGAGTCGGTTACGTACGAAGAAGGATTAGCACCCTCGTAACGCCCAAAATTGGTTCCGGATTGATTAGTTATTGTCCTAATATCGAAAATTCAAAAAGTTTTGAAAACATGATTTCTTTAAAAACTTGAACAATTTGAGTTGGAACTTGAGATTCCTTTGTTCCGAAATAATACAAACATCACATCCAACATGTTAGGACATAATGTTTTAAACCCCCATAGCCAACATCATCTCATGATTTACAAAATTCATTAAAAGGATATTTAGTTATTTAGTCAAACAGAAAATCGAAACCCAGCACGTTAGGGTATTATTTCCCGAATTTCTAAACACAAAACATTGCCTTATTTAAGAAAAATTTTTGGATAAAATGTAGTAATTAAAGGAGATAGATATTTTTAAACAAAGATTTAAAAAAATAACATTAAGTTATTACAAAAGTGCAATTTACTAAAGTTACATGTCATATTAACAATTAGCACTAACATAAACAATTAAGTAAAAGAATGACAAGCAATAATAATGTTAAGGTAAACAAAGATAATCGATTCAAATTTTTTTAAATGAACAATCAAAATAAAAAATATAGAGTAGATAATAGCAATTTTAAAAGAATCTATGGAAAAATTAAAAAAATTATTCACAAGATTAAATTCATGTATAAAAAATAATAATAATATAATGTAAATAATATACTCAAAACAATTAATGAATATTATAACATTTTTAAAAAAATAAAAAATATAAAAATAATATGGATAAATAAAAAAAGTTAAAAAAAAATGCATAAGTCAACCTAACTCCCACAATATGTGGATTCAACGAAATTCCTCCACCTAAATCTAACTCGAATGGAAGCAACTCAAAAAGAAACGAAGATGAGTGAAGAACAAAATAAGAACAAGCCACAGAAAATAAGAACGCAATAGAGAGAGAAATTTGAGTGAATGCTCTCAAGAATTTTTATTACTCAAAACTCAAGTGTGTTTTACAATAAAGGGAGAGGCCTCTATTTATAGTTGAGCCTCCCCAAATCCAACGGTACAGATCAATTACATCAACGGCTAAGATTAAAAGGTATCTACAAATTAAATCTCTAAGATTAAAAAATCATATCTTCTAAGATTGCATACCATATCTTCTAAGATTGCATATCATATCTAAGATTTGCATATCATATCTAAGATTTGCATATCATATCTAAGATTGCATACCATATCTTCTAGGATTGCATATCATATCTAAGATTTGCATATCATGTCGAAGATTGCATATCCTTGAAGATTTTGTTCCCATATACGTCAAGCTTGTACATGGACCTTCAATCTTTTAATGGGTCACTCCGATCGGGCCAAATGATATATTTTGAACTGGACTTGGACTTTGTTTTATTATTTTGGGTTTATTATTTTTTGTATGAGCCCGGGCTAAATTGGCGTATTACAAGGTGTTTATTTGTTTGTTATTGTATGGAGTATATTTCTTAATCTCTAACCATTAATTATTTATGATTCATCATTGTAATATGTTGTGTATGCATTGCTACTTTGCTTTGTATATTATCATTGTCATTGTAATATGATTCATCATTGTCAAAAGAATGGTGATAACAAATACAAAGGGTTTTGGGTTAATATTAGCGGGTAAATCAATAAAAAGGGTTGTTAGGATCAAATGGGTTCACTAAGGGTTAATTTGTGAAGGTAGGCTTTTTAGTGGAGTGAATGGGTTAAAACCTAGGTGCCTTTATCATCTCAGTATATCAAATCAATAGTGTGGTCTCGATATGTATAATCAAGGCAAGTTCTAGAATAACAATTCAGTGTTGACACACTCATAATCAATAAAGTGAGCACGAAAAAGAATATATGCTCTATAAGGCTCAAAATGTCACAAAAATTATGGGTATTTGACATCAATCCCTATAAATTTCAAACCTCAAGGTAATATTCAGATTCAGTTTAACAACCTAGGAAATTTTCGATTCTTGAAAAATAGACTTATCATGCTTGATTCTCTAGTATCTTAAAGTATAAATCATCAATGCACAATTATCAATGACTTGCTCAAAAACATATCAATAAAAATCATAAATCATCAGAAATTTCACCCTATTTAGTAATATGAGAAAATTACTTAGGAATAAGACTAAAATTCAAGAATTTGGAATAATGCAAAAGGTTAGGTACTTTTACCCCCCACACTTAAGATGTACTTTGTCCTCAATGTATAAAGATAGATAAATAACCATGTGATAATAAATAAAAGAGAAGGGGAGAAGTAACACTTCCTGAATTTTTGGATAGATTCGTTGTCCCCTCGTCGATTTTGGAGGTGGTGGCTACCATGAGCATTATGTTAGATGAAGAAATTGGGTAGCCTGGGAAGATATAGCCAGGAAATCTAAAGAAACATTAAAAATATACTAATAATCTAATTAAAGACAAAGAAAATAAAGAGAAGAATACAAAGAAGAAAACTGAAATTAAAATAAAAGACTAATGGATAGAAGAGTCCTTATTGATAGATGGTTCGCGAGGTAAGGGTGATTTCTAAAGTTGTGGAGGGGCTGTGGTCATGGTTCCAGTGTGATTCCCAAACAGCCTTTAGAACGTAAAACCAATGAACTAAAACAAAATAAACTAAATTAAGTAGAAGAGAAGTAAAGATAAGGAAATTGAAGCAAAAGAGAAAATAAAAATAAAAAACTAAATGGTCTCAAAGACCCTTGGCTTGGTGTTCCGATGAAGTGGCCGGCATGAACTTATGTGTCGGGGTCTCCATCAGGGAGACTATGCTTGCCTTCTTACGTCTTCGACATGACTTTGGTGTGGCTCAAGGGTTGGAAAAAGTTTGTTAAGAAGGGGGAGAATTTTGAGAGAAATGGGAGGAAAAAAAAGGAAGAAGAATTGTTAGTAAGAATGGGAAGGGGGTGCGTTTAAATAGAGTTTTGCTTTTTGGTGCTTTCCTACACCCGTGGTCCAAGGGTGTGTTGATTCACACGGCCGTTTTTCAGCCAGCCACACCCGTGTGTGATAAGTTAGTATGTTGGCACGATTGAGTAGCATGGGCGTGTCTTTCCCGTGTCTGGTAAGTCAATAGCTTCACACGGTCGTAGAGCATGGTTGTGCCACTTTTTTGGTGCCCGTGGGGGAGTGGTTGGATTCGTGACGTCAAAAATTAGGTGGGATTTGATTCGTACTGCCCCTGCTCATGTCAGTGCGGAGATTTGGTATTTCGACACGGTCACGGCCACAGCCGTGTGCAAGGCCGTGTGGCTTTGAAATCTGCACTTTTGTGTTAATTTAAAACTAAATTTTTCAGAAAGGAAAAGAATTTGAAAGCAAAATGTAAAGATAAATTATGTTAGAGCTCGGTTGCCTCCTGAGAAGCGCTCGTTTATAGTCTTAAGCTAGACTGTCCCTTTGTTTGTATAATCATGGTGGTTTAAAGGTTTGAACATCTTCCCTTATGCTGTCGGTTTTACTTTCATGATGAAGTTTAAGTCAAGAAGCGTTTACCTTAAAAGTGCCGAATGTTGGATTGCTTACCTCGACTATTTCGTACCTCAAGAGGGATTCCTTCTGTTGTTCGTGAATCTACTTTGTTCATCCATACCTTATCTCCTATTTTGAAGTGGTTTGATGTTCCTATGAGCTCTTCTGGGGGTTCCTTAGGTTTTACTTTGTGCGGTTCCTATTCCTCTTTGAATTGTGTCTTCCATTCTTTTAGTTTGTCGACCCTAAGGCTTCATTCCTCATATAGTTCTTCTTTGTTGGCACTAGGTCCATGATTCAGCTCAGGTTTGTGGCTTCATGGTGTTTCCTGTGGTGAAGGTTGAACAAATTTGTTATCAACTGAATTTACTTTCTCACCTTCATCGATCGATGTTCGCCGAGTCAAGAGCTTGTAGGTGATTGATTAAATCACCTATCTGAAGAATGAGTTCTCTGTACCAACATCAATTTTAGTTACGGCGGTTGCTTCTGAAGGGTCTTCCTAAAATTAAGGGGATTGAATTATCCTTATCCATGTCAAAGACAACAAAATCTACTGGGAAAATGAATTTGTCAATTTTTACAAGAACATCTTTGATAATACCTCTAGGAATTCTAACAGTTTTATTAGCTAATTGAATACTCATCCTTGTTTGTTTGGGTTTCCCTAGACCTAGTTGTTTAAACAATGTATAAGGCATGACATTAATGCTTGCCCCTAAATCAGCTAACGCGTTATCAACACTTAAACTACCAATTAAACATGGAATTGTAAAACTCCCTGGATCTTTTAGCTTCCGTGGTAGTCTATTTTGTAGAACTGCTGAGCACATTGCATTTAATTCCACATGTGGCTCCTCGTCTAATTTACGCTTGTTCGTTAAGAGTTGTTTTAAAAATTTTCTCGAATCTGGCATCTGAAAAAGAGCTTCAAGAAGCGGTAAGTTAATATGTAATTTCTTTAAGAGTTTAAAAAACTTACCGAACTGTTCCTCTGTATCATCTCTGTTTATTGTTTGGGGTAAGGTATGCGGGGTTGGTACTCTTTGATTACCGGTTTTAGCTTTTCTTGTGTTACCTCAATTTTGCCTTCTTCGTCATTGTTTTCGCTTGCTGAGATGGGTTCATCAAACCTTACATTTTCCTGAGATGTTATGGCTTGGATTTGCTCCTTTGGGTTGATCTCGGTGTTGCTTGGTAGACGCCCTTGCGGTCGTTTGGACATTAATTTTGCAAGTTGTTCGACTACTTTAGTGACTTCCCCTACTGACTTAGTAAGTTCCCCTAATTGGTTCTTGGTCCCTTCAGTCAATGTTTGTTGACTTCTAAGTGCTTTCTCAGTATCTTGGAGACGATTTTCTGTGCTTTCCATGAACTTTGTCAACATCTCTTCGAGGTTTGGCTTCTTCTCTTATGGATATGGCTGATTTTGGAAATTTTGGGGAGGTTGTTGTCTTTGATTTCCTTGACTTCCCCATGGAAAGTTTGGGTGGTTCCTCCAACCTGGATTGTAAGTATTACTATAAGGATTATTATTGGATCAAACATTATTACCTATATAGTTCATCTGTTCGCTTTCTGTGCTCAGTTGGTAGGGTGGGTACTCAGGATTCGCCGCAGTTTCACTTGTGTCGTACTGTATTACTGGATGTACCTGCGAAGAATACAAACTATCAAGCTTTTTATTCATCATCTCTACCTGATTCTACAGCATGGTTACTGCATCGATGCAGAAAACTCCGGCCGATCTTGTCAGTTTTGTCCTTGTAACTTGCCACTGATAATTATTCAAGGACATTTCTTTAATAAATTCGTAGGCTGCTTTAGGAGTTTTGTTATTCAGAGTTCCACCGGCGGCTGAATCAATTAGTTGCCTTGTTGAGGGATTCACACCGTTATAAAAAGTTTGGACTTGTAGCCACAAGGGTAAACCATGGTGTGGACACCTTCTTAAGAGATCCTTATATCTCTCCCATGCGTCGTATAATGTCTCTAAATCCATCTGCACAAAAGAAGAGATATCATTCCGTAATTTGGCCATTTTGGCCGGTGGAAAATATTTTAATAAAAACTTTTCGATCATTTGGTCCCATGTAGTGATTGACCCTCGTGGTAACGAGTATAACCACTGTTTGGCTTTATTCCTTAATGAAAAGGGAAATAACTGAAGACAAATGGTATCATCAGAAACGCCATTTATTTTGAAAGTATCACAGAACTCTAGGGTCTTCGTCCTGCAAACCATCAAATTGAACAAATTGTTGAATCATTTGTATTGTGTTAGGCTTTCATTCAAAATTATTAGTAGCTATAGCAGGCCTAACAATACTAGATTCTGCTCTTGTTAAATTAGGTTTAGCATAACCATACATAGTACGTGGAGCGTTGTTTTCTGCCACATCTCGTGGTGGATTATTCTCGTCCATCCCTTCAGTAGGATTGGATTCGTGATCGTTATTTTGTCGAGTTTTAAAATTTATAAAGAGAATGATCGAACCTGGAAACTAACTCTGACAACGACTTAAGGTAAGTGTACCTATCGAACAGTAGTATAGCTTAGGCAAGACCGGATTGTCAAACCCAAAGGAACTAAAAGTACTAATACTAACTTTTTTTTTTATTTAGCCTAAAATAAGTGAAGTTGCTTTAATCTAAATTAATGACTTACTAAACTAAAGACACAAAGATAGAAAGAATGAATTGGAAAATAACTTGAAGAGAAACTCAATTGATCACGACGATACCCTCAGGAAGAATCCACCTAGACTTCACTTGTTATTTAACACTGAACCATACGATTTATTCACTTAGTCTGATCCGTAAGACTCCCTAACATATATTAAACCTTCTCTCGAGGCGAATAATGTCTAACCCTAGGTTAATTAACGAAAATCTTTTTCTCGAATAATAACCCCCTAGAATAGCAATAAATCAATCTATGGACTCCCATATTAGGTTTCACCCTAATCCAACAAAATCTTGTCACCCTATCTCTAGACGTGCGATCAACTCCGCTTAATTATGCTAGATCTACTCTTAAGCAGGGTCTATTCCTCCTCCACCTAAGCACATCAAATTTGGATTAAGCATGCATAATTAAAAACAAACTAAGTATTTATCATATAATTCAAAAAACAATAACAAGATTCATCTAGGTTTCATCCCCTTCAGGTATCTGAAGGGTTTAGTTCATAATGAATAAAGAAAACATCTCAAGAGAACAGATACAACAAAACATAAGAAATCCCTAAAACCCCCTGAAGGAATTGAAAGAGAAATCCGTCGTCTTGAGTAGAATTTCGGCTCTTTGAGATGGATCAACTGGCTATCTTCGAGTAATTCCCACAAATCTGACCTTCTGGCTCGATTCCTTGGCCTAGCTAACCACCCCGACAAAAGCCCTGGCAGAAGGCTTTTGCTGAACTTCGAACGTCCCCTAAAGGTTGGCCTCTAGGGTCTTTATATAGGCTTTGAGATGCCTTACTTGACCTGTAACACCCCAAACCCGGCCCAAACATTACGACCGAATTCGGTGTGTTATAGAGAAAAACATTTTGAAAATCCCTTTTTAGCCGATTTAATTTTAAGGTAAAAGATACTTGTCTTGTGTTAAAACCATTGAGGTGTATGAATAAACCACACTTAGTTTTGTTTAAAAATCTTATTAAGTCGAGTTGTTACCAAATTTATTAATGTACCCGATGGTACGAAAGAAAAACATTCGCGTTTAAATTTTAAAAAAAACTTGTTCAACATTACCAAAGTCATTAAGTATTTGAAACAAATTATCCAAAGCATGTAAAGTAATCAAAATATAATCTTAGGAGGCCTTATTACAACTTGAACAGAATAAACCAAAAATAACTAGAATTAAATTGAAGTTCATTAAATTCACATTTCCACTGCATGGCCACCTCGAGTCCATCCGGCTCCTCATCCGCGATCTACGTGTCACCTGAAAAATGTTAAAAGAAAAGGTGAGTCACCAAGACTCAGTGTGTAACCCTTTCCCCGGTTTAATGCAACATCATACACACAAATCAAAATCAAGTTTAACATGCAGCCAACCTAACCATCCAAAACACCTTTTTCTACCCCGTGTGGTACCAAACCACTGGTGGTGCCAAACCACTGGTGACTTAAAGTCACGATATTCATCAATAATTGTGGTGCCAAACCACTAGTGGGGCCAACCACGTGTGATACCAAATCATGGCGTCGATCCCATAATACAATCCAGTGGGGCCAACCTTTGTGGTGCTAAGCCTTTGGGACGAGGACGCTATGAGGTGCCAAACCTCTAGAGGTGCCAAACCTCGGTGACCGTAATCACGAAATGTGGTACCAAACCACGGTGTTAAATCGACACGAATATCACTTCCCCTCCACTCATATATCCCACATCAATCCATGATATTTAACGAAATCATGCCAACATGCTTATTTAGCAACATACTTTGGATTTATCATTAACCATATATTTAAGTCACATATACCAAATATGTCATGCTTCCCAAAAGCATCATAAAGAACTCATAACGACAAGGACTTACCTGAATCCTTGCTTATACCATTATAGTATTAAATCCAAATCTACATCATTCCAGATTAGCACACACAATGTATTTAGCACAGTTATTAATTATAAAGTGTGTATGTACACACCTGATGCCAATGATAGCTCTAAAATCGAGGAAGAAACCAATCGGCCACACAAGATTCCCTTGCCCTATATTCGGCCATTACCTAAAGTTAGTACTAAGGCCATTCGGCCAAACCAAAATAATCTCAAGGGGTTATCATTTGAAACCCGATACCTTACCTTATAAATGATTCGATTTCCTACCAAATCCCGAGCCAAACAATGGTTCACCTTTGACAATCGGTCACACCTTAAGACGCAAAACAGTTAGCCTCACAAGCCTTCGGCTTAACAAATACCTAAAGAAAAAAAAGTTCCTTACCACCACTTACCAATCAATCAACTGAGAAAGAAGGTTACGCTTGATTGCTTCCAAGTCCCGGAGATCCTTCCTCTCAAACCGATTGGAAAAGAAGAGAGCACCCTTTTCTTTGATGTTCGGCCAAAACTACATCAAATAGGGAGGAGGGGATTCGGCTAAGAAAACAAAAGAGATGCTGGAATTTTCAAATAATTTTTGGGCAATGGTATAAGGGAATTTCGGTAGCAAGATGGTAGGGGTTCGGCTAATGGAGGAAGAAAAATAGAAGAAAAGATGTAGGGGAAATTAATGGTGGTTTTCGGCTAAGTAGAAGAAAAAGATGCTGGAAAATTTTGAGCAATTGCCTAGGGAAATTGGCGTGAAGATGAAGAGAGAAAGAAGAAAAAGTTGCTGGAATTTTGGGCACTTCTTGCTGTACAAAAATCAATTTTGAACAGCCCCCCAAGGAGTCCCAACGCCGGCCAATTCCTCCCCCTCTTTGTGATAATTTAGCTTTTAATTATCACTCAAGATAATAACACTTATCTTCTATCATTTCAGGATGTTACATGGCCTCTAAGTATCCTAATTCAAGTATAATTCCTACTCGGGTGTTTGAATAGGCTTTGGACTGTGTTTCTATGCCTTCAAGTATCCAAATTCGAGTGAAATTTCTCTTGGCCGCGGGAGGGACACGCCCATGGCACACGCCCGTGTAAATCATCTTCAGGCCGTGTCTCGATTCTGTCGATTGGGGCACTGCCGTGTAAATCATGGCATGGTCGTGTCTTCACAGTCATGTGGCTTGAAGTCCAACCGTGTCAATTTCCTCTTTGGCCTAAATTAGCCTGTTTTAAGCCCATTTCTTGTTCTTTTCGTCCTCGGGTGCTTTCCTGAGTATAAAACATGACAAGAAAGGATTAAGAGCATCTTTTTACATAAATCAAGGGCTAAATCATCCAAAAGCATGCTAAACATGGGGTTAAAATATGTTACTTTTACAGTTTATCAATTCGCCTTGTTGTTGCTCTTCTTGGTAATTTAAGGCTCGCCTGATTTCTCTGCGATTATGAAGTCCCAGGATCAAACTTGGGCTTAGAAAAAATTTTGGTTTTAGGTGAATAAAACCTTGGGAGTTAGTAGGTAGGATTTAAGAATAAAATGGGGGAGAAAATGACACAAGTGGAGTGTGTGGTGTAGTGGAAAGTGACACCACATAAAAGGCAAGGGGGTGACGCCAAAAGGAAAGAAGGAGATCCAAGGTTCAAGACATAGCACTTGCATTTCTTTTTGGTTATTTTTCAAAATGGATTTAGACCTTCGCCATAGACTTATCTTTAGTTGCGCATGGTTTTAGACACAAGAGGAGCTTGTGGCTTAGTGGCAAGTGGCGTGAATTGGCTGATGGGGGAGCTTGGGTTCGAATCTCATGACAAGCAAGGGAGTATTTATTTTGCGGATTGGACGGCAAGAGTTTGAGTTTGATTTAAACTCTCTTGTGAGAGGATCCCATCGGAAAGATACAAAGAAGGAAGGTGAGAAGCTAGCTATATATAGAGCTGTCTAGGAGGATAGTAAGCATACCTGGTTGGCATTGGACATAGGACTGCTCGGGGCGCAGTTTAGCAACTTCAGATTCCTATCAGGTGTGTGTCTCGCCCTACTTTAGCTGCAGAGCGGTAAATGCCAAAATGTCGGTCACACGAAAATGGTAGCCACACGAGCGTGCGAGCGCACGTGTGGGGGCTTCGACGCGATAGTTGAGGCCATCAGTAGTGTTCTTGTGGGTTAGGCTGTTTGGGCCACGATGGGCCAAGTGGGCCTAATGGGCCTGAGGGCCCATATGAGTAAATTGTATGATTGAGTAGTAGATAGTGAACTAGACTATGTGAATCTCATATATGTGGCTAGGTTTAGGCTGAATGGGCCACATGAGTGTGTCGGCCCTCTTGGGCCGAGAATTGGCCTTAGGCCCGTTCGTATCATTATCTCTATTTAGAATACTTGAGTCGTACGAGGCGACAGTGGACCTTCTGTTGGGTCGTTAATACCCTGATTTGTGAAATTACCAAAATACCCCTAGTTTGCAAAGTTATCGAATTACCCCTGGTTTGCAAAGTTACCGAATTACCCCTGGTTTGTAAAGTTACCGAATTACCCCTGGTTTGCAAAGTTACCGAATTACCCCTAGTTTGCAAAGTTACTGAATTACCCCTGCTTTGTAAAATTACCAAATTACCCTAATTTGTAAAATTACCAAATTATCCCTGGTTTTCAAAATTATCGAATTACCCCTGGTTTACGAAATTACTGAAATACCCTCGATGGGTAAATTACCTTTATACCCTTAAGGGTTGATTAGCGTGATTGTGTGTAATTCTCACACCTTCTTGTATTATTTTTGCATTAAGAACTGTATTGGCTAAAAGCCGACAAGGCTGTAACGATAGTTGAGATACCCTTGTGGGTAAGGTTAGAGACATCAAGTAAGTACCTTTATGATTTTGCCTTTCAAATATCATAACCTAAAATATATGCATGATTTGATTATCTGTTATACATTGGAAATATGATTGCATTCATCATAATATGACAATATGTTGCATGAGTTTTGGGATATGATATTGATGAAAGGAGTAGTGTATTTCGGTGGCTTTGCCACATATTTTGGTGACTTTGTCACATTATTTCGGTGGCTATGCCACATATTTCAGTGATGTTGTCACATTATTTCGGTGGCTATACCACATATTTCAGCGATGAGCAGCTGACTGTAGATGACTGTCATCGATGGTGTGTAGCGGTGAGGGTCGATTGTAAAAATCCCCACTGGTGTGTTTGGCAAGAACGGGTGGTGTGTAGTGGATGGATATCTAGGCTGGGATAGGTATTGCATCATATTGCATACATCATGTGTTATACTGTGCTAATAGGGCTAAGGCCCAGTCCGATTCTAAATGGGCTTCGCCCAAGGTGATTTTGTAAGGGCTAAGGCCCATATGGTATTTAAATGGGCTCGGGCCCAGTTATGGTTCATGTGGGGTAATTGCACACTGAGTCTTCTTGACTCACCCCCTCTGCTTAAATTTTTGCAGGTAATTCTTAGACCAACGGATATGGGCCGGAGTGGACTCAATGGTGGCCATGCACGGTTTTATTAATTAGAACTTTACTTTTTTTAATTTTTGGGATTTTGGTTATATAATAAGGCCACTATTAATTTGGTTTAATTTCGATTTAAACTTTAGAAATTTTGAATACAAAATAATTGATAGGATGTTTTTACAGAATGCAAATAAAAGTTTTTTCTCATAACCTAATTAACAATTTTATAAACAGGTTTTTACGACAAACTTCTAGTTTAATCCGATGTAACAAACATGTGTTTCCAAACGTCACCTAAACACAAAGATTGGGCTAATTAAAAATTTTCTGAAGTTTACGAAGCTTTATAAATTCTTCCTAAGTGACATACTAGATCCGGTCGTGGTGTTTGGGCCGGGGTTGGGGTGTTACAAGGGTCCTGTCGGGTTCCTTCTAGTCATAAACTGGAGGTACCTACTGAAAAAGAAAGAAAGAAAATTAGAAAAATAAAATAAAATTAATTGCAAAAGTAAAAATAAAAATAATGGCTAAAGAAATAAAAATAGAGTTTTCTTAATATTTTAGTTTCCCGGTAACGGCGCCAAAAACTTGATCGGTCTAAAATTGTCAAGTTTTAAAATTTATAAAGAGAATGATCGAACCTGGAAACTAACTCTGACAACGACTTAAGGCAAGTGTACCTATCGAACAGTAGTATAGCTTAGGCAAGACTGGATTGTCGAACCCAAAGGAACTAAAAGTACTAATACTCACTTTCTTTCTATTATTTAGCCTAAATATTAAATGATTTGGTTGATTAACTAATTAATTACTAAACTAAGATGCAAAGACAAAAAGAATGAATTGGAAAATAACTTGAAGAGAAACTCAATTGATCTCGATAATACCATCAGGAAGAATTCACCTAGACTTCACTTATTATCTAACACTGAACCATACGATTTATTCACTTGACTTGATCCGTAAGATTCTCTAACGTATATTAAACCCTCTCTCGAGGTGAATAACATCTAACCCTGGGTTAATTAACGGAAATCTCTTTCTCACTTAATAACCCCCTAGAATAGCAGTAAATCGAACTATAGACTCCCATATTAGGTTTCACCCTAATCCGAAAAAATCTCGTCACCCTATCTTTAGGCACGTGAACGACTCCACTTAATTATGCTAGATCTATTCTTAGGCAGGGTCCATTCCTCCTCCACCTAAGAACATCTGACTTGAATTAATATCCCAAAAACATTAACACAAGAATTAAGCACACATAATTAAGAACAAATCAAGTATTTATCATATAATTCAGAAGACAATAATAAGATTCATCTAGGTTTCATCCCCTTCAGGTACTGAAGGGTTTAGTTCATAACAAATAAAAAAAACATCTCAAGAGAAAAGATAAAACAAAACATAAGAAATCCCTAAAACCCCCTGAAGGAATTGAAGGAGAGATTCGCCGTCTTGATTAGAATTTTGGCTTCTTGAAATGAATTAACTGGATATCTTCGAGTGATTCCCACAAAAGTTCTGGCTTCTGCCGAATTCCGAATGTCTCAGCCTCCCTTGACGGTTGGCCCCTAGGTTCTTTATATAGGCTTTTAAGACGCTTTTACTTGGCCTCTAAGTGCCCTAATTCAATTATACTTTCCACTCGGTGTTTGAATAGGCTTTGGAATGTGTTTCTTTGCCTCAAAGTATCCAAATCTGAGTACAATTCCTCTTTCCCACGACAGGGGCATGGCCATGGTACACGCCCCTGTAAATCGTCTTCAGGCTGTGTCTCGATTTTGTCAATTGGGGCACAGCCGTGTAAATCATGACATGGCCGTGCCTTAGTTAATTTTTTAAGGCACGGTCGTGTGGCTTGAAGTCCAGGCCGTATCGATTTCTATTTTGGCCCAAATTGGCCCTTTTTAAGTCTGTTTCTCGTTCTTTTCGTCCTCGGCTGCTTTCTTGAGTATAAAACACAAAAAGAAAGGATTAAGAGCACCTTTTTACATAAATCAATGGCTAAATCATCCAAAAGCATGCTAAATATGGGGTTAAAATATGTTACTTTTACGATTTATCAAATAACGTCTAACCCTAGGTTGATTAATTGAAATCTCTTTCTAATTAAAACCCTTAGAATCGCATTAACTCGATCTATGGACTCTCATATTAGGTTTCACCCTAATCCGAAAAAATCTCGTCACCTTATCTCTAGGCGCGCGATCAACTCTGCTTAATTACGCTAGATCTACTCTTAGACAGAGAGTTTTGCTTAGGATGAGGCACGGTTGTGCTTTTTGGGGTCTAGGCCATGGTTGACTTTTCTCACGGGGCACGGCCGTGTGGTCTTGGGCCCAGGCCGTGCGAATTTCATGCTTTGGCCCATTTTCTCCGTTTTCGACCCGTTTCTCGTTCTTTTCATCCTCCGGTGCTCTACTGAGTATAAAACATGAAAACAAAGGATTAGGAGCACCTATTTCCATAATTAAAGGGAAAAATATCCAAAAACATGCTAAATGTGGGATTAAAATATGTTACTATTTCGGTTTATCAAATTCCCCCACACTTAAGCTTTTGCTTGTCCTCAAGCAAAATTCTCAACTCATAATTAAAATGAACTTCCTCAATTCAAAATATTCATCAAAAATGCCTCATCACAATTCATAGATAATTTATACATGGATAATTCAAATCAAAGAGTCCTAAAGATTCAAACAATCAAAGTCATGAGTTTTTAGTATGAAAGCATAGGTGTTTCCCTTTACCTAAATAATCACCTTTAATTCAAAATTGACAAAAGTTGACATCCTCCCTAAAGATTCACTCAAATCACTCAAGGTGTTTTAGGTTCAAAAACTAAGCTCTTAAAGGTCGAACATGAGAAGTTATTACTATAGGCTTGCTTGAAAATCAAATCTCCACCACTGTAAAATGAGATGATACACAAATCAAAAGGTCTTTAAAAAGGGTTGTAAAGGGGCTTAGGTTAAATGTGTGGATAAAGGCTGAATCAGAAGGGTTAGAATCGAGATTGAATTGACAAATTACCTAACTAGAAAAATGACTAATAACCTGAATAATTGAAAACTTGTAATACTAATAATACGAGCTTTTTTTTCAAGGTGTTGAAATTAAACGTATAGGCTCGCTTAATCACATAACTAATAATGAATACACTTTTATTTTTGATTGATTTTTTTTTAAGAACAAATCAAATATAATATAGAACTTTAACAACTGAAATAATCTAATTAGGCAACTAATCAAAACAAGTCTCGATAGAAGGGTAATCAAAAGGAATGGTAATAACAAATACAAGATGGGTTTCAGTTTAATATTATTGGGTTGAGTCAATAAAAAGGGTTGTTAGGATCAAAAGGGTTCACTAGGGGTCAATTATGAGGGTAGGTTTTTTAGTGGAATAAGTGGGTTGAATCCTAGGTGCCTTAACCATCTCTATATATCAACTCAATAGTGTGGTCTCGACATGTGTAATCGAAGTAAGTTTTAGAATAAAAAATCAATGTTGACACACTCATAATCAATAAAGTGAGCACGAAAAGAATGTATGCTCTAAAGGCTCAAAATCTCACAAAAATTATGGGCATTTTGATGTCAACCTTGTAAATTTCAAACTTCTAGGTAACAACTTAGATTCAGGTAGACAACTTAACAGAATTTTAATTTTAGACAACTTCTAGTATCTTAAAGTTTAAATCATCATTGCACAATTATCAATGACTTAATCTAAAACATATCAATAAAAATCATGAATCAATCAAGAATTTCATTCTAATTAGTGATATGAGAAAATTACTTTAAGACATAATATTATTCGGGATTTGAGAATAATGCAAAAAGTTAGGCACTTTTTTCTAATAAACTTTAGCCTCCACACTTAAGATGTACATTGCCCTCAATGTACAAAGATAGATAATAATCATAAAATAAGAAAATAAAAATCAAAGAGAGGGAGAGAGGTGAAACTTTTTGAATTTTTGGATGGATTTCTTGAGTTGGAAGTGTGGAAACTTGATTCGGAGGTTAAAGATAAGTTGGAGGGAGTGCCTCTAGTTCCTGTACTAGATGAAGAAATCGGGTAACTCGTGAAGAATTAGCAAGGAAATAGTAATAATAATTTAAATTATACTAATTATATAAATAAAGTAAATAAAGATAACAAGAAAGAAAATATGAATTAAAATAAAACTAAAAGAGAAGATGAATGGACTAGGAAGCCCTTATTGGTAGATGGTTCACGAGGTGGTTGTAGTGTCTAAGGCCTTGGTGTTGTGATTCCCTAACAGCCTTTAGAACCTAAAACCAAGAAACTAAAACAAAATAAACTAAATTTAATGTATGAAAAATAAAGAAAAGGAAAATAAAGGAGAAGAGAAGAGTAAAATAGAAGTTAAAAGGTCTCAAAGACCCTTGGCTTGTCGTGTTAATGAAGCAGGCAGCATGAGCTTATGTTGATTTGTCTCGCACAGGGAGACAGGACTTGGATCTTTTCATTTCTTCAACATCGTTGAAGCATAGATTGAAGCTTTTATGGAGTGAAGAAAGAAGAAAGTGAAGATGAAGGGAAGTGGAGAGTGAATGGGGTATGGGTGAGAGGGGGAGAGGGGTGTTTTAAATAGAAAACTTCGGCTTTGATACATCCCCATGCCCGTGTATTGTGGGCGTGTTGTGTCACACGGCCATGTCGCACGATTGTGTGGTTTTCCAATCGCTTCTCCCACGCCTGGTTTTTAAGTCACCACACCTATGTTCATCAGTTTTGGCCACGCCTATGTCGCACGGCCGTGGTGTTAGGTGAGCCCGTGATTCAAAGATATTTTTCTCGTCCTGTCTCGTACTATCTCTGCCATGTTAGTACGAAAATCCGTAGCATCCACACGTCCACGGCAACGGCCGTGTGTAAGGCCGTGTGATGTGAAAATCTGTGCTTCATTAACTTGGGTAGTCTGTAGTTTAGGTGCTAAAAGAAAAAGAACTAAAAATAAATGGGTTAGTGCTCGGGTTGCCTCCCGAGAGGCGCTCGTTTAAAGTCTTAAGCTAGACTTACCCTTTCATTCGCACCTTCACAGTGGTTTAAGGAGTGAAAAATTCTTTTTCATGCTATCATCATATAATCTGAGTCGAGTAGAGTTTACTTTAAAAGTACCAAAAGTAGAATTACTTACCTTGACTGGTCCGTAAGGGAAAACATTAAGTATCGTAAAGGGGATCTCTTCGGTTATCTTCAGGTTTGATGTGGTGATTCGCGGGTCTGTACTATCTAATAGTACCTGTTCTCCTATTTTGAAGTGATTTGATGTTACCTTAAGTTCTTCTGGGGGTTCCTTTGGTTTCACTTTGTGTGGGTTTGATTCCTCCTTGAGATGTGTCTCCCACTTATCTAGCTCATCGGTCTGAAGCCGTCGTTCCTCATGAGATATTTCCTTGTTAGCATGAGCTATAGGATCTAGCTCTGTAGTGTAATTCTGTGGTGTTTCTTGAAAAGGAAGTTTAATTGAATGTTTATCAAGGGAATTTACGTCCTCACCTTTCTCACTCAACGTCCTAGCTGAGTCGAGAGCTTGAAGACTGATTGATTCGTCACCTACACGAAGTATGAGTTCACCTGTGCTAACATCAATTTTAGATTTGGCAGTTGCTAGAAAGGGTCTTCCTAAAATTAAGGGTATACTATTGTCTTCATCCATATCTAAAACAACGAAGTCTATGGGGAATATGAATTTGTCAACTTTAACTAGTACATCTTCAATTATACCCTTAGGGATGCGAATAGTTTTATCAGCTAATTGAATACTCATCCTAGTTTGCTTAGGTTTCCCTAGACCTAGCTGTTTAAACATTTTAGATGGCATAACATTGATGCTTGCCCCTAAATCAGTTAAAGCATTATCAACAGATAAACTACCGATTAAAAATGGAATTGTAAAACTCCTTGGATCTTTTAATTTTCGTGGTAATCTGTTTTGTAACATTGCTGAACATACTGTGTTTAGTTCCACATGTGACTTCTCATCTAACTTTCGCTTGTTTATTAAAATCTCTTTTAAAAATTTCCTTGAATCTGGCATCTGCGAAAGAGCTTCAAGAAGTGGTAAGTTAATATGTAATTTCTTTAAGAGTTTAAGGAACTTATCAAACTGTTCTTCTATGTCGTCTTCTTTCATCGCATTGGGGTAAGGTATACGAGGTTTTTATTCTTTATGTAACACCCCAAACCTGGCCTATACGTTACGACTGAATCTGGTATGTCACAGGGTAAAGTTAGTTATACTTAAGAAAAATCAGAGATTTGAAAGAAAACTTTTTCTGAGTATTACGTTGTCTTTTGAAAACATCGATGTGTAGATTAATGAAACTCCAATTTTACCTTAATATTTAAACTGCCGTGGTGTCGAATTTGATATAAACAGTAACTAATAAAAACCAAAGTACAACTTTACAAGGCCGTATTACATAAAAAAAGTCCCAAATCAAAATAAACTTATAGTAATACTGTGACTATAAAAGAAAGAAAATGGAATTACTAAAGTTCACGAGTAGTATCTCCGATGTATAGCCACCCCCAAGTCCTCCACGGCTCCCAATCCTCAATCACTGGGAATCACTTGAAACATTTAATAAAAAGAGGGGGTGAGTTTACGAAAACTCAGTGTGTACAACCCTCATCGGTAAGAACATGCATCACAACAATACAGGCCGAAGCCCATCACAGTAACGGTGGCAATTGGGCCTTAGCCTAAAATAGCCTCGGTTGAGCCTTAACCCACATCATATGTCACAGCAGATAATGTATGCAATGCGATGCAAACCCATCCCCAACCTAGATTTTCCATCCTCTACACACCACCCGTACCAACCAATCACACCGTGGGGATTTCTACAATCAACCCTCCATCCGCTACACACCATCGATGGCAGTCATGTTGCAGTGAGCTGCTCATCGTCAGAATCGTGACATAGTCACCAGAACAGATCGTGGCAGAGCCACTACAATAGATCATGGCAAAAGCCACTACAACAGATCATGGCAAAAGCCACTACAACAGATCATGGCAAAAGCCACTACTACAGATCATGGCAGAGCCACTACAACACTTCCCCTTTCATCACATATTCCCTACCCCATGCAACATAAAATGCAGATGTATGGATGTAACAGATTACCACAAGCGTGTACGGAATACTCATAACATGGATCGAATTATTTCATCATAACCTTTGATTATATCAGAACAGAAATCACTAACCTGATGTCTCGCGTACACCCTCCACAGGTGTAATATCCCGGATTAGGGCTTATGCACTATTACTAAATTATATGAAATAGCAAGTCTTATGTGTTATGAATGTGTTATGTGAATTTTAGAATCCTGAAACATAAGGAAAATGCCTTAGAAAAATATCGACTTTTAAGTCTAAAAGAGGGAACTGAAGCAAAGTGGCCTTAAGAAAATAAAAAAGGGAAATATGACATATAATTGGGCTCAGGTTTGGACTTTAAAACCTGGGTTAAATGGCTGATAAATAAGTGTTAGTAGTAATTGATGTTAGATTATTAAATTAGTAGCAAGTTGGGCTTGCGACCCAAAAATTTAGTAATGCTAAATTGGGCATGAGGGTGGCGTTACTTAGGGGGATGACTTGGGCCTAGTATGGCCACATGAAGCCAAAAATAATGGGTTAAAATTTCGGCACTCCTAAGGTAAGGAGTTGGACGGCACCAAGGCTAGATTTTAGGAGTTTAAGTTGAGGTCAAATTCTTTTGGAATTTCGGCTAAGGTAGGAAAATAAGGATATGAGAGTGATGGCCAAGAAGGGGACTCTAGGCTTAGTAATTTCGGCAAAAGGAGGAAAACTAAGGCCATTCAACATTCTTTCTTCTTCTCCTTTTCTCTCGCAAATTTCTCTCGCCATAATTCTTCTTTTCTTTTCAATTCTCCACAAAGCCGAAAACACAAGTAGTCATAGCCGAATTTCCCCTCTACCTCTCTCAAAGTCTTCTTTTTCTTTTATCTGTTCTAGCCGAATACCCTCCTTTCAAAACTCCACCATAGCCGATTCTTCCTAAACCCATACTCTCTCTTTGCTACCCCTTTTATCAAGCTGAATACTCAAAGTGAACCCCTAGCCGATTACTCCATTAAATCAAAAAAGCTGAAATCTTTTGATCACTATTTAGTCTACAAAGCTGAATCTCCTTGTGGTGTCAGGCAAAGGTGCTGTCGACTACAACATTAAGGGTAAGAACGGATGTTATTCAATTTCCATTCCTTCTTTTTTTAACCGAAAGTTTGAAACTAATCCCAATAGCATTCTATGGCCGAAACTATGAAGGGTCATTCGGGATTTGGCCTATTGTCGACTACAAAGTAGGAAGGTTTTGGGATTTCAAGGATTTAAGGTAAGTGGACATACTAATCAGCCAAGGGCCGTTTGTTGTGATTAAATGTTAGAAATTGATCTAACATGTGCCATAGGGATTTCGACAGTACTACAAAGAAGTGACAGTTTTTAGGATCTAAGATTTACAAGGTAAGTCATGTATGATATTCGGCCAGGGCCTATTTAGTAATTTGGCTATGTTTCTTATTTATTCAAAAGCTGGAAACTAACTAGTTAAGGGATTTGGTGGCTAGCCGATTACTAGGGTGAACATCATAAAGTTTCGAGATTTGATAGTAAGTTTTGGTTTCGATAGTCCTTCGGGATTTAATTAATTAGCCGAATAGGCTTTGCTAATATAATGGCCGAATATAGGAAATAAAGATCTAAGCAGTAGATTGGAATTTTCGGGATTTGGAGTGAATTTGCTAAGTAAATCAGGTGTGTACCCCACACTAAATCTTGATAGATTTACGGCTTTAATTTATTGTATATGCTAATATAAAAGTGTAAGATTATGGTTAAGGTACCATGTAATGGTACAAAGTACTCAGGTACGTTTTCCTACTCCTATTATGAGTATGATAAGTTTTGCTATGGCATAAACATGAAATTATAAGAATGTGAATAAGGAATATGATATGGTTAATGCATAATTGTATGACATGGGGCATATGGGTGATATGTAAAAGGGGAAGTGAATTGGTGGTTTTATACCCCAATATAAGAATGTGGTGACTTATGTCACAATATAAGAATGTGGTGACTTTTGTCACAATATAAGAATGTGGTGATTATGTCACGAATATATATATGGTGGCTATGCCACGAATTTTATAAGGGCGATGAGCACGTCGACTGCAGCGTCTGCCTTCGATGGTGTGTAGCGGATGGAGGGTTGACTTAGTAGTCCCCACGGTGTGATGGTTGGTACGGGTGACGTGTAGCGGATGGATAACTAGGCTTGGGTCAGGGATTGCATCATTTTATTTAATGCTATATGAATATGTATGATTTGACATGCCTAAATCTGATTGAGACTTAGTGTTGATTGTACACATTGAGTCTGTTTGACTCACCCCTTGTGGGACTATTTTTTTCAGGTGATGATCAGTAATGGACCGGGTTGGCAGGAGCTCAGGGGTGGCCATGCTCAATTCGACGATCGTTATATTTTGTTTTTATAGTTTTAAAATTTCCAAGTTTTGAATTATTCGGGTTTTCATTTGATGTAATAAGGCTATCAGTACTAAATTGTTTATGCATGCTATTAAAGTTCTTAGTATGAAATAATTTTGTCATATTAAAGTTATAAGTAAAATTTTCTTAAATATAAATATCAAATTGTTTTTAACACCTTATCTACATGGGTTCTTAATTGAGCCCAACCCAAATCAAGTGCTTTTCAAAATACACAAGTTTTAGCAAAGTTTCAAACAAGATTTGAATGGATTTTCTTTAGAAGCATGCAGATCCGGTCGAGGGCTTGTGAAATTTGGGTTTGGGGTGTTTCAGGTTTAGTATCGAGCTTCGGTTCAAAACTTCGGCCTTGAGGGCTTTTAGGGCCCAAAACGTTTTCTCTCTTTTGAAAATGGATTTTCTAAGAAATAAGCGATTTTTACGGCATGGCTTTGAGTTTAGGCAGAAGTCCACCAGGTAAGTACTCCTAACCTCTTTGTGATTTGCATGTAGGGAATATATAGGGACGTAGACTAGTGGATTAGGAATTAAACCCTAGGACTAGTTTACCCCAACAAATACATAAAACTCTAAGGCACAATTAAACAAACTTGTGTCTAAGTCGCCGAGTTAGGGTGTGGCAACCATTGTGCGCATGTCTAGGATTGGTTTCGGTGGGAGCTTGGTATTTAAGCAGTCCGCGTGACTCACCTCCTCTCCACTCGAATCCTACCTGGTGCGTAGCTTCGGTTCACCCTAACCAAGAGGACTTAATCGTGGGCTAAACTCAATAATTAAAACCCGAAAGGGGCTAGCCACATTTTTATGGAAACCCTAGTTTTAAAAGTCAACAAACTACCCTTTTGAAATTTTAAAAATTATTATTTTGGAAAAACCTTTTAAGAATTTTTGATTTATAAAATTACCTAAATACCCTTAGTGGTAAAATTACTAAAATGCCCTTGATTTTCCAAAATTACCATACTACCCCCGATTTTAATAACAATTTCTGATTTTGCACAAGTATTCAAAAACTTTACAAAATATCAAAGACACCCTGATTTGGAAAATTTACAAAAATATCCCTAATTTGTAAAATAACCGAATTACCCCTAACCTGTACAAATGACCAAAATACCCTCAGCAAGGAAAATCAACGAAGTACCCTCAAATTGGAAACCATTAAACATGCCCTTGTTTTGAAAGTCACCAGGAACCATATTTTTGCAAAAAATTATCGAAAAGACCCTAGCTTGTGAAATTACAAAAATACCCCTAATGTATAAATTACCATTTTACCCTTGAAATTTTTCCAGCAAGTAATTTTAATTTTGTAAAATATCAACAATATCTATTTTGCAACATTTTCAAATACCCTAATTTGAAAAATTACCAAAATACCCCTATAGGATAAAATTACAGAAATACCCCTGGGTAGTGGAAAACAACAAACAACGACAACTACAACATTTATCTGTAATGAACGCAAGTTCATGTGTGTGACTAAATGAATGATGTGAGACTGTATGTGTATGAATCAAAAGAACTACTTCTTAAAACTATTAAACATAAAGCGCTGCCGTGATAAATTAGTGGAACAAAACTAATTCATAAAATTCTTTAATCGATAAGCATAAGCGGAAGTATGAATTCAAGGGGACATGGTCGTAACGTACGTGGCCGTGGAAGAGGCTGAATGACCATGTCTGAACCCGTTAGATCGGGTCAAAGATCTGAAAATGAAATGCCACCACCACCCCTAGCCGATGATGTGGAATATCGGGACGACGGGGGATGACGCAGATGTCTGGCGATCTTTGCGGGTCTTAGAAAGGGTGGCGAGCAGCGGTGGAGGCATGGGAGCTCGGAAGTCGGTACCTGAGCGACTCTGAGCCAACGGAGCTGAGGTGTTCCACAGTGTATCAGGTGTAGCACCCAATACCACTGAGTATTGGTTGGAGGCGACTGAGCGGATTATGGATGAGCTCGACCTAACTAACAAGGAAAAGCTGAAAGGGTTGGTGTCGCTTCTCCGTGATGAGTCATATCAATGGTGGCTCACGATGCGGGATGGTGCTACAGCTGAGGAACTCACGTGGGAGTATGCTAAGGCAGCATACCAGAAGAAGTATGTTGGCACTCATTATATCGATGCTCAGAGAAAGGCATTTCTGAGGCTGGTTCAAGGGAACAAGTCCGTAGCTGAGTATGAAGCTGAATTCTTAAGGTTGAGCCGTTATGCTAAGGGCATAGTATCTACTGAGCATGAGTAGTGTATCCGGTTTAAAGACGAACAAAGAGATGACTTGAGGTTATTGATAGCCCCGCAACAGGAACGGGAGTTTGCTGTGTTGGTGGAAAAGGCCAAAGTGGCTGAAGGTATCAAGGAGTCTGTGAGGCAGAACTCCGATCAAAATAGGCAGAAGAGAGGATTTGGATCGTCAAGGCCATCCAGGAATGAGCAAAAGAGGCCTAGAGTCAAAAGGCCGCAAGGTCAGCAAGCTGCTATTGGAGGGCAGTACCCTACTTGTAATCAATGTGGGAAAAAGCACTTAGGCGAATGCTGGAAAAAGACAGGGGGATGTTTCAAGTGTGGATCAAAGGACCATATGATTAAGGACTGTCCGATGAAACCAGATGGGAATCGACCGGTAGCTCAGAATGTTAATCAGGCTGGTAGAGGGGGACAGCAGCCTCAGCGGGGTCGTGGCTCGAATAATAGAGGAAATAGTGCCAGAAGAGGACGTGGAACACCGGGCCGAGGTGGTGGTAATACAGAGGTAAGACAGCCGGGCTTAGTGTATGCAGTTCGCCGTAGGGAGGATGGTGACGCACTGGATGTCATAACCGGTACGTTCCTTATTTATGGCAAGCCTTATGTTACTTTGATTGATGTGGGCTCGACCCATTCTTATGTTGCATGTAGAATAGTTGAGACTCTAGAAATAGTTTCTAAACTTTCTAGTAGGGAAATGACCGTAGTAAGCCCACTAGGTCAAACTGTAGTGGTGAATAAGATGTTTTGAAGAATACCTTTGGAGCTTCAAGAAACGGTATTTCCAGCCGATTTAATGGAATTACCTTTTGGAGAATTCGATCTCATACTTGGCATGGATTGGCTAGTAGAGTATCGGGCTGTATTGGATTATGCAGCCAAACGAATGAAGTTAAGGACCTCTGAGGATGAAGGGATAGTTATGATAGGAGAAAGACGAAACTACTTGTCTAACGTAGTTTCGGCATTAAACGCAGATAAGATGGTTCGGAAGGGGTGTAAGGCGTTCTTGGCCTTCATTAGTGCTTTGGATACGAAAGAAGGGGGAGTTAGTGAAGTAAGAACTGTAAGGGAATATGAGGATGTCTTTCTAGAGGAATTACCCAGAATACCCCCGGACAAGGAAGTGGAGTTTGGAATTGACTTGCTACGGGTAGAGCTCCTGTGTCCATTGCCCCATACAGAATGGCACCAAAGGAGTTGGTGGAGCTTAAGGCTCGAGATCCGAGAATTGCTTGATGTGGGTTCATTCGCCCAAGATGTCTCCATAGAGCACTGGTCTTATTTGTGAAGAAGAAGGGCGGAACTATGCGCATGTGCATAGATTATCATCGATTGAATAAGTGACCATCAAGAACAAGTATCCATTGCCAAGAATAGATGACTTGTTCGATCACTTAGGGACCCATGATTCTCAAAGATCGATCTAAGGTGCGGATATCATCGCCTAAGGTGAAGGAGGTCGATATCCATAAACGACTTTTGAACAAGATACGGGCATTATGAGTTTTTGGTAATGCCGTTCGATTTGACAAATGCCCCAGCCGCGTTTATGGATATGATGAACCGAGTTTTCCAACCCTATCTAGATTAGTTCGTTGTTGTGTTCATAGACGATATCTTGGTGTACTCAAAGTCTGAAGAAGAACATGATGACCACCTCCGAATTGTGTTACAAGTGTTAAGGGAAAAGAAGCTCTACGCCAAATTCAGCAAGTGTGAATTTTGGCTTAAGGAGGTTACGTTTTTAGGACATATGGTATCTGCTGAAGGAATAAGGGTGGATCCTCGGAAGATTGAGGCAGTTTTGGATTGGAAACCTCCTAAGTCGGTGACAGAAGTTTGAAGTTTCTTAGGATTGGTAGGCTATTATAGACGGTTTGTGGAAGGGTTCTCGTCAATAGCCGCGCCTTTGACAAAGTTGTTGAGAAAGGAAGTACCTTTCATATGGACTGATAAGCAATAGGAGAGCTTTGAAAAGCTTAAGAACGTCTTGACTGGAGCTCCGATTTTGATTCAGCCGGAGGCAGGGAAGGATTTTGTAGTGTACTGTGATGCTTCCCATACAGGATTGGGAGGTGTCCTTATGCAAGATGGAAAAGTAGTCACTTATGCTTCTCGGCAACTAAGGCCACACGAGGTTAACTACCCAACGCATGAATTAGAATTAGCGGCAGTGGTCTTTGCCCTTAAGGTATGGAGATATTATCTTTATGGAGAAAAGTCAGTGATCTACACAGACCACAAAAGCCTCAAGTATCTGCTGACTCAGAATGAGTTGAACCTGAGACAGCGAAGGTGGGTGGAACTATTGAAGGACTACGATTGTTCCATAGAATATCACCCAGGCAAGGCAAATGTAGTTGCGGATGCCCTAAGTCGGAAGGTAGTGACGGATCTGAAGGCGATATTCGCACATCTAAGCCTCTATGACGATGGAAGTTTGCTAGCAGAGTTGTAAGTCAAGCCGACGTGGTTGAGGGAAGTAAAAGAAGGACAGTTGGTGGATGAGGATCTAAGTGTTAAGTTGCGACAAGCGCAGAATGGAGAGTTGGAGGATTATGGTGTTAATGACGAGGGAATATTGTGCTTCAAGGGTAAGGTCCAGATGTCAAGGATGTAGAACTTAGGCAAAGAATTCTTGAGAATCGCATAGTAGCCCTATGCTATGCATCCGGAGGTAGTAAAATGTCTGAGATTTAAGGAACAATTTTGGTGGCCTAATCTTAAGCGGAAGTGACCGAATTTGTAGGTAAGTGCTTGACATGTCAGCAAGTTAAGGCTGAACACCAAGTTCCGTCAGGATTGCTTCAGCCAATATAGATCCCCCAATGGAAGTGGGAGAGAATTACCATGGATTTTGTTAGTGGGCTTCCTCTTACACCTACTAAGAAGGACTCGGTATGGGTAATAGTGGATCGGCTGACAAAGTCCACGCATTTTATTCCAGTACGGGTTGACTACTCCCTACAAAAGTTGGCAAGGTTGTCTGTGGTAGAGATTGTAAGGTTGCATGGAGTGCCAATGTTAGTTATCTCGGATAGGGATCCGAGGTTCACATCTAGGTTTTGGAAAGCACTACATCAGGCTTTAGGCACCAGGTTGGATTTCAGTACGGCTTTCCATCCACAGTCAGACGGCCAGTCTGAACGAGTGATCCAAGTGCTAGAGGAAATGATAAGAGGCTGTGTGATAGACTTCAATGGGAGTTGGGAAGAATATTTACCTCTAGCAGAATCCGCATACAACAACAGCTATCAGGCTAGTATTAAAATGGCACCGTACGAGGCATTGTATGGTCGGAAGTGTCAGACTCCTACGTGTTGGACAGAGTTGGGAGAACGTCAAATTTTGGGTCCAGAATTAGTAGCGGAATCTGAGGAGAAGGTTAGTATAATTCGAGCTCGATTGAAGGAAGCATCCGATAGACAAAAGTCGTACGCAGATCTCAAACGGAAGGAGATTGAATTTGATGTGGGAGATCAAGTGTTCCTTAAAGTATCGCCTTGGAAGAAGGTGATGAGATTTGGTCGAAAAGGGAAGCTAAGTCCAAGGTTCATAGGACCCTATCGGGTATTAAAGTGAATCAGACCAGTGGCATACCAATTAGAGTTACCTCCTGAATTGAAGCAGATGCACGACGTATTCCATGTTTCCATGCTACGTCGATGCTGATCGGATCCATCTCACGTAATTCTAGTTGATGAGGTGGAGCTAAGACCAGACCTGTCCTACGAGGAAGAGCCGATTCAAATTCTAGAACAAGATGTGAAAGTGCTACGAAGGAAATCGGTCCCTTTGGTCAAGGTATTGTGGCGAAATCATGGATCGGAGAAAGCCTCGTGAGAGCCGGAAGAAGCAATACGACAGCAATACCCCTACCTATTCTAGCCAGGAATTTCGAGGACGAAATTATTTTAAGGGGGTAGAACTGTAATATCCCAGATTAGGGCTTATGCACTATTGCTAAATTATATGAAATAGCAAGTCTTATGTGTTATGAATGTGTTATGTGAATTTTAGAATCCTGAAACATAAGAAAAATGCCTTAGAAAAATATAGAGTTTTAAGTCTAAAAGAGGGAACTGAAGCAAAGTGGCCTTAAGAAAATAAATAAGGGAAATATGACATATAATTGGGCTCAGGTTTGGACTTTAAAACCTGGGTTAAGTGGCTGATAAATAAGTGTTAGTAGTAATTGATGTTGGATTATTAAATTAGTAGCAAGTTGGGCTTGCGACCCAAAAATTTAGTAATGCTAAATTGGGCATGAGGGTGGCGTTACTTAGGGGGATGACTTGGGCCTAGTATGGCCACATGAAGCCCAAAATAATGGGTTAAAATTTCGGCACTCCTAAGGTAAGGAGTTGGACGGCACCAAGGCTAGATTTTAGGAGTTTAAGTTGAGGTCAAATTCTTTTGGAATTTTGGCTAAGGTAGGAAAATAAGGATATGAGAGTGATGGCCAAGAAGGGGACTCTAGGCTTAGTAATTTCGGCAAAAGGAGGAAAACTAAGGCCATTCAACATTCTTTCTTCTTCTCCTTTTCTCTCTGCTAAATTCTCTCTGCCATAATTCTTCTTTTCTTTTCAATTCTCCACAAAGCCGAAAACACAAGTAGTCATAGCCGAATTTCCCCTCTACCTCTTTCAAAGTCTTCTTTTTCTTTTATCTGTTCTAGCCGAATACCCTCCTCTCAAAACCCCACCATAGCCGATTCTTCCTAAGCCCATACTCTCTCTTTGCTACCCCTTTTCTCAAGCCGAATACTCAAAGTGAACCCTTAGCCGATTACTCCATTAAATCACAAAAGCTGAAATCTTTTGATCACTATTTAGTCTACAAAGTCGAATCTCCTTGAGGTGTCAGGCAAAGGTGCTGTCGACTACAACATTAAGGGTAAGAATGGATGTTATTCAATTTCCATTCCTTCTTCTTTTAATCGAAATTTTGAAACTAATCCCAATAGCATTCTATGGCCGAAACTATGAAGGGTCATTTGGGATTTGGCCTATTGTCGACTGCAAAGGAGGAAGGTTTCGGGATTTCAAGGATTTAAGGTAAGTGGACATACTAATCGGCCAAGGGCCATTTGTTGTGATTAAATGTTACAAATTGATCTAACATGTGCCATAGGGATTTCGACAGTACTACAAAGAAGTGACAGTTTTCGGGAACTAAGATTTACAAGGTAAGTCATGTATGATATTCGGCCAGGGCCTATTTAGTAATTTGGCTATGTTTCTTATTTATTCAAAAGCCGGAAACTAACTAGTTAAGGGATTTGGTGGCTAGCCGATTACTAGGGTGAGCATCATAAAGTTTTGGGATTTGATTTCTAATCTAATCGGCCACAAGGTAAGTTTTGGTTTCGATAGTCCTTCGGGATTTAATTAATTATCCGAATTGGCTTTGCTAATATAATGGCCGAAAATAGGAAATAAAGATCTAAGCAGTAGATTGGAATTTTCGAGATTTGGAGTGAATTTGCTAAGTAAATCAAGTGTGTACCCCACACTAAATCTTGATAGATTTACGGCTTTAATTTATTGTATGTGCTAATATAAATGTGTAAGATTATGGTTAAGGTACCATGTAATGGTACAAAGTACTCAGGTACGTTTTCCTACTCCTACTATGAGTATGATAAGTTTTGCTATGGCATATACATGAAATTATAAGAATGTGAATAAGGAATATGATATGGTTAATGCATAATTGTATGACATGGGGCATATGGGTGATATGTAAAAGGGGAAGTGAATTGGTGGTTTTATACCCCAATATAAGAATGTGGTAACTTATGTCACAATATAAGAATGTGGTGACTTTTGTCACAATATAAGAATGTGGTGACTTATGTCACGAGTATATATATGATGGCTATGCCACGAATTTTATAAGGGCGATGAGCACGTTGACTGCAGCGTCTGCCTTCGATGGTGTGTAGCGAATGGAGGGTTGACTTAGTAGTCCCCACGGTGTGATGGTTGGTACGGGTGACGTGTAGCGGATGGATAACTAGGCTTGGGTCAGGGATTGCATCATTTTATTTAATGCTATATGAATATGTATGATTTGACATGCCTAAATCTGATTGAGACTTAGTGTTGATTGTACACATTGAGTCTGTTTGACTCACCCTTGTGGGACTATTTTTTCGGTGATGATCAAGAATGGACCGGCCGGCAGGAGCTCGGGGTGGCCATGCTCAATTCGACGATCGTTATATTTTGTTTTATAGTTTTAAAATTTCCAAGTTTTGAATTATTCAGGGTTTTCATTTGATGTAATAAGGCTATCAGTACTAAATTGTTTATGCATGCTATTAAAGTTCTTAGTATGAAATAATTTTTGTCATATTAAAGTTATAAGTAAAATTTTTCTTAAATATAAATATCAAATTGTTTTTAACACCGTATCGACACGGGTTCTTAATTCGAGCCCAACCCAAATCAAGTGCTTTTCAAAAAATACACAAGTTTTTAGCAAAGTTTCAAACAAGATTTGAATGGATTTTCTTTAAAAGCATGCCAGATCCGGTCAGGGCTTGTGGGCCGGGTTTGGGATGTTTCAACAGGTGTCACAATAGCCATACCGAACTTTCGGTATTTAACAGAATATGATAATCATATTAATATAGCATTAAAGATGGTGTGAGTAGTTACACACAATCACGGTAATCAACCCTAAAGGGTATAACGGTAATTTTACCTACCGAGGGTATTTCAGTAATTTACCTACCAAGGGTAATTTGATAATTCTACTCATAACTAATCCATGTATGTAGTGCATCTCGAACATAATCAATCATACAATTAACACAGACAACATTAGTACTACCACAAGGGTACAACGGTCATTTTATTATTTAAGGGTAAAACTGTAATTACACACTAAGGGTATTTTGGTAATTTTGTAATCCGGGGGTATTTCGATAATTTTACAAACTAGGGGTATTTTGGTAATTTTACAGACCAGGGGTATTGTAACACCCCAAACCCGATCAATATGCCACAATCGAATCGGTATGTCACTAAGAAAATAATTTTGAAAGAATCAATTAACAATTAAATTTTTGTGAAAACTCTTTGTAATTCTTTTTTGTCGAAAATAAGTTAAAATTGAAATTTACTTGAAATTACATAAAACTTTAAAACTTAGTTGATAAATCATAGGATAGAAAACATTTATATCTTTTAAGAAAATTCAAATATCATTTTGGAAAATCATTTTGCAATTGAGTATAGAAACTTGAATTTTGAAATCACTTAATCTGTTGAAAACATTTAACTTGTAATTTTACTATTGAACTATTCATGTTACCCGATGGTAAGATTTTTAAAACCATTGCGAGTTTTTAGTTTAGAAAACTTTGGGCTCAATTATTAAATTAACCAAGTAATTTAAAAGCCATATTTTAAACATATTCAAAACATAAAATAATCCAAAACATAATTAAACAGCCTTATTACAAATCCATAAAAATATGAAAACCAAATTAAAATAAAGTACCCAGTTGGAAATTCATGTAAAACCAAATTTTATTGCATGGCCTCCTCGAGTTCATCCGGCTCCTCATCCGCAAACTCACGAATCACCGAAAAGATAAGGAGAAGTTGAGTCACCAAGACTCAAAGGTGCATATTCCTCTCGGGTAAATACCACATACTTACACAAATTATAACAAAGCAACATATATGTATAATGCACCCAACCTAGCCATCCATAACTCCTTTTCTACCCCGTGTGGTACCAAACCACCGGTGGTGCCAAACCACCGTGACCAAAGTCACGATATAAATGTGATACCAAATCACTTTGGTGACCAAAGTCACGAATAATCCATCTGGGGCCAACCCACGTGTGATACCAAATCACCGCGGCGATCCCATATCTCAAAAGTGGGGCCAACCCACGGTGGTGTTAACCATGTGGACGAGTCACTATGAGGTGCCAAACCTCCGGTGTCCAAGACACGAATGTGATACCAAATCACTTTGGTGGTGCCAAACCACCGTGGTGCCAAACCATCGTGACCAAGTCACGAATCATCAATTTGTGGGGCCAACCCACGTGTGATACCAAATCATGGCGACGATCCCATATCTCAAAAGTGGGGCCAACCCACGGTGGTATTAACCACGGGGACGAGTCGTTATGAGGTGCCAAACCTCCGTGTCCGAAGACACGAATGTGATACCAAATCACCGTGACCAAGTCACGATATCAATCTTCCCCTCCTCTCATCATACCCGTGCAATATGACATAATAATTACGTGTATGCAGATGTCATGTATGCTAGACATATATCAAATATAAGTATAACATGAATTACCATCATAATCAGAAAGACATAAAACAACATAATCATGCTAATCAACCTCTAAGGGTATAACCGTAATTTTACCTACCAAGGGTATTTCCGTAATTTATCCACCAAGGGTATTCTCGTAATTTATCCACCAAGGGTATTTTGTAATTTACCAACCAAAGGTATTTTTGTAATTTACCTACCTAGGGTATTTTTGTAATTTACCCACCAAGGGTATTTTCGTAATTTACCCACCAAGGGTATTTTCGTAATTTACCCACCAAGGGTATTTTCGTAACTTACCCACTAAGGGTATTTTCGTAATTTACCCACCAAGGGTATTTTTGTAATTTACCCACCAAGGGTATTTTCGTAATTTACCTACCAAGGTTATTTTCGTAATTTACCCACCAAGGGTATTTTCGTAATTTTGTACCGGAATGGCCTTTCTAAAGGTGCGAAGGTCGCCTTGAGCGACTCAACTACCATTTTCGGTCTTTCTTGGATTGTTGGGCCTAAAACCTCGATTTGGCCATTCGAATCTGCACACGCCGTGTGGCCCACCTAACACAAATCTATCCACGATATAAGTTCCACCTAGTCTAGTTCACTATATACTATATCATCATACAATTTATTCCAATTGGGCATACGGGCCCATTGGGCCCACTTCGACCATCGCAATTTCAAGCAATTTCAACCCACAAGAATACTCTTGATGGCCTCAACTATCGCGTTGAAGCCCCACACGTCTGGCCAGACACTCGTGTGGCTACTATTGCGTGGATGGCACTTCGACATTTGCCGCTTCTACAACTAGAGTAGAGAGTTACACACCGACAGGACTCGGTGCTAAATGCCACATGCGACCACTCCCTGTGCCCAACGCCCCCAAGGTATGTTAACCCTTCTCCGGCATGCTCTTTATATAGCTAGCTCTTTACCTTCATTCCTTGTATCTTTCCGATGTGGGATCCCTTCACAGAGAGTTTAAATTCAATCAAACTCTTACCGTCCACTCATAAAATAAATACTCCTTGCTTCTCATGAGATTCGAACCTGGGCTCCCTTATAACATAATCCACGCCGCTAGCCACTTTACCAACTAGCTCCTTGTGCCTCAAACCATGCGCAATTAAATATAACCCTATGGCCAAGGTCTAAATTTATTTAATAAAAATAATCAAAAGGAATGCAAACGCTACAACTAGAACCTTGGACCTCCTTCCTTCCTTGTGGCGTCACTTTGCCACTACACCACACACACCACTTGTGTCATTTTCCTCCACATTTTATTCTTAAGGCCTACCCGCCAACCTCCAAGGTTTTTTCACCTAAAACCAAAATTTTCCGAAGCTAATATTTGATCCCGGACTTCATAGAAGCCCCCTAACCTTCCAAAATCACTTATCTAAAAGGTCCAACTTGCACTTAAGCCGATCTCCTATTCTCCAAAAAATTTTAAACGCTACTACGCCTAAGGCCCATTGGGCTCAATCCTACTAGGCCTAATTTCAGGATGTTACAAATCTACCTCCTTAAAGAAATTTCGTCCTCGAAATTTCCAACTAACTAACAGTCACACGTCCTAACCTACCACACTACGCTCACGCTGCAAGACTCGATCTAATAACACCAATAAACCAAATCTCAAACTTCTTTCTCATAACTAGATAACTAAACACAAAAGCAAATCGATATTTATACATACAATTTCTATATCCAAACCAGCACACACAAAATAAATACCAAAATACAGTCATAACATTGTCTTAACAAACATAAAATAAGGGAACTTACTGTTTGGATGCTAGGAGACTCAAGGTGCCATACTTCCAAACAACATGTATTTTCAAACAAACTTTTTTGAACCCCATAACCCACAAGGAAGTTTTTGAAACCTAGGCTCGATACCAATTTGTAACACCCCAAACCCGATCAATATGCCACGAATAGAATCTGGTATGTCACTAAGGAAAATAATTTTGAAAGAATCGAATTAACAATTAAATTTTGTGAAAAACTCTTTGTAATTCTTTATTTGTCGAAAATAAGTTAAAATTGAAATTTACTTCAAATTACATAAAACTTTAAAACTTAGTTGATAAATCATAGGATAGAAAACATTTATATCTTTTAAGAAAATTCAAATATCATTTTGGAAAATGCATTTTGCAATTGAGTATAGAAACTTGAATTTTGGAAATCACTTAACTGTTGAAAACATTTAACTTGTAATTTTACTATTGAACTATTCATGTTACCCGATGGTAAGATTTTTAAAACCATTGCGAGTTTTTAGTTTAGAAAACTTTGGGCTCAATTATTAAATTAACCAAGTAATTTAAAAGCCATATTTTAAACATATTCAAAACATAAAATAATCCAAAACATAATTAACAGGCCTTATTACAAATCCATAAAATATGAAAACCAAATTAAAATAAAGTACCCAGTTGGAAATTCATGTAAAACCAAATTTTATTGCATGGCCTCCTCGAGTTCATCCGGCTCCTCATCCGCAAACTCACGAATCACACGAAAAGATAAGGGAGAAGTTGAGTCACCAAGACTCGATGCATATTCCTCTCGGGTAAATACCACATACTTACACAAATTATAACAAAGCAACATATATGTATAATGCACCCAACCTAGCCATCCATAACTCCTTTTCTACCCCGTGTGGTACCAAACCACTGGTGGTGCCAAACCACTGGTGACCAAAGTCACGATATAAATGTGATACCAAATCACTGGTGACCAAAGTCACGAATAATCCATCTGTGGGGCCAACCCACGTGTGATACCAAATCACTGGCGACGATCCCATATCTCAAAAGTGGGGCCAACCCACGGTGGTGTTAACCACAGGGACGAGTCACTATGAGGTGCCAAACCTCTGGTGTCCGAAGACACGAATGTGATACCAAATCACTGGTGGTGCCAAACCACTGGTGGTGCCAAACCACTGGTGACCGAAGTCACGAATCATCAATTTGTGGGGCCAACCCACGTGTGATACCAAATCATTGGCGACGATCCCATATCTCAAAAGTGGGGCCAACCCACGGTGGTATTAACCACGAGGACGAGTCGCTATGAGGTGCCAAACCTCCGGTGTCCAAGACACGAATGTGATACCAAATCACTTTGGTGACCAAGTCACGATATCAATCTTCCCTCCTCTCATCATACCCGTGCAATATGACATAATAATTACGTGTATGCGTTATGTCATGTATGCTAGACATATATCAAATATAAGTATAACATGAATTACCATCATAATCGTAAAGACATAAAACAACATAATCATGCTAATCAACCTCTAAGGTATAACAGTAATTTTACCTACCAAGGGTATTTCCGTAATTTATCCACCAAGGGTATTCTCGTAATTTATCCACCAAGGGTATTTTGTAATTTACCAACCAAAGGTATTTTGTAATTTACCTACCTAGGTATTTTGTAATTTACCCACCAAGGGTATTTTAGTAATTTACCCACCAAGGGTATTTTCGTAATTTACCCACCAAGGGTATTTTAAGTAACTTACCCACTAAGGGTATTTTCGTAATTTACCCACCAAGGGTATTTTGTAATTTACCCACCAAGGGTATTTTCGTAATTTACCTACCAAGGTTATTTTCAGTAATTTACCCACCAAGTGGTATTTTCGTAATTTTGTACCGAATGGCCTTTCTAAAGGTGCGATGTCGCTTGAGCGACTCAACTACCATTTTCGGTCTTTTCGGATTTGTTGGGCCTAAAACTCGATTTCTGCCCATTCAGTGCCCACACTAATGTGGCCCACCTAACTAAATCTATCCACGTATATAAGTTCCACCTAGTCTAGTTCACTATATACTATATCATCATACAATTTATTCCAATTGGGCATACGGGCCCATTGGGCCCACTTCGACCCATCGCATGCCCCAGCATTTCAACCCACAAGAATACTACATCGATGGCCTCAACTATCGCGTTGAAGCCCCACACGTCTTTCGTACACTTTCGTGTGGCTACTATTGCCGTGACCGGCACTTCGGCATTTGCCGCTCTACAACTAGAGTAGAGAGAGTTACACACCTGATAGGACTCTGGTGCTAAACCGAGCTGCGACCACTCCCGTGCCAACGCCCCCAAGGTATGTTAACCCTTCTCTGGCATGCTCTTTATATAGCTAGCTCTTTACCTTCATTCCTTGTATCTTTCCGATGTGGGATCCTTCACAAGAGAGTTTAAATTCAACTGAAACTCTTACCGTCCACTCATAAAATAAATACTCCTTGCTTCTCATGAGATTCAACCCGTGCTCCCTTATAACATAATCCACGCTGCTAGCCACTTTACCAACTAGCTCCTTGTGCCTCAAACCATGCGCAATTAAATATAACCCTATGGCCAAGGTCTAAATTTATTTAATAAAAATAATCAAAAGGAATGCAAACGCTACAACTAGAACCTTGGACCTCCTTCCTTCCTTGTGGCGTCACTTTGCCACTACACACACACACCACTTGTGTCATTTTCCTCCACATTTTATTCTTAAGGCCTACCCGCCAACCTCCAAGGTTTTTCACCTAAAACCAAAATTTTCCCGGTTAATATTTGATCCGGGACTTCATGAAGCCCCTAACCTTCCAAAATCACTTATCTAAAAGGTCCAACTTGCACTTAAGCCGATCTCCTATTCTCCAAAAATTTTAAACGCTACTACGCCTAAGGCCCATTGGGCTCAATCCTACTAGGCCTAATTTCAGGATGTTACAGGTATTTTGGTAATTTTGCAAACCAGGGGTATTTCGATAATTTTACAAACTAGAGGTATTTTGGTAATTTCACAAATCAGGGATATTTTGGTAATTTTGCAAAACAGGGGTATTTTAGTACTTTACCAATATAAGGGTATTTTAGTAATTTAACAAATATAAGGGTATTTGGTCCCTATCGGATTTTAGTTATGAACTTTGGCCCATCAACAAGTCCTCGCGGTTAAAGTGAACAGACACTACGCACTAGGTAGGATTCCAGAAAAGAGGAGGTGGGCCACTAGGGCCGCTTAAGTACCAAGCTCTCCCTAGATCCAATCCTAGACATGCGTATGCCCGTTGCCACACCCTAACCCAGCGACTTGTTCACAGACATGTTTAATTATTAGAAAGTCTTATGGAATTTAAGAGTTGATCAAACTAGGCCTAAGGTCCATAAACCCTAACATACATGTCTACGTCCCCATAAGCCCATAAAACCCAAATCACTCCCTTACGGCCCTTTAGGCCCAAATCTCATCATATGGCCTATTAGGCCCAAAACAAATCCAATTCATGTATCATGCATGACTAATTCAATTTGTATAATCAACCAAACCATTTCATCAAACTTAGCCTCAGGGCCCACCGGGCCCATTTAGCCACTTTCGACTTTTCGACTTTTCGGCATTGTCGATTTCATGTGTGTAGTGTTTGTACACACCTGGTAACCACGGGCGCTGCAAACCCCTTAGTCACGAACCTACAATCGACATCACCTAATGATTAATCATAACTTAATATACACATATCAGAAACCGAAACCTCACCGTAACCTTACTGTGCACCTCACGTTATAGTAGCCCTTCCTTCGCTACTATCAGCGATTATCCTCAAGATCTGCACCCAAACGCCCACCAAGGTATATTAACTCTCCTCACCTTCCTTCTTTGTATCTTACCGATGTGGGATCCCTCCGTTAGGAGAGTTTAAATCCAACTCAAACTCTTCTCGTCCAATCCGCAAAATAAATACTCCCTTGCTTGTCATGAGATTCGAACTCAAGCTCTCCCATCAGCCAATTCAAGCCACTTGCCACTAAGCCACAAGCTCCTCTTGTGTTTAAAACCATGCGCAACTAAATATAACCCTATGGCAAAATTCTAAAGTCCATATAAAAAGAAAACCAAAATGCAAAAGCCCAGACTTGAACATTGGACCTCCTTCCTTCCTTGTGACGTCACCCCCTTGTCCCTTATGTTGCGTCACTTTGCCACAACACCACACACTCCACTTGTGTCATTTTCTCCACATTTTATTCTTAAAGCCTAACTACTAACTCCCAGGGTTTTTTCACCTAAAACTAAAATTTTCCTAAAGCCAAAGTTTGACCCCGGGACTTTATAGAAACCCTCTAACCTTCCAAAATCACTCACCTACTAGATCTAACTTGCATTAAAGTCGTTCTCTTATTGCAAAAAATTTTAAACACTCCTACACCTAAAGCCCAATGGGCCCAATCCTACTAGGCCAACTTTGGGATGTTACAAATCTACCCTCCTTAAAGAAATTTAGTCCTCGAAATTTCCAGCTATAGAAACAGTCGACATCCTAACCTACAACACTACACTCACGCTGCAAGACTCGATTCTAAAACAAGAATACACTTTCTAACTTAAGCTTGAACCTCTTCCTACAACCAAATATCTAATACCGAAGCAAACAGATATTTAACACTTATACATAAAAAAAAATTTCATTCAAACATCACATCTAAAACATACACAAAATAAATACAGTCATTATAGCATAAAATAAAAAGTAAGAGGACTTACGGATTTGGTGCTGGAGACTTGGGTGCCATACTTACAATAAAGATACTTTTTTTTAAAAACCAAATTTCAAATAACTTTGAAAAACACTTTCGAACCCATTCCACAGCCGAGTGTTGCAACCTAGGCTCTGATACCATAAATGTAACACCCCAAACCCGACCTATACGTTACACCGAATCTAGTATGTCATAGGGTGAAGTAAAATCAAGTCTTAGTTATACTTAAGAAAAATCAGAGATTTGAAAGAAAACTTTTTTCGAGTATTACGTTGTCTTTTGAAAACATCGATGTGTAGATTAATGAAACTCCACTTTTACCTTAATATTTAAACCGCCTCGTGTCGAATTTGATATAAACAAGAATTAATAAAAACCAAAGTACAACTTTGCAAGGCCTTATTACATAACAAAAGTCCCAAATCAAAATAAACTTATAGTAATACTGAGACTATAAAAGAAAGAAAACGGAATTACTAAAGTTCACGAGTAGTATCTCGATGAATAGCCACCCCGAGTCCTCCACGGCTCCCAATCCTCAATCACTGGAATCACCTAAAACATTTAATAAAAGATGGGGTGAGTTTACGAAAACTCGGTGTGTACAACCCTCATCAAGAAGAACATGCATCACAACAATCCGGTAGAAGCCCATTACAAGATTGGTGGCAATTGGGCCTTAGCCCAAAATAGCCTCGGTTGAGCCTTAACCCACATCATATGTCACAAGAGATAATGTATGCAATGCGATGCAAACCCAATTTCAACCTAGATTTTCCATCCTCTACACACCACCGTACCAACCAATCACACCGTAGGATTTCTACAATCAACCCTCCATCCGCTACACACCATCGATGGCAGTCATGCTGCAGTTAGCTACTCATCGTCAGAATCATGACATAGTCACCAAAACAGATCATGGCAGAGCCACTACAAAAGATCATGGCAAAAGCCACTACAACAGATCATGGCAAAAGCCACTACAATAGATCGTGGCAGAGCCACTACAACACTTCCCCTTTCATCACATATTCCCTACCCCATGAAAAATAAAATGCAGATGTATGGATGTAACAGATTACCACAAGCGTACTGGAATACTCATAACATGGATCAATTATTTCATCATAACCTTTATTATATCGTAATGTAAATCACTAACCCGATGTCTCGCTTACACCCTCCACAAGTGTCACAATAGCCATACCGAACTTTCAGTATTTAACAGAATATGATAGTCATATTAATATAGCATTAAAGATGGTGTGAGTAGTTACACACAATCACGCTAATCAACCCTAAAGGGTATAACGGTAATTTTACCTCTCGAGGTATTTCAAGAATTTACCTACCAAGGTAATTCGATAATTTCGCTCATAACTAATCCATGTATGCAAAGGCATCTCTAACATAATCAATCATACAATTAACACAGATAACATTAGTACTACCACGAGGGTACAACGATCATTTTATTATTTAGGGGTAAAACGGTAATTACACACTAAGGGTATTTTGGTAATTTTGTAATCCGGGGATATTTTGATAATTTTACAAACTAGGAGTATTTTGGTAATTTTACAGACTAGGGGTATTTCGGTAATTTTACAAACTAAGGGTATTTTTGTAATTTTACAAACCAGGGGTATTTTGGTAATTTCACAAATCAAGGGTATTTTGGTAATTTCGCAAACAGGGGGTATTTTGGTAATTTCACAAATTAGAGATATTTTGGTAATTTTACAAAACAGGGTTATTTTGGTACTTTACTAATATAAGGGTATTTTAGTAATTTAACAAGTATAAGGGTATTTGGTCCCTCTCGGATTTTAGTTATGAACTTTGGCCCATCAACAAGTCTTCGCGGCTAAAGTGAACAGACACTACGCACCAGGTAGGATTCCAGAAAAGAGGAGGTGGGCCACTAGGGCCACTTAAGTACCAAGCTCTCCCTAGATCCAATCCTAGACATGCGTATGCCCATTGCCACACCCTAACCCGGCGACTTGTTCACAGACATGTTTAATTATTAGAAAGTCTTATGGAATTTAAGAGTTGATCAAACTAGGCCTAAGGTCCATAAACCCTAACATCCATGTCTACGTCCCCATAAGCCCATCAAGCCCAAATCACTCTCTTACGGCCCTTTAGGCCCAAATCTCATCATATGGCCTATTAGGCCCAAAACAAATCCAATTCATGTATCATGCATGACTAATTCAATTCATATAACCAACCAAACCATTTCATCAAACTTAGCCTCAGGGCCCACCGGGCCCATTTAGCCACTTTCGACTTTTCGGCTTTTCGACATTTTCGATTTCGTGTGCGTAGTGTTTGTACACACTTGGTAACCACGGGCACTGCAAACCCCTTAGTCACGAACCTACAATCGACATCACCTAATGATTAATCATAACTTAATATACATATATCAGAAATAGAAACCTCACCGTAACCTTACCGTGCACCTCACGTTATAGTAGCCCTTCCTTCATTACTATTGGCAATTATCCTCAAGGTCTGCACCCAAACACCCACCAAGGTATATTAACTCTCCTCATAGAATGCTCTATATATAGCTAGCTTCTCACCTTCCTTCTTTGTATCTTACCGATGTGGGATCCCTTCGTTAGGAGAGTTTAAAGCCAACTCAAACTCTTCTCGTCCAATCCGTAAAATAAATACTCCCTTGCTTGTCATGAGATTCAAACTCAGGCTCTCCCATCAGCCAATTCAAGCCACTTGCTACTAAGCCACTAGCTCCTCTTGTGTTTAAAACCATGCGCAACTAAATATAACCCTATGGCAAAATTCTAAAGTCCATATAAAAAGAAAACCAAAATGCAAAAGCAAAGACTTGAACCTTGGACCTCCTTCCTTCCTTGTATGCCACCCCTTGTCCCTTATGTGGCGTCACTTTGCCACTACACCACACACTCCACTTGTGTCATTTTCTCTACATTTTATTCTTAAAGCCTACCTACTAACTCCCAGGGTTTTTTTCACCTAAAACCAAAATTTTCCTAAAGCCAAAGTTTGACCCCGGGACTTCATAGAAACCCTAGAAACCCTCTAACCTTCCAAAATCACTCACCTACTAGATCCAACTTACATTAAAGTCGTTCTCTTATTCCCAAAAATTTTAAACGTTCCTACGCTCAAAGCCCAATGGGCCCAATCCTACTAGGCCCAATTTTGGGATGTTACACTTTAATTACCGGTTTTGCCTTTTCTTGGCTTACCTCAACCTTACCTTCACTTACCACAGGTTCTTGCCTTGGCTCAGGTTCAGATTCGACTAACCTTTCACTGTCATGAGCTGTTATGGCTTGAATTTGCTCTTTGGGATTAGTCTCAGTGTTACTTGGCAAGCTACCTAGTGGTCATTCTGAGATCAGCTTTGCAAGTTTCCCTAACTGGTTCTCGATTCTTTTAATCGATGCTTGTTGATTTTTAAGTATAGTCTCGGTATTTTGAAATCGAGTTTCAGACACCGCTATAAATTGTGTCAGCATCTCTTCAAGGTTCGGCTTCTTTTCCTATGGGTAAGGCTGTTGTTGAAAGTTTGGAGGGGGTGGTTGTTGTCTTTGATTACCTTGGCCACCCCACAAGAAATTGGGATGGTTCCTCCAACCTGGATTATAAGTATTACTATAGGGGTTATTTTGAGGTCTAAAATTGTTACCCGTATAGTTTAATTGTTCGCTTTCCACGCTCGGATTGTAGGGTGGGTACTCAGGATTCGCCACACCTCCTAGATTTGAGTCACATTGCATAACTGGATGTACTTACAAAAAAACCACACAAATCGTCAATCTTTTTATTCATCATCTCTACTTGATTTGATAGTATGGTGACTGTGTCGAGATTGAAAACTCCGGCTGCTTTAGTTGGTTTTGTCCTTGTACTTTGCCACTGATAGTTATTCAGTGACATCTCCTTTATGAATTCATAAGCTACTTCGGGAGTTTTGTTATTAAGGGTTCCATCGACTGCTGAGTCGATTAACTGCCGGGTTGAGGGGTTCACATTGTTGTAAAAAGTTTGGACTTGTAACCACAAGGGTAAACCATGGTGTGGGCACTTTCTTAATAGATCTTTGTATCTCTCCCATGTGTCGTATAATGTTTTTAAATCCATCTGCACAAAAGAAGAGATATCATTCCTTAATTTGGCCGTTTTGACCGGTGGAAAATATTTCAGTAAAAATTTTTAGGTCATTTGGTCCCATGTAGTGATTGATCCTCGTGGAAGAGAGTGTAACCACTGTTTGGCTTTATTTCTCAAGGAAAAGGGAAATAACCGAAGACGAATGACATCATCAGAAATGCCATTTATTTTGAAGGTATCACAGAGTTCTAGAAAATTAGCTAAATGAGTATTTGGGTCTTCGTCCTGCAAACCATCAAATTGAATGAACTGTTGAATCATTTGTATAGTGTTAGGTTTTAATTCAAAATTATTAGTAGCTATATCAGGCCTAGCAATACTCGATTCAGCTCCTGTTAAATTAGGTTTAGCATAATCATACATAGTTCGAGGAGCATGATGATTGGTCATATCTTGATGTGGTGGATTATTATCGTCCATCCTTTCGGTCGTATTGGTTTCTTCCTCTTGCTCGTCTTGTATGTAATCTAAGCCTCGCTTTACTTCTCTATGATTTCTGTGTGCGGTTCCTTCAATATCACTGTCGTAAAGTAGTGGTCCTGTTGGGTTCCTTCTAGTCATAATCTAGAGGTACCTGTTAGGAAAAGAGAGAAAGAAAGAAAGAAAAATTTAGAAAAGTAAAAATAAAATTTAATTGCGAAAATAATAAAATTTAATATGGCTAAAGTAATAAAAATTGAGCGTTCTTAATATTTTAGTTCCCCGAAAACAGCACTAAAAACTTGATCGTGTCTGTCGAGTCTTAAAAATTTATAAAAAGAATGATTGAACCTGGAAAATAACTAAGACAACGATGGAGGCAAGTGCACCTATCGAACAGTAGTTTAGCTAGCGGCAAGACCGGATTGTCGAACCCAAAAGAACCAAAAGTACTAATATTAACTCTCTTTCTATTATTTAGTCTACGAATTAAGTGGATTTTTATTTAATCTAAAATTAACTATTCAACCAAACTAAAGGTGCGAAGACAAAGAAGAAATTGGGGAAAAGACTTGAGAGAAAACTGATTGACTTGGATAATACCTGAGGAAGAATCCACCTAGACTTCACTTGTTATCTAACTCTGAACCGGACGATTTTTTCATTTGACTTGATCCGTAGGATTCCCTAAGTTATATTAATCCCTCTCTTCAAAGCTATTAGCGTCTAACCCTAGGTTGATTAATTGAAATCTCTTTCTAATTAAAAACCCTAGAATTGCATTAATTCGATCTATGGACTCCCATATTAGGTTTGACCTTAATTCGATAGATTTTCGTTACCCTATCTCTAGGCGCGCGAGCAACTCCACTTAACTATGCTAGATCTACTTTTAGACAGGGTCTCTTCCTCCTCTTCCTAAGTACATCACACTTGATTCAATATCTAGGAAATACCAAAACAAGGATTTATAACACATAGTTAAGAATAAATCAAATATTTATCATTCAGTTCAGATAACAATAACAAGATTCGTCTTAGGTTTCATCCCCCTCAAGTATTTGAGGGTTTAGTTCATAATTGTAAAAGAAAGCATCTTAGAAGTATAGATAAAACAAAACATAAGAAATCCCTAAAACCTCCCGAAGAAATTGAAGGAGAGATCCTCCGTCTTGAGTATGATTCTGGCTTCTTGAGATGGATCAACTGGCTTTCTTCGAGTAAATCCCTGAAATTAACTGCTCTGGATTGGCTCTTTAGCCTAGCTGAACTCTCCCTTAAAGGTTGGCCTCTAGGGTCTTTATATAGGCTTTTGGAATACGTTTCTTTGCCTCTAAGTATCCTAATCCTAATAGAATTCTTATTTCCAGCGGTAAAGACACGGCCATGGCACACGCCCGTGTAATTCGTGGTCAGGCCGTGGTCAATCCTATTGATGAGGCATGGACGTGCTTTTCAAGGTCCAGGCCGTGGTCAACTTTTCTCACGGGGCACGACCGTGTGGTCTTGGGCCCAGGCCGTGCGGGTTTGTAACATCCTAAATTTTTGGGCCTATGCGTTTAATGGGTGAATATGTGGCATGAGTTAATTTAAGTGTTAGGGGTCCAAATTGGGCTCAGGCTTAGGCAGAGGCCTTGATTAAAATTATCTGTTTGGGCATTATAGGGTTTAAAAGGTAGTATCTATTTTTAAAATACCAAAGTGGGCTTGTGGCCCAATCTTAGGAGGTGACGCCACACACAAGGAGTAAGGGGCCCAAATTTAAGTTTCATGGAGCCCAATTCTTTTAATTTAAGTTAGCTAAATTTTGGACATTAGGATTAGGTGGAGTGGATGGCAACAAGGCTAAAATTTAGGGGTTTTAATGTTTAAAATATGTGGATAATAAGAAGATAAAGGCTATTATTTAGTAATTTATTTTATGTGGATAATAAGAGATAAAGGCTAAGATCTAGGATTTTATGATTAAAATATGTGGATAATATGTCGATAAAGGAGGAGGAGTTAGAGATAATTAAGTCTCTTTTAGATGGGCTAGTAGATTAAGATAAAGGAGAAAAGTTAAGAATTTATCTACAAAGAGAGTGATGGCCAAGAATCCATCATCGAGAGGAGTAAAGAAACCACTACTACATGGCAAAGGGTTGTCAATTTCCTATAAATAGGGGGCTAGCTCCTTGTTTCGACATTAAATCCTCTCCCTTTTGTGCCGAAATTCTTTAGCTTCTTTTCTCCAAATTTTTTTCTCCAATTTCTCTAAAAGTCGAAAACTCCATTATTCTCTTCTTTCATCTAAAAGCCAAAACTCCATTATTCTCTTCTTTCTCCTAAAAGCCGAAAACTCCATTATTCTCTTCTTTCTTCTAAAAGCTGAAAACTCCATTATTCTATTCCTTCTCTAAAAAGTCAAAATCTCTATAGTTTTTATTTTATTCATCCTATTTGAGAAATTGTTCTATACTTCCAACATTTAAATCCTCCATTGACATTGTCGAATTCTCTCTCTAGTACTAGCCGAATCTCTTAAGTTAAGGTAAGAGTAGATTTTTGATTAGTTCTCATAATCTATTTCTGATTTTTGAAAAGGCAAAAGCCGAAAGCTAATAGTTTAATGGTTTATGATGGGCGGCAAGTCGAGATTTGAAGGAAGCCTAGTCGACTAGATCTAAAAGTGAAATTCATAAGTCTCCAATTTCGGATTTTAAGGTAAGAAGATTTTCCTAGATTTCTATTAGATTTCATCATTATATACAAGATTTTAACTTTATAAGGAGGATTAACAATTAAATATTATTATAGTAACTCTGATAAGGATTTATGATGGGATTAAATATGGATCGTGCAAAAGAAAGAATCCCTAAGTTTAAGAAACGAGAAAAGATTCATTGCTCGAGATTGGCTAATTGGTTGTGGACCGGCTTCTGAACAACACCTTAGGCAGATAGTAGTTGTGTCGACTAATGATAGCGTCGATATAGAAAGCCTCGTTTTATCGATAATTAGGTGTGTAGATTCTTGACACATAAGCTTTGTTATATTATATGTATGTTATGGGCTAAAAGTCAAAAAGGTGTGTAGATCTCTTTCACACTAGTTAATCAATTATATGTATGTTATGGGCTAAAAGTCAAAAATGAGGCTATATGAACGTCAGATACCCGTAAAGGGTAGGCAAGGGATGCAGTACGTAATCATAGAAACTTCTATGTGTATCAAGTATGTAAAAATATGTGATCTATTTAGATAGTTTAATGTTCGATTCTTGCATGTATGCATGGGATGGGATTGATTGATTTACTAAGGGGAGCGTGTCATGAGGCAATCGTTGGTTTTGCCACATAGGTCACATAGTGATCGGCCTTTATGATAGGCAAGACAAATTGTCGATATATTATTAAGGTCGACAATGATCGGTGGTTTCGCCACATAGGTCACATAGTGATCGGTCTTTTTCTAAAAGACAAATTGTCGATATGGTGTATAGCGGATGGAGGGTTGATTGTAGAAATCCCCACGGTGTGATGGTTGGTACGGGGGTGTGTAGAGGATGGACTCATAGGTTTGGGATGGGCCATGTTGCATATTTTGTTACCCTTGTATACTGTGCCAAGGCTCATAATGTGTTTGTGGGCCTCAAGCCTTTTATGTGTTCTCGAGATTTGCACATCGAGTCTTGGTGACTCAACCTTTATTTTTCCCAACATTTCGTGAGCAGAGATCGTGAACATGGGAGCCGAAGCGCACTCGAGGGGCCATCAAGTTTTATTTCTACAAATTATTTCGGATTTCTTTAAGTTTATTTTATTTTTATTTGGGATTTTTTAAGGCCCTAGTTTTTATTCAACTAAGAAGTTTTCAATGTTATGCAACTTATAAATTTTTGTCAAGGTTTATTTATACTTAATAATACTAATATAAGATTTTATTTTTAAAATGTCACTTATTTACTCTAATAATGTCTAATTAACTTACAACTTCCAAAACCAACAAGACAAAATTTTTCAATGTACAAGCCGTGACACGCCAGATCCAGTCGAAACGCATGGGCCGGGTTTGGGGTGTTACAGGGTTTCATGCTTTGGCCCATTTTCTCTGTTTTCGGCCTGTTTCTCGTTCTTTTCATCCTCTGGTGCTCTACTGAGTATAAAACATGAAAACACAGGATTAGGAGCACCTGTTTCCATAATTAAAGGGAAAAATCATCTAAAAACATGCTAAATGTGGGATTAAAATATGTTACTATTTCGGTTTATCACTTACTATCTCAAGAAGACTTCAATCTTCAGTCTGCTCTACTACCATCTCGAGGGAACAAAATCTGAACTTTCCAATCTGCTTCTTTACTATCTCAGGAAGACTTCAATCTTCAGTCTGCTCCACTACCATCTCGAGAGAGCAAAATCTAAAATTTTTAGTCTGCTCCCATGCTACATCAGGAAGATAAGACTAATGGCTAAAATCTGCTCCATTAACGGAACATAGAGATAAGATTCATCAAATTTGATATGCTCCACTACTGCTTAGGGAGATAAGATCTGTGAATTCACCGATATTGCTACACCATCCTCTGAGAGACATGTCCTGTAGACTCAGTTCCACATACATATGTTTATGCCGAATGATAAGGATGCTATGATTAGAATGAATCAAATGCTCCTAACCAAATGATATTTTGGATGACATTTGCATGAATGCAGAATGTCATAAAAATGATCTTTTGTTAAATGTACAATGATTAGGATGCAATGATCGGAATGAATCAAATGCTCTTAACTGGATGATATTTTCATGAATGCAGAATGTCATGAGAATGATCTTTTTAAAATGTTTAAGGATTAGGATGCAATGATCGGAATGAATCAAATGCTACTAACTAAATGTATGTTGCATGAATGAAGAATTTCATGATAATGATCCTTTTTTAAATGTTTAAGGTGTCATCGCTCATTGTTTATTAGGGCTTTATCATTGACGTATTATACCGCCATCTTGTTCGGCTAGTATTCTTAACAGAAAACCCGAGAAAACAAATATATCTTATTCAACAGATTCGCCCCACTGTAACTTCAGGGTTCATCTCATTGTGACTTAGGGGTATAGGATCTGAATCTTTTCCAATCCATCCCACTGCAACTCAAGGATATAGAATTTATTTTATCTTTAACCCAACCTGCTGTAAATCAAGAGTATAGGATCTGTAACTTGTTCCATCAACTGATCACTCCCCGGGTGACGTAACCAAATATGTATGCATGATATTTGCATGGATACAGAATATCATTTTTCAAGAATGATTCCTCGAGTTTAACATTGCCCATTTTTCGTCAAAATTGTATTACTAACGCAATATCTTGTCATTTTGTTCAATCACCATTTTTGACAAAAATCTAGAGAGACTCGTCCTCCACCAATATTTTCATCCCTTAAACTCGGTGGGTTTTAAACAATAATCCTGTTTCAAGTTCTTTTATTATTCAGAAGCTTCCAGAGTAATATACAAAACTCATTTTATGAAAGTATTATTAGTCCACTAATCGTTATTTCAATGCAAAATGCTTAAAAAAGATCATAACAATGGACAAGAAGGAAATTGATTAGGAGCATAGATCGAAACAAATAAGTTAAACAAAGCTAGCAAATGAAATCAAAGGAAATTTATTGGTAGTGTATTTTGAAATGAATAAAATAATTAAAGATAACAAATTCAGAATGGGTAAGATGGAAACTAGGTGTCCCAGATATCGCAACCTGAGCTTCTCTTGTTCAAACTTCTTAAGGACCATTTTGAGCCCATAATGTGTTTAAGAGATCTCGAGTACTTTGTCAATGCTCCAAGATGTAGCATATCCCTTCTTTGTTAATTCAAGTATAGCAAGATCACCGCATGCCCCTCCTTTGATCAAAATTTGAGCCGCCCTTTTTGGGGTTTTAAATCAAATCCCCTTTGGTCTCAAAGCACCCTTTGCGGGCTTTCACCTTGGCCTCTCCTTTTTCTTTCTTCTTTTTTGATTGAAATTTTTTTTATTTCTTTTGATTTTTTATTTGGTTGTTTTTTTGGTTGTTGTTTTTTTTTGTTGTTGTTTTTTTTAAAGGTCTCAAGGCGCCCTTTATGGATTTTCACCTTGGCTTCTCCTTTTAGATGAAATCTGAATTCACTAGCTTGAGCATGTTTTTGCCATCCATCTTAGTCAAAGTTAATGATTTTCTAAAACAAGCCTTCTTCACCACATAAGGTTTTTCCAAATTTGGCATTTACTTTCCTCTGAAGTCCTTTTGGATGAGAAGAATCCTTCTTAATGCCAGGTCCTCATCTTGAAATTCTCTTGAGCGAACCTTTTTGTCATAAGCCCGTATCATCTATTTTTTGTACATTCGACCATGATGAATACTTTCAATCAAGCTTACTGGAGACATTCCAATTCAATCAAAGCTTGGAGAAAAGGAATCTTAACTTCCAACAATTGGTTCTGATCGTGTGTCAGAGTCTTAAAATTTTGGAAAAAGAATGATTGAGCCTGGAAACTAACTAAGACAACGATTGAGGCAAGCGCACCTATCGAACAACAGTATAGTTTAGCGACAAGACCGGACTGTCGAACCCAAAGGAACCAAAAGTACTAATACTAACTTTATTTTTATTATTTAGCCTAAGAATTAAGGGGATTTTTATCTAATCTAAAATTAACTAACTACTAAGCTAAAGATGCTAAGATAAAGAAGAATTTGAGGAAATACTTGAAGGAAAACCAATTGATTTAGACAATACCTGAGGAAGAATCCACCTAGACTTCACTTATTATCTTTAATTGTGAGTTGAGAATTTTGCTTGAGGAGAAGTAAAAACTTAAGTGTGGGGGTATTTGATAAACCATAATAATAACATATTTCAATCTCACACTTAGCTTCCTTTTGGATGATTTATCCCTTTAATTATGGAAATAGGTGCTTTGAATCCTTTGTTTTCATGTTTTATACTCAGTAAAGTACCGGGGGATTAAAAGAACGAGAAACAGGTCAAAATCAGAGAAAATGGGCGAACTTACGAAATCGACACGGCCTAGGCCAAGACCACATGGTCGTGCCCCTTAAAAGAGAAAAACATAGCCTGGACCCTGAAATACACGGTCGTGCCTCCTTAGCATGCCCGAACACAGCATGGCCATGATTTACACGGGCGTGTGCCATAAGCGTGTCTCTGCTGCAGGAAAGAAGAATTCTATTCGGATTAGGGTACTTAAAGGCAAAGAAAGACATTCCAAAAGCCTATATAAACACCCCAGAAGCCAAATTTAAGAGGGAGTTCGACAGAAACCTTCTGTCAGGGATTTAAGGGGGTTCAGCTAGGCCAAAGAACCAAGCCAGAGAGGCAGAATTGTGGGAATTACTCGAAGAAAGCCAGTTGATTCATCTCAAGAAGCCAGAATCATACTCAAGGCGGAGGATCTCTCCTTCAATTCCTTCAGGGGGTTTTAGGGTTTTTTTTATGTTTTATTTTATCTTTTCTTCTGAGATGTTTTCTTTTATGATTATGAACTAAACCTTTCAAATACCTGGGGGAGATGAAATCTAAGACGGATCTTGTTATTGCTATCTGAGTTGTATGATAAATACTTGATTTGTTCTTAACTATGTGTTCTTAATTCTTGTTTTGGTATTTCTAGGATATTGAGTCAAGTATTGATGTGCTTAGGTGGTTGATAAACCGTAAAAATAACATATTTTAATCCCACATTTAGTATGCTTTTGGATGAATTTATCCTTAATTTATATAAAAAGGTGCTCTTAATCCTTTCTTTTCATGTCTTATACTCAGGAAAGCAACCAAGGATAAAAAGGACGCAAAAAGGGTTTAAAACGGACCAAAGTGGGCCAACCTAAGAAGTCGACATGGCCTGGACTTCATGCCACACGGTCGTGCCCCAATATTTAGATTTGCACACGGTCACACCCTGATTTACACGACTGTGCCTCGTTGAAAAAAGCCCAACACGGCCTGACCTCGATGTACACGGCTGTGCCCCAATTGCCAGACCCGAAGCACGGCCTGAACCTCGACTAGCACGGGCGTGCCTTGACCGTGCCCTTGCCGTAGGAAAGAGCAATTTCATTCGGGAAAGGATACTTGGAGGCAAAGAAACACATTCTAAAGCCTATTCAAACACCCCATTAGGAATCAGACTTAAACTAGGATACTTAGGGGCCAAGTAAGGCATCACAAAGTCTATATAAACACCTTATGAGGCAACTTGAAGGGAGTTTGGCGTAAACCAAAAGTATGCTAGGTTTTAATGCAATTTTCTGCTAGAGCTTTACTCGTTTAGGAATTGTCTTGAAGATAGCCAATTGATCCATCTTGAAGAGTCGAAATTCTACTCAAGACGGAGGATCTCCTCTTCAATTCCTTCAGGGGGTTTTAAGGATTTCCTATGTTTTGTTTTATCTTTTCTCTTGAGATGTTTTCTTGTTTAATTATGAACTAAACCCCTCGAGATACCAAGGGATGAAACCTATGATGGATTTTTTATTTAATTCTTTTCTGGTTTATATGATAAATACTTAGTTTGTTCTTAATTATGTTGCTTAACTTTATCTGATGTGCTTAGGTGGAGGAGAAATAGACCCTGCCTAAGAGTAGATCTAGCATAATTAAGCGGAGTTGATCGGGCGCCTAGAGATAGGGTTACGAGATTTTGCCGGATTAGGGTGAAACCTAATATGGGAGTCCATTGATCGATTTACTGCTTCCTTAGGGGGTTATTATAAGAGAACGAGAGTTCCACTAATCAACCTAAGGTTAGACATTATTAACTTCGAGAGAAGGTTTAATATAGGTTTGGGAGTCTCACGGATCAAGCTAAGTAAATAAATCATATGAATTGAAAAGGTAGATAATAAGTGAAGTCATAGGTGGATTCTTCCCGAAGGTATCATCTTTATCAATTGAGTTTTCTTCAACGTCTTTTCCCAAAGTTTCGTTTCTTTTTTCATTGCATTTAGTTTAAATATTTCATTTGTTTTAGTTTAATAAACCAATCACTCCATATTTTAGGCTAAATAATAGAAAGAAAGTGAGTAGTAGTACTTTTAGGTTCCTTGGGTTCCATAAGATATTCTTGCCTGAGCTATACTACTGTTCGATAGCTGCGCTTGCCTCTATCATTGTCGTAGTCACCTACTGTGTTCGATCACTATTTTATAAATATTAAAACTAGACCTGCTTTTGCAAATGATCAAGTTTTTGGCGCGCTGTTCGGGAACTTCTAAAATATTACTAAAGCTCTATTTTTATTACTCTAGCCATTATTACTATTTTTATCAGGTCGACTTTTCTTTTATTTAAATTTCGACAGATAATTCTAGTTTTTCAAAGGAATGGCAATCAATAATTATCATGGCAAGGCATGGGGACAATTCCTCATCAAGCAACCAAGATTTTCAACATCGACATGGTCACCAAGTTATCTAATCATTCAAATAATGAATAAAAAGATTGATGGTTTGAATAATCTCTCGTAGGTACATCCAGTAATGCAGTATAACTCGATCTAAGAGGCGTGGCGAATCTTGAGTACCCACCCTACGGATATGGCATGAAAAATGAACAAGTCCACTATATAGGTAACTACTCTAGATGTCAAAATAATTTTTACAGTGACACTTATACTATAGGATGGAGGTACCATGCAGACTTCTCGTGGAATGATCAAAGACAGGATTTTCCTCCAAATTTTCAACAACCTTATCCATAGGAAGGGGAACCAAACCTCGAAGAGATTCTGACATAATTGGTGACAGCTACAAACTCTCGTCTTCAAAAGGCTGAAGAAACACTCGATGAACAGCAAAGATCGATCAAGGGAATCAAAATACAGGTAAGAGAAATCATCACATCGGTTGGATTACTTATTGAGATATTATGTGAAATACGGACAGGGATTTTTTCCAAAAGCACACAGCAGGTAAAAGCAGTTACACTAAGGAGTGGCAAAGAGTTAATTGAACCACAAAGAAAGACACCACATGAAATTATCAAGTAAAAAAGTGTAGAATGAGAAAACGATAATCCATTGCCTACAGAAAATAAAACAAAAATTCCATATCCGGTAAAATTGAAGAAAGAACAATTGGATGCTCAATACGGTAAGTTCCTCGAACTCTTTAAACAAATACATATTAACTTACCCTTCGTTGAAGCTATTTTACAGATGTCGAAGTATGCAAAATTCTTAAAGGAACTTCTTAAGAACAAAAGGAAGCTTGAGGAGGTATCCATAGTGGAGCTTAACGAAGAATGTTCAGCCCTTCTCCAAAATAGACTACCACGGAAATTAAAAGATCCAGAGAGTTTCACTATTCCTTGCTTAATTGGTAGTTTAAACATCAAAAAAGCATTAGCAGACTTAGGCGCTAGTGTTAATCTAATGCCTTACAAATTATTTAAACGGCTAAATATTGGGGAACCAAATCCCACTAGGATGAGTATTCAATTAGCCAATAGATCTATTAAATATCCTAGGGGAATTATTGAAGATGTCTTGGTCAAAATTGATAAATTCATATTCCCAGTAGACTTTGTCGTTTTAGACATGGATGAGGACAACATAATCCCTTAATTTTAGGAAGACCTTTTAGCAATCGCCAGAGCTAAAATTGATATCTATGCAGAGAACTCATACTGTGTAGGCTATTTAGATAGTCAATCTTCAAGCTCTTGGCTCGGCCGTAACATCAAGTGATATAGGTGAGAAAGTAAAATCGCTTGATAACCAACTTGTTCAACCTTCATTGCAGAAACACCACAAAGCTACAAACTGAGCGGATCATAGACCTTGTACTAATAAAGAAGAATTACATGAGGAACCGTAACCACACGAAGTGAAACCAAGGAAACCCTGCACGAGTTGATAAGAACAACAAATCACATCAAAATAGAGGATCGTATTGTTGAATAAGGAAGACCCTCGAATCACAAATTCAGACCACAAGACAAATGAAGAAATCACTTTTGAGGTACTTAATGTCTTCCTATACAGCACAGTTGAGGTAAGCAATCCTAAAATTAACACTTTTGAGGTAAACATTACTCGACTTAAACTATATATCCATAACCGAAGTAGTCGCATGAGAAAGGATTTTCACCTCCTCAAACCACCATGACTATACGAATGAGAGGTAAAGTCTAGCTAAGACTATAAACGAGCGCTTCTCGGGAGGCAACCCGAGCACTAACCCTATTTTTACATTTTTTATTTTTTTATATTTTTTTCTTTTCTTTTCTTTTTCTTTTTAGCACCTAACCATAAACTAGCCAAAGAGCAGATTTCTAGGCCACACGGCCTTACACACGGGCGTGCCCGTGGCCGTGTGGAAGCCAGGGGATGAACTATGGGCATGCCAGTAACAGTGTACGACATAGAAAAATTTCTTTTCCCAACACAGGTGATGATAATAGTCCACGACCGTGCCGATGCCCCATGCGAGGTTACTGACTTGTCAAGTACGGGCTAAACACGGCCGTGCCTTTCAACCGTGCCAACATTTTGACTTATCGAACACGAGAGGAGCACGCCCTTATTAAATGACCGTGTGAAGAAAGACACGGGTGTGCCACGACACCCACGGCCATGCCCGAACACCCTGAATGCGTTCAAAAGTCAAAATCCCAAAACACGGGCTACATCTCTATTTAAACCTCATTCCTCATTTTCCAGTTGTCTTTCATTTTCTATTATTTATTTTTGTTATTATTTTATTTCATCATTATTTTTAATTTATTTTATTTTATTTTTTTTCTTCTTATTCTTTATGATATTTAGATTTAGCTTAGGATACAATAAAACCAAGCCGACTACTTCGAGGATTCAATTTCAAACGGTTTGAGACGCTTCCCCACTTTCACCTCAAATCTTATCCGGTTTCTTTTCATAGACTTCATCCAAAAATTCAGGAAGTGTTACTTCTCCCCATCTCTTTTGATTTTATTATTACATAATTGTTTATCTATCTTTGTACATTGAGGGCAATGTACATCTTAAGTGTGGGGAGATAAAAATACCTGACTTTTTGCATTATTCTCAAATCCTGAATTTAGTCTTGTTTTCTAGTATTTTTCTCATATTATTAATTAGGATGAAATTTCTAATGATTTATGATCTTTATTGATAAGTCTCTAATTAAATCATAGTTAATTGTGCATTGATGATTAAATTTGAAGGATACTAGAGAATCGAGGATGATAAGTCTACTTTCTAAAAAAAATTTGACAGGTTGTTGAACCTAATTTGAGTATCACCTTGAAGTTCAAAATTTATAAGGATTGATGTCAAAACACCCATAATTTTTTGTGAGATTCTGAGCCTTATAGAGCATATACCCCTTTTTTATGCTCACTTTAATTGATTATGAGTGTGTCAACTTTGAACTGTTATTCTAGAACTTGCCTTGTTTATACATGTCGAGACCACATTAATGATTTGATACACTGAGATGATAAAGGCACCTAGGTTTAACCCATTTACTCCACTAAAAAGCCTACCTACACAAATTAACCCCTAGTGAACCCCGTTGAATCCTAACAACCTTTTTATTGACTCACCCACTAATATTAACCCAAAATCCCTTTGTATTTGTTATCAACATTCTTTTGACTACCCCTCTATCGAGAATTGACTTGATCAATTGCCAAATTAGGTTATTTCAATTATCAAAGTTCATTCTATTAAGTTTTTCTTAGTTTGTTCTTAAAAAAAATCCAAGTTTATTCAATAAAAGAGCTTAGAGCAATTAAACTCCAATTGTTGAAGAAAAAGCTTGTATTAAAGTATTATCAAATTTTAAAGTGAAGAAAATAATCTTTATTATAGAGTAATTATCAATAGTGGTATTATTACTTTTCATTCGATGTAAATATTCATATTTAGTTCATTATTTTTTAGATTAGGTAATTAGTCAATTCAATCTCAATTTTAACCCTCTGATTCAGCTTTTATCCACACCTTTTAACCCAAGCCCCGTTACAACCCTAATAAAGACCTTTTGATCAGTTTATTATCTCATATACAGTGGTGGAGATTTGATTTTCAGGCAAGCCTATGGGATTAACTTTTCAGGTTCGACTTTTGAGCGCTTTTTCTTGAGCCTTAAACACTTTGAGTGCTTTGAGTTAATCTTTAGTGAGGATGTCAATCCTTGTCGGTTTTGAATCAAAGGTAATTATTTAAATAAGGGGAGACACCTATGTTTTCATGCTACAAAATCATGACTTATCTCGTTTGAATCTTTAGGGCACTTCGAGCTAAATGATCCATGTATAAATTATCTATGAATTATGATGAGGCATTGTCAATGGGAATTATGAATTTTGGAAAGTTCATTTTAATTGTAAATTGAGAATTTTGCTTAAGAACAAGCAAAAGCTTAAGTGTGGGGGTATTTGGTAAACCGTAAAAGTAACATATTTTAATCCCACATTTAGTATGCTTTTGGATGGATTTATCCTTAATTTATGTAAAAAGGTGCTCTTAATCCTTTCTTTTCATGTCTTATACTTAGGAAAGCACCCAAGGATAAAAAGGATGCAAAATGGGTTTAAAACGGACCAAAGTGGGCCAACCCAAGAAGTCGGCACGGCCTGGACTTCATGCCACACGGCCGTGCCCCAATATTTAGATTTTCACACGGTCACACCCTGATTTACACGACTGTGCCTCATCGACAAAAAGCCCAACATGGCCTGACCCCAATGTACACAGCCGTGCCCCAATTGGCAGACCCAAAGCACGGCCTGAACCTCGACTAGCACAGGCGTGCCTTGACCGTGTCCCTGCCGCAGGAAAGAGCAATTTCATTCGGTAAAGGATACTTAGAGGCAAAGAAACACATTCTAAAGCCTACTCAAACACCCCATTAGGAATCAGACTTAAATTAGGATACTTAGGAGCCAAGTAAGGCATCACAAAGTCTATATAAACACCTTAGGAGGCAACTTGGAAGGGGAGTTCAACAGAAGCCAAAACAGGGCATCAAGTTTTAGCAGATTTTCTGCCAGAGCTTTACTCGTTTAGGGATTGTCTCGAAGATAGCCAATTGATCCATCTTGAAGAGTCGGAATTCTACTTAAGACGGAGGATCTCCTCTTCAATTCCTTCAGGGGGTTTTAAGGATTTCCTATGTTTTGTTTTATCTTTTCTCTTGAGATGTTTTCTTGTTTAATTATGAACTAAACCCCTCAGATACCTGAAGGGAATGAAACCTATGATGGATTTTGTTATTTAATTCTTTCGGTTTATATGATAAATACTTAGTTTGTTCTTAATTATGTTACTTAACTTTATCTGATGTGTTTAGGTGGAGGAGGAATAGACTCTGCCTAAGAGTAGATCTAGCATAATTAAGCGGAGTTGATCGGGCGCCTAGAGATAGGGTTACGAGATTTTGTCAGATTAGGGTGAAACCTAATATAGGAGTCCATTGATCGATTTACTGCTTCCTTAGGGGGTTATTATAAGAGAACGGGAGTTCCACTAATTAACCTAAGGTTAGACGTTATACACTTCGAGAGAAGGTTTAATATAGGTTAGGGAGTCTCACGGATCAAGCTAAGTAAAGAAATCATATGAATTGAAAAGGTAGATAATAAGTGAAATCATAGGTGGATTCTTCCCGAAGGTATCATCTTTATCAATTGAGTTTTCTTCAACGTCTTTTCCCAAAGTTTCATTCCTTTTGTCTTTGCATTTAGTTTAAATATTTCATTTGTTTTAGTTTAATAAGCCAATCACTCCATATTTTAGGCTAAATAATAGAAAAAAAGTGAGTAGTAGTACTTTTAGGTTCCTTGGGTTCGATAAGATATTCTTGCCTGAGCTATACTACTGTTCGATAGGTGCGCTTGCCTCTATCGTTGTCCCAGTCAGTCTACAGGTTCGATCACTCTTTTATAAATATTAAAACTAGACTGTTTTGCAGCGATCAGTGGTGGAGCAAAAGTCTCTGCCTAGGAGTAGATCTAGCATAGTTAAGCGGAGTTGAACGTAACCCTAGAAATAGGATGACGTAAATTTGCCGGATTAGGGTCATACCTAATATGGGAGTCCATAGATTGAGTTAATGCAATTCTAGGGGTTTTAATTAGAAAGATATTTCAATTAATCAACCTAGGGCTAGACGTTAGTAGCCTCGAGAGAGGTATTAATATAAATTAGGGAATCCTACGGATCAAGTCAAGTGAATGAATCATCTGGTTCAGAGTTAGATAACAAGTGAAGTCTAGGTGGATTCTTCCTCGGGTATTGTCTAAATCAATCGGTTTTCCCTCAAGTCTTTCCTCAATTCCTTCTCTTTGTCTTCACATCTTTAGCTTAGTAGTTAGTTATTTTAGATTAGATAAAAATTCCCTTAATTCTTAGGCTAAATAATAGAAAGAAAGTTAGTATTAATACTTTTGGTTCCTTTGGGTTTGATACTCCGGTCTTGCCTTAACTATACTATTGTTCGATAGGTGCGCTTGCCTCCATCATTGTCATAGTTAGTTTCCAAGTTCGATCATTCATTTTTATAAATTTTTAAGACTCTGACACACGATCAAGGTATTTAAGGGATTTAGTTCATACTGATAGAGGGAAACATCTTAAAATAAGAAAAACTACAAAACATAAGAAAACCCAAAAACTTCAAGAGAAATTGATAGGAGATCTTCAGTCTTGATGAGTGTCCTTCTTCCAAGCTGCTCCCAATGGATGTCTTCGAGTATTTTCTGTTTTCAACTCTGTGTGTCTTTTTAGGTCCTCTCCTAGGGTGTTTATATAGGCTTTGGAGCACCTTTCTTGGCCCACAAGTAGTCTTTTCCGAATAGAATTAAACTTGGGTTCGACAGGGACACACCCGTGTGACACACCCATGTACGATAGCTTGGCCGTGTTCGATTCTGCTCGTCACCCATGGTCGTGTGGTCTGCCTGTGTGCAATAGTCTAGGCCGTTTGATTTCTGAGGTAGGCCCATTTTGTCCTTTTTCGCTCGTTTCTCATTCTTTTCGACTCCCTAAGCTCTCCCGAGTGTAAAACATGAAATTAAAGGATTAGGAGCATCGAATTCATCAAATCTAATGAAAATTCATCCAAAAATAAGCTAAGCATGGGGGTCAAAATATATATAAATTATGGTTTATCAGCATTTTCTAGCTTTTCTTCCTCAGTAGTCCAAGTATTCTCTGGCTTTAAAGTATCGACACTTGACATATCACTAGTTGGAGGCTTTTAGCTTGCGATGATAAATCATCATGCCTTCTCATAAATAGTTTTTATGAATGCCTTCAACCTTGCTTTGTAGCAAGCATAGTTGGCTCAAGCTAGTATAGGGGTCGAGACACTAAAGATCTTTCTATCTTGACTAAAAATTAAATAAAGGAACACTATTTAGTGTGTCAAGTGTTAAATTCGTACCAATTTCAGAAAAACAAATTGATTTTATTAGTAGATATTAATCTAAATATTTAGTAAGCTGCAACTAAACCAAGTGACAATAATGCTAATGAAAATATGGCACGTGCTAGTACAAACCAAAAGTTGATTAGTATTGGGCAAAAGTTGGTCATTGGGCAAAAGTTGATCACTGGGCAATAATACTAATGAAAAATAAATGATCGAGCAATCCTTAAAATCTTACACTCTAGTACGTATTTTATTCTATTTTCTCCTATTTTTTTTATAGACAATGATAAAATTTCAGCTTTAATTTTTATAATCTATTGATATTTAAAATACAATCTTTATATATTAGGCCAATGATATATAAAAAATGAAATATATATATATATGTATCAGCTCAGCCTCGTAATCACATTTCACCATTTTCATCTTTCTCTATTTTTCAGTCTCCAGCCAAAAGTAGGAACATGTCACAAGAAGACAAGGCCACCACCGCCCCCGCCACCCAAGATCCACCATCCCTGCTGCAACCAGGTTCCATAGTTGTGGTCAACCCCCGAGACAATGATTACCTGGGTGCGTGGTACCTCGCCGTAATCGTCGAGCGCGCTACTTCAACATGCGACGACTGGTACGTGGTCCAACTCCTCTTTCTTTACGAAGACATAAGTACCGGGACAAAAGCCATCAGGGAGTACAACAGCGTTGATATACGCCCTTTACCCCCTCGACACCGACCAAGAAAGTTCAAGGTGGGTGACTTAGTGGAGGCTTATTACAGATTCGGTTGGTTCGAAGGGGAGATTGTTGAAGAGTTGCATAATGGCAACTATATTTGTCAGTTGAAGTCGTCAAAGCGCTTAGAACTTGTGGTGGAACGGTTGCGGCTTCAAAGAAGCTGGCGTGATGGGGAATGGATACCGCCATTGGATGAATCTGAGCTAGCTGTTGAGGTATATGCAGTTCTTGTCCATGGCCTATTTCTTGTCTTTTGATTCTTTTTGCGTTTGAGCTTTCTTGAATCTTGAGTATATGCAATTCTTGTTTCTTTGGGGTTTCTTGGAATAGGAAGAAGATTCAACAGACGAAACGAAGCTGACGGATTCTGACAAAGCTGGGACTGTGGAGTCTGAGGCTGATAGTGCAGAATCAAGCACAGCAGGGACTGGTAACATACAGGAGGCGTCTGGTCAGGTAACAATAGAAGAAGAAGGGCTTAGCAAGGGAGAACATGATGAGGAGGCCAATGATGAAAAGTTATGAAGAATGTGCATATGATCATAAAAGTAGTCAAGCTTGGAGAGTTTCTTTTTAGCTACTTCATATTACTTCTTTCTCTGTTTTAACTGTGCAAAAATTGATTTTGATGTAGATATCATATATTGCTGTTTTTGTTTTGGCCAATAAAAGGTTGAAGCAATCGAGTCAATCTTTGTGAATGTTTTTTCTTAATTCTTAGTTTCATCATAGAAAATTTTATTCATATTTTCAAAATATAATACAAATATCAATAAGAGCAAAGTATAATGATAAATTTCAATGATAAATTTAGTTCAACTTTAACCTGTATAGTGACCTTCGCCAAGGCGACTCGCTACCCTCATACTTCATCAAGCCGAACGTACATCAAAAGTTGGCTAATGATTAGACTGAGCAAAGATTGTCCTTCGATGAACAATCTGTTGTTGGCTAATGATGCTTATTCTTCAATGCCATTATCCACTCGACCAGAGCGTTGAAAGAAATTATTAAGAAATACTGCAAATGCTCAGGGTTATGGGAACTATATCAAAATCTGAGATTTTCTTTAGCAAATTCGGGAAAGCAAAGAACAAGAAATGGATCACTGGCATATTGGGTGTTCATTGCACTGATGGGCCTGGGAAATATCTTGGATGTCAGTTAGGTCAATTTAATCAACGAAAGCTCTTTTTCCAATCCACCTTAGAACGTATGCAGCCGAAATTTGCAGGATGGAAGGGGAAACTTCTGTGACCCAGTGATACATTAGTCTTAACACAGTCTACTCTATCGGCAACACCAATTTACTCACCCTCTTGCACAAAAGCACCTAAGTCAGTCACTAACCAGATTCATGAAATTATTAGGGACATCTGGTGGAGCCATGACATCAATAATAGAAAGTTTCACATGTGTAACTCGAATCAATTGTATTGGCCAAAACAAAAGGATGGATTGGACATCCGTTAAGCTGAAGTAATGAACGATGCACTTCTTTGCAGACAAGCCTGATGAATACTCACAAGGCTGCATGCTGTGGCTCATGCTACGTTCTTAACTAAAGGTTGCAGGTACGGTGGATCTAATATAGAGTAGACTGTATTAAGACTAATGTATCACTGGGTCACAGAAGTTTCCCCTTCCATCCTGCAAGTTTCTGCTGCACATATTCTAAGGTGGATTGGAAAAAGAGCTTTCGTTGATTAAATTGACCTAACTGACATCCAAGATATTTCCCAGGCCTATCAGTGCAATGAACACCCAATATGCCAGTAATCCATTTCTTGTTCTTTGCTTTCCCGAATTTGCTAAAGAAAATATCAGATTTTGATATAGTTCCCATAACCCTGAGCATTTGCAGTATTTCTTAATAATTTCTTTCAACGCTCTGGTCGAGTGGATAATGGCATTGAAGAATAAATAAGCATCATTAGCCAACAACAGATTGTTCATCGAAGGACAATCTTTGCTCAGTCTAATCATTAGCCAACTTTTGATGTTCGTTCGACTTGATGAAGTATGAGGGTAGCGAGTCGGCTTGGCGAAGGCCACTATACAGGTTAAAGTTGAACTAAATTTATCATTGAAATTTATCATTATACTTTGCTCTTATTGATATTTGTATTATATTTTGAAAATATGAATAAAATTTTCTATGATGAAACTAAGAATTAAGAAAAAACATTCACAAAGACTGACTCGATTGCTTCAACCTTTTATTGGCCAAAACAAAAATAGCAATATATGATATCTACATCAAAATCAATTTTTGCACAGTTAAAACAGAGAAAGAAGTAATATGAAGTAGCTAAAAAGAAACTCTCCAAGCTTGACTACTTTTATGATCATATGCACATTCTTCATAACTTTTCATCATTGGCCTCCTCATCATGTTCTCCCTTGCTAAGCCCTTCTTCTTCTATTGTTACCTGACCAGACGCCTCCTGTATGTTACCAGTCCCTGCTGTGCTTGATTCTGCACTATCAGCCTCAGACTCCACAGTCCCAGCTTTGTCAGAATCCGTCAGTTTCGTTTCGTCTGTTGAATCTTCTTCCTATTCCAAGAAACCCCAAAGAAACAAGAATTGCATATACTCAAGATTCAAGAAAGCTCAAACGCAAAAAGAATCAAAAGACAAGAAATAGGCCATGGACAAGAACTGCATATATCTCAACAGCTAGCTCAGATTCACCCAATGGCGGTATCCATTCCCCATCACGCCAGCTTCTTTGAGGCCGCAACCGTTTCACCACAAGTTCTAAGCGCTTTGACGACTTCAACTGACAAATATAGTTGCCATTATGCAACTCTTCAACAATCTCCCCTTCGAACCAACCGAATCTGTAATAAGCCTCCACTAAGTCACCCACCTTGAACTTTCTTGGTCGGTGTCGAGGGGGTAAAGGGCGCATATCAACGCTGTTTACTCCCTGATGGCTTTTGTCCCGGTACTTATGTCTTCGTAGAGAAAGATTAGTTGGACCACGTACCTGTCGTCGCATGTTGAAGTAGCGCGCTCGACGATTACGGCGAGGTACCACGCACCCAGGTAATCATTGTCTCGGGGGTTGACCACAACTATGGAACCTGGTTGCAGCAGGGATGGTGGATCTTGGGTGACGGGGACGGTGGTGGCCTTGCCTTCTTGTGACATGTTCCTAGTTTTGGCTGGAGTCAGAAATTCAATGAATGCTCTCTATTCATTAAACCAACTGTCAACCAATAAATAACGGTTTTATTTTTATTTTTTTCATTTTTTATATGTCATTGGCCTAATATACAAAGATTGTATTTTAAATATCAATAGATTATAAGAATTAAAGTTGAAATTTTATCATTGTCTATAAAAAATAGGAGAAAATAAAATAAAATACGTGCTAGAGTGTAAGATTCCAAGGATTGCTCGATCATTTATTTTTCATTAGTTTATTGTCCAGTGATCAACTTTTGTCCAATGATCAACTTTTGGTTCGTACTAATCAACTTTCAGTTTGTACTAGCATGTGCCATATTTTCATTAGCATTATTGTCACTTGATTTAGTTGCAGCTTATTAAATATTTAGATTAATACCTACTAGTAAAATCAATTTGTTTTTCTGAAATTGGTATACGCACACAAACTTCAATAGAGCATTCAAGAAAATGTCAAGAAGAAACAAGAATTATAAATACTCGAGTTTTTTGTGGAGTAAAAAGACAAAACCCCAACCAAAGACAATATGAGATGTGTTGGAAATCTATCAAGAACATTGTTGAAGAGCTCTTGAATTAGTCTTTAAATAGGATGTTGGTCAAGTTCCTCATTAGTCGTTTGAAGTGCATTTAAATTCTCCTTGTTTATGTATTTGTTTGGGGAGATATCAAATGTAAAGTGAGGTATTTGGAGAAAGTGATTTATAATAATTTTGGTTCGACTTTGGGGCTATAATTATCCCATTTGAAGAGGGTAGATTGGGTTTTAGCCAATAGTTGTACCGAATGAATTATTAAATAAAATCATTTTCCTACCGAGACTCTATAGACATTAGATTAGTGAATCTGAACAGCATTAACAACTATCATTTACTGGTTCTCTTCTTATTGCTTTAAATCTTTATCGAATTTTATTTTGGAACAAAGTGCAAATTAAAATCTTTTTCATTTAATTATATAAAATAAAAATATTTTGTCAACATATGTAATGTCAAAAATAGTAATAACTAAACGTATGTAATATTTATATCCTTGTACTACACGTAAGTTATATATTTAGTTTGTATGCTATAATTCGATCATTTTTAGTCTCTATTTTTTAATTTTAAAATTTTAATCCTAATCAAATAATAGTCAATAAATTTATTAAGTTAAATTTTATTATTGTCCAAATTCATAAGTTGCAAATATATTATATCATGTCTAATGTCATGTCATCTTATTATTTTTATATAATATTCTTAAAAAGATATATCATTTAAGCTAATGAATTTAATAGCTATCATTTGAGTTGAGAGTAAAAACAGTTACCTCTTTTTAAGCTGTCAACAATACAGATTATATCAACAAAAAAGAAAAGAAAAGATGTCTTATTGAGTAGCTATGATCATGCACATGTTTCATATCACTATAGCAAAAAATGATGAACCAGAAATCAGTTAAAAAACTTATACATAAACTTCATTGAAGAACACATACATATATATATATATATATATATATATATATATTAACAAAAGGGTTTAGAGATGCACACCTGGGGAAGGTTTAGTCCATTTTCCATGAACCCAAGCTTGGTGTAGCCTTAAATCAGAGTGTTCAAATTCCATTTCTTCATGTGTAGCCAAATAGACCTGATATTTTGAATCATCAGAAAGGACGTTAATAATCACATCCTTCCACCACCCACCTTTGTACAAAGCTTCAACTTGATCAAGCATTTCGAACTGGTCAGGCACCGGAATATCAGGTGGACGAGGCCTAATCTGCAAGATATCCATCTCTTTCCCTAAACCAGTGTCATCTTCGGTTTGCACGGTCTCATACTGAATCATGTACCTATTATTCCCCACTGGTTTAACAATAATTGCAGCAAACCAAGCACGGTTAAAACCATCTTCATCATTGGCCACCGCAACAAGTGCTCCCTCACTCAGCTCTTCCATCTCCATCGTTATCTTTGTTCGCTCTTCTTCCCTTCGTATTTCCTATATGCCAAGAACCAAGCATATATTAAAGGAGAAACCCCAAAGAAACAAGAATTGCGTATACTCAAGATTCAAGATGGAAAGAATCAAGAGACAAGAAATACCCGAATAGAGTTTATACCTCCACATCTAGCTCAGATTCCAGCGCTGGTGGCAGCCAATACCCACCAAACCAGGTTCTATGAAGCCTCAATTGACTCACTCCAAACACTAAGCACCTTGGCCACTGATTCTCACTGTGAAACAAAAAAACATAGTTGTCATCCTCCAACTCTACGACAATCACCCCTTCCCACCAGCCGTTCATGTGATAAGCGTCCGCGTTGTCACCTTTCTTGAACTTTCTTGGACGTTGTGGAGAGGGCTGAGGGCGTATAAAGACGATGCTCATCTTCTTTAAGGGTCTTATCCCGGTTTTTATATCTAGGTAAAGATCGGTGAATTTGACCACGAAATGGTTAGAGTACATTGGAGTGTCGCGCTTGATGATAATGGCGGAGAACCATGCACCCCGGTAACCAAATCCACGTGGTTTAATCTCAACACTAGAACCTGGTTGCAGGTGTGGTGGGTCTTCGATGCCGAGACCGATGGTGTACTTCCCTTTTCGTGACATAGTCCTCCTTTTGGCAGCAGACTGTGAACAGAGAAAGATGTAAACTGCCCATGAATGCTTTTTATATATTAATTGAACGATCTGTTGGATTAACAAATAACGGCGCATGAATTGGCTTAGGAATCAATTCAATTACAATGTATATAGTTTACTAATAGTATATGTAGGTTGTTTACATCAATGTTTCCGGACGGAGTAGTTTGTAATAGCCCGATTTAGACCTTAGTCGGAACGGTAGTTTTAGGACCACGAATCTGAGTCAAAAAAAATATTTAAACATTATTTTAAATGCTTATTATGTATAAATTAGTGTGTGTGAAATTTTCGTATTAAAATTTGATCTTTTAATGCTTAAATTTGAAATAAGGGCTTAATCGCATAAATTGAAAATTCGATGGTTAGATGAGATATTGCTTAATTGTTGATGTTTTAATAAATTTGAGGCTTAAATTAGCAATTTGGCCATAAAGGAAGGGTAGTGGCCGGTTGGTATGCATGAAATGATGATCTAATTGTTTATTATTTCTTTAGGTGAAAATTTTACATTATTTTAATGTGTTAGTGGTATTATAATAGAATAAAATAAACAAAATGAAAGAGAAATGGATATAGTGGCCGGTCAAATTGCTTGTAATAATGAATTGGGAATTGTTTATTTATTTTATGACATGATGGTATATTATAATATAAGATAACATATTATATTAGATAAACGATGAAAGTATCCATCTTTCTTCTTGGTTTTGGCCGAAACTAAGAAGAAAAGAAAAGGGAAAAGCTTCAAGGAGGTTCGGCACTTGCATGTTCAAATAGGGTGAGTATTTAAACTTAGTTCTTTATAATTTTGACATTATTGAGGTTATAGTAAGGTAATTTAGTTAACCCATATAAGAATTTTTGAATTAGTTGCATAGTTGGAGTGTTGCCATGGATGAAAAATTGGGTGTTTATGTGGTTAAGGCTAGAATATGATGTAAGTATGTTAGATTAACAAGGTTTTCTTTGAAATTTTTGATGGAATTTATTATAAGGAGGAATTCATGAAAAGAAAATTCATGAAAGAACTAAATAGCAAGAAAAATGAAAGAAATGAATTGATATATGAACTATGGATATTCGGCCATTGATAGGTGTGGTTGGATTTTTTTGATATTTGGTGTTTTGAGCTATAAGGACTATATTGTAAACATAGTAAATGTTAGGGGTAAATTACTAAATTTCTAAGTTATGTATTTATATTTTAATTGAATGAAATATGGGGACTTGAATAAGCTTAAGAAGCCTTCGGCCATAGCTCCAAAATTGTAAGATTGGCATATTTGTCTTAATTGAAAATTTGATTAATTTGTAAAAATGTAAAATGTGTGGGATGAAATGGAAAATTTTCCAATTATGTGTTGTGAGCTAAAATGGATAAAATTTTATTTGAAAGAGTTTTTTTCAAAATTTATTTTAGATCAAGAAAAGAGAAAGTCGGATTTGAATCGGGGAAAGACAAAAATAGCTTAATAGTTTATTTTACGTTCACGATATCGAGGTAAGTCTATAAGTAAATGGTTGTTCTTAATTTTAAATAAATGTAAATTATTCATGCTGAATTGAAATGTTTATAATTATATTTGCTATTAGCGAATGTGAGGGATGGTAATGGAACTACTTATGTAAGTTTTAAGCAATGGAATTAATTTGAAGTAATGCTTACTTATAAGTTTAAATTGAATGTTGATGGTTATTCCAAGGCATTGCCGAATATACATATATATATATTTGAAATTGATAAGAAATGGTCGAAGGTGATGGTACTTGGTTGTTGTAATTAGATGCATGAAATAGGAAATTTTAATGATGATATTATAATGAGATTTAGGCATACTAAACGGAGTTTATGATGGTTTGATGTGGTATAGGCCGAATGCAATATAGTACTTGGATATTGAACACTTTGATATATACCTTATACATATATAAGTGTATATTCTTGTGTGTAAAGTGAATGTGAATTATATATATATATATATATATATATATATATATATGCATATTGAGGGAATAACAAGTTAAGAGAAGCATACATTGAGTAATAAGGTTCAATGAGTACCATATGTGTTGTAACATCCTAAATTTTTGGGCCTATGCGTTTAATGGGTGAATATGTGGAATGAGTTAATTTAAGTGTTAGGGGTCCAAATTGGGCTCAGGCTTAGGCAGAGGCCTTGATTAAAATTATCTGTTTGGGCATTATAGGGTTTAAAAGGTAGTATCTATGTTTAAAATACCAAAGTGGGCTTGTGGCCCAATCTTAGGAGGTGACGCCACACACAAGGAGTAAGGGGCCCAAATTTAAGTTTCATGGAGCCCAATTCTTTTAATTTAAGTTAGCTAAATTTTGAGTATTAGGATTAGGTGGAGTGGATGGCAACAAGGCTAAAATTTAGGGGTTTTAATGTTTAAAATACGTGGATAATAAGCAGATAAAGGCTATTATTTAGGAATTTATTTTATGTGGATAATAAGCGAGATAAAGGCTAAGATCTAGGATTTTTATGATTAAAATATGTGGATAATATGCTGATAAAGGAGGGAGGAGTTAGAGATAATTAAGTCTCTTTTAGATGAGCTAATAGATTAAGATAAAGGAGAAAAGTTAGAATTTATCTACAAAGAGAGTGATGGCCAAGAATCCATCATCGAGAGGAGTAAAGAAACCTACTACTACATGGCAAAGGGTTGCGAATTTCCTATAAATAGGGGCTAGCTCCTTGTTTCGACATTAAATCCTCTCCCTTTGTGCCGAAATTCCTTAGCTTCTTTTCTCCAAATTTCTTTCTCAATTCTCTAAAAGCCGAAAACTCCATTATTCTCTTCTTTCTTCTAAAAGCCAAAACTCCATTATTCTCTTCTTTCTCCTAAAGCGAAAACTCCATTATTCTCTTCTTTCTTCTAAAAGTGAAAACTCCATTATTCTCTTCCTTCTCTAAAAAGCAAATCTCTATAGCTTTTATTTTATTCATCCTATTTGAGAAATTGTTCTATACTTTCGGCATTTAAATCCTCCATTGACATTGTCAATTCTCTCTCTAGTACTAGCCGAATCTCCTAAGTTAAGGTAAGAGTAGATTTTGATTAGTTCTCATAATCTATTCTCGATTTTTGAAAAGGAAAAGTCAAAAGCTAATAGTTTAATGGTTTATGATGGGTGCAAGTCGATTTGAAGGAAGCCTAGTCGACTAGATCTAAAAGCCGAAATTCATAAGTCTCCAATTTTGGGATTTTAAGGTAAGACTATTTTCCTAGATTTCTATTAGATTTCATCATTATATACAAGATTTTAACTTTATAAGGAGGATTAACGATTAAATATTATTATAGTAACTCGATAAGGATTTATGATGGAATTAAATATGGATCGTGCAAAAGAAAGAATCCTAAGTTTAAGAAACGACGATGATCTCATTTTTGAGATTGGCCAATTGGTTGTGGACCGCTTCAACAACACCTTAGGCAGATAGCAGTTGTGTCGACTAAGGATAGCGTCGATATAGAAAGCCTCGCTTTATCGGTAATCGTGTGTAGATTCTTGACATATAAGCTTTGTTATATTACATGTATGTTATGGGCTAAAAGTCAAAAAGGTGTGTAGATCTCTATCACACTAGTTAATCAATTATATGTATGTTATGGGCTAAAAGCGAAAAATGAGGTTGTATGAATAGTCGATTACCCGTAAAGGGTAGGCAAGGGATGCAGTACATAATCATAGAAACTTTCTATGTGTATCAAGTATGTAAAAATATGTGATCTATTTAGATAGTTTAATGTTCGATTCTTGCATGTATGCATGGGATGGGATTGATTGATTTACGAAGGGGAGCAGTCATGAGGCGATCGGTGGCTTTGCCACATAGGTCACATAGTGATCGGTCTTTATGACAGCGATACAAATTGTCGATATATTATTAAGGTCGACAAGAATCGGTGGCTTCGCCACATAGGTCACATAGTGATCGGTCTTTATGACAAAAAGACAATTGTCGATATGGTGTGTAGCGGATGGAGAGTTGATTGTAGAAATCCCACGGTGTGATGGTTGGTACGGGGTGTGTAGAGGATGGACTCATAGGTTTGGGATGGGCCATGTTGCATATTTTGTTACCCTTGTATACGGGCAAGGCTCATAATGTGTTTGTGGGCCTCAAGCATTTTTATGTGTTCTCGGATTTGCACATCGAGTCTTGGTGACTCAACCTTTATTTTTCCCAACATTTCGGTGAGCAGAGATCGTGAACATGGGAGCCGAGGCGGACTCGAGGGCCATCAAGTTTTATTTCTACAAATTATTTCGGATTTCTTTAAGTTTATTTTATTTTTATTTGGGATTTTTTAAGGCCCTAGTTTTATTCAACTAAGAAGTTTTTAATGTTATGCAACTTATAAATTTTATGTCAAGGTTTATTTATACTTAATAATACTAATATAAGATTTTATTTTAAAATGTCACTTATTTACTCTAATAATGTCTAATTAACTTACGACTTCCAAAACCAACAAGACAAAAGTTTTCAATGTACAAGTCGTGACACGCCAGATCCAGTCGAAACGCATGGGCCGAGTTTGGGGTGTTACAATTTTGGTATCAGAGCCCAGTTCAAAACTCAGGCTGTGAAATGAGTCTAGAAATGTTTTTAGAATTTTTTTTTGGTTCAAGGACATAGCCTTCGAGTCTACCGGCACCCGATCCGCCCAGGCAAGTATTCTAAACTCTTGCTGTGTTATTTATGTGGGCTTAATGAGCTTTATGGGACGTAGACTATCTAGGTTAGAACTTGATGGACTCTAGGCTTAGGCAAACAACTCTTCAATTCCATAAGACTTAACTTCACTAAAACAAAACACGTAAGCGAGTCACAAGACTAAGGTGTGGCAACAGCATATGCATGTCTAGGAGTAGATCCGCAAGAGCTTGGTATTTAAGTAGTCCAAGTGACTCACCTCCTCTTCACAGAATCTTGCACGGTGCATAGTGACTATTCACTTTAGCCATGACAGTGTGGCAATAGGCATACACATGCCTAGGTGGATTCGAGGAGAGCTTGGTATTTAAGCGCCCTAGTGACTCACCTCCGCTTCACGTGAATCTTACAGTGCGTAGTGACTGTTCACTCTAGCGATAAGGACTTGTTCATGGGCTGAACCCATAATTAAAACCCGAAAGGGACCAACCACCCTATTTTGCAACCAAAACCCCTAAGTTTTGTACACTTCCAGAAAAAAAATAAATTTGATTTGAAAATGTTCGCAACTATGAAGAAAATTACCAAATTACCCTTGTTATGCAAAATGACCAAAATAGCCCTGATTTGTAGAATTACCAAATTCCCCTTGTTTTGTAAAATTACCGAAATACCCTTAAATTTCAAAATTACCAAAATACCCCAGAATTTTAAAATTACCGAAATACCCCTGAATTTCAAAATTATCGAAATGCCCCCGATTTCAAAATTATCGAAATACCCTCAGATTTCAAAATTTCTAAAATGCCCCAGATTCCAAAATTACCAAAATACCCTCAATTTTCAAAATTACCAAAATACCCCCGGGAATGCAAAATTACCAAAATACCTTATTTTATAAAATCATCAAGGAACCTCATTTCAAAAAAAAATTTACGAAAATGCCCCTGTAGGATAAAATTACGAAAATACCCCTGGGTAGTGGAAAACAACAACAATGACAACCACAACACTTTTCTGTAATGAACGCGAGTTCATAAATGTTGATGATTGAATGAATGAACTTGAGACTGTAGTGTGTGTATGAATTGAAAGAACTACTTTTAGAACTATTAATCATAAGGTATTCGCGATAAATCGGTGGAAAGAAATAATGATTCATAAAATTTCTAATCGATAAACGCAAACCGGTAGAATGAGTACAAGGGACGAAGACGCTTCAGATGCGAATAATGGTGCGTACCTACCATAGTATACTAAGTGTTTATTTTGGCTTTAGAATTAGAGTCTTGCAATGAAAGCATAGTGGTGAGACTCGGGTAGAATGATTACTAGTTAGTTGGAAATTTCGAGGACGAAATTTCTTTAAGGAAGGTAGAAGCGTAACATCCTAAATTTTTGGGCCTATGCATTTAATGGGTGAATATGTGGAATGAGTTAATTTAAGTGTTAGGGGTCCAAATTGGGCTCGAGCTTAGCAGAGGCCTTGATTAAAATTATCTGTTTGGGCATTATAGGGTTTAAAAGGTAGTATCTATGTTTAAAATACCAAAGTGGGCTTGTGGCCCAATCTTAGGAGGTGACGCCACACACAAGGAGTAAGGGGCCCAAATTTAAGTTTCATGGAGCCCAATTCTTTTAATTTAAGTTAGCTAAATTTTGGGCATTAGGATTAGGTGAAGTGGATGGCAACAACTTCAAGGATTTTGTCATTCTTTTCATCATCATTAGGACCAATTCTTGTAGAATGCACCCATGTTGGCTCATCAACACGACGATACCAACCTGAGTGTAATTTCTCTTGATTATCAACAGTCCTTCCACTTGACTTTGATCTATTTCTCTGATATTGCTGAATCAAGTTAATTAAACACGAATATACAATGGCAAACGATACACATAAAGATCAAACATGTGAAGAACATACCTTCAACGTTGATGATTGTTCATATTTTGTACCCTTGGATCGAATAACATGTTCAAATTTTTAGGGGTTGCTGGATCCTATAATAATAAAAAAAGATTTCATGGTCACCGACAATTGCAAAATAGACAAGTTTACATCAATTTAATATACAAAGAAAAGTATGTCTATGTAATAAATCCAACCATGTCAATCAACATAGAAATGAAAGCAATGGCTGATAATTATTCTCACTAAATTTCCTTTCAGCAATAAGCTTCAAGATCATACCACTCAAAAGATAAACATAACAAAATGGCAGCTTACGATTAGTGTGGCAAGCAAAATATACATCAAAGAAAATGAAAGGTTTCTATGTTAAAGATTTAAGTGCAGGAAGTGTCATTTCGTCAAAATAACTCAATTGATCCAATAATTTTCGCAATAAAGTAGCTACCAGTCATTTTAGTGTCCACCATGACCATGTTTTCTTCAAAGAAAATTAAATTTAAGCATATATTTATTGATATATTGCTGCATCACATCTTGTCATAATTCCTACAAAGTTGACTTTTATCCCACATCAATCGACTTCATGTGTCTCTAACTTGTTGTATTTCTAACTAACTATGACCACAATAACTTGATGTGTCTCTATCCAACTATGACGACAATAAAGGTAAGCGCACCTATCGTTTAATAGTATAGTTATGGTAAGACCGGTAATATCGTATCCACAAGGACCAAGAGTACTAGTAATTACTATCTTTTTATTATCTAGCCTAAGAATTGAAGTGATTTCTTTTAAACTAAAACTAATTAAAAGCACGACAAAGAACGAATTGGGAAAATACTTTTAGACAACTTTATGAGATAGGCAATACCTAAGGAAGAATCCACCTAGACTTCATTTATTACTTTTGATTCATACGATTTATTCACTTGACTTATTCCGTAGAAATCTCTTATTTATGTTAATATCTCTTTCAAGGCTAAAAACAACTGACTCTAGTTTGATTAATTGAAATCTCTTTCTAATTAAAACCCCTATTGTCGCATTAACTCAATCTATGTATTCCCTTATTAGATTTGACTCTAATCCGACAGATTTTTTTCACCCTATTTTTAGGGTTGCAATCAACTCCGCTTAATTGTGTTGATCTACTCTTAAACAGGGACTTTTGCTCCTCTGAATAATCAGATTCGACTTGAATCAGTAACCTGAATTATCAAAACAAGAATAATAACCCACAATTAAGAATAAGAACAAGTATTTATCTTAAAAATCAAATAATTATAAGATCTGTCTTAGGTTTCATTCCCTTAGGTATTTAAGGGATTTAGTTCATACTAATAGGGGGAAACATCTTAGAATAAGGAAAACAACAAAACATAAGAAAACCCAAAAACTTCTGAAGAACTTGATGGGAGATCTTCAGTCTTGATGGAGATCCTTCTTCCGGGCTACTCCCGATGGCTGTCTTCGAGTATTTTCTGCCTTCTATTTAGCGTTATCCTTTAGGTCATCCCTTAGGGTGTTTATATAGGCTTTGGAATGCCTTTCTTGGCCCACAAGTAACCTATTCCGAATAGAATTAATCTCAGGTACCGTAGGGACACGCCTATGTGAAACGCCCGTGTACGATAGTCCAGGCCGTGCTCGATTCTACTCATCACACACGGCCGTGTGATCTTCCCGTGTTCTATGGTCCATGCCGTGTTGATTTTTGAGGTGGGCCTATTTTGTCTCTTTTCAGCCCATTTCTCGTTCTTTTTCGACTCCCTAGGCTCTCTTGAGTGTAAAACATGAAATTAAAGGATTAGGAGCATCGAATTCATCAAATCTAATGAATATTCATCCAAAAATAAGCTAAGCATGGGGTCAAAATATGTATAAATTATGGTTTATCAAATTTATAAGATAAATACTTGTTCTTATTCTTAAATGTGAGTTCTTATTCTTGTTTTGATAATTCATGTTATTGTTTCAAGTCGAATGTGCTTATTCAGAGGAGCAAAAGCCCCTATTTAAGAGTAGATCAACACAATTAAGCAGAGTTGATTGCAACCCTAAAAATAGGCTTATTTAAAATCTGTTAATTAGAGTCAAATCTAATAAGGGAATCCATAAATCGAGTTAATGTGACAATAGGGGTTTTAATTATAAAGAGATTTCAATTAATCAACCTAGAGTCGGTTGTTTTTAGTCTTGAAAGAGATATTAACATAAATCAGGGATTTTTACGGATTAAGTCAAGTGAATAAATCATATGAATCAAAAGTAATAAGTGAAGTCTAGATGGATTCTTCCTTAGGTATTGCCTTTATCATTAAGTTGTCTAAAAGTATTTTTCCAATTCATTCTCTGTCGTGCTTTTAATTAATTTTAGTTTAAAAGAAATCACTCCAATTCTTAGGCTAGATAATAAGAAGATTGTAATTACTAGTATTCTTGGTCCTTGTGCATACGATATTTCCGGTCTTACCATAACTATACTACTGTTAGATAGGTGCGCTTGCCTTTATTGTGTGTAAGAAGCCCATTTTGCCCGGGCTTGTGAAAGCCAAAACCAAAAAAGAAAATAGAAAATAGAAAATAAAAATAATACCAAATGTCCATTAATACAGTCCATTTACAAATCATTTACAGCCCAAATATTACCCGTGGCCCAAATACTAAAAACTAAACCCAAACTGCCTAAACAGACCCTAAAAACTAAACCATGACCCAGACCCAATTACACCCTAAACTAACCCAACTAACCCAACCTAAACCTAAGCCCAAGTAGCCTAAGAAGCTTGCGGATGCAGGAAACCCTAGGTTTCCATTGCACTGCAAGCGCCCTAGCAATCTGTTCCCTCATGCCGCAGCCTCAACGTCACTAGCCTCGGTCACGCCGCAATTCGCGCGAATTGCCCTATCACCGTCTCGAGATCCTCGCCTTTGACCTGCACAAGAAAGGAAAGAACAACAGCAAAGATGACATTTTTTTTTTTTTGTATTTCCTTTTTATTTTTTGGGTTATAAAACCCCAAGAATCCGTAAAATAGGGACGAAAAAAATATACAAACAAGACAGAAAATACAAGAATATTTGCGGAATATTGAGAAATAAAATCAGAAATTTGGTTATAGAAGGTGATTTTCAACATTTCATTTTGTTTTTATTTTTTATTTTTTTATATACGAATACTGTTTTTTAAAAAATAAAAATAAAAAAAGATGCGAGTTTACCTTTTGATGGCGAGGGTCTTAGCCTCAGAAGCCGCTGCGGACGACGGCACGTATGGCGCGTAAGGCACACGCGAGAACGGCCGAAAATTGGCAGACCAATGAAGGCTGAGCGTTTTTGAGAGGATTCTATTTTTTTTAAAAAAAAAAACCTAATTGAAATGTTCTTTTTTCTGTTATTTTGACTTATAAGGGCTACTGGAATGGCGTCGTTTTGGTGAAGCCAGCTAATGACCAAAACGACGTTGTTTTGAAAAGGAATCCGCGCGTTGACCCGAAAACTCAGGGAGGATCCGCGTGTTAGGGAATTTACCATTTCAGCCCCTTTAAAATTTTATTTGTTTTAATTTTGTCCATTTTAACGTTTTCTTTATTTTTAAATTAGCCCTAGAAATCTATTTTTTGTTCCAATTTAGCCCCTCGGAATGCCTTAAGGGCCAAATTCATTATGAAGCCGTTTTGGAAAGAAGGCATAATTGCCCCATAAGTCCCTGTGGTTTAACGCGTGTTTTGATTTAGTCATTATTATTTATTTTTATTTGCTATTTAGCCCTGTTTTTTTTTTTAATTTTTAATTTTATTAAATTATTTTATCATATTAAATATTCTATATTTTCTTCATTATTTAAATATTAATTTAATAATATTATAAAATTAGTATATAATTATTATTATTTAATATTTTATTCGGATTAATTATTTTTATTACATATTGTTTTAGTACTTCTATATATTAGTTATTATATTATATATTTTAAAATTTTGTACATTATATAATATTATATTATATCATATATTATTTCTATCTAAAACTTATTTATATTGTATAACATATTATTTATTCCTAAATATATAGTTTTTATTATAAATATTTTTTTATTTCTAAAGTTACTAATCATTTATTTTCTTCAAAATGTATTTTATATATATCATAGTATGAAGAGTTTAATCTTGCATGAAAAGTGTTTATATTTATTTGGTATTTTTTTCATTTTATTATTTATTGTTATTATATTTGTTCATACTTTTTATTTATTTACAATTGCTTTAGTGTAGGTATTTTTTATTAGTCGCATTTTATATTATTATTTTCTTTATTGCTTGTATTAATATGAAATATTAGAATATTATGATTGCTTTTAGTATTTATGTTTGATGATGTATCAATGCAATATTTTCACATGGATTATCGATTAGAATAAAATACATTTTGCAAAATTACTATATTTTATCTAATTTTTTAAAATAATGCAATGTTTTGTATTTAGAAATTCGGGAAATAGTGCCCTAACATGCTGGGTTTCGATTTTCCGTTTGACTAAATAACTAAATATCATTTTAATAAATTTTTGTAAATCATGAGATGATTTTAGTTACGAGGGTTTAAAAATATCATGTCCTAATGTGCTGGATATGATGTTTGTATTCTTTCGGAACAAAAAAAATCTCTAATTTTAACTCAAATTGTTCATTTTTTTTAAGAAATCATACTTTTAAGTTTTTTTAAAATTTTTAACATGAGGACATGATTTTATCGATTAGGTACCAATTTTTGGGCGTTATGAGGGTGCTAACCCTTCCTCATACGGAACCGAGTCCCGAACCCATTTTCTTCTTTTTCGTGAACCAAATTCATATGTTTTAAAACAAAACGTTTTACAAATAATACAATCACACCTAAGTAATAAAAAAAGGAGTGGTGGCGACTCCATCTCCGTTTTTTAAAGTCGATCCCCGTTTTTACCAAAACCTTCAAAAATGATTTCGACATTGTGATCGTAATTAGTTTGAGACACATCACCACCACCGCCCCGTCACCCAAGATCACCATCCCTGCTGCAACCAGGTTCCATAGTTGTGGTCAACCCCCTAGACAATGATTACCTGGGTGCGTGGTACCTCGCCGTAATCGTCGAGCGCGCTACTTCAACATGCGACGACAAGTACGTGGTCCACCTCTTTCTTTACGAAGACATAAGTACCGGGACAAAAGCCATCAGGGAGTACAACAGCGTTGATATATGCCCTTTACCCCCTCGACACCGGCCAAGAAAGTTCAAGGTGGGTGACTTAGTGGAGGCTTATTACAGATTCGGTTGGTTCGAAGGGGAGATTGTTGAAGAGTTGCATAATGGCAACTATATTTGTCAGTTGAAGTCGTCAAAGCGCTTAAAACTTGTGGTGGAACGGTTGCAGCTTCAAAGAAGTTGGCGTGATGGGGAATGGATACCGCCATTGGATGAATCTGAGCTAGCTGTTGAGGTATATGCTGTTCTTGTCCATTGCCTATTTCTTGTCTTTTGATTCTTTTTCCGTTAGAGCTTTCTTGAATCTTGAGTATATGCAATTCTTGTTTCTTTGGGGTTTCTTGGAATAGGAAGAAGATTCAACAGACGAAACGAAGCTGACGGTTTCTGACAAAGTTGGGATTATGGAGTCTGAGGCTGATAGTGCAGAATCAAGCACAGCAGGGACTGGTAACATACAGGGAGGCGTCTGGTCAGGTAACAATAAAAGAAGAAGGGCTTAGCAAGGAAGAACATGATGAGGAGGCCAATGATGAAGAGTTATGAAGCATGTGCATATGATCATAAAAGTAGTCAAGCTTGGAGAGTTTCTTTTTAGCTACTTCATATTACATCTTTATCTGTTTTAACTTTTAACTGTGCAAAAATTGATTTTGATGTAGATATCATATATTGCTGTTTTTGTTTTGGCCAATAAAAGGTTGAAGCAACCGAGTCAATCTTTGTGAATGTTTTTTCTTAATTCTTAGTTTCATCATAGAAAAATTTATTCATATTTTCAAAATATAATACAAATATCAATAAGAGCAAAGTATAATGATAAATTTCAATGATAAATTTAGTTCAACATTAACCTGTATAGTGGCCTTCGCCAAGGCGACTCGCTACCCTCATACTTCATCAAGCCGAACGTACATCAAAAGTTGGCTAATGATTAGACTGAGCAAAGATTGTCCTTCGATGAACAATCTGTTGTTGGCTAATGATGCTTATTTATTCTTCAATGCCATTATCCACTCGACCAGAGCCTTGAAAGAAATTATTAAGAAATACTGCAAATGCTCAGGGTTATGGGAACTATATCAAATCTGAGATTTTCTTTAGCAAATTCGGGAAAGCAAAGAACAAGAAATGGATTACCGGCATATTGGGTGTTCATTGCACTGATAGGCCTGGGAAATATCTTGGATGTCAGTTAGGTCAATTTAATCAACGAAAGCTCTTGTTCCAATCCACCTTAGAACGTATGCAGCAGAAACTTGCATGATGGAAGGGGAAACTTCTGTGACCCAGTGATACATTAGTCTTAATACAGTCTACTCTATCGGCAAGACCAATTTATTCACCCTCTTGCACAAAAGCACCCAAGTCAGTCACTAACCAGATTCATGAAATTATTAGGGACATCTGGTGGAGCCATGACATCAACAATAGAAAGCTTCACATGTGTAACTCGAATCAATTGTATTGGCCAAAACAAAAGGATGGATTGGACATCCGTTAAGCTGAAGTAATGAACGATGCACTTCTTTGCAAACAAGCTGATGAATACTCACAAGGCTGCATGCTGTGGCTCATGCTACGTTCTTAACTAAAGGTTGCAGGTACGGTGGATCTAATGATAGAGTAGACTGTATTAAGACTAATGTATCACTGGGTCACATAATTGCGAGTTTCTGCTGCCGTTCTTCCATCCTGCAAGATATTTCCCAGTTTCTGCAATATGCCAGTAATCCATACTGTTCTCAGATTTGATATAGTTTCCATAACCCTGAGCATTTGCAGTATTTCTTAATAATTTCTTTCAAGGCTCTGGTCGAGTTAATGGCATTGAAGAATAAATAAGCATCATTGATTGTTCATCGAAGGACAATTGCTTAGTCTAATCATTAGCCAACTTTTGATTCGTTCGGCTTGATGAAGTATGAGGGTAGCAAGTCGCCTTGGCGAAGGCCACTATACAGGTTAAAGTTGAACTAAATTTATCATTGAAATTTATCATTATACTTTGCTCTTATTGGTATTTGTTTTATATTTTGAAAATATGAATTGACAAAGATTGACTCGATTGCTTCAACCTTTATTCGCAAAACAAAAGAGCAATATATGATATCTACATCAAATCAGCTAAAAGAAACCCTCCAAGCTTGACTACTTTTATGACATGCTTCATAACCCTTCATCATTGGCCTCCTCATCATGTTCTTCCTTGCTAAGCCCTTCTTCTTCTATTGTTCTTGTATGTTACCAGTCCGTGCTGTGCTTGATTCTGCACTATCAGCCTCAGACTCCATAATCCCAGCTTTGTCAGAATCCGTCAGCTTCGTTTCGTCTGTTGAATCGTCTTCCTATTCCAAGAAACCCCAAAGAAACAAGAATTGCATATACTCAAGATTCAAGAAAGCTCAAACACAAAAAGAATCAAAAGACAAGAAATAGACAATGGACAAGAACTGCATATACCTCCACAGCTAGCTCTGATTCATCCAATGGCGGTATCCATTCCCCATCACGCCAGCTTCTTTGAAGCCGCAACCGTTCCACCACAAGTTCTAAGCGCTTTGACGACTTCAACTGACAAATATAGTTGCCATTATGCAACTCTTCAACAATCTTCCATTCGAACCAACCGAATCTGTGATAAGCCTCCACTAAGTCACCCACCTTGAACTTTCTTGGTCGGTGTCGAGGGGGTAAAGGGCGTATATCAACGCTGTTGTACTCCCTGATGGCTTTTGTCCCGGTACTTATGTCTTCGTAAAGAAAGAGGAGTTGGACCAAGTACCTGTTGTCGCATGTTGAAGTAGCGCGCCTGACGATTACGGCAGTACCACGCACCCAGGTAATCATTGTCTCGGGGTTGACCTCAACTATGGAACCTGGTTGCAGCAGGATGGTGGATCTTGGGTGGCAGGCCGGTGGTGGCCTTGCCTTCTTGTGACATGTTCCTACTTTTGGCTGGAGACTGAGAAATAGAGAAAGATGAAAATGGTGAAATGTGATTACGAGGCTGAACTGATGTAAACTGTCAATGAATGCTCTCTCTCTCTCTCTCTCTCTATATATATATATATATATATTGATTAAATCAACTGTTAACTAATAAATAACGGTTTTATTTTATTTTTTCATTATTTATATATAATTAGCCTAATTTGTGTTTCGCCTGTTTCAATGTATATTAATTTGTATAATATAGAAAGATTATAAGAATTAAAGTTGAAATTTGATCATTGTCTATAAAAAAAATAGGAGAAAATAGAATAAAACATGTATTAGAGTGTAAGATTCTAAAGATTGCTCGATCATTTATTTTTCATTAGCATTATTGCCCATTGATCAACTTTTGCCCAGTGATCAATTTTTGGTTCGTACTAGCACGTGTCATATTTTCATTAGTATTATTGTTACTTGGTTTAGTTGCAACTTACCAAATATTTGGATTAATATCTACTAGTAAAATCAATTTATTTTTTGAAATTGGTATGAATTTAACACTTGACACACTAAATAGTGTTCCTTTATTTAATTTTAATTCAAGATGGAAAGATATTTAGTGTCTCGACCCCTATACTGGATTGAACCAACTACGCTTGCTAGAAAGCAAGGTTGAAGGCATTCATAAAAACTATTTATGAGAAGGCATCATGATTTATCATCGCAAGCTAAAAGCCTCCAACTAGTGATGTTTCAAGTGTCGATACTTCAAAGCCAGAGAATACTTGGACTACTGAGGAAGAGAAGCTAGAAAATGCCAAATCCCAAGCCTTACATGCCCTCTTATGTGGTGTAGATATATAAGATTTCAAAAGGATCTCAAAATGTACTACTATTACAGAAGCTTAGATGATCTCTGAAACAACTCATGAAGAAACCAAATTTTGTTAAGCGATCCAAGCTGCAAATGTTGACTACAAATTTCGAGACACTCTAGATGCAGAAGAGTGAAACTCTTGGCAAGTTTTATGCTAAATTATGTGGTCTGTCTATCATACTTTTGCTTTGGGAGACGAATATTCCAAGTCAAACATAGACTGAATGGAAATTGATAAGCCCATTGGGTCATTACAAACATTTTATATGAACCTAGATGAGTCTAAAAAAAAAATCCAGAAGATAAACGAATATTTCCCTTCTAAGTTGTTACCCTGGTTAGAACCGAAGGTGACGCTACTATTGAATATCTTCAAGAACAATTGATTTTATGCACACAAACTTCAATAGAGCATTCAAGAAAATGTCTAGAAGAAACAAGAATTATAAATACTCGAGCTTTTTGTGGAGTAAAAAGACAAAACCCCAACCAAAGACAAAATGAGATGTGTTGAAAATCTATCAAGAACATTGTTGAAAAGCTCTTGAATTAGTCTATAAATAGGATGTTGGTCAAGTTCCTCATTAGTCATTTGGAGTGTATTTAAATACTTATTGTTTATGTATTTGTATGGGGAGATATCGAATATAAAGTGAGTTATTTGGAGAAAGTGATTTATAACAATTTTGGTTTGACTTTGGGGCTATAATTATCCCATTTGAAGAGGATAGAGTGGGCTTATAAGCCAATAGTTGTACCGAATGAATTATTAAATAAAATCATTTTCCTAGCGAGACTCAATAGACATTAGATTAGTGAATCTGAACAGCATTAGCAACTATCATTTACTGGTTCTCTTCTTATTGCTTTGAATCTTTATCAAATTTTATTTTGGAACAAAGTGCAAATTGAAATCTTTTTCATTTAATTATATAAAATAAAAATATTTTGTTAAATTATAAAAATGATTAAATGTTTATATTTACATTCAACATATGTAATCTCAAAATAGTAATAACTAAACATATGTAATATTTATATCTTTGTACTACACGTAAGTTATATATTTAGTTTGTATGCTATAATTTGATCATTTTAGTTTCTCTATTTTTAATTTTAAAACTTTAGTCCTAATCAAACAATAGTCAATAAAATTATCAAGTTAAATTCTATTATTGTCCAAACTCATAGGTTGCAAACATATTATATCATGTCTAATGTTATGTCACTTATTATTTTTATATAATACTCTCAAAAAGACATGTCATTTAAGCTAATGGATTTAATGGCTACCATTTGAGTTGAGACTCAAAAAAAGTTACCTCTTTTAAGCTGGCAATGTCGTAACCATTTTTTGGGGTGAAGCAGTGGCAACGCAGATCGACCGATTTTGAAAAAGAAAAGGAAAGGAGTCGCCACCGATCTTTATTTGGTGTGATCGGATCACCTTTGTTTTAATAAAACATTTAATTTACTAAAGCAGTGCTTTTTGGTCCACGGACTTTGAGAAAAGCGGGTTGGGAGGTCGATTACGTGCGAGGAAGGATTAGCACCCTCGACACGCCCAAAATTGGTACCAAACTGATTGATTGATGCCCTATTTGTTGAAAACTTAAAGGGGATTCGAAAATACAATGCTTTTATTTTAAAATTGGAAGGGACGTTAAGGCTTTCTTATTTTCGAAGAGGTAAAGCATCAAGTCTAGTAAGTTAGGGCACAATACTTTAAACTCCGAAACTAAGCTCGTCTTTTGAAACTTGGTTTTATTTGAAGAGGATCTTCCGTTATTCGTCAAATGAGAAATCGGAACCCGATGAAGTTAGGGCTCGATTTCCGAGATTTCAAATACGGAAGATTGCCTCTATTTTAGGAAAAGAAACTTATCAAAGTATCTAAGTGTCGAGTCCGATGAAGTTAGGCACCGGCATTTCAATTTCCGGGATTAAGTATTTTGTTTTAAAATTGCAACTTCAAAAGAGATATCCGTTGTTTAACATAAGCGAGTAAAACCGAATCCGATGAAGTTAGGGCTCGATCTTCCGAGTTTTCAAATCTAGAACATTGTCTTTATTTTGAAAATTTGATTGATTAATATTAGACAAAGTAAGGATACTAACAAATTAAGCGAATATATGAATAAATCTAATTCTTATGAACGAGCGAGCAAATAAATAATGATATAAGAATAACAATAACAAAATCATAGACACAAATAGGATGATAATAATAATAATAATAACAATAAATAAAAAATATGATAAATAATTAAAGTGCTTTAAAGTATTAAAAAGGGTAAAGAACAATAAGCGAATAAATAATAAGTAAATGAAATGACAAATAAATGAATAAGATAACAAATAAATAAATAATGAATAAAATAATATAAAACAAAATTCATAAATGGTGCAGATTAAACAATGATAATAATAAGAGTACATTAATAATGAAAAATAATAACATATTAGTAAATGAACAATAATAAAATAAATAAGAGTAATAATAATAAAATAATAATAATAATAATACTAGTAATAAAGTAATAGTAATAGTAAATGATAATAATAATTAATAATAGAGGAATAAAATAATAATAATAATAATAATAATAATAATAATAATGATAATAATGATAACAATAATATTAATAATAATAATATAGTGATAATAAAATAATAAAAATAACAATAACAAATATAATAGTAAATAAATAAACAAGAGTGAAAATGAAATAATAATAATAATAATAATAATAATGATAATAACATGACAAAAATAATAAAAAAAATAACGATAGTAGACATAATAGTAATGGATAGCAACAAATAAACAAATGATAAAAGATAATAGTAATATAATAATAATATAATAATAATAGTACTAATAATAAAGGAATAAAATGCAAATTAACCTAAAGGGATTGAATTGAAATTAAAACGAAATTTTAGGGTTAAATTATGAATAAAATAGGGTTCGGGGGCCAAATAATAAATAAAAATAAAAATAAAAATAAAAGAAAAGGACCGATTTGCACTCATGGAGAAATGGAGGGACCTCATGGCATAATAATCCTTGGACCAAGACTTATAGCAATAGGGGGACGAAATTGAAGCCAGAACCAAATGTTTAAGCCATATTTAAAACAATAAAAGATTTAATTGAAAATAATAAAAAGGCGGAAGGGCCAACTCATAAATAACCCATTTAATGTAAACACGCGGATCCTCACGGAGCGGGTCGGGTTCTTGTGGTCACAGTAAAGCAGCGTCGTTTTGGCCTAGGAGCTGAGTGAAGCAGCGTCGTTTCCCACCTCTATAAAAGCCCTTTTATTCCCTTTTTTTCATTTCTTTGCTCTCTTAAAAAAAATTTTAACTCCTTTTTGTTTTCTCTGCGGGGAGGGTGGCGCGATTCCGTGAGGCGCCACGATGATCGTCGCCGTGGCGAACTCGGCCACCGCCCATGATGGTAGGAAAAGGTAAAAATTTTATATTTTTATATTTTTATTTTTTCTTTTCCGACTATATATATATATATATAGTGATGTAGGTTTGCTGAAAAATAAAAAAAATCTTTCGAAGACGAGAAAAAAAAAATTCACCTTTTGTTTCTGTTCTTTCGATTTTTTGAATCTTTTTGCGTTGTCTTTTTTTCTGGTGTTTGGATCTACTGTTCTTATGCTTAAAAAAAATTGCTTTCTATTGATGTTCAAAAAAGAAAAGGGGGATGCTGAAAAAAAAGTGGATCTGTTTCTTTTTTATTAATCAAAAAGAAAGAAAAAGGAACTCCTTTCTGCTATATTTCTTTGTTTTTTCTCCGAAAAAAAAAGCCTCTTCACAATCATTTTTTGCTCGGCTTATATAGCCGAATCTGAATATAAAAGACAAATGGCCTCTCTTTCTTTGTCTTTGTTGTTTTGTCTTGCAGGCTATGGGCGGGCCAGCGTCGGGCAGTGGCGTCTTGGAGCATGTCGGGAGCAGAGGCGGCAGAGAGGGGTCAAGTCGAGGTCGAGGCGGAAGGGCTAGGGTTTTGTTTTTTTTTTTTTTTGTTTTCTGAGTTGGGTTGGGTTTGGGCCATTTGGGCCGGATTTCTTTTAGTTTTGGGTTTGTATTTTGGGTCATTTTTTATTTTTTGGGTTTGTTGTTTAATTGTTGGGCCCTGGGCAAATTTGGAACGTCTACAGCTGCCCCTCTTTGCTCATTGTCGTGCAACAGGAATAGAGCAAAGACATAAAGAGGGACCAAATTTGCCCGATTTTGCTGAGTCCTGACTTCTTTGGTGCTTTTCTTCTTCATGTAGCCTCATCCCGGTCTACCGCATCTTGTTACTTCAATCCGCTCCACTGCTATGTGGCTTCAATTTGCTCTTGCTGCGACTCCAATAGGATGTGACTTGTTTTATTTTTGATTGCTCCGCTACATCTCCAGAGAGATGTGGTCTTTGGTCTTCAGCCTATCCCACTTCTAGTTAGGGCAATGGGACTAAAGCTTAACCATGCTCCCTACTGGTTAGGGACAGGAATTGTAATTTTGACCTATTCCACTGCTGGTCAGGGACATAGGACAGTGGCCTAAATCATGTTCCCTACTGGTTTAGGGAGCCAAGATTCGCCTTCGATCTTGCCCCACTATTGGTTAGGGCGACAAGATCTACAATTGTTGGCCTATTCCACTGCTGGTTAGTGGCAATAGGAGGGTGGCCTAAATCGTGTTCCCTACTGGTTAGGGAGCCATGATTTGCCTTCGATCTTGCCCCACTACTGGTTATGGTGATAAGATCTATAATTTTTGGCCTATTCCACTGCTGGTCAGTGGCAATAGGAAAATCTTCAACCTATTCCATCACTGGTTGATGGCAATAGGACAATCTTCAACCTATTCCATCACTGGTTGATGGTAATAGGACAATCTTCAACCTATTCCATCACTGGTTGATGGCAATAGGATAATATTCAACCTATTCCATCACTGGTTGATGGTAATAGGACAATCTTCAACCTATTCCATCATTGGTTGATGGTAATAGGACAATCTTCAACCTATTCCATCACTGGTTGATGGTAATAGGACAATCTTCAACCTATTCCATCACTGGTTGATGGTAATAGGACAATCTTCGATAGTGTTGCTACACCGTCCTTTAGGGACATATCCTGTAGACTCGATTTTGTGTTTATGCCAAATAGTGAGGATGCTATGGTCAGAATGACTCGAATGCTCCTAACTAATGGATGACACTTGCATGAAGGCAGAATGTCGTGAGAATGATGATCTTTCGTTAAGATGCAATGATTATAATAAATCGGATGCTCCTAACTAAATGATATTACGGAGGACATTTGCATGAATGCAGGATGTCATGAGAACGATTTATTTTTCCTTAAAAATCTTAGGGCTGTAATTGCTCGCTCGCTCTTGAGGTCATGGCACAGAGGCAACATCTTGTCTGATGTCTATGCCTGCGAATCTGAAGAAATGGTCATAATTTTGGACTTCTCTTCTTCGAATGTTTCCAACCCCTAAGCGCGGTGGTTCCTAAACAACAGTCTTGTTTTAGGTTCCTACGCTGTTTAGAAGCTTCCAGAGTAATAGGCGGGACTCGTTTTACGGAAGCATTATGGGTCAATGTGTCGTTATTTCAATTGCAAACAACTCAAAGATTTAAAATAACAATGGAATTTATGAAGAATGGAATTGGATTAATTCAACAAAAGTAAACATTATTGGAGTACAAAAAAAAAAATGGGTAAAAAGAAAAAGTAGGTGCCCCAGATATCGCAGCCTGAGCTTCACCACCGGATCCTCTCGAAGATCATTTCAGCTGAAAAGACGTTGGGAGATCTGCAGTGCTCTGTAGATGTTCCGAGGTGTAACATTCCTCCTTTTGCCAATTCTGGGGGGGAAAAAGATTGTCACATACCTCCTTTTTAATTTGAGCCGCCCTTATCGGGTTTTCGACTCAAAGCCCCTTTGGTCTCAAAGCGCCCTTTACGGGTTTTCACTTCGGACTCTCCGTTTTTTTTTTTTGTGGCCGTAAAGCGCCCTTTGCGGGTTTTCACTTTAGCCTTTCCATTCTTCAAGCGTAATACTTCTTAACTGAATCTGAATTTATGGGATTGGGTAGATTTTTCCCATCCATCTCGGCCAAGATTAGTGCCCTCGAGAAAGCCTTTTCACCACATATGGTCCTTCCCAATTCGGCATCCATTTCCTCGAAATCCTTTTGTATGGGAAGGATCTTTTTCAAGACGAGATCCCTTCGTGGAATTCCCTTGGGTGAACTTTTTTGTTGCAAGCTCGCATCATTCGCTTTTGGTACATCTCGCCATGACGGATAGCCCTCTTTTCTTCGATTAAGTTCAACCGATCATATCGAGCACGGATCCATTCAACTTCATCCACTTCACTTCGACAATACTCAAGAGAAGGTATTTCTACTTGATAGGTAGAAGCGCCTCCATCCCATAGACCAATGAGAAAGGTGTTGCCCAATGAGAGGTTCGGACGGACGTTCGATAAGCATAAGCCTTGACGGTAATTTTTATGCCAATCTTTGTAAGCCTCGGTCATCTTTCCCACTATCTTCTTGATGTTTTGTTGGTCGCTTCCTTTGCCCCATTCATTTTAGGCGATCGGTGATGAATTGTGGTGTTTGATGTTGAATTGGCTACAAACCCCCGCTATCGTGCTATTGTTTAAATTCGGTCGTTGTGCGATATGATCCTCTCGGGCATTCCATATCGACAAATGATTTTCTTCTTCAAAAATCGGCTAACCGCCGATTTAGTGACGTTGGCATATGAGGCGACCTCTACCCATTTCGTGAAGTAGTCGATGACCACAAAGATGAATCGATGCTGTTTGATGCCTTGGAGATATTGGCCCAATAGCGTCCATGCCCCACATGGAAAATGGCCATGGAGAAGTCATAACATGCAAAGGTGACGGGGTACATGAATCTTGTCTCCATAATCGGCATTTATGACATTTTTGGCATAGTTGATCTGATCTCCCTCCATGGTGGACCAATAATATCCGAACCTCATTATTTGTCGGCCATTGTAAAACCATTAGCGTGAGTTCTCTGACACCTTCGTGGACTTCTTCTAGGATTAACTTAGCTTCGGCGGCGTCCACACACCTTAGCAGCACTTGATCTTTCCTTTTCTTGTATAAGACTTCTCCATCCAAGATGTAATCACATGCTAATCTCCTCAGCGCCTTTTTTTCATTCTCCGTGGCTTGATCAGGGTACTCACGATTCTTCACATACCGTAATATATCGTGGTACCATGATGGGCCAATTTTCCTTTCTTCCTCGACATTGTAGCAATGGGCTGGGGCCTCATAAATGCTCATTTGTATAGGTCTCATATCCTCCTTATTGTTTGCTCGTACCATAGAAGCCAATGTGGCTAAAGCATCAGCCATCTGATTTTCGTCCCTTGGTAAATAACTGAAAGTGATGTCATCGAACTCTTTGATTAGTTCTTGGACCAATCTTTTGTATTCGACCAATTTGGGATCTCTCGTCTCCCATTCTCCTTTAAGTTGATAAATTACCAACGCGGAGTCTCCGTATACTTTCAGCACCTTAATTTTGCGTTCAATAGCAGTACGGATGCCCATGATACAAGCTTCATACTCTGCCATATTGTTTGTACAATCAAAATCCAGCTTACAAGTAAATGGGTAATGATCTCCGTTTGGGGACACTAGAACTGCCCCAATTCCATTGCCCATAGCGTTCGATGCTCCGTCGAAGTTCAGTTTCCAAGGATGACTTTCTGTGGTATCTTCTTCATGGTTGCTACGTACATTAGGTCTTCATTAGGGAAATCAAAGTCCGAGGCTCATAATCGCGAGCTCTACTAGCGAGAAAATCCGCTATTGCACTCCTTTTATCGCCTATACGGTTTACATAAACTATGTCAAACTCGAAAGTAAAATTTGCCATCGGCCATCCGTCCATTCGAGTAGTTGACTCCATTAGATATTTCAGTGGGTCTAGCTTGAGATGAGCAGTCGTATGATGCAACATGTCTTGCCTCGCCTCTCGAGTTGTCCGGACCAAGGCGCAACATATTTTCTCAATCGGTGAGTACCTTGTTTCACACTCGGTGAACTTTTGCTAAGGTAGTATATTGCTTTTCTTTCTTTCCGACTCATCATCTTTGGCCGAGTACATCCCATTGAATTATCAAATACCGTCAAATAGAGGATTAAGGGCTTCTCGGATTAGGCGGTGTCAATCTTTGGAGGATTGGACAGGTACTGCTTTACTTTGTCGAAGGTCTTCTGACACTCCTCGTCCCACACACCTAGGTTTTGTTTTTTAAGAAGACGAAATATGGGATCACATTTCTCAGTCAGTTGTGAAATGAACCGAGCAATGTAATTTAATCTTCCTAAGAAACCTCGAACTTCTTTTTGCGTACGAGGCGGAGGCAATTCTTGTATAGCCTTGACTTTGTCTGGGTCAACCTCAATCCCCTTTTCACTGACTATAAATCCTAGCAGTTTCCCTGACCTGGCTCCAAAAGTACACTTCGCCGGGTTAAGCTTCAGTTGGACTTTCCTCAACCTCAAAAATAATTTCCTTAAAACTTGGATATGCTCCTTTTCTGTCCGAGATTTAGCAATCATATCGTCAACGTAAACCTCAATTTCCTTGTGCATCATGTCATGGAATAGGGTCACCATGGCTCTTTGATATGTTGCTCCCGCATTCTTCAACCCAAATGGCATTACCTTATAACAAAAGGTTCCCCACATGGTTATGAATGTGGTTTTATTCATGTCTTCAGGAAGCATCTTTATCTGGTTGTATCCTAAGAAGCCATCCATGAACGAGAATAATGAATAACCCACCGTATTGTCCACCAAGGTGTCGATATGGGGTAACAGAAAGTTGTCATTCGGGCTAGCCTTGTTTAGATCTCTGTAGTCCACACACATTCGTACTTTCCCATCTTTTTTAGGGACGGGGATGATATTGGCTACCCATTCTGAGTACTTAACCACTTGCAAGAACCCTGCGTCAAACTGCTTCTTTACCTCCTCTTTTATTTTCAAGAAACATCTGGCCTCATCCTCCGAAGTTTACATTGGGTGGCTTGTATTCTTCTTTCATGGGCAAACGGTGTACCATGATATCAGTGCTTAGCCCGGGCATGTCTTGATATGACCATGCGAAGACATCCTTGAATTCTTGGAGTAACTCAATGAGGTCTTGCTTTGTCTCTGCGGTGATACTGGCTCCAATCTTTACTTCTTTCTTTTTCTGTTCATCTCCTAGATTTACTATTTCCACTGATTCTTTGTGAGGTACGATTTGTCTCTCCTCTTGTTCTACCATCCTTAGCAGTTCAGGAGCTAAATCACAGCCTTGGTCATCTCCAAAATCCTGAAAATCTTCCGCACCCATATCTTGCTCAAAAGGACATTCTAAGTCATTGGTAGCGTTACTCAAATCATTGATATCTGGAGACCTGTTATGGAAATGAATAAAAGCTCATAGAATCATAGAATCTTGGCATGTTTATTGGTATGATAAATGAAGAATAGAAATGTTTAGAAGAATATTTAAAGAGAGAATAATGAATGAATGAAATGAACATAAAAGAAAATTTGCTCAAAAGATAGCGGAGATGTATTTCATTGAAAATAACGATGGCTTATACAAATTCATGTTTCACAAAAGGGGTTCTTGTTGCTTCTAGACTTAAAGCAATAAGTGTGTTCCAGTATTACTCGAATAAGTTCTAAAGGCTATAGGAATCTCCTCATGATCAATTGTTTAGAACGCTACGGCTCATAGGCGGATCCCATTCGATTTTCTTCCTCAATTTTCCCTCGATATAAGCGTTGACATGCACGATCTCTTCATTTTGTATTTCTCGTCCCGGATGGATAACCCCTCCTGATATAAAGGTCTCACGAATATGAAGAATCATCATCGGTTGCCATTTCATCTCATCTCCCCTCAGACGTGCCTTTCTTCTTTCTTGCTTCTTTTCTAACTCTTCTCTTCTTTGCTTTGCATTTGGCTTGAATCCTAGACCGAAGAAGTCTCGCTTTTTTTTTTAGTCTTGGGACCTCGATTTCTCCTTGAAGGTACCTTCCAAGTCCTTTCCCTGGCACAGCTCCATTCCCGGCCATCAGTTGTAGACCCATTTTCGTGGTTTTGGATAATTGCGGTACTGGGACCTTATTCCCCTCGGCGACGAATGTTGCGTTGACAAATTCCAAAGAACGGAAGGAACACTCATCTCCTTCATCGTTGGCTTCTAAATAGGGTGCATTGTTTGTTACAGTTGCGATGATGTCCTCTTCAGCATTTATGGTCACTAGACGGCCCTCTGAGATTAATTTCAACTTTTGGTGCAACGATGAGGGCACTGTCCCTGCCGAGTGTATCCAAGGTCTCCCAAGAAGCGGTTATAAGGCGGTGGATATCCATCACAATAAAGTCCACATCATATGTGCTGGTCCGATTAAAGAGGTACTTGATCCTTCCCATGACTTTCCTCTCGGTTCCATCGAATGCCCTTACCACGTTGTGCGAGCCTTCATGTGAGAACTATCAGCGGTGTCGATTCAAATGTCGATAGTGGTAGAACATTGGCGTTGATCCATTGTCGACTAGTACCCCTGGTAATGTGTATCCCTTGCATCGCGTGGTAATGTGGAGAGCCTTGATGGAACCCGTACCTCCCGGAGGGATCTCGTTATCGTTAAAGAAAATGAAGTTATCAGCACTTATGTAGCTAACCAGGCGATCTAGCTTGTTAACTGTTATATCATTTGCAACATAAGTTTCATTCAATACATTCATCAGCACATTACGGTGTACTTCAGAGCTTAATAGTAAATCTAGCACCGATATCTGAGCCTATTGTTTATGTAGTCGCTTCTACGACCTTCGTATTCACTATGCTTCAGAAACTTTAAGAATTCCTTAGCTCCTTCCTCCTTCACTGGTTCGTTTGTATGTGTCTCTTGCTTGGTCCCTTTTTTTTTCTTCTGTTCGCCCATAAAGTTTTTCCTTTTCGAGTGCTCTGTTCTTGCGTTTGACAGGTCATAGCGCTTTCCACTGCACGTGTAGGAGCCTTCCTCTTGGTTTTCTTCTGTAGTGTTGGGCGAACCTCCATTCTCAGGAATTGTCACATTGCAGTTATAGTTCCAGGGGACCCTCTTGTCATCCTTATATGGAAAGGCTGCAGGTTTTTGGATCACGATCTTAGAATATTCCCGGCTCTCTTCTGTGGACGGACCCCCCTTTTCAGGAGTCGTCACGTTGCAATTATAACCCCCGAGAGTCTTTTGGTTGTCTTCAGATGAAAAAGTAGTAGGCTTTCGAATCACAATTTTCACTCCGTCGCCTTTTGATCGGGAGATGGTGACTAAAGGATAGCTCACCTCCGAGGCTTCTGACTCATTCTCTAACGCGCAGATGTTACCCTCTTTCTGGCCTTTATTGCTTTCAAAGAATTCTAGCTCTTTATTGTCCATCAGCGCCTGTACCAGCATTCTGAACTCAGTGCAACTTTGGATTTCGTGCCCTTCCGAGTCATGAAATTCACAGCCCTTTCGTGTTTCTTCATGTTCTCCCCTTGGACGTGCCACAACCAATCCTCCTTTTAGCATTTCCTTCCAAACTGTTTCATTGGGGTTTTCACATCAGAAATATCCCTTTTAACTCTTCTTCTCGTATCATCGCCTATCATGTTGACCCCGTGATTAGGTAGCGGGTGCCCCTTGCAAGAGGTGTCATCGACTTTTATAACTCCCATCTGGATCAGTCTTTCCACTAGTTTCTTAAAAGCGAGACAGTGCTCTATAGAATGCCCCACGATTCCTGCATGGTATTCACACTGTGCGTTCGCATCATACCACTTAGGGTACGGGGGTTGCAAGGGTTTTAAGTAATGGGGGGAGACAACGTGTGCGTCAAATAATTTCTGGTACATTTCCTTGTATGGGACTGGGATAGGCGTGAATTAGATTTTCTCCGTATTTTGCCTTGCGTTGGACTCCTGTCTAAAGGGGCTCTGATGATCGGGGGTCACGGTCCTTGGTTGGCTCACGGTAATAGGTTTTGAATAACTTTTACCTATGTTGTTTATATCACTCTCCCTCTTCTTCGGGACCGTCTTTCTAGTACTTTCTCCAGCCTCTATTTTACCACTTCTGATTGCATTCTCGATCATTTCCGACAAACATAATATCGGAAAAACTTTTGTGGCACTTCCAAGCATGTGATTAATGAAGGAGCTTTCAACAGTATTGACAAACAAACATGGTTGTCTCTTTTCTAAGAGCGGTGCATTTGAACTTGTGTGGCTACTTCCCTCCACCACTGGGCATACTGCCTGAAACTTTCGTTTGGCCTTTTCTCCATATTTTGGAGCATGATTCGATCAGGAGCTATATCGGCTACGTGCCCGTATTATTTCAGGAAGGCCTGTGCTAGATCCTTCCATGACTTGATCTGGGTACGACTGAGCTGATTGTACCACTTGGCTGTAGCCCCGGCCAAACTATCCTGGAAACAATGAATAAGCAGTTGATCGTTGTTAACATATCCCGCCATCCGCCGATAGAACATCGTGACGCGCGCTTGTGGCAACCGGTCCCATTGTATTTTTAAAATCCGGTCTTGAACTTTGGCGGAAGTATGAGGTGCAGGACTAGGCTCAAGTCTTTAGCGTCCACTCCGTAGCGATGGTCGCAGATCTCTATTTCCTTAAACTTTTCTTCTAACCATTTGCAACGATCCTCGAGTTATGCAGGAAGGTTCGTTTTGCCTTATGCATTTCACCATTTCATCAAAGTCGGGGACTATAGGGTTAGCCGGACCTTCTCCGGGATTACTGCCTGAACCAGTCAGAAAGTGCGCTAGCATTGCGGTCTCAACCTGGCACTGTGGCTTGATAACAAAAGGCGTCCTTTGAGGACCTATTTCTGGTGGTGCTCGGGTATTTGGCGGGGTAAATCCCGGAGGGTAAGCAGGGTTGTCATTATTCCCTGAACTAGCAGTGGCGCCTTTTCCTCGTTCATTGGCTAATAGTTGCGCCGGTTGCTCATCATGTTGTTTTGGGACTCTTGCATCCGTTCTATCATATCTTCTTTGGAGTTTCGTTATTTGCTCTGCATCCGTTCTTGCATCTCCTTACGAAATTGTTCAAATCTTTGATCCATTTTCTTTGTCTTAGCACGAGTCCGTAGTGATGTCCGGTTCGATTTCTTTTCTTCTCTCTTGTTTCTCTTTTGTTTCTCTGTTAATCTTAACCAATTAGGCTTCTTTTTATAAACTTTAATGCATGTAATATGATGTAATGCAAATGCATGAATGCAGGAAGAAGACATTGATTCTGATCAACTTCATTTTAGAAAAATTTATTAGAAGGCAAAACCCTTTACATAAAGTAGATTACAAATACGTTCTAGCCCTAAGACCTAAGGTTTTGATTTTTCCAAGCAGAGAGATTAGCTCTTCATCACGACCCGGTGGTAGCCCATATCTTATGCCCAATATGTCAGCCTCCTCAGCCAAAGTCTGTAAGTGATCAGCTACTTCTCGAATCTGGATTATTGCTTCTCCCATGAGGTAGTCCCGGCTTCGGACTTGCTCGTAAGAACGGTGAAGCTCTTCCTCCCAACGTCTTTCTCTTGTTTCCAGAAGCTCAATCCGGAGCTCGCTACTATGTAATGCCGATTCTAACTCTTCAACCCTACCTTTCAGTTCCTCTATTCTGTTTAGGCTTGACTTTAGTTGGCTTTCCGAGTCTCGACTTCGGTAGTGGTGCAGAGATCGCCCAAGCTCAGCTATTCTAGCTTCTAATCCCTTTTTCTCTTTTTGGTCTTCTGTCCTGCCCTTCTCCAAGTCTTCCTTTTGTGCTCGTATTTCATGAAACTTTTTCTCCCAACTGCTAACTTTGGCTCTTTCCTCTCGGACCTCTTGTTGCCACTGCTCTGAAGTTTTCCCTAATCCCGTGTTTTTTATCATTAAGCGCATCCTCTTGTACTCCGTCTTCAAGTTATCTCGGTCTTCCTCTACTTTTCGCTTTTCCTTTCTGAGTTTCTCAGCTTCTGATTTTTGACCGTCCATTTCTAACTGGAGGAGCATCTTTTTTTCCTCCAACCTTTCTATCCTTTTCCCGAGTTCTGAGCTCATACGTTGAAAATCTTGCTTCATAATCTCTAATTCTGACGGGACCACTCGCATGCATTCTTCTCTTGATCAGGCGCCTTCTGGGCTTGGCTCAGGAATGTTATCATTGACCCTCCTAGCCCTCCATTCAATGTATTCTGTGGTCGTCCTTGGGCCTGTAGACAATCTTCTCATTCTGTGAATCTGATTCCAGGCACTAGAAATCTCTTTAACCCTTTTCTTATAGCTTCTCCCTTCATATGAAAACTCGCATTGAGCTAGCCCGTATGTCGTTGGTACAAACTGCCTTGAACCATACTGTTTTAGGACCAGCAAAGGGGCGTAGGTGGTGGCACCCCAAATTCCCAATAGGGGAACCCAGTCAAAGCTTCTGCAACGATAAAGGATCCTGTCGGGAATCATCCAGGGAGCTTTCCACTCGATGTCGTCCTCTTGAAGGTTTTAAAAGAGCGCGATCCAATTTTCTTCGGACACATCCTCTCTTCTAGGCGTAGTTGCTATCTCTTCTAGCGGGGAATACTTTTCTGACATGAACCGGGAAGACACTTTCTCTATTTTCCAAAAGTGACTATGGAACCAAGCCAATAACAATGCAAGACACCCAATAAACTCCGCCTTCACATCTTCTCGACATGCGGTCAAGGATCTGAATGTTTCGGCTAAGATGGCAGGAATGGGTGTGACCCCTTTGTCCAACCGGCTGAATAGATCAATAACCGCTTCATCAATGTATCTTAAAGCTTTGGGGAAGATTACGGTAGTAAATACACAAGGCCAAGATGTCTATCTTTTTCTTCAGTCGGGATGCGCCGAATCAGTCTCTCAAACATATCCGGGGTATGCATTTACCTCGCCCTTCTTCTGCATCTTAGCTGAGACCCACTGTTCGCTCATTCCGGTGATATTCATCAACTTCTTCGCGAAGGTTGGGCCATTAACCGCCTTGGAATAAGCTTTGTCAACTTGAATTCTTGGGCAACGCAGCAAGGTCGTATACTCTTCTACTGTGGGAACCAGATCCACTTTTTCGAAGGAGAAACAGCTATAAGCGGCATTCCAGAACTGGGTCATTGCTCGGAACAGGTGCTTGTCTATTTTGACCTCAAGCAGGTAAGGCAGGTCGCCGTAAGTACCATAGAACAGCTGCTTCGCTTCATCATCCCACTGAGTCCAAATTTTTTTGAACTCCTGGAGCTCGTTCTGCGTGACACTGATATTGGTGAAGTTCCGTAGCTCTGACACATACCCTTCGACTAAGCTATCTCCTTTTTCTACTTGGCATTGCTCTGACCATATGCGGACGGCCGCATTGTCTTCTACTTTATCAAGGAATTCGCTTTCCATAACCAGCTTCCCAACTCAGAAACGGACCGTGAATCGATGTCTCTTTAAAATATGAAATGATATGCACAAAAAAGAAAGAAACGCAAAAGTTAGTACCATGGAATGTAAAGCAAGTAAAATAAACTGATGCCTATTTGGGTGACCACTACGGTTTGCCATGGCTCTACCTAAGGTGGGCTCTTAGGGTTTCTTTGATCTGGCTTAGTTCTAAAGTTCGAGGTTCCCGAACCAGTGATTCCTCGATCCTCACCCATTATAGGCTCATGCGGACCGAGTTCGGTGCAGGGGAATACATTTCCCATGGCCATGCGGAAGTGAAAACTTCACGGAGACATAGGTACGGATGTATTTCGAAAGCAGTCCACTAGCCCATGCGGAGGTGAAAACCTCACGAAGGCATAGCTTTTCGCTCCCACTTAAAGGTGTGACCACAACGGTCATGCAAGGCAATGCCAAAGTATTTACAAGGCTAATATTGAAGATGCGTTAAAAGAAGCATGATTTTTCAAAACCATTTTAATTGAAAGGACAAAGATCAATCAATTTATGGCTTGACCCTCGCGTCCCCAGTGGAGTCGCCAAGCTGTCGTAACCATTTTTGGGGTGAAGCAGTGGCAACGCGGTCGATTCGATTTTGAAAAAGAAAAGGAAAGGAGTCGCCACCGATCTTTATTTGGTGTGATCGGATCACCTTTGTTTTAATAAAACATTTAATTTACTAAAACAGTGCTTTTTGGTCCACGAACTTTGAGAAAAGCGGGTTCGGAGGTCGATTACGTGCGAGGAAGGATTAGCACCTCGACACGCCCAAAATTGGTACCAAACTGATTGATTGATGCCTATTTGTTGAAAACTTAAAGGGATTCGAAAATACAATGCTTTTATTTTAAAATTGGAAGGACGTTAAGGCTTTCTTATTTTGAAGAGGTAAAGCATCACGTCCGAGAAGTTAGGGCACAATACTTTAAACTCCCGAAACTAAGCTCGTCTTTTGAAACTTGGTTTTTATTTGAAGAGGATCTTCCGTTATTCGTCAAATGAGAAATCGGAACCCAGTAAGTTAGGGCTCGATTTCCCGAGATTTCAAATACGGAAGATTACCTCTATTTTAGGAAAATAAACTTATCCGAAGTATCTAAGTGTCGAGTCCAGTAAGTTAGGGCACGACATTTCGAATTTCCGGGATTAAGTATTTTGTTTTAAAATTGCAACTTCAAAAGAGATATCCCGTTGTTTAACATAAATGAGTAAAACCGGAACCCAGTAAGTTAGGGCTTGATCTTCCCGAGTTTTCAAATACCGAACATTGTCTTTATTTTGAAAATTTGATTGATTAATATTAGACAATGTAAGGATACTAACAAATTAAGCGAATATATGAATAAATCTAATTCTTATGAACGAAGCGAGCAAATAAATAATGATATAAGAATAACAATAACAAAATCATAGACACAAATAGGATGATAATAATAATAATAATAACAATAAATAAAAAATATGATAAATAATTAAAGTGCTTTAAAGTATTAAAAAGGGTAAAGAGCAATAAGCGAATAAATAATAAGTAAATGAAATGATAAATAAATGAATAAGATAACAAATAAATAAATAATGAATAAAATAATATAAAACAAAATTCATAAATGGTGCAGATTAAACAATGATAATAATAAGAGTACATTAATAATGAAAAATAATAACATATTAGTAAATGAACAATAATAAAATAAATAAGAGTAATAATAATAAAATAAAATAATAATAATACTAGTAATAAAGTAATAGTAATAGTAAATGATAATAATAATTAATAATAGAGGAATAAAATAATAATAATAATAATAATAATAATAATAATAATGATAATAATGATAACAATAATATTAATAATAATAATATAGTGATAATAAAATAATAAAAATAACAATAACAAATATAATAGTAAATAAATAAACAAGAGTGAAAATGAAATAATAATAATAATAATAATAATAATAATAATAATAATAATAATAATAATGATAATAACATGACAAAAATAATAAAAAAATAACAGTAGTAGACATAATAGTAATGGATAGCAACAGTAAACAAATGATAAAAAGATAATAGTAATATAATAATAATATAATAATAATAGTACTAATAATAAAGGAATAAAAATGCAAATTAACCTAAAGGGGATTGAATTGAAATTAAAACGAAATTTTAGGGTTAAATTATGAATGAAATAGGGTTTGGGGGCCAAATAATAAATAAAAATAAAAATAAAATAAAAGGACCGATTTGCACTCGCGGAGGAAATGGAGGGACCTCGCGCGCAATAATCCCTTCGGACCGAGACTTATAGCAATAGGGGGGACGAAATTGGAAGCCGAACCAAATGTTCGGGCCATATTTAAAACAATAAAAAGATTTAATTGAAAATAATAAAAAGGTGGAAGGGCCAACTCCGCAAATAACCCATTTAACAGAAACACGCGGATCCTCCTGGAGCGGGTCGGGTTGCGCGCGGGTCACGACAGAAACGGCGTCGTTTTTGGCCCTAGGAGCCTGAGTGAAACGGCGTCGTTTCCCCACCTCTATAAAAGCCCTTTTATTCCCTTTTTTTTCATTTGCTGCTCTCTTAAAAAAAAAAATTTAACTCCTTTTTTGTTTTCTCTACAGGGGGAGAGGTGGCACGATTTTTGGCGAGGGCCGCCGCCGCTGATCGTCGCCGGCGCCGGAGCTCCGGCCACCGCCCACGGTGGCTGAAAAGGTAAAAATTTTTATATTTTTTTATTTTTATTTTTTTTCTTTTCCGACTATATATATATATAGTGATGTAGGTTTGCTGAAAAATAAAAAAAATCTTTCGAAGACGAGAAAAAAATTCACCTTTTGTTTCTGTTCTTTCGATTTTTTGAATCTTTTTGCGTTTTTTTTTTTCTGGTGTTTGGATCTACTGTTCTTATGCTTAAAAAATTGCTTTCTATTGATGTTCAAAAAAGAAAAGGGATCCTTGAAAAAAAGTGGATCTGTTTCTTTTTTTTATTAATCAAAAAGAAAGAAAAAAAGGAACTCCTTTCTGCTATATTTCTTTGTTTTTTCTCAGAAAAAAAAGCCTCTTCACAATCGTTTTTTGCTCGGCTTATATAGCCGAATCTGAATATAAAAGACAAATGGCCTCTCTTTGCTGTGCTGTTGTTTTGTCTTGCAGGCTATGGGCGGAGCGCGTCGGAGCAGGTGGCGTGCGGAGCATGTCGGGGAGCAGGAGCGGCGCAGAGGGGGGTCAGAAGTCAGAGGGTCAGAGGGCAGAAGGGCTAGGGTTTTGTTTTTTTTTTTTTTTTTTTTTGTTTTCTGAGTTGGGTTGGGTTTGGGCCATTTGGGCCAGATTTCTTTTAGTTTTGGGTTTGTATTTTGGGTCATTTTTTATTTTTTGGTTTTGTTGTTTAATTGTTAGGCCCTGGGCAAATTTGGGCCGTCTACAGGCAACAATACAGATTATATCAACAAAAAAGAAAAGAAAAGAAAAGATGTCTTATTGAGTAGCTATGATCATGCACATGCTTCATATCATTATGAAAAAAATGATGAACCGTAAATCGGTTAAAAACTTATACATGAACTTCATTGAAGAACACATATCTCGATATATATATATATATATATATATATATACACAAAAGGGTTTATAGATACACACCTTGGGAAGGTTTAGTCCATTTTCCATGAACCCGGTCTTGGTGTAGCCTTAAATCAGAGTGTTTAAATTCCATTTCTTCATGTGTAGCCAAATAGACCTGATATTTAGAATCATCAGAAAGGATGTTAATAATCACACCCTTCCACCACCCACCTTTGTACAAAGCTTCAACTTGATCAAGCATTTCAAACTGGTCAGGCACCAGAATATCTGGTGGACGAGGCCTAGTCTGCAAGATTTCCATCTCTTTCCCTAAACCAGTGTCATCTTCGATTTGCACGGTCTCATACTAAATCATGTACCTATTATTCCCCACTGTTTTAACAATAATTGCAGTAAACCAAGCACAGTTAAAACCATTTTCATCATTGGCCACCTCAACAAGTGCTCACTCACTCAGCTCTTCCATCTCCATCGTTATCTTTGTTGGCTCTTCTTCCCTTTGTGTTTCCTATATGCCAAGAGCCAAGCATATATTAAAGGAGAAACCCCAAATAAACAAGAATTGTGTATACTTAAGATTCAAGATGGAAAGAATCAAGAGACAAGAAATACCGAATAGAGTTTACACCTCCACATCTAGCTCAGATTCGGTATTTGGTGGTGGACTGTTAAAGGTTAATGTAGAAATTATTTGTTACTATTTACTGATTGAATAAGTTAGTTGCTGAGTCAGTCAAAGTCTGTTTTTAAATAGACCTAGTCTTTGTTTAGTGCTAGTAGTGTTCCTTTTATTTAGGAGATTTATCAAGATACTATTAGAGTCCTAATATATCTCTAAGTTGTTAGCTATTTCAGTATTTATAGTACTCTTCATGGAATAAAGTAAGGTACTTCACCGTTTCAAATTTTCTGAATTCCTATTTCTTCCATTTAAGTCATTTGTTCTGTTTTTACTTTTATATTCAGCAAGTTTTTCTTGACATCTGGTATCCGAGCTACTCGAGGCCTGTGTTCAAGCTTATGATGGCAAGCAATCAGAATGGAGTGAACCTTTCACAGCCGTTGGTTCCAATTTTTCAAGGCAGCAACTATGGATTTTGGAGCACTAAGATGAAGACTTTGTTTTTATCCCAAGACCTATGGGACTTGGTGGAAAATGTATACGGTGAAGAAGAGGTAGCAGTTGAGACTCTCAAAGATATCAGAAAGAGAGATGCTAAAGCTTTGTTTTTCATCCAACAAGCTGTGGATGAATCAATTTTTCCTCGCATTGAAGCGGTGATGCATTCGAAAGAAGCATGGGACACGCTGCGAACGGCATATCAAGGTACTGGAAAGGTGATGACTGTTAAACTTCAAACTCTGCGTAAGAAGTTTGATAGTTTTATTATGGAAGATGATGATGTTCTGGATGATTATGTGTCAAAAGTAATTGATGTTGTGAATCAAATTCGAAAATATGGTAAGGATTTAAGTGAGCAAAGGGAAGTTGAGAAAATTCTCAGGAGTTTACCTAGGAAATATGATCATCTAGTTGCAGTTATAGAAGAGTCAAATTAAAAGATTTGAGTGTGTTAACTGTTGATGAGTTGCAAGGCTCTCTTTATTCTCATGATGATAGGATGAAAAGGTATGATAATGCGTTTGTTGAGAATGCCTTTTATAGTAGGTCGCAATACTCTCGTGGTGAAAAGGGCACCAGTGAAACAAATTTCAATGACTGGCGTGGAAGAAATTCATCTCATGGGAAAAGAAGAGGTAGGGTAGGTAGCCGATTCAATGGAAAGAACCAACGTTATAGAGATGGTGATAAAGGAGAAAATAGTAGTCCAAAACAATGCTACTATTGTAAAAGGTACGGGCATATTGAGAGGTTTTGCAAGCTTAAAGAGAAGCAGGCTAACCTAGCTCATGAAGATAGTGAAGAAGATGAGACAGAAAGCCTGTTCGTTGCATTCTTCAGTGCTAAGGAGTGTTCTCCTGAAGTTTGGTACATAGCTAGTGGCTGTAGCAATTTTCAAAACCATTTCTAAAAATGATAAAGACGCGGGAATCGACTTTAAAATGAAAATGGAGTCGCCACCAATATTTTTTTTACTTAGGTGTGACTGGATCACCTTATAAAACGTTTTATTTCAAAACATTGATTTTGGTCTACGAAATGCAAGAAAATAGATTCGGGAGTCGGTTACGTACGAGGAAGGGTTAGCACCCTCGTAATGCCCAAAATTTGGTACCGAGTTGATGATCTCATGACCTAATGTCGAAATTTTGAAAAACTTGAAATACGATCCTTTTATTCGAAAGAAAGCCAAGAATTGCTTATTTCAAAGAAATAAAATGCCACACCCAATAAGTTAGGGTGCAATATCTTAAAACTTCAAAATCAGGCTCGTCTTTATTCATAGAAAATTCTTATATCAAAATAACAAAATATCATATCCAATAAATTAGGACACAATATCTCGATTTTCTGAGAATAAGCTTTTATTTGAAACTTACAAGTTTTGATTTCAAAAGGGTACTCGCTTACTTAGATTCAATGAAAAGATCGAAACCTAGTAAGTTAGGGCACAATTCTTTCAAAGCTCCTAAATACCGAGTCTTGCTTAATTTTAAGAACTTTCTTAAATAAAATGGAGTAAAATTTTAGTAAAAATCATGAAATGAATTATAAGGCTAATATGCATAATTGAGTAATAATTGTTATAATACAAATAATAATAATGAGAGCAAAAAAAAAACATCAACAACATGAATAAAATAACAGGTCAATAATAAATAAAAACAATAAATAAGTGAAAATTGATAAAAGTTTAAACAACAATTGAAAATAAAAGAAAAAAATATTTAAAAAAATGAAAATTATAATAATGATGATGCTAATTAGGGGTGAGCAAAACTCGATTCGACTCGAAAAAATCGAAAAATAAATTCGAATTTCAAGTTAAATGATTCGAGTTATTCGAGTCAACTCATTTTTTTTTTAAATTTTGAGTTCGAATCGAGTTGAGTTTTCGAATTCGAATAACTCGAATAATTCGAATAATTCGAATATCAAACTATAATATTTTACATTTTTACCCCAAACTCCCAAACCTTTTTACTTTTCCCTCAAAACTTTTACTCCTTCCCACTTTCCCCCAAAAACTTTTACTCCCTTCCCATCCCAATCCCCCAATCTACCCAAAATCATTTCCCACCAAAATTTACTCTCCCATATACATTTTCTCAAAATTTTACACCCAAAAACCCTCAAAAAAAAATTTTTCCCCCAAAATTTTTACTCCCTTCCCATCTACCCCAAACTCATCCCCCCTCCAATTTTTTTTTTAATATTTTCCCTTCAAAATTTTACTCCCTCTATTTATTTTACTCTCAAATAAAAATCAAAATTATCCAAAAAAATCACTAAACATAAATAGTAATAATTTTATTTATATCTATTATTTATATTATTAAATTAAATCACATTTTATATTATTTATATTATTGAATTGTTTAGTCATATTGAATATTTATATTAAAATTGAATTATTAATTATGCCATAAAATATTCGTGTTAAAATTTTATATTGGTATCAATTTCACATTTTATCTTTAAAATAACTTTTATTAAAAATCATATTTTTACTTTTAATATATTTTTAATTCCAAAATACATAGTGACAAGAATCAAGATAATTGAAAGAACTAAACAAGCAAAGAAGCTAACCCGTATATAAAAGATTAATAAATAAATTATTTAGTGATGAAAGTTAATAAAAATTTGGTTAAGGTGGACAAATTTTATTACGATGGGTGACAATGATTACAAGGACCCAAAATTATTTTTTAAAATTTAACTCGAACAAATATATTCGATTCGTTTCAATTTGAATTCCATCTCACTCGAATCGATTCGAGAAAATTTCAAATCAAATTAGGATGATAAAATATGATTCGTTAACTCAATTAACTCAAAATTTTTTCATTCAATTCGATTCGATCGAATGCTCACCCCTAATGCTAATAATAACAATTATAAAAATAATAATTAAAATAATATAAGTAAATAAAATAATAATAATAAAGATAATATAAAATTATATAGTTAAATAATACTAAAACAATGATTTGTAAATAGTAATAATAATGATAGAAAATAATAATAATAATAATAATATTAATAATATGGAAAATAAAAATAAAAATTATAATTATAATAATATTATTAAAATAATAATAATAATATTAGTGGTGGTAATAAAAATAACAATAATAGTAATACTAAAATAATGATAATATTGATATTAATAATAAGAATTTAAATTAATCGATTTTAATAATAAAATAGTAATAATAAAAGAAAGGATTAAATTGAAAACAAAAATAAAGTTTTTGGGGTAAAAACAGAAATAGAATGAGGCAAAGGGATAGAATTGTAACACGCTAGTAACCAGGAGGGGCTAAAAGGGAAAATATCCCAGCCCCCCAAAACGACGTCGTTCGAATAAGGGCCTAATTGGAATGAAAATGAACTTTAGGGCTAATTTAATAAAAAATAAAAATGCAAATTGAACTGAATTAAAATTAGTAAAATTACGGAAGGACCGAAAAGGCAATTAGCCCTTTAAACAAAAACGCGTGGATCCTCCTTGGGTTTTCGGGTCAACGCGCGGATCCTATATTGTACGGCATCATTTTGTGCTTATTAGCCTAAGCTAAATTAACGGCGCCGTTTCTGTGTGATTATATAAGTAAAAAAAACCTAAAAATTTCATTTTAAACATTAAAATAAAAAAAAATTAGAAACCCTCTTCCCCAAATTATCTCTGCCCTTCGGCCTGAGGCCATGGCTCCGGTGGCTGGCCTTTGCACGCGCTGTCACAAACAGTGGCCGGAAGCTAAAGACCTCCGTTTTAAAGGTATTTTTCAAATCTCTATTTATTTTAATACTATTTTATGTATAAAAAATGCATGAATTAATAAAAATAACAAGAATAAAATAACAAATCACCTCTGTAAAAAAAAACTGCGTATTATATTTCTCTATACATTGTGAATCTTTTTGTGTCTTTTTTTTTTGTATCTATCTGTGTCCTTTCGTTACAGGTTTTTGGGGCTTTATATAGCCCCGAAATAATAAATAGAAAAGGAAATCTATTCTGCCATGTTTATTTCTTTCCTACTGCGGTTGTTCTTTTCCTTGTTTGCAGGTTGGGCGTTGGATGCGGCGGCGATAGGGTGTGATTCGCTTGGATCGTGGCTTGACGAGGGGTCTCCATTGGTACCTGCAGCGCGAGCCCTCTGTTAGGGTTTCCAACAGCTGAATCTCTATTGGGCTTCTTTAGTTTTTGGGCCACTGGGTATTTGGGTGTTAGTTTAGTTGGGGTCTGGGTTTTCTGTCTGTGGTATTGGGTCAGATTTTTGGGCCATCTATAAGAAGGTTTTGGGCTTATTGGTTTTGGATTTTTGTAAAAGGATTGTTTAAAAAACATTGGTTTATTTAATTATTATTTATTTCTGGCTTTTTGTTTATTACAAGCCCGGGCAAAATGGGCTATTACAGCAATCATATGACAAGTGAATTAAGTCTCTTCAACAACTTAGATAAGTCGGTAACTAGCTGAATTACGCTTGGTGATGGAACTGTTCGTGTAGCAAAGGGAAAAGGTACTGTGCAGTTGAATTCCTTAGGTCTTAATTGCATTCATAATGTTTTGTATGTGCCAGATTTAAATTCTAATTTGCTAAGTGTTGGGCAATTTATGGTGGATGGGTATTCACTTGTCTTTGAGGAATTCAATTGTTGCATTTTTAAGGATAAATCGAAAAAGCACCTGTTAGCTAGTGTTCCAATGGAAAAAAAACAATATTTTTCCTTATAATCTCGCAACTGATGATAAGCTTGCATTGAAGGCAGAATCGTTTGATGAAAAATGGTTGTGGCATCACAGATATGGGCACTTAAATTTTGGTAGTTTAAAACTCATGTCTGAAAAGAATTTAATTGATGGTTTACCTCTAATAAAATATGTTGATGATGTGTATGTGAGCTGTATATTTGGGAAACAACATCGAGATTCGTTTCCAAAGGGCAAGGTAAGGAGAGTTTCCCATCTTGCTGAACTTATTCATGTTGATCTTTGCGGACCAATGAGAACACTTTCTTTCAATAACAATAGGTACTTTTTAGTCTTTGTTGATGATACAGTAGAATGACGTGGGTGTACTTTGTCAAAGAAAAATCAGAGGCTCTTTCAGTTTTCAAGAAGTTTAAAGCAAGTATTGAGAAACAAAGTGGCTACCTATAAAGACCTTGCGGACAGATCGTGGTGGAGAATTTCTCTCTACTTAATTTAACAAATTCTGTGAAGAATCTGGCATTCAACGCCAGCTAACAGCAAGCTACACTCCTCAACAAAATGGAGTCACTGAGAGGAAGAATCGGAGTCTTGTTGAGATGGGAAAATGCTCATTGAAAACTAAAGATCTTCCAAAAAGGTTCTAGGCAGAAGCAATTCACACAGCAGTATACATCCACAACCGATCTCCAACAGCAGCTCAAGAACAAAAAACACCATTTGAAGCATGGCATGGGTGGAAACCTAAGGTAACTCATATGAGAGTTTTTGGTTGCATTGCATTTGTGCATATTCCTTCTCAAAAGAGAGGAAAGTTAGATGATAATAGCACTAAATGTATCTTTGTTGGGTATTGCTCTGAAACTAAAGGATATCGATTTTATAATCCTTTATCTAAGAAGCTATTAATTAGTCGTGATGTTGTTTTTGATGAGAAAAACTCTTGGAATTGGAAGGAATTACAAGCAGGTTCAGAAGCATTACTAGAAGATGGTGAATGTCTCGACACTCATCCTAGTCAAGAAAATAGAGATGGAAGTTCTTGCTCATCGGCACCAAGCAATCCTTTAGTAGTTCTAAATATCACTTCATCAAGCTCGTCTTCATCAAAATCACCACCTAAAAAATGGAGATCGTTGGCAGAAAATTATGAAAGCATTGAACAATGCCAATTCACCCAAATTGAAGATCCAATCATCTTTGAAGAAGCAATCAAATCCAAGGAATGACGAGATGTCAATCCTTCAATAGTTCCAAATACCACTTCATCAAGCTCGTCTTCATCAGAATCACTACCTAGAAAATGGTGATCGTTGGCAGAAATTTATGAAAGCATTGAACAATGCCAATTCGCCCAAATTGAAGATCCAATCGTCTTTGAAGAAACAATCAAATCCAAGGAATGGCGAGATGCAATGGATGATGAAATGAAAGCCTTGGAAAGGAACAAGACATGGAAATTAGTAGACCTTCCAAATGGAAAAGAAGCTGTTGGGTTAAAAAAGATTTTCAAAACTAAATTCCAGGCTGATGGTTCCATTCAAAAGCATAAAGCAAGACTGGTTGCACGAGGGTACATGCAGCGTGAAGGGTTAGATTTCCAAGAAACTTTATCTCCGATAGCAAGATTTGACACCATACGTGTTATTCTGTCAATTGCGCTCAATTAAGTTGGGAGGTTTATCAGTTCGATGTCAAGTCGGCTTTTTTAAATGGGATCCTAGAAGAAGAAGTATATGTGCAGCAACCAAAAGGTTACGATATTGCAAATCAAGAATAGAAAGTGTATAGGTTGAAAAATGCTCTATAGGGCTTAAAGAAAATGCCGCGAGCCTGGTATGGAAGAATTGTTGGACATTTCAGTAATAATGGTTTTCAAAGAAGTCCCAGTGAGACAAATCTATATGTGAAAAATAGAGATAGTGATTTGGGTGGTTGCATTGAAGATCACAAGAGTACAACTGGTTATGTTTTTACTATGGGTAGCAGAGCTGTTTCATGGAGCTCAAAGAAGCAACCATTAACTGCTTATCATCTTCGGAGGCTGAATATATGGCTGTTACTGCTGCTGGTTGTCAAGTTGTCTGGATACGAAGAATTCTTGATGATTTAAAGCAAACACAAGTGGAGGAAACTACCATCTATTGTGATAATCAGTCAACAATTGCAATGACAAAAAACCCTATTTATCATAGTAGAACAAGTCACATTGAAACACGTCATCATTTCATAAGAGAGCTGGTTGCAAAGGGACATATCAAGATGGAGTACTGTTGCACTGAAGAACAAGTTGCTGATTTGTTCACAAAGCCACTTCCACCGAAGAAATTCGTATATTTGAGAGAATTATTGGGTATTGGGGAATTTCTACATTAAGGGGGAGTGTTAAAGGTTAATGTAGAAATTATTTGTTACTATTTACTGGTTGAATAAGTTAGTCGTTGAGTCAGTCAAAGTCTGTTTTTAAATAGACCTAGTCTTTGTTTAGTGCCAGTAGTGTTCCTTTTATTTAGGAGATTTATCAAGATATTATTAGAGTCCTAATATATCTCTATAAGTTATTTCAGTATTTATAGTACTCTTCATGGAATAAAGTAAGGTACTTCACCGTTTCAAATTTTCTGAATTCCTATTGCTTCCATTTAAGTCCTTTGTTTTGTTTTTACTTTTATATTCAATAGCTTTTTCTTGGCACAGCCAATACCTACCAAACTAAGTTCTATGAAGCCTCAATTGACTCACTCCAAACACTAAGCACCTTGGCCACTGATTCTCACTGTGAAACAAAAAAACATAGTTGTCATCCTGCAACTCTACGACAATCACCCCTTCCCACCAGTCGTTCATGTGATAAGCGTCTGCATTGTCACCTTTCTTGAACTTTCTTGGACGTTGTGGAGAGGGCTGAGGGCGTATAAAGATGATGCTCATCTTCTTTAAGGGTCTTGTTCCGGTATTTATATCTAGGGAAAGATCGGTGATTTGACCAAGAAATGGTTAGAGTATATTGGAGTGTCGCGCTTGATGATAATGGCAGAGAACCATGCACCCCAGTAACCAAATCCACGTGGTTTAATCTCAACTCTAGAACTTGGTTGCAGGTGTGGTGGGTTTTCGATGCCGAGACCGATGGGGTACTTCCCTTTCCGTGACATAGTCATCCTTTTGGCAGGAGACTGTGAACAGAGAAAGATGTAAACTACCCATGAATGCTTTTTATATATTCATTGAACGAACTGTTGGATTAACAAATAACGGCGCATGAATTGGTTTAAGAATTAATTCAATTACAATGTATATTGTTTATTAATAGTATAAGTATTAATAAGTAGGTTGTTTACATCAATGTTTCTGAACGGAGTAGTTAGACCAAAAATCGGTAGTCTAATCAATTCGACTACTAGCCTATTTCAAAAATATTAGATTAAATTGGGGGCTCTAATTAAATTTTTAAAAAAATTTGTGAGATTAATGGGAATTTTCAAAAATAGAAAATTAAAAGAGGTTAATTAAAATTTTCAAAAAATTTAAATTCAAGAGAATATTGAAAATTTCCAAAATTTTTGGGGGTATTGTAGCTTGCTAGTACTGCTATTGAACTTTTCAAGCATAAGTGATCGTTGTTTCAGAGTTTAAAATTTATAATGATCGAACCTGGAAACTAACTATGACAACGATTGAGGCAAGTGCACCTATTGAATAGTAGTATAGCTTAGGCAAGACCGGATTGTCGAACCCAAAGGAACTAAAAGTACTAATACTAACTTTCTTTTTATTATCTAGCTTAAAATAATTGAAGTTGTTGTTTAATCTAAATTTAACTAACTACTAAGCTAAAGACGCAAAGACAAAAAGAATGAATTGGGGAAATATTGTTGGGAAAATTTAGTTGATTAAGACGATACCCTTAGGAAGAATCCACCTAGACTTCACTTGTTATCTAACACTGAACCAGACGATTTATTCACTTGACTTGATCTGTAAGATTCTCTAATTTATATTAAACCCTCTCTCGAGGCGAATAACGTCTAACCCTAAGTTGATTAATTGAAATCTCTTTCTAATTAAACCCCCTAGAATCGTATTAACTCGATCTATGGACTCCCATATTAGGTTTCACCCTAATCCGGCAAAATCTCATCACCCTACCTCTAGGCGCGCGATCAACTCCGCTTAACTATGCTAGATCTACTCTTAGACAGGGACTTTTCCTCCACCACCTAAGCACATCCAACTTGAATCAATATCCCAAAAATATTAACACAAGAATTAAGCACACATAATTAAGAACAAATCAAGTATTTATCATATAGTTCAGAAAACAATTACAAGATCCGTCTTAGGTTTCATCCCCTTCAGGTATCTGAAGGGTTTAGTTCATAACAATAAAAGAAAACATCTCAGAAGAAAAGATAAAACAAAACATAAGAAATCCCTAAAACCCCCTGAAGGAATCGAAGGATAGATCCGCCGTCTTGAGTAGAATTTTGGCTTCTTGAGATGGATCAACTGGCTATCTTCGAGTGATTCCCACAAATTTGACCTTTTCGGCTCGGCTTCTTGGCCTAGTTAACCGACCCGACAAAAGCCTTCAAGTTGCCCCCTTGGGTGTTTATATAGACTTTGAGATGCCTTACTTGGCCCCTAAGTATCCTAATTCAAGTAGAATTCCTACTAGGGTGTTTGAATAGGCTTTGGAATGTGTTTCTTTGCCTCCAAGTATCCTAATCCGAGTGAAACTTCTCTTTCTCACGGCAGGGACACGCCCATGGCATACGCCCGTGTAAGTCGTGGCCAGGCCGTGTTCGAGATTGTTGAATGACACACGGCCGTGTGTCTTGGGTCCAGGCCGTGTGGATTTTGTGATATGGCCCATTTACTGCATTTTGGCCCCGTTTTCCGTTCTTTTAATCATCCGATGCTCTCCTAGGTATAAAACATGAAAACAAAGGATTAAGAGCACCAAATTACATAATTCAAGGCTTAAATCATCGAAAAGCATGCTAAATGTGGGCCTAAAATATGTTACTTTTACGGTTTATCAATACGTTTAGTTGGGTCTTCACCAGGTTGTCAAGTTCTTCAGCTAGCAGGGATTCTTTAGCTTCAACTTGTTTTATCAATTTAGAATTTTCTTCCTTCAAACGAATATTTTCATGCAACAAGTTGACATTTACATCACTGACTTGTTCCCATTTACCCAACATGATCTTGTAAGTCTTTAGAAATTCCTCGTTAGATCCATCATCTGAGTGATTTCTTACTTGTGATATATTATACCAAAATAAAACTTAGTATTTTTTTTGTGTAGCTTACCATCTTTATATGAATAATAGTAATTGTTGAGCTAATTTTAAAACATGATGTATTATGAGTTTTTATTTATATTAATTCATTAATTTTTATTGTTTATATGGGATTTTTGTAATTTTGTAATTAATCTCATTAACTTGTGATACTAAGACAAATAATATAAATATTTAAGAATAAAATTGTACTTGCAAACAAAGTCAAGCGTAAACATTGAAAAATATTAATTTGATGGGAATAAAGTAGTAGGAATCATTCAGATATTTTTTTAATTGGAGTGTCGAGATCAATGCTTGGACCAGTGTTATCTACGATAGAATTGATGACTCAGAAAAACTGTCATGATTGTGTTGGCAAATTTTGACAACAAATATGTTTAGATTGTATTTTTCGTACCTGATTGAGATCCTAGCCAGCCCTTCTCTTATATCCAAACTCCACTTAGCAAGAGATTTTAGACATTTTTTTAGATTAGATTGAATCAATCATCATCCCTTAATTTATGGATTGGATCAACTCATGTTTTTGAAGGAAGTGTAACAGCCCGATTTAGGGCCTAGTCAGAAAAGTGGTGCGATACCACAAATCCAAAGTAGTAATATGAGTTTTAAGGTATTTGAGATGTTTGCATGATATTATGAAAGTTTCGTGTTGAAATTTTATGAAATTTCCATTAAAGGGTCCATTAGGACTAAATTGCAAAAGTTGCAAGATATGAGTTTCTAGAAGCTTCTTGTATGAAATAGCTTTAGAATAGTAATTAGAAGTCCTTAAATAGCAATTTGCCCAAATTATAATTTTTGGACAAAATTGGACATGAGTTAGTAATTTGTAAAAATTTAGAGAGAAGGGTATTTTGGTCATTTAATTTATTAAATGATTAAAATAGGAAAAAGATAATAAAAATATTATCATCTTCTTCCTTGGTGTCGAAAATTTGAAGAACCCCATAGCTAGGGTTTGTTCATCTTTCAAGCTTGCTAGTAAGTTCATCTTAGCCCCGTTTTTAATATCCTTCGTATTGTTGAAGTTCTCGTATTATGAAGTAGCTATTTTTAGCTATAAAATGAGCTAAGATGCATGTTCAAAAACATACCCATGAATGACATGCTTGTTAAATGATATTTTATGGAAGTTTATGAGAATTTGATGTTAAATAAACATCTTTTCCTTAGTGAATTTCATGAAAAATGATAGTATGGACTAATTTGTAATAGTTATGAAATTGGTCATACATATTAGAAACAGTGAGAATTGATGATTGTTATAGTAGAGAAAATGAATCAGATAAGCATGCAGTTTAAGAAATTTGAATGAGAATCATTTTACGAGCCTAGGGGCAAAAGTGAAAATATGAGAAAGTTTAGGGGTAAAATAGTAAATTTTTCCAAAGTATGAGCGAAGAGTCAATTTAGTCAATGTGAGTATTAAATGATCTAATTATTATTATAGATCAGGAAAAATGAAGCCCGGATCGAAACTGAGGCAAGAACAAAGTCGAGGACTAAATTGCATATCTACATACATTTTGTATATTGAGGTAAGTTTGTATGATTTCTATGCTTTATGATTACTATCATTAAATTTCTTAGTATAATGTACATTATTACCATAGAAGTACTTAATGCTATGTTAAATAAAGAAATCAATGAGACTAAGCATGAGAAAGTCTCGATTGAAATTGAAATACTTAGGATACTCGATCTACCACATGAGATAAGAAAGTCCGTATAAGACCAAGCCAATGCATGGCATCAAAAATCAAGCAAAGTTATCATGTAAGTCCAAGACAAGTCTTGGCATTGAAGAGTTATTATGAGATGAAGACCCATATAAGCCCAAGCCAAGGCATGGCATTGGTAAGTCTCCAAGTAAAGATGTCATGTAAGTCCAAGACAAGTCTTGGCTTTGAAAAGCTATCAAGAGATAGAGATCCCATGTAAGTCTAATCCAAGGCATGGCATTGGTGAGTAACAGAAAGATTTCATGTAAGTCCAAGCTAAGGCTCGGCATTGACCAGTTCATGAGTAAAGATACCAAGTAAGACCATTGATCAGTCTGAAATTATCGAGTTTTAAAATTTATAAAGAGAATGATCGAACCTGGAAACTAACTCTGACAACAACTTAAGGCAAGTGTACCTATCGAACAGTAGTATAGCTTAGGCAAAGACCGGATTATCAAACCCAAAGGAACTAAAAGTACTAATACTCACTTTCTTTCTATTATTTAGCCTAAATATTAAATGATTTTGTTGATTAACTAATTAATTACTAATCTATGATGCAAAGACAAAAAGAATGAATTGGGAAATAACTTGAAGAGAAACTCAGTTGATCACGATGATACCATCAGGAAGAATCCACCTAGACTTAACTTGTTATCTAACACTGAACCATACGATTTATTCACTTGACTTTATCTGTAAGACTCCCTAACATATATTAAACCCTCTCTCGAGGCGAATAACGTCTAACCCTAGGTTAATTAACGAAAATCTCGTTCTCACTTAATAACCCCCTAGAAAAACAGTAAATCGAACGATGGACTCCCAAATTAGGTTTCACCCTACTTCGGCAAAATCTCGTCACCCTATCTCTAGGCGCGCGAACGGCTCCGCTTAATTATGCTAGATCTATTCTTAGGCAGGGTCTATTCCTCCTCCACCTAAGAATATCTGACTTGAATTAATATCCCGAAAACATTAACACAAGAATTAAGCATGCATAATTAAGAACAAATCAAGTATTTATCATATAATTCAGATGACAATAATAAGATTCATCTAGGTTTCATCCCCTTCAAGTATCTGAAGGGTTTAGTTCATAATGAATAAAGAAAACATCTCAAGAGAAAAGATACAACAAAACATAAGAAATCCCTAAAACCCCCTGAAGGAATTGAAGGAGAGATCCACCGTCTTGAGTAGAATTTCGGCTTCTTGAGATGGATCAACTGGCTATCTTCGAGTGATTCCCACAAAAGTTTCGACTTTCTCTGAATTCTGAATGTCTCGGCCTCCTCCTAACGGTTAGCCTCTAGGTTCTTTATATAGGCTTTTGAGATGCTTTTACTTGGCCTCTAAGTGCCCTAATTCAAGTATATTTCCTACTCGGTGTTTGAATAGGCTTTAGAATGTGTTTCTTTGCCTCAAAGCATCCAAATCCGAGTACAAATCCTCTTTTCCATGACAGGGGCACGGCCATGGTACACGCCCGTGTAAATCATCTTCAGGCCGTGTCTCGGTTCTGTCGATTGGGGCACGGCCGTGTAAATCGTGGCATAGTCGTGTCTTAGTTAATTGTCGAGGCAGGGTCGTGTGGCTTGAAGTCCAGGCCGTGTCGATTTCCACTTTGGCCCAAATTAGCCCGTTTTAAGCCCGTTTCTCGTTCTTTTCGTCCTCGGGTGGTTTCCTGAGTATAAAACATGAATAGAAAGGATTAAGAGCACCTTTTTACATAAATCAAGGGCTAAATCATCCAAAATCATGCTAAATATGGGGTTAAAATATGTTACTTTTACGGTTTATCAACCATGTCAAGACATGGCAATGGTAAGTTCCCAAGGGAACTCATGAGAAAGACTTCGTATAAGTCCATGTCAAGACATGGACTCAAAACCAAGATGAGATATTCCATGTAAGACCATATCTAGGATATGGCTTTGGCATTGAGTTATATGTGGATGAGATTCAGTATCCTTGGTTATTCATAGAAATTCATCAGGCAAATGAGTAAGGTTAAATGAGATAATAAGAAAGTTAAGTAAGCCAAGCTGTTATGAAGTTGGAAATGAGTATTATTCATATTATGAATGATGAATTAGAGATTATGATTATTATAGTAAAGTATGCTGATCAATGTGATCAAGTGATACAGGTACCTTACTTACTTCACAAGTATGAGACTAGTAAGTATCATGAGATATGTAAGAATCAGTATGAGTAAGTAAGCTTTACAGTTGAAATTTATGATACCATTGTTTATGTCAAATGGTTTATATTAAGCAAGTATGTTGCTATGTGCATTATATGCAAACTTACTAAGCTAAATGCTTACGTCTTTAGTTCTTTCCTTCTATGTAGTCCCACCAAGCTAACTTGTGGATCGTTGAAGTCGGAGCTCAAAGCACACTATCAATCGTTATTTTGGTATAGCCAAGCTGTTTATATTAAATATGGCATGTATAAGAAGCATTTATTTTGAGAATATGTTTTAAGAAGAGCCAAAGTATTGGCTATTAAGCTCATTATTCTTTTGTATAAGGTTAAGTGATTGGCCAAAATTGACTAAGTATGTATGTTTATTGAGATCAATGAAGCATGTAGTATTGTCCATGAAAGATGTATTAAATTGAGCATGAGTTTGATCTTGATTTCAGGGTGGCAATTGGCTTGGTAAATAGCCTCTAAGTGCCCACACGGTTGGACACACGAACGTGTGTCTAGACCGTGCGAACCTTGCATCTTTGTATCTTAAGTCAGGATAGACTACGAAATAATTCCACGGTCGTTTGTATAGACCGTGTGTGACACACGGTCGAAACATGGGCGTGTGCCCCAGGCCGTGTGATTAAGTCATTATATCAAGGAATAACACACGGTCTAAGTCTACGGGCGTGTCAAGGCCGTGTGAATATAGTCAGCGTCAACCACGGTTGGAAGACATGGGTGTGTCAAAGGGGTACACGGGCGTGTCCCAAGTCACATGGGCGTGTGACCCCTGCTTCAAAGAAAAGTTTTCGATTAAGTTTCAAAAGTTTTCAGATTTGTGTTTAAGGCCTCGTAGGCCCATGAGATGTATGATTAGACTAAGAAAGTGAAGTTTTTAATTCGGAACAAAATTTTACAGCCCGTAAGTGCATGTTTAAGAAAGTTCAAGCATAGTAATGTCTCATATGCGTTCTCAGGATGGGACTCAGTTATGGGGTGTTACAGGAAGGATATCCAGTTGATTTAAGTCCTATCTCATGCTATTTAAACGATATTATTTGTGTTATTTATCGTGCTTATTTAGAGGGATAATTTATTGTAACATGTTGAGTATATTAGTAGGTCTCACTAACCTATATTGTGAGAACTTGTATGGGTTTTCTATAGATCGAGAGCACTTTATTTTGCTCAGTGAAGAATATTTTTGTGAGTGCATTTTTTTTTATTAATCTAGTGTGTGACTTAGTTAGAGTCTTAAAGTTTTCAAAGGAAAAACTTAAAAGTAGGAAAAAGTTTAGATCTTAGATAATAATAAAAAAAAATGAGAAGTCTAGACTACTGATTGTTAAAGCTTAGAATCACTTGTTATACGAGGTGGTAAGATAGTGAATATTCTCTATAGGCAAGCCCCCGTAGATGTTAGGAAACCAAGTTGCATAAACACCTCTTGTATTATTTATTTTTTATGCACTTTTCATTACATGTGCATGAAGCAGTTGAAATTGGTACGAGCATTGCTTGAATCTATCTTCAAATATCAATTTGGACTCAGCATTAATTATAGTGAGAACTCTTAAAATGAGAATCACGAGAACCAAAATATTTTTAACTCTTAGATTAGATTTAAGAATTTATCTACCTCACTAATCTTTACTTTTCTTTTATCGAGTTAATATAAGTTTTAGGGTAAAAAGAATAGGATAATTTCTTACTTTCAAATTTATTTTTTTAAGAAAAATTGGAAGCAAATTTACAACATATGAAAAGTTTAAGCAATTTGGTATTGGTATTTGTTTTTATTTTCTAAAAAAAAGTTTCGATTATTTCACTCATAAAGCTTTAGTAATTGTTATCCGATTGTATTGTTAAAAAAACAATAGTTACTGAATTTTTGCACGGTTAAAATAGAGACAAATAGTGTCAAAAAAAGAAAAGGAGAAGAGATGCCATATTAAGCAACGGTCCAAGCTTGACTACGTTTATGATCATGCACATCCTTCATATCACTGCAGCAAAAAGTATGAATCGGACATCGCTTAAAAACTTGTAAATGAATATCATCAAGAACACTTATCTATGTAATCGATATACGAAGAGTTTAGAGATGCACACACCGGGAAGGTTTAGTCCATTTTCCATCAATCCAATCTTGGTGTAGCCTTAATTCATCGTGTTTAAATTCCATTTCTTCACGTGTAGCCAAATAGACATGATATTTAGAATCATCGAAAGGACCTTAATAATCACACCTTTCCACCATCCACCTTTGTAGAAAGCATCAACTTGATCAAGCATTACAAACGGATCCAAGCACCACAATATCCGGTGGACGAGGCCTAATGTGTGAGGTATCCACCTCTTTCTCTAAGAACTCAGTGTTATCTTCGGTTTCCAAGGTCATATCTTGAATGAGGTGCCTTTTATTCCCCATGGTTTAACAATAACTGCATGGAAACCAAGAACAGTTAGCACCATCTTCATCATTGCGCACCTCAACAAGGTCTCCTCATTATACTCTTGTTCCTTTGTACTTCCTATATGCCAAGAACCAATCATAAATATTAAAGGAGAGACCCCGAAGAAACAAGAATATTGCATATACTCTGTTAGGAATTGACCCGATTAAGCAACAAGTAAAACAAATAGTGGAAGAAATTGAGAAATTGAACACACAAATTTAACGTGGAAAAACTCCTCCAAAGAGGATAAAAAACCACGGGCAAAGATAATTTTACTATAATGGCAATAGAATGAAGAGTACAAAAAAAAAAGATGGAGATCAAAAAACTAAACCCCGAAAACCCGAAAACAAAGAACCCTCAAACGTAAACACAAAATTCTCTAAATGTGTTATGAGTTCTAATCTCTAATGGGTGTTTATATTTTCTAAGGTTGTGAAAGAGCCTATTTATAGGCTAAATAGTCAAGTCAAACAAATTATGCTAATAAATGCTAAATACACCATACTAATAAATACTAAATCTTCTAGAAAGAAAATATATTTTGCTTAACTTGACTTGCAAGCAGACTCTTAGAATTTGGGTCACACAACTCTAACAATCTCCAACTTGACACGAATTCTTACAACGCCATCTTTGCCAAAGCCCGTTATGGGCCTATCTTGAACTATGCAGGGAATTAACTGAGTCGAATATGTGCTTAGAAGCTGGAAGACTTCTAGCCTTCGACTTGTGCACTGCCAAATCAAAATTAACCCGAGTCTGATTTTCATGAACATAGTGCCCTAACTTTTCAAAACCTGCATCCAAAAGAGAACTTCTCTTCAACAAAACGGTCATACGTTTTTCCCTCCTATGACCAAGTTGCCTCCGCTCCAAACGAGTTGACTTCGACTCTGTAACGGACCAGGCACATCCGATTTCACCGGTCACTGTAGAACCTTCCAGAATATAAAGACTGCCGGTTCTTTTACCTTTAATGTAAGCGAGAGCTCTACGAGATACTTTAATCTTTTTTCGACTCGATGTTGATTCTGCATCCTTTCAAGTCTAAACTACTCAATGGGATGAGATTCTTTCGTAAATCAGGTACATACCTAACATCTGAGAGTGTCCTAATCGTCCCATCGTGTATCCTAATTTTAATAGTACCAATACCAATTACCTTACTAGATGAATCGTTTCCCATGCGCACAACTCCACCTTCAATTGAACTGTATGTGGAGAACCATTCTCTAATGGGACACATGTGGAAAGGACATCCCGAATCTAGGATCCACTCGGACGTGAGCTTGGAGTTATCGCTCGTTGACACTAACAAGAAATCATCACCGCTTTCATCGACCAAATTAGCACCAGCTACATCTTCCTCGTTACTCTCAGCAGCTCTTTTATTTCGCAGTTTATAACAATCTGCTTTGACGTGACCTAACTTTTTACAATAGCGACACCTTTTGTCTCGTTTCTTTGATGCTATCAAAACGGAAGCTTGCCTATCTGCCTTGCTATCCAAATAAAGCTCATTGTCGAGTTTGTCTCTACTCAACAAATTACCCTTCACATCTTCGAACAAGAGTTTGTCTCTGCCATAAATCAGGGTTTCCCTAAAAGACTTGTATGAAGGGGGTAAAGAGCACAATAATAGCATAGCCTGATCTTCATCTTTAATATGAACCTCAACATTATTTAAATCATTTAAAAGAGTAATGAATTGATTGATATGATCTCTAAGAAGCTCACCTTCGTTCATGCAAAACGTAAATAGACGTTGTTTCAACACTAAACGGTTAGCCAGAGACTTAGCCGCATAAAGAGTTTCTAACCTTTTCCACAAGGCAGATGAGGTCTTCTCCATCAATACCTCCTGCAATACCGTATTCGCGAGGCACAACTGGATTGCAGACAAGGCTTTTTCATCAAGCTCTTCCTATTCTATTTTATTTATATTTTCAGGCTTTTTCCCGGTAACAACCTTTTTCAAACCTGATTGAACTAGCATTGCCATCATCCGAACTTGCCACAGATTGAAATTTGTCTCACCATCGAACTTCTCAATTTCAAACCTTGTTGCTGCCATCTCTGAACGGGCTGATCTATAATTGAACTAGCTCTGATATCACTTGTTAGGAATTGACCCGATTAAGCAACAAGTAAAACAAATAGCGGAAGAAATTGAGAAATTGAACACACAAATTTAACGTCGAAAAACTACTCCAAAGAGGATAAAAAACCACGGGCAAAGATAATTTTACTATAATAGCAATAGAATGAAGAGTACAAAAAAAAAGATGGAGATCAAAAAACTAAACCCCGAAAACCCGAAAACAAAGAACCCTCAAACGTAAACACAAAATTCTCTAAATGTGTTATGATTTCTAATCTCTAATGGGTGTTTATATTTTCTAAGGTTGTGAAAGAGCCTATTTATAGGCTAAATAGTCAAGTCAAACAAATTATGCTAATAAATGCTAAATACATCATACTAATAAATACTAAATCTTCTAGAAAGAAAATATATTTTGTTTATCTTGACTTGTAAGCAAACTCTTAGAATTTGGGTCACACAACTCTAACATACTCAAGATTCAAGACGGAAAGAATCAAGAGACAAGAAATACCCAAATTGAGTTTATACCTCCAAAGCTAGCTCAGATTCCTGCACTGGCAGTACCCAATACCCATTAAACCAGGTTCTATGAAGCCTCAATTGATTCACTCCAAACTCTACGTACTTTGGCCACTGATTATCACTGTGAAACATAAAAAGATAGTTGCCATTATTCCACTCTTGAAGAATCACCCCTTCCCACCAGCCGGTCTTGTGATAAGCGTCCGCGTCTTCACCTTGCTTGAACTTTCTTGGACGTAGTGGAGGGAGCTGAGGGCCTATATGGCTGACGCTAAACATCCTTACGGGTCTTTCCCCGGTTTTTTCGTCTTGGAAAAGATGGGTGAATTGGACCATGAACCTCTTGGAGGATATTGGAGTATTGCGCTGGATGATAGTGGCGGTGTACCATGCACCCTGGTAACCAAATTCGGGGGGTTTAATCTCAACTGTGGAACCTGGTTGCAGGTGTGGTGGGCCTTCGATGTTGACGCCGGTGCTGCATTTCCCTTATTGTGACATGCTCCTGCTTTTGGCTGGAGATTGAGAACAGAGAAAGATGAAAATGGTGAAATGTGATTACCAGGTTGAACTGATGTAAACTGTTATATGGGTTTGTAGTTGGTAAAGTCAAGTAATTATAAAATTATTATATGCTTCTTTTTTAATATTTCTCGACCCCTAATTTTATTTGTGGCTAATTTATTTATATATATATATCGAAAGTAAATTAATTCGATAAATTAGGTTGTAATATTTGAAATTTATTGATTTACGTCATTTTTGAAGAAAGAAAGGAAAACGTGTCTTGCATGACACATTTTTATTGTAGTGTCGGTGACGCATTTTAAAATATATATTTTTATTTTATATTTTTCAAGCTTTTTTAATTAATGTTTATATATAATTAATAAATATATTATAAGAGATCACAATTATCTAATCATCTAATTAACCAAAAGAGTTAATCTAAGTAAGAGAATAATTGAACCCAAGACTCGAGGCTAAAAGCACTAACACTTAACCACTTGACCAAATAAACTAATTTATAATCATTTGAAAATCAATTCAATTATAATATAATAACTAATACTTTATTAATGATATAATTATTATTAAATAATAATATTTTTATTATTATGTAGGTCGTTTACATCAAGTTTGTCACACCATACTAAAACATTAGATTGACAATTGGTTAGAATATCGTTATAAAATAAGGTAAAATTTAATTGATCTCTAATTAATACCAACCAAGTTAAAAAATTAGTTAAATTCGTTAAACTAGATTTTATAGTGTTTAATATATTTTTTTAAAAATATAATTTTTAATAATTCATTTGATTTTAACCAGATCGGCTAGTCCGATTGAAAATCAATGGTCTAACTAGTTTGACCACTAGTCCGGTTTAAAAAACATTGATTTACGTATATTAAGTAATTGTTTATAGATTGGACTGGGAGATATACTTCATAAAATGGTAAGACATATTCAAAAATTTCAAGCTTTTGGAAGACAAAAGTGAGTTAAGAGGACGTAGAAAGTTATACTTAGAACTAACCATGGGTCGGGCTACCTGCCCGAAAAGTGAGAGGGCTTGGGTAAAAATTTAGGCTTAAAAAATAGGTTTGGACAAAAAAATAAGACCTATTTCCTAAACAGGCAGTGCGATTGGGTAGGATTTTTTGGCCTGGGCTCAACCCACCCTGGCCAGATTAGCCTAAACCTTTTGTTGTTGTTTTCTTGTCATTTTGATATTATATTGCTACTATTTTTTTGTTGTTGTTGTTTGGATATTGTATAACTCTTGTTTTATTGTTAATTTTACTATTATTTTGTTCTTCTTTAGAATGTTAGCACATTCAATCTAGATGTGACCATATCCTTGACACTCATAACATTGAACATCTTTCTTATTATCTTTTTTTCATTCTTCTTTGATGACCAACCCCTTGGAATTTTTCTTGGAAAAATTGTTGCCGGATTCAAATTTCTTTAGTCTCCTTGATTGCTTTTTAAGCACATTGTTGAAGTTTTGTGTGAGTAACATAATATGCTCTTGGAGTTCCTCAATCATAGTGGTGTTGGAAGTTGGCACTTCTTTTCCCACTTGAAGTGTGATATTTGTTTAACCTTTGGTTCTCCTATGATTGGCTTCGTCAAGATTCATTTCAGAAGTCTACAAGGACCCTATGAGATCATCGATCACCAGACTCTCAAGGTCTTTAGCTTCCTTTATAGCAATAACTTTGATAGATAATTATCTATGAGCTAAATATCTAAGTACCTTCCTAACCAACTTGGTGTTGGAATATTCTTCACCAGGGGTGAATACCTGATTCAACAGATTGTAGAGTTTGGCGTAGGATTCACCTATGGTCTCCAAATCTTGCATTCTCAAGGTCTTGAATCTAATGGTCAGCATCTGCATTTTAGACTACTTGAAAGAATTGGTTCCTTCATGTGTAGTCCGTAGGATATCTCAAACTGTTTTGGCAATAGTGAATTTTAATATCCTTTTGAAATCTTGTTGATCCACTCCACAAAATATTGCTTTGGAGTTGGCATTTAGTAAGGTATTATTCATCAGTTGTCCACGTAAAATTGAAATACTATTATTATTGTGTAAAATTGCTTTAAAATAATACATAATTATATTTATAGTCAAAATGTGTGGGTGCTTTTGGAAAGTTATAAGATACTTGGACTTAATTGTAATTGTTCAACAATTGAAATTTTATTTAAAAATAAATAAACAAATTTTATTAAATAAACCACAAATAAAATAATAAATATGTTTCTTATTTAGAGTTAAAATAATAAAGCTTGTTATCTTTTTAATCAAATCATCAAGTTAGTGATCTGCCATAAATTGATGTGTCAAATTAGACATCGTTTATCTCTTAACGAACTTGTTTTCAAGTGTTTTTAGTAGTTTTACATATTGCCCTTTTTTCTCATTTTTCATAACCAATTTTGCCATTGAAAAACTTAATGGTTGATTAAGTGTTGTAAGAAAACAGTTAACTATCAAACACAACGAGTTATGCTAACTTCGTCAAATCGGACATTGGTTAATGATGCAAACTAAAACATTAATGATTGGGCAATCTTTGGATAACTTCTTCGATAACTTTAGAATTAAGTATAAATACACACAAGTACTCCATAATATGAGAGCCTCTCTTTCATCTTGGTTCTAGACTCTTTCATACCCTTTCTTTATAGCGTATAAACGGGAATTTAAAAAATTTTTAGTGAAGATTGGAATTGAATTATAAATTTTAAGAGATCAAAATATAATTTTATTAATTTTTATTTCAACACTTTTGAAAGGATAACTCATTTTATCTTGAAAGAGCTTAAAAATATTCAAATATGTCTTACCTTTTATACGAAGTATACCTTTTGGTCCGATTCATAAACAATTACCTAATATATGTAAATCAATGTTTTTAGAATTGGAACGGTGGTTAAATTGATTAGACTATCAATTCTCTCTTTGACCAGTTCAAATAGAATGAATTATTAAAAATACATAAAAAATTTAAATATTACAAAATCATGTTCAACTAATCATACTAATTTACTTAATCAATTTATTTTTTCCTTATTCGCATCGATGTATAGGTAGATTTTCGATCTAATTCAGAAATTATTATAAACAACCTACATATTAATATTTATTATTATTAAACTATATTTAATAATATTACTAATTATAATATAATTGAATTGATCTTTAATCCCGTATTTATAGATGAAAAATATAAAAAACTAAGACTCAGAATCAGAATCACATTTCACCGGTTTCATCCTTCTCTGTTTCTATCAGTCTCCAGCCAAAATGAGTATGTCAACAAGAAGCAAGTATGATCTGGACTCCATCCCCCAAGACCCGCCATACCTGCAACCAGGTGCCCTGGTTGAGATTCAACCCCCCGAATTTGGTTACGAGAGTCCGTGGCACACCGCCACTATCGTCCAGCGCGCTACTCCAATACACTCCAACAGGTTCGTGGTCCGATTCACCCATCTTTTCCAAGACGAAAAAACCGGGAATAGGCCCTTAAGGATGATCAACCTCGGCGATATACGCCCTCATCCCCCTCCACAACGTCCAAGAAAGTTCGAGAATGGTGACCACGCTGACGCTTATCACAATAAAAGCTGGTGGGACGGGGTGATTGTTCAAGAGTTGATGAATGGCAACTATGTTTTTAGGTTTAACAGTGATAATCAGTGGCCAAAGTTCGTAGAGTTTGAAGTGAATAATTTGAGGCTTCATAGAACCTGGTTTAATGGGCATTGGATACCGCCATTGGAGGCATCTGAGATAGCTGTGGAGGTATATAAACTCTATTTGCCTATTTCTTGTCATTGGTTCTTTTCATCTATCTTTTGTGTTTGAGCTTTCTTGGATCTTGAGTATATGCAGTTCTTGTTTCTTTGGGGTCTTTTCCTTTAATATATGCTTGGTTCTTGGCATATAGGAAGTACAAAGGGAAGAACAGCCAACAAAGAAAACGATGGAGATGGAAGAGTATAATGAGAGAGCGCTTGTTGAGGTGGCCAATGATGAAGATGGTTCTAACCGTGCTTGGTATCCTGCAATTATTGTTTCACCAGTGGGGAATAAAAGGTACCTCATTCAGTATACGACCATGAGAACCGACGATAACAGTAACATTGGTTTCATTAGGAAAGTTATGGATACCTTGCACATTAGGCCTCGTCCAGCGGATATTGCGGTGCCTGATCAATTTGTAATGCTTGATCAAGTTGATGCTTTCTACAAAGGTGGGTGGTGGAAAGGTGTGATAATTAAGGTCCTTTCTGATGATTCTAAATATCATGTCTATTTGGCTACACATGAAGAAATGGAATTTAAACACTCGGAATTAAGGCTACACCAAGATTGGATTGATGGAAAATGGACTAAACCTTCCCCAGGTGTGCAATTCTAAACCCTTTTGTGTATATATATATCAGTAGATATGTGTTCTTCAATGAAGTTCATGTATAAGGTTTTTAACTGGTTTCTGGTTCATCTTTTTTTGCTGCAGTGATATGAAGCATGTGCATGATCATAAACATAGTCAAGCTTGGAGCGTTTCTGAATATGGCATCTTTTCTCTCTCTCCTTGTTTTTTTTTTAGATACAATCTTTCTCTATTTTAACTTTGAAAGAATTCAGTAACTCTTGTTTTTCTGGTTTTCGAACTTCATATTACATCGTTGTTGCCTGCTTAAAATTGATTTTGATGTCCTTGTATTGTTGTTGAATGGTTAAAAGCATTTTAGCTTTCATAGTTTAGTTCTGACTATAGTTTCTATTATTTTATTTCCATCAAATTAATAATTTCCAATGTTTACCCCTAACCCTGCTTATAAAATAGGATGGTAAACGTAACACCCCATACTCGACTCGAACATCATGTCAAAACATTAAGATGTTACATTCTTTACTACATTATCTACTTATAAAATATTTTTTTATAAACTTTTATAACTTTTAATTTGGTCCTTTTTGTCATAAAAGTTTATTATTCACTAATTAATCATATTAAATCAATTTTCTTTCTTGTTATATATTAACCACATAAATTATCTCAATCTCTTGTTTCAATATCAAATTTCTATATATTTCATTTCTATTATTTCATCCACATATTTTCTCAAGTTTAACAATTTAGTCATTGTCATAATAAAATTTCATTTTTTCTACAATTTCACTTTTACAATACTTTATGCATATTTCATTATCTCATAACACATTCATTAAACTTTAATCATAATTACCATATTCACATATTAAATTGTTTCACACTTAAAATTTTGCTTATTTTTCAATTTAGTCCCTATTACTATGTAATTTATTTTTCACCATATAAGCACTTTAATCAAATAATTCATTATAATATCTTATTTCACATGACAAATTTTGATGCATATCACTTCTCTTATTGTAATTATAAATGTCACAAATTTTACAATTTAATCCTTAATATCATGAAGATTTATTATTTACTATTATTTCACCTTAACATCACTTTGTAATCAATTCACTACTTCTTTTAAATAAATCTCAAATGTATGCTTATTTCATTGAAAAAACTTTTATAAAATGTTTTTAGGAAAATATTTTACATGATTTATCCAAACATCGAAAATATTAGATTTTCTAGAAAAGTAAATCGCTTTCTAGAAATCATTTTCTAGAATCCATTTTCAGTGAAACAAACGGAATCTTATATTGTTTATAAAATTTCGATTGTATTAGTTGTTAGGATTTGGTATCCTAAGTGTAGTATATTTATCATTCAACACTAGTAATTTTTGGATAGAATGGTTTAAAAAATTTCATTACCCGTTAATATCATTTGTGTATTATAGTAAATAATAAATCTTCATGATATTAAAGATTAAATTGTAAAATTTGTGAAATTTATAATTAAAATAAGAGAACCGATATGCATCAAAATTTGTCATGTGAAATAAGATATTATAATGTATCAATGACTCAGAAAAGCTGTCATGATTGTGTTGGCAAATTTTGACAACAAATATATTTAGATTATATTTTTCGTACCTAATTGAGATCCTTGCCGGCCCTTCTCTTATATCCAAACTCCACTTAGCAAGAGATTTTAGACATTTTTTTAGATTAGATCGAATCAATCATCATCCCTTAACTTATGGATTGGATCAACTCATGTTTTTGAAAGAAGAATATCCAGTTGATTTAAGTCCTATCTCATGCTATTTAAACGATATTATTTGTGTTGTTTATCGTGCTTATTTAGAGGGATAACTTATTGTAACAGGTTGAGTATGTTAGCAGGTCTCACTAACCTATATATTGTGAGAACTTGTATAGGTTTTCTATAGATCCAGAGCACTTTATTTTGCTCAGTGAAGAATATTTTTATGAGTGCATTATTTTGTATTAATCTAGTGTGCGACTTAGTTAGAGTCTTAAATTTTTCAAAGGAAAAACTTAAAAGTAGGAAAAGGTTTAGATCTTAGATAATAATAAAAAAAATGAGAAGTCTAGACTACTGATTGTTAAAGCCTAGAATCACTTGTTATACGAGGTGCTAAAATAGTGAATATTCTCTCTAAGCAAGCCCCTGTAGATGTTAGGAAACCAAGTTGCGTAAACACCTCTTGTATTATTTATTTTTTATGCACTTTTCATTACATGTGCATGAAGCAGTTGAAATTGGTACGAGCATTGCTTGAATCTATCTTTAAATATCAATTTGGAGTTAACATTAACTATAGTGAGAACTCTTAAAATGAGAATCACGAGAACCAAAATATTTTTAACTCTTAGATTAGATTTAAGAATTTATCTACCTCACCAATCTTTACTTTTCTTTTCATCATGCTAATATATGTTTTAGGGTGAAAAAGAATAGGATAATTTCTTACTTTCAAATTTATTTTTTTTTTAAGAAAAAATTGGAAGCAAATTTACAACATATGAAAAGTTTAAGCAATTTGGGTATTCGATATTTTCTTTTATTTTCTGAAAAAAAGTTCAGATTATTTCACTCTAAAAGCTCTAGGTAATTGATATCCGATTGTATTGTTAGAAAAACAACAATTATTGAATTTTGCACGCTTAAAATTGAGATGCACGTTGTCAAAAAAGAAAGAAAGGAGAAGAGATGCCATATTAAGCAACGGTCCAAGCTTGACTACGTTTATGATTATGCACATGCTTCATATCACTACAGCAAAAAGTATGAATCGGACATCAGTTAAAGAAAAGATCACAATTATCTAATCATCTAACCAAAATAGCTAATGTAAGTAGGAGAATAATTGAACCCAAGGCTCGAGGCTAAAAGCACTAACACTTAACCACTTGACCAAATAAACTGATTTATAATCATTTGAAAATCAATTCAATTATAATATAATAAGTAATACAATTATAAATACTTTATTAATGATATAATTATTATTACATAATAATATTTTTATTATTATGTAGGTTGTTTACATCAAATTTGTCAAACCGGACTGAAACATTAGATTGACAATCGGTTAATATACTGTTCTAAAATAAGGTAAAATTTAATTGATATGTGAATTAGTACTAACCAAGCTAAAAAATTAGTTAAACTGGATTTTATAGTGTTTAATGTATTTTTAAAAAAATATAACTTTTTAATAATGCATTCGATTTTAACCAGATCGGCTAGTCCGATTGAAAATCAATGGTCTAAGTAGTTCGACCACTAGTCCGATTTCAAAAATATTGATTTACGTGTATTAGGTAATTGTTTATAGATTGGATACTTCATAAAATGGTAAGACATAGTCAAATATTTCAAGCTTTTGCAAGACAAAAGTGAGTTAAGAGGACGTAGAAAGTTATGCTTAAAACTAACCATGGGTCAGGCTACCTGCCTGAAAAGTGAGAGGGTGTGGGTAAAAATTTAGGCTCAAAAAATGGGTTTGGACAAAAAAAAAAGACCTATTTCCTAAACAAGCAGGGCCTCGGGTAGGATTTTTTTGCCTGGGCCCAACCCGGCCTGGCTAGATTAGCCTAAACTTTTCGTTGTTGTTTTCTTGTCATTTTGATATTATATTGCTACTATTTTATTTTTTTTATTGTTTGGATATTGTATAACTCTTGTTTTACTGTTAATTTTACTACTATTTTGTTCTTCTTTAGTATGTTAGCACATTCAATCTAGATGTGACCATATCCTTGACACTCGTAACATTGAACATATTTCTTTTTATCTTTTTTCATTCTTCTTTGATGACCAACCCCTTGGAATTTTTCTTGGAAAAATTGTTGTCGGATTCAAATTTCTTTAGCCTCCTTGATTGCTTTTTAAGCACATTGTTGAAGTTCTATGTGAGTAACATAATATGCTCTTGGAGTTCCTCAATCATAGTGGTGTTGGAAGTTGGCACTTCTTTTCCCAATTGAAGTGTGATATTTGTTTAACCTTTGGTTCTACTATGTTTGGCTTCGTCAAGATTCATTTCAGAAGTCTACAAGCACCTTATGAGATCATCGATCACCAGACTCTCAAGATCTTTAGCTTCCTTTATAGCAACAGCTTTGATAGATAATCTATAAGCTAAATATCTAAGTACCTTCCTAACCAACTTGGTGTTGGAATATTCTTCACCAGGGGTGAATACCTAATTCAACAGACCGTAGAGTTTTGCATAGGATTCACCTCTGGTTTCCAAATCTTGCATTCTCAAGGTCTTGAATCTAATGGTCAGCATCTGTATTTTAAACTACTTGACCGAATTGGTTCCTTCATGTGTAGTCTGTAGGATATCTCAAGCTATTTTGGCAATAGTGAATTTTAATATCCTTTTGAAATCTTGTTGATCCAGTCCACAAAAAATTGCTTTGGATTTAGCATTAGTAAGGTATTATTCATCAGTTGTCCACTCCAAGAGTTTCACCCTTCTGCATCTTGAGTGTCTCGAAATTAGTAGTCAACATTTGCAGCTTGGATCGCTTAACAAAGTTTGGTTTCTTCATGAGTTGTTTCAAAGATCATCTAAGCTTCAGTAGTAGTAGTACATTTTGAGATCCTTTTGAAATCTTATATATCTACACCACATAAAAGGGCATGTAAGGCTTGGGATTTGGCATTTTCTAGCTTCTCTTCCTTAGTAGTCCAAGTATTCTTTGGCTTTGAAGTATCGACACTTGAAACATCACTAGTTGGAGGCTTTTAGCTTGCGATGATAAATTATCATGCCTTCTCATAAATAGTTTTTATGAATGCCTTCAACCTTGCTTTCTAGCAAGCATAGTTGGCTCAATCCAGTATAGGGGTCGAGACACTAAATCTCTTTCCATCTTGAATAAAAATTAAATAAAGGAACACTATTTAGTGTGTCAAGTGTTAAATTCATACCAATTTCAGAAAAATAAATTGATTTTACTAGTAGATATTAATTCAAATATTTGGTAAGTTGAAATTAAACTAAGTAACAATAATACTAATGAAAATATGGCACGTGCTAGTACGAACCAAAAGTTGATCACTGGGCAAAAGTTGATCAATGGGCAATAATGCTATTGAAAAATAAATGATCGAGCAATCCTTGAAATCTTACACTCTAGCACGTGTTTTGTTCTATTTTCTCCTCTTTTTTTATAGACAATGATATTTAAAATGCAATCTTTGTATATTATACAAGTTAATATAGACTGAAATGGGCGAAACACAAATTAGGCTAATGATATATAAATAATGAAATTATTAGGGACATCTGGTGGAGCCATGACATCAATAATAGAAAGCTTCACATGTGTAACTCGAATCAACTGTATTGGCCAAAACAAAAGGATGGATTGGACATCCGTTAAGCTGAAGTAATGAACGATGCACTTCTTTGCAAACAAGCCTGATGAATATTCGCAAGGCTGCATGCTGCGGCTCATGCTACGTTCTTAACTAAATACTGCTCTAATAAAAATTTTCTAGACGTGCAGGGATGATCAGCCGACTCTTGGACGTGGAAAAGCATATTGAAGGGTTGAGATATATGCCTTCATGGCTTAGATATACAGATGTTAATCTTAAAAGGAAGCTAAAATTAGATGTGTTGGGTAACAATTAATTTAAACATATAAATAATTGATTCAAAATAAGTAATATTCCAACATAACAACCCATTTAAACATATAAACAATCTATTCAAAAAAAGTAGTATTTCATCATAACAATCGATTCAAAATAAGCAATATTTCAACATGACAATTGATTTAAACATAAAAACAACCGATTGAAAAGAATATTCTAGCATAACAATCGATTCAATTCAAACTTGACCAATTCATGATAATCCAAAATCAACCAAATTTGATCATCCAAAAATAAGTATATTTTTCACAGTTTCCTAATCTGGAATTCACATAACTTTCAACTCGGTTAATTATTTTTTATTCCGTTTTCACCAAAATTATATTCACTGCTTCATAAGCTATCATTTGATATCATTTTAAAAAAGTGATCAAGATTTTCTTCCCCCCTCCACTTTAGCCGAAACTTACTATAATATTATCTAGCTATTTTTGTTTCGCTTTTACACTTCTAACAAGTTAGAAATTGTCTCTCAATCATTTTTCATCAAAAAAACATACCCATTTCACTTAATTTTATAAGCTTCTATCAATATTTTTTAATGACAACTTTTAATATATATATACAAAAGGAAAATTACAAAATATTAAATTACAAAAATTTTAATAATTTAATAAACGAATTTATTCCGAATATAAAAATGAAAAGATAAAAGAATTAAACAATTAATTCATATAAACCGTTATCCGTTAATCCAACAGTTGCCTCAAAGACTATATATATACACGTAAGCATTGATTGGCAGTTCACATCAACTCACATAAGAATCACATTTCTCCATTTTCATTCATCATTCTCTGTGATCTCTTGTCACCCGCAAAAAGAAGGAAAATGTCGCAAAAAGGCAAGGCCATCGACACCCCCGCCACCGAAGATCCACCGTACCTGCAACCAGGTTCCATAGTTGAGGTCAACCACGAAGACAATGTTTGCCCTCATGCGCGGTACACCGCTATAATCATGGAGCGCGCTACTTCAACAAACGACAAGAGGTACGTGGTCCAATTCACCAATCTTTACCAAGATAGAAATAGCGGGACAAAACTCTCCAAGGAGTACAACAGCGTCGATATACGCCCTCTTCCCCCTCCACAACCACCAAGGAAGTTCAAGGTGGGTGACATAGTGGAGGCTTATATAGACGACGGCTGGTACGAAGGCAAGATTGATCAAGTGTTGGATGATGACAGGTATATTTTTCGGATGTCATCAATGTTCTTACTGTTTGGAATGAATCAATTGAGGCTTCATAGAACCTGGCTTAATGGGAATTGGGTACCACCATTGGATGAATCTGAGCTAGCTGTGGAGGTATAAACTCTATTTGGGTTTTTCTTGTATCTTGATTCTTTTCATCTTGAATCTTGAGTATATTGCAATTCTTTCTTTTTCTTTGTGGTTTCTTTCTCCTTTACTAAATATGCTTGGTTCTTGGAATAGGAAGAAGATTCAACAGAGGAAATGATGGAGTCTGAGACTGACAATGCAGAAGGAAGCAAAGCAGGGACTGGTAACATATTGGAGGAGTCTGATCAGAAAACAAAAGAAAAAGAAGAAGAGTTTAGTAAGGGAGCACACGTTGAGGTGACCAATATTGATGTAGATGGTTCAAACCAAGCTTGGTTTGCTGCAACTATTGTTAAACCAGTGGGGAATAATAGGTACCTCATTCGGTTTGAGACCTTGAGAACCGAAGATGATACTGGTTTCTTAGAGAAAGAGATGGATAGCTTGTACATTAGGCCTCCTCCACCACATATTCCGGTGCCTGGCCAGTTTAAAATGTTTGATCACGTTGAAGTTTTGTACAAAGGTGGGTGGTGGAAGGGCGTGATTGCAGAGGTTCTTCCTGACGGTTCTAAATATCTGGTCTTTTTGGCTAACTATGATAAATTGGAATGTAAACACTCTGATTTAAGGCCACGCCAAGGCAGCATTGATGAAAACTGATCTAAACCTTTCCCAGGTGAGCATCTCTAAACCCTTCTGTATATCCCGTAGATATGTGTTCTTGAGTGATATGCATGTATAAGTTTTTTAACTGATGTCTGGTTTATATTTTTTGCTGCAGAGCTATGAAGCATGTGCATATGATCATAAAAGTAGTTAAGCTTGGAGGGTTTCTTTTTCTGCTATTTTGGCTACTTCATTTTACTTTGTTGTTACCTGTTCAAAATTGATTTTGACGTGGATTTCCTATTCTAGTGTTCTTTTCCTTGTCAGTAAAAGATTGAAGCAATCGAGTTAATGTTTTTTCTTTTAATGCTTAATTTCTTCTTTTTTTTAAAGTTCTAAATGCTTAATTTCATCGTGCTTAATGCTTAATTAATCGAATTAATTAAAATTAATAATAAAATAAGTATAAAACATATCAAAAATAAATTGATAATGTTCATTTGACTAAATTAATCGAATTAGTAACAATCTAATACATATAATATATAAAATTATTTATTAAGTTTGATCAATTAATCGATTACAAACCGAATTAACCGTTAATCGAAATTTTAAAAAATCTTTAACCAACTACCAGATTATTTATTAGGTTCTCATATTTGTTTTATGTCTCTTTTAGAAATTAAATTACTTTCAAGTCTTGGTTTAATTGCATCAAGTCTTTTTCCATTAATTTCATCATTGCGTTCCTTCACACATTTGGCATGCCCATTCTCTTTTTCTTGCAACTTAATTCATAATTTATTTACTATCGGTGTTTCAATCCAATTTTAGATGTTTTCCCCGATGTCATATTTAATCAATAAATAATCCACATTTAACCTACATTTGTACTTGAAATTTTATTTACTTGATCACCAGTATGATATGAATTTTGACATCAAAAGTTTTGAAATGTTACATTCATTGATGGGTTTAAAGCATTCCATGATATAAACACAACTTAAAGATACAGTTTAATATATTGTCAATCTTTCAAATGTGACAAGTTGCTATTTTGTTGCGGTATTGGAAGAAATGAGCACTTCCCTTAGTATATTGCAGCGACTTTAAATATCTGAACATTTAATATATATATATATTTGCATAATTATTTAAGATAAATTTATTCTTTTACCTTTATTAAATCTGTAAGTGTTTGAAGTCTACCTTTAACTACACTTTATTATAATTTAAACTATTTAATTTAATCTATAATTAAGAAATATCTTATTTTTAAATTATTTTATTATTTTATGTACATTAGTTTTGTAGATTTACAATATATCCATCTTTTAAACCTTGTACATTCATATTTCTGTAACAATTGTTTTGAAAGGTAATTCATTGATATATTCTATGAATGGAATCATACAATTTAGGGGGAGAAAAATAACAAACATTCGTTATAAATGGTGAATGGCAAGGTCCATCAACACAACAAATGCTTTAGCCTTAGCATCAATAGAACATCATGACAATTGGCTTTGTTACAACTCAAGCACAACATATTTAGAGTGATTGCAAGCACTTAATATGATAAGGAAATTAACTCAATATGGTCTAAAGCGGCGAGCAAAAATCGACAAAAGAATCGAGCATTCACCAAACTAGAGAGGACGACAAAAAAAACTATCCCTAGAATCACTTGTAAAACTAAGATTACATGCATAAGCAAGACTAAAAACGTGCTACAAGAGCAGACAAAAACTTCTAAAACTGAAACCTTATCAAATAATTGAAAAACAAACAAAAAACATATAAAACTCAAAACAACACGAGTCCAAATCGACTCGTGAAATCTTTTAATATTCTGAAATACTTTCAAAACAGAAACATATTAAAAAGCTGACAAAGAGCCACCCACTTTCCAAGAAAAATTATTGGTGGCTGGTGGAGTTTTAACGAACGATAGCCAACCAGGAGGCTGGCACCATCGCTAGGCAAAACAAAAAATAAGAAGCAAATGGCTTGGAGAGATCTACTAAAAAAAACTTGTATCGCTCATCTAAATGCTCTTAAAAGAGCATATCACTTGGGGTTGGCTTCATATTTCTATGACCAAATGGTATAAAGAGGTCTTCAAATCTTGTTGATTGAAGTTAAAGATGTTTACAAGATAGATCGAGTCAAGCTAAGTTGATTTAGCTCAAAATATGGATTTAGAGTTTTATGTAAATTCATCCATATTTAAATTCATCCAAACTTATTTCAGATTCTTTCATACTCCTTTCTGCTATGATATATAAATATCCTTTTTTTCATTACGAAGCGCTTGTGTAAACTAAAAACTTGTATTACATCTTAAAGCATAACATTTTTTGTCCTCTATCTCACGAGAGTTCAAAAGTATTCGAATCTTATTATAAGTATATTTTTTTAGTCCAATCCATAAATACCTACATATTAGTAAGATTTAATTGCATTGGACATTTTCAAATTATGACACTTTTTAAATTGGCGCCCAAAATTTAAAGTATTTTAATGACACCTATAAACTATCAATGTTATGTTAATGAAGCCTTTCAATTATTAAAACCGTTAATTTAACTATTAAATGATATAATTTAAAATAAAAACTAAGAAAGAGTGAAAGATAAAGTCGTTGTGAATCAATATTTTTAGTTAGTAAATTTTCTTTTCATTTTTATCATTCTCTGTCTCGCTCCAAAAGCAGTATGTCGCACAAAGGCAAGGCCATCGACGCCCCTGCCACCGAAGATCTTGAGTACCTGCAACCAGGTTCCGTGGTTGAGATCAGCCACGAAAACAATGATTGCCTGCGTGTGTGGTACACCGCCACAATCATCGAGCGGCGCGCTACTTCAACAAACGACGAGAGGTATGTGGTCCAGTTCACCGATATTTACCAAGACAAAGATAGCGGGACAAAACTCTTATTGGAGTACAATAGCGTTGATATACGCCCTTTGCCCCCTCCACTGCCACAAAGAAAATTCAAGGCCGGTGACATAGTGGAGGCTTATTACCAGAACGGCTGGTACGAAGGGGAGATTACTTTGATGTTGGATAATTACAACTGTATGTTTCAGATTTCATCAAGGTTCTTATTGTTTGGAGTGAATCAACTGAGGCATCATAGAACCTGGTTTAATGGGGATTGGATACCGCCATTGAATTTATATGTGACAAAATCTATTTGGGTATTTCTTGTCTCTTGATTCTTTTCATCTTGAATCTTGAGTATATGCTATTCTTGTTTCTTCGGGGTTTCTCCTTTAATTAATATTCTTGGTTCTTGGAACAGGACGAAGATTTGACAGATAGAATGATGGAGATAGATTCTAACCAACTGGAGTGGGAGACTGACAGTGGCAGTGCAGAAACAAGCACAGCAGGGACTGGTAACATATTGGAGGAGTCTGATCAGAAAACTAAAGAAGAAGAGTTTAGTGAGGGAGAACGTGTTGAGGTGGCCAATATTGCTGAAGATGGTTTTAACCAAGCTTGGTTGGCTGCAACTATTGTTAAACCAGTGGAGAATAATAGGTACATCATTCGGTATGAGACCTTGAGAACCGGAAATGATACTGATTTCTTAGTGAAAGAGATGGATAGCTTGCACATTAGGCCTCCTCCACCGGATATTCCAGTGCCTCACCAGTTTAAAATGTTTGATAACGTTGATGCTTTGTACGAAGGTGGGTGGTGGAAAGGTATAATTACACGGGTCCTTCCTCGTGGTTCTAGATATAAGGTCCATTTGGACAACAACGGAAAAGTAATGGAATTTAAACACTCTGATTTAAGACTACACCTAGACTGGATTGATCGAAAATGGACTAAACCTTCCCCAGGTGTGCATCTCTAAACCCTTCTGTATATCCGTAGATAAGGTGTTCTTGAGTGATGAGCTTGTACATGTTTTTTAACCGATGTCTGGTTTATCATTTTTTGGTGCAGAGGTATGAAGCATGTACATGATCATAAAAGTGGTCAAGCTTGGAGAGTTTCTTTTTCTGCTATTTTGGCTACTTCATATTACTTTGTTGTTACCTGTTCAAATTTGATTTTGATGTCGATTTCCTATTTTAGTGTTTTACTTTTTCTTGTCAGTAAAAGATGAAGCGATCAAGTTAATGTTTTTTCTATTAATGCTTAGTTTCATCTTGGAAGAAAATTGATGTAAATCTTAAATCATATGTCATATTCTTTCTCACAATAACCCAACTTGAAGATCACTTCACTCTTATTTCTAGGCTTCCAAAAGTATTATTTGAAGATGCTTGGCATTACATGATAGAAAGTAATGTTGTTGGTCTAAAATTGATTTAATTATTATGGGTTAGTAATTTATTTTTTTTCCTGAAAAAAGATAGGATTATCATTAGATAAAATAATGTCATATTGGAAGAATAACACACGTATGATAATATTATTTGGCGAGCTCTTAATAAGTAGCTTTCGTAATGGTTCAATCATAGTACTTTAATGGAATGACTACATAACTAAATAATATTGTAATTAATAGGTGAAAATTACATAACTGGTTCCTCTGTTGGTACAAACTCTAGACAGTTTCCAAACTGAATCAAAGTGAATGAATTAAAAATAATGAGTTAGAGAAATAGATCACATTGAATATATTTTCTCACAATATACAAGAGATGACTTAAAAAATTAAATGGATTTCATTGAATATTATTTAATTATTGTAATTAAATAATTAAAGTTTGGAGTGAAAATTAGATTAATTAGTCATCGGGCTCTCACTAAATGAGCTAATTAAATTAATTTTTCATAGATTCTAGTAGTCTTCATAAAGTGATTACAATTAAGTTGAAAAATAATTTAATTAAATTTATTTAAAACAAATAAATAATAGTATGGGAATAGAAAAATAGTCAAATTGTTAAACGATTATTCAAGCACCGTTATTCAATCCAACAGTTGGTTCAAAGAATAAATATATATATATATATATATATAAGCATTGATTGGCAGTTTCATTCATCATTCTCCATTTCTCTGTCACCCGCCAAAAGAAGGAATATGTCAGAAAATGGCAAGGCCATCGACGCCCCTGCCACAGAAGATCCACCGTACCTGCAACCAGGTTCCATACTTGAGGTCAACCCCCAAGAAGATGGTAGCCCGCGTGCGTGGTAAACCGCCATAATCATCAAGCGGCGCGCTACTTCAACAAACCACAAGAGGTACGTGGTCCACTTCACCGATCTTTTCCAGGACAGAAATAGAGAGACAAAACCCTTCATGGACTACAACAGCGTCGATATACGCCCTCTGCCCCCTCTACTGCCACCAAGAAAGTTCAAGGTGGGTGACATAGTGGAGGCTTATTGCGGTGACGGCTGGTACGAAGGCAAGATTGCTTTAGTGTTGCATGATGACACCTATATTTTTCAGATGTCACAAATGTGCTTACTGGTTGGAGTGAATAAATTGAGGCTTCATAGAACCTGGTTTAATGGGAATTGGATACCGCCATTGGATGAATCTGAGCTAGCTGTGGAGGTATAAACTCTATTTGGGTATTTCTTGTTTCTTGATTCTTTTCATCTTGAATCTTGAGTATATGCAATTCTTTCTCGTTTCTTTGGGGTTTCTTGGAATAGGCAGAAGATTCAACGGAGAAAGTGACGGAGATGGATTCTAACCAAGGTGTGATACTGGAATCTGAGGCTGACAATGCAGAAGCAAGCAAATCAGGGACTGGTAACATATTGGAGGGGTCTGGTCAGATAACAATAGAAGAAGAAGTGTTTGGTGAGGGACAACTTGTTGAGGTGGCCAATATTGATGAAGATGGTTTTAACCAAGCTTGGTGGTTTGCTGCAACTATTGTTAAACCAGTGGGGAATAATAGGTACCTCATTCGGTATGAGTCCTTGAGAACCGAAGGTGACACTGGTTTCTTAGAGAAAGAGATGGATAGCTTGCACTCTTCCACCACATATTCCAGTGCCCCACCAGTTTAAAGTGTTTGATAAAGTTAATGCTTTGTACAAAGGTGGGTGGTGTATGGGTGTGATTATACAGGTCCTTTCTGGTGGTTCTAAATATGAGGTCTACTTGGACAACCAAGTGAAAATGGAATTTAAACACTCTGATTTGAGGCTACACCAAGACTGGATTAATGGAAAATGGACTAAACCTTCCTCAGGTGTGTGCATCTCTAAACCTTTCTGTATATCAGTAGATATGTGTTCTTCAGTGATGTGCTTGTACAATTTTTTTAGCTAATGTCTGGTTCATCATTTTTTGGTGCAGAGGTATGAAGCATGTGGATGATCATAAAAGTAGTCCAACTTGGAGGGTTTTTTTTGGCTACTTCATATTACATCTTTCTATGTTTTAACCGTGCAAAAGTTCACCATTTTAACTGTTCTTGTTCTGCTTTTGACCTACTTCATATTACATCATTGTTGCCTACTTAAAGGTTCATATTTCATTTTATTTATATATTTAATACTTGTTCAAACTCAATTCAGCTTAAAATATAAGTTTAAAATTTAACTTAAAAAATGTGTTTTAAAATATTATTATAAAATATTTAACTCAATTCATTTAAAAATTTTAAATTAGAATTGGTTAAAAGAAAATATCATACTTGTAGGAAATACCAGTGATATATTTTAATGTACTATGTATCTTTATTTTATTTTATTTTTCTTCCTTTTATATTATTTAAATGTTGTAAGGGGCTATAGCAGAAAGAGTGTCTCCCCTCGATGTGCTTTGAAGATTGACTTGCAGAAAGCTTTCGATTCAGTGAATTGGAAAATTTTTGCTTGCTGTTTTGTCAGCTATGGGGTTTCATCCTGTGTTCATTTCTTGGATTAAGGCATGTATCACCACTCCTAGATTTTCTTTTTTATTAAATAGAGGACTAGTGGGGTGTCCATCAAGGAGATCCGCTTTCATCATATCTCTCTGTGATTGCAATGAACGTTTTGTCGAAGTCGTTAGTAGCTGCCGTCAATGGATTGTTTATTTATCATCCAAAATGTAAGAAAATCAATCTTACTTATTGTTGTGAAAGGTAGGGTGGATTCTACTGTGGGGGTTAAGTGCATTATAGAGCAATTTCACAAGTTTTCAGGATTGCAGTTAAATTCTTCAAAGAGTGAAGTGTTTTCGGCTGGAATGGTTGCTTTCCTATGCAGGTAGAAGTAACTCATTCAAGCAGTACTTTTTCATGTACAGAACTTTTGGGCTAGGTAGGCTTTTCATCCTCCCCATAGCAATAATTAAGAAGATCAATCAGTAGTGTTTGAGATTCTTATGGAAGGGGAATGGAGAGTTAGCTATTGGAGCTCGTGTGAGTTGGGATATAGTTTGTAAACCGAAATCTGAGGGAGGTCTTGGAACCAAGCTTGTATTATTCAATACAAATAGACTATTCTGATGCAAGCAGGGTCTGGATAACGACATATGTTTTGAAAGAGAGGAGCTTGTTGCAAATAGCTTGCGCGCAGAATAGAAATTGGAGCAGGAAGAAATTGCTGAAACGAAAGCACTTGGCTGCTCATGTTCTTGGGATAGGGAATGGAAACATACAAAGGCATTACTCGGTTGGTAAAGTATGGAATCAATTAAAACATCTAATCTGGAAATAGTTAACTTATATCTATTTGAAGTTTCCCAATATTATTATTTTTTAATTTTTTTAAATTTTAATATCTATTTTTTATTTATTGAAAATTTTATACATACACAATTTAACATTTTTTTAATGTTCAGTTATAGCATTATATATATTATTATAGATTTAATTTTTTATGCATTCTAAATTATATAATATATTACAAATATAGAAAGTGAGTCGGGCTGAATTAAGTTCGAACCTTAAATATTTAAGCTCGATTCATATTTTAAACAAGCTTATTATTTTGACTAAGCCCATTTTTGGAGCTTAATATTTTGGTCCAAATTAAGGATGGTAAAAAAATTCAAATCCGATGGGTTTCAACCTGACCCAATTTGTTAGAGTGAATTTTTTTGGAAAATCGGGTTTAGGCTAAGCAAGTCGGATTTGAAGTAAATCCACCCTAATTCGAGATTTCTACAAAAATACCCTTGATATATATAAATATGTTAAGTTATTTATTTCAATAAATAAATATATATATATTTTAAGTTTAGTGTAAAAAAAAAAAAATATTATTTGCTTCAAAATGAAACAATTAAATTAAATTTGAGTTAGAGTTAGAGTCGAGTTTGCTATTAAGTTTCGAATTCAGGATTTGGGCTGATATTTTTTTCTTAAGAATCAAGGTCGAGGCAAATTAGTTAAGTTTCGGGCCAGGATCGAGGCAAGCAAAAATTTATCTTGTCTCGTTGCCATCCTTAACCTAAATCCTTCTTTATTTCAAACCAATCTTCAAGCATAATAAATAACTCGACCTTTAAAGAAGTCTAATTCACATCAGAAATTACTAGATTGCATAAAATGGCAATTAAGGTTTTCCGCCCAATTAAATTTTAAAAGTTGAATTCAAACATCACATTTGTAATGGGCCATTTTCTTCCCAACCCACCAGAAAACTAAAAAACCAAACAAAAAAAAATAAAATACAGTCCAAACAGACCCCAAAATCTGAGGCCCAATTACAACAGCCCAAAACCTAAAGTCAATTCAGACAAAAAAGAAAAGGCTAAACCTAGCCTAACTAAAAGTACTGGCCCAATAGGCCCAAAAACTGAAAACAAATCAAGAACCCTAGGGTTCCTGAACATCCTTTGCGCCGCGCCGCTCTCCACGTGGTGTCAGCGCCTTCTCCGTTGCAACACTGCCACTGCCCCTAGTCAACTGCAAACACGCAAGACAGACAACAACACAAAAGCTAGCAGAGACAATAGCAAAAAAGGAGGATCAAAATGTATTTTTATTTCGGCTATATAAGCCAAGCAAAAACACCAGTGTAAGGGGGATGTTTTGAATAAAAAGAGATTCGGAAAACACAAAGAAAAGACGAAATGGTTGTTCATTTATTTTTATTTTCTTCTACCTTTTACTCGTATTTTAAAAGAATAAATAAAATATATATAAAATAGTAAAGTTTTTTACCTATTGTGGTTGTCGGGACCACCGTTGATTCACAAGGCCGTCGGATCCTCGGGGTTTGGCTGAGGGCTGTGGCGGCGAACGATGGAAGCCGAAAGGTTCTCCATTTTTTGGAGTTTTTTTTTTTTTTTCTTTTTTGAAGATTTTTGGGCTCAAAAAGGGGTTCTATACGAAAAAAAAAAAAAAGGGGCTCGGGGCGATTTTCGACTGCCGTGCATGGCGGCGCCGTCGCCGGTGGCCAGCGCGACGGCCGATGAGCCTAAGTGTGGCCGAAGTTCAGGCCAAAGAGAGTGAGGGGAGAGAAAATTTTGTTTTTTTTTCTTAAAGAAATAAAGGATGGAATGAATTTTATAAAACAAAATTGACTTATATAGGTTGGGAGCTTTAATGCCAAAACGACGTCGTTTTGAGCTGGGTCGGACCGACCCGACCTGAACCGCCTAGGATTCGCATGTTTTTGGACTGAGGGTCTATTTGCGCCCTCTATCCTTCAGCTTTTGAGGCGATTTTCGATTCGGTCCTTAATTCAGTTTTTCCTTTTTCTTTCGAATTTTCCCGCAGATTTTATTGTGGTTTCAATTTAGTCCTTACTAATGCTAGGCGTTTCGAAGGACAGGGATAATTTCTCATTTAGTCCTCTCACCTTTACGCGCTTTTTAGTCTGGTCCTAAGTTCGTTTTAAATTTCCCCCTTTAATTTTATTTTATTTTTAATCTAATCCTTGGCCTGGCTAGCTGAAGCGCAGCGCATAAGGACTAGGGATATTTTCCCATTAGGTCCACGGTAGTTTCAGATCATCGCAATTCGGTCCTTGTCCGCTTGTTATTATTTTTTATTTGTGTCTTTTAATTTTATTTTAATAATGATTCAGTCCCTTCATTTTAATTCTTTAATTTATTCATTTATTTAACTGTTTAGTTATTTGTTATTTCTTAATTTTGTTCATTCGTTTATTCATTCATTTTATTTTTTACATATTGTTCACCTTTTTTACCTTATATATTGTTATTTATTATATGTTTATTCTATTTTTCTTTATTCGTTTTAGTAATGCTTTTATTATTCTTACTATCATCATCATATATCTGTTTATTTATTATATTCACCAAATTTAAAATAGCACACATTTTTTTATTTTTATTTTTACCTATCATTTTCATTATAATTATTATTATTATTCATTGTCATCATTATTTATCTATTTGTACTTTATTACAAATTGCACCCTCTTATTTGTTTTTAATTTGATACTTTATTTCTAATATCTTAAATTATTTTTCTCAATATTTATTTGTGTACATATACATTTCTTTGTCCTCATAACATTCGAATATTTCATATTTTCTTTTGTGTGCATTGTTTTGTCACTAATATTATTATTATTATTATTATTATTATTATTATTATTATTATTATTATTATTGTTTTTCTTTGATTGTTCATAGTAACATTAAAATAATGTACATTATGTGATTATTGTATATTGCTTTCATTAGCATATTCATTATTGTCATTTTATTAAAGTGACATTTCATTCGTATATCATCTTTTTGTACCATCTTTCATCAACGTAATATTTTATATCATTAATTTTTATCCGAACACGTCAACAAAATTTTCTAAAAACAAAGGCAATATTCCGTATTTGGAATTTCAAAAAATTGTACTCTAACTTACTGGGTTTCGATTTTTCATTTGACCCAAATAACCGAATATCCTTCTTAAACTTAAATGCATGAGTTTTAAAAGTCAAAAGACAAGCTTAGTTTCGAGGATTTGAAATGTCGTATCCTAACTTACTGGACGTGACATTTTACTTCTTCGAAATAGGAGGGTCTTAGTGTCCGATTTAATTTATTCAAGTTTCCTTTTAAAGAGGATCGTATTTTAAAATCTTTTCAAATTTTCGATATTAAGACGTTAACTAATCAATTAGGTACCAATTTTAGGCGTATCGAGGGTGCTAACCCTTCCTCATGGTAACCGACTCCCGAATCCGTTTTCTGGATTTTGTAGACCAAAAATTAATCATTTTGATAAATTTAAACTTTTTTTAAAATGATTGAATTACGAGGTGACCCGATCACACCTCATCAAAAATGATTGGTGGCGACTCCCATGTTCGTTTTCATTTTCAAAATCAAAGTCGTTTCAAAGTCGACCCCGTTTTACAAAAAAATGGTTTCGACAGCTTGGCGACTCCACTGGGGATATGAGAGAGTCGAGCCATAAAATTGATTGTTTTCTGTCTTGTTGTCGAAAATTGAAAATTTGATTTGAAAAATTACGATCCTATTATTGCATTTGTTCATATTGTTATTTCATAATTACTGTGGTTTGAATCTCGCATCATATTGCATAGGAACAATTTTGGTCTTACCCCTTTAAGTGGGAGTGAGAAGCTACTCCTTCGTGAGGTTTTCACCTCCGTGCAGGATAATGGATCGCTTTCGGGATACATCCATACCTATATCTTCGTGAGATTTTTATCTCCGTGCAGCCATAGGGAAATGTATTCCCCTGAACTGAACTCGGTCCGTATGAGCCTATAATGGGTGAGGATCGAGGAATCTACTGGTTTGGGTACCCCTCTTTAGAACCAAACCACATATAGTGAACCCTAGGAGCCCACTTTAGTTAGAACTATGTTGAACCCTAGCAGTCACCTGGATAGGTGTTTGACTATTTTCTCTTTGATTTGATTTTTACCATCTATATATGATACTAACGTGTTTTCTATTGTTTATGACTATGTTGCATCATCATAGAGAGGAGGTGTTGATTCATATTCGATTGTTAAATAGAAGAGTTTTCATAGAAAAATGGATTTCTTGATAAAGTGGGTTATAATACGTTTGTCCAAATATAGTCCAAGTAAACACAACAAGAAAAGATTGATAGTATATGACTTTGCCACGTTGCCCGGGGATTCAAGCCAACAAGGATTATTTGAGAGTCATCACGTCTCAATTTTCTCAAAGAAGCTTATGAGCATCGTTGAGGATAAGTGAGTGAAGAGTCATGGCCTGGATTAAGCAACAAGGAGCTAAAAGAGGCATCTATTGAAAGTTCATGAGACATGACCATAACATCTGGATACAAAGAAAAGGATTGGTGTCTTCACCTGGACTATGAGGACAAAGCTGCATATGTAATCCGTTTTATGTAAAGGAATTTATTTTCTAGATAAATTCTTCTAATGGAATTGAATTCAGAATCAATGCCTCCTTTTTTTTTGCATTCATTTCATGCATTTACATTGCATTGCATGCATTAAATTTCACAAAAAAAAAAAAAATCGAAAGAGTTGAAATTCCTTGAAGAGGTCAGGAGCTCAGAAGGAATACCGAGAAATCTGAACATTAACACCGTATCTGAAGAGCGAGCCAGAGAAGAGAATTCATCAGACATTTGCCCTTACATATTTGGGAGTGTTTTGAATAATGGGATTGTGGAAGAGATCCCTGTATTTTTTAGAGCCAAATTTGGAGTAATGTCCAAAACACGCTTATTGCTCTAAGCCTAGGAGCAATAAGAATCTTTTTGTGAAATAGGCTTATGTCCTAAATCTTTACTTCAATAAAAAATGTATTTTTATCTCACTTTGAGCAAATATTATTTTATTCCTTTATTTCATTCATGTTCATACCACATAAATAATTATTCTTAGATTCATTTGTTCTTTGGATATTCGTCCATACCTACAACAGGTCCCTAAATATCAATGACATGAGAGGCGCTGCTATTACTTTTGAGCAAGATATGTATCTAGAGGGATCTCAGGACTTTGAAGATGACCGAAACTGTAGATCATTTCTTAATTTGTTAAGGATGGTAGAATAAGATGAGAAACAGATCCACCTTACAAAGAATATGTAGAATCTATGACTTTCTCTATGTGGGGCATGGATGGCAGTGGGCCAATCATGCCAAAAGCTTCTGACGGGTATCGATTCACCTCTGTGGTCGTCGATTACTTCACCAAGTGGGCGGGAGCTACTTCATATGCCGATGTCACAAAGTCGACAGTCAGTAAATTCTATGACGGTATGGAATCCCAAAAAGGGATCATATCTGACAATGCATTAAATTTGAACAACAGCGCGACATCAGAAGTTTGCAGTCTGTTCAAGACTAAACACGGTATCAACCCAAAATGAACGGGAAAAAAGGGATCGTTAGGAAAATGATTGATACTCATGAAGATTGACATCTGTACTTGTCAAACATCGGTTAGTGTAACATCCTGAAATTAGGCCTAGTAGGATTGAGCCCAATGGGCCTTAGGCGTAGTAGCATTTAAAATTTTTTGGAGAATAGGAGATCGGCTTAAGTGCAAGTTGGACCTTTTAGATAAGTGATTTTGAAGGTTAGGGGCTTCTATGAAGTCCCGGATCAAATATTAGCTTTGGGAAAATTTTGGTTTTAGGTGAAAAAAAAAACCCTTGGAGGTTGGCGGGTAGGCCTTAAGAATAAAATGTGGAGGAAAATGACACAAGTGGTGGGTGTGGTGTAGTGGCAAAGTGACGCCACAAGGAAGGAAGGAGGTCCAAGGTTCTAGTTGTAGCGTTTGCATTCCTTTTTTATTATTTTTATTAAATGAATTTAGACCTTGGCCATAGGGTTATATTTAATTGCACATGGTTTGAGGCACAAGGAGCTAGTTGGTAAAGTGGCTAGCAGCGTGGATTATGTTATAAGGGAGCCTGGGTTCGAATCTCATGAGAAGCAAGGGAGTATTTATTTTGCGGAGTGGACGGTAAGAGTTTCAGTTAAATTTAAACTCTACTGACGAAGGGATCCCACATCGGAAAGATACAAGGAATGAAGGTGATATGGACGGTTAGGATCGGGTGCATTCCTTGCATTACTTTGTTATGATGTGTGTTGGCATGTTATATCGGGAGAGGGATTTATGCACTGAGTCTTACGACTCACTCTCTCCTTTGACATTTCAGGTGACACTTAGACGCGGACATGGAGCCGGGATGGACTCGAGGTGCACATGCCATGCTTAAATAAGGATCGGCTCAGTCTTTAATAAAATTTGGTACATTAGCTTATTTATTTCTATTTGGTTTTATTTTGGTTGTAAAAGGCCTTTTAAAATTATATTTTGTTATGTTTATGCTTAAAGTAGATTTTAATATGCCTAACAAATTAATTGGGTTAAAATGTGCTAAAACTTGGAAAGACAACGATTTCAAAACTACAAAAACAATATTTTAAACTATACCATCGGGTATCACACTATGATTTGGAATAAAGAGAACTCAAACGTTTTTCTAACTCAAACACGACTTTCGACTAAGTCAAAATGTTTAATAATAATAATAAACAACTTAAATTACAAATGAGATAAACTTGTTTTACCTACACATCGGAGTAAGTTTTCAAAATTTCTGGGTTTTCAAGGTACACTATCGATTTGTTTTAAAATCATGCTCAGCTTTTCTACAAGATCAAAATATGGCAACGTGACTCATCCAACTTTTAAATGGAAACCTAAACCTCTCAAGTCCTTTTTCCCTGTAACATACCAGATTCGATCGTGGTGTATTGACCGGGTTTGGGGTGTTACAATTGTGGTATCAGAGCCTAGGTTTCAAAAACTCGGCTGTGGGTTATGGGGTTCAAAAAAAGTTTGTTTGAAAATACATGTTGTTTGGAAGTATGGCACCTTGAGTCTCCGCATCCAAACTGTAAGTTCCTTATTTTATGTTTGTTAAGACAATGTTATGACTGTATTTTGGTATTTATTTTGTGTGTCTGGTTTGGATATAGAAATTGTATGTATAAATATCAATTTGCTTTTGTGTTTAGTTATCTAGTTATGTGAAAGAAGTTTTAGATTTGGTTTATTAGTGTTATTAGATCGAGTCTTGTGCGTGAGCGTAGTGTAGTAGGTTAGGACGCAGATTGTTAGTTAGTTGGAAATTTCGAGGACAAAATTTCTTTAAGGAGGGTAGATTTGTAACATCCCGAAATTAGGCCTAGTAGGATTGAGCCCAATGGGCCTTAGGCGTAGTAGCGTTTAAATTTTTTGGAGAATAGGAGATCGGCTTAAGTGCAAGTTGGACCTTTTAGATAAGTGATTTTGAAGGTTAGGGGCTTCTATGAAGTCCCGGATCAAATATTAGCTTTGGGAAAATTTTGGTTTTAGGTGAAAAAAAACCCTTGGAGGTTGGCGGGTAGGCCTTAAGAATAAAATGTGGAGGAAAATGACACAAGTGGTGGGTGTGGTGTAGTGGCAAAGTGACGCCACAAGGAAGGAAGGAGGTCCAAGGTTCTAGTTGTAGCGTTTGCATTCCTTTTTTATTATTTTTATTAAATGAATTTAGACCTTGGCCATAGGGTTATATTTAATTGCGCATGGTTTGAGGCACAAGGAGCTAGTTGGTAAAGTGGCTAGCGGCGTGGATTATGTTATAAGGGAGCACGGTTCAATCTCATGAGAAGCAAGGGAGTATTTATTTTATGGAGTGGACGGTAAGAGTTTCAGTTAAATTTAAACTCTACTGACGAAGGGATCCCACATCAGAAAGATACAAGGAATGAAGGTGATATGGACGGTTAGGATCAGGTGCATTCCTTGCATTACTTTGTTATGATGTGTGTTGGCATGTTATATCGGGAGAGGGATTTATGCACTGAGTCTTGCGACTCACTCTCTCCTTTGACATTTCAGGTGACACTTAGACGCGGACATGGAGCCGGGATGGACTCGAGGTGCACATGCCATGCTTAAATAAGGATCGGCTCAGTGTAACATCCTGAATAGGGCCTATGCATTTCAGTTTAATTGTATGAAATGACAAGTTTCAAGTACTATGAATAAATTTTTGATACTTTTGGAAACCTAGAAATGCATGAAAATGGAAATGAAAATGAAAATGGAAATGAAAATGGAGATGGAAATGAAAATGGAAATGGAAATGGAAATGGACATTTTGGAAACTTAGACATTTTGGAAACTTAGACATTTTGGAAACTTAGACATTTTGGAAACTTAGACATTTTTGGAAACCTAAACATTTTGGAAATGATCCAAAAATGGAAACTTGAACATTTTAGGAAACTTGGATATGTAAGAGAAATAAAGAAGTTTTATTCACATAAATATGTGAATAATAAGAGATAAATAAAGGAGTTTTATTCACATAAATATGTGAATAATAAGAGATAAATAAAGGAGTTTTATTCACATAAATATGTGAATAATAGAGATAAATAAAGGAGTTTTATTCACATAAATATCACGAATAATAAGAGATAAATAAAGAGATAAATAAAGGAGTTTTATTCACATAAATATGTGAATAATAAGAGATAAATAAAGGAGTTTTATTCACATAAATATGTGAATAATAAGAGATAAATAAAGGATTATTTTCTAAGGAAATAATTGAGGAGATAATGGATGGATTAAAGGCTTTTATCTTTTAAATAAAAGAGATAATATTATCTTAAGGAGAGTGGTGGCCAAGTCAAGGACTCTTGGCCTAGCAAATTTAGCTATAAAGGAGAACCCAAGGTCTTTTCTCTCATCTTTCCAAGTAGCAAGAAAATCCCTTGCTCTCTCCCCTCTTTCTTGAATTTCTCTTTAAGCAAAATCCATCTCTTCTTCTTCTTCTATTTTCTTCTCCTCTCCTTTGCTATTGTCGAGCCAAAACACTCTTTGATCTCATTAAATCTCCATAGCCAAAACCTGTGACTCTAGGCAAGGAAGCAATCGAATATAAGGATCAAGGATCTAAGGTAAGAACAATTAATTTTTGTTCTTCCAATTCTTTTAATCAAGATCTAAGAAATAACCCTTTTTATGTCTCATGGCCGAATACCAAAGGAAGAGTTTCGGGATTTCAGATTCAAGGAAATTAAGGTGAGGCACAATCAGCCAAAGGCAAATTTTATTTATTAAAGTTAGATCAGATCTAACACATGAAGTTATAGTAATTTCGACAGGCATATAAAGGAATCCTCTTCAGATTTGGAAATTGTATGGTAAGGACATTCGGCCAAGGTTTGTTCTTGATATTTGGAATTATTTTCCATTTATTCAAAAGTGAGAAACTGACATAATTACCTGATTTAGTGGCTAGCCGATTTAAGGAAGGAAAACTATCAATTTAGGCATTTGATTTACAATCTTTTAATTGGCAACAAGGTAAGTAATACAAATCCTACTTGGATTTGGTTTTAAACAAAATAAGTTTGTTAATATATGTTAATGGTTGGTAGAATATAGGAGTAAAAATCTAGATCGGTAGATCGTTCTTCGGGATTTCAAGGAATCTAATAAGCAAATTAGGTGTGTACCCTTACTAACCTTCGATATTTTATGGCTATTATTTTAATATGTAATGAATATGAATGTGGCTATGTACCACAAATGTGGCAAAAAGTACCCATGTACATTTCCTACTTACGATAGGATTGTGAAATATGTTATTCTATAACATGCGAATATATGTATATGAACATGAAATTAAGTTATGCACAATATATTTATTTTGGGGCATTCGGATTTATGTGAAAGGGGAGAATAGGTGTTGACTTGGTCTCACCAATGAAGGTGTTGACTTGGTCTCACCTGTGAAATATGTTGACTACGGTCACATTGCGAAATTTTGGTAACCGGTTACAATATTTGAATAGTGTCTAATGACACAACGTATAAATTTGATTATAGTGTCTAATGACACAACGTATGTGGGCGAATGCCTTCGATGGTGTGTAGCGGATGGAGGTTGACTTAGTAGTCCCACGGTGTAAATGGCGTGTACGGGTGGTGTGTAGCGGATGGACCATTAGGATTGGGTTTGGGTTGCATCATAAATTTCATTTTTATATGGATCGATGATTTGAACATGAATGCCGAATTGTTGAATGTTAGTATTGTGTGCACATTGAGTCATTGACTCACCCATTGTGGGAATTATTTTTCGGTGATGAGCGGTGTGGGATGGCCGGTGGACCTCGAGGTGGCCATGCTACATTTGGAGATTTTATTTTATTTGGACTTTATTTCATTTGGTACCCTTAATTATATTTCTTTTGGGTTTTATTTGATGTAATAAGGCCATAAGGCCTAGTGGATTATTCTTTATTTTTACTTTACTCTTAAATATTGTGCTAAGAACTATTTTGGACGTAATAAATCAAATTGGATTTACAAGTTTAATATAATGGGTTTCCAATCTAAGCCCAATCCACAACAACATTTTCTAAAAGTTTTACGAATTTTCTCTAAGTAACGAATGATTTTGAAATTGGTTCACTTTAGGAACATACCAGATCCGGTTCAGGCTCGTGGGCCAGGTGTGGGGTGTTTCACTCAGTCTTTAATAAAATTTGGTACATTAGCTTATTTATTTCTATTTGGTTTTATTTTGGTTGTAAAAGGCCTTTTAAAATTATATTTTGTTATGTTTATGCTTAAAGTAGATTTTAATATGCCTAACAAATTAATTGGGTTAAAATGTGCTAAAACTTGGAAAGACAACGATTTCAAAACTACAAAAATGATATTTTAAACTATACCATCGGGTATCACACTATGATTTGGAATAAAGAGAACTCAAACGATTTTCTAACTCAAACACGACTTTTGACTAAGTCAAAATGTTTAATAATAATAATAAACAACTTAAATTACAAATGAGATAAACTTGTTTTACCTACACATCGGAGTAAGTTTTCAAAATTTCCGGGTTTTCAAGGTACACTATCGATTTGTTTTAAAATCATGCTCAGCTTTTCTACAAGATCAAAATATGGCAACATGACTCATCCAACTTTTAAACGGAAACCTAAACCTCTCAAGTCCTTTTTCCCTGTAACATACCAGATTCGGTCGTGGTGTATTGACCGGGTTTGGGGTGTTACAGTTAGGACCCTCACGGGGCAATGCTTTTCTCATTGATTTATGAAATAGAGGCGATTTTGCCCATTGAAGTCAAGATCTTCTCTCTGATTTTTATCAGAGCTGAAGTCGATGAAGCAGAATGGATCCAATCCCAATATGACTAGCTGAACTTGATCGAAGAAGAGAGGCTAGGGGCTATCCTAATGGTCAATTGTACCGAAAGCGAATGATGCGGGCCTATAACAAGAACGTTCGCTCTAAAGAATTCCATGAAGGAGAACTAGTTTTGAATAATATTCTTTTCATACAAATGGACTTCTGAGGAAAGTGGACGCTAAACTGGGAAGGACCTTATGTGGTAAAGAAGACCTTCTCTAGAAAAGCGCTGATTTTGACCGGAAGGGATAACAAGGACTTGCCTAATCCTATAAGTTCAAATTAAGAAATATTTCATTAAAAAAAAAGAAGAAGAAAAAAAAAGAGAAGATTAAAAAGGAAATAAAGAAAAGAAAAGGAAAAGGAGAGGCCAAGGCGAAAACCCGCAAAGGGGGCTTTGAAACCAAAGGGATTTTGAATTGAAAACCCAAAAAGGGCATGTAGACGGCCCAAATTGCCCGGGCCCAACAAACAAAACAAAACAAAATAAAAATCCAAATTTTACAACCCAAAATAACCCTAGCCCAACTACCCCAGCCCATTAAACAAATCAGAAAACAGAAAAAAAAAAAAAAAAACCCTAGCCCTTTGCCTCTGACCCTCTGACTTCTGACTCCCCCCCCTCTGCGCCGCATGTCTGACACCAGCCATCCGTCGCCTGCTCGACACGCTCCGCCCATAGCCTGCAAAACAAAAACACGTGAATACCCACACAAGAAAGAATGAAGCAATTTGTCTTCTTTATTCAACTTTGGCTATAAAGCCACAAAAACCATTGTAAAAGGGGTTTTTTTTCGGAAGGAAAAAATGGAGAGAAAATCATAGCAGAAGGGGATTTTCGGAATAAAAAAAATCAAAAGGTTGATCTTATTTCCTTCCGTTTGATATTGATTTATCGCTTTTTTGTTTATTTTGTTGGTGATTTAGAAAAAATAAAAAAAACTTTACAAACAAAAATCAAAAGGAGTAACGAGGCCTTACGGAACCATCGAGGCATCGTCGAGCCCCCTTTTTCGTTGTGCCGAGCTTGGCAGAAAGGGTGCCGAACGCTCTTTCTTTCCCTTTGTTTTTAGCGCTATGGTTTAACCTTCTTGAGTGCGTAATAGGGCATTAAAGCCCACCTTTGAGCATCGCCGGCCACCAAGATGGTGGTGGCATGGTGGCTCGAAGCGACGAACGGCCAGGGAAGCCAACCGTCGGGCACAAAAGGGGGGGAGAAGTTTTAAGGTTTTTTTTTAGAACAGAAACTGAAATGAAATAAGAAATAAAAGGGGGTTTTGAAGCATTAAATGAAAAAGCTGTCGGTGGGGGTAGGAATCTGTGCATTCCTACCTTAAAAGGGTGATTTACTCTTCTGGTTCCCCCCTTTGTAGTGTCATTTGATCAAGCCCCATTTTGCTTTTTTTTTTTGCAATTATGCCCTGATATTTTATCTCATTTTTAATTTGATCCGTACCTCAGTCAAGCGAAACGCTACGCATTAGGAACCGGGTTATTCACTCATTTGGTCCTTGCACATTTAGGCGCGTGTTGCATTTTAGTCCCTAATCCCCTTTTCATTTTAATTTATTGCTGTTTTAACCCCCTTAGTTTCATTCTGATTCTGATTTAGCACTTCTTTTTTTTTTTTTTTTGTAATTACATTGTTATTGTTATTATCATTAATTTTAATATTTCTATTAACATTATTATTATTATTATTATTATTTATTATTATTATTATTACTATTATTACTATTATTTAATTTCACTACTAATATTATTTTCATTTCTATTAACACTTATTTATTTGTATTTTTATTACTATTTTATTTTTATCACTATTATTATTATTATTATTATTATTAGTATCACTATTTTTTTACTAAAGCTATTAGTATTATCCTCATTATTATTCTTACTTATTTATTTATTAGTGTTAGTCATTTATTAATGTAATATTACCGATTATCGTTACCTCATTTTTACTATTACTTCATTCTATTACTATTTTAATCTTTTATTTTTATTTCTTCTACATTTATTACTATTATTATCATTTCATTGTTATTTCATTATTTCATTCATATTTGTTACCATTTTCACTATTTGATTATTATTATTATTGTTATTATCTATTATTATTATTATTATTATTATTATTATTATTATTATTATTAAATATGTCATTATCACCACTCTTCATATTATTATTACTATCATCATATTTTCTTTATAATATATATCACTATTATTTTGTTTGCTAATTTATATTTTATTATCATCACCATCGTTTTGCCATTATTATTATTTGTATGTTGTTATTATTATCTATTTAATTTTTATTCAGTATTATTTTATGTATATATTTTATTTCCACTAATATTACTACTACATTTATTATGTACTCCTACTTCCACTGTTAATATTATTTCCATCATTACTTTATCATCATTATTAATATTATAGTATCACTCTTACTAGTGTATCATTTCACATCATTATCTTATTATTGTTATTCTTTTCACCTATAACATCGTGTTTTCATATTATCATTTGTCACACTAATTTTTCTCGATGCATCGGTTTTCAAATAATCATTCCGTGTTAGCAATTCGAGTGAATCGAGCCCTAACTTAATGGGGTCCGGTTTCTTCTCGTTTAAAGCTAAACAACGGAATATCTCTTTTGAAGTTGCAATTTTAAAACAAAATACTTAATCTCGAAAATTCAAAATGTCGCATCCTAACTTACTGGACTCGACACCTAGATACTTCGAGATAAGTTTCTTTCCTTCCAAAATATAGGGAATATTCCTAATTTGGATTTTCGGAAAACGAGCCCTAACTTACTGGGTTCCGATTTCTCGATTCAACAAATGATGGAAGATCCTCTCCAAATAAAAAACCAAGTTTTAAAAGGCGAGCTTAGTTTCGAAAATCTAAAGTATCGCGCCCTAACTTACTGGACATGATGCTTTATCTCTTCGAAAATAAGAAAGTCTTAGCGTCCCTTCTAGTGCCTTCAAATTTTGAAAATAAAAAGCATTGTATTTTCGAACCCTTTCAAAATTTTCAACGAATAGGACATCAATCAATCAGTTTGGTACCAATTTTGGGCGTGTCGAGGGTGCTAATCCTTCCTCGCACGTAATCGACTTCGAACCCATTTTCTCAAAGTTCGTGGACCAAAAAACACTGTTTTAGTAAATTAAATGATTTATTAAAACAAAGGTGATCCGATCACACCAAATAAAGATTGGTGGCGACTCCTTTCCTTTTCTTTTTTTAAAAAATCGAGTCGACTGCGTCGTTTACTGTTTCATCAAAAAATGGTTACGACAGCTTGGCGACTCCACTGGGGACACGAGGGTCAAGCCATAGATTGATTGATTTTTGTCCTTTTGATTAAAATGGCTTCAAAAATCACGCTTCTTTTAATGCACCTTCAATATTAGCCTCATAAATACTTTGGCATTGCATTGCATGACCGTTGTGGTCACACCTTTAAGTGGGAGCGAGAAGCTATGCCTTCGTGAGGTTTTCACCTCCGCATGGGCTAGTGGACTGCTTTCGGAATACATCCGTACCTATGTCTTCGTGAAGTTTTCACTTCCGCATGGCCATAGGGAAATGTATTCCCCTGAACCAAACTCGGTCCGTATGAGCCTATAATGGGTGAGGATCGAGGAATCTGCTGGTTCGGGTACCTCGAACTTTAGAACTAAGCCGCATATAGCAAACCCTAAGAGCCCAACTTAGGTAGAGCCATGGCAAACCTTAGTGGTCACCCAGATAGGCGTTTGCTTATTTTACTTGCTTTATATTCCATAGTACTAACTCTTTGTGTTTTTTTCCTTTTGTGCATATCATTTTATATTTTAAAGAGACATCGATTCACGGTCCGTTTCTGAGTTGGGAAGCTGGTAATGGAAAGCGAATTCCTTGATAAAGTAGAAGACAATGTGGTCGTCCGTATATGCTCAGAGCAATGCCAAATAGAAAAAGGAGATAGCTTAGTCGAAGGGTATGTGTCGGAGCTACGGAACTTCACCAATATCAGTGTCACGCAGAACGAGCTCCGGGAGTTGAAAGAAATTTGGACTCAGTGGGATGATGAAGCGAAGCAGCTGTTCTATGGTACTTACTACGACCGCCTTACCGCTTGAGGTCAAAATAGACAAGCACTTTAGAGCAATGACCCGATTCGAATGCCGCTTATAGTTGCTTTCTCCTTCGGAAAGTGGATCTGGTTCCCACAGTAGAAGAGTATACGACCTTGCTACATTGCCCCAGAATTCAAGTTGGCAAAGCTTATTCCAAGGCGGTTAATGGCCCAACCTTCGCGAAGAAGTTGATGAATATCACCGGAATGAGCGAACAGTGGGTCTCAGCTAGAATGCAAAAGAAGGGCGAGGGTAAATGCATACCCTGGATATGTTTGAGAGACCTGATCCTGGCGCATCCCGATATGAAGAAAAAGATAGACATCTTGGCCTTGTGTATTTACAGCCTGGTAATCTTCCCGAAAGCTTTAAAGCACATTGATGAAGTAGTTATTGATCTATTCAGCCGATTGGACAAAGGGGTCACACCCGTCCCTGCCATCTTAGCCGAAACATTCAGATCCTTGACTGTATGTCGGAGAAGAGGTGAAGGCAGGTTTATTGGATGTCTTGCAATTGTTATTGGCTTGGTTCCATAGTCACTTTTGGAAAATAGAGAAAGTGTCTTGCGGTTCATGTCAGAAAAGTACTCCCCGCTAGAAGAGATAGCAACTACGCCTAGAAGAGAGGATGTGTCCGAAGAAAATTGGATCGCGCTCTTTCAAAACCTTCAAGAGGACGACAATGAGTGGAAGGCTCTCTGGATGATTCCCGACAGGATCCTTTATCGTTACGGAAGCTTTGACTGGGTTTTCCTATTGAGAATTTGGGGTGCCACTGCTACGCCCCTTTGCTGGTCCTAAGACAGTATAGTTCAAGATAGTTTGTACCAACGACATACGGGCTAGCTCAATGCGAGTTCTCGTATGAAGGGGGAAGCTATAAGAAAAGGGTTAAAGAGATTTCTAGTGCTTGGAATCAGATTCACAGAATGAGAAGATTATCTACAGGCCCGAGGACGACCACAGGATATATTGAATGGAGGGCTAGGAGAGTCAATGATAACATTCCTGAGCCAAATCCAGAAGGCGCCCGATCGAGAGAAGAATGCATGCGAGTGGTCCCGTCAGAATTAGAGATTGTGAAGCAAGATTTTGAACGGATGAGTTCGGAACTCGGGAAAAGGATAGAAAGGTTGGAAGAAGAAAAGATGCTCCTCCAGTTAGAAGTGGACGGTCAGAAATCAGAGGCTGAGAAACTCAGAAAAGAAAAATAGAAGGTAGAAGAAGACCGAGATAACTTGAAGACGGAGTACAAGAAGATGCGCTTGACGATAAAGAATGCGGGATTAGGGAAAACTTCGGAGCAGTGGCAACAAGAGGTCAGAGAGGAAAGAGCCAAAGTTAGCAGTTGAGAGAAAAAGTTTCATGAAATACGAGCACAAAAGAAAGACTTAGAGAAAGGAGATGTAAGACCAAAAAGAGAAAAAGGGATTAGAAGCTAGAATAGCTGAGCTTGGGCGATCTCTACACCACTATCGAAGTCGAGACTCGGAAAGCCAACTAAAGACAAGCCTGAACAGAATAGAGGAAATGAAAGGTAGGGTTGAAGAGTTGGAATCGGCATTACATAGTAGCGAGCTCCGGATTGAGCTTCTGGAAACGAGAGAAAGACGTTGGGAGGAGGAGCTTTGCCATTCTTACGAGCAAGTTTGAAATCGGGACTACCTCATGGGTGAAGCAATAATCCAGATTCGAGAAGTAGCTGATCACCTACAGACTTTGGCTGAGGAGGCTGACATATTGGGCATGAGATATGGACTACCACCGGGTCATGACGAAGAGCTAATCTCCCTGCTTGGAAAAATCAAAACCTTAGGTCTTAGGGCGAGAACATATTTGTAATCTACTTTATGTAAAGGGTTTTGCCTTCTAATAAAGTTTTCTAGAATGAAGTTGATCAGAATCGATGTCTTCTTCCTGCATTCATGCATTTGCATTACATCATATTACATGCATTAAAGTTTATAAAAAGAAGCCTAATTGGTTAAGATTAACAGAGAAACAAGAGAGAAGAAAGAGGAAATCTGGGAACTGAACATTACTACGGGACTCGTGCTAAGACAAAGAAAATGGATCAAAGATTTGAACAATTTCAGAAGGAAATGCAAGAACAGATGCAGGAGCAAATGATGAAACTCCAGCAAGAAATGAAGGACCAAATGCTGGAGGCTCAGAGAAACATGATAGCACAGATGGCCCAGATGATGAATGCAGTAACAGACAAAGGGAAAGGTCCAATGCCTCCGGTCGATGAGGATAGCGAAGGTGCTCCCCCAGGTTTTACCCCGCCACATACAAGAGCAAGACCTGAGGAGTATGTCCTAAGGCCACCAGTTACGATTAGGCCCCAACAAGGACAGGTGGACACTAGACCACCCACGAACTCCCACGTTGGCCCAGGATCCAATCCAGCAGATAACCCGGCTAATTCTGTTGTACCCGATTTAGATTTAACAGAGAAAATAGAGGCGAGAGAAGAATTTTCAAAGCAGTTAGAGGATCGTTGTAGGTGGTTAGAAGAAAAGTTCAAGGCTTTGGAAAATACCGATCACCACCATGGAATTGACGCAAAAGACTTGAGCCTCGGTTCCGGACATTTGGTGCTCCCCATAAGTTCAAACCCCCGATTTTGAGAAATGCAATGGGACCAGTTGCCCCGAAGCGCACATCACAATGTTCTGTCGACGGATGGCGGGATATGTTAACAACGATCAACTGCTTATTCATTGTTTTCAGGATAGTTTGGCCGGGGCCGCGGCCAAATGGTACAATCAGCTCAGCCGTACCCAGATCAAGTCGTGGAAGGACCTAGCACAAGCCTTCCTGAAACAATACGGGCACGTAGTCGATATAGTTCTGATCGAATCACGCTCCAAAATATGGAGAAAAAGCCAAACGAAAGTTTCAGGCAATATGCCCAGCGGTGGAGGGAAGTAGCCATACAAGTTCAAACCACCGCTCCTAGAAAAAGAGACAACCATCTTTGTTTGTTAATACGTTGAAAGCTCCTTCATTAATCACATGCTTGGAAGTGCCACTAAAAGTTTTTACGATATTGTGCTATCGGGAAATGATCGAGAATGCGATCGAAGCGGTAAAATAGATTTGGAGAAAGTGCTAGAAAGACGGTCTCAAGAAGAGGAGAATGATATAAACAACATAGGTAAAAGTTATTCAAAGCCTATGACTGTGAGCCAGCCAAGGACTGTGACCCCCGATCATCAGAGCCCCTTTAGACAGGAGTCCAACACAAGGCAAAATACGGAGAAAATCCAATTCACGCCTATCCCAGTCCCATACAAGGAAATGTACCAGAAATTATTTGACGCACACATTGTCTCCCCCCATTACTTAAAACCCTTGCAACCCCGTACCCTAAGTGGTATGATGCGAACGCACAGTGCGAATACCATGCAGGAATCGTGGGGCATTCTATAGAGCACTGTCTCGCTTTTAAGAAACTAGTGGAAAGACTCATCCAGATGGGCGTTATAGAAGTCGATGACACCTCTTGCAAGGAGCACCCGCTACCTAATCACGGGGTCAACATGATAGGCGAAGATGCGAGAAGAAGAGTTAAGAGGGATATTTCCGATGTGAAAACCCCAATGAAACAGTGCCGAAGGAAATGATAAAAAGAGGATTGGTTGTGACATGTCCAAGGGGAAAACGTGAAGAAACACGAAAGGGTTGTGAATTTCATAACTTGGAAGGGCACGAAATCCAAAGTTGCACTGAGTTCGTAATCTTTGGTATGTTACCGATGGATAATAAAGAGTTAGAATTCTTTGAAAGCAATGAAGGCCAGAAAGAGGGAAACATCTGCACGTTGGAGGATGAGTTAGCAGCAAAAGCCTCGGAGGCGAGCTATCCTTTAGTCACCATCTCACGATTAAAGGGCGACGGAGTAAAAATAAATTCGAAAATCGTGATTCGAAAGCCTACTGCTTTTTCATCTGAAGACAACCAAAAGACTCCCGGGGGTTATAACTGCAACGTGACGATTCCTAAAAGGGGTCCGTCCACAAAAGGGAGCCAGGAATATCCTAAGATCGTGATCCGAAAACCTGCAGCCTTTTCATATAAGGATGACAAGAAGGTCCCCTGGAACTATAACTGCAATGTGACGATTCCTGAGAAGGGAGATTCGCCCAACACTACAAAAGAAAACCAAGAGGAAGGCTCCTACACGCGCAGTGGAAAGCGCTACGACCTGTCAAACACAAGAACGGAGCACTCAAAAGGGAAAAATTTGATGGGCGAACAAAAGAAAGAAAAAGGGACCAAGCAAGAGACACATATAAACGAGCCAGTGAAGGAGGAAGAAGCTAGGGAATTCTTAAAGTTTTGAAGCATAGTGAATACAGTGTCGTAGAGCAGCTACATAAACAGTCGGCTCGTATATCGGTGCTAGATTTACTATTAAGCTCTGAAGCACACCGTAACGCGCTGATGAAGGTATTGAATGAAACTTATGTTGCAAATGATATAACAGTTAACAAGCTGGATCGCCTGGTTAGCAACATAAGTGCTGATAACTTCATTTTCTTTAACGATGATGAGATCCCTCCGGGAGGTACGGGTTCCATCAAGGCTCTCCACATTACCACGCGGTGCAAAGGATACACATTACCAGGGGTACTAGTCGACAATGGATCAGCGCTCAATGTTCTACCACTATCGACACTGAATCGATTACCCGTTGATAGTTCTCACATGAAGGCCTGCCATAACGTAGTAAGGGCATTCGATGGAACCGAGAGGAAAGTTATGGGAAGGATCGAAGTACCTCTTTTAATCGGACCAGGCACATATGAGGTGGACTTTATCGTGATGGATATCCAGCCGTCTTATAACTGCTTGCTGGGGAGACCTTGGATACACTCGGCAGGAGCAGTGCCCTCATCGTTGCACCAAAAGTTGAAATTAATCTCAGAGGGCTGTCTAGTGACCATAAATGCTGAAGAGGACATCATCGCAACTGTAATAAATAATGCACCCTATTTAGAAGCCAACGATGAAGCAGCTGAGTGTTCCTTCCGTTCTTTGGAATTTGTCAACGCAACATTCGTCGCTGAGGGAAACAAGATCCCAGTGCCTCAATTATCCAAAACCACAAGAATGGGTTTACAATTAATGGTCAAAAACGGGGCCGTACCCGGGAAGGGACTAGGAAGGTATCTCCAAGGAGGAATCGAAATCCCGAGATTGAAAGAAAAAAGAGACCTCTTTGGCTTAGGATTCAAACCGAACGCCAAGCAAAAGAAGAAAGAGTTAGAAAAGAAGCAAGAAAGAAAGAAAGCGCGTTTGAGTGGAAATGAGATTAAATGGGAACCGATGATAATTCCTCATATTCGTGAGACCTTTGTATCAGGAGGGGTTATCCATCCGGGACGAGAAACGCAAAATAGAGAAATCGTGCATGTCAACGCTATATCTGAGGGGGAAATTGAGGAAGAAAATCGGAATGGCATCCGCCCCTATGAGCTGGGCAGCGTTCTAAACAACTGGACTGCGGAGGAGATTCCTATAGCCTTTAGAACTCATTCAGAGTAATACTCGGAACACACTTATTGCTTTAAGTCTAGAAGCAATAAGAACCCCTTTTGTGAAACATGATTTTGTATAAGACATCGTTATTTTCAATAAAATACATCTCCGCTATCTTTTGAGCAAATTTTCTTTTATGTTCATTTCATTCATTCATTATTCTTTCTTTAAATATTCTTCTAAACATTTCTATTCTTCATTTATCATACCAATAAACATGCCAAGATTCTATGATTCTATGAGCCTTTATTCATTTCCATAACAGGTCTCCAGATATCAATGATTTGAGTAACGCTACCAATGACTCAGAATGTCCTTTTGAGCAAGATATGGGTGCGGAAGATTTTCAGGATTTTGGAGATGACCAAGGCTGTGATTTAGCTCTTGAACTGTTAAGGATGGTAGAACAAGAGGAGAAACAAATCGTACCTCACAAAGAATCAGTGGAAATAGTGAACCTAGGAGATGAGCAAGAAAAGAAAGAAGTGAAGATTGGAGCCAGTATCACCGTAGAGACAAAGCAAGACCTCATTGAGTTACTCCAAGAATTCAAGGATGTCTTCGCTTGTTCATATCAAGACATGCCCGGGCTAAGCACTGATATCGTGGTACACCGTTTGCCCATAAAAGAAGAATACAAGCCAGTCCAACAGAAACTTCGGAGGATGAGGCCAGATGTTTTACTGAAAATAAAAGAAGAGGTCAAGAAGCAATTTGACACAGGGTTCTTGCAAGTGGTTAAGTACTCGGAATGGGTAGCCAATATCATCCCCGTCCCTAAGAAAGATGGGAAAGTACGAATGTGTGTAGACTATAGGGATCTAAACAAGGCTAGCCTGAAGGATAATTTTCCGTTACCTCATATCGACACCTTGGTGGATAATACAGCAGGTTATTCATTGTTCTCATTCATGGATGGCTTCTCCGGATACAACCAGATAAAGATGCTCCCTGAAGACATGAATAAAACCACATTCATAACCATGTGGGGAACCTTTTGCTATAAGGTAATGCCATTTGGGTTGAAGAATGCGGGAGCAACATATCAGAGAGCCATGGTGACCCTATTCCATGACATGATGCACAAGGAAATTGAGGTTTACGTCGACGATATGATTGCCAAGTCTCGAACCGAAAAGGAGCATATCCAAGTCTTAAGGAAATTATTTTTGAGGTTGAGGAAAGTTCAACTGAAGCTTAACCCGGCAAAGTGTACCTTCGGAGCCAGGTCAAGAAAACTGCTAGGATTTATAGTCAGTGAAAAGGGGATTGAGGTTGACCCAGACAAGGTCAAGGCTATACAAGATTTGCCTCCGCCTCGCACGCAAAAAGAAGTTCGAGGTTTCTTAGGAAGATTAAATTACATTGCTCGGTTCATTTCACAACTGACTGAGAAATGTGACCCCATATTTCGTCTTCTTAAAAAACACAATCCAGGTGTGTGGGACAAGGAATGTCAGAAGACCTTCGACAAAGTAAAGCAATACCTGTCCAATCCTCCGGTATTGACACCGCCTAACCCAGAGAAGCCTTTGATCCTCTATTTGATGGTACTTGATAATTCAATGGGATGTGTACTCGGCCAGCACGATGAGTCGGGAAAGAAAGAAAAAGCAATATACTACCTTAGTAAAAAGTTCACTGAGTGTGAAATAAGGTACTCACCGATTGAGAAAATATGTTGTGCCTTGGTCTGGACAACTCGGAGACTGAGGCAGTACATGTTGTATCATACGACCGCTCATCTCAAGCTAGACCCATTGAAATACCTAATGGAGTCAACTACTCTGAATGGACGGATGGCCCGATGGCAAATTTTACTTTCTGAGTTTGACATAGTTTATGTAAACCAGAAAGCGATAAAAGGGAGTGCAATAGCGGATTTTCTAGCTAGTAGAGCTCTGGCAGATTATGAGCCTCTGAACTTTGATTTCCCTAATGAAGACCTAATGTACGTAGCAACCACTGAAGAAGATACCACAGAAAGTTGTCCTCGGAAACTGAACTTCGATGGAGCATCGAATGCTATGGGCAATGGAATTGGGGCAGTTCTGGTGTCCCCAAATGGAGATCATTACCCATTCACTTGTAAATTGGATTTCGACTGCACAAACAATATGGCAGAGTATGAAGCTTGCATCATGGGTATTCGTGCTGCTATTGAACGTAAAATTAAGGTGCTGGAAGTATACGGAGACTCTGCATTGGTAATTTATCAACTTAGAGGAGAATGGGAGACGAGGGATCCCAAATTGGTTGAATACAAAAGATTGGTCCAAGAACTGATCAAAGAGTTCGAGGACATCACTTTCAGTTATCTACCAAGAGACGAAAATCAGATGGCTGATGCTCTAGCCACATTGGCTTCTATGGTACGAGCAAACAACAGGGAGGATATGAGGCCTATACAAATGAGCATTTATGAGGTCCCAGCCCATTGTTACAACTTGGAAGAAGAGGAGCAAAATAATCACCCATGGTATCACAATATACTACAATACGTGAAAGATCATAAATACCCCGATCAGGCAACCGAAAATGACAAAAGGACGTTGAGAAGACTAGCTTGCGACTATGTCTTAGATAGAGAGATCCTATACAAAAGAAGAAAGGATCAAGTGCTATTGAGATGTGTGGATGGCGCCGAGGCTAAGCAGATCCTAGAAGAAGTCCATGAGGGTGTCTGTGGAACACATGCCAATGGGTTCGCAATGGCAAGACAAATCATGAGATTCGGGTATTATTGGTCTACCATGGAAAGAGATTGCATTGATTATGCTAAGAAATGTCATAAGTGCCAAATTTATGGGGACAAGATTCATGTACCACCCTCACCTTTACATGTTATGACCTCTCCATGGCCATTTTCTATGTGGGGCATGGACGTCATTAGACCAGTCTCACCAAAAGCTTCCAATGGACATCGGTTCATCTTCGTGGTAATTGATTACTTCACTAAATGGGTGGAGGCCACTTCATATGCCAATGTGACAAAATCAGCGGTCAGCAAGTTCCTAAAAAAGGAAATCATATGTCGATATGGAATGCCTGAGAGGATCATATCTGATAATGCGTTAAACTTGAATAACAAAGATGATCACGTAAGTCATGAGACAATTCAAGATCGACATCACAATTAAATCACCAGACGCCCAAAGATGAGCAGTGCGGTTGAAGCGACCAATAAGAACATCAAGAGGATAATAGGAAAGATGGTCGAGACTTATAAAGATTGGCACGAAGTTACCATTTGCCCTTTTCGCCTATCGAACGCCAATCAGAACCTCCACCAGGGCAACTCCTTTCTCATTGGTTTACAGAATGGAGGCGGTTTTACCCATCGAAGTTGAAATTCTGTCCCTTCGAGTATTGTCCGAATTGAAATTGGATGAAGCAGAATGGATCCAAGCTCGATACGATCAATTGAATCTGATCGAAGAAAAGAGGCTGAAAGCTATCCGTCATGGTCAGATGTACCAAAAGCGAATGATGCGAGCATACAACAAGAAAGTGCGTCCAAGAGAATTCCACGAGGAGACTTAGTTTTGAAAAGATTCTACCCATACAAAAGGATTTCAGAGGAAATGGATGCCAAATTGGGAAGGACCTTATGTGGTGAAAAAGGCTTTTCTCGGAGGGCACTAATCTTCACGAGATGGATGGGAAAATCTACCCAATCCAATAAATTCAGATTTAGTTAAGAAGTATTATGCTTGAGGAAGGGAAAGGCTAAAGTAAAAACCCGCAAAGGGCGCTTTACGGCCAAAAAAAAAACGGAGAGGCCGAAGCGAAAACCCGTAAAGGGCGCTTTGAGACCAAAGGGGCCTTGAGTCGAAAACCCGATAAGGGCGGCTCAAATTAGCATGGAAAAGGAGGTATGTGACAATCATTTTCCCCCAGAATTAGCAAAAGGATGAATGTTACACCTCGGAACATCTACAAAGCACTGCAGATCTCCCAACGTCTATTCAGCTCAAATGATCTTCGGAAGGATCCGGTGGTGAAGCCCAGGCTGCGATATCTGGGGCACCTACTTTTTCTTTTTACCCATTTTTTGTACTCTAATAATGTTTACTTTTGTCGATTTAATCCAATTCCATAAATTCCATTGTTATTTTAAATCTTTGAGTTGTTTGCAATTGAAATAACGACCCATTGACCCATAATGCTTCCATAAAAGGAGTCCTGCCTATTACCCTGGAAGCCTCTAAACAGCGTAGGAACCTGAAACGAGACTGTTGTTTGGTAACCACCACAATTAGGGGTTGGAAACGTTCGAGGAAGAGGAGTCTAAAATTATGACCATTTCTTCAGATTCACAGTCATAGATATCAAGCGAGGATGTTGCGTCGTGCGTGACCTTGACGAGCGAAGCGAGCAATTACGGCCCTAAGCACGTAAAAGAGATCATTCCCATGACATCCCGCAATATCATTTAACTAGGAGCATTTGATTTATTACAATCATTGCATCTTAATGGAAAATCATCATTCTCATGACATTCTGCATCCACGCAAATGTCATCCATATCACACGTAGTTAGGAGCATTTGAGTCATACCGACCATAGCATCCGCATCATTTGGCATAAACACAAGCATATAAAATCGAGTCTACGAGGATATGTCCCCAGAGGACGGTTGTAGCAAAGACTATTGAAGACCGTCCTATTGCCATCGACCACCGGTGGAATAGGTTGAACACCCTCCTATTGCCACGACCAGCGGTGGAATAGGTCAAAATTGTAGATCTTGTTACTCGACCAAGAGTGGGGCAAGATCAAGGCAAATCATGGCTCCCTAACCGAGAGGGGGGAACACGATTTAAGCCACCGATCCTATTGTCCTTGACCAAAGAGTGGAATGGGTCAAAATTGTAGATCTTGTCACCATAACCTAATCTTGAGTGGGGCAAGATCGAATAGGCGAATCTTGGCTCTCTAACCGAGAGAGAACATGATTTTGGCCATGTCCCCACCTATTGCCACCGACCAAGATCGAAGGTGAATCTTGGCTCCTCAACCAAGAGGGAACATGTGGAATAGGTCAAAAATTGTAGATCTTGTCGCTCTGATCAGTAGTGGGGCAAGATCGAAGGCAAATCATGGCTCCCTAAACCAGTAGGGAACATGATTTAGGCCACTGTCCTATGTCACGACTAGCAAGTGGAATAGGTCAAAAATTGTAATTCTGTCCCTAACCAAGAGGGAGCATGGTTAAGCTTTAGTCCTATTGCCTTAACTAGAAGTGGGATAGGTCAAGATCAAAGACCTCATCTCTCGGAGATGCGGTGAGCAATCTAAAATAAAACAAGTCACATCCCATTGGAGTCGCACAGAAGAGCAAATTGAAGCCACATAGCGGTGGAGTGGATTGAAGTAACAAGATGCGTGGTGGAATGAGGCTACATGAAGAAGAGAAGCACCAAAGAAGTTAGGACTCAAAGAAACCGGGCAAATTTGGTCCATCTTTATGTCTTTGCTCTATTCTGCTGTTACGACAATGAGCAAAGAGGGCAACAGAGACAAGCCCAAATTGCCCTTATAAGCCCAACAAACAAAACAAAACAAAATAAAAATCCAAATTTTACAACCCAAAATAACCCTAGCCCAACTACCCCAAACCCATTAAACAAATCGAAAAAAAAAAAAAAAAAAAACCTAGCCCTTTGCCTCGACCCTCGACTTGACTCGCCCCCCTACTGCCGCACGTCCGACACCACCATCCGTCACTCTGCCCGACACGCCCGCCCATAGCACAGCAAAACAAAAACACGCAATGACCACAACAAAAGAATGAAGCAATTTGTCTTCTTTATTCAACTTTGGCTATAAAGCCACAAAAAACCATTGTAAAAAGGGGTTTTTTTTGGAGAAAAAAAATGGAGAGAAAATCATAGCAGAAGGGGATTTTCGGAATAAAAAAAATCAAAAGGTTGATCTTATTTCCTTCCGTTTGATATTGATTTACTGCTTTTTTGTTTATTTTTGTTGGTGATTTAGAAAAAAAAAAAAAACTTTTACAAACAAAAATCAAAAGGAGTAACGAGGCCTTACCGGAACCATCAGAGGCGTCGTCGGAGCCCCCCTTTTTCGTTGTCGGAGCTTGGCCGAGAAAGGGGTGCCGAACGCTCTTTCTTTCCCTTTGTTTTCGGGCGCTATGGTTTAACCTTCTTGAGTGGTGCACAGGCATTAAAGCCCACCTTTGAGCATCGACGGCCACCAAGATGGTGGTGGCATGGTGGCTCGAAGCGACGAATGGCCAGGGAAGCCAACCGTCGGGCACAAAAGGGGGAGAAGTTTTAAAGTTTTTTTTAGAATGTAAACCGAAATGAAATAAGAAATAAAAGGGGTTTTGAAGCATTAAATGAAAAAGTCATGCCGATTGGGGTAGGAATCATGCATTCCTACCTTAAAAGGGTGATTACTCTTCGGTCCCCCTTTGTAGTGTCATTTGATCAAGCCCCATTTTGCTTTTTTTTTTTGCAATTTTGCCCTGATATTTTATCTCATTTTTAATTTGATCCGTACCTCAGTCAAGCGAAACGCTACGCATTAGGAACCGGGTTATTCACTCATTTGGTCCTTGCACATTTAGGCGCGTGTTTCATTTTAGTCCCTAATCCCCTTTTCATTTTAATTTATTGCTGTTTTAACCCCCTTAGTTTCATTCCGATTCTGATTTAGCACTTCTTTGTTTTTTTTTTTTGTAATTACATTGTTATTGTTATTATCATTAATTTTAATATTTCTATTAACATTATTATTATTATTATTATTATTATTATTATTATTATATTATTACTATTATTACTATTATTTAATTTCACTACTAATATTATTTTCATTTCTATTAACACTTATTTATTTGTATTTTTATTACTATTTTATTTTTATCACTATTATTATTATTATTATTAGTATCACTATTTTTTTTACTAAAGCTATTAGTATTATCCTCATTATTATTCTTACTTATTTATTTATTAGTGTTAGTCATTTATTAATGTAATATTACTGATTATCGTAACCTCATTTTTACTATTACTTCATTCTATTACTATTTTAATCTTTTATTTTTATTTCTTCTACATTTATTACTATTATTATCATTTCATTGTTATTTCATTATTTCATTCATATTTGTTACCATTTTCACTATTTGATTATTATTATTATTGTTATTATCTATTATTATTATTATTATTATTATTATTATTATTATTATTATTATTATTATTATTATTATTATTATTATTATCATTATTAAATATGTCATTATCACCACTCTTCATATTATTATTACTATCATCATATTTTCTTTATATATATATATCACTATTATTTTGTTTGCTAATTTATATTTTATTATCATCACCATCGTTTTGCCATTATTATTATTTGTATGTTGTTATTATTATCTATTTAATTTTTATTCGTATTATTTTATGTATATATTTTTATTTCCACTAATATTACTACTACATTTATTATGTACTCCTACTTCCACCTGTTAATATTATTTCCATCATTACTTTATCATCATTATTAATATTATAGTATCACTCTTACTAGTGTATCATTTCACATCATTATCTTATTATTGTTATTCTTTTCACCTATAACATCGTGTTTTCATATTATCATTTGTCACACTAATTTTTCTCGATGCATCGGTTTTCAAATAATCATTCCGTGTTAGCAATTCGAGTGAATCGAGCCCTAACTTACTGGGTCCCGGTTTCTTCTCGTTTAAAGCTAAACAACGGAATATCTCTTTTGAAGTTGCAATTTTAAAACAAAATACTTAATCTCGAAAATTCGAAATGTCGCGCCCTAACTTACTGGACTCGACACCTAGATACTTCGAGATAAGTTTCTTTCCTTCCAAAATATAGGCAATATTCCTAATTTGGATTTTCGGGAAAACGAGCCCTAACTTACTGGGTTCCGATTTCTCGATTCAACAAATGACGGAAGATCCTCTCCAAATAAAAAACCAAGTTTTAAAAGGCGAGCTTAGTTTCGGGAATCTAAAGTATCGCGCCCTAACTTACTGGACATGATGCTTTATCTCTTCGAAAATAAGAAAGTCTTAGCGTCCCTTCTAGTGCCTTCAAATTTTGAAAATAAAAAGCATTGTATTTTCGAACCCTTTCAAAATTTTCAACGAATAGGACATCAATCAATCAGTTTGGTACCAATTTTGGGCGTGTCGAGGGTGCTAATCCTTCCTCGCACGTAATCGACTTCCGAACCCGTTTTCTCAAAGTTCGTGGACCAAAAAACAATGTTTTAGTAAATTAAATGATTTATTAAAACAAAGGTGATCCGATCACACCAAATAAAGATCGGTGGCGACTCTTTTCCTTTTTCTTTTTTTTTAAAAAATCGAGTCGACTGCGTCATTTACTGTTTCATCAAAAAATAGTTACGACAGGGCAATTCAAATTTTAATCAAAAATAAGGTATGCGGTAGTCTCACTTTCTCCGATTTAACAAGAAGGAAAGAGTTACGCCTTGAGACAAAAAGGGTTTTGAATTGAAAACCCAGGAAAATGGGGAATTCAAATTTTGATCAAAGGTGGGGCATGCAGGAGTCTCGCTATGCCTGAATTAACAAGAGGGAGGGATGTTACATCTTGGGTTATCAACAGAGTACTCTGAATCCCCTAAACACATATTGAGCTCAAAATGGTCCTCAAGAAGTTCATGCAGAGAAGCTCATGCTGCGATATCTGGGGCACTTACTTTCCTCTCACTTATTTTGTATATCAATAATGTTTGCTTTCTTATATTAATCCATTATTTTTGGATTTTGTTCCTAATAAATTTCAGTTTTATCCATCATTATAATCTTTTTCAAGCATTTTGCATTGAAATAACAATTTATGGACTAATACTTTCATAAAAGGAGTTTCGCATATTACTTTGGAAGCTTTTAAATAATACAAGAACCTGAAACAAGACTGTTGTTTAGAACTCACCAAGCCTAAAGTTTGGAAATATTGGAGAAAGATGACCATCTCTTTGGACTTTTATTGGTTGAACAAAATATTTCGACAGTGATATAATCTTAATGAAAAATGGGCAATGTTAACTCAAGCGTAAAAGGAGAATCATTTTCGAAAAAATGATATTCTGCATCCATACAAATATCATGCATACACATTTGGTTAGGTCACCTGGGGAGTGATCAGTAGATCAAACAAGTTACAGATCCTATACTCTTGAGTTGTAGTGGGATGGGTGAAGTTGATACAGATCCTATACCCATAAGTTGCCATAGGATGGTTTAAAGATAATATGAATCTTATGTCCCCAAGGTATAGTGGAAGGGACGTTGAAGTTACAGTGGGGCAAACTGGTTGAGCAAAATATGAATATTTCTTTGGGTTTTCGGTCAAAATACCACCCAAGCAAGAAGATTGGATATTATGTCAAGTGATACAACCTGGAAGAACAACGAGCAATGACAACCCTAAGCTTTTAAAAAGGGATCATTCTCATGACATTCTGCATTCATGCAAATGTCATCCAAAACACATTTAGTCAGGAGCATTTAATTCATTCCGATCATTGCATCCTAATCATTATACATTTAAAAAAGGAATCATTCTCATGACATTCTACATTTATGTAAATATCGTCCATAATACATTTAGTTAGGAGCATTAGATTCATTTCGACCATAGCATCCTAACATTTGGCATAAACATAAACATATGAAATTGAGTTTACGGGACATGTCTCCCAGAGGACGGTGTACCAACATCGGTGAAATTATAGATCTTATCACCCTAAATAGTAGTGGAACAGATCGAAGACGGCGAATATTATCTTCTCGATGTAGCAAGCGAGCAGATTTTAGCCACTAGCCTTATCTTCCTGAGGTAGCAAGGGAGCAGGCTGAAGAGTATAGTCTTATCTTCCTGATGTAGCAAGGGAGGAGACTAAAAATTGTAGATCTTGTCACCCTAAGTAGTAGTGGAACAAGATCAAACTACTAATCTTGTCTCCCTGAGCAGTAGTGGAACAGATTTAAACCACCAGTCCTATCTCCCTGACCAGCGGTGGAATAGGTCAAAGATTGTATATCTTGTCACCCTAAGCAGTAGTAGAACAAAATCGAACGGAAAATCTTATCTCCTTAAGCAGTAGTGGAACAAATTTAAGCCACCAGTCCTATCTCCCTGACCAACAGTGGAATAGGTCGAAGATTGTAGATCTTGTCACCCTAAGTAGTAGTGGGCCAACCCTAAATAGCAGTGGAACAGATTTAAGCCACTAGCCTTATCTCCCTAACCAGTAGTGGAATAAGTCGAAGATTGTAGATCTTGTCACCCTAAGCAGTAGTGGAACAAGATCGAACGAAAAATATTGTCTCCCTAAGCAGTAGTGGAACGGATTTAAGCCACCAGTCCTATCTCCCTGACCAGCAGTAGAATAGGTTGAAGACAGTAGATCTTGTCTCCCTAAGCAGTAGTAGAGTAGATCGAAGACAGCAAATCTTATTTCCATGAAACAGCGGAGTAGATTTAAGCCATCAGCCTCATCTCCCTGAAGCGGCAGTGGAGTAGACTGAAGATTACAGATCTTGTCTCCCTAAGCAGTAGTAGAGCAGATCGAAAACGACAAATATTATCTCCATGAAGCAGCGGAGTAGATTTAAGCCACCAACCTTGTCTTCTTGAAGATACAGCAGAGCAGGTTGAAATTACTAGTTTTTATTTCCTTAAAGTTTCAGTAGAGAAGATCGAAGCTACAAATATCCTAAATTCTTGTCCCTTTGAGGTTCCAACGGAGTAGGTCAAAGCTACAAATCCCTTCTCCCTGAAATCCTCATTTCCTTGAAGTTTCTGTAGAGAAGATCGAAGCTACAAATCTCTTCTCCTTGAATTCTTGTCTCATTGAAACTTCAGTAGAGTAGGTCGAAGTTACAAATCCCTTCTCCCTGAAATTACATTGAGGATCAATTCTCATCTCCTTGAAGTTCCAGCGTAGTAGGTCGAAGCTACAAATCCCTTCCCCCTGAGATTACATTGGAGCCACAATTCTTACTTCTTTTAAGTTCCAGCGGAGTAGATCGAAGCTACAAATCTCTTCTCCCTGAAATTACATTGAAGTGAATAAAGCCACAAACCTTATCTCCCTGAAGTTGCAGTGGAGCAGGTAAAAAAAATATTAAGTCTTATCTCCCTAAAGTTGCAGTGGAGCAGATTAAAGATAGCAAATCTTATTTCCCTGAAGTTGCAGTGGAACAGATTAAAGCTATAAATAAATAGATCTTATCTCTCTAAAGTTGCAGTAGAGCAGATCATAGCAAATTTTATCTCCCTGAAGTTGCAGTAGAGCAGATCATAGCAAACCTTATCTCCCTGAAGTTGCAGTAGGGCAGGTTGGAGTTACCATGACAATTCTTATCTTTCTGAAGTTGCAGTGGAGCAGACTGAAGATAGCAATCTTATCTCTCTGAAGTTGCAGTGGAGCAGATCGAAGCACCAATTCCTATACCCCTGAAGATGAAGTAGACTGGAATGAAGCTACTTGAAGAAAAGAAGCGCCAAAAGAAGTCAAGACTCGGCACGTCCAAGCAAAATTGGCCCTTTTAAAGTCTTTGCTCCATTCTCGTTACACGACAATAAGCAAAAAAGGGCAGCTGTAATAGGTCATTTTGCCCCACCGAAAACTAAAACAAACCAAACAAAAATAAAATACACCCAAACAGATCCCAAAATCCGAGGCCCAATTACAACGACCTAAAACCTAAAGTCAATTCAGACAAAAAGAAAAGGCTAAACCTAGCCTAACTAAAATCGCCCAATAGGCCCAAAATCGAAACAACTCGAAACCCTAGGGTTCTCGAACATCCTTTTGTCGCGCCGCTCCTTACGTGGTGCCACGCCTTCTCCACGCAACGCCGCTTAACGCCTCTTAGTCACCTGCAAACACACAAGATAGACAACAACACAAAAATGAGCAGAGACAATAGCAAAAAATAAGGATCAAAATGTATTTTATTTAGGCTATATAAGCCAAGCAAAAACATCAGTGTAAGAGGGATTTTTTGAATAAAAAGAGATTCGAAAAACACAAAGAAAAGATCAAAAGGTTGTTCATTTATTTTTATTTTCTTCTACCTTTTACTTGTATTTTAAAAGAATAAATAAAATATATATAAAATAGTAAATTTTTAACCTATTGTGGCTGTCGAGACCACTATTGATTCACAAGGCCGCCAGATCCTCGGGGGTTCGGCTGAGGGCTACGACGACGAATGATGGAAGCTGAAAGGTTCTCCATTTTTTGGAGTTTTCTTTTTCTTTTTTAAAGATTTTTGGGCTGTAAAAGGGGTTTTATACGAAAAAGGAAAAAAAGGGCTCGGGGCGATTTTCTACCCATGTGCATTGCAATACTGTCATGGTGGTATGGCAATGATCGATGAGCTGGAGTGTGGCTGGAGTTTAGGCCAAAGAAAGTGAGGGGGAGAGAATTTTTTTTTTTTTAAGAAAGAAAGGAAGGAATAAATTTTATAAAAAAAATTTGACTTAGATAGGAAGGGTGAAATAGCATCGTTTCACCCTGGGAGCTTTAATGCCAAAACGACGTCATTTTGAGCTGGGTCGGACCGACCTGACCCGAATCGCTTAGGATCCGCGTGTTTTTGGACTGAGGGTCTATTTGCACCCTTTGTCCTTCAGCTTTTGAGGCGATTTTCATTCGGTCCTTATTTTAGTTTTTCTTTTTCTTTGAATTTTCCATAAATTTTCTTGTGGTTTCAATTTAGTCCTTACTAATGCTAGGCGTTTCGAAGGATAGGGATAATTTTCCATTTAGTCCTCTCTCCTTTACGCGCTTTTTAGTCTGGTCCTAAGTTTCTTTTTAAATTTCCCTCTTTAATTTTATTTTATTTTTAATCTAATCCTTGGCACAGCTAGTCAAGCCTTGTGCAAGATAAGGACCATGGATATTTTCCCATTAGGTCCTCGGTAGTTTCAGATCATCACAATTCGGTCCTTGTCCGCTTTTTATTATTTTTTATTTGTGCCTTTTAATTTTATTTTAATAATGATTCAGTTCCTTCATTTTAATTCTTTGATTTATTCATTTATTTAACTGCTTAGTTATTTGTTATTTCTTAATTTTGTTCATTTTTTGTTCATTCATTTTATTATTTACATATTGTTCACCTTTTTACATTATATATTGTTATTATATGTTCATTCTATTTTTCTTTTTTCGTTTTAGTAATGCTTTTATTATTCTTACTATCATCATCATATATCTGCTTATTTATTATATTCACCAAATTTAAAATAGCACACATTTTTTATTTTTTATTTTTACCTATCGTTTTCATTATTATTATTATTATTATTATTCTTATTATTCATTGTCATCATTATTTATCTATTTGTACTTTATTACAAATTGCACCCTCTTATTTATTTTAATTTGATACTTTATTTTAATATCTTAAATTATTTTTCTCAATATTTATTTGTGTACATATAAATTTCTTTGTCCTCATAACATTCGAATATTTCGTATTTTCTTTTGTGTGCATTGTTTTGTCACTAATATTATTATTAATATTATTGGTATTTCTTATTGTATTTTTCTTTGATTGTTCATAGTAACATTAAAATAATGTACATTATGTGATTATTGTATATTGCTTTCATTAGCATATTCATTATTGTCATTTTATTAAACGTGACATTTCATTCGTATATCATCGTTTTGTACTGTCTTTCATCAACGTAATATTTTATATCATTAATTTTTATCCGAACACGTCAACAAAATTTTCTAAAAACAAAGGCAATATTCCGTATTTGTAATTTTGAGAAATTGTGCTCTAACTTATTGGGTTCCGATTTTTCATTTGACCCAAATAACCGAATATCCTTCTTAAACTTAAATGCATGAGTTTTAAAAGTCAAAAGACAAGCTTAATTTCGAGGATTTAATATGTCGTATCTTAACTTATTGGACGTGACATTTTACTTCTTTGAAATAGGAGGGTATTAGTGTCCAATTTAATTTATTCAAGTTTCCTTTTAAAGAGGATCATATTTTAAAATCTTTTCAAATTTTCGACATTAAGACGTTAACTAATCAATTAGGTACCAATTTTGGGCTTATCGAGGGTGCTAACCCTTCTTCATACGTAACTAACTCCCGAATCCGTTTTTTGGATTTTGTAGACCAAAAAATAATCATTTTGATAAATTTAAACTTTTATTAAAATGAGTGAATTACGAGGTGACCCGATCACACCTCATCAAAAATGATTGGTGGTGACTCCCATGTTCATTTTCATTTTCAAAATTAAAGTCATTTTAAAGCCGAACCCATTTTACAAAAAAATGGTTTCAACAACATTAATTAAAAAATTAACAAAAACTAAATTAAAAAAAATAAAATTTAGAGCCCAAATTTATAGTTATGCCAATATATATATTGTTTCATAATTTTAATAGAAAAAACACGAGAGAGATGAAAGAGAAGATCAACACCTATATACTTCTTGAAAAATACCTTGACACCTACATGCCATTTAATAGAGACATTTCAAGACAATATGTACTGTTTATCTTTGACTCCTTCATACATACCAGACATCAGTAATCTGTTTGGGATCTTCGGTTTTCTAGGCCAACTTAGCACATCTATTCCACCCACCGCCGACATCCCTACCCCCCAATATCTTCACGTACATATACCTCCTTACCCCACATAATCCAAGTGGGGGCACACCTTTACCACCCCCTCTTGCTTCATAATTATAAATCCCATAGCCATAATATGACTTTTGCTATTTGAAAAAGACAATGATGAACTCACTAAAATGGCTTTTGCCATCACTCTTAGCAGGAGTGAAAGGGCTTCTCTTGGAACTAGCTCCTTTTGATGATGTAGAATAGAATTGTGGACTATTATCATCAACAGCATCGCAGAAAGGGCTTTCCAGTATTGCTTCAGAGTGAGACAGCATCAATGGAGTTAAAAACTAAACTTCACCAGATGAAGGACTAGGAGCTGTTTGGTGTGAGTCTCTCGAATTAGTGAAAGTACAGCTATATAAATCAGAATTCAGAGAAAGATGTGTTTGAATGAAAGAGGTTTCTCCGTTTAGAGATGAAATTTGGTTTCCCAGTATCAACTTCAAGGATTTTGTCATTCTTTTCATCATCATTAGGACCAATTCTTGTAGAATGCACCCATGTTGGCTCATCAACACGGGGATACCAACCTGAGTGTAATTTCTCTTGATTATCAACAGTCCTTCCACTTGACTTTGATCCATTTCTCTGATATTCCTGAATCAAGTTAATTATTGTGCGGAAACGTGTAAAAGAGTAAAATTATTATACTAAAAAATCACACTAAGTTCAATTCCCAGGAAAGAGAGGTGGATCACGAGGATCTCTTAAGTACCATGTCTTTCCTAGCCAGAATATCCCTCTATCGTAATTTAATAGCACAATAAATAACTACAATCACACTCACAAGATATGAAAAATAAATAATAAAGAACACCAGAATTTTAACGAGGTTCGGAAAATTTTGCCTACGTCCTCGGGCACTACCGAATATATTTCACTCCAAAATTACAAGTGAAAATTTACAAATAAGGATAGAGAAAAATGCCTTAAGTAGAGAATGGCAAATTTTGGGATGAAGAAAATGAGAAATGGTTAGGCCTATTTATAGTTGAAGTTCAAGATTTAACTTGCAAAGTACCTATACTAATAGGGACCAAAATTGCAATTAACCCATTCCAAATTTCAACCCAAATTAAATGCTCCTATTTTCGGTGCCTAATTCTGACATTTGGTGGAAAATTTCTACAGCCATTATCTTTGACTTTTCAAAGACAAAATGGGTTGCTGCTAATAATCTCCACCTTGAAGATTTGATTAGGATAATCTTATCTTCACACAATTATTTCTGCCTTTGCCAACAATACTTGATAGTGCCTTCTTCAACTATTAAACTTGCGGGATATTGATCAAGTTCAAACAATGTTCGAACTTGGTCTGTTATTACCACCTTGGTCATCATATCTCATGGATTATCTGCAGTCTTAATCTTCTGAAGACGAATTTTCCCCTCATCAATAATTTCCCGTACAAAATGGAATCGTACGTCGATATGATTTGTACGTGCATTATAGACTTGATTCTTTGCTAAATGAATAGCACTTTGGCTATCACAATACACGTTAATATGCTCATGAACCAATCCCATGGTTTTAACCATACCTTGTAACCAAATAGCCTCCTTTACAGCCTCTGTTACATGCCATGTATTCGGATTCGTGGTTGACAATGTAATCAGAGACATGTAGTGTAGACTTCCCATGTATTGGTTGATCTTCGCTTGGTTGACAATGTAACATCGAATAGGGCCTATGTTTAATTGTATGAAATGACAAGTTTCAAGTGTAGACTTCCAACTTATTGGTCCTCCATTTTGGAAACCTAAAAGTGAAACCCGAACATTTTGGAAACTTGAAGATGTAAGAAAATGGCGCAGAGCCGAAACTTAGTGGTTGATCTTCGCCTTAAAAGAAAAAGTTGGTGAAATTGTCCAAATCATGTCACTTAGGGCATAGTCGTAATCAACATACCCAATAACACCTTTACCAAATAGATAGATAATGATGGATTATTATTGGTATTATTTTTATTAATTTTTAAGTGAATAATAAGAGATAAATAAAGAGTTTTATTCACATAAATATGTGAATAATAAGAGATAAATAAAGGAGTTTTATTCACATAAATATGTGAATAATAAGAGATAAATAAAGGAGTTTTATTCACATAAATATGTGAATAATAAGAGATAAATAAAGGATTATTTTCTAAAGAGATAATATTATCAAAAAGAAGAGTGGTGGCCAAGTCAAGGACTCTTGGCCTAGCAAATTTGGCTATAAAAGGAGAACCCAAGGTCTTTTTCTCTCATCTTTCCAAGTAGCCGAAAATCCCTTTGCTCTCTCCCCTCTGCCGAATTTTCTTTCTATCTTTTCTTCTTCTCTTTTCTTCATCATCAAGCCAAAACCTTTTCTTTTGATCCTGATTAAATCTCCATAGCGAAACCCCGAGACTCTAGGCAAGGAAGCAATCGGTCAAGGCATTAAGGATCTTTTACAACCTGTCGAATACAAGGGGAATCTTTCGGAAATCTAAGGATCCAAGGTAAGATATTTTATTCGATTAAAGGTTATGATGTATATGTTAGATTAGATCTAACATGAAAATTTCAACAGCATATATAGGCAAGGAATTCTCTTGATTTGGAATTTGTATGGTAAGTGATATTTGGCCAAGGCTTAATTTTGGTATTTGGAATTATTTTCATTATTTCAAAAGCCTAAACTCACATGGTTACATGATTTAGTATTAGCCGATTTCAAGGAAAAGGATACTAGTAATTTGGATTTGATTTACAATCATCCAATTCTAACAACAAGGTAAGTAATACAAATCCTACTAGGATTTGGTTTTAAGCCAAATAGGTTTGTTAATATGTTTTAATATTTGGCGAATTTAGGAGATAAAGATCTAGATCGGTAGATCGTTTTTCGAGATCTCAAGGAATCTATTAAGCAAATCGGTGTGTACCCTTACTATCCTTTGATATTTTATGGCTAAATATTTTAATATATGATATGAATAATAATGTGAATGTGGCTATGTACCACAAATGTGGCAAAAGTTCCAGTGCACGTTTCCTACTTGATAGGATTGTGAAAATGTTATTTTATAACATGCTAATATATGTATATGAACATGAAATTAAGTTATGCACAATATATATATTTTTGGGGCATTGGGATTTATGTGAAAGGGGAGAACATGTGTTGACTTCGGTCTCACCAACGGTGAAGGTGTTGACTTTGCCTCACCAACTAAATATGTTGACTACTGTCACATTGTGAAATTTTGGGTAACTTCTACAATAGTGTCTAATGACACAACGATAATTTGATTATAGTGTCTAATGACACAACGTATATGGGCTAATGCCTTTGATGGAGAGTAGCGGATGGAGGGTTGACTTAGTAGTCCCCACTTGTGTGAATGGCGAATACGGGTGGTGTGTAGCGGATGGACCATTAGGCTTGGGTTGGGTTGCATCATCATTATTTTATATGAATTTGATTTGAACATGTATGCCCGATTTGTTGAATGTTAGTACTGTGCACATTGAGTCCGTTGACTCACCCCATTGTGGGAAATATTTTTCGTGATGAACAATGACGAACGGATGGTAGACCTTGAGGTGGCCATGCAACATTTGAAGATTTTTATTTAATTTGGACTTTATTTTATTAGTACCTTTAATTTTATTTTGGGTTTTATTTTATGTAATAAGGCCATAGTGATTATTTTATTGTTGTTTTAATTACTATGTTACGAATTTATGTTATTTAAAGATTAAGTCAATTTTATTTAAAACAAACTCTAAATATTTTGTCAACTGAAATAAATGGATTTTCAATATAAAAATAAACTTGTTTTCAACTCGAGCCCAACCCAAAACAAACTATCTTTCAAAACACACAGTTTTCAAAGTATTCCAATGAATTTTGAACCGGGTTACTTCGAGGAACATACAAGATCCAGTCCATTCTCGTGAGCCGGGTGTGGGGTGTTTCAAAGTGTATTATCCTGCTCGAACAGTAATCCAAAATCCACGGTCTTTTGAATATACCGTAGAATCCATTTCACAGCTTACCAATGTCCTTTTCCACGATTATGCATATACCTGCTCACTATACTAGCTCGCTGTGAAATGTCGGTCTTGTACACACCATTGCATACATCAAGCTACCATTGCATTAGAATACGGAACTTGCAACATGTATTCTCGTTTCGTATCCGTCGAAGGAGATAGTTGTGCGTAAAGCTTGAAATGAGAAATAACGGGTACTTATGTGTTTTGTCTCGCTCATTTATGCCAAACTGCTGTAGTACTTTCTTCAAATACTGCTTCTAAGACAAGCTAACTCTGCCATGGGCTCTATCTCTACATATTTCCATGCCAAGAATTTTCTTAGCTTCACCAAGATCTTTCATCTCAAACTCAAGATTGAGTTGAGTCTTCAATCTCTCAATTTCAGCTTTGCTCTTAGATGCTATCAGCATATCATCAACATATAAGAGCAAGTATATGAAAATTCCTTCTTGTAGCTTTTGGAAATACACGCAATGGTCAAATTTACTTCTTGTGTACCTTTGCCCTTTCATAAACTAATCAAATCGCTTGTACCACTGCCTTGGAGATTGTTTCAATCCATAAAGCGACTTTGTCAGTTTACAAACCCAATTTTCTTTACCAGCAACCTTGAATCCATCTGGCTGAGTCATATAGATTTCCTCTTCCAAATCACCATGTAAAAACGTGGTATTCACATCAAGTTGAACTAGTTCAAGATCATATTACGCAACCAAAGCTAGTAAAATCTAAATAGATGAATGCTTCACAACTGGAGAAAACACTTTATTGTAGTCTATTCCTTCTTTCTGAGCATAACCCTTTGCTACCAATCTAGCCTTGTATCGAATTTCATTTTTACCAGGAAATCCTTCCTTCTTTGCATATACCCATTTGCATCCAATTGCCTTCTTTCCCTTGTACAGTGTCACCAACTTCCAAGTCCTATTTTGATGAAGAGACTGCATTTCTTCACTCATGGCTTGCTTCCACTTTACACCATCAGGGTTACTTATTGCTTCTGTGTAAGTAGATGGAACATAATCATCTGCAATTGGAAGTGCATAGGCCACTATATCATCAAAGCGAGCAGGCTTACGAATCTCTCTTCTTGGCCTCCTATATGCAATTGAATCTTGTTGCTGTAGAAGTTCTTGGGTCAGAACTTCTTCATCATTTGTTCTTCTAATATTAGTTGGATCATCATTAACCTTTTCAAGCTCCACCTGCTGCAAAGTACTACTGGTTTTGTCATCCTTTTGTGAATCCTTTAACATGTTTGATTCATCAAAAGTCACATCTCTGATAAAGACAATCTTCCTTATATCAGGACACTAGAGACGGTATCCTTTTACTTTACTAGTTGTACCCAAGAATAATGCTTTCTTTGCTCTTGGGTCTAACTTCGATTCTTTTACATGATAATATAAAGTGGAACCAAAAACATGTAAAGAATCATAGTCAGTAGCAGATTTACTGGTCCACATCTCCATAGGAGTTTTTTCATTTATTGTAGCTGATGGCAAACGGTTAATTAGATGGCACGCATATATAACAGCCTCAGCCTAAAATTCCTTGCCTAATCTAGCATTGGACAACATACATCAAACTTTTTCTAGTATAGTTCGATTCATACGTTCTGCCACCCCATTTTGCTGTGGTGTATCTCGAACAGTGAAGTGTCGCACAATGCCCTCATCTTGACATACTTGTAGAAATGGATCATTTTTGTACTCAGTACCATTGTCTGATCGAGTCGTTTGACCTTTCGACCAGTTTGAGTTTCCACCATCTTCTTCCATTTCAAAAATGCATCCAATACTTTACTTTTTCTTTTCATTAGATACACCCATACTTTTCTTGAATAATCATCAACAAAAGTAACAAAATAGTGCATACCTCCCAGAGAAGCCACTTTGGCTTCGATCATGTATCTTGTCTCCAATTTGTCCCATAATTCTTTAGCGGTGACCTCGTTTTGGTAGGTGTCAAACAAACCATCAGATAAACCATTCAATATGTGACCCATGCACATGTAATCAGCATTGTCCCATTTTTGTCTTTCTCGAGTTGTAGCAACAGATTCGTTTTCAATCTCGTCAGGTCTTGGAGTATCCAAAACATAAGCAATCTTCAAAGATGATAATAAGAAGTGCATCTTTTTCTGCCATCGTCGAAAATTGCCACCACTAAACCGATCAAGTTTGACAAAATTGAAAGCCAACACCCTTAGTGTTCCACTTTCATGAGTTGTTGTAGTCATCATGAACTATAACCTTAAAATTGTTAGTACAAATCTCCGGTGAGGAAAATCTCGAACACACGAACGAAACTCAAACAGAAGAAGAAATAGGACAAGGCTCCAAGGCGTGTATCAAATTACTATCATTAAGGTTATATTCGCCCCCACCTATCTTGGTGTGCAAATGAGTTCTAAGAAAATTAACCTCGAGGATACAATGAAGCCAATAGCTATTTGCATTTTGCACTGACGAGAATAGCCCACTACACACTAAGTAATGTATGACAAGAAACTCAATTTCTATAAAGGATTTCTGCAGTAATATTTTATAGAATAATCTAACAATATTAGAAAATGAAGGAAGAAAGAAAGAATATTATAATTTGTTGTTGGTATGTCTCCAAATGAAATCTGATTCCTATTTATAGGAATTTTCATGTCTCTTCATAGAGACATCTTTAATCAATAGGTACCTTTTCGAATAATAATGTTTTTAAAATAAAACATAATTATTCATTTAATTATAACTATTCAAATAATATTATTTAAATAGTTATAATTCTTTTTCAAAAATCAAAAAAAATATAATCTTTTGATTAATTATACCTATTCATTTATAGTTATTGGAACACTATAAATATTGTTGAAAATGTTCCAACATTTTCATCATTGGCCACCTCAACAAGTGCTCGCTCACTCAGCTCTTCCATCTCCATCGTTATCTTTGTTGGCTCTTCTTCCCTTTGTATTTCCTATATGCCAAGAACCAAGCATATATTAAAGGAGAAACCCCAAAGAAACAAGAATTGCGTATAATTAAGATTCAAGATGGAAAGAATCAAGAGACAAGAAATACCCGAATAGAGTTTATACCTCCACATCTAGCTCAGATTCCAGCGCTGGTGGCATCATGTTAAAGGTTAATGTAGAAATTATTTGTTACTATTTACTGATTGAATAAGTTAGTCATTGAGTCAGTCAAAGTCTGTTTTTAAATAGACCTAGTCTTTGTTTAGTGCTAGTAGTGTTCCTTTTATTTAAGAGATTTATCAAGATACTATTAGAGTCCTAATATATCTCTAAGTTGTTAGCTATTTCAGTATTTATAGTACTCTTTATGGAATAAAGTAAGGTACTTCACCGTTTCAAATTTTCTGAATTCCTATTTCTTCCATTTAAGTCCTTTGTTCTGTTTTTACTTTTATATTCAGCAACTTTTTCTTGACATCTGGTATCCGAGCTACTCAAGGCCTATGTTCAAGCTTATGATGGCAAGCAACCAGAATGGAGTGAACCTTTCACAGCCGTTGGTTTCAATTTTTCAAGGCAGCAACTATGGATTTTGGAGCACTAAGATGAAGACCTTGTTTTTGTCCCAAAACCTATGGGACGTGGTGGAAAATGGATATGGTGAAGAGGAGGTAGCAGCTGAGACTCTCAAAGATATCAAAAAGAGATGCTAAAGCTTTGTTTTCATCCAACAAGCGTGGATGAATCAATTTTCCTCGCATTGAAGCGGTGACGTGTTCAAAAGAAGCATGGGACACGCTGCAAACGGCATATCAAGGTACTGGAAAGGTGATGACTGTCAAACTACAAACTCTGCGTAGGAAGTTTGATAATTTTATTATGGAAGATGATGATGTTCTGGATGATTATGTGTCAAAAGTAATTGATGTTGTGAATCAAATTCGAAAATATGGTAAGGATTTAAGTGAGCAAAGGGAAGTTGAGAAAATTCTCAGGAGTTTACCTAGGAAATATGATCATGTAGTTGCAGCTATAGAAGAGTCAAAAGATTTGAGTGTGTTAACTGTTGATGAGTTGCAAGGCTCTCTTTATTCTCATGATGATAGGATGGAAAGGTATGATAATGCGTTTGTTGAGAATGCCTTTTATAGTAGGTCGCAATACTCTCGTGGTGGAAAGGGCACCAGCGAAACAAATTTCAATGACTGGCGTGGAGGAAATTCATCTCGTGGGAGAAGAAGAGGTAGGGTAGGTAGCCGATTCAATGGACAGAACCAACGTTATAAAGATGGCGATAAAGGAGAAAATAGTAGTCCAAAACAATGCTACTATTGTAAAAGGTACGGGCATATTGAGAGGTTTTGCAAGCTTAAAGAGAAGCAGGCTAACCTGGCTCATGAAGATAGTGAAGAAGATGAGATAGAAAGCCTGTTCGTTGCATTCTTCAGTGCTAGGGAGTGTTCTCGTGAAGTTTGGTACATAGATAGTGGCTGTAGCAATTGCCGAAACCATTTTTAAAAATGATAAAAACGCGGGAATCGACTTTAAAATGAAAATGGTGTCGCCACCAATATTTTTTTACTTAGGTGTGACTGGATCACCTTATAAAACATTTTATTTCAAAACATTGATTTTGGTCTACAAAATGCAAGAAAACAGGTTCGGGAGTCGATTACGTACGAGGAAGGGTTAGCACCCTCGTAATGCCCAAAATTTGGTACCGAATTGATGATCTCATGACCTAATGTCGAAATTTTGAAAAACTTGAAATACGATCCTTTTATTCGAAAGAAAGCCAAGAATTGCTTATTTCAAATAAATAAAATGCCACACCCAATAAGTTAGGGTGCAATATCTTAAAACTTCAAAATCAAGCTCGTCTTTATTCATAGAAAATTCTTATATCAAAATAACAAAATATCATATCAATAAATTAGGACACAATATCTCGATTTTTAAGAATAAGCTTTTATTTGAAACTTACAAGTTTTGATTTCAAAAGGGTACTCGCTTGCTTAGATTCAATGAAAAGATCGAAACCCAGTAAGTTAGGTCACAATTCTTTCAAAGCTCCTAAATACCGAGTCTTGCTTAATTTTAAGAACTTTCTTAAATAAAATGGAGTAAAATTTTAGTAAAGATCATGAAATGAATTATAAGGCTAATATGCATAATTGAGTAATAATTGTTATAATACAAATAATAATAATGAGAGCAAAAAAAATCAACAATATGAATAAAATAACAGTCAATACAAAATAAAAACAATAAATAAGTGAAAATTGATAAAAGTTTAAACAACAATTGAAAATAAAAGAAAAAAATATTAAAAAAAACAAAATGAAAATTATAATAATAATGATGCTAATTAGGGTGAGCAAAACTCGATTCGACTCGAAAAAATTGAAAAATAAATTCAAATTTCGAGTTAAACGAATCGAGTTATTCGAGTCAACTCAATTTTTTTTCGAATTTCGAGTTCGAATCGAGTTGAGTTTTCGAATTCGAATAACTCGAATAATTCAAATAATTCGAATATCAAACTATAATATTTTACCTTTTTACCCCAAACTCACAAACCTTTTTACTTTTCCCTCAAAACTTTTACTCATTCCCACTTTCTTCCCAAAACTTTTACTCCCTTCCCATCCCAACCCCCCAATCTACCCAAAATCATTTCCCACCAAAATTTACTCTCCCATTTACATTTTCTCAAAATTTTACTCCCAAAAACCCTCAAAATTTTTTATTTTCCCCCAAAATTTTTACTCCCTCCCACTTTTTCCCTAAAACTTTTACTCCCTTCCCATCTACCCCAAACTCATCCCCCCTTCAATTTTTTTTTTAATATTTTCCCTTCAAAATTTTACTCCCTCTATTTATTTTACTCTCAAATAAAAATCAAAATTATCCCAAAAAAATCACTAAACATAAATAGTAATAATTTTATTTATATCTATTATTTATATTATTAAATTAAATTTCACATTTTATATTATTTATATTATTGAATTGTTTAGTCATATTGAATATTTATATTAAAATTGAATTATTAATTATGCCATAAAATATTCATGTTAAAATTTTATATTGGTATCAATTTTACATTTTATCTTTAAAAATAATTTTTATTAAAAATCGCATTTTACATTTAATATATTTTTAATTCCAAAATACATAGTGACAAGAATCAAGATAATTGAAAGAACTAAACAAGCAAAGAAGCTAACTTGTATATAAAAGATTAATAAATAAATTATTTGGTGATGGAAGTTAATAAAAAATTTGGTTAAGGTGGACAAATTTTATTACGATGGATGACAATGGTTACAAGGACCCAAAATTATTTTTTAAAATTTAACTCGAACAAATATATTCGATTCGATTCTATTTGAATTCCATCTCACTCGAATCGATTCGAGAAAATTTCAAATCAAATTAGGATGATAAAATATGATTCACAACTCAATTAACTCGAAATTTTTCATTCGATTCGATTCGATCGAATGCTCACCCTAATGCTAATAATAACAATTATAAAATAATAATTAAAATAATATAAGTAAATAAAATAATAATAATAAAGATAATATAAAATTATATAGTTAAATAATACTAAAACAATGATTTGTAAATAGTAATAATAATGATAGAAAATAATAATAATAATAATAATAATATGGAAAATAATAAAATAAAAATATAATTATAATAATGTTATTAAAATAATAATAAAATATTAGTGGTGGTAATAAAATAACAATAATAGTAATACTAAAATAATGATAATATTGATATTAATAATAAGAATTTAAATTAATGATTCTAATAATAAAATAGTAATAATGAAAGAAAGGATTAAATGTAATATCCGGGTTAAGGGCTATTTTGTTTTGGCATTGGTTGCATGATTAATTGCTTGCTATGATGTTGTTTGGGTGTTTTGGGGCTTAGTTGTAGGCTAGGAGTGAGCTGAGTAGGTGGTGAAATTTTAGTTTTGGACTTTAGGGGATAGGAGTGAAGGTGTTGGGGTTTATAATTAATTAAAGTGAATTTGTAACACAAGAAGGAGTTGGTGGAGTGGCAAAGCATGCGCCACTTGGAGCATGTGTGTGGCGTCAAATGCAAGGGGAGGTCTTGAGTTCAAGTCACAGAATCCCACTCCTTTGGCTCTCATTTTGACGGCATGGAGGAAGAGGTTGTGGGCAACTTGAACTCTACCATGGACTTGGTCAACATATTCAAGCGGTGGATGGAGAGTGAAAGTAGGAGGAGACTTGGTCTTTGCCATTTGAATTAGTGGTGTGTGAGTAAATGGGGAGTTGGCGATTTGGTGAGAGTTTGGGGAGAGGAGTGTGTGGCGGTTTGAGGAGTGTTTGGGGAGCTTGGGAAGTGCCAAACTCCTTGGCCTTTTGGGTGTATTTTCGGTTTTGGGGAGGGGTCAATTAAGTTTTCTTCTTTTCTCTTGTGTGTCAACAAGTCGATTCTGAGTTTAGTCAAAAGCTTGCAAGGAAATTCTCTTCACTTGCAAATTAGCCTAATCAAACCACATTTTCTTTTGCCATTCATCCTTGGAACCAAAACCCAAAGCTTGGGTGTTGCCAAATTACTTGTTGCTCTCATTTGTTTTTTTTCTTTTGTTTTTTTGAAGTCAATGCCTCTCCCACTCTCTGCTTTTTTCAACCTTGTTAAACCGAAACCTCAAGCACCCATATTGCCAAAAATCTACCTTGTTCCTTCCTTCTTCTTTTCATTGTGCAAAGTCAAACTAGTGATCATTCCTCTCATTTTCTTCTTTTGCTTTCACAACACTTGTGCCGAATTCTCCCTTTGTTCCATACCATTTCTTCTTTGAAAATCTCTCTTCTAAACTTCCTTTCTTCCCCTTTTCAAAACCGAAAGTGACCCCCTCCACTCATCTCTCTTCGTTTCATCTCTTTTTCCAAAACCAGTTAGCCGAACCCTCCTTGTGTTGGCCGAATATTTGGTGGTGTTGGGTGTGTGGTTTCCAATCATTTGGTAGTAGGTAGGTGTTGGCCGAATGGCCATTTCTCTTTCTCTGATATTTTACCAATTCTTGGTATGTTAGGGCTGATATCGATATTGGTTGAAAAGGGTTAACTTCTTGTTTAAATCTTTTCGTATAGGATCTTTGGACTTTGGGAATAATCAAGAGGAGCCTCCAACTCTTTTAGCCGATTGCTAAGTGGTGGTAAGATGAGTACTTTGTTAGTCCGTCCTTTACCTTCGTTAAACCAAATCTCGGGATTAATGGATTTTCCTTTTAGGTGGAGGCCGATTGTAAAGGAGAAACCTTTGTGGTTCGAGTTTGGTAGGAAGCCAAACGCTTGCAAGGTAAGGACTATGTGATAAACTCTCTTTGGTTTGATACCATGGCGAATGGTATGATGGGTAATCCATTTGTTGGCCGATTGTAGGATTCGAGTTGTAGAAGTGATCTAGGGACGTAAATCGATTTTGGGATTAATACCTTCGCTAATTCGTGTGTGTAAACTAACACACTTCATTTAGTAATATAATTGATAACCGTGTGATGATTAATGAAACGTTGATGATTGATGTGATACCCCAATGGGTATGATTACGGACTCGGGTAAGTCGAAGATTATTGTTATGAGTTTCTTGATGATCTATATGATACCATGGTTGTGGATATATGTGACATGGGGTAGGAGATTAGGCATATTAGCATGATATGCATGATTATGTGATATGCATGATTACATGAGTGTGGTATGTTGATGGGTGATACGAGTGGAGGAAGGATATTTTGTGTCGACGAAAGCAGTGCTTTGGTAGCACACTTTGTGACTTTGGGTCACCGAGGTTTGGCACCTCATTGCGACTTGTCCCCGTGGTTTAACCACTGTGGGTTGGCCCCACATGAGATATGGGATCGTCTGCTAGTGATTTGGTATCACACGATGGGTTGGCCCCATCATTGGATTTGTGACTTTGGTCACCGGTGTTTTGGTAGCACAATTGTGTCTTTGGGACACCGGTGTTTTGGTAACACATTGTGACGATATGTCACCAGTGGTTTGGCACCACCGTGGTTTGGTACCACACGGGTAGAAAAGGTGATATGGATGGTTAGGATCGGGTTGCATTAATTATGTTGCTTTGTATGATGTGTGTTAGCATGTTGTTCTTCTAGCGGGATTTACACATCGAGTCACTCGACTCACCCTCTCCTTTGACTTTTCAGTGACGCTAGACTTGGACATGGAGCCGGAGGGACTCGAGGTGCTCATGCCATCGAATAAAGTTTTGCTCGGACTTTTAAGAAATTTGGTACTTAAGTTTTATTATTACTATTTGGTTTTATTTGGGTTGTAAATGGCCTTTTAAATTATGTTTTGTTTACGATTAAGTTAGATTTTTAATATGCTTTAACAAACTACTTGAGTTAAAATATGCTAAAACTTGGAAGGACAACGTTTTCAAAACTTCAAAAACGATGTTTTAAACTATACCATCGGGTATCAAACTATAACTTAGAACAAAATGAACTCAAATGGTTTTTCTAGCCTAAATAGGATTTTTCTACTAAGACAAAGTACTTTAGTAATAATGTGAAACAACTTAAAAATCAATCCGACATAAATTAGTTTTACCTACACTTCCGATAAATTTTCAAAGCTCTCTGGGTTTTCAAATACAACATAAATATTTAAGTCAAAACCTACTCAATTTTTCTTCAAATACAAAATTTTAGCAAGTGTTTTCCTCAACTTTCAAACTCAAACCTAAACCACCCAAAACCTTTTCCCTCAGCATATACCGTATTGCGTGGTGTATTGACCGGGTTTGGGGTGTTACAAATGTGGTATCGAGCCAAGTTCAAAAGCTTTCTATGGGCCCGAGGCCCAAAATGTTTTAAAACTATAATTTTCAAGTATTCATTTTAAAGTATGGTTTGAAAGGCATGACACCGAGTCTCTGCACCTATCCCGCCTGTAAGTACCCGTACTATTTGTTGTGATATTGATTGATATGATTGGGTGACTAGTAGGACTACTCTGAGACCTGAAACTAATAGGACTCTGTGGACTCGCGAAACAAAGCTTCTTTAAAATTCATAAAACTTTGCTTTAAACACGTGGAATAATGACCGATACATAAGATTCTTTAATTCACGAGATTTAGTCATGAGTGCCGAGGTGGACGTGGTCGTGGACGTGGTCGCAGTAGGATGATTTACGAGCCGTGGGTTCCGGGGTGGTTGAGAGAATGAGATAACGGTTCCGCCACCATTTGGAGGTGGTGAGTTCCGAGAATGATCGGCGATGATGCAAGATATCCACTGAGCGATCTGCGGGTTTTAGAGAGGTATTTGGAGCGGTGGGGGCGAGGAGCTAGAAATCATGCTCGAGCGACTCCGCAAACGGGGTGAATTCTTCCGGTGTCTCTGGTGTTGCTCCTAGCTTCGCCGAAAATCGATCGAAGCGGCGTAAGCGGATCATGGATTTATCTGGACCTAACTACCAAGAAAAATTAAAGGGATCGATCACTTCTCGAGATGAGTCATATCGGTGGTGGCTCACGGTCCGTGACAATACCTGCAGCCGAAGATCTGACTTGGGACTATTTTTGGGCTGCTTATCAGAAGAAGTACGTCGGAGCTAATTACATAAATGAGCAGAGGAAAGCATTTCTGAGGTTAGTCCAGGGAGCAAATCAGATCGGAGTATGAGGCCGAAGTTTTCGAGGTCGAGTCAGTATGCTGTGGGTATGGTGGCTATCAAGAGGAAAGGTGCGTTCGTTTCGAGGATGGCTCGCGAGACTAACCGAGGTCGATAATTGCGCCCAATGAGGAGCGTGAATTTGCGCTCGTTGAAAAGGCGAAGGTTGCCGAGGGCATTAAAGAGTCTGCGAGTAGTATGGATAGAAACCGTCATAAACGGAGTTTTGGATCTTCCGGTCGTCGTAATGTCAGCAGAAGAGGGCTAGACCGAGTGGGCGAATCGGTCGGGTAGGTTTGTTGTTGCTGCAGACGTGGACCGCCGTGATTGTAACCGTGTGGGAAGGCTCATTGGGGAGGATGTTGGGTGATGGTAGAGGTTGTTTTGAGTGTGGCTCGTTGGACCACTGTGAGGGACTGTCCGCGCAAGTTAGCTAGAATTCACCGAGAATCGGCCGTAATCAATATAGAAATAATGGACCACCAGAGGGCCGAGGTAATGGCAGAGAGAGGTAACAGTTACGGTCGGGCCGTGGAGCACTTAAGGCGAGGTGCAAGTAGTTCTGAGGCCAGCAAGGGGCTAGTGTATGTCATGCGAGGCACCGAGAGGAGGGCTGACGATCGGACGTCATCACGGTGCGTTTTAATTTTGGTTCTCCTTATACTACTTTAATTGATGTGGGTTCTACGACTCTTATGTTGCCGTGAGTATAGTAGAGACAATGGATTTAGACTGAGATATCTTCAGGCGTGATGACCGTAATAAGCCCTTTAGGTCACTCAGTAGTGGTAGATAAACTATATGTAGACGCACTCTAGAACTCCAAGGGTAGTATTTGAGGTCGATCGATGGAACCGCCATTCGGGAGTTCGATCTAATTCTCGGAATGGTGGTTGGGTAAGTATCGGTGAAGTTGGATCAGCGACTAAGCGCATGGTTCGAGCACACGGTGAGGTGATGAAGTGGTTCGATCGGTAATAGGAGAAACTATCCATCCAATGTGGTATCTACTCCGAAAGTCGAGAAAATGGTCGAAAGGGTCGTGAAGCATTTATGGTGCATGTATGCCTTGGAGACTAAGGAGTCTGCTTTGTGGAGACAGTTCTGGACGATTAGGAATTTGGATGTGTTTCTGAGGAGCTTCCGGGTTTGCCACCGATCGGGAGGTAGAATTCGGGATAGATCATTCTTGAATCGCACCAAAGATCCATTACTCTGCATGAGGATGGCACCTAAGGAATTAGTGGAGCTTAAGGCTCAAATCCAGAGTTATTGGACCGAGGCTTTATCGTGCCAAGTATTTACGCCTTGGGGAGCGCCGGTGCTCTTTGTAAAGAAGAAAAGACGGTACTATGCGGATGTGCATAGACTATCGCTAACTAAATAAGTCGACGATTAAAACAAGTATCCACCGCCTCGGATAGATGACTTGTTTGATCACCGAAGAAGCGTCGCTTTTCTCAAGATCGACCTAAGGTCCCGTATCATCGGTTGAAGGTAAAAGAGGCGGATATCTCGTAAAGACGGCATTTCGTACTCGGTATGGGCACTTTGAGTTCTTGGTTATGCTGTTCGGGTTGACTAACTTGCGTGACTTTTATGGATCGATGAATAGGGTGTTCCAACATACCTAGATCGGTTCGTGGTAGTTTTATCGCGACATCTTGGTATACTCAAGGATCGAGGAAGAGCATGATGCTCATTTGCGGGTGGTATTGCAGATTCTAAGAGAGAAACAATTTCTGTCTAAGTTCAAGAATGCAAATTTTGGCTCAGGGAGGTGACATTTTTGGGTCATGTAGTGTCGGCTGAGGGGATTAGAGTGGACCCCCGTAAGATAGAAGCGGTTTTGGATTGGAAGTCGCCTAAGTCAGTAGCGGAGATTCGGAGTTTTCTCGGCTTAAGGGATACTACCAAGATTTGTAGAGGGTTTCTAGTTGATCGCAGCTCAATGACCAAATTATTGAGAAAGGAGTTCCGCTTATTTGGTGAGAAGCAACGGAGAGCTTCGACAAATTGAAGAAGATTTTGACTGAAGCTCCGGTTCTGATTCAACCTGAGGCTGGTAAGGAATTCACAGTGTACTGCGATGCATCACATACGGGATTGGGTTGTGTGCTGATGCAAGAAGGGAAGGTTGTGGCTTACGCATCCCGACAGCTAAGGCCACATGAGATCAATTATCCTACGCACGATCTGGAGTTAAAATGTAGTATTTGCCTTAAAGATATAGAGGCATTACTTGTACGAAGAGATCGATAGTCTACACGGACCATAAGAGCTCAAGTACCTTGACTCGTAAAGACTTGAATCGAGGATGTACGGATGGATTGAGTGTTGAAGGACTACGATTGCTCAATTGAGTATCATCCGCAAGGCTAACGTCGTGGCGACGCGTTGAGCCGTAAGGTTGTTTCGGATCTAAGAGCATTGTTTGCCCACTTGAGTTTGTACGATGGCGGAGTATTCTCGCGAACTACTGAGTTAAACCTACTTGGGTTGAGCGGATCAGAAAGCGGTTGTTAGATGAGGTTTTGAGCGCGCAGAGGACTCGGTCAAAGAATGATGGTTTGAAGAGGTATAGCTTGTCTAGTGATGGGGTTCTGTGTTTCGTGGGAAGGCTTGTATGCCGAGAGATGCTGAATTGAGGCAAAGATTCTTCAGGATGCTCATAGCGCCCCTACGCTATGCATCCCGGAGGTAGCAAAATGTATAAGGATCTCGAGGAGCGATTACGGTGGTAGGGTTTGAAAAGGAGGTGATGAGTTTGTAGGAAAGTGTCGACATGTCATGTGTCAAGGTGAGCATCGATTGTCCCGTGCGGGTTGCTTGACCGGTGAAGATTCCGCATGATGGAAGTGGGAAAGAATCACTATGGATTTCGTCAGTGGATTACCGCTTACACCGAGCAAGAAGGATTCAGTTTGGGTAGTTGTGGATCGGTGACTAAATCCGCTCACTTTATTCGGTGAGGTGGATTACTCACTTCGAGGTTGGCGGTCGTATGTGTCGAGATTGTGAGATCGCACGGGTGCCCGTGACGATCATCTCGGATAGGGACCCCGATTCACGTCAAGGTTCTGGAAGGCTTTGCATCGAGCTTCGGTACGGTTAGATTTCAAAGACCAGCATTTCATCCATGATCGATGGGCGATCGAAAAGGTTATCTGATCTTGGAGGACATGCTTCGAGGTTGTGTATTGGACTTCGAGGGTAGTTGGGAGGAGTATCTACTGCTATTGAGTTCGCCTACAACAATGACTACCAAGCGAGCATTAAGATGGCACCTTATGAGGCGCTTGACAAGAGAAAGTGTCGCTCACCGACTTGTTGGACAGAGTTAAGTGAACGCCGATTATTGGGACCGAGTTGGTTCTTGAGACCAAGACAAGGTTAAGTTGATTCAGCTCGATTGAAGGAAGCTTGACCGGCGAAGTCCTATGCCGATCTTAAGCGGAGAGATATTGAGTTCTTTGTGGGAGATCGGGTTTTCTCAAGGTCTCACCGTGGAAGAAAGTATTAAGGTTGGGAAGAAAGGCAAGCTTAGTCCGAGGTTTATTGGGCCATATAAGGTACTAAGACGAGTGGGACGATTCGCGATCACTCGAGTTGCCACGGTGAGCTAAGTCGATTCACGACGTGTTTCACGCTTCGATGCTTGGCGATATCGTTCCGATCCATCACATGTGGTAACATGAGAGAGATCGAGGTAAATCCGATATGTCCATGGAGGAAAGAGCTGTCTGATTTTAGATCGGGATGTGAAGGTTCTGCAGGAAGTGCGTGCCGTTGGTTAAGGTTCTTTAGGCGGAATCATGGCGTGGAAGAAGCGGCGTGGGAACCCGAGGATATGATGAGACAAAGAATACCGCAACTCTTCGCATTGTAATTTTGAGGTCGAAATTCTTTTAAGGGGTAGAACTGTAATATCCCGGGTTAAGGGCTATTTTGTTTTGGCATTGGTTGCATGATTAATTGCTTGCTATGATATTGTTTGGGTGTTTTGGCTTAGTTGTAGGCTAGAGTGAGCCCTGGTAGGTGGTGAAATTTTAGTTTTGGACTTTGGGGATAGGAGTCAAGGTGTTGGGGTTTATAATTAATTAAAGTGAATTTGTAACACAAGAAGGGAGCTGGTGGAGTGGCAAAGCATGCGCCACTTGGAGCATGTGTGGCGTTAAATGCAAGGGAGGTCTTGAGTTCAAGTCATGAGAATTCCTCCTTTTGGCTCTCATTTTGGACTGACATGGAGGAAGAGGTTGTGGGCAACTTGACTCTACCATGGACTTGGTCAACATATTCAAACGGTGGATGGAGAGTGAAAGTAGGAGGAGACTTGGTCTTTGCCATTTGAATTAGTGGTGTGTGAGTAAATGGGGAGTTGGCCAATTTGGTGAGAGTTTGGGGAGAGGGTGTGTGGCGGTTTGAGGAGTGTTTGGGGGAGCTTGGGAAGTGCCAAAACTCCTTGGCCTTTTGGGGTGTATTTTCGGTTTTGGGGGAGGGGTCAATTAAGTTTTTCTTCTTTTTCTCTTGTGTGTCAACAAGCCGATTCTGAGTTTAGTCAAAAGCTTGCAAGGAAATTCTCTTCACTTGCAAATTAGCCTAAGCCGAAACCACATATTCTTTTTGCCATTCATCCTTGGAACCAAAACCCAAAGCTTGGGTGTTCGAAATTACTTGTTGCTCTCATTTGTTTTTTTCTTTTATTTTTTGAAGCCGAATGCCTCTCCCACTCTCTGTTCTTTTTCAACCTTGTTAAACCGAAACCTCAAGCACCCATATTGCCGAAAATCTACCTTGTTCCTTCCTTCTTCTTTTCATTGTGCAAAGCCGAAACTAGTGATCATTCCTCTCATTTTCTTCTTTTTGCTTTCACAACACTTGTGCCGAATTCTCCTTTGTTCCATACCATTTCTTGCTGAAAATCTCTCTTCTTCTAAACTTCCTTTCTTCCCTTTTCAAACCGAAAGTGACCCCCTCCACTCATCTCTCTTCGTTTCATCTCTTTTTCCAAAACCAAGTTAGCGAACCCTCCTTGTGTTGGCGAATATTTGGTGGTGTTGGGTGTGGTTTCAATCATTTGGTAGTAGGTAGGTGTTGGCGAATGGCCATTTCTCTTTCTTCGATATTTTACCAATTCTTGGTATGTTAGAAATGATATCGATATTGGTTGAAAAGGGTTAACTTCTTGTTTAAATCTTTTCAGATAGGATCTTTGGACTTTGGGAATAATCAAGAGGAGCCTCCAACTCTTTTAGCCGATTGCTAAGTAGTGGTAAGATGAGTACTTTGTTAGTCCGTTCCTTTAGCTTCGTTGAACCAAATCTCAGGGGATTAATGGATTTTCTTTTTAGGTGGAGGCCGGTTGTAAAGGAGAAACCTTTGTGGTTTGAGTTTGGTAGGAAGCCAAACGTTTGCAAGGTAAGGACTATGTGATAAACTCTCTTTGGTTTGATACCTGTGGCCGAATGGTATGATGGGTAATCCATTTGTTGGCCGATTGTAGGATTCGAGTTGTAGAAGTGATCTAGGGACGTAAATCGATTTTGGGATTAATACCTTCGCTAATTGTGTGTAAACTAACACACTTCGCTTAGTAATATAATTGATAACCCGTGTGATGATTAATGAAACAGTGATGATTGATGTGATACCCCAATGGGTATGATTCTGGACTCGGGTAAGTCAGTATTATTGTTATGAGTTTACTGATGATCTATATGATACCATGGTTGTGGATATATGTGACATGGGGTAGGAGATTAGGCATATTAGCATGATATGCATGATTATGTGATATGCATGATTACATGAGTGTGGTATGTTGATGGGTGATACGAGTGGAGGAGCGGTGATATTTTGTGTTTGACGAGCACCAAGTGCTTTGGTAGCACACTTTGTGACTTTGGGTCACGGAGGTTTGGCACCTCATTGCGACTTGTCCCCGTGATTTAACCACCGTGGGTTGGCCCCACATGAGATATGGGATCGTCTGCTAGTGATTTGGTATCACACGATGGGTTGGCCCCATCATTGGATTTGTGACTTGGTCACGGTGCTTTGGTAGCACAATTGTGTCTTTGGGACACAGTGTTTTGGTAACACATTGTGACGATATGTCACAGTGGTTTGGCACCACCGGTGGTTTGGTACCACACGGGTAGAAAAGGTGATATGGATGGTTAGGATCGGGTTGCATTAATTATGTTGCTTTGTATGATGTGTGTTAGCATGTTGTTCTTCGGAGAAGGGATTTACACCATTGAGTCACTCGACTCACCCTCTCCTTTGACTTTTCAGTGACGCTAGACGCGGACATGGAGCCAGGGAGGGACTCGAGGTGCTCATGCCATCTTGGAATAAAGTTTTGCTCGGACTTTTAAGAAATTTGGTACTTAAGTTTTATTATTACTATTTGGTTTTATTTGGGTTGTAAATGGCCTTTAAATTATGTTTTGTTTACGATTAAGTTAGATTTTAATATGCTTTAACAAACTACTTGAGTTAAAATATGCTAAAACTTGGAAGGACAACGTTTTCAAAACTTCAAAACAATGTTTTAAACTATACCATCGGGTATCAAACTATAACTTAGAACAAAATGAACTCAAATGGTTTTTCTAGCCTAAATAGGATTTTTCTACTAAGACAAAGTACTTTAGTAATAATGTGAAACAACTTAAAAATCAATCCGACATAAATTAGTTTTACCTACACTTCCGATAAATTTTCAAAGCTCTCTGGGTTTTCAAATACAACATAAATATTTAAGTCAAAACCTACTCGAATTTTTCTTCAAATACAAAATTTTAGCGAAGTGTTTTCCTCAACTTTCAAACTCAAACCTAAACCACCCAAAACCTTTTTCCTCAGTAGCATACCGTGATTCTAATTGGTGTATTGACCGGGTTTGGGTGTTACATTAAATTTAAAACAAAAATAAAGTTTTGGGGTAAAAATAGAAATAGAATGAGGCAAAGGAAGTAATTGTAACACGCTAGTAACCGGGAGGGGTGAAGGAAAATATCCCCCCAAAAGCAAGGCGTCGTTAGAATAAGGGCCTAATTGGAATGAAAATGAACTTTAGGGCTAATTTAATAAAAAAATAAAAATGCAAATTGAACTGAATTAAAATTAGTAAAATTACGGAAGGACCGAAAAGACAATTAGCCCTTTAAACAAAAACACGTGGATCCTCCCTGGGTTTTCGGGTCAACGCGAGGATCCTACCTTGTATGGCGTCGTTTTGTGCTTATTAGCCTAAGCTAAATTAACGGCGTAGTTTCTGTGTGATTATATAAGTAAAAAAAACCTAAAAATTTCATTTTAAACATTGAAATAAAAAAAAATCGAAACCCCTTCCCAAATTATCTCTGGCCTTCGGCTTGAGGCCATGGCTCCGGTGGCTGGCCTTTGCACGCGCCGCCATAAACGGTGGCCGGAGGCTAAAGACCTCCGTTTTAAAGGTATTTTTCAAATCTCTATTTATTTTAATATTTATGTATAAAAAAATGCATGAATTAATAAAAATAATAAGAATAAAATAACAAATCACCTCTGTAAAAAAAAATCGTGTATTATATTTCTCTATACTTTGTGAACCTTTTTGTATCTTTTTTTTTGTATCTATCTGTGTCCTTTCGTTACAGGATTTTGGGGCTTTATATAGCCCCGAAATAATAAATAGAAAAGAAAATCTATTCTGCCATGTTTATTTCTTTCCTAATGCGGTTGTTCTTTTCCTTGTTTGCAGGTTGGGCGCGGGACGCGGCGGCGATAGGGCGTGATTCGCCTGGATCGCGGCTTGACGAAGGGTCTCCATTGGTGCCTGCAGCGCGAGCCCTCTGTTAGGGTTTCCAACAGTTGAATCTCCATTGGGCTTCTTTAGTTTTTGGGCCACTAGGTATTTGGGTGTTAGTTTAGTTGGGTGCAGGTTTTCATCTTTAGTTGGGGTCCGGGTTTTCGTCTATGGT